>OW026451.1:45101856-46474864 GCA_932274525.1 Podabrus alpinus
ACCCAATTTTTTAATTTGATTTTACAACATTTCTTTTCTTCTTCAAAAGTAGAAGAACATTTTCTCAATTATATTATCTATTTTAATTTTTCTGAAATTTCGTTAAGACGAATACATTTTTCATTATTTAGGTTTACAAGGTATAATTATAAAAATGTAGCCCCCCTCCCCTAAATTTAAGATATGTCCGGCCAAGGCAAATTTTAAGTTTTAGGATTCTATACAAAGTATAACAAGAAGCTTTATGATCTGGCTCCGTATCTGTCTGTCCGTCCGTCCGCATAATTCAAATCTAATCAGAACCCTCGAAATTGCGATTGTAAACACATCGTATGTATAATAAAATAAAAATGTGTTTTAAATTTAAAATCGACTTTTTATATATTAAGATAGGTTACAAATATATTCTGTGCTTTAAGATTGTAATCTTCAACCTATATAGTAGACTTAATCCGATGATCTGATCGATCAAGGTATCAAAGGATAAAATTTATTGTCATATTTAACTACTATATTTTTCTGAAAAAAAAACTTAAAAAAAAGGGCTTCTATATACAAAGTATAGCAAGAAGCCTTACGATCTGGCTCCGTGTCTGTCTGTCCGCATAATTCAAATCTAATCAGAACCCTCGAAATTATGATTGTAAACACATCGTATGTACTATAATAAAACAATAATTTGTTTTAAATTTAAAATCGACTTTCTAGTTTATTTTAACCACAGCAGTGGCTTGATGTTGTTAGTGAAGTTAAGTTGTAAATAAAAGAGAAAGAAGAGGATTGATCCACCTCAAAAAATGAACCGTACATTTCAGAGAAGTTTAGAATGGAATGGAAAAGTTTGATTATTATTATTTATATTGTAAATGATAAATACCAATCGCATAAATTTAATTAGTGCAGATTATCTGATATTACATTATAAAATTATGGCGACCAAAAATTACTAGCCAACAACAACTTTCGACATCAGAAAGGTAGCTGTATAGAAGCCTAGGAACTGACGCTAAAGCGAGTTCCACCTTGTTTAATTTTGCCTTTGCAATATTTTTCGTAATTAGTAGGTATATTAATTTTAATCTTCAGAAGTTTCTTTAATAAAAATATGTTTTTTATTACTATAGTATACGAGAAACCCCCCCCCCCGCCCCAAAATTTGATAAACGACCGCTACCCGCTACTGTTAAACACAATTTTTTAGGTTTTAAATTTGATTTTACAAACTTTTGTCAATTTTATTATCTATTTTAATTCTCCTTAAATTTCGCTAAAAAATTATATTTTTCAAGTGTATATTATACCCTTGAACTTGCACTAAAAAAAATCTAAACATTTCACATGGCAACGAACATTCCAACTTGTCCGCCCCCCCCCCAATTATTTCCATAATAATTGATCAAAATTATAAAATAAAATCTTTTGTAGTATTGGTTTGTAAATATTTACAGATTTTTAACATAAATTACACCATTCAAAGTTTAAGAAGTTGAATTAAATCCAAAACGAATAACCTAAAATGTACTAATAAAATTCAGTTATTCAAGTAGCAAAGGTTTAATTTTTCAAGTCAAGTTAAACAATGTTAATCAATGCAATCAAAATATTTTAGAACACGCAATATATCAAATAATGAATTACTAGACAAAGAATGGCAAAGGCGAATCGAGATCAAGTTTGGAGGGAGGTAATTCATTACATAATTACGCAAGAGGCATTTTACATTTTTTTAACAGTTTTAGCGGTTTTAGTGCATTTCATTTTTTTTCCGATATTTGAAAATTCACGGGGGTAGGTATTACCCCCTCCTCATTGTATCTTTCTTTAAAGAATGACAAATATATACCACGTTCTAATGGCTGTAACTCTACGACTGATCGATTTACAAGAAAAAAGTATAAGATCTTTTCTGTAAAGAATTTAGTTGACTTTATTTTTGATCACCTAATATTTTGCTCTAAAATTGACCAAAAGCGAGATATTTACAGAAATAACTCATTTTTTGCTTTGTTTTTTCAATAATGAGGCCAAATCCAGAGTTACTCTTATCAGAGCCGTAGCAAGGGTGAGGCGACTGAGGCTTTGCCTCAGGCGCCAACGCAATGGGGGCGCTATAAACCTTGACAAAACCCATTAAATAAGTTTAAAATTTTCAAAAAGATAATAATCCTTTGGGGGTGCGCATATATTCAAATTTGACCACGATTTTATTTGCAACATCGCCTAAAATTCCCCGTTGGCCTTTTCCGCAAGTGATGATTTTAATCCTCTACAGTAGTTTTTCGTCTATAACTCGCCTACTTTTATTTTTAGTAAAAATTATCATCAAATCAAAATTGAAGAGTAAGTACAAAATTCTCTATAAAACTTCTCTGTACTAAGTATTTATGAAATAAAAAGAAAATCCAGAGAAAACAATTGAAAAAGGTTTTGAATAATTCTTATTCTGAATAAAAATTAATTACATTTAAACTTCACCATCGATGGTGAACAAAACGAAACAAGGTTTCAGGATTTACTTCAGATCCGTTCAGATCTAAAGTAAATTCTGAAATCTTGTTTTGTCAAGACAGTTATTCAAATATATTTAAATTAAGGGCCAGTTTATCCATCTCCAGTTAAATTTACCTATCAGATAAATCGGCCACGTGACGTCTTTTAGTCCAATGAGAGGACACCAAACCTCACTTACCTATCAGATAAGTTTAACTGAAACTTTAACTAGAGATTGATAAATTGGCCCTGAAAAGAAAAATTCCTACCGATAAAAATAATCTCCATATTCAGGGAGGGGGGGGGGTATTGAGCTACGTTACCATGGAAACGGTGATTCTGACATACTGTGCGTATTTTATATAAGATCTTCAGAAGTTCCCAACGATAAAAATCGATATTACATGACCGGGTCTGGGGGGTATGGAATACCCCCCAGGTACACTTGCCATTATTCAGAACCATCAAAATTTATTAATTTTCGTTGAATCTTTTGTAATTTTCGTTTGTAATCCGGGAGAGGGTGATATATTTCATAACAATCCCAGCACCGTTCTTCTTAATACCGAGGGACGTAAAAGTGAAAGTTTTTCTTTCGCAATAAATTAAGTGTACCGGGGGGAATTCCATACCTCCCAGACCCCCTGGTCCCGGCAGCCTAAATGAGTTCCTAAGCCAGCGTCGTAGTAAGGGTGATCGCAATGGGGGCGCTACACCTTGACAAAACCCAATAAATAATAGTTTAAAATTTTCAAAATGATAACAATATTTTGGGAGGGGGGGCGCATATATTAAAATTTGCCTCAGGCGCCAGAAGAGCTTGCTACGGCGCTGACTCTATCTATGGTCACACTACACCGTGAAAAATTCCGTCCGAATAAAGGTAATAAAATTTATTCCAATTTGTCCCACCCGCCTCAATTATTTCCATAATAATTGGTCTGGTTCCTAAACCAAATTTTATTAATTCAATTCATTTCTATTGAATTCAATTTAATACTAATTTAGTTGATCAATTTTTAGATTTAGACAATCGGTGCTTACTCTAGAGCAGGGATGAGCAACCTTTTTCTACAACGGGCCAGATACACATTTAAAAATGTTGTGCAGGCCGCATGTAAGAAACTTATGATCATATAGGGTGTTTTTTAGATGGATGAGAAATTCAAATTGAAATAAAACATTAAAAGTTGATGGAATGTTTTTTTAATAATTTTTAAAGGAAATTAAATTTAATGCCATTTATGATTTGAAAATGATTTCCGGCATGTGACCACCACGATTAATCGTTACGAAGCGCATCCGATCAGTCCAATTTTTGAACACTTTTTCCAATATTTCTGGCCTTATTTCATAAATGGCTTGCTGAATATTGACCTCCAATGCTTCCAGAGTTGTTGGTTTGTTAGCATAAACCATGGATTTAACATACCCCCAAAGAAAATAATCTGGAGGCGTCAAAATCACACGATCAGAAGCCAATTGATAGGACCATTTCTTGAAATAATGTTGTCACCAAATCGTCCTTTCAATAAATCGGTGGTTTCAATGGCTGTGTGGCACGTATTAGTACCATCCTGTTGGAACCATAAGTTGTCGATGTTTAACTCTTGGAATTTTTGAAACAAAAATGTATTGAGCATGTGTCGATATCTGACACCATTCACCGTAACGGTAGCTCCTTCTTCATTTTGAAAGAAATATGGACCGATGATGCCGTTGGCGTGTATTCCACACCAAACAGTAAATTTTAATGGATGCAATATAGTCTCAAGATATTGTTCCAGATTGGTCTCAGTTCATATACGGCAATTTTGCTTGTTCACATACCCATTCAACCAGAAATGTGCAGCGTCACTGAACAAAATTTGGCCGTAAAAAAAAATGGATCCACTTCCAATTGGTTGTGAGCCCAATCTGCGACGCAATCGATGATCACTAGGCTTCAATTCTTGAACCAACTGGATCTTGTAAGGATGTAAACCAAGATCGTGATGTAAAATTTTCCATGTGGTGGACGGAAAAAGCCTAAGTTGAGCACAATGGCGAATTGAAATGCTTTGGTTCTCTTGCACACTTTCACTCACAGAAGCAATAGTTTCTTCGCTACGCACATTTCTTTACTCTGACTTTGAAAATAAATTTCCACAATTTGGTAGCATTATTCAAGTGTTAATTTATTCATGATTAAATGGTAAACCTTTCTGAACCCAAATATCAAAGAACTGTCACTTTGACAAACTTCATTCAAAAGTTATCCCTATTGAAAGATCTCGTGCAACCAAAAAAACACCCTATACAAACACTGAATGATGACCTGAAATTATCTCTTTATTAACAAAATAAACTTAACCCTAAAAGTCAAAATGTAAAATCTTTGAAGGGCCGCACGAGAGAGTGTGGCGGTCCGCGGGTTGCTCATCCCTGCGTCTAGAGTGTGTCCCCTTAAGAGCCAACAAAGAGTAGACATTTTTACAGTAATTTCTTTGGAGGTTTCGTCATTTGTAATTAAACATTTCATAAAAATTTTACAATTCAAATTCGTATATAAAAAATGCAACTTGTTGATATTGCAAAATAAAATGATATCACTGCGTAAGTTGTGAAAAGAGCAACTGCAAAAAGTAATCGGAAGTACAAATTTATGTATGTATGTAATTTGTAGGCGTAGCTAATAAGGGGAAGCCCAATGTAGGATATCGGCAATCAAGATCCGAATTTTTTTAGTTATTTTAAGCAAAATAAAAATATGCCGATGTTCCGATTTGTTCCAATGTTGCTTGAATTTTTGAAAATAGAGTAATTCCATCTCAAATCAACTGAAGAATTTACTCAAGCCGCACCAAATTTGACGAAACTTGGTAGACACCATCTTACAAACAAATCAAAAATACAAATTTAAGGATTTGTCCAAAAGGGCATTTGTTTCCTTTTTTGGTCCTTCAAAAAGTAAAAAAGTTAGTGTGTCGACTTGTAGGAAACATTTTCTGTAAAGGTAAATGAACATTCCATTCAAATATTCAACCACATTTTACTTTTTCAACCCCTAACTGGATCGAAGATTAATTCTTAAATTAGTTTGCTAAAAATTGCTGATAATTCATTTCGATTCTGGATAATGAGCTGCAATTCAAATCAATTCATCCAATTCAAGGTAATCTAATTTAATTTAAGGTAATCTACTTCAATTCAGTAAATTCAATTCAAATCAAACTTAATTCTTCTGTAGATTGTACCAATAGTCCAGGCAAGGAAGGTTTTATAGTTTGCAAAAAATCCGGGCAAACTGAATTTTGGCAGAGATGTACATTGGAGTGTTCTAATAAACCCCCCAAAAGCTTCATAAAATCCCACGCCGGCGTCCCCCACAATCGGGGGTTTTAGCTCCCCCAACGCGATTTTTTGCCGATAACTCGCTTATTTACGCTTGTATGAAAAATTATGATCAGACATTAATTGAAGAGCATAAAATTCTCTATAAAATAGTTTTTTTCATATTTTTCCATGGCACACTAATACTTAAATTATTGACCGAAAACACGTCTCACCCTTAAAATGGCACAATATTGATTCGTTGCAGGGAGAGAAATGTTTTCGGGCACGGGAAATGCTTTTAATAATAAATTAATTGAAATTGTGGCCAAGGTTGGAAAATAAAGAGAAAAATTAATGTTTTCAAAATTTGCCCTAGTTATAGTATCTTCCAAGTAACGAAACCGAAATTTTGGTTTGAGCTTACAGAAGGTCCGGGCAAGCTGAAATTTGGCAAAGGTGTATATTGAAGTGTTCTAATAAACCCCCAAAATGTCTCATAAAAATCCCAAGCCGGCGTTCCCTCAAATGAGGATTTTAGCCTCCTAAGTGCGGTGTTCCGCCTATAGCTCACGTATTTTTACTTTTACGAAAAATTACCATTAAGTAAAGTTGAAGAACATAAAATTCTCTATGACTTGTGGCGCTGCAGTAGGTAGTACTACAATACCTACTGTAATAGGCAAATTAAACTTTGTTTAATGGTAAATTTCCGTAAAAGTAAAAAAACGTGAGCTATAGGCGAAACACCGCACTTAGGGGGCTAAAATCCTCATTTGGGGGAACGCCGGCTTGGGATTTTTATGAGACATTTTGGAGGTTTATTAGAACACTTCAATATACATCTTTGCCAAATTTCAGCTTGCCCGGACCTTTACCAATTAATTTATTATTAAAAGCATTTCCCGTGCCCGAAAACATTTCTCTCCCTGCAACGAATCAATATTGTGCCATTTCAAGGGTGGGTCGTGTTTTCGGTCAATAATTTAAGTATTAGTGAGCCATGGAAAAATATGAAAAAAAAACTATTTTATAGAGAATTTTTATGCTCTTCAATTAATGTCTGAACATAATTTTTCATACAAGCATAAATAAGGAAGTTATCGGCAAATATCGCGTTGGGGGAGCTAAAACCCCCGATTATGGGGAACGCCGGCGTGGAATTTTATTGGACTTTTGGAAGGTTCATTAGAATACTCCAATGTACATCTCTGCCAAAATTCAGTTCAAAATATTATTTCACCAGGATAAACAATAATCACAGTTGAACATCTCTGTCACTACCGTATAAAACCCATATGAAAACAATAAAAGTTTTATTTTAACATCATCGTGACGTCAAATATTTAGTTGATATTAGAGCCACGAGGTTGCGTACAATTAATATTTTTCCCCTATACCGTGATTTACACGAATACGAGCTGTGACCATGAGCTGTGACGTCTGTCTTGGTTAGTTTGTAAATTTTCCGTGTAAAGCGACATTGGTGTAGATACCCATGACAGGTCATTTAAAACAACCGCTTTATTACATTGTGGTTATCGTTAAAAAGGAATTTAAAATGTCAAATATATTTAAAACGTATTTAGCTCTAATGTATAAAAATACATCCACAAAAACGAATATGAACGTTTTCTTGAATGCGCCAAAAGACGAATCCTTCTCAGTCCTTTCACCCTAATGAGGGTTTGGTGACTCATCTCTTTCTATGCATATGATGTGCGTTCAAATCGCTTTCACATACATAGAGAACCTACTTGCTTGCTACTTGCGAGAAAACAGACTACAATGGTTAAAAACCAGTGAACAACATGACCTAAACGTGTATAAAGAAAGCATAAGAGAAGCAAACAAACTATTCAAACAAAAGAAAAACGACTGGTATTCAGAAAGAATGGATGAGATTGAAAAAAGTAATAGACCAAACAACGCGAAAACATTCTATCAACTACTAAAAAGACAAAAAAAGAAATACAATTCAAAGCCAAGGGGTATAACTAACGAAGAGGGAGAACTAGAATACGACACAGAAAAGATAAAACAAATATGGAGAAGCTACTTCCAGAAGTTATTAAACACGGAACAAGACCAGGAGGAGGAAAGTAACGACGAGAGTGCCTACGACGACCAAGATATAGAGCCGCCCTCGAGTGAAGAAATAAAAACAACAATACAAAAAATGAAAAACGGCAAAGCTCCAGGAAGAGATGACATATGTACAGAATTTATAAAATACGGAGGCAGTGAAGTACACAACAAACTGAGTCAGCTGATAACACAGGTGTGGAATGAAGAGAAAATGCCCAGAGGATGGTGTGAAGGCGTAATAATTCCTCTAAAAAAGAAAGGCTCCGATGTAATTTGCAAAAACTATCGTGGTATAACGCTTCTGAATTCAACATACAAGATACTCTCTACGCTGATACTTAAAAGATTAAAAAAATATATGGAAAAAATAATAGGCCCTTATCAGTTTGGGTTTACAGAGGGAAAGTCTACTGTAGATGCGATACACATTGTGAAACAAACCATGGAAAAAATGAAAGAACATAATATGGAACTGCACATGCTATTTGTAGACTTTCAACAGGCATTCGATAAGGTGATAAGAAAAGAACTATATAAGGCGATGAGAAGGAAGAAAATACCCCACAAGCTGATCAGACTGATAGAGATGACGATGGAATTTGCAGAGGCTTATGTCAGAACGGAAGAAGGAGAAACTGAAAGTTTCAGTATGAACAGTGGCGTAAGACAAGGAGACGCCCTGTCAGCGGCACTCTTCAACATAGTACTGGAGGAAGCCCTGAACGATATGGAGACTGAGGAATCAATAATAACAAAAGATGTCCAAATGATCGCCTATGCGGATGACATCGTCATCCTGGCAAGATCACAAAGAAAATTAGCTGAAGCATTCAAAAAACTAAGAGAAGCCGCAAGAAGGATGGGTCTACTGATTAACAAAGAAAAAACCAAGTACATGAGAACCAATAACAACGGAAACAAACACAAAAAGAATACGGTGTCCATGGATGGCCTAACTTTGGAGGAGGTACACAATTTCAACTACTTGGGGATGAATTTAGACAGCAACTGCAGTAGAGAGGAAGAAATGAGGATAAGGCTACAGAATGGCAATAGAGCTTTCCACCTAAACAAAAAATTGCTCAGAGATAAAAAACTAAAAAAGGAGACAAAAATGAAAATATACAGGTCCCTGATCAGACCAGTGGTGACCTATGCGGCGGAAACAGTGTGTTTTTCGCAACGCGAGGAGGAATCCCTGAGAGTTTTTGAAAGGAAGGTGTTACGCGTAATACTAGGACCCAAAAGAGATGCAAATGATGAACCTAGGCCCCAAATGAACCACGAAATCATAAGAGAAAACAAGGGTGAGGATGTGGTAAAATACATGAAGTCTATGAGAATTAGATGGTTGGGGCACATCATGAGGAAGAGCGAAAAAGACATATTGAAAAGGATAACAATGTGGAAGCCTGCGGAAGAGAGGAAGGCCTAGAATTAGATGGAAGGATCAGGTGATGAATGACTTAACATTGATGGGAATAAACGGATGGAAAGAGAAGTCGGAGGACAGACAGAAATGGAGGGATATTGCCAGGACAGCTGTGACCCACGCAAAATTGTGATAAACAAAACTTGAAATGTAGATAATTAACATAATATGTAATAATGAGAACTGATCCACCTCAAAATATTGGATCTGTAAATCCGGAAGGATAGCGATATTCTTTTGAATGTAGAGCTAATAATAATAAAAATAATAGTGTGCCATGGCAAAATATGAAAAAAAACTATTTTATAGAGAATTTTATGCTCTTCAATTAATGTCTGAACATAATTTTTCATACAAGCATAAATAAGGGAGTTATCGGCAAATATCGCGTTGGGGGAGCTAAAACCCCCGATTATGGGGGACGCCGGCGTGGAATTTTATTGGACTTTTGGAAGGTTCATTAGAATACTCCAATGTACATCTGTGCCAAAATTCAGTTTGCCCGGATTTTTTGCAAGCTTGAGCCAATTTTTCGGCTTCATTGCCTGGACTACAAGTAATTCCATAACTGTTAGTGCCGATTCACAATGAACGTAAGACATAAGAAATACGCAAGACGTAAAGTTTACATAAAACCCATAAAACACAATTTTGACATAAGGGAAAAAGTGTTCACAATGAACGTAATATT
The DNA here is from genome assembly GCA_932274525.1 of Podabrus alpinus. NCBI lineage: Eukaryota > Metazoa > Arthropoda > Insecta > Coleoptera > Cantharidae > Podabrus > Podabrus alpinus. Next base: position 45,111,870 of record OW026451.1, read on the forward strand.
TACGTAAGATTATAAAAAACTGCGCAGGCGCTACTGTTAATTTAAAACAAATAATTCAACATTTATATACAATTTTTAATGTCAATCGTGATTTAAATTAATTTTTTTGACGGGTGGAACATAAATGTGCATTTCGTATACTCGAAATAAACGTCACATTTGGGATTATGTTAGGTTATGTTTGTTAAAAGCAATGAAATCCTACGAAAGCCGACCCTGATTAATACCTGGACAACACTGATCAACAAGATGGAAATTATACAAGAGCCGACCCTGACCAATATCAGGACGTTTGAAACAAACAAATTATCAAATGTGTAAACTTGCTTTTATCTAAATTATCAAGTTGGTAACCTGCTCCAACATGATAACCCAAAGTAAAAAGTAAGTTTAGTAGTTAAGTTTTTTGAAAGAAAATAAATTGAAGTATTAACGGTTATCCAGTGTTTTAATTCGAAGAATCATAGAGTGATTCTAACATGTTTAAAACACGTTTACAAACTGTGATGTTACTGCCAACTTACCAATTGGTAATTTCACTACATTTTCCTTAAAATTGACATAAGAAATACATAAAGTTGAAACTAGGGGTGCGCATATAATCGATTAATCGATCACCGTAATTCGAATAATCGATAATGATAATTTATAATAATCGATTAATCGAAAAAAATCGATTATTTTTTATAATCGATTATGAAATTTCATAATCGCGCACCCCTAGTTGAAACCATTCCAACTTTACGGAATCCTTATGTTTGTTCATAACCGTACATAAGAATTATTATGCGCATTGTGAACAGTCACATTGATTTGCTATGGTTCAACCTTATGTCCGTTTTACGTACTTCTTATGTCTTACGTTCATTGTGAATCGGCACTTAGCCCCTTGGTATTTGTAAATAAATATAGATTTTTAACATAATTGCAACCTTAAAGTTGAAGAAATTGAATTCGATTCTTAAATCTTTAAAATGAATTTGATCTTAATTTAAAAGTAAGAAGTTGTATAAAATAAATTTAAAATTTCTACCTTCAAAAGCCAAGTTAATACGGATTCTCTGTAAGGCACAAAAGTTCCTTTTCTTTGATCTGCAAGACTGCAGATAACTTTTCCGAGAGTCAGTAACGATTTATTTATACTAACACTTTCCTTATGTTTCTCTTCACCATGCGACATGCCACCAATCCTTTCACTACCGGCTAAATCAACCATAGAAACTTTACTTCTTCTGCCAGTGTCACTAGCATTTGCTCCGTTCGAAATACTCAATTCAATTGCAAATATACTGTGAGATCGGGAAGATTTTTCGTTCATCACAGTTGCAGCATAAGCTCTATTTTGATTTCCTAAAACCAACCAAGACCGCATTTCCTCAAACGTCTTGACCGAATGTGTGCTTAAATTGACAACGTAAGGTCCCCAATCGGGATGCTCTCTAACTTTCAACGGAGTACGATCATTATTTCCGGAACTTAGCAAGTCGTGTATTTTCTCATTATAAATTTCGAAATAACTAATATTTACGTCCACCGTCAACAAATCATCCAGTTGAGATATTTTGTTAAAAAGTTGTTGACAAAATAAAGGTATAACACCGGCATTGGAAGCGCAATCGATATTTTCAATATCTGGTCCCATCATACTGTAACTTTTACCACTACCAGTCTGTCCGTAAGCAAATAAGCATGCATTGTATCCGTCGAATGCTTGTTCAAGTAGTGGCAAACCAACTGCATCAAAGACATCCTTCTGATTTGAATACAACGAATCGTTTTCATCGCAAGACCAAAATACATGATCATATTGGAACACATAGTCCACTTTTGTTATTGTGTTGCTCACTAAAGTCGAATCTATCAAAACCGCCTTATTATCTACTCGAATGACGTTGGTAACCCCAAACGTACTTTCTTCCCTAACATTCAATGGCCTTATACGTACTGCAACCGTTAAATTTTTAACTTCCTTATTTACATTTTTATTAGAGGCCTTCTTATTAGACCGCGGGGTTTCCACCGTTACTTTTTCAAAGCAATCCGGTGTTTCGGCAAGCATAAGTGCTTGTTGTCGCTTTGACGATAACCTAGGAGTCTTTGGAGTATTCATCGTCGGTGCTGTACTTTCCTTGAATTCCAATTAAATGTACAAAATAAAAACTATTTTTTAATAAAGTTCATCACAGGTTCTCACTAAAATAAACTTTTCAGACAAAAAATGACAGTTAAAAACGTTCAAATTTAAAATATAATGGATCGGTAAAATTGTGCGGCCAGTTACCGACTGGGGTTGCTCCGTTGCTCCCACGAAGTGATACAGGGTGAATCGCTATTTTTGACTATCTTCGATGGGGTACCGAAATAAAAATGTTGTTGTGTTTTTCTTTCCACATGTGATGTGGTTAGATTTTTTAAATGCGATTCATTTCAATGCTATTAAAATAATGAAATTCAAATAAATTTGAAATTTATTATTTGCACGTATAGGGGAAAAATATTACCGATGGAGCGCTGTATGCAACAACAAGCGTGACGTCACGATGATGCTAAAACCTAACAAAAGTAAGGTTAACTTTTGAATATGGTTACGTACAATATGAAAACACATTAAAAAATTTGTTATACTTAGGTACATATTAATATTATTTCACCAGGATAAACAATAATCACTACCGTATAAAACCCATATGAAAACAATAAAAGTTTTATTTTAACATCATCGTGACGTCAAATATTTAGTTGATATTACAGCCACGAGGGTGCGTACAATTAATATTTTTCCCCTATACCGTAATTTACACGAATACGAGCTGTGACGTATGTCTTGGTTAGTTTGTAAATTTTCCGTGTAAAGCGACATTGGTGTACCCATGACAGGTCATTTAAAACAACCGTTTTATTACGTTGTGGTTATCGTTAAAAAGGAATTTAAAATGTCAAATATATTTAAAATGTGTTTAGCTCTAATGTATAGAAATACATCCACAAAAACGAATATGAACGTTTTCTTTAATGCGCCAAAAGACGAATCCTTCTCAGTCCTTTCACCCTAATGAGGGTTTGGTGACCCATCTCTTTCTATGCATATGATGTGCGTTCAAATCGCTTTCACATACATAGAGAACCTACCAAGGGCGTACCAAGGATTTGAGCTAGGGGGGGGGCTGACCTCCCAATGATTCATGAACTCGAGGAATGTATGAGTGTCCCCCCTCCCCACTCCCACCACCCCACTAAGTTGGAGGAATGTTATTCTTTAGGAAAAAATGTTTAAATTCACCCATTATGAATTCACGTTTAAGTTTGAACATTTAATAGTTTATTCTTTGTTTATCAAATACTATTACCTACTGTATTGATAACATGAGTGCTATAATCAATTCTTGAATTTTGTAAAACCAATTGACGTTTGAACCTTTGAACTATGAGCAACACTGAAAATTTGTTTAATATAACAAGAGGTGATATTATTAACCAAATTCATCTTAAAATAAATTATTAATAAGGTCAATAAGGACTAGGGAGAAAATATAACTCAAATTATGAAGGAAAAGCTTTTGTAATTAGAGATAATAACGAAAACTATACAAGTGCACATGAACAACTCATACATATTACATCGTATAGAACAATAAGCTATATATATTTACGAACAAATTTATTCAATTCACACATACTGTTGGTTGTTTTCACTTCAATAATAATCTTCTAGGATTGGATGCAAACTTATCCAATACTTCCTTTGAAAACTTGCTTTTATTTTCTTGTACAAATTTTCTGTGGACGCTCATCAAACACAGTCCACTGAGTCTTTCTTCTCCTATCGTGCTTCTAAGCCAGGTCTTAACTCGTCGCAAGGTGCTAAATGATCTCTCTACTGTAGCTGTAGTAGCTGGGATAGCCACCAGAATTAAAAGAGCTTGTTTGACTGATGGGTAAAATAGGTTGGTTTCTGTGTACAGATCCACAATTTCCAGTTCCTTTAGACTTTCCTTAGACAACTTTTTGTTCTTCCACAGATTGAACCAAAGATCTACTTCAGCCTCTATCTCTTCTAAGCCATAAAACTCCATGAAGCGTTTGGCTATGTTTCTTAGCTCTTGAATCCCGATTTCGAGCATTGAAGAAGGGTGAAGTTTGGTTAGAGAAAAGGCTGCATCATTTTCTTCAGAGAAACGAACGTTAAGAGATGATGTCAATGAATCTAGGTAGGGTATGATGAGAGCCCGCCTCCAGTATTCATTGATAGTGGACGAAGGAGGATTGCTTCTTTGCTGTTGTTTTCCGGCGAGACGTGGAATAGCAATTTCAATATCAATTTGTTCAGCAATGACCGAAGCCTTCTCAAGTATCTCATTGGTTATTTGATCAACTTCTTCACGATCATTTTGTAGTATATTCACAATTTGGTTTATGTGATTTTTCGCCATAACAAGGTCTGCACTCTTTGATTGGAGTACGTTAACGACTGGCTCCAATAATGCAGAATATTTGGCAATTATTAATAATGCTATGACAAACGATGGCTTTGTTACAGCTGAGTGCAACTCTACTTTCTCCTGTCGCGTGATAATTCCTTTCGATGCTGTTACTTATTTAAAACAGATTAATTAAATTCTGTATTAGTCGACTTGCAATAAAATAATTGAACATGCTTCATTTTTGTCTAGGGGGGGGGCAGCTGCCCCCCCTGCCCCTCTCTGGGTACGCCCTTGGAACCTACTTGCTTAACGTGGGTTCCGAACCACGAGAAGTGTACTACACTTCATTTCGAGATAGATTTTCTTGGCAGATTACCTCGGTGGTTTGCCATTGCCTGCCGAGGAGAGACGGTCAGAATAAAGTTTTTACCCTGCCCGGATTCGATCGAAACGTTTCGCATTAGCAGTAGACGCACTTAACTGTCAAAGCTATGACTGGTGCTATGACAAAAGATGAATAAGTAGGAGAAAAGAGGAACTTCTTGGCTTGAACAAAGCACCGGGGCTGGGCCCCATATCCCGTTCATCTGATGTTGGAAGCTGGCGGTGGAAGTTTTAGGAGGCCTATTGACCTCAGGGGTTTGCGCTGTGGGCTAGACTGGTCGGCTTAGTTTGAACCTGATTTGAGATAAGAAAAGAAAAAATGTAGAGTGTTGTTAAAATTTACCAATTGGAACAATAAAATCTTATTCCTTTGAATCCTTGGTGGGTAGACGTGGCTTCGTCTTCTGGGTGGTGTCAACTAGAAGACAAGTGTTGTGCACGTACCATCAACAGAATGGAGTCGAGGAGGTCGTGTTTGATCAGATGTTGGGATGCTTGACATGGTTAAAATTCGTAGCAAGTGAACAGTCGACGAGTACAGAAGTGGTTTTGCTGTTCAAAGCAAAAATGTAATCAGTGACATTGAGGGCTCGCCACATAGCCTGTGCTGTGCTATGCTATGCTCTGTGCTATGTCAACACAAACGTTGAATGGTTTCATGGTCATGCGCAAAATAGCATAGCAATATAACTATGTGAACGTCACTATTGAAACCCTATGTTTCTACTTCAATGTTTGACATTGGCATAGCACAGCACAGGTTATGTGGCGAGCCCTTTAGACGCGTTTTCTGTTACTCAACCGAGTGAACAGAGAAATAGTAACGATGCAGTCCGCTACATCGCTGTTTTCAACATCACCGGGGTACAAGAAGAGGTCATTGCAAATCTTGGAAGAGGGACCCACCACCGACATTTGAAAGCCAGTAAGAAGGACGATGAGCATATGGTGGATTGCAGCAGTTCAGACGGTTTAGGATCTGCTGCACACTTCTACCAGAAGCACCATTTTGGAATTCGCAATTTTCCGCCCACACAATCTAGCCAGCAGCTCCGCGTGAAAGTCGCCTATCAGAAAACCCGAAGGAACCACCCTGTGGAAAGCCATAGAAGAGAATCCATTGTCATCCGAATGCTACCCAAAGCATCCAAACAAGATCAATACAACTTCTGTTTCAGTTTTAATCTTTATTTTTAGGACAGGTCAACCGACAGATCCCATTCATATTCTGCTCTTTTGCCTGCCAGGCCCATCCGTGACACCATGACAACATCTGGTTCATGGTTAACAATGAGATATTGTTGCATTCTCTTTCTTTCTTGACTTGGGTGAGGATGATGTTTTTTTCCAATTTTTCGAGGGTTGGTAGAAGACTGATGGGGCGGTAGCTTTGGGGCCTCTTGAGGTCTTGGCTTCCCTTGTGGATCAGCACAACATCGGCGGTTTCCCAGATCTGGGGATAATATTCAAGACGGGGGGGGATTTATTATACCTGTGATGGCGACGACTGCCGTTTTGGTGAGTTCCTTCAGGGCAACATTGGAGATGCCGTCGGGGCCTGGGGCTTTCCTCTTCTTGAGTGACCGAATGGCCAGAGTGACCCCTTCAAACGTGACCGGGGCGACAAAGGATGTGTTGAGGGCGGAGAAACCGGTGCGGACGAATACTTCGACCTTGGCGAAGTGTTGGGACTGCAGTGGGCCTCCAGGGGGTCGTCCATAAATTACGTCACGCTCCTAGGGGGGGGCGGGGGGTTTCGACCCTTGTGACGATCGGGGGGGGGGTTCAAAAATTGTGACGTCATAAAATATATAGATTAAATATTTTATTATAAGCAATTTAAAAACAACTATTTTTTGAGTGGCTACGCCACTGAAGCCAGTGGTGTAGCTAGGGGGGGGCGGACCGCCCTTCATAGATGTTTCCTCTGGGGTGCTACCCTTAAAAAAAATGTGTTAAATTATGGGGGGGGGGGGAACTTCAAGAATATGTGACGTAATACTTGTGTCTGCAAAATTTTCCTCTAAATTCAGTATTTCGAGTAATTTTCCAGCAACACAGAAAATTTTAATCAATTGTTCAACCTAATTTTCACAAATTTTAAAATTTAAATATTTTTCTGAATTCAACTACGGATTTGCTAAAACTTTTGTGTGCAAAATTTTCTTCTAAATTCAGTATTTCGAGAAATTTTCCAGGAACACAGAAAATTTTAATGAATTGTTCAACCTAATTTTCACAAATCATAAAATTTAAACATTTTTCTGAATTCAACTATGGATTTTCTAAAACTTTTGTGTGCAAAATTTTCCTCTAAATTCAGTATTTCGAGTAATTTTCCAGGAACACTGAAAATTTTAATCAATTGGTCAACCTAATTTTCACAAATTTTAAAATTTAAACATTTTTCTGAATTCAACTATGGATTTACTGCAACTTATGTCAGCAAAATTTTCCTCTAAATTCAGTATTTCGAATAATTTTCCAGGAACACAGAAAATTTTAATGAATTGTTCAACCTAATTTTCACAAATCATAAAATTTAAACATTTTTCTGAATTCAACAATGGATTTGCTAAAACTTTTGTATGGGGTCGTCCATAAATTACTTCACGCTCCTAGGGGGGGGGGGCTTCCGACCCTTGTGACGATGTTTCAAAAATTGTGACGTCACAAAATATATAGATTAAATATTTTATTATAAGCAATTTAAAAAAAAACTATTTTTTGAGTGGCTATGCTACTGAAGCTAGTGGTGTAGCTAGGGGGGCGGCGGAGTTCCCTTCATAGATGTTTCCTCTGGGGTGCTACCCCAAAATTGCGTGACGTAATTTATGGACGACCCCCAGGCTGTCGGGGAAGGTTTCCGCTTTCTGGGAGTCGCTCTTGCAGAGGGTGCCCTCTGCACAGATGAGGCGATGGTCTTCTTTTTAAAAGACGAATTGCGTAAAAAACTATGGTTTACTGTAGTCGGAAGAGAACATCTTAAGGATCAAATTGAGATAATTATTATGTATGCAAAAATCATTTTGATGTCAGTATAAAACAATTACGTGTATATTAGTTTGATTTGTAATTTTTGTTGTAGTTAGGAAATTTCATTAGGTTCCAACTTACAAAAATTATTTAAAAAAGCCGCTGTACCACACAGATTTGACTGGAAAATTCCCAGGTAGCAAGCAAAATCAATTTTATTACAATGTGGGAATTTTTTTTCCGAGGTTTTCTCATAGCACCGATGTTAAATGTTATTGGCGAAAATCTAAATTAGCTGGTGTAGCAAAATATCTCTGGTTGGAAGGAATTGGAAAAGTGGAGATGCAGAAAATGTCGAATCTATCTGGTGATGATTGATGAGTTTTAAATGAATTTGTGCAGCAAATTGCAGCAATTACCTATGTACCGACAGTACATATTTACGGCTTAAAAAAATCTGTAATCGTTTTCTGTTTCTTTTTACGTAAAGAGTAAGATCCGACGCGGCGTCGGACTACCGAGCGTGTCAGACTGTCAAATGTCGGATTACCGCGAGTCAACTGTACTTCGATTTGAATTCATTCTTATTTAGGTTTGGCTACTGCATTTCTGCACTAGAAAATAAAGTGAATAATCACTTTCAGTCATCTTTGTCTACTGTTGAGCAGATCTCCTTCTTTTAGCCATACCCTACCACACTGGCCAATGCGGATTGGTAGGGGAGATGGTCATAGAAGGAAACAGTCAGAAAGATGATCAGCTCTTCCCGAACTCATACCAGTGCCTTTAGCATCAGTAGTTCATTGTTCCAACTACTCGGCCAATTATTGCCTCGAGATCTGAAGGCATAATTAATTATATTTTCCAAATAAAACCCAATAAATTTGAATAAAATTATAATTTTCAATGTTTTAAAATACACAAATAAAAAATAAGAATCACACACTCACTGGGAAATAAAAGTAGGTAAAGTAAAATTCAGTAAAATATTCTATTTACAAATTTACTTAAATCTAAATATTCAACTATTATTTAAAAATAGTAACAATTTCTTTCTATAATACAACCGGTTACCCTAAATTTATTGAAAATAATTAAATCAAATAAAACATTCAAAACTAAACATAATTCATGATATTCCTTGCACATTAATTACTTCTGGCAGTAAAAACTTTGTATTTATATATTAGTAAGAACTTTTATTATTAACATTTACTACAGCAAACATTGTAGTGGATTTATAAATCCATAAATAAAAATTTTACAAGAATATCTGTGCAAGTTGGTTTGAAAACAATGGAGCAAAGAAGTACATGAACACAAAAGTTATTCAATAAATTTAGTATTACCTTAGAAAGTTTTAAATTAAAAAAATGCAACTGCACAAAAATTATTTAAAACTTTTAATCAAAACAATACAAAATAAAATTTTTGAACAGTACCGTTTCGGTTTCTGTAAATGTTTGATTAATAAAACAAAGTAGAACAACATTGAACACTTTATAGCTCAAAATTAATCGATTCCGATGAAATCATTGTCAATATGCCATGCAATGCAAAAATTTATTTCTCGAAAATATTGAGATTTTATGATGCACAAAATTCTATCACAGACACTTATTTAAAAACATGGATTAATTTAAAATGAAATTTTAGTACTCTAAGTCGTCTTTTGGCCGAGTATAATTCTCACCAAACTTAGACATGTATTTTCGAACAAACTCTTTTGCTTTTAATTTGACACTCTCTGTACAGGTCAAATCATCAATATTTTGGCAATGTTTAAGTTCCTTCAACATCACAAAATGAGTTAACTGCAACAAAAAATTGAAAAAAGGTTAAATTTGTTTCAAAGAAATTCGGGAAATTCTTACCTTTCTAGCCAAGTGTTTAAAATCTTCGGTATTTGTAATTTTTCCTTCCGTACAATCTGGTTTCCTATATGGGTTTAATATTCCGACCATAACACCAGCCATGTTAGATCTGAAAGCTTCTTTAATTTTCTTAGCGGATTCGCTATTCAAGTCCATTGTTTCCTTCAATTTGGCTTTAGCATTTGATCTGTGCTTTTTAGGTGGTTTTGCACTTTTAACTGTAACCTTGACACGCTTCTTCACCGGATCGGTAGTAACTTCTTTTTGTTTTTTTAGTCTCTCCTTGTTCTCCTTATACTTTTTCGAATTTTCCTTTGCGTATAATTTATCTTCCTCACTTCTTGGCTAAAAAAACAAGTTTTTCAATTAGGTATGTATACTTAACCCTACTGCAGAAACCTTCTTAGCATTCCATTTAAGGCGGCATATTTTAAGGAAAACTGTTACAATTTTCTAAACTAAACAGATAGCAACTTTTTATATATTTTTAGTAAAAAAAAACTCAATTATTAACGAAGTAAAAATGTGATTTTTTGGGATTCTTATGCATGGCTCTCATTTTATAGACCTTTCTAATTTGAACAAAAGGGTTAAATAACAAAATTTGAAATATATTTTAATTTTCCTAAAAATATGCAGCTTCATATTTGGAGTACACGCCTCCATTATACTTACACTTATAATATGAACTTGTGTCACCAAACCACTTCTTTTTCGTTTGATAGATTGGGCCCTTGCTTGCGATTCCTTTTTAGACAAATTGAATTCTTCTAGTAAACGTTCATCAACTGATTTTTTAGATTTTTCATTCTCGCTCATTTCAACTTTTAAGTTTGCATCAGAAATATCGGGATTTTCGTTAGTTTTTTCTTCAGGAACTGAATTGAAATCGATTTTAGCTTCTATTTGTTGCACTTTTTTACGTATATTCATTAATAATTTTGTATCGTTCATATCATCTTCGTCACTCTCCTCACTGCTTGAATCCGAACTCAAACTAGTGGTATCTGAACTTGATGTAGAATCAGAAGCTGTAAAATAAAGTCAATAAGTTAATTAAACGTGATATAATATAAGCTTTCGGTACTGCATAGTACCATAATCAGCTGTATCAAATAAAAGCACAAAAAAAATGAAAAACTTACACTCTTCCTCAATTTCAATTGGGGGTGGAAATTCTGGCGGTTCCCATTGTGGCACTCTAATTCTGATGTGGTAGTAATATGGACGACTATATTTATCTTTTGCACATTTCCATTTGGGAGGTAGTTTAACCGACGGAGGAATTGGACCGGCAAATTTTACCTGCATAAATTTTAGTATGAATAATTTGTAGTTCTCAAAATTGATTTTACTAACCTGAGATGGATCTTCTTTTTCAGTCATTTTGTCCTGATAAGTAATAGTAGGTTGCGAGTTGCTGACTAGCATAGGTTGAATCAAATGGGAATTCGATGGCTGATTATTTAACATATTAGGATGTATGTTAGGAGGTGGAATCGACATTGGATTGGTCACTGGATGAGATACATTTGGTAAAGGAATAGCTATGATTGGAGGAGGATGATTAATATTGATTATGGGCGATTGATGTGGCAGATTGGGTGATTGTGAAATGTTTGGTGGTGGTTGAGACATATCGGGACAAGCTATAGGGGTTGGAATGAAATTTTGGGAAAGTGCAAAATTAGGATTACTTTGTGTTGATTGAGACATAATATTTGATACTGGCATAGTAACATTCGGTAATAGTGGTGGTGGCATATTCGTGATTCCGCTTGCACCAGGAAATGGAAAAGGTAATGCTGGACTGAAACGACTTATTTTGGGACTTATAATTGGATTTTGATTTAGTCTTAACGGTACGTTTTGCCATTGCCTTGTTTGTTGATTCCATATGCACGTGTAATTTCTTGTTGGATCAAATGGTGCAGTAAGTCTTGGGTCGGTGCCCATAGCAATACATTGCAGTTCATGCTGTCTCCACATATCTCTTTGCTTTCTTTCTATTTCTTGATGTTGAACTTGCATTGCAAACAATTTACGTCGCTCGTGTTTATTAATATTGGGCAGTGAATTTGAAAACCTGTCGTCAGTTTTTACATTTTTTCTGGAATATTCAAAATCATTTTTTAACCTCTTCAGTTGCCTGTATCTATTGCTAGTTTTTCTTTCCGAATCGTGTTCTAGACCAGCTTTGTAACCCCTGTCAGCTTCTCTTTCGTGTTCTTTCATTTGTTCAATTCTTTCTTTCTTCGGTATCCTAAAGACTTCTTTCAAACCTGACCACTCTTCGAGCAATTTAACTGCAAGAGCAATGATTTCAATTTCATAATTTTTCTCTGCTAATTTGGCGTCTTTAAGTTTTTGTTCCTTTTCTTTTATTTCATCATTGACTTCCGTTTCGTCCTCAAACATTGTAATAATGTCTTGTGCTAACTTGGTGCCACTACCTTCAATAATCCACTTACTAATTGAAAGTATATTAGCCAACATTCCTACTGATTTTCTGATTTCGAAATCCTCTTCATCTTCCACCTCTACTTCTGAAGTTTTAGGCGTATTCACAACTTCGTCATCTTTTTCTTTCTGTTGTTGTTTTCCTTGCACATCAACAGATTGTTCGATTTGAGTGGGATCGATTTCTGTTTCAATTTTTGGTGAATTACTTTCTGAATCAACTTCGGTACCAACACTATCACCTTCTAATTTAACAGACCATTTATTGACAGTTGGTAAAACTTTACTATCTTGCAACATCGTTTTATTTGGAATAGGTAAAGTGGCTAAAGTTTGTAACAATTCCAATCTGAAACATACAACTCTTATATTTTAACCATTTTTAAAAATAAAATAATTTTACCTTAAAGGTTCGCGTTTTTTATCATTTTTAACCATTTGTTGAACATCGTTCATCCAACCATGAATTAAACGTAAACCGTGATAATCCAAAAATAGCCTACGACACGGAAACTCTCCATGACGTAAGATTCTCAACAAAATAGACCTCTGTGAAGGTTCGTTTGCTCGTATCATCAATCGACTCAATTTTAACGTATGAGCTTGGTTTTTCAATCCAGTACTGAGTAACATTTCAATTGCTTCATCCACCTAAACAAACTCATCAAAGCAAAAATATTTTCGGTAAAAATTAATAACTTACGTCAACATCATCAAATATGTCCTTCAGCACTTTTCTTTTGATTACTTTACGTTTCTCTTTCTTGACGGGTTTTTTAACGTCAACCTGGGCTGGAATTACAGTACTGGTTACAACTTCAGTTTCTTTCGTTTCTACTGATTTTATTTCGATGGGTACATCCTCCTTCGTTTCCACAGGAATTTCCATTGGTATAGGTTCGGCTTCACTTTTAACTACTTCCGCTGGTTTCTCTTCTTCTTCCAACTTCTTTGTTTCTTCTTCTTCGTCCTCCTCGTCCTCCTCTTCTTCTTCGTCTTCTTCTTCATCATCGTCTTCGTCTGGTTGTTCACCAAGCCATCCACGACAATTGGTTGCTTCACAATAACATTTTTGAGCTTCTTTTCTATTTGAATAAAAAAAAACAATAAATTAAATGCACCATACAAAAGAAAATAGATTAAAACAACTTACCCGTATCTTTGAAATTGATAATCAAACGTAATTTCTTCTCCTGCTAAAATAGTTTGTGTGCTAAAGAATCCTATTCTTAATTCTCCATTCACTGTCCATTTTTGAGTTTCCGCGTTTGGCTCACAGGAATGATTGATAAACCTCGATATATTTCCTAATAACAATAGTACAAAATTACCAAAATATATGTAGGAACCATGGCGGTTTTTAAGGACCAGGAAACTTAAAAGAATAAGTTTTGTTCGAAAAACGTGGTTTTATGTGATCTCAAAGTTTTAATAGTTAAAACAGAAACACAAAATAATAAATGATTTAAAATGTTGAAAAATTACGAACTTCTATCCATTTTACGTGCTATCCACCTCGTGCCACTTCTTTAATGTCTCAATTAATAATCAAATATCACTTTCGGCAAGCAATAAATGAGTTCTTTTATGATTATAAGATAGCTAATAAATGGTATCTCGTCTTTGGTCAAGACAATAATCGAGAATAAAGTTAAACAAATGTTTTTAGAACCGAATTCGTTGCGATAGCGCAATGTTGTGTTTTCAGAGGAAAGGGGATGACAAATACAGAAATAAGCGAGTGTTATAATAATCGTAGGCCCTACCTCCAAGATATCGCGAACTAATCAAAGAAGACTAAGTCATTCAGTGGTGCACCATTGCTTTCTTTCCTGGATTTGCACGTAGACGATTTAATGTAAACTTTGATTAATATCTTCTGATAGTGAATTAATGTTTAGTTCTGACGATTCTGACAGCGAGGATTAAAATTATCAAATTATCTAAATAAACAAATATACACAAACAAGTCTTATAAATACGCAGAAAGACTAAATTAAGATTTAAAAAAAATAAAATAAATTCATTTTACTACGCCAATGATAATATAAACACTTCATATGTGTTATCTTTTTACAACGATTGACGTTATGGAATTTAAACATCTTTGCATCTCATATTCGCGACCAATGCATCGGTCGACTATATGGACGATTATGATTGATTATTATGATTGACGGTTCTAATACTATGTGGCACGAACTCTAACGCCCCTTACTATATTGCAGTGTCTTGCAAAAGTCAACATTGCTTCATTATAAATAAATAAATTTAAATGATTCCAAACAAATTAATTTATTAAAAGATCAAACTATTTTGGACATTCTTAAAATTTTAAAAATAAATATTTTAAGTAATAATGTTTTCAAATAGGAACAACTTTTAGTTCCTATATACAGTGAGTAACAAAAATATCCGGATACCAGAGTAAATTACAATAAAAAGCCGCTTATGTATCTTAATTATTTGAAATAAAGCCATTAGTTTTTGATAATTTGATGATATACTTATTTTAATATAATGTTAAGATATTGACATTAAACATGAAAATGATATCGGTCAAATAGCTGACCTTGCAGACTTCCGCTCTTTTGATAAAATTTCTCATTACTTTTCGGCATAAATCCTGTGGTAGTTCATAAATAACGGGTTCAATCTCGTCCTTTTAGGGATTTAATGGGAAATTTCATCAGAAGAGCGGAAGTCTGCGAGGCCGCCCATTTGACTGATATCATTATTCATGTTGAATGTCAATGTCTTAACATTATATTAAAATAAAAATATCAGCAAATTATCAAAAACCAATGTGTTTCAAATTTAAATTGTTACCTCCAATTGAATCACCCTTCACTATTTAAACTACTTCTTATAATATACAATAGGCCAAAGTATAATTTTTTTAAAGAAATTTGCATACAAATCAAAATTAATAATTACAGTTTAATAATAATTAAACCATTTAATAGTTTTCTTACAAAAATTAAGTTACTAAAATTTTGAATTTCGCATATTGGATTATGATCAGATGAAATTGAAGGGCCTAGTGGAAAAAGTAGTTAAGTCACTTTTTTTTGCAATTTGTTGATTTTTATACTAATTTGTAGAGAATTGGCGATTTACATTACCGTTGGTGGCGCCACCAGCAACAACAACATGGCTGTGTTTAGACGTATATTTCGAAGTTCAAAGTCATAGTCTGGTGAAAATTTGCAAACATTTCAATATGGTTTTAAATTTATTGTAATATGATTTGTTAATTAGTTGATTTTGTTATGTTTTGAGCCTGAAGAACGAATTTTTATTTTCATTTAATACGTCATTTACTAATTTGAAAGTACCGTTAAATTGCTGTAATGGCTACAACGGTGTGATTTGATTTTTCACCTTACAAAAATAGTACACGTAAATTATATGAAAAAAGGACGAACAGGAGATAATTTATAGTTTATATTTGGTATAAGAGCGATTATTAATTGCGCAAAGACGATATTTGAAATGCTTGACCCCCTCCCCATTTAAGAATAAGTATGATTTTTGAGATTCCCTTCCTTTATCTCACGGAAAAATTATTTTGGAAATATTCGAGGTACCCAAATTGTTAACTGAGTTTTGCGCGCTGCGGTCAAAGCTTTTTGGCAGGCACCTAAATTTAGCAGCTGTTACGCCACTGGGCAGTTTAAATTTATCGTGCGCTCATGTTTAAAAATTTGCGACGTAATCAAACTTATCTTAAGAGCGCGCTGTGGAAAGAGAGAGAGGGAATGATGTTGAAAGAAGCCTCTAATCTTTTGTACAAATTTAAAAAACTAAACGTCGTATCAATGTAATTCTTTTTTTATATTAATAAGAAAAGACTATTGAAGGCAACAACCAATTTTGAGCGCTTTAAATTAAAAGTAAATAGGTTAATTTAATTTATGAAAAAGGACAATTTTGAATTTTTATGACAACCGATCTTAATGAAACTTCGTTATTGCCTTCTGCAGATCATTATAAGGACAAAACCTGATTTTGAATCGATTTCATCATCAATTATAGAAAACTTGTACAAAACTTGTAAATCAAAAAGTGCCCTTAGTGGAGTTTTAAACTATATAAAATCAACTTAATGCACAAAGGGTTCAAGGGTTCCCTTAGATATAGCGCAAATAATTTTTTTTAATTTTTTAAATCTCTACAAAAGATTAGAGGCTTCTTTCAACATCATATCTACTGCTTCCCTCTCTCTCTTTCCGCAGCGCGCTCTTAATATCATTTATTATATTCTGCAAAATTAACATTTTATCTGACGCCTCGAGTATGAAAGTTACACTTGATATGGCGAGAATTGTTTATCAACGTGCTCATTTCCGTTGATAAAAGTATTTACAAAAGATCAAATTATGTTGTTAGGCGCTTTCAGTGGGTCTAGAGTCTAGACCTTTTTGACGCAGCCGGTTCGGCGTAGCCCTTTCGGCGTGGACCCGATTCGGCGCGATACTAATTCGCCGCGAGCCCTTTTCGACGCGACCTTATTCGGCGGGAACCCAATTTGGCGTGCCCCGATTTGGCGCAAGACCAATTCGACGGGAAATGATTTTCCGATTCATTTTAAAGTATGCAATTATTAATGTATGGTGTCTCACAAAAATTGGGCCATAGCTTTTTGTACCAACCAATACAAATCAATGGATTTAACGTTAGTTTTCCCGGCTAGAAGTATCAATCTAGGAAACTGCTTCTACGAGCATAACAGTTTCTTTATTGATAAATATGAACGCAAATTTGAAAAATTAATTTTGAATTATTGCTTACTTTTATAGGCAATGGTGCCATTCAGTAGAAAAAGCAGTTGTGTAACTGTTGTACAACAGTTGAGTAAAGGTAGCGAAATTCTATAAGAATCGAGCAGGTAGCGGACGTGCCAGCAGAAAAATTCCCAACAGTTGTGCAACTGTTACCTCTGCTGAATGGCACCATTGTTTACTGTCATTAGTTCTCTTCATACTTTACCTAAAATTAATTCTCTGGTCATTTGTTGATATCACCTAAATAAAAACTATTACGTAATTAATAACAATTGATTAAATTGACATTGTCGACTAATTTCAGAAAAAGCGCTACAATTTATGAAATTATATTATAATAATTAATTAATTTTTAGCCTTGAAAATGGACCATACAATAAGCCTTCTTCAAAAATAAAAATGCAATAAAAGTCGCGACCTATCAGAAGTTCCTCTTTAGTAATATCAGAAACGATCTAAAGAGGTGTAAAATAATTTTCGGGTGCGGCGTAGTGGCAAAATTCAATTTTTGTCTGAAATTTTATTTTGTAAAATAAGCCTCTATAGGAGACCTATTTTGCATTTATGCAATTTATTTATAGTTTATTCACTTTGAAAGTGGAAAAACAAATCATTTTATTCATCAAATGCATTGAATTCCCTATACCGACGGCACTTTATATCGCTTCTCCTGAACAATTTGCATTTCCGAGCATATCTACAAATTTTATAACGCGCATTTACTCGAAAACCGTAAGTTTTACTAAAAAATAGATCGAAATAAAAGTTATGCGCGCTGAATTTATCTTTACAATGGTGTATCTCTGACCGAGATTGGATAAGTAGTTCTTGAGAAATTGTCGATAAACCAAGACAGGGCTCACCGATGACTGTCCCGTTTGAGTCGTTCATGGCAGGAATGTCTACTTTTCGGTGACTATTTATGCGATTATTCACCAAATCCGTGAAAATGCGCGAATTGTATTAATAATAAATTAATTTTGTTTACTATTAGTCCACGCAAATTAGTCGAACCCTAAATACGCAATTTATCTACGCACAAACTATAGCTTTGAATTAAACTCTGTTAAAAAAATTTTAATCAAATTTAGTTCCCATCAACTTCACCCGATATAAAATTTTTCATCGGATGCACCGTTTACGAGAAAACTACGAAAACTTAAAATATTTACTGTTTAGACCAGTGATTCTCAACCTTTTTTTTGTTGCGGCACACTTTTAACGATTTCAAAATTTGGCGGCACACAAAGAAAAAGGTAAGTTTAAAAATTATATATCTTATATAATATCGTTGTGCTAGTAAAATAGTAAGACATCTCAAAAAAATCAAATTTTGATATATTGGTATCGTTGAATTGCGCTTGAAAAATGCAATTCAACGATACCAATATCTCAAAATTTGATTTTTTTGAGATGTCTTACTATTTTACTAGCACAGCGATATACATAATTATATATCTAAAATTTGGCGGCACACTTTTAGAATTTCGCGGCACACAAAAGTGCCGCGGCACAGTGGTTGAGAATCACTGGTTTAGACGTTTAGAGTATTTTTTTATAAATTTTGTGTTTTTTTTGCAGCAGATACCCTCATATATTGTGTCCCCTAATGGTGAACAGATTTCCTTTAAACGGATATTACCGTTTTTTATTTGCATGAATATTACCTTTTTTATCCATCTTTTTAATAAAAATGTTAAAACAAAAATATATAATGTAACTAACTCACGTTCTTCACAGTTCAAACTACACTGAAATCGTCTCCTGAAAAACCATCTTTGACCCTATTTCTATTCTATTTCGACGTGTTGTTATAGTCATGGTATTATTTATGGTATACCCGAATACGAGTTTGCAATTGCGTTAATATAAATAGAGTCCGGATTTATATGCGGTAAAAAACATCAATGTAAGTATTTTATATGCGGTTAAAATTAGTCGATATATTATGCGGTAATATTGCTGAAATGTGGGGATAATATGCGGTTAAATGAAAACAAAGAAATATAGGTACTGCAAAATCGAACTTTTAATATTGTATACTACATAAATATAAACCTATGTATACAGTATATAATTAATTATAAATTTAGGAATTCGGAGAAATATAATTTGTTGAAATCAACGTCGCCAAACTGTCTGGATCGGGAGGGTCAAGATTAGGGGTGCGCGATTATGAAATTTCATAATCGATTATCGATTATAAAAAATAATCGATTTTTTTCGATTAATCGATTGTTGAAAATAATCGATTATTCATAATCGATTATGAACTCATAATCTATTATGAATATAATAGGTAGGGCTATTAAGGGTTACTAAATTACAAACACTTTATTAATTGGAGAGATAAAATTCCACCCGACTTTAAATAAAACATAATGTGTGGATGTGTCTAAAAATATTTAAAATCAATTATTTGTTACTGTGTCAGCAAACAATTTTCTTAATGTACATTTCTACCAAGCAAGAAAAAAATTTCTTAGCAAGCATGTTATACAATGTTGCATATCGTAGTTGCACAGATAAGCTAGATCGTATACACAGCAGAGGTGTAAAAATGTTAATAATTATTAATTGATATTAATTTATTTAGGAGATATCTAAACAAGTATTTAGAAATACATGCATTTTGTCTAGATTACGAATACTTTTCATTTTTAAACCTGTGGAACGTAACTAATAAGTTTTATAATGTAAATAATAATGAATTTACTACGTCACGAAGAAAGACGGACAACCAGACATGACTTTATAATACTATGTAGTACTGGTAGTACCAAAGATAAACATGTCGTGCAATCTCAAAAGTGCAAACCCACAGTAATTGTACCCACCGATTAACGAACTCGATCAAATTATGAATTGGAATTAAATTTTTATTTAAAAAACATTTAAAAATTATTTTGATCTGGAATTGAAAATATTTAAATAAACTTACATTAATTAGTTAATCTACATACATTAATTTAATTTCGAAAATTTTGTAGATCATTTTATTGCATGAGTTTGAATTCTGGAGATTCGTATTACCGTGGGTTCAAATTATTCAGATTGCACCACATAACCTCCAACCAAGTACCTGGAAGCATATTATAATGTTGCGATAAAAAAATTTGTAATTGCAGGTTTATTTTCATAATCGATTATTTCCACAATCGTTTATTTTCACGATCGATTATTTTCACAATCGATTATTTCTATAATCGATTATTATAAATTATCATAATCGATTATTCGAATTACGGTGATCGATTAATCGATTATATGCGCACCCCTAGTCAAGATTAGTTTAGAAGTTACAAAAAAATGGTAATATTTTTCAGACCCCAATAAATAAGAAGTGATAATAAAACTTTTAATTTATTGATTTAAAAGATTTTAGACGTCCTAATGCGTTATTTTTTTAAATGTAACATGTTGCAAAGGAAAGAAATATGGTCCAGAAAACGTGCTCCCATAAATAAATGTGTTTGACAAGGTCGGATTTTGTACTTTTATCAGTTTTACCATTAGGTTTACTTGCACCTACATAATAATTAATCATAATTATTATGCCAAAATATTGGATATACATATATGCGATTATGTTCGGTTATATGTGGTAAAAATCCAAAATATTAAATTATATGCGCAATAAAACTTCGTATTTCGTAACAAAAATTAGCTTTCTATGATACAGCAAATAAAACATGTAAAAACATATAAATCCGGACTCTAATAATTATAAACTATCACAACTTACTCATTTTTTAAGTTTTTCATGAAATTCTTTCACTAATATGTTCTAGAAAGATTCCAGATTAGTAGTCTAGATATAATGGAATACCCCCTTAAGAATAAAAAATTGCCTGATTTTTCATTATTAAATTTTTATATTTTATAAATTCTCTCACTTCTCTAGGTATTAACCCTCCAGCACACGGGTGAGGCATGTGAGTCCACGCAATACACAAACATCGCTGTAACTTTGAAAAAAAGAAGTTTACGTTTGCGAATTTCTGTATACCTTTCAAAAATGTTCAACGACATAATATAATCAAATTGTACAAAATTTAAAAGTTATCATTTTTTCGCAAAAAAATAAAATGTCCTGATAGACCCCACCCGTGTGTTCGAGTAACTTTCTATTGAAATCCAAAAATTGAATTTTATGCGAAAAATTTACTTAAAACCAGCCCACAGCACTAAACGACGATATTGCAAATATTGTAAACGAAAAAAAACCAGATATTTCTGCAAATTTTGTAAGTGTTGGTTGTGCATGGAGCATATTATAGCATGCTGTCGTGAATGTATTGATGCAAATGAAGCCCTACTTTGAAGCTTCTTAATTTGTATGGACATTTTTTATATAAATTTTGAATCCTATATGCTTTATATTACATGTTTCTAATACGTTTTTAATAAATCATGTAAAATAAGAATTTTTTTATTGTTCATAAAAAAGTAGGTAAATCTGGTTTTTTCGTTAAATTTTTTCATCGATCTTAAAAAGAACTAATCATAGTTTATATTTAAGAAAAAATTTCTTTTTTAAACCTTGAGACAAATTTTTTACACGCCTTTTAACTATGGGCCTGATAGACCTCACCCATGTGCCCGTGTAATTTCTAGGCCACCCGTGTGCTGGAGGGTTAAAAGTATAACAGCGGAGGGTCCCAAAAAGCTAGTATAATTATTCAGATTTTAATTTATACTTGTAATAACCTTTGCATCACCAACCAATCTATTTTAGATTTTATTAGTTAAGAAAGATAGGGGGGGGGTTGCGATATAGTAATTTTTTTCGGATTTTAGGGGGTTGTGATTCAAAAAAGGTTGAAAGCGATGATATAAGCGTTGTTTAGTTTAATATCTGTAGTTACAATATAAAATCTTTCCTTAAACTATTCTGATTCATCAGCTGTGTTATATTTATGTTATTTATTACATAACAAATCTCAAACAAACTTGGTCGAGTTGTTTCCAATTGTAAAAAACTGAATTAGTCTAAAGCAGTGTTTTTCAAACTATGGGTCGCGAAGAAATTTTAGGGAGAGTCACAAGTAATTAAAAAAACATTTGAATTACTTATTGTAATGAGAATAAACTCGTATTTCTTTGACTAGTTCATAAATCGTGGCTCTAAGGTATATTTTAAATGAAAATAATCTAATCTTTTTCCAATTCAAATCTATTTATATTTTTGATATCAACCACTGACGAAAACGTTAGCTCACATAAGTACATATTATAGTAGGCATAATGCAACGAATGGAAATAAAAACTTCAGAGCTTCTCTTGCAAGCCTGAGGGTGAATCTTCTCTTTAGGGGTATTTTATAAGTTACGTCACGCAATTCTATAGGAGCTTTTTACTCCCTTCATCATTACATTTAGGGTCAGTTGAACAACAGAAGATCATCCTCGAGTCAGAGTTAATCCAAGGATTTTTGGTGTATCGACCAATCACATAACAGAAATCCTTGGGTTAACTCTTACCCGAGAACAAATCTTTGTTATACAACCAGCCCCAAGTAACATAAACATAGATCTCCAAAATATTACGTTCCGTACCCCCTTATTCAAAAAGTGTCTAATATTTGCGAATGAAATTTAATCTTAAGCATTGCATCAGCAGAAAGATCGGCGAAAAATCGATTCGGTTCAAGACCAATTCGGGGCGAAATGATTTTCTGATTAATTTTAATGTATGCAATTAATGTGTAATGTCCCACAAAAATGGGGGTATAGTTTTTCGTACCAAACAATACAAATCGCTGGATTTAACATTTATTTCCTCCGGCTAAAAGCAAAAATCTACGAGCATAGCAGTTTATTTATTAATAATAAGTATGAATAAATTTCATAAAAAAAAAAATTAAAGAACCCATGAAATTCGATTTTTAACAAATTGAAAAACCCTAAATTAATGTTAGAAAATCGAAATTCCTGGATATTTTAATTTTTTTTTGATAAAACTTATTCATAACAATATAATGGATAGTACATAAAAAGTTATTTGCAATATTTTGATGGGATATCAAATAAAAGTTATCAGAAAAAAATTGAAATATTATTCGTCTTATTTTTGAAAGATAGGTACAATTTTTAAAACAGATACGTTAATGATGAATGATTTCAATACTAAAATAAGAATAGAATATGTCTCTGAAGAAGCAGGAAAACAGACAATACATGACATAACTAATGATAACCGGCGTATAATGTATAATTACAGTAAATCACCTTGACATTACCAGTAGTACCCAATTCAAGCATAAGAAGGTACACAAGATAACTTGTGTATGGCCGGGCGGAAAAAATGAAGAGGGAAACCAGATAGATCATGTCATGGTAGTAAAGAAGAAAATAACGTCAATCATAAACAAAAGATCATATAGGGAAGCTAATGCAGATTAGACCATTATCTGGTAGAAGTAAAACAAGAGGATGCTAGGAAAAACAATATAAATCAAAATCTAGCAACAGACAAATTCTACAATAGCAAAAAGAAAAAAAGCTACAAAGAAGCGGTGAAGAAATTAAAGAAAGAAGCAATGATATGAAACAGGAGTATGAAAATATCGCAGACATTTTAAAAAGTGCAGGACAAGTAATAGGCTACACAGAAATGAAAACATATAGAGAATGGTTCGATGCTGAGTGCAAAGAATTGTGAATTATGTAATTTGGAGAGAGAAACAAGAATAAAATGGTTGACTACAAAAAAGAATGATGGCTTGGAAAATTATAGGGCAATCAAAAAGGAAGTTTGCAGAACATATTATAAAACAAAGGAAAACCTATTGGTGAAAGAAATTATGAGATAAAAAAAAGTAACAAACAGAACAATAATCGAAAATTCTATGAAAGAAGACAAAAAGTAGTACATAAAATAAAAAAAATCTGATGTGGCCATCGCATAACTTTCCGAACAGACGCAAATTTTTATATTATTTTTTTAAATAAAATGGTTACATAATTTCAACAGTAAGTCGATGAAAAATTTCATATTTTGCCAAAATAGGAAGAAAAAAACCTTTGAATGCCTATATCTTGCAAACGAAGCATTTTTGAACCCATATTATTAGAAACTTTTCATCTTATTTTCGTTAGTAGAATGCGTTTTACTATTTTATTTACAAATACAAAAAATTTTTACAAATACAAAAATTTTTGAAACGCCCTGTATATTTTAGAGAAAAACTTGTAGGACAAAAAATGTAGGAAATTCCATAGCGCTAATTTTTTGTTATTAATATTTTTACATATTTAATTTCGTTTCGAAGTTATGACGCATAATGTCATAATAGCTCCAGGTAAACCCCCCTTTCCCGTTACACGATTTAAATTATTTTCATCTGGCTTCGTCCTACGACAGGAAAAAGCTTATATGCAAAATTTGGAATGATTTGCTTGCTTCGTTTAGACGCTATCGTGTTCACAGACGTACATACACACATACACACATACATACAGACATCCTTCCAAAAATGATAAAAATGGATTCAGGGGACCTCAAAACGTGAACATCTGTCAAAAAATTGGGGGGTCAAATTTTGACTGATAACAATACTTTCCTTACCTAGGGGTTCGGAAAGTAATAAGAGGAATGAAAAAATAGTGAAAGAAAATTGGATGATGACAGAGAAAATAAAGCAGATCTGGGTAGACATTTTCCAAGATTACTAAATGTGGAAGAAGTGGTGAGAACATCCAACCAAAATAAACGAAGTAAACCAACAAGTAGATGAGTCAAATTATGAAGAAATAATAAATAAACTCAAAAATGAAAAATTGCAATGTAAAGATGGTGTAAACGCGGAGTTGTTCAAGTATGGAAGAGAAATGTTATACAAGAGAAAATACATAATCATAAAACAAGTATGGATAGAAGAAAAGAGACCTATTGCAAGAGAAATAATTGGAGATTATCAATATAGATTTACAAAGGGAAAGACGACAATGGATGCAATTTACGTGTTGAAACAGATGAAAGAGCCATGGATAAAACATAGATATACATAATATGATGTTTATAGATTTTCAGCAAGCATTTGATAAGATAAATAGAAATAAACTAATAGGAACAATGCAAGAATTGAATTTAGCAATTTAGTTTATTTCAATCAATTTATCAATTAGTTCTATCAAGAACTAGAAGAAAATTGATGAAAATATCGAAGACCTTGCAGCTTTAATGGGATTACTAATAAATCGAAATAAAACTAAAAATATTAAGTGTAAAAAAAATGCACAAGAAACGGTTTGCAGATTGACAATCGTGTGTATGAGGGGGTAAATAGTTTTAATTATCTGGGGATACAAGTGAACAGCACAAACAAAAGACAGTAGGATATAAAAAGACTAATGCCCGGTTTCTGAAGATCTCTAGTTATACTCTACATAAACTAATCTAAGCTTAAAGTTATAGTATCCACAATGCGCATATTCCAGAAAGTTAACAACCAATAAAAACGTAGGTTAACTTTGACCAGAGATTATTTTTCGTTATAGAAACTCAAAATCTGCATTTATACTAAGATTAAACTAATCTTAATATAACTCGAGCTTCAGAAACCGGGCATAAGAGAGAAGCAGAGGAGCTGCGAATATTTGAAAGGAAGATATTGGCACCAAAAAGAATAAATGAACAAGAATCCAAACCTATGATGAATTTTGAGTTGTTGTGAGAAATGTGAAATGAAAACATCTTAAGAATAATTAAATCTATGAGAATAAAATGGATAGGACAAGTAGTGATGAGAGTGCAATGACAAAACAAATCACAGAATAGAAACCAATGGGTGACCATACCAGAGGAAGACCCAAAGTTCAATGGTGGGACCAGGTTACGGAGGACACGAGAAAGATGGGGGTCGAGGACTGGAGAATAAAGATAGTACATATAGTATGTATAGCAAAATATGGAGAATTGCAAATGAGGCGAAATTCGATAACAGACTGTAGAGAGAAATGTAGAAAGTGGGAACTAAGCTACCCAAATAAAGGATTTTGTAAAATTTCTATGTGGATAGCAAAATTCCTTTGGAAATGAAATGCTGTATTATTATTATATATTACCGCAAGAAACTCATCCCATTTAATCGCATCTGCATCCATATAACAAGTAAGATTCGCCCATGTTGAGCCACTTAAAACAGAGCAGTTTCCAGTTTGTGTATAAAAATAGTAGTAACTCGAGTCTAACAGTCGCAACTCACCTTTTTGAGTTGCATCTATAACTGCATCTGCACGAAGTGACATAAAATAATAATGTGGATTTTTTCCTTTAGAATATTCAGTGGCTCGGTCTTCAAATTCATCCGGACCTATTACTTCTCCTATATACTCTAAAATGAATTCGCCACTAAAAATTAAATAATTCTATCAGTTAAATGTAAAATTAAATTTTTTACAGCTTACTAAGGTATGTTAGCTGTTGCTCGTATGCCGAGGCCCTTTTTATCAGTTCTAAAAACTTCGCATGGTGAAAATTGCGATTTCTGGAAACGCTTATTTGTACATCTATCGTTAACCGGACAAAGTTGACCACTGAAAAAAATTATTTAACAATCAAATCCAAATCTGAATAAAAAATTTACCATTCTATCATGAGGAGCCTGTTCAAGCAGTCCTCACCACATCCCATTTCACCCCTTTCAACTTCTTCCGGAGCTACGTTACAATCACAAACCATCTTCTTTGCCACTTTGCACGAAACTCTACTAGTCAAATACTGATTTTCTTTTAAATGCACAAATTGCTTAAGTCTATTCCGCATATCTTCGTCATCATTTTTATCATCTTTTATAGTTTGTGGCTTCACAACATCAACACCATTTTGCCCACTTTTATTTGTACCCATTTCTAATTCACTAGAACGCCTCCATCGTGATTTAACTTTAACCGGCTTACTGTCACTCTCGGATCCCACACTTGGACTTAAAAAGTTGGGAGAGTCGGTAGAAGTCTTTTCAGAATCTGTTTGTCCCGAATTGCTATTTTCAGATGAGTCCGATTCATTACAACTATTTTTAACACCCTTTTTCAGCTCTTTACTGTTCTTCGATTTAACGACACCTTGACCCCTTTGCTTTAAATCACTAATGCATTTAATACGACTCGACCTCCTAACTAAATTTTCTAAAGATGTAATTGAACTTTCACTGGTGTCTGAATTGGTTTTTTCAACAACCTTCTTAATTTTCTTTTTAGTTTTATATATTTTTTTGGGTACCGCATCTTTCTTTGCTTTATTAGGTTTTGTTTTGGGTGATTTTGGTGTAGTAGCTTTTTTTGTTTTAGGTTTATTACCCGAAGGTTTCGTAAGTGTTTCGTTATTTTGAGATTCTTTACCTTCATCTTCCTTTATAATTTCTGTCGTACTAGATGGCGCTTCTTCAATATGCTCGGAAATAACCTCGGGAGGGTTTGAATCAGGTAAATCTAAAATTTCTGTATTTATTTCTTCTACGCATTGGGAATCTTCTTTAACATTTAAATTATTTTCTACTTCGATAACTTCTTCACTTTCGATAACCATGGGCTCAGTAACGGGATTAATTTCTACACTTTCATCGACCTTTAAGTTTGAAAGTTGATCAGCAATTTCAACTTCAGCTTCCGATGGTTTCTGACATTCGTCCTTAACTTCGATGATGCTTTCCAATTCCGAGCTGGGATCTAGCAAATCTTCTATTTTTATTTCGGTGATAGTATGACTTACAATTTCACTTTCTTCCATATCTGAAATGTTAATAACTTCGGAAATTATTTCTTTATCTTTCAGAGGATCTTCCAACTCTTCAATCTGCTCATCTACATCAGGCGACTTTTTGGTGGCTCTCGATCTTGTGGTGCGTGTGCTTCTTTGAACTTTAGCGATTCGCTTTTTTCTAGGTGCCATTTGGACGCCTAAAAATGTAAAAATCGACTAGTATAAATTTAAGAATCAACAGCAATCCCACAAATTTGAACAAACATAACCTCCAAACTTTACTATAAAAATTCAACGTTCAAGCGGTTAATTTTATCATAGTTAGATGAAATGAACGGGTATATCAAGATATTAAACATCCAAAGTTTGATCGTTACCTAATTAAACAATCCAAACCATAACCATAAAAATCAAAACATAGATGTCAAAACACACAACACTGACAAGTCGCGGCCCGCATGCCCGTATCGGTGATGCACCCTACCTTACCGATTGGTTTGTATTTCTGTTATAATTTGTGAGGTTAAAAATTAAGTTCTTGATAGAAATCTAAATATCACACCATGCTTCGAATATTACAAACCGATGTAATTAAATTACTAGAAGATAAACTTTGCTTGTTAAGGTAAATCTTTTTCGTAAAATTTCGGATCAAATTTAACTTAATTTGTAGCATACAAACTTTGAGTATTCAACAAGAAAGATCCATCAATACAAGGTTGCCCAAGTTAAGAAATCCTACATGGTTCGTTAGAAAAGAACGAAAGGTAAGAGGATATTTTATTTTCGGTATTATAGTAACTTGATTTTTATGCAGACGAATGAAGAATTTTTGACAACTAGCAATCGGGAGTTTGTAAAAGATATTGTTAAGGATAAGTTTATAAAAGAAGCAGAAGCTAGTAAGGAGTTAGTTAAACCAAGCACGATTGAATGGACTCCAAATTTAAAACGTACCGGTATAATTGCAAGAAAAATCGGTCAAATTCCGATGTGGTTAAGTTCTGGAAAGAAAATACATACCACTTTGTTACAAGTAAGTAATATAGCTAAGAGCCTACGATGGTTGGTACTTCCCCTTCTGAGTAAAAGCAAATCCTCTTAAACATGCATGGAGTAAGTCAAAATAAAGAGATTTTGGGTCGGACCCACCTCGAAAATGTGCCGTGGCACCTTGACCCCCTATTCAAAGGGGCGGAGTGCGCAATTGCATGTTTTATTTTTTTTTATTTAAAAATGGGAAGGCAATCGACGGAAAATAAATTTGAATTGATCAAAAAGTATGCCGCAAGCCGCACTCTTCCATTTTCTGAGAAAAAATAAACATGCAATTGCGTGCTCCGCCCTTTTGAGTAGGGGATGAAGGTGCCACCACGGGGTTTCGAGGTGGGTCTTCCATTAAATCTCTTCAAGCATGTTTAAAAGGATTTGCTTTTATTCAGAAGGGGAAGTATCTGACCACTTTTAGCTCGTAGGCTTTTAGCTAATATTGTTTTTTATTTGTATAAAAGTCTATTAAAGAGTTTTTAAGGTATTGGATAATCACGTGATTAAATATTATCCACCAGAAGAGTACGATCCTCCTCGCAAAAGGCATACACGGGTAAAAAATAAGCATGGATGTTTATTATTGGGTGCAGAATCGACAGATCCTACGGTATTTACTAAGGAATATTGTGGAATCTTTAAAAATTCTGGTGTACTGCCTAAGAAATTTTTGGCTAGATTTTTTGTGAGTCCAAACGCGGCATTAAATCCTGGAACTCCACTTTCTGCGCTGCATTTTACAGTAGGAAATTATGTCGATGTAAGAGGAAAGACCGTAGATAGGGGTTTTCAAGGTGTGATGAAAAGGCATGGATTTAAGGGTATGCCCGCTGCTCATGGTACAACAAAAACTCATCGAAGAGGTGGTTGTATTGGAGGTGGTGGAGAGAAAGGAAGAGTATGGCCAGGCACAAAAATGCCCGGACATATGGGAAATCGTTATCGAGTAGCCAAGGGTTTAAAAATATGGAGAATTAACACAAAATATAATGTGCTATTTGTATCAGGTTGCGGTGTGCCAGGAGAAACAAATTCCATAGTTTATATTCATGATACTCTATTACCTTTACGTAAACCAAAACATCCAATAGCATTTCCAACATATTTTGAAACTGAAAATAAACAATTAGAAGAAGACATTTTTGATGAAAGTCTTCACAAATTTTCTGATCCTACAATTATTTATGAAGAAAGTTAGTGTAAAATTTTATAAGTAAGATAATAAAAGGTAAAGTTTTTACAACATAGTATTTTCTATTTTAAACCTTTTAAGCTAAATTTGGCCTTCGTCGGTTTGCGTCAGTTTGGTAAAATTGCGGCGGGCCAACACTGGTGCTTTTGTTGGCTCTTCTTTCAACTATCCTTAAATAATCCTAAATTTGAGTAATTTTTCTAAAAACTCGGAAGAATAGTAATTGGCAAAACGTTTCTTCAATTTTTAATACTTGAGTACAGTATGGGAAAACCATAAAATAACGCTGAAGTTTCCAAGACAAAAATGTGATTTTCAAAATTATTTAAAAAAATATTTTTCAATAGGATAGCGCTTATTTGCCACAAAAATTTTTGGCTCTATTTTCAGATTTGTGGTTTACTTGCCATGTTTTCAAAAATTTGCTAAAAGCTTGCGTACAAAACTTGATTGATTTGTATTAATGTTAACCTCGAGGCGATCTCTACAGCAGACTAAACCCTGGATGGACTATAGGTGCTTGGGTTCTGTCAGTAAAAAATAATTTATCGATACTCGATAAGCAAAATTTGAATTATTTTGGAGGGCTGCACAAGGTGAACGGCTCACTGTAGGGACAAAGGGTCATGAAAATACGCAATGACCCCATAGACATAGCTTGTTCTGATTACCATGGTATATTATATTAAGTATAATACATCATCGTAATCAGAAAAAGGAGCTAAAAGTATTCAAACATATGTACATAAAATAAACAAATATTTAGTAAGATGTGCTGAAAAATATGTTCCTCAACTTTGATTCGAACCCAGGCGTATTAGCTGTGAATACGCGCACTCAAACAACTGCGCTGCCCAGGCGATTAGTTTTTGTAGTGCGGAACTTCTATGTCTCGTGACTAATTCTAGGACTGCTATAAATACATCAAAAGTAAACAGAAAAAATATCTGTTCAAAAATATGCAATCTAATATGACTCTCATAAGTGAAACAAAAGTTAACTATTATTTCTTCGCCTTCTTAAGACATGGAAAATCTGCCGTCCAAAGTAAAAAGGGCGTAAGTACACTTCAGCCAGTTTTGAGAAAAACGCAAAAAAATAATCTCTTAAATTAACAACTAGATATGTCACTAAGGTAACGTGATTTTGGGTATGTGGGAAGCAAATCAAACAGGTTATCAACTGCAAGCCGACGTTTCGGATAATTTATTCATTCATCCTCAGGGCTAAGAAAAATAGGGAGCGTTACAACAAATTTACAAAGGTCTTCCGACACTCAACTGTTTGGTACCCCCCCCCCAAGGGCGAGTCGTTGAACAAAATCCCCCCGAGATTCACCCAATTGAGGTGTACAAAAGCCTCCCATGTCAA
Source organism: Podabrus alpinus (assembly GCA_932274525.1). Taxonomy (NCBI): domain Eukaryota; kingdom Metazoa; phylum Arthropoda; class Insecta; order Coleoptera; family Cantharidae; genus Podabrus; species Podabrus alpinus. The sequence goes on from OW026451.1 coordinate 45,143,086, forward strand.
TCGCTCCTATGGTCGGAGATCCTACCAGATGGAACGCATCTCATTGGTTAAGAAACATAACAAGGGAGCAACAAATGTCACGCCATCAGTCCTGTAAATTTTAATCAACATATAATTTTGTAAATTATACGCGTTCATTTATTCCGCAGTAGACGGATTTAAAATTCGTCCATGCCTCCCTTATATTTTTTCAATATTTACATAATTAATTAATTGAACTTTAAAATTAAAGTTACCATCATCAAGAAAATTACGAAACAAACAAAAAAGATGTCTTACCTCAGTGGCGTGGCTAGCATGGTGACACCCGGGGCGGATTTCATGGGTGGCACCCTCACCTAGGTTGATGACCTTTTTTTTTAGAGGTTGCACTCAAGGAAACAACCATGAGGCATGGGGGTCAGATAATTTAGGGTCGGGTGTCACCCCCCCGACGGGTGAAGTGTCAGCCCCACCTCGGCTTTTTTTTTCTTAGAGGTTGCACCTAAGGGAAAAGGATAATTTGGGGTCGGGTGGCACCCGGGGCGGTCCGCCCCCTAGCTACGCAACTGCTTACCTTTATTACGTACTTTTAATAGTTTAGACTGCAATGTTTATCTTTTAAAGTGTGTAAATATAATAATAAAATATGGGGGGGTTGTAGACTGCGCCCGATGGTTGAAGGGTCTCATAATCTGGCATGTAGATTGCGCCGGGTTCGGTTAGGGAAAGTATGTAGATTGCGCCGAGGCTCAATTAGTAGGTAATCTTTTTGGGTAACGACGGAGTGAAAGGGAAGAGCACGAATTATCCAACCGCGATTTGTAAAATTACCTATACCCATTCGATAAGTTTCCGGTTTATATAGTATAATAAAAAAAATAAAATTTGCGGTAAATTGAGAAGTTTTTGAAAAATTTCGACTTTGAATTTCAAAAATTTGCCCACTCAGTGACGCGCATGAGGACAATTTGTGAAATCTCATCCATTTTGTTGACGGTGTGTGTAGATTGATATACCTTAGCACTTAGAAATTTTCGCTCCGGCAGTTTGACGCCTCTCGTAAGAGTAACATCTATAAAATGTTATTGTTTTCACATTATTTTTTGTTCTATTCGATTTTTTGGGGGTGATACGTAAAAGTTTACTGCCGCATACCGCAACTATACTTTTAAAAGCTATATCCAGGATTTCTAGGATCCCGGTTGGGGTGGATTAATATTCCTCAAGTATGTTTATCCCGAGGGGTTGTTCAATTAAATTTTTTATGTACACAGATTATATTATGGAAAAAAATTATTGAGATTATTAATAAATTATCGTGATTAGGTACTTAAGATTATTACTGATTATTGTGATTATTAAGATTATTTGTGATTATCTAGGATTACCTGAGATTATCAGTGATTATTCATGATTATATTCATGATTATACTTGATTATTATTGATTACTTGGTATTATCAGTATTATTCATGATTGTAAGAAATAGAAGAGCACAGGTAACACTTAGACCGGCCCTGAAGGAATATAAGAACGCAGGTAACGCTAAGGCCGGTCCTGACCTGACTGATCGAAGATAAGGACGTTATCCACCACTCAAGATTTTAATCCGATAAGTTGTAATACCAACTTATCAGATTAAAAACCCTATATAAGTAGAAGAACAACAGCTCAAGATATAATATGTTTAATATGTACATTACAACTACGGGACAACTCCCAAATGTTGATAGCAGAAAAAATCGTAACAAAACTCACAGTACACAAAAAACTCAATATAAATATAAAGAAAAGAAAGAGAGCACCTGTAAGAGTTATATAATATACATAATCATTTCATACTTCATAACATGTTCGGATATCGTTCCCCTGAATTACCTGTTACCGCAGTGAAAATCAAATTCATGGTAACATTCATTAAACAATGTCATCATTGCACTGAGAGGTTCGTTCATGCCATACGTTGTACGATGCAACGGCACATAAAAGAAACGCACGCCTCTAGTTACTCTTACCCGCGCATTCACCGAAAGTAATTCCAAAATATTTGGGCAAATTGTGTTCCCTTCCAATACATTCGCGATAAACCGTACCCGATGTCTATCTCGTCTTATACTGAGCGGCTCAAGTCCGAACCTCACACATCTACTCATATAATTATTATTATTGCTGACAGTATTACTTTGGGAGATATAATCTAATTTCCTCGCTATATGCCTTGTAAATCGTTTCTGCAACCCCTCCACTCGCGATGAGTGTACCTCATAATAAGGGCACCAAACTTGAGAAGCATATTCCAACACCGATCGAACATATGCTTTATAAAGCCGAACAAGAACAATGGGATCCCGGAACTCTCTGCAAATACGTATAATGAAACCCATGAGCCTGTTCGCCCGGGTAACTACAAGATTTATATGCTGCGAGAATTCCAGAGAAGAGACAAACGTGACTCCCAAGTCCACCTTTTCAAATACTCTTATTAATTTCCAGTCGCCAATGAAGTAGTCCTCAACAAAGGGCGAACGCTTGCGATGAAACGACATAATGTTACACTTCCGCTCATTCAGAAATAGTTTGTTCTCATTACACCATCGATAAACTATATCCAGATCATTCTGGATCAACGAAATATCAGATAATAACTTAACCCTCGCATATAGTTTAAGATCATCTGCAAACAATAAGAATGAGCAAAATTTTATTAAGGGAGTTATATCATTCACAAATATTAGGAAAAGTATAGGTCCAAGATGACTACCCTGGGGCACACCCGACAATACATCACTGATTCCAGAACGTATTCCTCCAATTTCAACGTACTGGGTCTTCAACGTACTGGGTCATATAATATCAGATGACATCAGATAATATCACAATATCAAGATCATCAAGAAGAACAACGTAGATTGTATTTTTATCCTATGTTGGTATTTATTTTCGATAATTATTAAATAAAGTGACGGAGTATCTTACATGATTATATAATAATTTTAAGAGTAAAAAATTTTAACAACAGATGGCGCTATTGCGTTTTTTACTGCTGCTAAATAGTGTTATAAATAAATATACAGGGTCTTCTGCATAGAGCAGACAATCCAGTGATAGACTTCTCAGGGTACATGACTCCGACTGTGGACCTCGTAGCATGCCTTCCACTCATAGAAGCTGTTTTCAAGAAAAATCTCAAAAATAAGAAAATGTGTCTATTTTTTTTCCTATTTCCCCATTGGGTTAAACCACCCAACGGGGGAGTATACTCTGCTATTGGATACAGACCTAAACTTAAAACTAATTAATTAACATGTAATCAATGTAATACAAACGCAAACTTATAACTAGGGAAAAATGGTAACACTTATTTGGTAGAACTATTAAAACTAAAAATTGATAAAACATGGTAATGAGAACAAATAATTACACAAACACATATTAAGGCAATAGATTGACTGTCCCTGCGCCCTGTATATGTTTAGTGTTGGTGTTTTTGTAGAGATTAGTCAAGGTGTGAGCCATGGCCAGAACGAGAGAATGAAAGATAAGAAAAACAAAACCGGGTTTGAGCATACAATGGCCCTTCAATATTCGATGTTGGTATGAGCTCAAGCTCAGGGTGGAGTATTAAAATCTTTAAGTGTTGAAATTATATGCTTTATGAAGGTGGTGAAAGAGATAACTAAGGAAGGATGTTTAAGAATTTGAAGGAGGTCGAGTGGGGAAACTGAGTAGAAATTACAGAGAGTAAGATGGTTAAAACGGGAAGATACATAGCGTGGGCAATCGGACAACAAATGTTGTGGAGTTTGTCTACTCCTTGAATCGCAAGGACACACATCAGTAGGGCAGGTCTTAAATCTAAATAGATACTCGCGCGAATACGAATGTCCCGTCAATATCTGCGTCAATTCAAAAGAGGTGCCGAAGGCACCTCGGAACAGTCGAACATCTTGCAGTGTAGGTAAGTACTGCCGGGTGGTTGAACCTTGAACGGCATTAATGTACTCAGAATTCCAAGTACTTGCCAGTTCAAGGCGAATCACCCTTCTTGCGTAACTCAGAGGGAACTGGGTGTATGCCAGGCGACTGTGCGACACGGCCGCATCTTTGGCACATAAATCTGCAACCTCGTTCCCTCCTATACCACAATGAGCCTTTACCCACACGAACTTGATGGTCAACTCGTTCCTCAGACGGAGAAGAGAACGATGGATGGAAGTGACCAGGGGTGAAGTACAGCTTCTGTCGCTGATGGAAACAAGCGAAGATAGGCTGTCGGAGAGGATACACGCTGAGTGCACTCTCCTGGGGGAGATCCAATTCAGGGCAGCGTCAATCGCATATAGCTCGGCCTGATAAACACTACAAGTATCGTGTAAGCGATACTTGTGTGTTTCAAGCCGAGACTCGTGGTATATAACGATTGCAGCACCGATCTCCCGCCTTCCAGCTTGCTGCCATCAGTAAAAATAGCCACATCCACCCCGTCACAAATTCGATCGACTTCCTTGGAGTCGCCTACCCTGTCGAAAACTATCGTTTGCCTATAGCGGGGATGCAACATCCCTACAGGCGGCGTACGAAGTTGTAGGACGACGTCTTCCGGAAGGCGATTAAAGGTACCATCCACCTTTACCCTCTCTATCTCCGCCACCTCTCTGATCCTTAGCTCTATCGGAGTAAATCCAGCTAAGGCTAACGCAGATATCGCCGAGACCGTACGGAATGCGCGAGTGGCCCTAATGGCGAATGTCCTTTGGAATGAGCGGAGCCAGCGCCGCGCGTAGTTATACTTTAGCACATCACACCAAATATACGCTCCGTAGGTTATGGTAGGTGCTACGACCGCGTGGTATATCGTTTCCACGTTTATTGGGTTGATACCCCACGCCGGTCGCACATACCTACAGAGGTTGTTAAAAATCTTGCTAGCTTTCGCAATTACGTGTTTTACGTGGATGTTAAATTTCAAATTATCGTCCAAAATAATGCCCAAAAGTTTTATAGATTTTTCAAAGTTTAACTGGGAGTTGCCGAAATGAATTTTGCATAGCTTGGTTTTTGGTGTGAAAGGTAAAGCTTGCGTCTTTGGAGCGCTGAATGTTAATTTAACACCAGCGCCCCAATCGCTTATAGAACGTAGCGCAGCGTTGGCCCGTTCCTCCATCTGCATCACACTGGTCGAACTTACGATTAGGAAGACATCATCTGCAAAACTTTGCAAATGACATCCTCCTGGTAAGCCTACATCTAAAAGTTCGTCCAGTATGATGTTCCAAAAAGTAGGTCCGCAAACAGAGCCTTGAATGCATCCCTTCGTCATCCCCTTGTGCGACTTTCCGTCAGCGTAGACCAGCTCAACAGATCGATCTGCTATATAACTCTTTAAGAGATTATACATGTTACACGGCAAAGCAGTGTTACGCAATCTGTTGAATAATGCTGGCCACCAAGCGTTGTCGATCGCCGCTTTGATGTCCAGGGATACACCCAATACTAAACATTTACGACTTTTCTCACGTCGGATGATGCTGATGGCATCACGTAGTGCATCCGTTGTGGAGGTTTGTTCCCTGAATCCATACTGTCTAGGATTCCATGCCTGGCGCTGTTGACCAAAGTAGGTCAAGCGTTTTGTAAACAACTTTTCCAGCAGCTTCCCGAATACCGGGAGAAGGCCGATCGGCCGGAACGCCGATAGATCATTTGAATCCGACCTATTCGGCTTCGGCAAGATTTTTACAAAAGCCCTCTTCCACGGTTTCGGAAAGTGGCCGGTTGTCAGGCAGGAATTCATTAGTCTAGTAATGAATTCAGGGTACTCCTCCGCAAACGAGATGCAGATATCCGACGTGAGATTGTCGATGCCGGGCGCTCTGTTTGCGCTCATTGTAATCAATGCCTCCAACACCTCTTCTACGGCGAATTCTTCTTCGTCGGTCGTGTCACATACGTAGGTCGAATCAAACATTAGTCTGATTTCGTGATGTCTCAATAGGATATCGTCAGTGTCGTCGGGGTAAAAGTGCCGAAGCAGTTTGTCTGCCGTATCGTCACTGTCGCTAGTAAATTTGTTTTCGCACGTTAGTGTCAGCGGAGGGCGTTTAGCGGGAGCGTCTTTAATGAGTCTGTTAGTCAGAGACCACACACTTTCCTGGTGTTGCCTATTACAAAAGTCTCTAAAATGTTTTGTAGAAGTTGAGCGTATCAGGTCACGGTATTCTCGTTTTAGCCCCGTTTGGTCTTCTAAAAGCCATGAAATATCAAGGCCTTGTCGAAGACCGGAGTGAATACGGCGATGAATCCTGATACACTGTTTTTTCAAATCTTCCAATTCCTTAGACCACCACGGGTTATACGGTTTAGAGTTTCCACGTATTTTCATTGAGGAGAAACATGATTTGCGTATGTCCTCAGTGAGTTGTTCCACTGTCAGGTCTAAGTCATTTGAAGAAATATTTTCGAAATTTGTAGATAATAATTTAGATGCCAAAACGTTAATTTTTAATTCTTGTTTGAATTTTTGCCAATTGGCGATTTTGTTTCGAAATAGGTACGTTGAAGTTTGGATGACTGTGTTTATACAGTCATCTACTAAAATTTTGTATGTAATGGCATTGTGGTCAGATGACTGACAGACTGATTTGTCGATAGTCCACAGCGACAAACGGGCGGTGATGCTCTCGGAGGCCAATGTGACATCTATGACCGACGATAGGAGTTTGCCATTCCTGACAACCTCAAATGTCGATGTGCCTCCAACATTGCATATATCCAATTCGTGAGAACATGCAATGCTCAGAACATCATCTCCGCGTTTATCGCTATTGATCGAGCCCCAAGCGGGGTTCGAACCGTTAAGGTCCCCGCCGACAACAACGTGCGATCCTTTGGTGTTAGCAAGGAAGTTGTTCAAGTTTACCAGAGTATCGTTGTCGTCATGATCTGGCTCGACATACACGCTTCCAAAGTACAAGAATCGTTGTTTGAAGTTAATCCTGATCACGCAGAGGTTTGTGTCGCAGTATTGGGACATGCCCAACGCCGCTCCCAAACTCTGCTTGACCAGGATGCAGCTTTTGACTCTAGGTTTGTTGTTTTTATTCCTGTTACTCTGGAAGACGTATACGCCGTCCATATCTTTTACATGGTTGATTCGTCCTACGTACGGTTCCGTAAGCAGAGCGACATTTCTGTCGCTCTGCATGAAGTAAGTCATGAATTCACGAAAAGAGGCGCAAGAGCGCATTAGATTACACTGTACAACATTTATAGCCTTACCACCCATATTCAATCTTTTCCCTGAGCTTGCCCTCCATAATTTTGTAAATATTACAACTCGTAGACGTAGCAGAGTGTATTATATCATATTTTGTTTTGTTGTTAGTGTTAGAATTGACACAGTTAACACATTTTCTAAGTTCCCGGTCGTTGTGACTACCAGACTAAGTGTGACTACCAGCACATTGAGAGCAGCATGGTGACTTCTCTGTGCAGAATCTTTTTGTGTGTCCATATCGCATGCACCCGAAGCACTGTCTTATATTCAGAAAGTCCTCCGCGTGTACACGATCGTGGTCCACATTGACCCTACCCAGAGAGGTCACCACGCTGTATATCGCTGGGCTGGTGTCCAGGACGACGTTGTATAAATTACAGTTCCGATTGCTTTTAATAAATTTTATTTTTAAGTCACTTTTGCTTTGGTAGTTGGATTTAATCCTCTCATTCTGGCCAAGGATCACTTCTATCAGTTCATCCTCCTTGACGTCCCGAGGAACGCCCTTGAGGATGACACATGGGTACAGTTTCCTTGGCTCTTCAACTTTTAGGTTCGTTTGAGTACTTAGGGTGTTTTTAATGTCCTCTTTTTGCCCTTCGTTATCTACAGAAATTTTTATTTTGTGGTTCGAAAGTTTTGTGATGTTAGGGGCATAGTTCCGCCCCCTGAACGAAATCGAATTTTTAAATTTTTTAATAACCTCCTCGTGAGATTTTACAGAGGAGGCTATGCTGGAGATGATGATAGCCGGACATGCCTTCTTCCTTGACTTTAAAGCATTGGAGTAGTTAATGTTTTTTATTGTATTGGTCGCGGCTTCGTTTTTCAAATCTTCCCTCAGAACTAAAATTTCTTTCTTTATGCTGCCCGAAATATCTCCCAATGTTACTGTTGGTTCCCCAGCCGAAATGTTCCCTATTTCTTCCTTAATTTGTTTATGATTTTCTGACATTTCATTTTTAATTTCTTGTTTTAGTGCGTTCATTTCGTTTTTTATTATTTGTGCTATATCATTTAAGTTAAATGTGTCTATTGGGGACTGGTGGGTTTTTAAAAATCGAGATGGGCCCATTGTTGGAAGACAGTAACCGACAATTGGGCGCGATCGATTGGACGCGGTGACAATCGGGCGCGATGATAATTCGATGCGGTGACAATTGGATGCGACGACTATTGGGCGCGAATGCAATTGGGCGCGAGGGAAGATTTATCCATTATTAATTATTAATAACGAGAGCGGTTGGACCTCTTCCGTTATTTTGGGGAAGGGGTTTATCACGGTTTCTACGAGGAGCAGGTCTGTCTCTGGAATAGAAGGAGGGCTCGCCTCGTCCGCTATTTCAGGGGGGGATCTTTACAGTGAATCCGCTCTACTACCTTACCCCCGAGGGGGAATTCAACAATGAATTTACAAAAGGCTTTAACGAAAGATCCAGATGGCATGCAAAGATTATGATAAGGCAAGTAATGGGATTTAAAGCCAAGTTTCAGTTCAAGTTTCCCTCAAAAATATCGGTCACCACTCAGGAGCCAGTTTTGGAAAAGGGAAAGCCCAACAACAGAAACGTGACCTCAACCAACCCAAAAGAGCCAGAGGGCAAACAGTGCACTAGTTATAGTAGAAACTTCTAAAAGTTATTAGAAATAGTTGAAAGCAAGTCACTGAAGGAGGCAACCTCCAAAGTAACGACAACCATCCGGGAGCCAATCTTGAATAAGGGAGACCCCCCCCCCCAATTATATGAATTCAACTAACCCAAATGAACCGGAGGGCCAATCAGTAGATAGGAAAGATCCCCCCCCCCCCTGAAATAGCGGACAAGACAAGCTCTCCTTCTATTCCAGGGACGGACCTGCCCTTTATACAAACCGGGATGAAGCCCTCCCCCAAAATAACGGAAGAGCTCCAACCTCTCGTTAGTAATAATAATTAATAATGGATAAATCTTCCCTCACGCCCAATTGTATTCGCGCCCAATAGTCGTCGCGTGCAATTGACACCGCGCCCGATTGTCACCGCGTCCAATCGATCGCGCCCAATTGTACTAGACGGGTTGGAAGAATCCTGACTTTTGGTTACAAAACTGGCAAGGGAAAGCAAACGCAATTCTCAGCCCTAACTGATCCAACAAACCCCAGTTTTGAACAGAAGAGAGAAGTTGAAACGGCTGGCAACTGGGGTACCGAGTACTAGAAAACGGTGATTTATCTCCAGCGGGCATTGATGTTTATCGTGATATTGCCCACTATATAGCAACGATGCCCAAACCCTTGTTAGAAAATGGAAGTTTTGTATTAGACGTCTGTACGTATGTTTTATGGTGTGTAAACTAATGTTTATACGCTGCAAAAATTTAACTTGACTAAACTTATTCCATGTATTATTATTTGTTATATTTTATTGTATATCGTATCTCTTATAAAAAAATGAATATTTGTTTGTTTGGAACTTATAAACCGTTATAAACTGCTAGACTCTAGAATTATCAAATATTGTTAAAAATTATGTGAAATTATTTAGATTACTAATAATTATTTAGATTACTAATGATTATTAAATATTATGGGAGATTATTTGAGATTAGTAATAAATTATTGATATTTTGTACACATGATTATTGAAGTGAACAACCCCTCAGTTTATCCCAAGTAACTCCTCAGGTACACCATCGGCGCAATCTGTATGCTACCCTTAGTGACCATCAATCTACATGTTGCCCATGGTCACTAACCCAAATAAAAAAAGGATTAATTTCTGACCATCGGCACAGTCTACATATGTCCAAAATATGACAGTGACAGATGGATTTTAAAATCCGTCAACTGTGGCCGGACGCCTAGTGAACGTGTACCTAAATAAAGCAATTAATGTCACGCCATCTGTCGTGTAAATTTTAATGATAGGTGAGATAGCTTGTAAAATTAACCCAGTGCGGCCTTTAGGCCGCACAGTCAAGGCCGACTAGTTATTGTATATTCTTTTAATTTGGTGACTAAATTTTGAAAATCCAATACCTATCTTGGATTGGAAAAATATTACAATGGACTTCAAGGGATCATGAAATTAGTTCATTATATTAATATTATGAAATTTAAATAGGTACATTGATAACAAAGAAGTTTGGTGGAGGGGATTCCACAATTCTTCTGTTTTAGGTGCATTAACTGTATTCAATGTTTCTCAATAAGTTAGCCATGACATTATTTTTAATTGTAAAAAAATTATTTATGTTTTGCCTGAAGGTTACGTCGCAGAGGACAAACCTGTAAGGTAAAAAACACAATAAAAATGCAAGGTTTTATTTAATTTCATATTAAATATTAGGTAACAATTTCAAAATGTAATGGATAATCAATAATTAAGCTTAGATTAAATCGAAATACACTACAAATATAGATAATCATTTAATAGAACATTACAGTTTCAACATATTTAAAAATATTTTATTACATCCTAAAAACAAATTATTTTACAATAAGTAATCAATCATTACAATTAATTATAAATACTTGTAAATATAACAGTTTCGTTATAAATAATTTATAATATTTTTAATGCACCAAGTCACTTATTCATTTTATTATTACATATTTTTTCAGTTTCTTTGAAAATAAATTTTATCATTTGAACAGTTCAGTGAAGGAAATAAATTCAGTTATTCTTGCATTTCCTCTATAAATTCGATTTTATCACTTATTTAAATTATCTACAATTTATCAACTATGTTATTTTATAAATGTCTTTAAAAACATTTGCTTTAATACCAATATCAAAAATATTTCTGAGGCCGTAACTTGTCATAATATGAACAATCATTTTTTGTCCGATCCTAACAACTTTTGCATTATTTTTATTTACACTAATTTGGGGCCAAAAAAGTTAAAACATGTATTTTCATGTGCAAAACAAAAACTAAATTACTTCAATCCCCCCCGACAGGGACTGCTGTTGTACTGGAAAGAAATTTGCTACATCAAGTTGTTTACCTTTTCCTTCGGGGCAGTAGTAAAGCGCTTTTTTATGATAGTTTAGTAAAGGTGAAGTTCAAATTGACTCCGTAGCAAATGGTGGCAACTAAATTATGAGCAACAGATTATTTAAGTGTGTAAATAATTTCAAGATATGTAGTCAGAGAATAGAATAGAATTTATTCTTGTACAATAATAAATTCGTGTGCACAAAACATTACCAATAATTTTCTTATGTACAATAAATATTAAAACAAACGTGGATTGTGTAAACAACAAAAATATCACAAAACATTTAACGAATCACACAACCATCTCTCATCATTCGTGCAGCCAAGTAAGCTGTATTTCGGGCATCACTTATACCGCTATGTTCTCTACCCACAAATTTCATTTCAAGTTGTGCTAATGCACCTTGTAAGCCGTGAGGAAGTTTACTGTAGTGATTTATATACAAGGCTCTCAAATCAACATTACGCCGAAATATCGCCGGCATTGAAAGACGTTTTCTGGTACATTCTCTAGGTAGACAAACACTTAGATCCCAATTAGACCATGTCACAAACACACCTCTCTTATCATTAGTTTCTAAAGCAGGTTCGGATACTACCACAATGTTATATGTTTGACAAACTTCCGCGAACCATTTGGCAAATATATTAAGACACTCTTTTATATCCACTTCTTCCGTAACTTGATTTTGAGTTATTCCAGTAAGTTCTGTACAAAATGGACTTAACAAAGGGTGTTCGGTGGGTCTCACATATTGTTGAAATTCTGCAACTACCGAATTCTTTTCTACGTCGTACAAAACCACTGAAAATTCGATAATTTCGTGAGGTAATTTATAGTTGGGATCTGTGGCAGACCAACAAGTTGCTTCAAAATCGAGAACAAACAAATATTTATAATGTTGTTCAACTCCACGGTTATTAAACGACTCGGTGTTTATTGATTTTGCTAAATCTATCGTACCCATATTGTCACTAAATTAATTTTACATTAAAACTTCTTCACTTTGTTCCAATAGTTAATATTTGTCAACATTTGGTTAAAACATTTTTGTTCGAAATTTTTAAGATACCAGACATAGGCGTCTACAAAAAGTTTTATATAGGGATATGCTTATACGGTTGCCTAAATCATGGCGTTAATGGACTTCAGAAAAATGTAGTCATTACCCCTTTTAAGTTGGACAACCTCCGAAACACTGTGTTGTTATGGCAATTTATATGATAAATATTGAATATGATAACTTTGAATCTTAAGAAATTTAAAGTGAATTTAAATCCCAAGGGACCTAGGTAAACATAAATGTATTGTTTCTATGACTACCGCATGTAACTTGATTGTTAAGAAACGTCAAACGGTCAAACGGACATTTATTTTGAGAGGGCTATGTTGAAATTATAGTATTGAATAAATTAATATTAGAGTTCGTGCCATATAATACTAGACCCGTCAATCATCGTAGGTCCTACCTCCAAGATATCGCGAACTAATCAAAAATGACTAAGTCATTCAGTGTCGCACCGTTGCTTTCTTGCAACTTGTTACGAATTGTTTGTTAGTTAGTTAAATCGTTTCTTAGTTTTCTTATTAAATATTATTATGTTATTCTTCTGATAGTGAATTAATGTTTAGTTCTGACAGCGCAGATTAAAATTATCAAATCATCTAAATAAACAAATATAAACAAACCAGTCTTATAAATACGCGGAAAGACTAAATTGAGATTAAAAATAAAATGAATTCATTTTACTACGCCAATGATACGTATTATAAACACTTCAAATGTGTTATCTTTTTAAAAATGATTGACCTTATGAAGTTTAATAGTTATTTATGTATCAAGGGCTATAATCTATTGATTGTGCCCGTGGTACATACAACGTTTTATTTCATTTTGGTACTTGGTACTTGAATTGTCAAAATTGAAGAATTAAGTATTTTGAGAAAAAATATCATGTCATTTTGTTTGTGCTACGAATTTTTGGTGTGCCATGGTTCCTATGGCGAGAAACTTGGAGGGGCAAGAATTAATTTTTTTATTTAGCAATAACTCGAAAACGGCACTAGATATCGGCACGGCGATGAGCAAAAAATTCTCCCCCCCTCGCAAAGTACTCCCCTCCGTGAATTGTCGGTAGGAAGGCATATGCAAAATTTCAGATCGATCGCGCAAAAAACAGAGTCTGGACTAACTCTTTTGTTTTGATATTGTTGTCATTGCTTACCAACTTTATAGGCCCTCGGGCTATAAAAGCCATATTATGCCCCCATTTCTGTGCTAAAAAACAAGGTTATGATACCAAAATGAAATAAACATCTTTGCACTTCATATTCGCGACTACTGCACCGGTTGACTATATGGGCGATTCTTTGCATACCTTGAACCACTGTTTATTAAGCGGCAATGCAACTCTCTCATATGCACTCATAGAAATACAATGCTATGTCTTTCCTAACCTTTTAAAAATAATGTTACCAACTATTATGATTGACAGTTCTACTTTTATGTGGCACGAACTCTAATTGCAGTTTAAAGGCCGGTTCCACCAACTCTGATTAAATCGTTGGTTAACTAATCACGATTAATGATTAACCGTGATTAAGTTCAGAATTTAACCGACATATTAATTTCAAAGCGTTCCACCAAACGCTTAGTATCTATGATTAGTTGACTGCTTTTATTTCGTGTATACGCGGGTATAAACTTGCAAAAGCTGCTCTGATTGGTTGATATGCAGTTACATTAAACTTGTACTAATGGTAATTGGTAGTATTGCTATTTATGATATTATAAGAAGGAAAAATTAACAGAAAATATAACCTCAAATTTTATTATTTGCAAATTTTTAAAGGTGTTTTTAATGTAAAATGAGTGCATCAAAATCACAATCAAAATTACAATTACCCAGTGAGCATTTTATTCCTTAAAGGGAATTGTGTCATCTGTGACGTTGCTGTTAGGTCGCAATTCTCTTAATTTGTGTGAAAATACACACACCTTAGTGTGTAACTTGACACCAGAAAGGAATTGTGTATACTAAGCCAATTGTGGGAATTGTGTTAAAGATTGTAACACTGTTACTTGGTTATTTTGTTGTGTGACGCCAAGCAGCAAATTTGTTCAAACAATGCCCTGCCTGTGTCTGTGTGTAAGCTGGACGCAAATCAGGAATAGTGGGAAATATTGCGTGACTAATGTGTCTATTTCTTTCATGGCCGACAGCATGTAGGAATTGCGTGTAACGTATTAGTTACCAATTTAACACAACTGCGGCATTGTAACAGACATCGTCTAAGGTAAAAAACAGGGAATCTGGTGTGCAGGCGACATATTGGAAAAAAAGTATTTATTAATTATAAAATTTATTTAAAAAAACTTGCTTTTGATTGAAGAAAATCATAATTTTCATTAATATTAAGGAAAACGATTGTAAACAGACTTGTTTAAAAAAAAAAAAAAACTGAAGGTCAACATTAAATAATAAGGACGAAAGTATTTTTTTTAGCTAATAAAGCTTTTTTCAAGGGCGCATTGTTAATTTTCTTAGTAGAATAAAAAACTGCAGGATACAGTTTCTTTCGCAATTAAATCTTGGCATTCTTAAATTGAAAATGTCAATTATTTAATTATGCTACCTGTTGCATCATAATATAATAAATACAATCATATTATTCCTATTATCCATTTTATTGTGTCCAAACTTTTTCATAGAAAAGGAGATCATGTACGCATATTCCATATATTAGACAAAGAAAAAGATGTTACAATCTAGACACATTTACTGTCAGCCATTGACACAGCTTATACACCTTATGCCTGAATTGTTTCACAAATGTGTGGTGTCATGGTGCTCCACTTCCGACACATGGAATACACATGTCAGTCGACGTTTCGAAACATTGTGTTCATCTTGACACAAGAAAATGACACAATAACGGAAGCGTTACTAAAATTCAACCACAAAATGCTCACTGGGTATCTTCATCATCTGAAGAAGATAAGATATTATTGTAAAACATTATTGTAAATAATATCCAAAAATAATCACTTTAACTAATTTTTTAACACATAAATACGATGTTCACGTTTTGCTTTTAAGGCTATGTGTATTCAAACTGTCAACATTATAATAAATTTTGCAATCACAAGCGCGTGAGCGTCCTGAGTCAACATTATCTTTACTCAATTGAAAGAAATGCGCATGCACCGGCCATTAACCGTGATTAAACTCGTCTAATAGCCCAAAATCTGTTGATGAGTTTGAAGTCTAGTTAACCATGATTAAACTGCTTTAACCAAGATTGAAAAGATGGTGGAACGCTCTTTTTTATTTAACCGTGATTAACTCCAACTAATCATGATTAATGTATTTAATCAGAGTTGGTGGAACCGGCCCTAAATCCCGGAAATGCATAAAATAATGTATATACCTCAGGACTTAAGTGGAATTCTAGTAAGCAGCTTCATTTATTAAAGAGCGTAGGTAAGTAAAATAAAAAAATTATGCATATTTTATTTTTTTTAAATAAAATATTTAATTATGATATTTTTTACTTACCTAAGTTCTTACATAAATAGATGCTGCGATAAGAATTATTTAAAAATTGTAATTTAAATGAAATAACCCAATTTGAACAAACAACCGTATAAATTATGAGTCAGTGTTTCGTATGTTGTCTAAATTTAAGGCTCATGTACGTTATGACTATAGTCCATCCATTTTAAGTATGCAGAGGTGTGGCCTCAAACGGCAACGCCGATTGGTTAACATTTAAATATAGCAAATTTCATTTGTCGTGCGGTGCTGCACCTTTGCATACTTAAAACGGATGAACTATTATATAATTATATCCTCCCTGTCGGTCTCCCGATTGGTTGTAGACCTTTTTGGTCTCCATAGTCGTGTGTCGATCTACACGGTAGACCAATGGTTTCGCTTGTCGGTCTTTGACATTTCAATAGTCCACCTTCGGCCTTCCGATTGTTTTTAAGATTATACGGGTCGGCCTATGACCTCCCAATTTTTATAAGAACACGAATCGGCCTATGGCTTCCATTTAATAAAATTCATGCAAAATTATATGAAATTAAATCTAAAAGGTAACGTAAAAAACATAATCGCAAAATCTGATTCCCTTTAACAAAAGATCCCAAAAGATAACAAATAGCAGATGCCTTTCTAAATAACTTCAAAAATATTACCGTTAAATTTCAAAGTGATATCTTAAGAGATTCTTTATATGAGTTTGAAAAATAATGGGTTTTTATTTTCAAAATATAATAATTAAAGCGTCCATTCCATCTTCAGGAATATTGTTATTTCGTTATGAAGTCTTTACGATTTTGGTTGTTTAAGTGAATTACTTGTGATCTTCTCTGGATTCTGAAATAATTTTGTGTGTGTTTTTGCTTCGTTAGCCATTCTTCATCAAGATATTATATTCTTCTATTTCGTTTACCAGTTTGTTACGTTCATTTTCCAAAAGGCTTTCTTAAGATTCCTCTGGAACGCTCCTCACTTGGTTTCTCCATTAAGTTTTCCCGACGAAGAAATCCAGCTTAGAACCCATCTCTTGGGCGGTCGTCCAGGTAGTCTCTGCCCATCGGCAGTCTATCTTTACAATTTTTTGTCGGTCTTCTGCTATCTTCCACGCTCTTCCACGTCTTGCTCGCATAGAAACAATGGTTCTTCTGTCTCTGGTGGTCAGATTCAGGATCAAGCAGCACATTCATTTCTACTGTTTTCCATTTTCTGTTTTTTTCTTCGTACACGTTTAGTTGTTCGATAATATTAGGATTGGCGTACAAAGCCTCAAAGTATTTTTCAATTGTTGTCTGTTCATGTCATTTGTTGTTATATGGTCATTTATGATCTTGTCCTGCTTCCGTACAATTTTCCATATTTTTCGTTGAGATCCGTGCATGTCGTATTCCAAATTCTTCTTATATTGCTCCCAAAATTCCAGTTTTATCCTTTTTATTTCACTGTTTGTCGAATTTCTAATTTTCGTGTTCTTTCATCTTCAAAAACGCATTTTTCTTTTCCTTCTCAAGCTATCTTACTTCTTACCTCAACCAAGGTGTTTTTCTGTCGCTATTATTTCTTCTACCACTTACTTTTCTTTTTCCATGTGGTTTCTCAGTTGTTGGCTGTATATTTTTTTCGATTGTAGACCATATTATTTCTGCCACAGTATGACTTTCTAAGCATCTTGTTTTCTCAAATATTTCCTTTAATTAATCATGATGAGTTTTTGTGCTCAGGTCTTCGATGTTTCCAATCTTTAGTTTGTCCATTTTGGAGAATTTTTGTTCTTTTTCTTAATTATAAGCGATATATCTAATTTACACAGTACAAAGCCACGGTCCGATTCCACATTCGCAGAAGTTAATGTTCTTATACTATCGTCTGTTTTGGATGTATCTTCTTATTGGTTACAATGCATAGCCGATCATAGATTATTCCTCTGCAGTTATTGAACGTCTATTTGTGTTGTGGTATATGGTTAAAGTACTTACTTCCAATCCGTGTTTCATTGATGAGGGAGAATTCCCACTCCTGAAGTTGCATCAGCTTGCTTTTCTACACCACTTTATAACATAATGTAATCCTCCTTAATCTCTCTCTATTCAGTGACTTTCCTCATTTCTTCGTTTTCTTGCAAGAAGTCCTAACCATTTTATTCTTAGTGCTTTGATTCGCATTTTACAATATTTTCATTGTCAGTTTCTTTCCGTACCTCATGGTTTATTCTTGATATATATATATATATATTCATCATTTCTATCTTTGATGGGTCCCAATTATCTATCTTAGTATTTACCTTGCAAATACTCGTAACTCTTTCTTCATAAGTCGGTAACGGTCTTATCAGCGTCTTGCATACTCGTATCTTTAGATTTGCTCTCTTTGTTATATTTTTACTTTCACTTCTTCTCCTCTCTCATTGGTAGTCCTTCTTCTTAGTCGTATTGTTCGTTTCCGAACGTCGTGACCCATCTCTTTCTATGTATGTGATGTGCGTTCCAAGTGTTTTCACATACATAGAGGACCTACTTGTTTAACGTGGGCTCCGAACCACGGGAAGTGTAATACACTTCAGTTTGAGATGGGCGCTCTTGGCAAATTACCTCGGTGGTTTGCCATTGCTTTCCGAGGAGAGACGGCCAGAATAAAGTTCTTACCCTGCCCGGATTCGATCCGAGCGTTTCGCATTAGCAGTAGACGCACTTAACTGCCAAAGCTGTGACCATCTCTTGGTAGTGGTAGTCCTAAATACTTAAAATTTATTACCTCTTCGAAAATATTCTTAATTCTTCTTTATGTTGTTCTTTCTTCTTCCATGTTTCATGTATTTAGTCTTATTCAGTTTATTTTCAATCCAATTTGCTTTGCTTGGTATTCCATACTTTCGTACATAGTATGTACTAATTTTTCTTCATTCTTGCCATTAGTCCAAGGTCATCTGTATTTGCTATTATTTGTCTTTCTTTATTATTTTCTATTATCTTCAGTAAACGTTTGGAGTCGTTGTTGAATTATTGATGATATAATTTTATGCGCAACTGGAAGAAGCATTATTATTCGTATATTTTCGTACGCAACATCTTACCTCCATACTTTATCAATCTCCACATGTCGTCTCTTCCAGGAGTTTTCCATTTTTGATTTTATTGATCTGAGTATGTTGGTTCTTTTATTATCGGATCTTGATGTTATTGTTACTTCTTGAGAGTTCTCTTCTGGTTCTTTGTTGTTAAGTAGATCTTCTAAATATTTTCTCCATATGTTTTTTTACTAGTTGTTTTTACTAACTCTTTATGTTCTCGATTTTCAAGTTCATTTTTAGTTGTTCTCATCATTAGAACTATTTTGATCTTCTTCTGTAACTATTTGTTCTTCTTCGTTCTATGTACATACTTTAAACGATATCTTCCTTGAACTTATATATTCCTCCATATCTTCTTATTTTCCCATTTTTTTGAACTTTATTTTCGAATTCTTACAGTTACATGACGTAGTTATTTTTTTGTGTTTCCTTCGCTAAACCTTCCCATTGCGCATCCGTTGTTGCTAATGTCTCATTTTTTTGATGTTGTGAACTTGTGTTTTATTGTTGCCACTGCCAGATAATGGTCAGAATCCGCGTTTGCTTCTCTATATGATCTAACATCTATTATCGTTTCTGCTCTTTTTTTGAAATAACAACAAAATCTTCATATTTGATTTCCATCTTGAACGTTTGTACGTGGCTTCATCCATGCGATCTTATACATGGGTTTATGTTCAAATTTCGTGCTGATGATTATCATATTCAACGTCGCTGCTAAATTACATAAACGTTTCCCATTACCATGAATGCTTCTATCTAATGTGTGCTTACCAGCTACTTCTTGTCGGTATTCTTCTATTTCAACCTGGGAATTAAAGTCACCCATGAAAAACAGGGTGTAATATTTGATATTTCTTCTCCTATCCTTTCCAATTATTTTTTTTTCGCCGTGTTTTAAGTCATATGAAGTCTTATAAGAAGATTCTTAACCGTCTATTGCATAATCTTCCCTTTTTAAGAGAACGATAAATTTTGTAAGCATTGTTTGGCAACTATAAACAAACTCGCACGATTTTGAAGTAGATTTTAGATTAAATACTTTTAAGTTATGTTACCTAATAGTATTCTATTTGCATCAGAAGTTTATATATGCCACCAGGTCATTAGGTATCCCAGTACTATATATATTTATCGAAGAATAAGGTCCCAAAAATCACAAAATTTTGAATTGGTGGTTGATGTCCTAAAAATGTATTAGCAAAATAAATCCAAATAAAATTCTGAGCATAAACTAACAAAAAATTATTCTAACCTCCATAGATTCCGGGCACAGTCCTCCAAAAAATGCGTTTTTTCAATTTTTGCCCAAAATTACGTAGTTTTCAGGATTTCTTTTCTCTTCATATGACGCAAAAATATCCCTGAGATAAATGAAACCAAACTAAATTCTCTGTAAATCTTCGTACATAGAACATAACTTACTAGCCATAATAGCGCCATAGCTGTGACTTTTCAAAGTTGATCCTTTTTTACCCTTTCCCAGAATCTCAGTTTTTCGAAATTTACTCGTTTTTCGTGCATTCACGACAAAAATGTATGAGCTAAGATTTAAAATAATTAAAAATCTGCATATAATCATTATAATCAACAATTTGCATATTATATAATATTGTGCAAACTCGAATAATTTTTAGGAGAAAACTCTTTTTTGGTGAAAATGTTGTTAAAAAATTATTTCCAAAACATTAAATTTTACAGTGTTCAACAAAAATTAATTGAAAATTGGGTATTTTTAAAAAGTCGTATCTTCAAAACTATTCGGTTTATAACATTTTAATATTTTTAGTTTCACACAATTTTATTCGCGGTATTTGAAGTAATGTCAAATTTCCACTTGAGGTGCAATGAAATTAAGTTATTTACAGAAATGTAAAAAGTGGCAAGAAAAGGTTCAAAAGACGATAAAATTTTAGATCTCACAACTAGGGACCTATTTTATTAGGGCTATAAGGTTGTTCTATACGAGAATTTACAGAGAATTGATGCCAATTGTACTCATCTAGAAACAAATTTTGCGTTAGATGAACAGGTATACGAAAACCTGAACCGTTATTTTGGGCAAAAATCGAATAATAATACGAAATCTTTAGAAATTTAAAGTAGCGGTTCCCAACCTTTTATCAACAATACGAAAAAGAAATTGAAAGCAATACGACTTTTTTCGAGTTTTAGTGAGAAAACGCGATTGTTTCTTTTAAATTTAGTTTTAAAATTTTGATCTTAAATATTTAAAATAAGAAAATTAATAACTTGCGGTCAAAAAAGTTAAGTAATACAATATAGAGAAATAAATTATGCATAAAACGAGCGATATCACAGGTTTGTATGTTTTGCCTGACTTGAAGTACAGTAATTTTGGCTTAATATTTTATTACAGGATTCAAATATTTTTCTTGTTTAGTAAAATTTAGTTTTTGGGAAATAATTTTGTTCTTTTGTTCTAAACTTTTGTTATTTATACTGATTGTTAATAAAAACCTGTTTATGTTTAGAATTTTATTTGAATTAATTTTGCTACTACCTATTTTGAACATACATAGGATGCAATTAAACCTATCAATCCACGATTTTGGTATTTTTGTGACCTTTAATAAATTTACCCTGGTTTGGTTCGAACCTGTCAAAAACTGAGGGATGGTTTCCCGAGGCTAAACTAAAAAGTTCAAGTAATAAAATTACATTTTTGAGTTATTTACACGAAAAAGAACCTAAAAAATGTTAAAAATTATTTTTCCAATCCTAAATTATAAATCCGTCAAAGTACCAATATTTTATTATATCCCCTCTGCGGACCAAAAAAATTGTTTTCAAAAATATATAATTGACTGGATTTTTAAGTTTTCACATTTAAATTTATAGTTTTTATTTCAGCGAATTATGCGGAAAATTTATTATATTTTAACTTTTTACGTTAATTTTACCTTCCTTAGTTAAAACGTCCTATTCACAATGGTTTAATTTGTTTTGGTTTTGCAAAAGGTTCTGAGAGGGACGACCGGGACATTTTCCAATTTGTAAACTTTAATAATTAATTATGTTCTTGTATAACTTTTAAGTGTAGGTAATAAAAGGTGTATCGGATAGCTCAATCATTATTTCTTTATGTATTGCGATTATAAAAATGATTCACAAACTGGCTGAAATTTTTCATTTTTCATCCATCCAATAACCAAGTTAGGTTCTAATTGTGGTGCTGTAGGAGGATGGGACACTGCTTCAGTGTGTTCAAAATCTCCACATAATATTTGTTTCCATCGTTGCGCAATTACTTTTCTACAAAAAGTAAGTATTCAGAGCATTTGTTATTCATTAACATTTTTATTGATCAATAATTCACGGATTTTGTAAGGTTTGAGTAGTTTATTTCAAATAAAACGTTTGTTTGTACAATACCAAATGTCCCATCTTTCCACACTTCCCATATTTGGATCTCTACATAGTTTGCACTTTTCATATTTAGTCACATTGTATAAAATCTAATTTTTATTTAATAAATTACTGTTAGGACGTTTTAACGTTGTTAGTTAGGAAGGGCAGAATTATGCAAACCGACAGGTTAATATGATAGCAAAAAACTTGTGAATCAGCATCTGCCAAGGAAATATTTACAGTGAAAAACTATGTATAGACTATATTCGACTCGCTTTCACGTAGCTTAGGGCATACCTTAATGCTTATATAAAATTTGGAGTATTCACGCTTAAGGATTTAATTTGAAAATAGCTATATTGCTACTTTTTTAACAGTTTTTTTTATAATAAATTAATATTTGAAATAGTATATACATAAATTATTTTAAATTTAGTAATTAATCGTGAAGAAAATGAAGTTACCTGGGCCAGAATTTTTCTAGTTCAGTCATTTTGTGTGGAAATAACTCGGAAATGTAAATTTTTCGTTTAAACCCTTTAGTTTGGCATCGGAAAAGAGCCCCAAAGTTTTCGATATTAAGATCGGATTGGGAGTAAATTTGTCGAAGAAGGTCCCAAAAATCACAAAATCATGAATAGACCGTTTCCTATAAATATGTATATCCTATGTCCAAAATGGAATTAGCAAAATTAAACTAAATAAAATTGTGAGCAAGAGCTAAAAAAATTCTTCTGGCCCCTATTATAATTTTCGAGATACAGTTTTCAAATAACTTGATCGAGGTTTGTTCAAAATAACGTTCTTTTCAAGTTTTGACTTAAACTTTTTACCTTTTCATCTCAATTATCTGCAAATTCCCGTATAGAACAATCTTGGAGGTCTAATAGGTCCTTAGCTGTGAGCTTTCAAAGCTGATTGTTTTTTTAACCCTTTTAGCCACTTTTTACATTTTGTGTAAATAATTCAATTTCAGTTGAACTGTTGCGAAAAAAACATTCTATATAAAACTAAAATATTAAAATTTTAAAGATTTCTAAAAATCCTGATTTTCAATAATTTAGCTGAAAATTGCTAAATTTAATTTTTTTTAATAGTTTTTCTCCTGGGAATATTATGACTAAAAATGATGAACAACAGTTAGAGTCCTTAATTCCGGACAAATCTCCAAAACTACTAAGGTTAGAACATTTTTTTTCTAGTTTTATGCGTATTTGTAGTTACTTTAATTTTATTTTTTGTTGTGGGATGCACCAAAAATGAGCAAATGAAAAACTGATAACCTGAAAAAATACGGTAAAAAGTGATCAATTTTATAAAGTTGTTCTATTCCGAGTTTACAGGGAATTTAATCGACTATAATTTATTTATGGATTAATTTTGTGTTAGATCGATACGTAAAAGTCGAACGTTACTTTTATTGTAATAGCGTATGTAGAAACTAGAGGGACTAAAAGAACATTTGTAACTTTTGATCAAAATGTTCTGATATGCATGGGAAACGGCGAATATATGAAACTATAGGGGCTAAACGAAATTTTTGTTAGCTTTTATCTAAAATTTTATTTAGTTTAATTTTGCTTATACCAATTTTTAACATAGGATGCATGGGAAACGGCAGTTTTTGGGACTTTCTTCGGGAAATTTGCCTCTGTTCCGATCCGAGCGTAATGTCTTAAACTTAGAGATTCTTTTCTGATGTAAAACCAAACGGTTCATTTTGAGTTACTTCCATATAGACATCTTTTTCGCAATGCAATGACTGGACTAGGGTTCAATTCCAAAATGAATAAAAATGGTAGGACACCGAGCCGTTATTTTTTCTTCGAAAACTACGATTTTTCGCGTTGATTAAAAAAACAATCGGTTTGATTTTAATTGGGCACGTAAATTGCGCAATGGAAAGGGAGTTAAGATATGATTCGATGTAGAGATAAAAGAAGCTCTCATAGATAATAAGCTACCAATTTTTCTATAATTCTGACGATTGCGCCCTAACATTTAACTGGCACAATAATTCCTACAAAAATGCACCAAACATTAAACTACTTGGGCAAGGTGAACAAGGTTATAGTTTAACCAAAAAAAAGTGAACTATTGTTTAGTTCTGGATACTGTCGCACACGATATTGTACAAGTTATGATGTATGCGGTTACGATTGGTTCTTAAGATTGAAACATGTCGAAGATCTCTCGATCGAACTGCTAGGCGAACAGCGAGGTATCTTCGGTATGTTGATACTTTTAGAACACTTTTACGAATATGATACTTTTTATGATACATTCATCAGGAGTACATCTAGTTTAGAAGAAGTGATATAAATATTAGTTATAGTAAGTACATATTAAGAAAGATACATACGTAGAAATATTAATCAAGAGATACTTTTAAGACATTTTTCGAAAATTATTGAAAAGTGGACAGAGAAGTAAAAATATGAAAAATAAATTTTAACTAGGACAATTATAGTACCGACCTGTTGCAACATTATTTTGAATCATCAGTTTCACATAATCGGAAAATCAATAACTTATATAATAATTATAAACAATTGCACATAGTTTTAAGTAATAATGTAGGTAATGTGTAATAACATGTAATAATAAAATGAATAAATTACCGTTTGTTGAAAGCTAATAACGTGTCATTATAATAATTTAAAAATTTGAGCTTTTATAAGCAAATCGATTACTGATTTCTGTTGCAAATTTTTTTACTAATATTATGCGAAGTTTATCTACAGGAATCCTAGAAAAATTCTTACAGCTAAATGTCTATCGATAAGTTTCTATTGATAAATCTATTAGGTGATAGATTAAAGACATTGGCAGTTACTCTTTTTAAAAAAATTACAATGTTTGAAATCCTTTCCACTATTTATTATTAAACAATTTTCTTAAAAATTACTCTAGAAAGGATTCTTCAGGCATGTTCTCTGTATTATTTAATAATACAATTTTGCTGTTGTCTAATAATGTTTTTTTAGTTCAGATGATCTTGGTCCCTGTACATTTATACCATGTTGGTTTTTAAGTTACATAAATTTGCCAAATATTGTGCACTTCAGCGTCAATAAATTTTACAGTGTTTAACAAATCGCGCAAACTTTTTTTTTTACTTTAGTGAAATACAAAAATATTTCAAAATTGGGCTAATTATACATCATTTATTTGTTAAATACCGTTCCATTTATTCAATGTAAACAATTACTAACAATAAATTTACGGCACAAAAACCGATAAACATAAACTACACTTCACAGCTTTTTCTTGAATTACAAAAAATATAAGCACAGGCGAATTTGGAAATTTTCTGTACACTTTCGTCAACTAAGGGTTTCTATACAATGTTGATTGTTTTATTAAAAAAACTCGATAGTGTAATTCATGCTTGGCTGAAACTCATTAGGTAATACAATCAAAGTTGATTTTGCCAATCAAATTAGGTACAAGTAATTAAAAATTTTGGATGTTGTAAAGATCGACTTTTATGTCGATTATCGGAATTAACTTTTGAACGTTTACCTCCTGTTAATTTTGTTTACCATTTAATTTGGTATCTAGTCACGTTTTCGGGGTCTCAACTAACCTCCATACCAGATTGAAGTTATAAAGTTAGTCAACTAGCTTTAGTTCTTGTTAACTCGTAAGAAAGAAAAAGTAACTAAATGTTTATCTGAAATTTATGAGGAAATATTAATTAGCTATTCAAACTAATAAACGCAATTTAATATAATTTCGGTAAGTTGCAAGAAATGTATATGTAACGAGTTAATTCAAATCTAGCTAAATATGATGATGTATTTTGCATCAGTTAGTTAATTTAACTCAAAAGTTATGAGAAAATAGGAGAAGTTGTAATCTAGATCGTATAATATACTACATATATTTTTCGTCCTACACTTATTGGCAATATTCTGCAGGGTAGAATTTTGTAAAACATTATACACAGGGGATTACATAAATTGAAATCAAATTATGGAATAGTATATTAGATGAAGGGCAAGTAAAACTAACTAAATCAGGGAGTTTGCTAACTTGAAATGTAAATTATATTGCAAAACTATATTTTATCCTTTTTAAAAAATTTAGTTTGGCTGAAACTAAGGTCCGGTTTATTGCGTTCTATAACTTCAATAGGTGTAAAGATTGTTAAATTAAGAGATGAGCATTAATTCGCAAAAACAACTTTAATATTGAAATAGCTTTGAGCATAAACAAATTTTCAAATTTCCACTGATTAAAAGTATTAACCGTTTTGACCAATCAAAAACATATGCAATCTTCGAAGATTAACAACATTAACATATTATCTGTTTATTTAAAAACAGTTAATTTCCAACAATACACTATTGTTATGGTTTATTTAACATCACAAATATACACAATTGTTTACTAGCTGTTTCCAGAAAACCACATAAATTGGCGGTCACGAAGACGTAGCTCAAGTGCAGTGCATTGTTAATCACTTTTTAATTTATTAAAGTATAAATTAGTCACTAAAAAATTATTTTCTTATAGTTTTTTTTAATTTGCCACCATTACACAATGTACTGAACAAACGCATGCGTATGTGCATGTAAAATGTTGTAAGGCAGCGTGTTTAGTTGTTAAATAATACTTTCTCTATTGCGCTCGTTATCCTCCAGGCTACTTGTTGATTGAGAACCACAAATTTGCATTTCTATTTCGGCGAGACGATTTTCGAGTTCCCACTGTTGCTGATTTAATTTTGCACTCATAGCTGAATTTTCCGCTTCGACTGTATGCAGTCGCTCCCTCAAACGTTTGATTTCGCTTTCTAATGCTTCATGTGAACCCAGCAAAGGTGTAGCTGCTTCAGAAACTAATTGAGTCATGCTGTCACAGTGAATTGTTGTTCCTGTCACAAATCAAATTATAAATATTAGTGGGTATAACACATTGCATAACACATTACAGAAACAAATACACAGTATATTATAAATTATAGCGAAGCTATAAGAAAATACAAAACATTAATCAAAATTGGATATTTAGTCAACATAGGTAAAATGTAAAATACAAAATAATACTCTATCCCAGTTTAAAACATACCCTATCCATCTAACTACGTTGTAATAAAAATAAATTCAGTGCATATACATAATTGATTTTGTGTTTTTAATTTTTTTATAGCTCATTTTGCGTTGCGCTTTTTAAAAGCTCAACGTTATTAAATTTTAAAATAAAAAGCGTTAGCAAAGCTTTTTGAATTTGATGAAAACATTTTATATGCTGTTGTTTGTATAATAAAGAAATGGGTAATGTAGAGAGTGTCTGAGTTTTCAGTTTGTTTTTATAAAATATGAATTTATTAAAACCGCCAGATAAAATTTTCAAAAATATATAGATACATTGTATTGAAGCTTTCATAATGCGTTTCCGAGACTTTTCTTTGCGTAATATCTCAAGCCAGCAATTTATTATAATATGCTCTGCATGATTCCTTGCAAATAGATCTAGTATAAAAAATTTATATAATTATTTAATCAGGTATTTTTATTAGTTTTTTTCTATGTAATAATCGTCGAGCTATCAGCCTGAAAATATAGAACGAAACTTTTCCTCAATGTAATACCCACTATATTATAACCACAAGCGTAACTTTTTAAAAGAAAAACTTTGTATACGTTTATGCTTCGGTATCTTGATAAAAAACTTAATTTTATGATTCGTTAGGTGTTATACGTAAATAATATAACACAAACTAAATATTTGAAGCAGAAGCATTTTCATATTATTACGTTTAAAGTTTATTTAATAAATTCTAGTAATTCGACGCTTTCATTATTTTTTAAATTAAAATTCTCAAGTATTTATCGAAGCATAATATTACATTTTTATATATTATTTATAAAAGCGTAAATGTTAAATTACGATAGTTCAATTCAACTTTTGATATTCAGGAATTGACAAATTTCAAAAAAACTTACTGAAAAAATATATTCACATTTTATTAATAATTGATAACAGTCAGATTAAAAGAAATTTTCCGATATGTCTAAAATAAAATTGGTATACTCGTAGATACGAGTATTAGACTTTGTATTAAAATTTTAAATAAAATCGTAAATATTCTCTTATAGCGCAGTCATTTTATATTTTACTTTGGAAAAATTCCAATCTAGCTGAATTTTTGCATAGAACTTTATGTAGTTATCAAAAATAATATATCCAAAGTTTCTAAAAATTTATTGTCGGCAGAGTATCCTACAGTACGCTAAAGAAGTCAGAAAAGAATTTTTTGTTATAAATATTTCAGTATTTATTGTTCTGCAACTTCTGTACTCGTTGTTTTAGGTATTATTAAAAATAAAGATCAGAAATTGTATAAATATAAAAATTATCTGTAGTACCTATTTAACATTTTTAGTACTACTACTGCTAGTACATGAAAGCTACAGTATTTCGTATTATTTCGATTATCGATTGTCGATAAACATTATAAATTCACGTGTATTTTTGAGATCACATGTTGTAATTAGATTTTATTGGTTTGTCATCTAAGGATCTAAGGTATTGAAAAAGAGAGTTCTGCTTATTATTGATGATTTAATGGTATATTGCGTATTCACGATATTTCAATCATTTTGTTTCAAATATAATGTACAGGGTGTTTACGAAAGGTTTGCCTTCGATCACTATTGATGATTATTGGCAGTTATCCGCGTTTCTGATACAGTAGAACCCCTCTATAACCAGAACTCAAGGGACCAACATATTTACTCGTTATAACCGATTTTGGCTATAAACAGTCATGGACAATAAATGTTTATAGAAATAAATTTATTAAATAAGAAAGTTAAATACACATACAACTACGGTAACGGACAATTAGGCGCGACCGATTGGGCGCGGCCGATTGGGGGCGGCCGATTGGGAGCGGAGACAACCGGGCGCAAAGACAATTGGGCGCAAATACAATTGGGCGCGAGGAAAATTTTATAAAACTATTATTTACATATTAGCTTCGTTCCAACAAGCAGTTCTGTTATTGTTCACGAGCAATAAATATTCAACAGAGTTGTTGCTATCGTCCCAACTAAAATCATAAGAAAAAAAATCATTTTTTAAATTTTTTACAAAATTCTTTCACTAACATGTTCCAGAAAGATTCCAGATTAATAATAAGTACTATATAAAAAAAAAGTATTTTTTGAAGTGAAAATAATGGAATTATTCTTAAATCTAAAATTTAAAATGAAACAGTTGCTGTTGCAACAAATGAACACGATCTGTAAACAAAGTTTAAACTCGTTTGCGAATTCGCGCACGCGTATCCACTTTAAGAACGCTTGGTTCTTGCTCTAGAGCTAGAGCAAAAATCGTTTGAACTCGTTTGGCCGATAATATTACTGATTCTAAACTTGTCGGAACTGCAGATTTATAGTAAGGGGCCGTTCATGTATTACTTAAGACGTTTTTTCCTACTTTTAGACTCCCCCGCACCCCTAGTAAGAAAAAATAAGAAAATGTATAACCCCTACACCCCCCACACTAATCTTACGTAAGGTAAATTATTACCCAATGAGAAGCCAGATATTAATTATAAACAGATATAACAGATAAAAACAGTATTGTGTTTCACATTAACATTAATACCAACAGCACCTAAATTAGATTAAATAATTTCTAAATTTTGAAATTTAATTAAAAAAATAAAATATTACGTAAGAAATTGTCTTGACCCCCCTACCCCCGAGTAAGAAAAAACAAGATGTCAGCTACCCCCCCTCCCCCTAAACGTCTTACGTAATACATGAACGGCCCGTAATCTAGAATTCCGTCCTAGTAGTTCTAGTCTGTGGGAACGACATTTCATGAATGCGCTTGCGTTGTAGTAATATTACTGGAAATAATCGTTGTTGGAACGAAGCTATTATAACAATTTTGTAAATTATTAACTAAATCTAGAAATGTTTATTTAGGCAATAAAAAAAATTATAATTAAAAAACTAAATTTAAAGAAAAAGTTTTAAAATGTTTATTCCTTCTAACAATTACAAATAAAATAAAAATGTCTATTAATAAAGTACCTAACTAATCACGGATTAATTTCATAATTATGGGAAATGCCCCGCAAGAAGTCTATAATATTTCTATTGGCGTAATCCTCTACTAGATTTCTGATGCGCGCATCAGCCTCCAAGTATTTCCTTTTCTTAATAGGTGGATTGTTGCCGGCAAGTAATTGCTCATAAAAAACATCTCTCCCATGTTGAATGATTTTTAAGCTAGAAATTAATTTCAAAATGTTTGGGTGATCAGTTATAATAATTAATACGTAATGGATAAATTTTTCCTCGTGCCCAATTGTATTTGCGCCCAATAGTCTTTGCGCCCAATAGTCTTTGCGCCCGGTTGTCTTTGCGCCCGGTTGTCTTTGCGCCCAGTTGTCTCCGCGCCCAATCGGCCGCGCCCAATCGGCCGCGCCCAATCGGTCGCGCCCAATTGTTCTAGACCGCATACAACTAACGTTTAACAAGATTTAGTGGAAAAAATCTGTAATTTTGGTTTGTTTGGGGTAACGGAGTATTTTAATTTTATTAATTGCACTTTCTAAATATGCTACATTATTAAAAAAAGCAAAAAGGAACACTTTTTGAATCGCCACATATTTTACCGCAATTCATGTTATGTCTACTTTTAAAACGACTCAGCCACCCATTTGACCATTTTAACTCTGGAAAATTCCCAAGTTTTTCCGAAAATTGTTCTGCTTTTTCATTTAACATAGCCCCACTTATGGGCACATTGGATTCGCGATTCACTCTAAACCAAGTAGGGTCAGCTTTAACTACGTACTTTGTCATTTTTGCACAACGTAATTTCTTAGCTTCCGACGAGAATTCACTAGTTGCACCTATAATCTTGTCCCTGTTTTTTAAAATTGTTGCCAATGTAGCTTTCGCCAAATGTCTTTCTTTGCAGATTACAGCTTGCTTTTTACCACTATCAAACTCTTTTATTATTGATATTTTTTCTTTGATAGAAAATGATTTTCTTATTTTAGAGGACGTCATAACGGCACAGAATATTTCAGGAAGTGCTCTTTGCTTGAAAAGTTACTAACGACAGAGAAAAAAATATGCAGACATGACAATTAGCGCGCAAAATTTTAAATAAAAAAAAAATTCTAAAATTCTAGTAATTGAGACCCACACGTGCCTTGATTTCTTCCAGGAGCTTTCGTTATATCCGATCTACTTCCGAAATTTCTCGTTATATCCAACTCAATGTCAAAAATATACTCGCTACAGAGGGGAAATTTAACAAGGAGAAGTATACAAAACGGCAAGGGACCAAACGATTTACTCGTTATAGCCGATTTTTCGTTATAACCGGGACTCGTTATAGAGGAGTTCTACTGTAGTAAATTTGATTTATATGGTTGTGATTTGACAAGGAAATAACAATTTATTTGATATCGTCGTTTTTACCAGCATTGCAATATTATTGGTATATTTTTGGCGTTAGTAAATGGTTGGCAATTCAATGGTAAAATAACATAGAGTCGATCTTTCGGTATAACAGGGTCCTTTCTTTAAGATAAGGTAACATTGTGAGCTTATTGTACAAATGTGAAACACAAACACCTAATAATCTTGAACCAGAATGGGCCTAGTACTCCCTTGTATGCTCCTGTGTGAGGCACGGGAAACATAAATTCGTAGGGGTAAAAATTTGTATGATTGTATATAAAGTGGCCATATTTTACCCCCCCCCCACCTTGAAGTTTGCGTGGAGCTTTAAAATATTGCCTTTGATCAAAAATTGCTTTTTCTTGTATATGTAGGTATATTGCGTATTAAAAGTAAATCATGGTATCTTCTTATCCGTGTTGTTCTCTTAACAAATGTCGTGACCATTTCTCCTATGACTGTGATGCGCGTTTTAAGTAATTTTTTCCCAAGGCATACGTAGGGGACTTACTGTTTAAAATAGGCTCTAAAGTACGGAAAGTGTTCTTATGGCAGATTACATCAGT
This sequence comes from Podabrus alpinus, assembly GCA_932274525.1. Lineage (NCBI taxonomy): Eukaryota > Metazoa > Arthropoda > Insecta > Coleoptera > Cantharidae > Podabrus > Podabrus alpinus. The sequence goes on from OW026451.1 coordinate 45,175,319, forward strand.
ATTTTGCCAGTGCCTTCCGAGAAGACACAGCCATAGTCATAATAAAGTTCCTATTCTACCACGATTCGAACCAGTCATCTCCGTATTAGCAGTTAATGCTCCCACTGCTAAACTGTAACCATCTCTACTATATTTAATTCAGGGTATTATTCAGAAGGACTGCAAAAAAAGCAAAAGAAGGTTTGTTAATTAATATTGTTGAAATAAGTTCTATATTATTTAACTATTCTTTGAACTGGATACCTTTGAACTACTACTTCGAATATCACAGTATCATGTCGTGTGTCATTTTCATTATTCTACAGCGCTTTAAATTAGATATTTTAAAATTTTTATTAAAGTTATAATAATAATTATTATTGAACAGACTTCTAAAATAGACAAATACAAAGATAAGATATTTTGTTTTATAATTTTGTCTATTTATTAATTATTATATTTTCTGCTGGTTTTAACCATCGAAGAGGATATTTTCTGTAAGTTCCAGTGGCAGGTTTAATTTATTTGGGGCCCGACGCTAAATATGTTACAGGAAGCCTCTTATATACTAAAATCAGATATCGACTTAAAAGAACTGACTAAGTAAATATGATGCCCGGTATCACATTGTATGGGGGTCCTTGCTAGAACTCCGATAATATCAGAAATCAATAAAATTTTAAATATAAATTTTGTACTGCCTCTCTGAGCTGATAATCTGATAATCAAATAGCGTTCAAATTCCAAATTATTTTAACATATCTATCGATTATTACCTACTAGAATATGCATTGGATATTATCTAGATATTATGCGAATCTAATTTACCGTACATAGGAAGTTCCATAATTCTTCCACGCATTTTAAAGGTGATTTTTGCAAACTTTCAAAAAATTAATGTTCTTGCTGTGAAATCACTTCATTCCTGATAACAAAATAAAGAATGAAAAGAAATATTAAAAATTATTGCAGTAATGAGAACAGAGCATCTTTTGGTTTAGTTTAAGTCGATTCTCCTAGATTAAAGTTTCTCTATCATATTCAGTTTAATTAGTTTTTTCTCTTAAGTTACGTTTTACGTCTTTAAATGCTTGTTTTATTGTGGTTTTGTATAAACTTTTAATTTTTGGCTCCAAAAATATTTAAAAAAATAGCAAAAAGACAACTAGCTATGTGCTAGATAATTTTTGATATATTCAATGGTCAATATTGCTCCTAAAACACTGTATTTTTTGAATGCAGGTTTATTGCAGATTTTTATTCAAATTTCTTTGAATATTTGTTATCACTACTGAGGTTATCTACTAGCACATTTATTTATGATATAATTATTTAAATTGATGTTTAATTATACATACGATTTATATGAACTGTTATTTTCCTCGGTAAGAAAAATTCAATAATTAACATCTAAATTGGGATCATTCTGTTTTTAAATTTTCAGCCACACGTTATCGGGATCTTTTACATGTTGAATTTGTGCTCATAATGTGTACCTACATTAATGATCTAAATGAGGCCTAACACAATGTTGATCCATCTTTCAATCGCGACAAGCGGTACGATTTATAAAAGTCGTCCATCCTTCTTTCAATGGACGAATTGACTATTGATAAGAAATTGAATGAATGTGGATTTTGTTAATTGATGTGTACAAAAAATAATTGAGTAAAAACATTTGAGGATGAAATTATTGGTCTGTATGAAAAATTAATACGTGATTTGATTTAAACAAAACGGAATACCTGCTCCCCGAGGAGCAGGCTAGAGATCCAAATAGAAGGTAGGAGAGTTGTGCTCAAGAGGAGACACATCGCTAGAGTGACGAACGATAAATTTTATGTTACGTTAAATTTTGGAAAATTGGTCCTAATTGGGGATTATTGATTGCATCCATCGATATGTAATGGTGTTGAATAATATTCGAGCGAATATTGAGTTTTTGCGGAAGTCGTAATTTATTTCCAAATGAGTCGATTGTGGTACTAGATGTTGGATTTTCATGCCAACGTGCTTAGAATCATCTGGCTGGAATAAAATAATTTTTGGATTGTGATTGTATTAATACCACGGCACGAATTAATTTAATAGCTTTGGATTGTTAAAAATTTCGATAAAGACGAAACTCTAAGATACGAGAAAAATTGAGAGAGGCTAGGTTCGACCTACAAAATATTATTGGAGATTTATGGAGGTATCACGTAACTGCGAAGACATTTGTGAAACATTATAATACGGGTAAGAACTTATTCTGATTAAATAAAACAATAGTGGCGACGAATTCATAGAGGCAATTAAAATTTAATCCAGTGGAGGAAATTATAAACGGGCTCAATTAATGCAAAATAAAGAAAATATTTTGTCAATTTTCGATGTGTTGTAAACATAGGATTAAAATTGTTTGGGGTTTGTAGTAATTAGACGGATGATATAAAGATATCCAAGTCGTCCTTTTTTATACATAATATGCTGTATCTGAATTTCATTAGTAAACTTCGATGTCTTTCATTTGATATTTTTGAAAACCACATGGTGGTGTTAAATTGAATTGGAACAATAAATTTATCAAGAGTAAATTCGATTGAAACGTGTATGTTTAATTATGTAAGTCTAAGTATGGTCCGATCTGAGCTAAAGCCGCAGCAAAGTATTTGCATTTTTATTGGAATTCCAAACTTCATAATTATTTTTATTCTAATTTAATAAATAAATAAAATAAAATTTTCCGACGTTTCGGTTGTTATTCACCCATTATCAAGTTCATTAAAAGAAATATGTATATGTAAGTGTAGTAAATAGTCATTTCCAACCAAAAGAAGAAGAAAAGAAGAAGTGTAATAAATAGAATAGCGTTCTTGTGGTTTACTAGATTAAAAAAAAAATTCATTTGGTTTTAAGTTAAATTTAATTTTAATCTTTCATATTAATTTTCCCTCAATGTTGTATGCTGAAAATGACTTGCAAACTTGCAGGAATTTCTCTGAAATGTTTTGATAATGAATAAATAAATATACGAAACGTTGAATAATATTTTTCATTGTATTTGTTGACTACCTTCCTCAACTAATGTAATTATGAAATTACCATAATACAAATCCAAGCTTAACTATAAGTAATAAATGTTTAATTACTGTATTATATTAGGATTATTAGTATAGGATTTATGCACGGTTTCATACCACCTTTGACCTTTAACAAGCCGTTAAAATTAACGAATGATTTCTATTGACCTGTTAGTACTAACAGACTTTATATTGGCTAGTTACATTTAATTGCTTGTTAAAAGATTTATGAAATCAGACATAAATCTAACATCGTTAAAAATTATTTAATATTCTAGAGATAATCTGACGCAAAATTACAACGCTATGATTTGCACCACGTTCATTTACAACTCAATATTTAAAATATGGGATATTCTGTTTAGTTTTTTTCCTACTCGATTTTAATTTTATTAAATTTAAAAAACTTGATGCATATATATTTTGTGCCTTTTAGTCCAGGCAAGGAATGTTTTTAGCTTGAAAAAAATCCGGGCAAGCTGAATTTTGGTAGAGATGTACATTGGAGTGTTCTAATGAACCTCCTAAAAGTCCCATAAAATCCCACGCCGGCGTCCCCCGCAATCGGGGGGTTTAGCTCCCCCAACGCGATTTTTTGCCGATAACTCGCTTATTTACGCTTGTACGAAAAATTATTATCAAACCATAATTGAAGAGCATAAAATTCTCTGTTGAATAGATGTTTTCAAATTTTTCCATAGCACACTAATATTGAATTAATTGACCCAAAATACGACTCACCCTTAAAATGGCATAATTTTAATTTGGAAAAACTATGGAAAAATTTGAAAAAAATCTATTCAATAGAGAATTTTATGCTCTTCAATTATGGTCTGATAATAATTTTTCATACAAGCGTAAATAAGCGAGTTATCGGGAAAAAATCGCGTTGGGGGAGCTAAACCCTCGATTGCGGGGACGCCGGCATGGGATTTTATGGGACTTTTATGAGGTTCATTAGAATACTCCAATGTACATCTCTACCAAAATTCAGCTTGCCCGGATTGTTTGCAAGCTCAAGCCAATTTTTCGGCTTTGTTGCCTGGACTATTTAGACAATCAAATTTTGAAGGATAAAAATTTTGTTAGAATATTATTATTATGCCTTGAGTGAAATTTTTCTGAGATATTACTATCAATGTTATTAATTTGCTTGTCGTATAAATATTAGTAATTTTATTACCAATATTAAAAATATAACTAGTAATTTTTTTAAACAAAAAAAAAACTGTTATATTTCGAACGACTTGACCAAATACTCTGAAAATAATGACATTGTTGATCTATTTTAGGCCTTTCTTATAATGAAGTTTTAATTGCCTTTTACACTGAGATCAACGAAAATTTTTTTTTGTTCTTTTTTAAACATCGTCTTGATGCAATCATGAAACGTTTTTGTCCGGGGTTTAATCATTAAAAGATCGATAATACTTATTTTTGTTCTTTTTTAAACATGGGTGTATCGGGTAGGGTTAATATTTACTGCATAATCAATGTACAGTGATAGTAAGTCTCGGATGATTTTCAGTAAAATCTGTGCGGGGGCAGCTAGGGTATTTGCATTAATTTTCCTTTTTATTATTTTAGAAAAGTTTTTGTTCAATATGAAATTTATCAGAAATGCGGTATGTTTTATCCACATTTTGTTTTTGGTGTAAACCCTACATTTGCATATTTGATCCTTTTGGCAAATTTCACCTGTTCTTTTGAACATATTTGTAAATATTGACTCGTTTGGATATTCTGTCAAAGTTGTATTTACACTATTATTATTCAAACACCATTTAAAATTTTTTAATTTAAAATGACCAAAAAAATTTTTGTATCTGAAAATTCTATTGAAAAGAAAGATAAATAAAAGACGAAGTTTACATACCTACAAAGTAAAATACATAGGTTAAGTCATAATTTGTCAAGTATCTGAATGTTAACGTAGAAATTAATCTGAAATTGGTTACTAAGACTAGATGAATCCAATTTTGTTTCTCTATTACTTATATAAACACGAATAATATTGCTATTACGACTAATAATAAATTATTTAATAATTTAGATATTCTAGACCAACAAGTTTAAATTGGTTTTGGTAGCATAGCGGGCTCATATTAAATATTCAAAATATACTTGACGTGAATATATTTTATGGTTTAGAATTGTGTTTGCAAAATTGTTGAGGTAAAATCAGTTACCAACGTTTTGTAAGCTTAATGTAATTAACCAATGTACAGAGATAAATTGCGTTTAATGTGCTGTCCATTTATACTATCTAGGATATTAAATCTGGTCATTGCACACATTGAAAACTCTGCTACTGCAAAGACTGATAGTACACGAACTGTTGAGCAAACATCATGTACGGCTTTTAATTACAGCGAAGTAAAAAGTTGATAGTAATAAATAATGTTACGGTTTGTTATAATATTTACTGTTTATAACAAGTCATTTTGACCAAATGAGAATAGTTAAATAATCTACATTGATTCTACGCCGCCGTTTTTCCTACTCGGTTGTTTTATCATTAACCAAATCTCACGCTGTTTAAATTAATAATATCAGAACATTTTTTTAATCATATTTTACATTATAACTATAAGGTAAACATCGTCATGCAAGGGAATTTTGTAAAATTGGTATTTAAAATAAATAAACAGCGACAAGCAAAATTGGAACGACTACATAAAATGCAAATTTTGGTTGTATTACATGTGTTTATCAAAGTATGATAATAAGTTTTTCAAGAGAGTTTCCACAAACAGTCTTAATTGATTTTCTATAATTTTTAATTATAAAACCTCAACACGTCGTCAAGTGCAACGACAGATAAAAATTGAATAGGTACTTATTATCAACTTGAAATTGTTAAAAAGTAAATTTGAATAAGTGGTACGATCGTCGTTTGATCAATGAGAGCTTCAGAGAAAGTAAAAATGAAGTGGAAAATTAAATAAAAAACATTTACTAGAGGAGTTTTATAAAAGCAACAAAAACTAATTAAAATAATGGAAAGAAAGTAATATGGAAACAATGTATAAACGACAAGGTCAGCCTAGAGATGAAAAATTGTTAATGCAAGTAAGAGGAAGTTTTGGCTCAATAAGTAATTGGAGATGCAAGGAAGAATAAAATGTTACGACAAATATAAGTAAGACTTAATATCTCACCCGATCTGGCGTGAGGCGCCGGCGTCTGTCGATGACTTCTACCACTACTTGTTGACCCTCTTGAACCACGAGAACCTCGAGATCCTTTAGAACCCGGACTATCTGGAACACGGGGTGGTGATCCCAAAAGAGATCTAGGATATGCAGGTGTTAATCCAACAAAACATGGTGCTATCCACATATCCTCCAAAGAAATTTTCCCTTTAGACTCCACTAATCCAGGAGTCGATTGACTTCTACCCATAGCAGCTAAGTATTTAAAAACTAAATTGGTTAAACTCGCATTAACAAAGTAAAAATTTCAAAAAATTTAAAATTGATTTCTAAGAATGGAAAATTCTAAATGAAGAAATTTAACCCACCAAAACGCATTCGAATTTACATTACCAATACCATGAAATAATTTTATTTTCTAAAGCAAACGTACAAACAGTTTTGAAATTTTATGATTTTAAATCCACCAAGTACGTGATAGTTTTAAACAGCGATTACGTCGAAAAGCAATTTGAGTTTATGTATAAAATTTTATGAAAGTTTACTCATTAAATGTAAATTTTTAACATCACGTTTAAGTACATTTCAGATTTTTATATGCCTAATTTTGTAAACACTTGTTGTAAACTTTTATGTGGGTTGACCTATGCTTAACATTTTTATGAATATGAAACTTTCATTAATACACTATCATTTTAGGAAAATTTTTTGAATTTATTTTGCAAGAATCTGGAGAATCTAATTCTCAAATGTTGTAATTTGTCGAAAATACTGAACATACCGTTTGCGTTTTGATGACGGATTAAACATCGCCCAGATAAGTCCAGTTGCTCAAATTTGTTAACACAGTGATCGATTTACAAGTGCTTGAAAAACAACTAAAGAAAATGCTGTTCTTGTGAAAAGAGGAGCGCAAAAAAGTGTTTTAGTGTTTAAAATTTTGGATTTAAAAATCATATATTTCCAATTATATTTAAAGCTTTCCGAAGTTCAATTTTCTCTAATTATATCCTATACAGAAACTATTCAATTAGTGTAGCAGTATATTTCAGGTAATTAAACAATTTCCTTAAATTAATCGAGTAGTTATTAGTTGGCAACTATTTAAGAAATTTTGTATAAGTAAATATCTCTTGTTGTTTCAGGTAAATTGGTTCGTATTTCCAATTTCGCGACTTTGCGGTGTAAACTTTGATCGTTAAAGTTTACAAGACTGGACAGTAAGATGAACTGCACTGCAAAGCACAAGACAGCAACTATTCAGATCATAATATATTATCGATTCCAATAATGTTGTATACCTAATTGTAGAACAATTACATAATCGAAAATGTAATGTTTGTATTACGAAGACAACTCGAACTGGTATACAGGGTGTTGGAAAATATACGTCACAAATTTCCGGACCAGTTCTACATATTAAAACATTTTTATTACGTTTGGGTTAATTTAAAAACTTTGCGAGTCAGTTCCACAACACTACAGGAGTTTTTGAACATGTTTGGTAATCTATCCAAGAGGAGACGCGTTGAAGATTGCTTACAAATGCGAGGGGGCGTTGTGAACAATTACCTTAACATGAATAATAATAATAAAAATAAAATTTAACTGCATAAACCTATTCGAACTATTTTTTAATGTTTTAATGTGTAGAACTCGTTCCAAAATGTTTGACAGCAATTTTTTCTACACTCTGTATAATACCTACATATATGCATGTAATATATCAAGAAAAAATAACAACTCTTCTGCTGTTTGCTTTATTAAAAAAACTTGATGTTCTGCAATATATCTCAAAATGGGGTTAACCGAAAAGCCTTATCAGTCATAAAAAATATGTGCCAAAATCATGTCATAAAAGTTCAGAAAAATTTGTTACTGACAATAATTGACTGCCTACAAATGCGTTAGCGCATTTTACGCCAATGCCAATACATTAGTATACATTGTCAGAATCACCTCGAAACAATTGTGTTGGAACGCATATAGTAAAGTCAAATTACATGTTGACGCAGCTAACGTGTTAAGAATATTAATATAAGCAAAAGTTTTGCTTAAATCACCAAGAAATATTTTTGCGGTAAAATGAAAAGCTGTGACGTTTTCTAAACCCCGATGGGGAGAAATTATTAGGTTAACATCCTTACCTTTCTCTAATGGAGCTTTCTTATATTTTTCTAACCTCTTGACAGCAATAGCTTCTAACCGTACCCGAGCGGCTGGATACTCTTTTAAAACGTCCCACATGTCTTTCTTACTTAGAACGAACAAATCGCTGTAACCGACAGATCTAACACTTGCTGTACGCCGATTTCCTATAAAAAAGCAACACAGTAAAAAATTTTAAGTATGCTCAAAAAGGTATCTTAGGTATTGCTGTAACATGCTTGCAATGACACGTTCACAGTTAACCAAAATTAAACGATATTGGATGTAAATTTATTACAGCAAAATTATTAGACTACCATGCCTTAGGTTTCATAAAAAATTAAATTAAATTGAAGTCTGATTGCACCAAACCACTTTGTATTATCAGCAAGTTATATTATTCCAAGCTTTCCCTTTTTAAGTCGAAAAACCAGATCGCGGTTAATAAATTGGATTACAACAAGAAATAATGAAAAATATTAAACATTTAAGCTACCGAGTGCAAATTGAACGCAAAAATATTACAATAATTAATTTAAAAATGATAATGAAAAGTGAGATTTCATTATTTATTGTTAGAAGAATACACCCCGGGTGTAGGAAAATATCGAGTACTTTTACCAAGCGCTTTTGTTACTAAAATATAAGCGTAATATTTCATCGAGTAGTTCAAAATTTAAATTCAAAATTTCGTGTTTCGGTTATCGAAGCCTATTATTCCGCAGTACTATTTTAAATAAATACACAAATTTATATTGGAATGATAAAGAAATATTTATATCCCTGTTAGTCGTGGAGATTTTAAATCTCCTTTGAGCAAATTTGGCCGCCTGCCAATGAAGCTCGCCGCATAAATATTTAAAAGAGAATGTGTTACACGTTAACGCAATCTTCTTCTTCTTTCTTTTTGTTATAAAAACTGCGATAATATTGCACATGGGGACAAAATTTTTTGTGTACAGCAAAATGACGCTTTTAGCATAAAGATACATATTGCAATAAATTATAAGAAGCTACAAATAAATGAAAAATTACACCAGTATAGCATTTTTAACGTTTCGAAATTTAAAAAGAAAGTTTTGTAGCTTTTAGAACATTGCAAAAAATATAACTGTAAATTAAAAATGAACGCAGTGTCTTGGAAGTTTTAATATTGTCCTATGATGTGGTGTGATTATTTTGAGGAAGTTTGAATTCAAAGCAAGTTGTGATCATTTCACTGTTTTTCTTTTATTAAAGATCAAATACACATTTTCTAATATAATTCCTCGTAATTGCTAGCATTAGTCTTGATGAGTAGAAAGAATCATTAGTAAGTTATCTCTCCAAGTTAATTTCTTTCTATTTTATTTGGTGAATAACTTCATTTCAAGATTCGATTACTAGATTATATTCACGACCATCACCATTCAGTTATAGTCAACAGGTGCTTTCTAGAAAAGCTAGATTGACAGATTTTCGTGGATTTAAAGTATCAATAATGTAACGATAATCATAATAAAGAATAAAAGAGAAAATAATCGCAAAGAGGAAACAGAAAAGGTTCAAGTATATAAAATGGAAATATTTAAAAACTACCTATACAGATACATAATATATAGCAAATGGAAACTAATCATGCGAAAGGCATTGTATATTATTTTATTTTAAATGGTTTTAATTTTATTTATTTACTCTTCAAATTATAATGGTTTATTTTATTTTCTATTAAATTAGATATACGATTTTATTTTTATTTGTTTAATAATTCACAAATAATATTATATTATTGTATTAACTGTATTGTTTTCTTACAGTATTTAAACACAATTTGTTCCAAAGAAAAATAATATCTTAATTAATATTGATTATTTATACCGGGTCACCGGCCGAAAACTGAACATAGGGAAATAACATGGGAAATTGATTTTTTCTAAATTCCTGTTTCCCATTATAACTGATATGAATAAAAAAATACCAAATTAAAGAGATTTTTTTTCCGCGCCTAAAGATACCAAACACTTAATATTTTGTTTTTTAATTATTGTTAAAAAGTCGATAGTAAAATTAAGAAATAGCGCTTCTTAAAAAAATATTAGCGGGCTGGGTCGTTGCATTACGTCTAATGTGCCGCATTACTATTGTTTTTAAACTTTTTAAATTTGTTTTTATTTTAAAAATAATAAGAACGCAATTTGAATATTACTTTATTATAACAAGTTGACCAATATTAAAAGTTAAAAGTAGTTTTATTTAGTCAACAAAACCCAAGAATAAGAAAAATATCAATTGGATTATTAAATACTGAACGAAAGTAATCAAATAATAATAATATTATAACAAGTATTCGAATAACCCTCCATTCTGCACTAAACAGTAACCCAATCTATTATAAAATGATTCTCTTACATTTGCTAGCTGTCTAGCAGTAATTTGATTGCATTCTGCAAAGATCGCGTTCGTCAAAGAATCAATATTTGGGTGACGAGTTTTATAAATTTTGCTTTTAATATGACCCCACAAAAAGAAGTCACACGGTGCCAGATCAGGAGATCTGGCTGGCCAGTTTATAGCACCACCACGACCAATCCATCGATTTGGATATGCTTGGTTTAAATAATCTCTAACGTTTACCCCAAAATGTGCTGGACAACCGTCTTGCTGAAACCAGACCTCATGGTGTTCAGAAGCTATTTCGTCTAACGCAGGACCAATATTATTTATAATAAGATCTAAATACATATCTGAATTTAAATTTCCAAGTATTTCAAATGGACCAAGAACACGGTTATTATAAATGCCAGCCCAAATATTAATTTTTTGAGGATATTGTGAGCCGGTCATTAAATTTAGTCTCGGATTTTGTATAGCCCAATAGCGATGGTTTTGTACATTTGGCTCATTGTTTAATGTAAATGTACATTCGTCTGTAAAACATATTTGTTTCAGAAAGTTTCGGTTTCTGTTAGCACGTTCTTGCATTTTCTCACAAAATACAAGCCTGGATTCTTCGTCAAACAAAAATATTTCTTGATGACATTGATATTTAAAAGGATGGTACTTGTGCTTTTTTAAAATTGTTCGAACATTTTCTCTACCAACATTACACTCAGCTGCAATGGATCTAATGCTTGCATTTGGATTCGCAGAAATTAAACCTAATATAGTTTCTTCCAAATCATGGTTGTTTCTCTGATATCCTATTTAAAAAATAATGATAAGACAACTTCAATTAATAATTTTGGTTAATACCTTTATTTAAATTTGTCGAAGTATTACCAGTGTCTTCAAATTTCTTAATTATATTCTGTATGGCCGATATTGATGGAATTTGGCTATTATTATATTTAACAGAAAATAAGTCACGTATTTGGCGTAAACTATTAACGCTGTAATAATATTTTACCATGAAAACTTTTTCTTCAACAGACCACTTCATTGTTAACAAAATTAATTTTAATCTGTCAAAGTAACTTTTGTTTGTAATATTTGGCTTTCATACAATAGCAATGCGGCACATTAGACGTAATGCAAAGACCCAGCCTGCTAATATTTTTTTAAGAAGCGCTATTTCTTAATTTTACTATCGACTTTTTAACTATAATTAAGAAACAAAATATTAAGTGTTTGGTATCTTTAGGCGCGGAAAAAAAATCTCTTTAATTTGGTATTTTTTTTATTCATATCAGTTATAATGGGAAGCAGGAATTTAGAAAAAATCAATTTCCCATGTTATTTCCCTATGTTCAGTTTTCGGCCGGTCACCCGGTATGTATATTTTATGCAGATAACGGTTGGTTTATCAATACATAAATATTTATTACATTGTACTTATTGTAACTTTTCGCAATCAACTCAAGATCACAAATTAATTATGAATATTGCAACAACTTCATTTTATCCCTATATACAGGACCTTTCAAAAGTGACTTTTTTTTTTAATAGAGGCAAGTTTGGATGTGGTGATAGTTTTGTCATTCTGGTTTTTGATATGTGGTTTTGAAATATTTCTGGTTTTGAAATATGAACAAATTCGATAAAATATTTTAGGGGGACTTTTCTCGTCAACCTTATTTTTCTAAATGTAACTTTTTTTTGGCATTGACTTTTTTTCGTGTTTTCTTCTTGAGCTATGAAGTCATCAAAGTCATCGTAAATTATTTAAAATTACAACCTTTACTTTTATTTCCGGATTTTATGAGTCTTAAAATGTAAAAATATAATATAATATAATATAACTTTGACGAGAAAATTTTTTAAGATAATTAATCAGCCCTAAAGTTTCAAAAATTCATGATAAATTTATATATCGAGAAAGTGCTGGCAAAATTAACGCGATTCTGGCAGTAATTAGAATTTTGTAATTTGGGGACCAGTATTTTATTAATTAATCGTTGCCTAAATTGTATTTAGAATTCAATTTTGTCTTTTTAACTATTTTAAAATGGTTTGTCGCTTGTCTGAAAGCCAAAGAATTGAAATTCTGATGATTTATCGGTTACAAGGACAGAATTCGTACTCAATTAGAACTTCACAATATATTCAATAATAAATCACCTAACGAGAAGCCAAATACACGTGCCACTGTAAGCAAAATAGAGCAAAAATTTGTGCTGGTGGGTCCTACGAGAGATCATATTCTAGATCGGGTCGTCCACCAGTTCAAGAAGATGTTCAGATAAATATTTTACTCAAGCTTCCAGAAAATCTCCATTTATCCACTCGTCAAGGGTGGCAAACAAATAGTTCATAGCTCTGTCATAAAATATTTGAAATTGAGGAAGTGGCATCCAGACCAACTACCATTGACGAGGAAATTCGGGCAATTCAACCTGATTATCTTGAAAACTTTTCTCTTTAAGGTCGGGTTTTTTTATATTTTCGTACTTAGAAAATTACGCTCTTTCCAAATTCCTAAAGAAAAATAAGGGTTGCCATTTAAAAAAGTTTAAGATGACGTCACAGCTCAAAAACAAAACTACAAAAATATGTCCAATGCAGAAAAAAGTAATATTTAAGAAAATAAAGTTGACGTATCCGAGGATTTTCTGAGAAAATCACTCTAAATATTTTTATCGAATTTGTTCCAAACTTTACGAGCTCTCTGTATGTCAAGTAGAAGGTCTACAATTTATTCTAATGTCTTCAATTTCAATCAAAATCACACGAAAATAATTAAAATTCACTAGGAAAATGGTAGACTTGTGAAAACTATAAATCACAAAATTTCTGATATTTTCAGTCGTTATAATGGTCCTTCTGAGATCGGTATTACAATTTTGGTGGTTAAATTTGAGTCTATTGGTTCGGTACATAACATATTAACAACAACACGTGTTCGTCCGCGTTGTTCATCTGAAAATATGGCTGCTGTAAGTGAAAGTGCTGAGTAAGATTCAAATTTATCAATTCCACAGTGATCTTAGCAATTGGGCTTATCCACGAGCATCACATGGTGTATTTTGCGTAAAGATTGGGTATTAAAACCTTATAAGGTTCAGTTAGTGCAAGAATTAAAACCAGCCGACTATTTTTGTTCGTCGACAATTCGCCTTGAACAAGATGATGATTTATCTGAAAAAATTCATCTTTTCAGATGAAGATCATTTTCATTTGAATGGTTGCGTTAATAAGCAAAATTGTCGCATTTGGGCTTCAGAAAATTCAAGATTGTTGAAAAGCCTTTACATTCCACTCGTTTTATAGTGTTGTAAATAAAAAAATTATTATAATTATTTATTATAATTTTAGTTAAAACTTGTCATTTTCATCCGGAGATGGATTTCAGGGGGGTCTAGGACGTTTCAACGCCGCCCTTTCATCGCTGCCAGTTCATCGCCGCCGTTTCTACGCCGAGACGGTTCTACGCCAGCCGGTTCCACACCGAGACGGTTCTACGCCAGCCGGTATTTTTTTCGGTCGAATTTTTCTTCGATTTTTGGGGTGTGCATTCGATAGGGAGGTTTATCCATCGTCAAAACCTACCCTTTCGGGGCGCCGCTGCGCTCCACTCCGCCCTGCACCCCTCCAGGGCGGTTTTGACTCTGGTTACTAGGCTAAACATACGAGAAGCGCCTTCGATCAAGAAAACCGGGATCTAAAAAGCCGGGAGCTTAGAGACCCTTGAAATAGCATTAAAAAGTATAGTTGCAGTATGGGGCAGTAAACTCTTACGTTTCACCCGTTACGTTACGTTTGGTTAATGTAACAAAAAGTGTTACGATTGATTTTAGCAATTATATAATTTTTTGACAAATAAAATTAGTTTTTTGAATTATTACTTATCTTTATGTACTTAAAATTAACATTATCAATATAACCAATATAAACAATACCAATATAAATATTAAAAAAAATTTTCTGGCGTAGAAACGGCTGGCGCAGAAACGCCCAGTGTAGAACCGTCCCGGCGTTGAAACGGCGGCGATGAACTGGCGGCGAAGAACCGGCGGCGTTGAAACGTCCCATTCCCATTTCGGGTATAGCAGATATGTTAATTTTTAATAAAGGACCAAAATACAGTTTGGTTTTCCTACACGACAATGTATCATATCGCTTACGGTTCTCATAGTGAAGCAATTTTATCGTTAAAATTGATACAATTATAGAATCCCTCCTATTTGTTGAGTTTGCACTCGAGAAATATTTATGGTTTTTCCAATATTGATGAAGGCATTAAAAGGAAAACGTTCAGACGATATTGTGGTCATTCAAACCCCAATCCATTTGAGAGCGATTTTGGTGAAATATAGTTAAATATGCTTCTATAGCCCCCGTTCATTTGAAGTTTTCAGAACGGAAACCTTGATTGTTTAAAATTTAAATACAGTAAGAGTTCACAGCGGTGGCTTGAGTGCATACTGGTTGAATTCGGAGCGGTAATTTCGGGTTCGAATAACGGACCTCGCGGAATTGCTTACTCAGTTCCCCGGTATGCATCATGCACACACTGTGGATCAAAAACCATACTAAAAACAAACCCTACCTAAAGTAACCCTTACAAATAAACCCATACCAACAAAAAGCGTAATGACCTTGTTGTTACAAACGCTATATAAGAGAAAAATACAGTAAATTTTATTTATTGGTAAGCGAAGGACCGAGCGGTTAGCATGTTTTTTATCTTCTGTGTCGTATCTTCTCGATTCATGGCTTCGAATCCTGCGGTGTACCATCTATAGTATCTGGAAGCTATAGTCCGGAATCGACAGTATAAAAATCATCATCCTCTAGACCAGTTACACACTTGGAATACACAGAGAAAATCGGAAGCTATTTTACATTGAATCGACAATTAAACCCAATATATTTCAATACTAACATTCAGAGTGGAAGTGTTGATAGAAAATTGTGCTCCGCTTATCTATAGCTATCCCAGACCATCCCAGACCATTTCATATGATTTCAGAGCAAGACATTACCAAATAATCAAATGTTCCGAACAACATTCTTAAATAATTGAAAATTCGTTCTAGAAACTTTCTTAGCTTATGATACAAATGGTGGAATGAACCAAATAAATATCTTTCCCTATTAATAAGGGAATCTTAAATTTTTTATTTGACATATTAAAAGCATAATGCAGTTTCTCAAGTAAGAGCATTAAACGCACTACTCTGGTTGAAGCCATTTTGTGAACTGAAATGACACTTTCCCGTTGAACGCCTGGTAGACAGACGCTATCACACTGATAATTCCACTCAGGGTCAAATTTTGGCGTTTCAACCAATCAGCGTGCGTTTATTTTACATGATACTTATACAGATACAAATCGTGCACTACGAAAATATTCAAATAACCCTATGTAAAATTGAAAAATTTGAATATTGTGAATATCGAATATTTGTAGTAATAATTCATACGTAATAAAAAATATTCGAATATAATTTATGAGTGTGATGACGTGATGACTAACAGATGCGATGCAGGTACCGGTTCAACGCATTAGTCAACCCTAAAGTGCACATTACACGAGGCCTTTTTTTCATGCAACCGGTTGCAGCAATCGGTTGCTGCAGCCGAACGCCCCGTGTAAAACAGCTAATCGCATAGGCAACCCATCCAGCAAATGATCGCCTGGCGATTTATTTAAAATAGAACTTGTTCTATTTGTAGGCGATTTTCTCATGCAATCCAGTGATTTGATGTTATTGAAGTTATACCAATAGATAAAATTGACGTAAAAATATTGTACTTTTGTGTTGTGTGGTTAAATTTGTTAATTTTTTTTGTGAGTTAAAATTTGTGATAAATTGTTAAAATACGAAAATCGCATCATGTAATAGCCATATGCATTCGGTTGCACGTGCGTTCGGCTGCTGCAATCGGTTGCTGCAGCCGAACGCCCCGTGTAATGTGCACTTAATAAGTGTCAACCCGAGTTCACTTAAAGCAATGTACTTCTAACAAATTTTATATTAGTAACGAATTTTATATTACAAATTTAGTGCGATTATATGCTTCCATTTTTTTCGGTACTTACGAAATTTTCTGTTTGATTTTTTTTGCAATGATTGTGATGCGATATGGTCAATTTGTTTCACAATTTTCGACATTAAAAATGGCGTTTGAAATGTCGATTTTCGTATGTGATGTGCTTTTAAGTCGTGGCGTTTCTTCACGGAATTATCACCGCAACAGCAACGCGGATTCGGACAATACTCAAAGATTCAGCGATTGCGCTGCGCTACGCTCGTGCAATCTCCTTGCTAAAACCTGTACTCGCTGAATCTTTGAGTATTGTCCTTATCCTTGTGCTGTATCGTACGATAATTCCACTCAGGGTCATATTAGAGTAGTTCCGATCAATCAGCATGCGCTATTTTACATTGTAGTTAAATGGATACGACGCATGCACAGTCGAATAATATCCGGAAATAAAAAATATTCCAAATACCCTACCAGAATATCGAATATTTGTAGTGGGGCGTAAAAGAATTCATACGTAACAAAAAATCTCGCAATATAAATATTCGAAAATCGAATATTTGTAGTGTGTATTTGTAGACTAACGCACCTCGTAACCGATGCGATGTAGGAAACCGGTTCAACGCATTAGTTCCCACCCGAGTTCACTTAAAGCAATGTACTTCTAACGAATTTTATATTGCAAATTTAGTGCGATTATGCTTCCATTTTTTTCGGTACTTACGAAATTTTTTTTGGATTTATTTTTGCAATGATTGTGATGCGATATGGTCAATTTGTTTCACCATTTTCGACATTAAAAATGGCGTTTGAAATGTCGATTTTCGTATGTGATGTTGTGCTTTTAAGTTGTGGCGTTTCTTCACGGAATTATCATCGCAACAGCAACGCGGGTCGGACAATACTCAAAGATTAATCTCGTACAGGTTTTAGCAAGGGGATTGCACGAGCGAAGCGCAGCGGAATCTTTGAGTATTGTCCTTGCCCTTGTGTTGTAACAAATGAATACTCCTGCGCGACGCTCGCATTCTAAATACACCTTAATATTTAATTAACTCTGTGCTGGCAAGAAAAATGGGGATAATACGTCAAGAAATTAAAAATGTCTTTTAATTGTAATTGGATTTTCAGTTCATATTTTAGAAGGGTTATAAAAATATATTAATAATAACATAGGCGAGTGACTGGCCGAACGTTTAGCGTGTTGTTAACCACTCTGCAATTTTCGTGTACAAGATGTTGCAATTGTTTGTAAAAATTGTCTGAAATTCTGAAATTATTTTAATTCCCTACACATGGTAGGATTCAATTTTGGTGTACAAATTTTTCTTCAGCGGTCCCCCCCCCCAACGGTTGCCAGTTGAGACGTTTAACCCTGTAACTTTTGAAGCGATTGATCGATTCCATCCAACTTTATTTGAACAAATGGGTTAAGGATGTGACTACACAGAAAAAATTTAAAATTCGTTGTTCGCCGCCAGGCGTACCGAAATTTCAAATTTACCACGTTAAATGGAGATAAGTTCCGAACAAGTCCCGGAAGGACCAATTTAACACCATGGCCGTGTCGCTTGCGAGTAGTTTCCGCTGTGGTGAAATTTGGATTCAAAAATATTGAATAGTTTAGGAGATATTTCATTTTTTCCAAAATAACTTTATATAAGTTACTAACGGGTCACGAAAGTACCAATTCCGATTACCAATAGCCGTATAACTGACGAGGAGTTCTCTCTACGGTTAAATTTGTCACCTGACTGCGCGCATCGGTCACATTTTTTTAAAATCATGTTATTATGAGGTATTTTACTTATAACGAAAATTTCGAATAGATCCGGCAAAAATTTAAAGTCAGATATTCCGTGGGAAGACATTTTTAGGTCAGCGGATAGATCGAAAAGATTGAATCGGTAACTTAAACGGACAAATTTATGTTTTACGATCGAGTAGTATTTGTAATATTTGATGGGAAAGAAAGTTCTCTCAAAAGAATTTAATACACGTCTAATAAACCATGCGGTAGATAATATAGTTTTAATAAAGTTGACGTAGCACCCATCAATAATTCACATCATCAGCAATAAAGTCTCCATTCGATAGCATTGTAAACCAAACGTCAACCCATACATATGCTTTGCTATAATTTTATAAAAGACTGAGAGACACTTTTATGCGATCCATAAACCCACGTCGCCTGTCAATACAAAAAACGGACACGTGCGGTGTTGAAACCGTGTGAACGAATGCATTCGGTGTCGTTATCTGCAACATGCATCGACAGGCAAGCCAATGTGTTAATTTTTAACATGGGAGGTATAGCGATTTCGCAATCTTAAGCTTCGATAAAAACAAACAAAAAGTGCAAAAGTATAGACCCTTTTCGTCCAAATAGACGAGCAAAAAATTGTTTTGCTCGCACGTGTCTGGCAAAACTTCTCGATACACTTTACATGGAGAAAGACGAAAGCGTGCTTTCACACTCTAGGTACCGTCCAATTAAAATGCATATCCCTTCTTTCCAAATTTATGGGACCCAATTATAAGGGCCCAAATCAATCATTAAGTGGGAATTATCCTAAATTGTGGTAGGGAAAACACATAAAATGAGCTGCAAATTGCAGATTCAGGGAGATTCACTTAGAATCCGATACCGTCTTCTCGTATCGTAACGCTTCCAAAAGCGGAATTAAAATACCAAGATCTCACATACATTCGAGATCTTTAAATCAATACAATTCAATTGTGCTAAATTATTGTGCGTTCAACTCAGGTAAAATTGTCGAGCATTTTATGTTAATTGTTTATCACGTTTGATAATATCGAATTATTGCAAATGAATTAACGAACCTTTTATACGAATTATCTACCACGTTTAATAATATTAAATTGTTATAAATAAATTATCGGACATTTTATACGAATTGTTTATCACGCTTAACCATATCGAATTATTGCAAATAAATTAACGAACATTTTCTACTAATTAATTGTTTGTGACGCTTAACCATATCGAATTATTGCAAATAAATTAACGAACATTTTCTACTAATAAATTGTTTGTGACGCTTAACAATATCGAGTTATTTCAATTAAACTTACCGAACATTCACCGTCAATTGTTTATAACATTTAACCATATCGAGTTATTTCAATTAAACTTACCGAACATTCACCGACAATTGTTTATAACATTTAACCATATCGAGTTATTTCAACTAAAATTATCGAACATTGAATGTCAATTGTTTATCGCTTTTAATATTATCGAGTTGTTTCAACTAATATCTCGTACCTTAGCCTCGCACTAGTTGCCGCTTAAATGCAATCGCATTGCATTTCTTTTTTATCGGTACGGCATAAACCAGGTGTTGCGTTGTGAGCACATGTGTGCATTCCGATCGTTTTTCTTATCAAACACCACATTGACGTTTCTTATTTACACAGTGCCGGCTTTAATTAATTGTAACTTCGCGAATAATTATTCCAGTGTATTATTTCGTACGGAACCCCTATTTATCGCGTTACGGAGTGTGTAATCACCCCGCCATTTCACCGCCTTCCGATTTGAAGAGGTTTTGGAAGCTGGTTATTGCGCTGCCCTTCTGGTATGGTTTGAGAGATCGTATTCAGCTCCATTCTACATTCCGAGGACGAATCTCACTCCTGAAGGACCCGCCAACGGCTTTGTCTAGAGGTCGAATTCCAACGAATACACTAAGTAAGAAACCTTTATATTTTTAAGATTGTGATGTTAAGTGGTCATATTGACCACCAGTTGTATTTATGAACGTTCAGTTCAACCCTGGAAGACGATATCGCAACCCTTTTGTACCTCTTTTGTGTTAATTAAGGTTATTGTCTATTATTAACGTAACTTTTACCACGCCATTCGAGCGTTCAGATTGTAACCAAATTTAACGTAATATTTCAAGTTTAGCATTGTAGCTAAAGTTTGTTTTTCCCGTTGTTGGGAATTTTGATAATCAATTGCACTGATTCAGTTTCAAGGTCAATTTTATGAATCATAGTCTTAGACGTTATCGAGTTGCACTTAAGTAACTATTCATTTTTGGTGGAGTGCTGTATTCAATACGCCCCCCCCTTTTACGTATGAACTTTCTGGATCATACTTTGCAAATTAACAGTTTGTATTTTTGTAAGAGTAATCGTTTTACGAATATTAATTTCGCAACGGAAACCACACTGAAAGGTTCCGTCAACTGTACATATTTATTTTTATACGATACATGTAAATTTGATAGTATCTTGTGTAAATTTTGTCAACTCCCCCCTGATATTATTTTATTCATTACATTTTTGTTATTTCCCAACTTTGTGTTTTATTGTTATTGTGTTAATGTTTATTTAGCTATTTTCACCAACGGAAAGTTCGCCTCCTGTAAAGGTAAGGTCATTGAGCGAGGCTTTTCCGGAGTGAGAATTCGCCGTAAGATCATCAAGTTGTCGCGTACCAGCTTGGAAGGTGTGATAACCAGTCCCCTTCAAAAAGATTCATTTCTTCGTATGCGTGGCGCCCATTTAAACTCCCTCGTGTATATTAACCCCATCTATTTTGACTTAACTCCCCCCCTGTGTAAATTATTCACACCGATTTTGACAATTTTTAGAATCGCGATCGAGGATTGCCCGGTCGTCGATAGGAAACACACGCTTTGCGACGTGCCGTCACACGACCCTTTTATTCCTTTCACCAACCCACCCCTTCGCGACTTTGAGCTAGTCAACCTTTTATTACCTGTTGGAAAGGTGTCGTGGATGCTAAACGTGTTGTAACAAATTTTTATCGAAAAATATTGAATGGTTTAGGAGTTATTTCAATTTAAAAAAAATAGGGGGGTTAAATAGTGATTATGTTCCAGCCTAAGACATTTCGCCCTGTAACTTTTGAACCGTTTGACCGATCCCATCGAACTTCGTTTGAGCAGATGGCTCAAGGATATGGCTACCCAAAACAATTTTTGATTCTATAGGCGTTTCAATTTAAGATCGCAGCGCCGTAGTGGTCACTAGTGGTATTAATAATGCTGGTACATATGTTTTCGGATAGTTATGTATTAAATATATTTTTAATTGTATTACGATACGTTTGTGTTTGTTTATTGTAATAATTTGATATAATTATTTTAATTACTTTTTGAATTTGAAATAATTATTTGCAACAACCGAATAGGGTTAGAAAATGTGACATATCCTTGGTAACATACCAACATTGGTAGTTCAAAAATTTTCCGCAAGGTAGCGTATCGCTTATCTTGAAACGCCTATAGTCCAATATTTAAAAATTTAAATGGAGGGGGGATTCAATATGGCAGTCGAAATTTACATATTTATTTAGATATGTGTTTGGAAATCAGTATTTGGTGATTTTTGGAGTTACTAATGGGGAAAATGAAGTTGCCTATTAATTGTTATAAAAGACTGATGTAATATGGTGGCCCTAAAATTAAAATTAAAAGTAAAATTGAAAGGAAATGCAAAAATTTTTTTTTATAATACAACCCACAATTAAAAGAGCTACTAGGTCTGCCACGAGGAGGTTATTATTAAAAAAAGCCCTCACGGGTCTTATAAATGATTTGGGGTGCTTTTTGAGTTCCCTCGTTTCCCACTTTTCAGAAACCCTTTATTAATTGTCTTCATGTGATAATTTCAAGTGGTCTAAAAGTTCACAATTTTTTAAAATACCAGCGTTGTCATTTGCTTCGTGGTCGTCGCTCTCATCATCAGGGTTCGATATAATCCCTGCTTGGTCTTTGTTTATGCCAATTTTTATTCAAATATAAAATTTGAAGCATTGCATAAGTTGATTAGAAGATTGAATGATAAAATATATAACAGAAGCTTGGACTCCTTGTCGCATGGAGTTAGTTTGGGAAAAGCTAAAATTCTTTAAATTCCATTTTATTCATCTTTGCTCTAAACTGATGAGACTGTTCATTAAATATTGGCTATTAAGTTAGCCGAAGCCAAGGTAACTTACTAGGGAAATATACTATTTAATGGTCTGCCATACTGCTGGACTTGATTTTTTCTTCACCGTTCAAAACAAATGCTCCGTACGGCAAATAAAAATAATGGTCCAACACTTGTTTTTATTTAAAGCCCTTCTTTTGCATTCCCTATTATAAAATCAATTTATTCCACAGCTTTACGCTACTTCGGATTAATAAAAGTCAACGCCAAGTTAATTCATGCACCAGATAAACGAGATAACCGACCTGTGCTTGTACATACTTTGCATTGTTAATAGGTGCATCAATCGCCGTTTCAAAATGGGCGAACATTCAAGTTAAAAATTTTGTAATGTCCATTTATAGATTTTATTTCCATAATTTGTATAATACATAGATTTCTTTTCTGGGTGGGCAAATTTTCTTGTTTTTCCAGGCTCAGCTATTATTAAATTTAAATGTTTTAAACCTAGATAGGCAATATGGTTTGGGTTATCATTTCTTGTTATCAAGTTATGCGCCATTATTGAATTTTTAAGAAATATAATAATGTTTTAAAAATAAAAACGTTCTATTTTTGATAATCGTTGATGTGAAATTAGGGATTGCGAAGACTCAGAAATGAAGTAACCATGGTATGTATATATTTATAAAGAATTATATTAAATTAAATGTATTTTGGCTGTATTTTCATACCGAGATTGGATATTTTATAATTACTAATAGGAACTCAAAGACATTAGTTGGAGTTGATATTTCAAATACTCAGAATATGATAAATAGTTCTTAAGTAAACCAACTTACAAGTGTTATAAATTCTCTTTGAATTGATAAACCGACCTGCGAAAAACTATCGATAAATAAATATTCAATAGTAATTAAAATATTAAGTCAAGTTAACTGTCAGTAATTTAATTAAATATATAATTTGTTAGTTAAGTTTCTGTATTTTTTAGATTCAAATATTTAGGTAAAGCAACGTACACAAATAACAACGATAATATAATGAAACCACAAGGAATGTAGTCTAGTAAATGATATTTACCAAGATCTTTACCTGCTGTTCCCATGTTAAGGATTGAAATTTCTCCAAAATAGCTACCGGCTTTCAATGTTGCCAAAACTGTTCTTCCATTATCGGCTACAACCTGAAGCCGTCCTCTGTTTACTATATACATTTCCTTACCGACTTCTCCTGTAAAAATAAATTTACAACTTGTAAAGCTTTGTATTAACACAAAAGTTAAAAGGTGCTTTTCGTTACCATTAAAATATTATGTACTATACAAGTTATAATTTTTAATTTAAACGCCTAACGTAGTTTAAACCGCCATTAAAAGTAAAGTTTACTAACAAAATATGCACCAAATTTATTAGCTCAACTTTACAAAATTCATGTTGATGTAAAACCACTTGTTACTTTCAGGATTGACATATTTGATACATTAATCCTTATGTCGTAGTGACAGTGAAATGTATAAAAACGTGAAAACATCACCAAATATTTTTCATAAATTTTACGACTTTTAAGAAAGTAAAATATTCATACGCTCAAGTTTTGTTAATTTATGTTGAAAAGAAAATTGCCGAAACAATAAAAGACACAACAGATACTTATTTACCTTTCCTGCAAATGTAGTCCCCTGGTGAAAATAATACAGGTCGAAGTCGAAGAACTAATTCGCAAAGAAATCCGGCTTCCGTGTTCTGAAATATTTCTACACGTTTTAATGTATCTAAATGGACATTGATGGCTATTTCAGCCTTTAATTTATCTGGAAGACATGACACCGCCCTTTCCTCATCAGAACATTTCTGCGTCAGCCACAAATAATCGAACCACTTTATAACTTTCACTTGCAAATGATTTGGTACTCTCCTCATCCTCATGTACGTTTTCACCCCATCCAATTTGGCTGTAACAAGAAATTATTTATTATTTTTTAAAATAATGAAATTTCTGGTAAATGGCTAGCGGAAATGTAGGGTTTTATTTATTAAAACGAAAATTTCCGTTATCCATTGATAGACATTCACAATTAGGGTCTTGCTAATTAAATAACCATAAATTTTTGATAGTAAAATGCAAAGCAAGTTAATCTGAAATTATCAAAAATTTACGTTTCTTAACTTTCATGCGTTTTCTAAAAGCCACTTCACTTTTAAATTACTCTACAAAGCATGAATTATTGTGAATGCCTATTGGGTATGTTTAATATAAATATTACAAGCTAAAAGGAAACAGCATTTTAATAAAATATGGTTAATGAGTATACAAGCAAAATATAATAGACAAGATAATATAATAAAACTAGACAAAAGTATATACGTAACAATTAATAATTACATTACTTAAAAGGAAAACTTTTGCAGTTTATAGTTGTTTTTTATTATTTTTCATTTTATTATGTTTTTTAAATCACTCATCTATATTGAATCCGGATTTCGTGTTCGTATATCCGCTTTAAGAAATCCATTATCGTGATAATGCTGATAAAAGTAAAACAAAACTAGAAATACAACATATTATTTTGTAGCACCGTTGCTGTACGAATTTTTAAAATATTAAAATGAAAGTATGCTTGAATTAAAATCATTCAATTTCCTAATAACGTTGGTGGTTAATTTTAGATAGGAAAACCTAGTAACGGAAATTTATTTGGTTTCGAAATTTCCATCTGATAGCCCGTTAGTAATTTTCTATTAAATGTTGTGTAAATTGAAAACTGCATTGCGCTTGTACCTACATACTTTTTAAACCAAGTGTTGCATAATATATTATGTTGAAAAATTTAATTTCGAATTTACTAGTATAAAATTTTATTTAAGTACATTGAAAGCGATGTTCTAAATCCGTATGTTAATGGCGCAGTCTAAATTGGAATATACATAAGATTTCAACCCAAAACTATTTCCCAATACAATATAATTTGATGTTATGTCATGCGGATAAAACGCAAAGTTATCGTCCGTTAACTCACAGTTTCGAATCTCGCTTCATATTATGTGGTACGTATTGTTACAATTTTATTTAAAAAATATTGAAATTTACTTTTAAACTTCGAGGTACTTAATCGAAATTTTGTCGATTCTGTTTTCTTAGTTATAATAAAGCTCTATTTATGCTCTATCATGATACTATTGATTATTTAGAATTTTTAATCAAAATGCATCACTTAGTTTCAAAGTTTGTTTTAGATTATTATTATCATCTGAGGTCTGGCAATTCAAATGAACGAGATTGTTGTGAGCTTAATAATCCGCAAGCGCGTTTAACATAATGTATAGCTGAATTGTTGCTACCATTAGATGCGGAAGTGTAATGGTTCATTGTCTAATGACAATAAATCTGTTGTTTTTCACACTAAAATGTCAGAAACAAGCTTTTGGAACAATTTTAGTACAAAATGTGAAAGCACAGAAAAGAGTCGCTGAAATAGCCATGGCACTAAAATGGAAAATGTTCATTCTAAAAGTACGGTGTGCATTATACATTCTGACAATTTAAATATGATTAGTTGATTTAGTTTTTAACATCAAAATTTATTAAAAAAAACTTGTGAAGTTGTAAAGTTTAAAATTATAATTTACACAAAATAATGTTATTTGCAAAATTATTATTAATGCAGAAGAATAGGGTAGAATTCGTAGTCGTTAATTTACACTCTACTTGAGAACGCAAGAAACCATCAAGTGTTACCTGCTTCTTCTCGTCAAATATTAGGATATAATAATTATGACCTGTTCCAGCTTTAATTCACTGCCATCATATTTGGGATCTTCCAGGATCCCTTCTTCAAGTTGGACAATACATACATATAAAGCTATCTTTGGAATACGATCCTCTTCCATTCTTTCCACGTGGCCTTTCCAGATGGTATCGATTATGTCTAAAATAAGTTTTATCCCTAAACTTTCCCTTATATGTGCGTCATATAATAATCATAACCACACCCCATATTTTTACGATTTCAAAGTAAATAATACAAAGGATATTTTTAATGTTGCATTTTATTTTTAATTGTCACAATAAAAAATCTGATGTGGCCATCGCATGACTTTCCGAACATACGTAAATCTTTATATTGTATTTTTTAATAAAATGGTTACATAATTTCAACAGTAAATCGATGAAAAAATTTATATTTTGCCAAAATAGGAAGAAAAAAACTTTTGAATGAATATATCTTGCAAACGAAGCATTTATGGACCCATGTTATTAAAAACTTTTCATCGTATTTTCATTAGTAGAATACGTTTTACTATTAGGCTTCTATACAAAGTATAACAAGAAGCCTTATGATCTGGCTCCGTGTCTGTCCGTCCGTCCGCATAATTCAAATCTAATCAGAATTTATATATTAAGATAGGTTACAAAAATATTCTGTGCTTTAAGATTGTAATTTTCAACCTATATAGTAGACTTAATCCGATGATCTGACCGATCAAGGTATCAACGGCTTAAGTTATCAAATTAACGGATAAAATTTATTGTCATATTTTATCTACTATATTTTTCTGAAAAAAAACTTAAAAAAAGGCTTCTATATACAAAGTATAGCAAGAAGATAATTCATTCATGCGCGTCCCATAGGGACGCGCATGAATGGATTATCGAGATTCCTTAAAGGAAGGCAGGCTACTCAAAATCAACTTTCCTTTCCTTTGCGAATTTTTGCACTATTTCAATACAAAAACATGCGCAGGGACCTACATAATAACTGTGCCAAATTTGGTTCCGATCGGTCAAACGGTCTAGGAGTCTATAGGGAACATACATATTATCCCAACCACGAAAGAAGAGCTCCACGTGATCAATAATGAGAGTATGAATTAATACGAGAATAGCTAATCTAAACAACTTATTATTTTGCATCTTTGTCCCTCTTACGTTAAACGATATAAGGAAAATATAATGTCATTTCTAAGTTTATCAAATAATCACGTGGAGCTCTTCTTTCGTGGTTCGGACTGTACATACATCCATTTTTATTATATAATATAGATATAGTAAATGATAATTACCAACCGCAAAAAATTTAATTAGTGCAGATTATCTGGATCCTTCTATATCTTCTCTATGCCGGTTTCCCATTATATAGTAGATAAATTTTATCCGATGATCCTTTTATGCTACGAGTATAATCCGTTTATCTGTTGATCCGTTGATCGCAAAAATTTAATCTGATATATTAAATTACATGTCTAAGGCCCGCTTTTACAATAGTCGGTTAAGTCTCAGTTACTTTACACTGGTGATAAATCTAACATGATGTCCAATGAGAAGACGTCAAACCTCAAATTAAACACCAGTGTAAAGTAACTGAGCCTTAACCGACTATTGTAAAAGCGGGCCTAACAAAAATAACTCGCTAACAACTTCTTTTTACACCAGAAAGGTAGCTGTATAGAAGCCTAGGATCTGCCGCAAAAAGCGAGATCCACGTTGTTTTATTTACAAATACCTACGAAAATTTTTGAAACGTCCCGTATATTTTAGAGAAAAACTTGTAGGACAAAAAATGTAGAAAATTGCATAGCGGTAATTTTTTGTTATTAATATTTTTACATATTTAATTTCGTTTCGAAGTTATGACTCATAATAGCTCTAGGTAAACCCCCCTTTCCCGTTACACGATTTAATTTATTTTCATCTGGCTTCGTCCTATGACAGGAAAAAGCTTATATGCAAAATTTGGAATGATTTGCTTGCTTCGTTTAGATGCTATCGTGTTCACAGACGTACACACACACTTACATACATACAGACATCCTTCCAAAAATGATAAAAATGGATTCAGGGGACTTCAAAACATGAACATCTGTCAAAAAATTGGGGGGTCAAATTTTGCCTGATAACAATACTTTCCTTACTAAGGGGTTCGGAAAGTAAAAACATTCACAAGCTTAAAATAATTTCACAATTTTCTTATTTGTGAATTAAAACCGCACTTTTTCGAAAGTGAAAACCTAGAATATAATAATATGTTTAAAATATATTGCTATTTGTTTGAATTAAAGAAAAAATTTGATTTTCCATACTTCCCACCAAATTATCAATGATATTTTGCTCTAAATTGTTCTGCACATCAGTTTCTTTATGTCTGAAAATTGCCTGTTATTTGCACACACACGGCGTACAAGTGTGCCCCAAATGTTTTCAATTGGGTTGCAATCTGGAGATCTCGATGGTCAGTGTAAAACACGAATTCTCTTTTGATATAACCAGTCTTTTGTTTGGCGACTTGCATGCGTGGATAGAATATCCTGCTGAAAACAAACTTTGATTGTCCAGGAAGCAAATTATTGTCCAACAGTGTTATATAAGATTCTCTATTCATTTTGGTCGATGTAAAGGCTAACGCCACTTTTCCTCTGGAGTAAAATTACCCCAAAGCATGCAACCACCGCCACCAAAATTCAAAAAAACCAAGAAAAGTTGAAGCTATTGGAATCAAAAACATTAATGTAAATGCTCAGAATACAACTAAACCTTGGTTTACCTCAGAAATTAAAGAACTAGCAGAACAAAAGAGAAAGGCTTATCAAGCATACAAGATCTCATCATCACAGGAAGAACATCATAAATAGAATTAATGCAAGAATTGAGGAAATAAAGGGAGAGTATTGGGAATGGTTTACAAAAGAGATGGAACACGACCTGTATGGTGCACAAAGAAAAGTATGAAAACTTTAATTAAGTACCTATAATAATTACAAGAGAAGCAAAATTTTATATATAGTGCTGGGCTTGACAAAAGATAAGAGCACGAGTTAATTTTATGTATGTGAGTGTTTTTTTTAGTACGATAACATTAAAAATAAAATGGTACATTGCAAATATTCTTTATACTCACTTGGAAATCATAACAATATGGGGTGCGGTTATAATTATGTGACGCACTATATGTAAGTATATTATATTTTTTATTTCATCCAATCTTGTATATCTCGTTCACTTTCTTTAAGGATTTAATTTTCTCTACCATACAGCAGAATGGGAATAATTGCCATAGCTTTATAGTTATATTCTGATTTGAGTCTCTTCCATTGCCTTATTATGGCATATCCTTCTTAATCTGCCCGCATATTGTCTGAAATCTGTGTGTTTTTATATTTATACCCTGGGTGTATCGTAGTTCACATCGTATCCCAAGTACTTGAAATGTCTGACTTGTTCTGTTGGTGTTCCATATAAGTATATTCTAGTTCTCGCTGCTTGTTTGCTTAGAAAGGCCATTTTTTAAAGGTTTGTTTAGCGATATATTAAGATTGTATTCATCCCCAAGTAGGAAAATTTGGCGGTAGGCTTTTTGGAGATCGTCTTCGTCCTCTTGAAAATTACAATATCGTCAGTATATAAGAGAGGCTTTTGAGGTATTGCTTTTTTGTGATTTTTATACTCTTTGGGCATTAATTCTTATCACTTTCGGAATGTAAAGTGGGTGAGGTACTTCACCCTTGTCGTACTCCTTTAATTATAGAAAAGGATTCGCTGTTGCGGTTTTGAAAGGCGATTACAACCTGAGTGCTCCTGTAGAGAGATTTCAAACACTCGATGAGATGTTTGGGATATCCACGATGTTTCAGAAAACTCCAAAGTTGTCCTCGGTACTATCGAAGGTAGTAGCGAAATTTACAGTCAAAGAGTTTTTTTTAGTTCAACTCTCTTCATTTTTCTATAATCTGCTGCAGTATGAATTCATTAAACGAGCAGTAATTTATGTTGATAAACCTGCGTTTAGCAAGCTTATACCTGTGTAGTTTTGCTATGCTATGCTCCAGCTTTTAGGGATAACTTTTTGTGTACAGCACATATTAAGAAGATGTAAGAAATTATGTTTTAATAGTAATCCTCCATATTTGATCAATTCGATGTTAATTTCTTCCACACCCGCTGCTTTCTTATTTTTAGCTTTCTGTAACGCTTCTTCTATGGTTAACAAGTTTATCGAATAATTTGTTTCTGGTGTACAATCTTTCTCATTTGTAGGTGCATCATAATTTCGAAGGTGTTTATAATGGTTAATCCATTGCTGGTCTTCTATGGTAGTCAAACATTACTTACAAATCTATCCCAACTACCTCGGGGTGCTTGGCGTATTAATGCTTTAGCAACAGCTCTTCTTATTTTATAGTTTCCTTCAGTTTCCGATAATGTATTTTAAAGACCCTTGATACAAAATAATAATGATCCAAACCCGTATTGCTCACTCCACAGTTTTTGGTATTGGTGTTGGTAACTAGGGAGGATATTTTTTTATTGGCTAGATAGTTGCTGTAGTACATTGTAGAATTTTTCCGAATATTCTGTTTCTCCTTCATCAGGTGCATACACTCCGAATATTGTCAAGTAACCTCGTTGTATTTTTAACCTGATTTTAATTAATTTTTCGTTAATATTAGTATAACTGTACAGTTTATTTCTCAATTTTTCATTTATTGAGATACCAACTCCTGCTAACTGCTAACATACGGTTTCCCGGTTCGACTCCGGGTTAGAGCGTAAAACTTTCTTGACCATCTGTGTTAATGATTTGCCTTCATACAATAAAAACAGGGTACCGGCACATCGAGGGCCAGCCTTAGCAAATTTACTAAAATTTGAATATTATTTCTAATTCAAAATTATGGTTAGGAATTTTACATTTTAGTTGGCACTATGTTGTTTTGGACAGGAGTGGAGGACAGGAGAGTCGAAACAGTGTGTTTATTACCCTTGCTGGGGGCAGGCACGCTAAAATTTCTAAAGAGTTGCTTTATAAGTCTTGAT
Organism: Podabrus alpinus; assembly: GCA_932274525.1. Classification (NCBI taxonomy): domain Eukaryota; kingdom Metazoa; phylum Arthropoda; class Insecta; order Coleoptera; family Cantharidae; genus Podabrus; species Podabrus alpinus. The sequence continues at coordinate 45,206,811 of OW026451.1, forward strand.
TGAACAAGGCGTGCTAGAATTTGTATGGAAGTTTAAAAAAAAAGGATTAATTATTTATAAAAGTGTTTTTAGCATTGGATGATAATTGAAATAAGTGGCAAATGAAAATTTTGGGTTTGAAAAGTGATGATGCACATTTTGTAACACGCTCAAAAAGAATAGCAACTGCTTGCGATAGAGCCTTATCAATTTGAAGCAACAACACGTTTTGAAACTTCTAAAACTTTATAAAATTGAAATAAAAAATCTATTTAATCCTAAAGAATATTACAATATTATCGACAGTCAAGTATATGAATTTACGACTTATTTTACAATAACTTTTAGACCGATTCGAAATCATGGAGTGAAGGTCTTAAAGTCAGAGGAAAATAAATTTAAAAAATAAATTATACATTATATAATAATTGACACATATATAAAATTAAGCATCCGTGCAATATTATCGATAAAGGTTGTTCCAATTTTTATTATAAAATGGTTTTACATCATTAAAATTGACTTTTACGAAAAGAGAATATATTCCGCAATAAAAAGTATATTATATTTATGTCGTTTTAATAACATACCTATATAACATTAAAGATATATAAATTTTCGTTGTTTGATGGCTTGAAATTTTTTATTGGCACTTTTTTTTACGTTGAGATTAAATTGACTTATTACTTCCTTTTCTAAAAGTTGATCAAGTTTCAAAACTACAAAATATACCGTAGGTTTGACTTCTTAATTGCAATATTTAAATTTTTTACTTACATAATAAAATAGTAAAACTCTTCCGAACAATTTCAAAAAATTATGCACATTTATTACATTATCGGATCCTGATACTTAACTTTTAATTTAAATTTCTGTTGATATTTAACCGGTAAGGGATCTACGTACTGCAGAATTTCACACTATTGATTCGTCCTGTGGAACTGTTGTATATGGCTGAGATTCTTAATTTTCTGACTTCTCTGAACCCTAAGCAATTTTTTACAGCAGCTTATTCGAACTCGACCTCTTCGTCGATTAATGGTATACCACAACAATAATTACAAAAAAAAAGAAATCATTTTAGTTGTTTGAAAAAACTGATAAAAATTCTCGATTGTGATAACGGAAGTATATTATGCTGAAGTTAATTAGTGTTATTTTTAATATTGTATTGTCTTATGCTGGGGAACTTTTTTTAGTGCGCTGTCACGTCGTAAGATATCAACGATGTCTAATAAATGTTCCCTAGCAGAAAATTAATCAAATAAAAGAACGACTTGTGTCTATTGTTCTACATCAATAAGTTTTCTAGTCTTTTAGAGATGGAGCAATGTACGATTATACTTGGTTAGATTTGGACAATAGACTGCAATTAATCTCGGTAATAATATTAAAGCTTTATGTTCACGTTATCAAATAGGAAATCATATCAAATAAGTCTAAAATCTAACTTAGTTAACAAGTTAATGCATCTGTAATGCTACTGTCATTGTTTGTGAAGGGTTTCTTTTGCATTTAACGTATTTTGCAGAATTCTACATTAATGAAAATTGATTTTCCAATTTATGGTAACAACTAAACTTGACGATGCGTTTGAGAACTCTTCGCTTTTTGTCGCTTTATAGCCTTTCAACATAAATTTACAAGCTTAGCGCGATGTAACATCTCAAAATTTTCGCTACTCTATATTTAAGACGAAATTAATAATTAATCTTTAATTGATATAAATTTATGCATTAACTAAGTCTGCGTAATTTTTTATATAAATAATAAAGTTGCTTTACGGTACCTACCTTAAAAAATTAAAAGATAACGAAGATATATATACGTTTTCTTCCTTAGAAATAAAAAATACAAATTAATCTTAACTTAAAGTTGTTTGCCAGATATTAATTGTTTTCTCAAGTAACTAAAACCGTTACTAATAAAATAACATCTTAATTAAATACAAGACCACGCAGTGATAAATTGTTCTTGAACAAAGCAATAAGAGCTTAAAAAGCATGAAACACAGTAGAAGTTTAAAAAAATCACAACTTAGCCTGTAATAATTTATAATCTTCAGAAAATATTAACTAAGTTTTTTTGTGCTAACAACATTTTTTGAATATTTTAATTAAATTTTCAATTTATTAGCTGATAAAACTCATGAAGATGATGTAAGTGCCCTAAATAAGTCAAACATCAGGAAACTTTTTGCCTCTGTACTATATCCAATTATATTTTTAATAAAGTAACTATTTTGCGGATTAACTTAACTAGTTCGGTATTTCAAAGCTTTCACTTCAAAAGCTATTATAAAAGAAACCTTGTTAACGCTTATGCTTATAAAACGAAAAACTTTAGAGAAGTAGGTATTGACTTGTTACAGCAATCAATTTGGTAAAAGTTTTAAATTCAATTTCTAGTTTTCAATTTTAATTTTGGCGTTCGAAAAAATGAAAAATAACATAGAACAAAATTTCTTTATGGTTCTAATTAACGATCACATTACTTCTATAACCTTATAATTCCTAATCCGACTTTAATTACTTCCTTAAACTTTTGGAAATAGTTAAAAATTTTAAAAATCGAATATTTTAATTAAAAGTTAAAAATAATTAAAAACAACATTCCTGATGGTTACAGACAGAAAAAAGGCAATGTTCCGAATTAACTACTAAGAAAACTACTATAATATATTATGTTGATTTCTAACTTCTTGCAATTTATTAAGATGCTCTTGTAGTACAAGAAAAAATATGTAGATAAAAAATGTTATACGACATAATAATATATTGTCCTGTTTTTAAGTTTAAAATTTGTGTTTTGTTGAAAGTAGTAAATAATTTATAAATTCGAGATTTATTGGAACCACTGTTTCGTATGTCCAAACATGCGCAGTCAGATGGCCCCTTAGTACAGAAGCTAATAGAGAGCTATATAAAATAATAAAGTATCTTGAGTAAAGTTAGGATTTATATGCAGTAAAAAACATCAATATAAATTTTTTATATGCGGTAATATTGCTGAAATATGTATAATATTCGGTTAGATGAAAACAAAGAAATAACCAGCAAAAACGAAATTGTTTTATATATTGTATAGTGCATACAAAGTTATACAGTATTGTTGTGTCCACTACAAGCAATCTCCTTCATAAATGTGTACTGTATACATTATACACAATCAAGATAAGAGGGAGGATATGCCAATATTATTTTTATTAAAAATTGTTCAGTATGAATGTGGTTATAAAAATAAAAATGTTACTAGATTAAAGTTTTGTTTGTAACAATATAAAAAAAAGGAATACACGTAGGATAATGCGGCATCTTTAGAAGAAAGAAAAAAAAACATAATCAGGAAAAAAGTGAGAGGTAACCATGCCAAGATAATAAGGAGCTGTAAGGCAGTTGCAAAATAGAGAATTTTTTTTGCGTATTTTTGCAGTTCATAAATAAAGAAAGTCTCAGACCAGTTGTGTTTGAAGCAAATAGATAGAAGGAGAATTAAGTGTGTTGCAGTTCCAAAATAAAGAGAGTCTCAGACCAATTGTGTTTGAAGCAAATAGATAGAAGGAAAATTAAGTGTGTTGCAGTTCCTAAATAAAGAGTCTCAGACCAGTTGTGTTTGAAGCAAATAGATAGAAGGAGAAATAAGTGTGTTGCAGTTCCAAAATAAAGAGAGTCTCAGACCAGTTGTGTTTGAAGCAAATAGATAGCAGGAGAAATAAGGGTGTTGCAGAATTGGTCCATTTTGAATTTACAAGAATTGGTTACTTTGGTCCAGAATTGGAAAACGGAACGCGAGATGTTAGTACGTGGAGGAGTACGTGAAGGAAGAAGTTGTCTAAAGTTCGTCAGTGCGGGAAAATACGTGTGGCGAAAATAAGTGCGTTAAACGGAAAGAAAAAAGATAAGGTAAAGCTTTACAAAATTATATCAGTAAATGAGTAGGGATTTTAAGTTGTTTGATTGTATTTTGATTTTAGTTAGTAATTTATTTGTATTATTGGTTGTTGTTTAAATGTGAATGTTGTTAATAAATTGTGTTAGATATGTCCTGTCTCTTATTTTTGATTGTGTATCACGTCTGAAGAATTTTCATTTATAAGCGACCCTGAGCACCGTGAGGACACAAAAGTATATACTAATTAATAATGTAAGATTCAGTAGGAATGTAATTTATTGAAATCCATGTCGCCAAACTTTCTGCATCAGGCGAACCAAGATTCATTTGAAGTTACAAAAAAGTGGTAATAGTTTTTAGACTTCAATAAATAAGGAACAATACAAATTATAATTTCTTGATTTGTGACAACGAAAAGAACGTTTCCAAAAAATGTGTAACCATAAATAAACTATAATCATGACTTAAATATGCTGATAAAATTTTGAGTCGATGGACCGTGTAGTTTATTCCAAATTTTACTGTAATTTGTCGTTAATATGCAATTTGATTTTAATCCTCTGGACTGATCTATTAAAACAGAAGAACCCCGAAAACTAGTGTTTGAAAAAGAAATTTTCTCTGGATACTTATCTAAATTGGGGTTCAGATTATAGTTTTACAAAAATGATTGTAATTTATTTTAGAATTAATAAAATATTACTAATATTCCAGCAAAAATTGTATCTCACCTTCGCGATAATAATACTTCAATAATGGTAAAAGTAATTTCCATCGATTAGACGCATTATTAAAGCTTTAATTTGTGTTCCATGATGAAAATGAAAAATTTATTCTGCTTTCATCGCATATTACGTTTAGTAATATTTAGTAATAAGTATTATACATTTATAATTCAAAGTAAGTAATCTTGTTATTATGACATATCAGATGCTTTGAAATTATATCGTTTTGAATATCTGAAAGATTAGTCGTCTCTTCAAATTTACTTGATATTTTATTCAATAGAAATTTAAGTGCTCGTAATTTAACATTTTATTCAAAGTCCGATTGAAGGCGAGATTTTCTTTTCATTAAGGCTTTGGAAGGAAATCGTTTCTAAAAATTGCAGAAAATGCGTTACTATTCTTAACCTGTGACGGTTTCACAAATTTTCTACTAAATGTAAAAATGGCAAAAATAGAGACACTTTTCTACGTTATTTTTACTAAAAGAGTTTCAGCAGAGATTCTATAGAACTTAAAACCAGTATAAAATTAAAAAAATCGCATATATTTCACTTACAACCAGAACCCACACAGTTAAACCGGGCTAACCAATAAATTTCGCTAAATAAACTTGGGAGCATTCACAAGAACTTTCAGTAAACTACTCCGTACCTGAAAAATTCTGTTAGGTATAAGAAAAATCTCCTTGATCAAATTCAATCCAAATATACCATTGAGGATTCGAAAAGTAAAAATTAAATAAATACGGAGGCGTTACAGAAAAATGTTTATAAAATGATTTATCCTGATGCTTTAAAAACAGAGAATATAACCACAGAAAAACTGAAACTCAATGTAAAAGTTTTTAAATAGTTTTTTTTGTATAATCTACACTTTCAAGTTATTCTCAAAAATTATTTTTTTAAAACTTGTTTAATTTTAAATTAGTATTGTATAAATAATTAAATTAATAAAATAAATTTAAAAATTATTGGGGAAAAGGGAAAAATCAAGGGAACAATTTGTATAAGTTTGAGTAGGATCCAAGAGAAAATAAGAAATAATTAAAAATTAAGAAATCCATGACACTCCGATATTTTTGGAAAATTTTATAAGTTTATAAATAATAATATAAGAAAATTTATAATTATAAAAATTATATAAGGCGAGGAGAAAAAATGGCCGTAGTCAGTCGAAATTCAATAGCTCATTTTTGTAATAAATTTTTTTTATTTTAAATTTTGTTTAAAATTATTATTATTTCATTCATTCTGGATTTTATTAAAGTTTAGATCTTGGCTCAAAAATATTTAAAATATCATTATTTTGATATTAGTCTTTTTCTGAAAATATTTTATTTATAAAAATGGAAACTAAAATATACCACGTTGTGTTCGTAAAAGTTTCTTCTCTGAATTCAATTTTTCCATATATTCGTAAGTACATCCAGTTGTTTTATGGTTTAATTTTGAATGGAGTTTTAAATCTCATTAAAAATTATTTTCTTTAATTTGTGAAGTTTGAGGCTTGAAAATTTAATTATATTGAGAGAAATTACGAGTTTTTTTCAATAAATTAAAATAATTATATGCCCTCTTCTTGTAAATTAAATATTTACTTTATTTTTTACGCGATTTGGCAACAAACTGCCATCATCGGACAACGTATCATAAATTTGCAATAAGCAAAGTTTGTTGCCGAAACCCGTAACAAATAAAGTAATATTTAATTTACACGAAGAGTGAATTTAGTTATTATATTTTATTCTTAAAAAATTACTGTTAGTAACGGTCTACTTTTTGAAGCCATTCTGAAATTTTAATTGTCCAGCAGTCTTAGGTAAGATAATAAGTTCTTTTTAAAATTTTCATGGTTATTTTCTATTTTATTCATTTTTGGTCTTCTTTTCAGTTTGATGTGTTGTATTTTTTGCGTGTTACTTTATTATTTTTAATTGTCTTTTTTCATATCTGTATTATTTTATTATTTTTCACTTTTTTCTATTTTATTAGTTTCTTGTTGTATTTTACCTTTCTTCAATTTTTCTGTTATTTTATTATTTGTAATTATTTCATTTTATTTCTCTTTTATATTATTCTTTTATTGTGCTTTTTTTTAATATCTTCGATTTTTCATTTTCTAACAAAATGTTTTTCTAATTTTGTTTTCCTTTTTTGTATACCTCGGCTAACTGAATTTTGTAGCATGAAACCTACCTTTCTCAGTAGTAAGTTCCTTCGGAAAATCAAGTACGTTGATGCTGAAATTAAATACGGTTCAGAAATACAGGTATCCCCAAAAATGATCCGTTTTGTAAAGAAAAATGTATTTTTATTATATAAATTGTGGATGAATTATTATTTAAATAAATGTTCTTAAAATTATTAACAAAATTCTTATTTTTACCCCAACTATAAAAATTAACGCACGTGGTATTAAATTTCACGATGTTCGTACCGAAATTTAAGTTAAAAAAAATGTTTTGTAGCTGTACCTTTATCAATCTGGATGTTTTTCTATGGTTGGTACAACGTACCTTTAGATTACACAGTTTATGTACGTCGATAGGTGTGTTCTCCTATGAATATTACTGGATTCGTTTTTATCAAGATTTTTGCTCCTCGTGGCGAACTTTATATTTTTCACAAAATATCAGCGATCGGTAAATATACTTTCTAAATTTCACTTCAATTACTTGTAAAATCACTTTATATATAATATTTTTACTATTATTTGCTTTTTACCGCAAATTTTACACAAATTATCATTAATTTTTAGCAGCGGATCCAATTACAACACACGCCATTAACATCAATTCAACAGGAACCTCGATTGTTTGTTACGTCGTCAAGGTGTTGCTAAAACCAAAGCAAACGTGATTTTTGGTCCATAAAATCAATATTGTAAGTACAGATACCATTTTGCATACCGCGAAATTTGAAATCGTCTTTAAATTAACTTTTTAATGTTTTTTAGGTTAACCAATGATTTTCAACACATAATTATTGTTTATTGATGGAATTGTTCAACTATGGATTATCGAATGACCGATCACTTAGTTTATTGCGAAATTCGATGCACAATCGTAATGTTCTAAATTTTATATTTAATATTAACAAATTTTATTCTAAATACTTAACTAACAATTTTCGCATGTAATTTATGATTTCTTATAATTAAACAATTTGATTTTAATTACTTTTAACAATATTTGTTGTTACGGATTTCCAATGTGTACATTTTAAATTTATTTTGTTGACGCCTGTATTATGACTGCGATTTAAATTATTCTTTTTATTTTGACTTCGTTATTGATATAAAGAGAAAACCTCCTATTTCGATTAGCAAGCTTCATGCAAAAACTTTTATTATTAACAAATTTGACTTAACGGTTCGTATTCCGATTAACGTGTTCATCCGAATCACCACAATATGCTATGGTTTTTTAAATAATTTTTCAATTTAATATTTACACCCCCTGCATTTTTTACAAATTTCTTTTAAAATATCATAATATTTTAATGAATTTTCATAAAGTTTTTGGTTTTGGCTCAAGAATGTATGCATTTATACTAATATTTAAAATTTAATTATTTTAATATTTAGTCTCTTTTTGAAAATTAGTCTCTTTTTTAATGCAGCATGTTGAAAAGGGGCAATTCGCCAAGAAAGAAAATAAGACCCGACTACAGGTTTATTATTTTCTGGGATGCGTAAAGAATATAATTAACTATTATTTGCCTAAGAAACTCACCATCATGGGCCTTTATTACACTGAATTAAAAGTAATTAATCGATGTCATTGATTTCTTGGAAATCAATCATCCTTTTTACAGTCCACACGAATCGAGACCCCTATTTTTACTATTTCTGGATTAAAAAAAATATTTATGGTGAAAGAGGTTCATAAGCCTATTTTATGATAAAGTAGAAACCATTTTTTTAAAGACATAATGAAGTTAATTTCAAGAAGTAAAAGATGCATTTTTGTTTGAGAAGATTTTGTAAAAACAATGAAATACTAAAACAATATCTTTTCTTCGTGGTCAAACATAGGTCCAAGTTTGGCAGCACTTTTTTTATAATCTATCATTAAATAAAGCCACATTTTAGTTAATTTCGGTTGTGTGCTGGGAAGCTTCAGATGAAAATGTGGTAGTTTTTTGATATATTCCTTACTATTTAAAACTTGAGCGTTTATAATATATCAAATTTCAGTAAACCCCCCCTATTTCTAGAAATATATTTTTTAAGAACCAAAATATGAAAAATATATTCATGATTAAGATTCCAGAAAATAAAAAACGAAAATATTTGAATAAAATATTGTAAAAACAAATTTAAAAACTGAACATTTATTAAAATATTAATGATTTGGAAGGGGAGGGGGCATGGTCCGCATGACTGCCAATAATTTAAAAGGTAAATTATGTCGAGGTAGATTATTTTTTTATTCAGTGTGTAATTTCTAACAATGGCCTTTTTTGTCAGCTACTTATTATTTTCAACATTTTCAAAGATTGGCTCATATTTAAATAATTGTCTAGGGTTGAGTTGGTTTATTACTCGAGTTTTTGAATAAATTATCTTCGATATTTTTGTTGTGATGTCATACTAGAGATGGTCATATTTTCTACACCTGTTGCATTTTTAAACCCCGTTTATGTACCCTAATGAATTTTATACCACCTGAGGTTACAAATCTGATTGTATAATATTGGGATGTTATCGCGTATTTAAATGGCTAGTTACAAATATTTTTAACTCGTTATTTGAAATATTGATGGTCACAGGTAATTGAACATAGTCGATGTATTTATTTTGTAGCCATACTTGACAAAGAGGCCCGTAGGAAAGGGAGAACCTTCCTTAGACTACTACAGTGGTGAATTGAGCCTATTTTTCTGTCTATGAGGAAAGTTACATTTATAATTTTTGTTGCTAAGTTTGGCTATGTCCATTTCCATCTATTTCTTTTTTGCCGTTAAGAACATGTTTCTTGTAGTAGGCAAGTCCACATAGTCGTCCTACCTTCTGTTGGACTAGTAAACATTTATGCACGATAACGCACAGACAGAATTGAAAAACATATCAGACCCTGCTGGCTGTTGCCAATATCATCAATAAGTTCCCTACAAGTTCACTTTATCAAAGATTTCTGATTAAATTTGAATATCAAAGTGTACATTGAAAATAACCACGATGTGGCGTGATCGAATTTTCAACTACACATTAAATCCAAAGTGGACGGTGTCTGATCTAAATCTTATTGGTTTAGTAACAAGTTTACTAAGGCTATTATCATTAGTAAAAGTAGATAAAGTTGTGCAACTTTGTGCATTTAAATGCAGATAACAGGTCATGAAGTATCACGGAAGTTAAAGTTACCACAAGTGATAAGGGTATCCTTATCGTGGGATAAAGAACTAATTTTACCAAAAAATGACGAGTCGAATTCGATGGGCGGGTTTATTTCTCTCGAACTGACGATATAATAAATAAAGCTCAATCCATTCTAACTTTTTATTGTACGGTGGATTTTATCAAACAGATAATATTTCACTTTTACAAACTCACGTTGAGAATGGTTTTCATACTATGAAAAGCGATTTAAATTTATGATAAAGTAATACGAAGATTATTTCAATAATTTTAAACGGTATAAGGTATAATTTAAGTTAAATTGTATGTCCCTTTGTTAATTATTGATAAAGAGCAATTAAATTGCAGCTATTACGCTTATGTAAAGTACAGAAGTTATCTTCAAAATAAACTTTCAGGATCACACGTGCCACTTTGTTAACTGAAATTTAGTGGTTTTAACATAGAAAGCTGATGATAATAAGGATTATAGTTACCAAACTCCACTTAAGATTTAAACTGAAATATTTTGTTATAATGACTAGTTTGGTGGTTGGTACTTAATTGCACACCCGAATATGGTACGTTTCATAAAATAATTTTTCCGTTGTTTGTATTCGAACCAAATTGTCAAAATCAAATGGCCAATCGTTAATTGTTCCACCACAAAATAAATAAATCTGTTTGGTTAAATAATTAATTATTAAAAACAATTTCGTGTTTAGTAAAAATAAAAACTGCCCTACAATACACCCCCAACATGCTAGCCATAATACCCACTGGTGTGTAAATTTACGTTCGGTTTATATTTATTTTATGAACACGTATAAATAACGTAAAGACAAATTCAAAAATGAAATTTATGATAATGGCTAATTTTGCAGATAATGTTATCGCTGTGCAATTTGAATACTGTCATGAAATTGTACTCAATTTGATATATCTTTAATAATACTTACAATTTATCGCGATAGATCGCATAAAAGAATTTTATTGTATTGTCCTATATCCTATAATAATACAGATGTGACCTCATATGACCCGATCTAAATGATTCCTGGATAGAAAGAGCTATCACTCTCTATTTAGGAGCGATTGACAGTTCCACACCCTCTGAATTCTCGTTAGGTAGTGTCTTGCATGGCGTTACATTGCCCTCGGGACTCGAAAAATAGATTAAATTACAAAACAAAACAATTAAATCGAGTCATGAAAATATATTATCTGAGTATTTTTTTGGAATAAATAACAAGATTGAATTTTCCCACTGCGTTAATGCTGCCGCTGAAACGCACATAATGGAGTTTGTGTTAATTATGTACAACTTCACCACTTTCCATTTTAGTAATAAATTTTCTCGCTATTTAAATGAGTTTTGTTTGGTTAACTTTGCTGTGTGTCGCTTAAATCTTATTTAACAAAATTACAAGTATTTGGCGGATTTGGCATTTATGTTTTTAGAGTTCCAATTCATTTCTGCACTTAAACCTTATAATTTAACCTATAAATAATGACAATGGAAGTTAGAATAACAAATACCATATTCGTTAAAAATAAATTTCTTCCTCAGCTAAGTGATGACTATGACTGATTTTTGGGTGTGAGGGAATGCAATCAAACAAATGTTATCGTTAAGCTTAACGATAACATATTTTAACTTTCCGTACGCCGATTTTGCTAATCACTAATCAAAACTATTTTGGTTAGGAAGGATTTGAAAGTATACATCCTGAACAATATTTTTTACAGGATTTTCTAAGTAGGCAGAGAGCTTTCCCGCCTCATGTCTCCCATGACGACATGGCTTTATATCATGTATATACGCTAATAAACTAATCAATCATAAAGCTAAAGCTTTATTTTCACACACACACTTTATTCTGGTTTTACATAGAGATAACCCGTCGATAATTTTTGAAGCAACGTGAAGCAATACAGAAATGATGCAGTAAAAATTTTGAACGCCGTTAAGATAATATACTACAACGTATAAAGAGATGTGGCATTCTAAAATTTGCTGCTAGCTATAATAAGAAAGTGGAAATAATTTTCATTTTGCATAAAAGAAACCTGCGGTCCTTTTAAAATTTGTATCAGATCTGCGAACACCACATCAGCATAAAAATTTTCCAATCAATTTGAATGCAAATCAACTAAAAACCAATTTTTTATTTGCGATTTGGTGAGGGTGCTTTTGTAACGTGCTGACTTGAACTTAATACAAAGTAAACTATAGTTCATTTTTTAAAATATTTCCCAGACAATTCCTCAAATAAATTTTGATGTTGATGAAATATTTTTAATAATACAAGTTAAGTAATTTATCTAAATATATAAAAGAGAAGATCTGTTTGCTTGCGTGTTCGCTATACGTTCCTAGACCCTTGGACCGATCTCAACCAAATTTTGCACAGTTACTAAATATATAAAAGAGAAGATCTGTTTGCTTGCGTGTTCGCTATACGTTCCTAGACCCTTGGACCGATCTCAACCAAATTTTGCACAGTTATTTTGTAGCTCCAGGCGCAACTATTCGTGCATAAATGGAGAAGAAATTCGCTCGGGGAGCAAAGTTATTCGCTTTTTTCGATAAATCAAATCACAAGTTTGACAAAAAATTTAATTTGTCAAATAATTAATCTGACGGACAGTCAGTGATTCAAAATACTGTCAACAGATGGCGGGGATGGCGGCTTTAATTCGAAAAATGCAAACCACTAACAAAAAACCACTAACAAATATACTGTCAACAGATGGCGGGGATGGCGGCTTTAATTCGAAAAATGCCAACCACTAACAAAAAACCACTAACAAATTAATCTGAATGCCGCGAATAAGACCGGAGCACTTTATATAGGTCGCAGAACGTGGAAGATCCACCTCTTTGCGGAAGATTTAACTTTACATGAAGATGTAACTTTACGTGAAGATTATGTATGTATGTATGTATGTATGACAGATGACGGATGACAGATGACGGATGACAGATGACAGATGACAGATGACGGATGACGGATGACGGATGACAGATGACAGATGACAGATGACGGATGACGGAAGACAGATGACAGATGACAGATGACAGATGACAGATGACAGATGACAGATGACAGATGACAGATGACAGATGACGGATGACGGATGACTGATGACAGATAAAGGCCGAACAACTATGGCCTTCACGGATCTATTATTGTCCGCCCTGTGACGCCGAAGGCCGAACAACTTTGGCCTTCACGGATCTATTATGGTTCGGTCTGTGAGGCCGAAGGCCGAACAACTATGGCCTTCATGGATCTATTATGGTCCGGTCTGTGAGGCCGAAGGCCGAACAACTATGGCTTTCACGGATCTATTATAGTTCGGTCTGTGAGGCCGAAGGCCGAACAACTATGGCCTTCACGGATCTATTATGGTCCGGTCTGTGAGGCCGAAGGCCGAACAACTATGGCCTTCACGGATCTATTATGATCCGGTCTGTGAGGCCGAAGGCCGAACAACTTTGACCTTCACGGATCTATTATGGTCCGGTCTGTGAGGCCGAAGGCCGAACAACTATGGCCTTCACGGATCTATTATGGTCCGGTCTGTGAGGCCGAAGGCCGAACAACTATGGCCTTCACGGATCTATTATGGTCCGGTCTGTGAGGCCGAAGGCCGAACAACTATGGCCTTCACGGATCTATTATGGTCCGGTCTGTGAGGCCGAAGGCCGAACAACTATGGCCTTCACGGATCTATTATGGTCCGGTCTGTGAGGCCGAAGGCCGAACAACTATGGCCTTCACGGATCTATTATGGTCCGGTCTGTGAGGCCGAAGGCCGAACAACTATGGCCTTCACGGATCTATTATGGTCCGGTCTGTGAGGCCGAAGGCCGAACAACTATGGCCTTCACGGATATATTATGGTCCGGTTTGTGAGGCCGAAGGCCGAACAACTTTGGCCTTCACGGATCTATTATGGTCCGGTCTGTGAGGCCGAAGGCCGAACAACTATGGCCTTCACGGATCTATTATGGTCCTCCCCCTGTGAGGCCGAAGGCCGAACAACTATGGCCTACTCGGATCTATTTTGGGTCTAGATGGCTAAGGGCGGCGGATGCCGCCCGTGCCAGCTATTTACAATAAATTGTAAAGAAAGGCGTGTTGCGCTTTTATTAAAACTCTTCAGATGGGTACGATATTTAAATAACCATGACGATTAAGATATGGGTGTTTTTTTAGCTGCATGAGAACTTCAAATTGAAATAAAACATTAAAAAATTGATGGAATGTTTTTCTAAAAATTTTTTATGAAAGTAAATTTAATGCCATTCATGACTTTAAAATGATTTCCGATAAAATGAGATCCGATCAGTCCAATTCTTGACCACTTTTTCCAATATTTCTGGCCTTATGTCATAAATGGCTTGATGAATATTTTGACCTCCAATGTTTCCAGAGTTGTAAGTTTGTTAGCATAAACCATGGATTTAACATACCACCAAAGAAAATAATCTGGAGGCGTCAAATCACATGATCTTGGTAGCCAATTGATAGAACCATTTCTAGAAATAATGTTGTCACCAAATTGTCTTTTCAATAAATCGACGGTTTCGGTGGCTGTGTGGCACGTAGCACCATCCTGTTGGAACCATAAGTTGTCGATGTTTAACTCTTGGTTTTTTGGAAACAAAAATGTATTGAGCATGTGTCGATATCTCACACCATTCACCGTAACGGTAACTCCTTCCTCATTTCGAAAGAAATATGGACCGATGATGCGTGTATTGCACACCAAACAGTTAATTTTAATGGATGCAATGGAGTCGCAAGATAATTTTCCGGATTGGTCTCAGTCCATATACGGCAATTTTGCTTGTTCACATACCCAAGGTGGGCGAATGCCTGAGCGGTTAGCGTGTTAGCTTCTCAAGCCAAGATTCACGGGTTCAAATCCTGTGAGGTGCTATCTATAGAAGGATTTTTCGCTCACGAAATGTCTATCTGCTGGCCACAGCTAACATTATATATGGCTCAAAAACTTCCCTGGTTGGAGTAGACGATGTAAAAATCGTCTATCCCCGTGGTTCGGAATCCACGTTAAGCTGTAGGTCCTCTGTGCTCGTCACACAGTTGCAACACGCAACGAGCACAGACAGGGAAATCGGATGACGTAGAACGTTAAAAAACCGATGCATACATACACATACCCATTCAACCAGAAATGTGCCTTGTCACTGAACAAAATTTGGCGGTAAAAAAATGTATCCACTTCCAATTGGTTGTGAGCCCAATCTGCGAACGCACGACGCAATCGATGATCATTAGGCTTCAATTCTTGAACCAACTGGATCTTGTAAGGATATAAACCAAGATCTTGATGTAAAATTTTCCATGTAGTGGACGGACAAAGCCCAAGTTGTTGAGCACGATGGCGAATTGAAATGTTTGGGTTCTTTTGCACACTTTCACTCACAGAAGCGATAGTTTCCTCGGAATGCACATTTCTTTGTCTTGTTGGTGCTCTTACATCATGTAATGAAGAAGTGGTACGAAATTTATCTATCACCGCACCAATAGCCTGCTCAGAAGGTTGATTATGTCGACCATAAAATGGGCGAAATTTCCACAATTTGGTAGCGTTGTTAAAGTCTTAATTTATTCATGATTAAATGGCAAACCTTTCTGAACACAAATCTCAAAGAACTGTCACTTTGACAAACTTATTCAAAAGTTATTCATATTGAAAGATCTCATGCAGCTAAAAAAACACTCCATATTATATAGTACGTATATCTAATATCTCCATTACAATTGAAAATTCCGAAAAAATATTAATTAAAAGTTGTGTATCTACTTAATCGTCATAACTTAGAAGTATTTTTAACTAATATAAAAAGAGTCATTTTTGAGTAACACTAATGCAATTTTACTTTTTAAATAGAACCCTCAGTACGAATTATTTTACGTAATTATTCAGACGTGTGTTTAAATTATCTGTATTTGCTCATGTATTTATTATGACTACCTACCGGCTACCGGGATATTAATTAATTTTATAAAAAATTTCCCTTTTTCCGGTGTTGATTTAAAAATTTATGTATCTTTTGTTGTTTTTTAATATGTATTTTAGTTAGCCTCAGTATACATTTAAATAAAAGTGTAAAGAAAACTGAAAGAACAAATTTATTTATAAAAGAAAATTCCAAAATAATCATTTTTAGTCCTTCAGAAAATATTATTAAACTAAACAGTAGGTTCTCCCATATTAAACCTTAACAATATGGATAATATAAATGGTTTATAGAGAAGTGGGTATACGGAATAAGGCTGAAGAAGAAGAATGTCAATTAAATGCGGAGTTTCTATTTAAGCGTTGTCGATATCTTGAACAGTAAGAGAGGTATCAAAGAAATCCACGCCATTGATTAACCATGTATAAAGAGATTTAACATTGTGCCCTTGGCGAATTATTGGTGTTTGATCAATATAAATAATATTAGGACTTGGGCAAATTTCAATAGTGTGAAAATGCATAAATTTTAACAAATTATTCGGTAGGGTCACAATATTAAATCATCGTGTGACCTATATAGTTTTCTCAAGAAAATTTTAGTACTCAGATCTGTAGCAACGATCTTTGAAATCTTATATCAAAGAAGACATTCTGCTACAATTAAACATGCAAGTTTAAACATTTTTAACTCGCATTTTCTACAAAAATCATACTTTTACGCGAGGGTACTGGTACACCCTTAAATGTCGGAACGTCGAATATAATAATTAAAAGCGGGTAAATTGTTATGAGTAGATATGTGCTTTTCAGTAGGTTACGAGTTAATTGGATGCTTTTTATATTACTACTATTTCAATTATTTTGCTTTTATCCTAATATGGTGGAATTTTAATTTATACGTGGTTATGGTTAATTGTTTAGAGCGTTTCGGCTTTTATGTGTAGTATTAACTAGAAATTCGTCTAGCGTGGCGTACGCTAGCCGAAAAAATTAAGTCGCAGCAAACAATTTTCTAATGCATCATAGACAACAATATCTGTATTTGAAAAGTTTTGTTATAGTAAAATGTTGGCTGGATGTGGGGGGGGGGGGGGGAGCAGGATGAAAAGAAGGTTTATTATATGTTGGAGGAAGGTGAGGTTACATTGTGTGGGTAAGGGTAAGCTAATTGTTTATGAAAGATGTTTAACTAGGTAAGACAAATTATTAATGTCCGAAATAGTTAAAAATCTCTTCGTTTTTGTTTGATTCATCTTTAGGTGATGTCACATCGTGACGAAAACGATACCAAAAATTATATTTACAGTGTAATTTAATTGTAAATATTTGTACATCAATCCATCAATTGAAGCTTGTAAAAGGAATAATAAATGAATATATAAAACTTATCACTTTCACACTACATTTTCATAAGAAAATTACTCATTAATTTCGTTTAGGGCCAGTCGTATAAAAGATGATTCTCAGATCAGAGTTAATTCCAGGATTTATTGGTGTATCAACCAATCGAACAACAGAAATCTCTTAGTTAACTCTGATTGAAGATCATCTTCTTTATAGGTACAACTGGCCTTTAAAAAAGAAGTATTGTCAAAAATTTAAAGTAATTAATATCAACTGTAAAATAACAATATTTATATTTTCATGATGTAATAAATATTATAATAAGCTTTTACTAGGCATTATAATTTTTATCAAACGGCGGGATAAATCATTTTCCCGATTTTTAAACCATGTTAAAGTTTTCTTGTAAGTTGTAACCAACTTGGCGAACTTTTCATCGCTTGCATGTTAAAATCGACTTTTAAGATCAATAAGAAAATCTTTGATTACTTCGTTTGTGAATATATAAAGACTGTGATACAGTAGGGTGTCCCTATTCGCGATTTATATTAAGCAAACGCCAACAAGCGGGAGAATTTCAAATAATAACGCACTGAAACTTTTGCAAACTATCACCATAATATGATTTTGAATTTCGAGGTATACGTCCAAACACAGCCATGTTGTTGTTGATTGTGGCGCTACCAACTGTAATGTAAATTGCGCATAATGAACATACCATATAGCAAACTATCCACTATTTGTCTGTCTATTCCTATCATAATCTACTTTGGATGTAGGTTTCTTCTAATGCTTTCATTATGCGCTAGAAGGATTTTGTCTTTTTAATGGCAAATCATTAACACAGGGGGAGCGATGGGTTTACGTGTTCTCCGAAGCACGGAAGACGGTCAATAAACTTTTAGACTATACCCGGATTCGAATCGGGGCGCTTTGCGTTAGCAGTTGATCCCACTAACGTCCAGGCTATGGCCGTCCGTCGTCCAATATACACTGTAATGCAAACGAAATAAATATATTGAGTTACAAATAGTGAACGAATTGAGATTCTATAGAGTGAACAGTGCATACATTAAGACGTAGTTAGCAACTTCTATGATACTGACATCAAGGAGATGTTTTACCACAAAAAATGGATTTTGATGAGGAAGAAGATAACATTCTCTCGAAAGTGTTTTAAAATTGCAATTGCTTTGGCCGATGAAGTTACAGAATGTGCAAAGGCGGAAAAAATTTCTTCATCCCAAAAGTAAGTAAAATATACAAAGATTTGGAGGTGGGTATATCATTGGATTAAAAAGAAAATTTTTGTGCCGACTAGTTTCGGACTTTGATTAAAAGTACATTTTCATCACACACTATGAAAGTGACAAAAAATTACAAGGATGTTTACAATCTCTTTGAATTAAAACCAAATTAAAACTCCTCGTCGTTAATATAAATTTAAGTATGAAACTGAAAGAATGCAGAAACAAAAGAACGTCCACCTCATAAAAAAATTACAAACAATGAATATCAACTCTTGAGGCGATATAAATTAAAATCCCTTTGAAAACAAGCAATTCAAATTCAAATCGAATGTGCGACGTGGAATCTAATCCGATCTGAGAGATTACAATAAACTATAAAATAACGTCTTGAACCCCAATAAAAACTGATCGATGTTGTTCCCTGAAAAATGAATTTCCCGTACATTTTGCCTTTCTTTCTTCTTTATCCTGGTTAAATTTGGAAATGCAATCATTATTTCTTTTTTCTTCATGATTTTTTGATTGTTTTACTTCGATAACCATTGGCCAACAGTCTAGAAGTTAGCCATAATTAAGCCACGTAAGTTTATATTAATGATAAGGAGTTTTTGATTTAAAGAGGTTATAAACATTGTTGTATATTTTGTCTCTAATTTTCTGTCTATTTTATAGTGTGGCCTGAAAATGAACTTTTAATAAAAGTCCGAACAAGTCGACACAAAGGTTTTGTTTTTATATGTAATGAGATACCCACCTTCACATCTCTTATATTTGCACAAGGAGAATATTGATATCTTATCTCTCAACAAATTGAGGGGGGGGGAGAACTACCCCAATTGCGAGAAAATATTGTGCCTGAAACTTTCTTATAATACTCCTGACCAACTTCAATTTATTTCTTATAATTACTTCTCTTATCTTGAGTTCCTAGTTTTGTCCAAATTGATTTTGATTCGTAATTAAATTTTTTTTTGCAGATACCGTAATAATAATTATGCACATTCTTCCAATGCAACTTTAATTCTGTACTGCTTTCAAATTTTGTAAAAATCATGTTCCATAAACAAAAATTTCATATAAAAAATATACGACTTGCCTGGTCAAATCTTCAGCGATTATAATGCCATGAGTTTTACAAAAATTGTCCAGAACATAGGTGTACCAAAATTATTAAATTTTTTTATAAAATTTACAAAAAGCCTCTCGAAAATAGAAAAAATTGTGAGCAAGAATACCATGCTCAACTAGTTTTCAGATTTTCTTAAATTCCATTGGATCAAATGCCATAGTAATTATAATTATAAAGATACATTGTTTCAATTATTTGCACATTATTATAAATCTAAACATATTATCATCTTTTCAAATTTTATTCTATCAAACTTTATCATCCTCATATTATTTCCATTGTTTTCGTACATTTTTCTCATGGTTTTCAATATGCCAACCATCAAGTTTTCATTTCATTATATGCATTTATTCCATGTCATATTATTATAAATATGACATGGCATAGACATGGCATTATATGACAATATGTAACCTGAAAATACGCGCGCGGCGCATTTAAAAACTTTATTGAAATGTCATAGCGATTATACGAGAAAAATTTCTCATTCTTTTAAATTTTAAAATCAAACTTTTAAAAGTATTCATTTCTTGGTCTTTTAGTTTAATAATCAAGGATTGAATAAAACTTTCGTCCTTGTAAATTTTCAAGGCAAAATATTTTGGAAGTATATATTTTGTTACGATGGTTAATATATCTTAATATTTCGAAGTTAAAATTCAGACGAATCGATATTTTTAATTTGCTTAATATATTGTACTGTCTGGGGTTTTAACCAATCAAAATCAGAGGCCATTTTAAGGGCCAATAATGGAACGCTTTAGAAAATCGCGTAGTGGGATTTTGCAGATTTCACGTGCATGTTTGTGCAGGATTTTTGCAAGTCCGTCAAATATGTTGATTTCTGGTAGGGATTTTTATATAAAAGGCGCTCACGAGCGCATTAAAAGTTAAGTTTTACGATGTAACTCTTCAAGTGTGTACCGCTGCTAGTCTGTTGAGTGAATTCGTTTATAATACGGAAGTAAAAATAATCTTGCAAATACAACAAGATTTTTAGTGCATTCAAGTTTGTGTCATCATACGCAAGTATTACCTATAATGAAATAAACATTTAGTTATTTAAATATTCACACATGTGTCGGCCTTAAATTCAAACTCACCGACGTGGAATAGTAACGAACTTTTATTTAAATATTACATGTTTTTCGATTCGCGCAAGAACGTTAAACTGTATTTGAATTTTATTGAAACACTCTCGTATTTCAAATCAATTACGCTGCAGTTATTAAATATTATTTCGAGTTATTTCGTCATTAACATCAGTTTCGAGATTATTTAAACAAATTATTGGACTTTATTCGAGTTATTTCGTCATTAACATCAGTTTCGAGATTATTTAAACAAATTATTGGACTTTATTCGAGTTATTTCGTCATTAACATCAGTTTCGAGATTATTTAAACAAATTATTGGACTTTATTCGAGTTATTTCGTCATTAACATCAGTTTCGAGATTATTTAAACAAATTATTGGACTTTATTCGAGTTATTTCGTCATTAACATCAGTTTCGAGATTATTTAAACAAATTATTGGACTTTATTCGAGTTATTTCGTCATTAACATCAGTTTCGAGATTATTTAAACAAATTATTGGACTTTATTCGAGTTATTTCATAGTTAACACAAGTGCCGAGATTATTTAAATCGCTATTGACTTGAAGCAAATAACTTGTCGTCAACGGTGACCATTCTTTACGTGCATCATAGGTCACGCGACTCCAGTGCGCCCAGATGGTCGAACCGCGTCTCGCATTCACCGTCCAATTTTAAAGACAGGTGTTACATTATTGAATCACATTTGCATTCAAGCAGTTTTTTGTCGTTAACCGCATTTACGATAACATATTTCCCTACAGTGCCGGCTTTAAATAAATTCAGTTTCGTGAGTAATTATTTCGTGCCTTATTTCGACCGTGCTTCCCCTTCCTATCGGGAAACGGGGCGACTAAATCACCCTGTTGGTCCATTCATTTCAACGTTACGATTTGGAGAGATTTTGGATTCTGGAAATCACACCAGCTTTGCTGGCATGGTTTCCGACATTTTATTCAACTCACTTCCGTATTGAGAGGAAGTAGCTACACCATCTGTCGAGATTCTTGCCTCTGGAGGTCTGTTCCAAAGACCTTGTCTGAAGGCCGAGCACCAGCAACAGTATTACGTAAGAAACCTTTGACTATTTTTAAGATTTGTAATGTTGAGTGGTCACTCTGACCACCGTTTATATTAACGGGTCTTCAATCCGAACCTCGAAGTCGATCGCAATCTCTTGTACTCCTTTTGTTATTAATTAGTTTTAGTGCCTCAAGGTAACGTAACTTTCTTTAAACCAGTAATACGTTCATGTTTAGAATAGTTATTTCACGTAATATTTTACATTTAATATTAAAACTAAAGTTTGCTTTCCCGTTCATGGGAATTTTGTATTCAATTGGACACGTAGTTCATAGATTAATTTTTGGTAATTAATACTTTCCGAAGTTGCATGTGATCCATTCAAGTAACTATTTTTATGGAGTGTGGTATTCAATACGCACCCCTCACGTATGGAATTTTCTGTCCATTCGCTACGAATTTTGTACAACAATACCTGTAAATTTGATAGTATTTTGTATATATATTTTGTCAACCCCCCCCCCTGTGAAATTATTTTCATTATATTTATGTTATTTCCCATTCTTGTGTTTTATTATTATTGTGTAGATGTTTATTTAGTTATTTTCACCGAAGGAAAGTTCGCCTCTTGTAAAGGTAAGGTCATTGGACGAGGCTTTTCCAGGGTGAGAATCAGCAGAAAGATCATCAAGTTGTCGCGTACCAGCTTAGAAGGTGTGATACTCCGTCCCCTTCAAATAGATTTATATCTTCGTACGCGTGGCGCCCATTCAAATCTCCCTCGTGTATATTATCCCCACCGATTTAGACATACTACCCCCTCGTGTAAATTATCCACACCGATTTTGACCATTTGTCAAATCGCGATCGAGGATTGCCCGGTCGGCGATTGGAGACATACGACTCGCGACATCACGTCACACGACCCTTTGGCTCTTTTAGCCCAACCCCCCCCCCCTTCGCGACTTGAGCTAACCACCCCTTTTTTATATCTGTTGAAAAGGTGTCGTGGATGCGAATCGTGTTGTAACAAATATTATATCATATTATGCACATATGCCATCTTTAAGCTAAATCTGCTAACTAATGTTAGTGACAAAATTACAGTTTGAATAAATAATTCAAATTTATTTAATTATATATAAATGAGCCGCTTTTAGAAAAATCTAACCACATTACATGGCAAAGGACATCTTAAGGATCGTATTTATGTAAAAAACACTATTAAATTTTGTGTCGGTACCCCATTGTAGGCGTATATAAGCACTGATATTCTGACTTGCTTGAAGAAGGACAAGAAGAAGACATTATTGAAGTCGACGATGAAGATGTATTATCTGAAGATCAGGCTATGACTGACAAGTTAATTTCCAGTGGGAAAGCATTACAATCTTTGAATAATGTCCTGCAATGGACCGAAGAAACTGCAGATAAAGGAGAGTTTTCTACTACGAATGTTTGAACAAACAAACAAAATATACTAAAGTAACTGAATTTTTTAAACCAATCAACAAAATTTTATTAATGATTTTACTGATCTAAATAATAAACACACTTGTGTCCAATTTTGCGAACGTTTATTAAGTTTAATCTGTATTAAAGATTACGAAGGTAGCAACAACATTTAAAAAGCATTGCATTTGATTCAAGATTAGCTTAATTATGGTTTAATATAGGATTGAACTGTGGAGAAAGTAAAGCTATGGAGAAGGCAACGCGAAACAACCCTATTCAATTTATCCCTAGTTAGTCATCTTGGCGTCGATCAAGTTGTAAGCTAACTTCTAAAGAAGGAGTTGTTTTTATTTAAAATTATAAATAACAAACAACCTCTGCGTTGTTCACTGAGTGTCAGCTGGTACAGGGAGGGCGACAGGGCGCTGCCCTACTTAGGGGCTGTCCATTAATTGCGTAAGGATGATTTTTGTAATTTTGGACCCCCCCCCACATCTTACGTTAATTTAAAAGAAAATTAATTTTGACCCCCTCTCTCCGCCCTTTATATTTATAAAATATGAATAATAATATATTATATATGTAGATAATAATAAATACAAAAATTTAAATTAAATTTTTATTTACATAGATGAAAAACCGTTCGTAAAGATCGCCAAAGTTTGATGCCATTTTCTAAAATTCACACTATTATGCCTCTATGTTTAATGATTTTTAAGTACTATATATTTCAATATAATATAGTATTTCCATTATACCTGGATATAATTAATTAACAACATAAAAGGAAAAAATTATATTTGATTTTTAAATTTAATTTAAAAAAATATTTTAAGAAACTTACGTAAGGAATACGTCGGACCCCTCCCCCCCTACGTAAGGATCCGTAAGATATCCAATACCCCCCTCCCCCCACAAAAACCCTTACGCAATTAATGGATGACCCCTTATTGAAAACCACTTTTTCGCAAGCTCCTCTAAAATTGGCTCCTGATCCACTCTTTGAGAATGGATGCCATACAGGATTATTTAAGTCCATTTTTTTCACTTTTTGAGATATATACGTATATCAAAAAATTCGTTTTTTTGCGCTTTATCGATCTGTATAAAAATCTCAAAAAGTGAAAAAAATGTACTTAGGCCGTTGTTCCGAACTGGTACAGAATTATTGTCATTAGATGGCCGAACCCAATGAAAAAGTATGCCATAATAGGAAACTTGTTGTCAAAAGAAAAAAATTCCAGGAGGAAAGACAATTGAGATAATAACAAATAATCCATAAATTTATAACAACAATTATAAAATTACCAAAAACACCTTACCAATAATTATAAAAACAATAATTAAAACTAATGAAAACAGCTCAAATACTTTCAATTTAGTATAACTAAGAGTCGTAAATTTACTACTAAAAAATTTGTGCTGTGAAAGTTTTCGTTTTTGGCATTTCTTGAAGTTCAATATATATTTTTAGTTTAGTACTGTTAGTTCATAATTGAAAGTAAACAATAACGGCGAATGTAATCAAAATGCATTAGCAAAGCTTTTAAGAAGTTAGTTTTCAAGATTTGATATGTTCAATACTATCAATAACTTAATATAATTTTCGATAGGTTCTTATTTTTTTATTTTTGGATATAATCAATTATTATATATACATAATTGGAGTAATTCGTAGTTTTTAAAATGGAAAGGTCAAATATTTTCTATCGCAGCTAATAATATTGTGGATTTTTTAAATTTATTCAACATTCAACCTTACAATTGTAGAACATAGTAAGTCTAGTTACTGAAAATTATTATAACGAGTTATAATCACTAATATTGGTACGTTTTACTAGATGCTTTTATATTTTTAATATAACCATAGTGAGGGCAGAATTTCATATTGGTAATAGTAATCAACGGAAATGTGCAGTCTTGAGATTGTAGTATGAATTTTTAAAGTTGCAGACACTATACAAATTTATAATCAGCCAATTTCTGGCTAAAAATGTTACTTGAGAATTCAGAAACTGAAAGGAGTTTTATCCTGGAAACAATATTTTTGCATACTTCTGCTCCATATTTTGAAGAGATCACCACACTCTGCTTAAAAAGATTTCAGAAATATTAAGGGTGTACAAAATAATAGCCTTTCTCTCTGCTTGTAGTTGCCTCCTTAATGAAAGACTGTAGTATCTACTGTCCCCTTGCAGCTTCTTTACTCGAAACGTCTGTCTGAATGAAGGTCGATTATAAAAGAAGTGAAAAAGAGTGAGAAAATATACACGATAACTTGAGTTAAGAAAAAAATGTATAAAGTTTATTCGAGAATATTTTTGAAATTCAGAATTTACGATTTATGTATTTATAAATATCTTGTAGATAACCCTGACTGTAATTTATCAAACGTTAAGTAACTTCTTAATCAGGTTTAACTTTTCCTTTGAAAAATATTTCTAACCATAAGCACAATCCTTGAAAAACTTTTTAACCATTAAGTTTAATCAAGGAAGGTAAACGTAGAATGTCTAAAATTTAAATTAAAAATTGAATTAAAAATTATGATTTTAAACGCATAATAGAATTTTATTTTAAGCTTAGTAATTTTTTTAATTCTACTTTAAAAGTTAACTAATAAAAGCAATTTAATTAACTTTGTAATTCGTAATTTATAACCAGTGGTTTAAATAAGCACTTTTTTCAAGTGATGTAGCTCCTTTATAATAAGTATAATGAGATAATAAAGCTTCAACGATGGGGCCAACAAAATCTATTTTATTTTTCAAATTTCCATTTCCAAATGTAATGGAATACATAATTCAGGTATTAAATTAGTTTTTTTTTGACCGAATTAGCTTTTTCAATAAAATTACGAACAGTAAATATAATTATTGCACTACAAGGTACTAATTATAAACAAACAAAATGCTTAAACAACACACATGCATTTTCCAGCGTCGGAATGTTGCACCGGTATAAGGGGATGTTCCCGAAATAGCCGCAACCCTCCCCCCCAACGATCGATGACTCGAGAGAGCTAAAAATAACTCCGGGTGGCCTATTTACCGCGCAATCCGGGAGTCGGGCAGAATATGACATTGACGCTTCTCTTAACCGTTCATTTCATTTTTCGAATAATTTCTAAACCTTTATTTTTACAACATATTATTTTAAAAGAAAATGATAATATAAAGACTATAATTAAGTGATATAACATGACCTGTGCTAGTTGCCTTTAAAAATATGTAGTACATACCAACATTCATGATCATTATTATTTAATCTTTAAGTTTCAGAAGCACCGAATTAAATTTTTTAAATAAAGTTTTAATTAGAAATAATCCATCTAGTAAATAAATGAAAAGTATTAATTGTAGTTTTATAATTAAAAGTAAATATAACAAAAATTCAAATCCACACTTTTGTTATTTTAAGTAAAAGCTGTAAGTAAAGAAAATATATTTTAAGTGAAAAAGCAGTTAATTAATACTAATTACAATTATTATAATTTTAGATTAAATAAGATAAGCTACATGTAAGTAGATCCAGCAATATTAGTAAAGCTCTCTAACGTGAAAGCTTTTCGCTTTTCAGTTGCCGCTGGGGCGGAGGTGATAAGTCTTTCGTAGGGTAAAAAAAATTGCAGCATGAATTTTTAAAATTCTGTATGATGTTTTCATTAACGTGATCACGAAACTTCAATATTATAGTTTCATGATGTTAACGACGACTAAAAGCATTACTTTTGCTAAAGTTCTTATTTAAAATTACCTTAATATTTAGTTTTTGAAAATGTAATGCTGTAGCGGTAATAAACTACTTGAGCTATAATCTTCTTAAAACTTAAATTTTGTACTTTTAAAGGCTCCTAGTTACATTATTAATATTCATAATCATTCATCTATATTTTACAAGAATTTTAATGAATTTTTAAATTGTAAATCCGTCCATTAAACTTCTTTAGGGTTTTAACAAAGTAGGTATACCCATAGAGCACAGTAAGGTTATCAAATTTTCTTTTTTGTGTTTAACTTAGCTTAAGCTGCGTTCTACTCTTTGATGGAATTTTTCTACTGTATGCATAAGCTATACATAGTTGCTTGATGGAATGTTGGGGAAGCGTTGAAAGCTTACAAAGTTAAAGTTGAACTTTGAAACATAAACGAAATTTGAAAAGATAATGTGCCTTATTTGTATACTTTTCGTTATTTTATTTGTTTGCATGTAACAAAAAGTCACAGTCATGCAAAAATTTATAAAAGTAAGAAGATAAATTACAGCTTTGCTATTATAAACCATTGTCCGTTCCATTATAAACCGTTGAATTTTTTGATTTTACCGGCTTCCTATATTCATCAGTAGTTATATATTGCAGCAGCGCCAGTGCAGTAAATTTTTACGAAGCGAATGACCAAAATCAAAAAACATTATTATAATTTATAAGCTTAATTTGTACGTGATAGCTGCTGGTGGATACATCGATCAATTTTATTGTAAGCGACCAATTTTACGTATTCATAAGCTGATTACGTGCTTTTGGAAACTATTCCTGCAGATGATTAACTAATAGATTATTCTAGTTTACAATGCTCACAGTTGGGATTATTTCAAAAGAATTAATGCCACTGCAACACTGAAATAATAAAAGGTGAGCAAAATAAATTCCATCTCTAAAACAATTTTCACATTGTGGGATTTATTTTGATCAAATATATGCTAAATTATTAACTAAATCAATAGAATGTAATAATTATGAACATGAATTAAAACTAATATGCAAATTTTATTATTGTTAATCATAAAAATTAATTAATTTAGACCGTGGTATTTGTATCCTATAAGCTATTATTATTGCTTTACACTTGGATCAATGAAAATTGGAACCTGATCTAAAATTTTAATACCACTATACTAAACGTAATATAGAGCAACGTGAAAGTGTAACGAATTATCAAGATGCTAAATACGTAACTAGTAATAAAACTGAAAATGAATCGAAAAAGTAAACCGATGAAACAGTTAAATAAATATGAAATAATTCGGGAATTGGATTTCTTTCTGAACTGTTCAGTTTAGTATCGAAAAGAATCTCCCCAGTTTTCGACATCAGGCTAAACGGTGCAAATTCATTCATGGATTAATCCTTTCCTATGGATGCTATCCCCAAAATAGGTATTAGCAAAATTAAGCCAAATACAATTTTGAGCATAATTCAAAAGAAATATTGTTCGGGAGATATTTTTGTGCAGAAGTGATCACCAGATGAGTGAAACTAACTTTAATATTTTGTAAATCCCCGCATAGAACAATCTTCTAACCCTAATAGGCTCCTACCTGTGAGCTTTCAAAGTTGATCGTTTTTAAACCTTTTCTGCCACTTTTTATATTTTTGCAAATAAATCAATTTGAGCGCACTTGAAATGCAAATTGAACCTTAGTTTAAGTATAGAAAATAAAATTCTACAGAGAACTGAAAACATAAAAATGTTGTAACCCGAATAGTTTTTGAGATACGATTTTCCACAGAACCCTAATTTTCAGTCAATTTTTATTTTTACTGAAAATTGTGAAACGTAGCTTTTTGAAATTAATTTCATACCTGGGAATCCTAATAAATAAAAATTATACACGAAAGATATAAAGAACTTACTTCTGCACAGTTTTCGCTTAAAAAAGTTCTTTTTGTTATCTACATTTTTGTCATGAACTGTTCTAAAAATGAGTAATTTAGAAAAACCGAAATTGTGAAGAATATTCTTCAAAAAAGGGTTAAAATGGCCGACTATGAAAGTTTACCAATAGGGTCCCGTTAACGTGGTATATTAACCATTTCAGAAAAAGAATATCTGCAAAATAAAATGAACGACTTCGATATGCATTCAATATGACCCTAAAATTTAATACAACAACAATAAAACCCATATCAAACTACAACCACCACTTTCTCAAAATTAATAATCAATTAGTCCACCCACATATTTGTACTAATTATATACAAATTTTCTACTGCATTCGCGAATTTTGTATTCAAATAGATTTGTGGTAAAATCAATTATGGTGATTTATATCATCAAATTGAGTATCTGTATCATTATCATAAAAATAAATACACCAAAATTTTATGTTTGTTTGGTCCTTTTCAAACACACTATTCACAAATTTATTGACCCAATAGTAATTTATTAACCAATATTGGTCACAAATATAATGATGCACATCAGTGGATTAATCAGTAAAAGCAGTAAAACAGTTATAGAGGTGAGGAATGAAATAACTATCCGTTAGTGTATCCGAATGCATACAGATTTAGGACTATGGGTCAGCAGACGAAGCCGAAAAATGGATCGAGCTTTCAAAACATCCGGACAAGCTGATATTTGAGTGTCCGAACGAATATTCCAACCATCCCCTTAAATTAAATGTCACTTTCTCCCCAAAGTAGAGAATTTCATACTGTTCAACTTTAGTCTAGTGATAATTTCCCCTATAATTGAAATTAAGCGAGTTATAGACGAAAAACTCACAGTGACTAAGATTTTCAATCGGGTGCTTGGATAAAATTTATTTTTATATTTTATTAGGTACTGAAATATGAAAAAATATAGAATAAGAATATAGAAGATATTGGGTGCAACACCTAGAAAGAATGGAAGAAAGCCGTATACCGAAGCAAATTTTTAAATATAAACCTAGAGGAAAAAGAAACGAGGGACAACCAAAGAAGAGATGGTCGGACCAAAATAATAGAGTGGCGTAACGGACTTCAAGTCTATGACGTGCTGTTGATGATGATGATGTATGAATATACGCTTCAATTATTATTTTAATCATAAAAGGCTTCAAGATTACTTTTGAAATTTGAAAATTGCGAGAAAATATTACCACTATCCGAAGCAAGAATCAATTCCCAAAAACATAAGTAAATCAAGCAAAATTAAATATAAACGTCAAATGAAATATTAAATTTAATTAATTAATTAAAAATTAAAATTATTTAATAATTAAAAAAAATAATTAATGCAAATTCTCATAAATACTTTCAAATTTGAATAAAAAAAAATTGATGCAAACACCCAATCGGGGAAGAAGCTGACAGGGGATTTTAGAGGACTTTTAGGGGGTTCATATCTGCTAAATTTCACTTTACCCAGATTTTGTGAAAGCTAAAATTGTTCGTTACTTTAACTGCTACGATTACAAAACCTTTAAATTAAATTTTACAATAAAGTAATACACAAATTAAATAACTCAATAAATAATAGCTAGTTTCAACTTCATTTCCATGAGTTCTATAACTGATTTTATAGTAAATCTCTTTAATCCATTCATGCGCATTTTAAATCTGTTACCAATATTGGTTAATAAATTACCATTCAACTAATAAATTCGAGAATAGGGTCTTTGACACGGATAAAGTTAGCATAATATGTAGCAATGTAAACCTGGAAAAACCTATCAAGTAGTTTAATCAATGTTCTGCATTTCCGAAAATCCATTAATTGAAATCAAAGACACAGTGCTTCCACTTGGAACAGTATCAGGTTCAAAAAAGCTACTGTTCACATCATCCTGATTTTGCTTTTAGTAAGAATGTGCTGGTGTTGTTGTAAAAAGTACATTGCGATAATTTTCAGAATTTTGCCTATTTTACACCTCTAGAGATTGAAAACTATTTGATCACAAAAAAATGTTGCAGGAAAAGTTGCAGCAAATTTTCTCCTTTGTAATATTGATAAGGAGAATAAGATAAAGGAGATATTGCGAAACCACTGATTTTGGCCACCTTTTTTCAAGATGGCGGCGCGCCGAGGTCGAAAACTTCTGCCAAAAATCAAAACTCCTTGATTTAATGTAAGGTTACTCTAGCCAATCAGAATGGTGTAAAGTGGCGTTACGTTAAATTAAATTAAGTTACATGAGCTAAAACCTTTAATGGAAAAATTACAGGTAGAATAAATATGAGCTTAACATTATAAATTTGTTTTGGACCTTAAGACCGGAAAACAGAGTGAAACGGAAAGAGATGGGGTAACTTAAATACAGAGATGGATCGCAACAGGATGAAATAAGAAGATTTTAAAAATTAATTTACTCGGACCGTTGCACATTTATATCGAATAAGCTTCTCTCAATGAAAATTGAAAATTGATATAAAATTTTAATAACAGTACCTATAAGAGCAATGTGAAAATGTAATGAATTATAAAGATTTTAATTAATCGAACAGGTAGACCGAGGAAACAATGAGAGAAAAAACGGGAAGAACGTAGAGAGCGAATGGCAAAGATTACTTAGGATCGTAGGTGATAGAGGAATGTTAGATTATTTGAAAAAGCATGGCATTTATAATTTATTGTAAAGGAAAATCTTACTACGTTTTAGAGTAAAAAATAATATTTAGACATTTATTGTACTTTAATTGATTTTCTTTAAAGTTTTTTGTAATAGTTATTTATTCAGCACTTATACCATAATATGATCATCTTGGTCCAAAACTACATCGATATTGTATCAATTTAAGGTTATGAATTTTTTAAGTACTTCAGTTTCATATCGAACCCAACACAACATATTGTGAGTGGAGTGCAAGAAAAATCTAAAAAAAACACAGCAATTTATCATTTTTGATGGAAGGCTTCCATGTTTCAAAAATACAAAACTAAATTGTGTTTGACAAATGTATTACTGGTGTAAGACTTATTCAATCTAGAATGATCGTTTTATGTATTTTAATAAAATAAATTTTATACTAAAAATAAACGATATATAAGTAGGATACTATCTATTAGATACCATAGTTAACAGGGTTTTCCTTTTAACAATGTTTAAGTTTAGGTCACCAAACTCGACCTTCCTGGTTTTGCAGACAAGTTTTTCAAAACTCAATTTTACTTCAATAAATCACGTAGACACAAAGAAAATTAAACTTTTGACAATGTGTTACTTTTATAATGGTCTATTATAGAAACTCGAGAAATGGTACATAAAATTTTACTATTTTAAAATATAATATCAAATCGTAAAATTTTTCGAATTTGCTGAAAAATTGATTCGCGATTAACTAAGAATTTTCAGTAGGTTTTTATTCTATTTACATTAATTAGCTGCTCTATGTAAAAATATCTTACATTAAAATGGAAAACAATATTATAAAATTTTGCATGTTGAGGATTTACTGTTCATTTCTGTATTCTTCTTATAACAATATCACAAATTTGAGCCGTAATAGATTTTGATTTAATATGATTGTGTCTAATGAAGTTTATTATCGGAAAACTTTCTTCGGCGCCATTGCTTTTTAATGGAACATCAAAAATTAGTACACTTAGTTAACATGATTTTGTACTTAAAGTTGGGCTTAATTTTTATAAAAAAATTTAAATTTTTGAATTTACAATCAATAGATGAATTATTTAACTCGAGACGTGTAAATTATATTTATAGCATAATTAAATAAACAAATTCTTGTAATAATTATAATTTTGTAATTTAAAATACCTCAAAGCTTTAAGAATACCGCAAATTTTAGGAATTTCTTGCACACAATTAACATTTTATTTGAAATTACTTGAGAATTTAATTTAGTGCATTCATTAACTGAAGCTTTTTGTTGACTACTCTAGGCAATCGGCTTTTTAATGCCGCGCATCATAATTATACTACATAATAATTTTAAATGCTTTGTTTTACCCGAGTTTTAACCTACTTTACATTATTATATGTTAGCTGTGTATTTCAACTAAATACGAACTAATTAAAGCGACTTATCTTTAATTAAGTCACTTCTAAGTTTTTAATTGAAAGTGCGGTATACGGTGAGATGACGGGATTAGTTTTAATTTTTATTTTAAATTCTGCAGAATTTCCACCTTGCCAGGTTCGAATACAACAGCGAAAATTTGTTCTTTTACATATTTTGCGGAAAATAAATTAAACAACAATTATTTAGGAAACCAGACCTTGCCGCATATAAAATAGATAAAAACTAAAATATGGGAGTTAATCTAATCGGCTTCCCCTAACTGTTTCTCGTCTCTGATTCCATTTTTCTAATGGAGGGTGAATGTCTTGACTTTTTTGTTTCACAATTATTGAACCAGAGAATTGACGCACAGAGCGGAACAATTTGAAACAAAAATATACAATTTAAAATTTCGAAAATACATTTAAGAAGAAATACTATAAAATAAACCAAATTGTATGTTGTATAAAAATACAGCAAAATAAATTCTTAAATTCTTTTCCGGCAGATTTTGTTATAACTAAAAATAACTATGCTTTATAAACATTTTATCATTTCATGTCAAAAAAGTTTTACTTAAACGGAAATTTTATGATAATATCATGTAAAAACTTAAACTTATGTTTGATTTGCAAGACATCTCTTTGAAGTATTGATAAATCTTCCGACCACCTTAAAAGCTTCGATTTACTCGATTTAATGGGGTTAGTCGAGCAAAATACTCTCGGAAAACTGATGACTTGTCGGTTTAGTAAACTTCTATAGGCGTTTGTACCTGTACCAAAAATAAATATAAAAAAAATACGAAATTAGATTTTAGTTTTTCTTGAAAGAAATCTGCTACAACGCTTTCGTTTAAATTTTACGAATAATCATCGTTTATGCAGAATTCTACTATTACGCGGTAGAAAAGAAGAAAAATGTTGATAATAATTATTAAATAATATAAGAACATTTTCACGTTTTTCCGAACTTAATCGACCGCTCTGATAAAAGTCTGCAGTCTAAACAAGAAAATATATTTCCAATACTACCGGGTTTTAAATTTTTAATCATATGTTCCTAGTCATATCCATATAAATTGGGCTGGATAACGTTTCTACTGTTAGGTAATCGTCATCCCTACCGTATAACAGTTTATACTACTAAGTCAGCATTTTTTTACAAGTACCATACCGACTTTTTATTGCGACTACAGCAAGCCTTTAGGACAGATGAGTATTGGACAATGTTCGATAGTTTTATCGTATAATCCAACCTAAAAATGATATATCGCAAGTTGTCTAGATCGAGTTTCATTGTTTGTATAAGACGAGTCATGAAATTTTTGTGATGAGGGTTAGCTTATGGATCGTCGTCATTTTGTATATGTAGTCTAACTGATCCAATTTCTATATACCAATATTACTGACACCATACTGTGAGAAAATTGTAGATAATCATTTCAGAGTCTGAGCAAACCAGGCAACTTCCCATAAAACACAATTTAAATTCAAATTTTTTGTTCTGTCGTCTTTTAGCCAGCAGCAGTCTATATTTATAACATAAATTGTGACATTTTTTAGTAATTTCAAACTTCAACTCAGTTTGATAAATTAGAAAATGCAAGAACAATTATTTTTACATCAATTTTTTATAAGTACGCCATTCTTAATTTGAATAGAAGTATTGAAAGTGCAAAGTATTCAAAAATTCATTATATAGACAGAATTTCCAAGCGAATTCTGAAACGCAAAAGAAGTAAAACACATTTTTAACTTACATAGTAATGCAAGCAATTTTGATTTATTTTGTAACAAATTTGAGTGCTTTGATATAACAACATAAATAATGCATTGAAAATACATAAATTACATGTGCCAATTTTCAATATTTTATGGTTAAAATTGCAACAATAAAGTAACGACCTCAGATCCCTTGTTCCTAATTTCTTTTTGGGAAGAGGAACTATCGTGCTGTAAAAAAGGACACTTAAGAGGTATTTTGTTTTGTATTGGATTTTTGTGTTTTATTATGTGCATTTATTTTGTTAATTATTTATTTTAACGTGCCTAACTAACCGTAGTCAGCATTCTTTGGAATTTAGTACTTTATTGATCAATAAATAACAAAATAAAGAGAGTATAATTGAATACCAATACACCTAGAAAAACAATTTCCTAACGTAATTAAGCACCGTTATAGAAGCAAAAAATTTTAGTTGAATCGGCATAGTGGTATCAAGAAATGCAGTTTTTTGTTAAAGATTTTTTACTAAAATAAAAAGAAATGATAATTTAAATATATTTAATACCACTCCTTTCAAAATATGAACCGATTAGTCAAATCAAATTGTTTTCAATACCTTGACTTGTTTCTGATGTTTTCCAACCAGAGCCGGGTACGAGGGCTACGCGGAACTGCTCTGATTAGAGCGTAATATCCCAAGGGGCACAGAAACGTGAATTTTAAATGTTTACATGTATAACTTTGTTGTACTTTTAAATTTTAATATAATAAAAATATCGTTACAAACTTGTGCATTTATTATTTTATTGTAAAGAAGTGATTGATTTCTCGGCGAATGCAATTTTCTTTAAAAGGGGGATAAATTTTAATTCTGTGTCTGAGACATGGGTTTGGATAGTTTCTCATTTGTCTCCAACATTTTCCATTATTAATATTAGTTTATTATTCTGATGTGCTGATTCGATAGAGTAGTAAAAACATTGAATAACTAAACTAATAAATAATAAAAATTCTTTAGACAAAACAAGAAGTATTTACTTTTCTTATGTGTCATTTACTTTCTAGGTAGTGAACAAAAATATTTGAAATTGATTATAAATCACGATGTGGTAATGATATCAAAATCGCGAACAGTATTAGTAGAAACCATCAAGAGAATAGAAAAGGAAGGAAAAAAGGGACTAACGGTGAATGAAACCAAGACAAAGTTTATGAAGCTTAAAAGAAGTAAATACAAATATAAATACAGATACGAAGAGATAAAAACCTTCAAATCCTGGAACTACAATTAAATAATACCAATGAGAGATAAAGTTTATTATGAATGAAATAAGAGTGATGGCAGGAAACAACGCATTCTATCACAATCGTAAGTAATATAGGATGTTTTTCTAGCTGCATGAGAACTTCAAATTGAAATAAAACATTAAAAAATTGATGGAATGTTTTTGAAATTATTTTTTAAGCAAGTAAATTTAATGCCATTTATGATTTGAAAATGATTTCCGCCATGTGACCACCACGAGTAATCGTTACGAAGCGCATCCGATCAGTCCAATTTTTAACCACTTTTTCCAATATTTCTGACCTTATGTCATAAATGGCTTGCTGAATATTGACCTCCAATCAGAGTTGTTGGTTTGTTAGCATAAACCATAGTTTTAACATACCCCCAAAGAAAATAATCTGGAGGTGTCAAATCACACGATCTTGGAAGCCAATTGATAGACCATTCTTTGAAATAATGTTGTCACTAAATTGTCCTTTCAATAAATCGATGGTTTCGGTGGCTGCGTGGCACGTAGCACCATCCTGTTGGAACCATAAGTTGTCGACGTTTAACTCTTGGATTTTTGGAAACAAAAATGCTTTGATCAAAGCATATCTTACACCATTCACTGTAGAGATAGCTCTTTCAGGCTAGAGGACGCTATTGTTGGTCACTCCGAATGACTTGAAACTTTCCTATTGCAAAGAGGAAGGTTTATATAGTATACTGACATAATTTTCACAAGCGAAGATATAATCAAAATTTTGAGTAAATCGATTTTGAAGTTTGCTAATTTACATGTAAAATTAACGAGATTCCCGCGCATCACTCATTTAAGACAGTATTTTTGCCTTCATCCCGGTTTGCTTGATTGGTGGCGCCTTCTCGTATGTTTAGCTCCGCCGCGTAGCGGCTCTGAGCATGAAAAACCGCCCGGAGCTGCGGAGCAGCGTAGGGTAGGTTTTTTGTTGCTCACAATTCTGGCCAAGCCAACGTTTATTATGT
The DNA here is from genome assembly GCA_932274525.1 of Podabrus alpinus. Classification (NCBI taxonomy): domain Eukaryota; kingdom Metazoa; phylum Arthropoda; class Insecta; order Coleoptera; family Cantharidae; genus Podabrus; species Podabrus alpinus. The sequence continues at coordinate 45,243,777 of OW026451.1, forward strand.
TTATTTAGAGACCTTATTCTTAAAATATTTGGGGTTCTACGATGTTATACGCACGGCAGTAGACTGACAAATGCTGCCGGTATGGAGCGACCGCGAGGTTATATTTATAACCTAGCGAGGGCGTGGCTTCAAGCACGGGCGACTGATGCACATCTACCGCGGTCTACGGCATACTGCATGCTACTTTTCCGTACTTTTCAAATCGATTTTTCTCAAAATTTTGATTATATCTTCGCTTATGAAAATTATGTCAGTATACTATATGAACCTTCCTCTTTGCAATAGTAAAGTTTCAAGTCATTTGGAGTGACCAACAATAGCGTCCTGGACCCCTCTTTCATTATTTCGAAAGAAATATGGACCGATGATGCGTTGGTGTGTTTTCCACACCAAACAGTCAATTTTAATGGATGCAATGGAGTCTCAAAATAATGTTCCAGATTGGTATCAGTCCATCTACGGCAATTTTGCTTGTTCACATACCCATTCAACCAGAAATGTGCCTTGTCACTGAACAAAATTTGGCGGTAAAAAAATGTATCCACTTCCAATTGGTTGTGAGCCCAATCTGCGAACGCACGACGCAATCGATGATCATTAAGCTTCAATTCTGGAACCAACTGGATCTTGTAAGGATGTAAACCAAGATCTTGATGTAAAATTTTCCATGTAGTGGACGAAAAAAGCCCAAGTTGTTGAACACGATGGCGAATTGAAATGTTTGGGTTCTCTTGTACACTTTCACTCACAGAAGCGATAGTTTCTTCGGTATGCACATTTTTTTGTTTTGTTGTTGGTCTTACATTATGCAATGAAGAAGTGGTACGAAATTTATCCATCACCACACCAATAGCCTGCTCAGAAGGTCGATTATGTCGACAATAAAATGGGCGAAGAGCTCTATAAGTTTCGCGAACGAAACTCTGAGTGCTGATTCACAATGAACGTAAGACATAAGAAATACGTAAGACGTCAAATTGACATAAAGCGTAATTTGAATACATAAAACTAAAATCGTTCCAATTTAATGCAATTGTGTTGAGATTATTGTCGTACGTAAAATTACATCAAGTTGAAATGGTTTCAACTTTTTGTATTAAAATTAGGCTTAATATAAATTTTACGTCTTACGTATTTCTTATGTCTTAACGTTCTTTGTGAATCGGCACTGACTTTGAAAATAGATTTCCACAATTTGGTAGCTTTGTTCAAGTGTTAATTTATTCATGATTAAATGGCAAACCTTTTCGAACACAAATGTCAAAGAACTATCACTTTGACAAACTTCATTCAAAAGTTATCCCTATTGAAAACAAGACTAGAATGAAGATTTATAAAACTCTTATAAGACTAGTCATTACTATGGAAACGATTAAGTAATCTAATAATTACTAAATGAAGTAATCAAATACCTAATAGACATAGAAGTGAAATATTGGAGACAAAAGGCCCTCGACATAAAATTATGGAGAGAGATAGTGGAAGAGGCAAAGAAGCACAATAAGTTCTAAAAGTTAAGATGAGAAGAGAGAAAAAAGTAATAAAAGTAATATGAGATTAATCCACCATAGAAAATGGATATGCGTTAATATTCCATGAGGCATGAAAAACCGAAGAAGTTTTTATAGATTTATTCCTCATTATGGGCGAAAATGTACATCAAAAATTATATTGGGCTATCTACTATAGAAGCTAGTACCTAAATTTTAAGCTACTACTATCAGATAATACTTATAATAAATAAATGTTCTGGAAGTTCTAACAAATTAATGTTAGTAATGAGATTTCTTCAAGATAGAATCTCTTCCTTTTTTATGTAAAAAAAGTACTTCGTTAATGATAATGATGATGTGAATTCGCCCACAAAGGTATTTAATTATTAATGTTGAATAGTTTTAATTGCTTAGGTAAATTGCACATTCAAATGGTATTTTGCCATTATTAAAGGTGTTTGTAGTTTATGCAGGTAACTGTATAAATAGAAACTTGATCGATAGAATAAATTGAATTATATCATCACTTGTTGCCAACTATGCGTGTCGAGTTTAATACACACATCTATTTTCAACTCGTCAGCATTCAATTGTAAATCCAATATTAAACTTAATTAATATATTAAATAATATTATTGTAACTTATTAATAGACGCAAAGTTAAATAATCAATGTAAAATACAATTTGTAGTATACAATATATTATTAAGTCCTCGTGAATTCTGGAAAGTCTAAAACGTAATGTCGTTGTTTTCAGTTGAATTCACACAGCTTAAAAAATTATTTCACTATCTAGGTAGGCATTTGAATAGATTGGAAATTAAGCAGCAGGTGAAGTGGTAAATTAGAAATAAGAAGCTAATGCTGAAGATCGATTCTATTCAATTTTTTAGAGCATGTGGCTTTAAAATAAAGAATTTGTGTTTTATAACAAATTTCCGAAAGATTTACATGCACATACGAAAAAGCATTATTGCATTATTTAACTTTGAACTATTTTTCCAATGTTTGTTTATTTTACTTCAGGGTGCGCTAGTTGTGTTTGACTATTTTTTATATACTAAATGAAGCTATGACTCCACATTCATTCACTTATTAAAAAATCAGGATTGGTTTGCAAGAAATCGATCAACTGTAGCAGACTTGGATTTCAAATTAGTTAATTGGATAATGGTCGAGTAGCAAATAAATTTACCAATATAATAATCCCATATTGATCAAAGCCGAAGGCCGGCTAACCAAATCACCTAATATTAAATAATATATTGCTATGATATTTTTTGATTTCACTATTTCTTAAAATTTAAATAAAAACTCAGAGTTGCTGGAAAGATCTGGAAGTTTAATAACGGATATGTTTAAATTTATAAAATGATACGCAAATTAATAAGAGCCGATATATATTTTAAATAAAGAACAGAGATTGTGATTTTCAAGTTTTTGATTTGTTGTGTTTCATGATTTTGAGTTTTTACATGAGAGTAAGTTTTGATTATTGTAAATTAAAATTTAGCAGTGCAATTCAAAGTAAAATTAATTATAAAGAGCATAATCAAAGTTATTGAAATTTTTGATCGGCGAGATGCAAAGATAGCGGAAAAAAGGATATAAGATGGGAGAACGAAAAAGAATGGAGATGTAAATGTTTTTGGATGAGATTAAATTGAACTTAAAATATGAACTTCTTCAATGGATATTTTGAAAAATTAATATCCAATTATGGTTGTATTGAATAGTAAAAAATTGGTTGCCGCACATAAAATGTCGAGGTTGGAGATTGAAGTTGTATAAACTGGGACAATAGAAGTCAATACTGATAATTGTAATTGCGATTGGATTACCTTCAAAAACAATAATGGTAGGAGGAAAAAAAGGAAACTTTTGAATATCAGCACTTTTAGTATGTACGAGTTTACAAAATTGTATAATAATATTATAAACCTATATAATTAAAATTTAAAAATATATCGCACTAATGGACAGATTTTATAAATGTAAATACTAATTTTTAAAAATATATATTATTAAAAAGGAATTTAATGGAAAATCTATAGAATATAAAAATATGTTTTCGGGTTTCTGATGAGATTACATCAACATTTTGATGATATAACATACGAATTTATAGTTTTCCATTAGTTCATAACTTTTGCCACTATTCTGATTGAATAGTCAGATATATGTATACCATGTTGTAAAAATTGATTTGTAAATTTTAAAATGATTTAATTTCGTGAGTCTGTAACTTTAAAATTTAAAAATCAATAACACTTTATTAACAATCTCCACAAAAAGTGTGTATTAGTTTTCAATTAAAATGAATAATATCGAGTGAAGCACAAATGATGAAAAAGCATATGTTTTTAATAGCCAATCGTAAATCAACAGTATGTTTTTGTATTGTAAATTCGTAGTAATAAATTTTAAAATTAATTCGTTTAACAACAAAACAAAATTTTAGAAAATTTAATATTTAGATTTATGTTGTTGGGTTAATTTCAAACTTATCTCATTTATAATTTGTTATTTAGTTAAAACAAAAATCTGAACTTCAATGTTTTATAGAAATTTGTTGACTTTGCATCTTTTGAATATAATAAATCTATTGCCGATTAACTTCAAAAATAATAATTTAAAATACAAGTTAGTCTACTTTTACACAAATAATAAACAATCGCTTTGGTAGAAATGAAGCGAAATCAAAGGCCGAGAAGTTGAAAGAGGGCTTGTTAAAAAAAACGACAACGTTACTTAAAAAAATTGAAATCTGGGTGCTACAAACATAATAGGTAACATTAGCCTAACAGTTACAGATTTAATCTGATAGTTATATACTACAAGTAATCAATAACGAATTCTAAACATTGAAATTTCCCACCCACAATTTAAATATTTCCAATTAAAGGTTTTAAAATGGGTTATTCGGTTAAATCTGGTGGGAGGGGGAGGTTCCATGACTATAGGTATACCTGATTTTTCTAAACTGTGAGCGTGTTTCGATAAAATTTGTAATAAACAAAATTGAAAACAATCTATCCAAAACTGTGATTAGTTTTTCAATTACACTTGTGGTTTTGTGTAGCCGCAGGGCGTAGCGAATGAAACAGTGGTGATGAATCGACACAGACCGGTCAAAAATGAACGCCAAAACTATTAAGTACATTATCGAAATCCTTGAGGAACAAAGTTTTACACGTAGTAACCATAATAAAAAACAAGTTTGATCTTAATTCTGAGATCGTAAATCGTCGGAGTTTTCAGAAAATTTTTAATTAAGAAAAAATCGAGAAAAATTATTATATTTTGAACAGCTTGACCATATATTTATTCTAAAAAAAATGACGTAGATCTATTGTAGGGCTTCCTTTAAAAAAAATTACAGTTGCCTATCACACTGAAATTAATGAAAAAACCATTTTTATTTATTTTTAGATTTTCAATCACAAAACTTCTCCTTTTTATACTTTCTAAAGTAGTCACATTTATTGTAACTACAATAAAGATGCTTTTTGTAATACAATATTTAGAAAGATTCACAATGGGAATGTCGATAATCCACTCATATGCGCCAGTGAAAGGTTCAAGATATATTAAAATTGAACGGAAACCATAAAAAAATTTAAATAATTGTTTCGACTATGAAGTACCGCTTTGATCGTCTCAAAAAATATAGGTTAAGTAGAACCCCAAATAAACATACAAAAAAAGTTTGGCACAAAAAAATCTAAAACATTTTTTTAATTGATCTCAATGTGATAAGTATTTGGAATTTTTTCTAGGAAAGCCCCTACCATAAATCTACTAATTACGTGAACTTTTTTTAGCTTTTTAAAAAGAAGTTTTTTACTCGAATAAGGGGGTGTGGGCAGAACGAATATTCACAAGACAGTCAAGAAGCATTGGCAATAACGTCTAGGAAAATTTTCAGTCATATTCATGTGGGGCAGCTCAACCATGCTTACCCTGCTAGGGCTATTAATAAAGATGAAAAATGTATTGTTTTTATTGCTAATTTCTGAACTAGACAGATTTTTTAAATTTCATTGTATAATTTTGCTCGTCCTTTTATTGTAAAAAATTCATCCCGTGCAACAGGATCTGTATTTCTTTAATAAACGAGAACCCATGTTGAAATATTTGACTAATATTACATAATATTTAAATTTGAAAAGCTTGCTCATGTTGAGTTTTCTTTTCAGTTATTAGTTAGCGTTTTAATCATCTTACAATGCTCATCCAACAGGTAAATTGAAGGTACCTATGTATTCGCTTAAAGCACAAGCCATAACAGAGTTATTTTGAAGTGGTTAATATTTCAGCATTTGATATTTCCTTTTTGTGGAAAAACACGAAAAGTATCTTGGTGTATTTTTTAAGGTTAAACTAAAAATGCAGATATTCGTTTATAAGTTACATAAACATAACCAAGTTACATTAAAACAATAAAGCTGTTTTTGTTTCTTTGTATTTTCAGTGGAAATAAATTCCGTATTTCTCGAAATTCTTTATCTAATTATTACTAATTTGTGATTTGCCTGTATGTTTGATTTTTATTTTATTTTAAGAGCGTCTCGAAAGATCATCTTAAAACTTGCTACATGAATTTTTTGCAATGTAAATAATTCTGCTTTTATTCAAAGCTTTTGGATTTTTTCCATTTTCTAAATTTTAATCAGGCAGGCAGTTCTTTGAATTGGAGGCTTTGCTTTGGTGGAAGTTTTGGGTTAGTTGCGAGAAACGATTGTTGGCATTTCCGGGAAAATTTTGTCACCAACAAGGACTTTGATTGTAACATGCAAAAGAAGGTAGAATTGTGATTTTATTTTGAATTTAGTGAAAAAATTGTGTTGGCTTCTTCGCTAGAGGCTAACAAATGGAAAAGTTTTGTTTTCCATTCTACCGGTTTTTCTGGGTTTTAAGCCGCTAGATTAAGACATTTTTGGAGCGTTGGATTTATGTTTTTATTGATGATCCAATAACCATTACCAGTTATTATTATGGGGATTTATAGTCATTTACAGTTTTTGGCGATACGAGGAATTGATGTCACATCTATAAATTTGGTGTTTTGTTTTATGGATGATGCAGGTTCCATTCAGTGGCTATCTGTCTGGATGTTAGATGTCGTCCATCTGCAATATGGTTTCATGATGGAAGGCGTTTTTTGTGGATTTTTTGAAACGGATTGTGGTCGTTCAATGCACAATATGCCTTTTTGGACGTCTGCTAACGTACTTGTGTTTGATATATTTTGTATGTTTTCTTTTTAATTCCGTCACCCAGTCTGGCCGTTTTAATATAATAAAATATACCTCCAACTACATTTAGGTAATTGATACGGATTTACACAGACAACTTAAAATTGTAATTTTATTGTACAGGACTTTTATATTTTTAATTAAGCCTTACATTCGTGAGAATATCGCGACCCCTTTCCAGGATTTACAGATCCTTTTGAAGAAGGGAATCAGTCCTCATATATGGTAATACAATTCATCGTATATCATTTTACTCGCTCCTATTGTCCTTTTCATACATAACTTTGCGTGGGTTGTGGCGGTCCTGACGATTTCTTTCCAACTTTGTATGTTCTGTGCCTTCTTCCTCCAGTCCATCACCCACATCGATGTCAGATCGTCCATCATCTGATCCCACCACTTGAACTTTGGTTTTTCTCACTTTCAGTCTTCTACGGGTTTCCATATTTTTCCTCTAATTCCATCTAATTCTTTGAGATTTCATGTGTTTCACTATGTCTTCACTTCCTGTTTCTTTTCAATCTCGTGGTTGATCAGAGTTTCTCATTTTTCTTTGGGACCATGATGGTGCGGAGCAACTTCCTCTCGAATACTCTCAAAACCTCAGCCTCTCGTTGTGATAAGCAGACCGTCTCTGCCACATACGTAATCACCGGCCTAATCAGGGTATTATATGTAGATCTTAATTTTAGTCTCTCTTCTTAGTTTTTTTGTCTCTAAGTAGAGCTTTATTCAAATAGTACGTCTTGTTACCGGCTTGTATTCTTTTTCTTGCTTATTCGTCTCTCTCGCAGTTTCTGTTTAGTTGTATTCCTAAGTAATTGCAACTGTTTACTTCTTCGAACATGAGGTTATCTACCTATAGTTAGTGTGGCGTTAAGCTTACACCGGCAGACTAGCGAGCGGAAAACCGTGGTTCTATACCTAGTCGCGCCGGATATACTGCTGCTTCAAGCCCAATATAAATCTGTGGGCTATGGGGAAGGCAACGGGAAACCACCCCATTAAATTTCTTTTCCTAGTTAAGTCATCTTGACTTCGGTCAAGTTGATAACCAACGTTCGCTGAGCGGATACGGTACTTTAAGAAGATAGTTAGTGCAGTCTGGGGTTGTGTGGTGCTCTTGTTACATCTCATGTATTTTGCTTTGCTCTCATTCACCAACAGTTCCATCCTTTTTGCTGCTGTACTCATACTTTTAAAGATTTATTACGTTTTCTATCTTGTTCTCACTAGGATAACGATGTCGTCGGAATATGCCAGTATATGCCCCTTTTTTGTAGTTGGTATGTCTTTAGCATCTACCTTGTTGATAATTTCTTCCACGGCTATGTTGAAAAGCATTGCAGACAGGGCGTCATCCTGTCTCACGCCGCTGTTTATTAGGAACAGTTCTGTTCCTCCGTCTTCCGTCTTGACGCTTGCCATGGTGCCTTCTATCGTGATCTTTATCAGGTTGATCAGTTTGGCTGGGAATTTTTATTTTTTCCATAGTTCTGTACAACTTTCTCCTGCTCACTCTGTGGAAGGCTTGCTGGAAGTTCGCAAACAGCATATGCAGTTCTATGCCATGTTCGTACATCTTTTCCATTGATTGCTTTACTGTAGGAATTGCGTCTACTGTGGATTTGCCCTCGATGAATCCGTACTGGTACTCGCCTATTATCTCCCTCATACTCGTATACTCCTTCAGTATCCTGTCGATCATGGTGGATAACACTTTATATGAAATCGTCGGATGTACATTTTCTTTTTTCGGGCATCTTCTCTTCTCTCCATACATGCTGTATTAGATGACACAATCTTTTGTGTAGCTCATTTCCTCCATATCTGATAAGTTTTACATTAATGTCGTCTCTGTTGGGTGATTTCCGTTTTTCATTTTTTGTATTACTGAAATTATTTCATCGGTAGTCGGTGTCTGCAGGTCTTGGTTGTAGTTCTTTACCTTTGGTGTATTTGATTTATTTATAATAAATTAAACTTTAAAAATAAAATAGTTAATTAAACATTGAAAATATTTTTTATTAATCGTAAAGCTTTCAGTAGTGTAAATTACTATCATCAGATTTTTGGTAAACCTTGTTCCACTAATTCCGTAATTCTAAATAGGTAGTTGAAAATAATATATTTTATTTATTTAGTGCTATCTCTAACGATTGGGATTATGTTAGCCTAATCATACTTGAATCGCTTTGCGTTTTTATAGGACTACCTTTGATGTTGATATTTTTTTTTGAATGTTAATGAACGTTAATTGGGCAATATAAAATTGGGTTTTTATCTCTTTGTGCCTTTCGGAAAATTACAAAGGCGATTTGGGTTCGCAGTTATTTTATCCATCTCCACCTACTTGAACTACCAGCGCAACTGTATGGTGCTCAAGAACAATTTACAATTTGTTATGACTACCCCGGTAGGCACCCAGTATCTCGAAAGGCTCGAGCGAGTCCATAGTAAATTTTGTACCAATTTTAAGAATTCCACTGGCCCCGAGGATTTGTGAAAAATATTTTATTTTTATCAAAACGTTATGTAATTTTATGAATTAAAATTCGAACAAACAAACGTGTTGGTAGCTAAATTAATGAGACCAACAATTACTTAATTTTCCGGATCAAGAATTAGCAAATTGCTTCGATATCTCCGATTGCCATAGTAACATGGCCGCAATATATTTGCGGTCGTTCACTTATTAATAAAATTAGCGTTTGATTTTTTTTATAATAACTGTTGAAGATGAAAATGGCCTCTTGGCTATCGTTGGGACTGAATATCAAGGACTTACATTTTAACGTCAATTCCGAACGGAAAATGTTAAACAAAGGTTTCGGAATTAAGACCTCACGGCTGCCTACACCGGATTAGTGAATTGTTGTGTGATTGATTATAGCATTAATTTTTGTAAATTGTTTTACCGGAAATCGTACCTAGTAGGTTGCACAAAGCTAACAGCACACTGTTATAATAAAATAGTACAATATAACCCTTATTTAGGATTATTTTAATTATATTAGGTGTAATCTATTTTTAGCCAAATTCAAATTAATCAACTTGCAATATTTTAAATTATGGATTAAGGTCTCCAGATCATTAAATACATTTAAGAAGTTAAAAATGTAAACATTATTACGCAAGTAATATATTTTTATAGGTGGTTAAATAAAAATATATTTTTACCTTTGAATTTATAGAAAGGAGGACGTGCGGCCCTGGGGTCGCATAGAAAAACCACCACCAGTTGAGGTTCGAGTTAGCACTTGCAGTAATAATTAATGGTGCAGTTTCAAACTTCACTGTTAGTTGAGCCTTATCAGTTTTAATTAATTCTTAATAAAACGCTTTGAACATGGACGGTTATTGTGATAAAACAAGAAACAACGATAAAATATACAAACGATATTCTATTTATTAAATTCCTTCTGCTTATAGCATGTAGTAATTAAATTTTAAATTTACAAAGAGCTGTAAAGTAATAAAATGATTACATTATTATAAAGTTATCTAAATTATATTATGAGGGAAATTTTCGAATAGTATTAGTTTTGGTAATATTATATTAAAAAATAATTTAATTTTAAAAAGAATTTTTTTACACAAGTTGGTAACAAAATCATTACAACCTACGTACTTTACTACCTACTGATTTTCAATGTTACTGATGGTATTATTTACTTTCAGCAAATTAGCTTAAAGCTTTCAATTAGACATACGATACAATAAAAACGCGTACAATTAATTACTCGTTCTAACCTATGTATAATGCTAATGGAAGTTTTGTAAGCAACCACTTTATTCGTTTATATACCCACCTATATTTTTTGGAAAGTTTAGTTTTTAGATGCTTTGATAGGTTGTAAAACGAAACAAGGATGAATAGGTGTTCCTAGCAAATGAGAAAAATGATTAATGTTAGTTTATATTTCTCTTAATAACCTGCTTATAGAAAAAAGTTTAATCTTGTCAAATTACGAGAGCTATTTTAAGAGAAACGAAAAATATGGTATAAGCAACAAAATATGGTTGAGTGGCACTTGTTAAAAAAGCAACACCTGATCTTTTTGCCGCTTGTTTTGGTTTATACTCGATTTTCCTTTTTAAGTTTAATCATCGACGATAACCAAAAAAAGTGACAACTTTTTCGCTCGATATGTTTACCTCTTTAAAACGCCTTTGAAATGCTTTCACTGTTTTTATGAACGTTGATACTCGAAGTAAGTAAATTCGCAGTTTAGTACGTTCTTTAAATTTGCATAAAAAATTAGTAACTGACACTTTTAGTGGAAAATAAACCTAAATGAAATTTTTGCATTTCTTAGTATGCTATGAAACTATGGCCGTTTTGCATTTACAAAACGGAAAAGGTAAATTGAACCTTTTATGTATAATTAAATAATTTCTAAACATAGAATTACATTTTTAAATTACTCCCTTGAAAGTAATAAAATTACAAAGGCCAAAATAAATACAGCTTTCACGTACGCGTGATTTAAAAAATGCGGGTAGCGTTTCAGTAAGGTTTATTATTTAAATGGTAAGAGCTTCAAGTTGTAAAATGTTTGTATACTTACGTAATATTTTCCATTAATTTCTAAAAGAAAAGAAACTGAAAACAAACTTAAAATTTATTGGCAGGATATTGGGAATAACTACGACATATTAAGGACACGTTGTCGAATTTTAACTTGGAAACCCAGATAACAAATTTTTAGTGCTTTGAACTTGGATAAAACGAAATAAAAACAAAGAAAGGCAATTTTGTCAATTTTACTTATATCTACGTAATATTTTCCAATTTAAGTGTTTAAGTGCCTTCGAAGCAGTTATAGAAGACATCAGGAATCGATACATTTATGTTCACATTCGTAGTTATCGATAATAGACATATTCGAATATAAAATGGCCATATAGGTGCCCAGATAAATCCTGATTAACATCTAAAGGTCGCTAAATAACCATCATTATTTTGAAATGAAATTGCGCTATTTGCATCTCTTAAGGTTAGTCATGACCGAAATTTTCTCGGGTTTTCTTTCTATTCTCCTTGTATAATTTTTCTACATTCAAACTAATTTTTTTATTAAAATTTATATGCTCGAATACTTATTGATCTTTCATAATATACAAATCGGTGTATTTTTAGAATTAAATATTTCCGCTAAGAGACAGACAACTTATTGTTCATAACATCATAACTTGTAGAATACGTACTTTACATTTCCTGAAAATCTGACTACTATTCCGAGCGAATTTCTAGTTAATGATAGAACCACCTTAAGTAATATAAAATTGTTATTTTTAGCAGTTCATTTTCTTTATAATACTTTCATCTTTAATAATGATAGTTGTCTGGTGAAAGAATGTGTTTTTTGCAAACTTGGAATAAACTTGTAAAATGCTATTACGAATAGTGGAAAAGTTTTTCATAAGCTTTTTCAAAGTTTCAAAAGAAGTGAACAATTTTTCTTGTTATTACTTGTTCTTGTAATGTTTCCAGAATGTTAATTACCCATAAGTATCAATTAATTAAGGTAAAAAGTTAATAAAACAAATTGTCTTCCTTTCAAACAGGTTTTCAAGAAATACTTCATGGAAAATTCAATTTAAATGGTTGATATAAATTTTCTTTTACAGAGATGCTAATCAGCCTAGTCGTGCAGTTAAGTATGTCATTAACAACTCTGCATTAGTTGAAATTAACAATTTAACTTAACAGGTCTAATTAACGCAAAAGTTTGGTATGGGAAATGTCTGTATGTTGCTCAAAACCTCAAAATTAGTAGCAATTGCTTCAGTATTAACGCAAGAGTTATTATAGCCTAGCCAAATTAGATTGATTTTTAGTTCTGAAATTGAACTAATTCCAGACTCGATCACATCTGAAACATTAAAATTTTTTTTTCAAAAAATTTATTAAAGAACAAGTACATACGCACCTAGTACGTCGCGACTTCTCACATAAAACGTTAGAAATAAACAAAAATCATATTATGAACAATTATGTCGATAATTCCATATCGCATATAAAATTCCAGACTGATTAATATATTGCCGTGATAAGCTACTGTAATTTTTTATTTGTATAGCGGGGTAAACAAACGGCACTTTTTTTTTCTTCCCGGCTACTCAGCAATGAGACTCTAATTGTGGGCGTGTCAATGGTCCGTTTGTGAGTAACTAAAAACACCTCATCGGTTTGCCAACCATTCGCAACCTATTCAAATTAAAAATTGACCTTTGCAAATACCTGAATCGATTTGTACCTTTTGTACTGTATTTAATTTATGCAAAGATAACTCAAATAAATCTCCTCTTCAAATAAAAATAACCGATTCATTTATTAAAACAAAATTAAATCATGGAAACAAAATTATCAAATTCAAACAAAACAAATCAAGTGTACAATTTAACTTATTATAAATAATTCAATACCCCCAGATTTAATCGCACTAATTAAATTTATCATAAAATATTGTCTAACGATCGTTAACTTTATCACGCACAAATTATAGTCTTACCGGTTTCACTGCCGTAGAAGAGAATTGGTCCTTGTGTTTGTATGTCGCCTACGTAATGTGGTCCAACTTGGCATCCTCCAATTACCGTTCCAATCACATAACCATCGCCAACCATAAGTACTCAATTACTTTTCCAATTTAAAATCTTCCAAACCAAAAGAACACAAATTCGTCCTTACTATTGATGGACATCAAACGAATCTCAACTTCAAAAAATACGCCCTTCTTCATTTATCGACGCCACGCTAATTTTTCAAAAATACTCGAACAATGAATTACAAATAATCAACCATACGTCCTCATACTTTCACGGACATCCAGCGAATATCTCAAAATAACAAAAAAAAAAACTATCAATAATCAAAAACACGTCCTTCTTCTACTACGGACATGCAGGAAGTCTCTCAAAAATCATTCAAATTTCACGTCCGCCCTTCTCTCTCGACACCATGCCTCCCACCAAATTTTCTAGACCGGCGTATTTTAACCAATTTTCAAAAACTTGTTCGAATTATTTGTCCTTTTACCTTGGCTTCACTTTTAGTTTATACCTCGTCTTAACCTATTCGCGTTATCTAACTTAACAATTTTGAATTTACTTGATTTGTTTGTCAAACAGACTGAACATTTACACGAATGAGTCATAATTTTGTCTCTTAACACCTTTCATGAATGAATCAATTTTCCGAGGAGACTTAATTTTTGTTTGTCAGATATTAATCAAACAGCTCTTTAAAAAATCAAAGGTAGTACTTGTCAGACTTAGGTACAGTTTCAATTAGAGGTTTCTTAAACTTTTACCTTTTAAAACAAAAGATGTGTTTTTCGTTCCAACTCACCCCTTGGATCATTACAATATATTAATTTTTTTTTTCGATAACTAATTTAGGCGCGAGGTGCGTCTAAAGTCACAAGTTTTAAAAACCATTTTTAATGATTTTTTCCAGTGGATATTTTAGTTGTTAAATTCAATATCGGTACTTTTGAATTACACAAAAACTTTAATTTAGTCTTCCCGCCATGTTGCAAAAACTATGAATTGCTTTTGGTTTAATTTCTATACGTTAAATTCATTTTGCTTCAAAAAATTACCCTGGACTATAAAGTTATTAAAACTCTTATGAACCAAGACTACAACGTTATTTGTTCACTCTGAAATATCTGGAAAATAAGGTAGGGTAAAAAACTTTATATATGGCATAAAGTTATCTACAAAAATGATTTTAGGAATATTTATCGCCAAGTCAGTCGTTTGGCTTGCACACGCCGTCAAATTCTGATACTCGGGTTTAGAAAATTCTCGATTATTTGATGTTGAATTACAATGCAAAAGCGATCTGACTTCATTCGAAAACTGCAAAGAATACTTTTCATGTATTCTTTACTAAGTTACTTAATACTAAGTTTTAAACAAAAAAAGACCTCTGCGTTTTTCTCATACAATGGACTTAGAAATTTTGCGCAATATCGAACAACTTCGCACGTCAATAAAACTTCTACGTTCATTGTACGAGGAAAACTCAAGGTTAAAACTTATTTCGTTTAACACGTTGAGTGCCACAAGCATCACCGGTGATGATATTTATAATAAATATAAAATTTTGATTTCATAGAAAGGTTAGATTATATTAATAATTATTAGAAAATTGAAAGAGTTATAAATACACTTTGTAGTCTACCAATACTACACAAAAAATTCCAAACACTTGGGGTCATTTTTAGAGAGGATGCAAAATATATTTTGCTAAAAATTCTGTACCTTTTCAAATAATGCATATCAATATTATAAATTCGCGAATAATACAAAAGAAAACTATAAGCTAAGCACTCAGGGATTGTTTTTAAGGAGAAGTAAAAATTAGTTTTGCTTAAAAACTCCTGTAACTAAACCTGTAAATACAGCAAAAGCAGTAAACAAAATTTAAGTATCTCGGGATTGTTTTTAAGAAGATATTATGATAAATACATTTCGTTTAGAAAAACTCTAACTCTGTAAATATATTAAATCTGTGAATACACAAAAATAATAAGGAAAACCGTGAGCTAAGCATTATTACGGAATTGTTTTCAGAGAGGACAGAAAATAAATTTTGTTTAAAAATTTTGAAACTCCGTAAATTTACTAGGGGCATGGGCAACAGTGAGACGCTTTTTTTCTACGATCCTAAACTAGGGTATTTATTACCCAATAATTAAAATTTCTTTTTTACCAATAAAATCGATTTATATAAATTGATATTTTCTTCAATATTTTTTCAAAATTTGGAAACAGGCACATATAATTTGATTGAAAGTTATTTCCACAAAAATTATTTATATAATTCATTCATGAACAATTAAAAAATGAGTTTTTAAATATTTTAAAATGTTAAATCATCGCTCTGCGTAAAAATATGTTGATGAGGAGCTGGCGGGGATAGGAAAAGCGTAGCGGTTAGTGTGACTGAGTATTTCAAGATTTTCACGTCTCGGTTGAATTAAATAATTTTTGACCTTATTAAAAGTCGCAAAAATATAAAAATTACATTGTAGTAAGCAGGAAGAATTAATCTATAAATTATTCTTATTGATTTTTTTCAGACATGGACAATTCCGACAGTAGCGTAATGAAAACGGCAAAAGGTATAAAAATAATTAAAATTTTGTAGATGTTCAAATGGAGGAATGTAAAAAAAAACACTTGCGCATTTAGAACCTGTTCAACAAGAGGAACATTAATTTTTGGATTGATTGGTGCTATTTACATCAAAATGCCTACTAAAATTTTTTAAGCGACTTATTCGTCTGCCAGCACCCCATTATAAGACGCCTTATACAGAAAATGTCTATCTGAAATGAGATAATGAAAGGCTGACAGCACGGTTTTTCACCAACCTGGGTTGGAAGCGAATTGAAATCGAAAGTAAACAGCCATTTATTGGATTCCAAATACCTATGACAAGGGATACCCATTCTCCCATAAGAGCTGGCTGTCTGTAGTATACTGTATACTTAATCTGTGGTCTTACTCCCACCCATTTTAAATGTCTCACTGTTACATATTATAAAACTTTTCAAAAGTAAAAAAATACGCTAGCCTTATTGTTAATTTAAAAATGTGACTGAACTTATCTCAACCCAAATTTACTAACACATCAAAACTTAAATAATATTGCTCGATTTATACACAATCACTCCAGGAAATCACTGTTGAGATTCCTTTTGCCTTTCGAAAACCAATAGCATCTCATAACTGTTAAAACTGCCACCACAGATTCATTAAAATAGGATGGAACGGTACTTTTGAAGGCTAAACATATTATAATATTAAAGTGCTATTTGTGTAAGCAGAGTAGAATAAAAATAATTCAAATGTCTCACTGTTACCCACGTCTCACTGTTACCCATGCTACCATACTAATATTAAATCAATGAATACACCAAAAATCGTAATTATTTTTAAACAATTTGACTTGATACTCATCAAATAACTGCACTTCTTCTTTGCTGTTTAGAATTCTTTTTAATATTTCTGTTGTATTCAGAGCTATATTATTATGTATAATATTTGTAAATATATAGTTGACCTTTTAGGTAATAATGCAAAATTATAATAAAACAATTTTATTGTGCGACGTTTCAGAACATTTAAATTTGGCCCATTTTCAAGGTTTTTGAAGATGAAGATGGATGTAAGGAAAATGTAGAACAAGAACTTCATTCGTTACTACTTGTATTTTAAAAAGTGTCTTACCCTTTTACATTCATCTTCAAAAGCCTTGAAAATAGTCCAAATTTAAATGCCATTTTAAATTCCGATTTAAATGCTGATTATTTTTAAATATGACATTTTACTTTAGGGGAATGACTTTTTACTTTAGAGGGCAGCTGATGTGTTAAAATTTAGCCTTAATAAGATGTTATAATACGATTCATCCCAAATGAATTCTAAGTCCTGAAAACAGCAAGAACTAGAACTATTCCAAAACGTCAAATTTTGTACTACAAAATATACAAGAAAAGCTCATAAAAATGATTGCACCATGAAAAGTATTCTATGAAGTTCTGCAATGATGGATGCGTGATTTTTTTAAATTTTTAATTATATTTTAAACAGTTGAAAAAATACCGGCGCAACATCGAAAAACGACAAAATCGATGATTTTTGAAATGCGGGTTTTGGAGTTTGACGGCGTGTGTAAGCTAAACTACTCACTGAACGACAAAAATATTGTTCAAATTATTATTCTATATAATTTTACGCTCTACAAAAAAGGCGGGTAAGAAAGGATAAGAAAAAACAAACAGCGTCGCGTTTTTTTATTGAAAGGAGTATAATATAACATGAAGCAAAATTAATTTTACGTATAGAAAACTAAACCAACGATTCTTAGTATTTCCAGCCTGCAAATTAATTGGAGGGTTTTCATTTTTCCATGCCAAATTCGTTAAATCGTGCGGAAAATTTAATTACAAGTTGGATTAAAATAATCAGTGAATCGAAATCTCGATTAATAAAGTTCCGAAATTCGGAAAATTTCCACTCAAAACTGATTCAGGTCCCGCATAGCCCCTCTACTATAATAAATGTCTAAAAATATACTATGATATGGTATCTATAATGTTTAAAATCCAGTAAAGAATGGTGAATACCCTTCAGATAAAAAATTGTTGGTTTTCAATTTAAAAATAATCATTTTTAATTTATATTATTAAAACTAAGTTTCTACAAAGACCAATTCAATTAAGTTTACTTTGATAAAATCCAATTTTAAATAACTCATCAAAAAAGTCTGAAAGCTTTTTTCATTATTATTCCTTTTAAGTTGTGAATGAAGCTTTATAACACAGAATTCTGCATGGGATGTTTTTAATTTTTTATGTTTATTAAAACCAGCTTAATAAATATATTTTCCAAGAGCTCATATTGTGCCGAACACTTATTTCTCTATTTATTTATTAAGGTTTGATTAAACTTTTCATTTAATTTTTGATTACGACGAAGAAAAATTCAAGTTTAATTAATGTTTTCGAATTACTTCTATCAATTTAGCTTAGCTGCTTCGTTTAAATTTTAAAATTCATACTTAATTGATGTAAAACGTCCTTAAAAATTTCTTGATTATTTACAAACACAATTTGTAGGGTTTTTATAAAACCGCTACAAAACCTAAATAAATGTTTATTTTTTCCGTATGTCTATACCGTCATCGATCTAACCCATTTCCACACAACTTGAATTGTTTGATTTTATTCGTTTCCAAATTACTCATTTTATTTTATTTTTTTACATCTACATAAATATAAAAAAACCGAATAGTTACTTTACCACATTCTTTTTATAGAAAAACCGATTGGAGAAAATTTAAAGAAGTTATTTTAAAACTAGTCTACATGTTTTTCACGAAATTCTTTAAACTAACAATAGTAATAATATTAGTTGAACAAAAACTGACTGACCGACGTTGCGTTATACCCCTGTTTATTATAAAATTTAAATGTGGAAACTTTATAACTTTAAAGTACCTATGCAATTTTCTTGCCCATTGAAAATATTAGCCATTTAACATTTGAAATGAACATAAGCTTCGGTGTTATTTGTAGCTTTTTATCATTTATCAAATACTCAGATTTACCGGGAACGTTTTATAAAGGAGAGATCTTTCAGCAAAATTGAAATAGGATAAAGTATTTTAACTTGGGCTATCCCCAAGCGACTGCTTTCAACACATAAAAGCATACCTATGAAGACATCGATTTGAGTATCTGATGGTACAACATACAAAAGAATTTTGTATACATTCTAGGGCACATATTACATAGTAAGTTGTAAGTATTTTGTGAATATTTACATAATAAGCAACTATCACATGAAATCTTATAAAAAAAATTCCGTCACTGTTTTAAGAATTTATTTGTTATTTTAGAAGAAAGAAAACTTACCTACCACGTAAAAATATTTAATGTAATAATAATTCACTTATACTTTTAAGAAACATCACAGAATTAGCTTGTTTATGATGATAAATCGTTTTTCGTTTTGTCTTTTAAATAATTGCATTATTCTCAAGATGGGTTTTTAATGTATAATTATGAAATGACCTAATTGCTTAAAGAAACTGCTCTTGATAATAGTAACAGCAGCATGGACGATACTTGAGATTTCATCAAACTTCAGCTAAGTATTTCTTCAACTACTTGAAAGACAAAGTACCTATAGTATCTATAGACAACATCGCAGACTTTAAGTATATATTGACTTTCGGAAAATACTTTTTATCAAATGATTTGTGTAGCCTCACTTACACGACAGGTGCCACTATGTAATAAGTATTATGCCATTCATTGTTATCGATAATACAAAAATTATTAATTAACTTAGTTAGTCTTTTTTAAATTATTATACGTAAAAGGTTTCTTAAAAAATTTAAAAGCTTCGAAATAGAATATAAAAAATTCCTTTCAACTTTTCTTCCACCTTCAAAATTAAATAATAAACAACGTCTGACATTTCAATCTATATTAAAATTTTAATTGTTTGGGGGTTCTTAATTATTCTTAAATAACGCCTAATTCATTGTAACTACAAAATATAGGTATAATTTCCGAAAATATTTTACAAGAAAATATTAAACATTTTACTTTTCTCCCATCTTGCATTTTTTAACAAGCGGTTTATTTTCTAACTTTTCAGCATAAAACCTAGAAAGTTTTACTGTTCGTATCTTAATACACATTTTTAAATGGAACTTGAAACTTAAAATCCAAGTGAATTTTACTTGAAGATTTGACCTACTCAAATTATATGCTCCTCGTAAAAGTTAAATAGGTAGATGTAATTTTTTTTACTTTCATCCAGTATTATTTTGTTTTGTGAAGATCTTTATTCATATTTTGTTGAAAATATACATTTAACGTCCCTTGAGAATAGATATGCTTTGTCTGTGTGTGCGTGGGTACGTGAATTCATATTTCATGTATGTACCTATTATGTGGCAATTATTATTATTATATTGTGAAACAAAGAACCTACTAGATTTTTTTAAGTCAAAGAACCGTACGTGAAATTTTGATTTATTTAAAATATTTTTAAAATAGGTTTATAAATTATTAACTTGCATGAAATTAATTTAATAGAGAAAAATTTTCGAGTTATATCTCCGTCAAAAGGGATCACTACTTTCAATGTACTCTTTTCGTTTTATATTTTCCAAAATTTTTTCCGATTTAAAATTTACTGCATGAAAATGGTTTTCTCGTTTCAAAAAGGGGCATTTTTATATGAACGATTTCCCATGTTTGGGGAGATCATCCGGCTTTGATGAAGACCGATTAAATGCTTCAATTCGTGATAATCCACGTCAATCAACTCGGGAATTGGGCAATATGATGAATTGTGACCAATCAACTATGGTACGATATTTGCATTCCATGGACAAAGTTCAAATGTGGGTGTTTGGGTACCATACGTTTTGAGCGAAAACAACAAAAATCAGCGTGTTACCATTTGTGTTTCTTTGCTTGCTCGTCATTGTTTAGCTCGTCAATAACATCGGCCGTTTTTGTCCCAAATTCTTATTGGTGACGAAAAAATGTGCTTTTACATCAACATCAAGAACAGAAAGGAATGGCGGAGCCCTAACAAACAAGCAAATCCTCGTGCAGAAGCTGCTGCCCAGCCACGCAAGGTAATGTTGTCCATCTGCTGGGATAAAGAAGGCGTCATCTACTATGAATTTCTTCCGAAGAATGTAACCATCGCTTTCGAGGTTTATTGTCAACAACTGCGTCGCTTGGAGGCTGCAATTCTAGAAAAACGACCGGCAAGACGGCATGAAGTGGTTTTGCAGCATGATAATGCCCGTCCGCGTACTGCTAACATTACAGAAACAGCTAATTCAAGACCTCGGTTCGGAGGTTATTCCACATCCAGGGTCCGTTACTTTGCCCCCCCCCCAGTTAATATTTTTACACCAAAAGCAAGCACTGGGATCCTTAGAGCTAGCACCAGCTAGCACCCAAATATGAAAGCTAGCACCATTACAGTATTTTCACAAATCGACTTTGAAACCGGGGGGGGGGGCAAAGTAACGCTAGCCCCCCCCGGTTAATATTTTTACCCAAAAACCTAGCACTGGGATCCTTAGAGCTAGCACCAGCTAGCACCCAAATATGAAAGCTAGCACCATTACAGTATTTTCACAAATCGACTTTGAAACCGGGGGGGCCAAAGTAACGCTAGCCCCCCCCGGTTAATATTTTTACCCATAAACCTAGCACTGGGATACTTAGAGCTAGCACAAGCTAGCACCCAAATATGAAAGCTGGCACCATTATAGTTTTTCCACAAATTCATTTTATTTATTTGCACCTAAACGCCTCTTCTACTACGCACGCGTTGCTGGTTTTCGCCGCCATTTTTCAAAATAACGATCGAAATATTGTAAACAAACTTTGGTTATCCGCGGGTTTTTATATTCTATAATTATGTTTGTTAATATAGCTGTACCAAATTTCAGATTGGTCTTCAGCACTGAAATATTCTTAACAAAATTTTGATCTATCTATCATACGCCGTCAGTAGGTAAAACTTTTCTTTTAAAAAATATTTTTTCTCATTTTTTTTGTTTTGTTTTATTTATCTGATGATCTAAATTAAATTTTTATCTAATAAAACCGAATTTTTAAATTTGGAGTTGTATGGGGCATCTTGCACGGAGTACTTAAAAATTTCAATCATTTTAATTTAGAGGTTATTATCGGGCGGAGTGATAGAATTATGAAGGAGTACTTGCCTTGTATGTGTTTTATCGATATCAGTTAAAATAATTTTCACGTAATAATTCTAAGTGGGAGATAAAATATAAAGCATGTTACTCATGTAACATGTAACCCCACCCACACTCCTCAACCGATTTAATAATAAATAACTTTATGACGGTTCAGAAAATGCAAAATTAAAGTATACCACATATTTCTAAAATATGTAGGAATTTTTGTTTGTTATAAAATTTTTTCTTTTAGTAAATTTACCGGGTCCGTCAAGTCCTCCATTTTTGAATTTGATATTTTTTTTTAATGTCAGTCGCCAATAATGCTAGCGAAATGCTGGCAAGTGCTGTAATTTTTTTTGAAAATGCTGGGCCCGTTGAATTTTTATTTAGTGTTGAAATATTGACTTTTGACATAAACGTCAATTTGGCCCCTCCTTATTCAATTTTTTTCGAAATTTCAATTTTTCTTTATAAGATTTCAGAGTATTCGTGAAATGCTGGCGAATGCTGTAAATTATATAAAGAAGCTTAATCCGGTATGTTTTCTTTACTAATAAATCATATTCTTGAAGGAAATGAAGCTCCGAGCAACATACGTTGAATTTTAAATTATCGTAAAAGGGGTTTGTGCATTATTTGTAATGCACAGATAACGCAGAGGGCATTAGGCTATTCTTATTATAATAATTACTTGTACTAATTGGTAGATTTATTTTGTAAATGCAATAACTTGAAACAAAATAAATAATAATATATTTAATTTATTCACGAAAAACCAGTTTACATAATGTATTTTACAAAAAAAAACTTAAATTTAAAATCAGTCAATATGAGATGAATTGCGCTCCAGATTATCCAATCTCATAAAAACTTAAACGATTTTGTTTATATTATCTAAGAAGTATAATGCTTTTATGCGTTGGTCTCTCGGGCTCAGTGTGCTTTTTAGATTCGGTAATTTTTAGATAGAAGTTGATGGACAAGTAATTTGTTATTAGTACCGAGTCTCTTTAATGGTGCTTTACATGAGTAGCATGAATTATATGACCGCGATTTTAAAAGTTCCATACAGAGATTCGGAAAGTTGAAGGTTTATATAGTAGAAATAAACTAAATGCTTTGCGGAAAATTCTATTGTAAAAAGTACATATTTTAGTTTCGGACATTGCAATCGCTTCGCTCGCACAATCTCCTTACTAAAACCTATACTCGACGAATCTTTGAGTATTTTTCTTGACCTTGTGCTGTTACATACGAATGTATGTTGTTTATTCGTTGATATATAACGAAAACTAGCGCTTACACTATTTGCGAATTTATAAGAAATTGTCGGCTTGTTAAAATTTTTTAAAGTAAAGTTTAAGGATATGCTTATTTATTAATGTTATCGCGATGTCAGACAGTTTTTAGACTGATTTCTGATGTTGGATTTTCTTGTCTCTTCTGTGTGAGCTTCCTTTCTTTTTTTTGTTGACACATTCATTCACATCATAGTACTTGTAATGTAATGTTTTTCACGAAGTTTTCGTAATACTTATGTATGTACTGCCGTGATAAGCTACTGAACTTAATTTAAATTATATGGCGGGGAAAAACAACGGCTCTTTCTTCTACTTCCGGCTAGCTTTTGTGGGCGTGACAATGGTTCGATTGAAAGTAATTAAACACCTCATCGGTTCGCTAATTACAACCGATTCAAATTAGAAACTAACTCTTATGAGTACCTGAATCTACTCGTACCTCTTTTGCTGTATCAAACTTTAAGTAAAAACTCAAATAAATCTCCTCTTTAAAAAAAAACAATCGATTCATTTATTAACACAAATTAAATTTATGAAGAAACAAAGTTATCTGCAAAATTAAACAAATTAGGTGTACAGTTACTATAAAGTTTTAATATTCTAACTACCCCCCGATTTATTCGCACTAATTTAATTTTAAAAAATATTGTCAAACAAATCAAAACGGTGCGCGCACAATTTATTTTTTTACCGGCTTTACTGTCCACCGTCGAAGAAAAGAACCAGTACTGTTGTTTGTAGAATTCGCTGATGTTGACGGAATCTCGCATCCAACCTATCCATCATTCACAGCTCAAATTATCGAAGGAATCAACGACCATAGATATTTTGTTTTCAAACAAATTAATCTTCTTTCCGTTTTTTCAGGTAATTATTAATCTTCCCCAGTTACTAACTTCTAACCATACTCCAAATTTTAACCAACAAATATTTCATAGCGGTACCAAAAATTTTATTAAATTAATATCCGTTGTTGTCTTAGTCTCGTACTAATATTCAATGACCACAATTATACTTCTTACTCGTAACAAATCAAATCCTTTTTAACCAAATTTAATTCCCAAAAATCAAAAATCGTCCTTACTTCTCAACGGACGTCAAGCGAATCCTCAAAATACGTCCTCACGTCTCGACGGACACACCGTGAGTCCCCTAATCCTTCCACAAATCTCCCCTTTCCAAAATTTATGAGCAGGCGCGCCTTACCAACTTTCAAAACTTGACAGCACCACCTTTGTCTTTTTCTCGTGTTACCTTCTCTTTTATTTATGACACATTTTCCACTGTTCGCATTTACCTAATCTAACAAAATTTTTTTTTATTACTTAATTTGTTTTTCCAATTAACTGAACTTTT
This sequence comes from Podabrus alpinus, assembly GCA_932274525.1. NCBI lineage: Eukaryota > Metazoa > Arthropoda > Insecta > Coleoptera > Cantharidae > Podabrus > Podabrus alpinus. Next base: position 45,268,456 of record OW026451.1, read on the forward strand.
TATGAATACTCATAACTTTGTATCTTTACATCTTTAGCAATGAATTGATTTTTGAGGAGACTTAATTTAGTTGGTCAGATTTGAGGTCAAACAGCTTTAAAAACAATAGAGGTATTTGTCCACTCAAGTACATTCCAAAGTGGTATCTTAACCTTTTTCCTTTAAAAACAATCGGTGTGTTAACTACCTAATCGAGCGCCCTTCGCAACACCGAAGTACATAATAAATAAAAATGTTATAAAAATTCATTGCAGAAGAAAACACGGCTGATTATTGTTTTGTCATAGAGTTTATACAATTAAGCCAAATTTGATAGCTATTTAATTTTTATAGTTAACAAAACGCTTGTTAATTTTTAAATTTTGATTTCACAAAAAAGTAATAATTGTTTTCTTTATCATTCCAAAAAGAATTTTTTTAATCCTTTGTAATAAAATAGTTGACTGGCTACATGTAATTTTTTTACCTATTTTAATTAGATACAAATACTGAAAATTCCGGAAACCTTTTGGATGCGAATCAAATTGTAGAAGCTTTTTCTTAATTTACGAAAACATATAAAATTGATAAAGCACGATCTAAGAGGCGCACCAGAGACTGGCGATTTTCTCTCAAGTCTGGAATAAAACTGTAAAATACATGTCCTCCGACAGGGTTGCTTTAGCAAAAAAATTTCAACATCGTTTGATACTCCCTTAAAGGGAAACTGTAATTATAGGAATTCACGATAAGCCTAGTAGGTGTCCAAATATAGGAAAGTTTCTACATGTACCTAATACTAAACTTACAATAGGAAATAAACCAAAAGCATTTAGAGTGATAATATTTATTTAATTCGTTAGTAAAAAGAATAAAATAGTTGTATTTTGGTTAAAAGTAAAAGTAAATGTTAACACAATATTATTAATTAGGCACTAAAGTAAAAACGCAAAAGCAATTTTCTTGAAGATTTAAAGAAAGATTACAAATTGTAATATCATTTTTTAATAATCACAGTTCAATAAGAAAATAACTCAAAACTTAGAATAATAATTTATTAATAAGAAGGTAAGAAAGTAGTCTTACCATATTTTTTTATTTACCATAAGATCAGGCGGCCTATCGGCCGTCCTGATTTCCTTTAAATATTTCTAATTAATTTCTAATAATCTAATTTTTTTCTGAATCTTTAGACACATCCATACGAAGACCAGAGAAAACCTTAAATCTTAAATGTTAAGATCGTTTAATACAAATGTGACTGTTTATTAACATTTAAATGTTGGACGGGTCCAAATCCTCAATTTGTTTATTTTCAATCACCATATCAAAACTATCACCTTGTAATAGTATTCTCCAACTTTGTACCGCTCGCCCATTCCATAATTATGTATTCAATTTAATTTAATTTAAATCTGAGACAACTTATCCTTTTACGATTTTCAGGCAGTTGCTTTCTCTAAGAAAAAAAAATTAAGTGATTTTTTTAAATTTTTAATGTATTCGCGTACTTTGTGCAATTAAAAAATATTGTTTGGCTTTCACTTGCTGAAGAAAAGAGGCGTAGCGACAATAAACAAATTAACTTTTCATAATTTAATGTATAAAATGATTACAATTTTGAAATACACATCTGCATCAATGTAAATTCTGTCAGAGTTGGTAATTATAATGCATATTACAACGCTTTGTGTACCAACATTGTATACAGTAATTCTTGGCTATACAACAATCCATTTGATATTGAATTTCAGTTCAAACGCGTTGAAGCATGATCTGGGTTTATTACAGCCACAGCTGTAGTGATTTTCTCTTTTAGATAATCGAATCTTTGAATTCTTGAAATGAAATTTTTTTTATAACATCACATAAAAAATCAGAACTGTAATTGAAAACTATCAATGTCTACAATACTGCCAGCTTGAAAACTATCAACCTATTTTTTACACTTTTTGCTTTAGCCAAACGCAAAATTAATAATAATTATAAACTTGTTTGTCTAAATTACATTAGAGTACCTAACATAGAAAATGTAATTTTTCCACGGGCACTGCTTTCTTAGTGTTCATTAAGATTATTGTTACGAATAAATTACGGAAAGTTGATGAAATTCCGAATCGATTTGCTCCAGTAGATCCATTAATCGCATGGAGTTGTGGTATTTTTGATTTGGAATCCATGTATTACTTTATTAAAAACTATAATGATTTTAATTTATTTTCACACCGTCACGTCGGTTCAAATAACTCCGGCTTGACCGTCATGTACTATTTACAATTTCAATCCGGTCGAAAAATATGAGGTAAGTTTTCTTGAATCGACTTGACGAAATATCTTGGATTAGGTACTCGATTCGTTCGATTGTTGCCTATATGAATTGTGTGTGTTGAAAATAAATTATATTGCGGTACAAATTATAATTGGAAAGTTTGAATTGTAGTTTTTATGTAATGCATAAAAAATTTATGCAGAAACTTGGGTCCATGAAGTTAAGTACTCCTTTTATGGTGATAATAATGACATTTACACCAAAATATGCAAATACTCTCACATTAAACAAAAATTATTACCAATTCCAAGAATTGATTATGGTAATAAATTACGGTAATATTCTAATATTAAAACATGATATTACATTGTTAAAGTATCCTATGCAATGTCGACTATCACTTATAAAAAATTAGGCCTATCATATGAATGTCAACGTTGTCAAGTCTCTCATTTATTACCCCCCTTAATGTTTTTCTACACTTTTGGCGCGTCAATGGACGTTCAAGCACAATGTTAACATATAAATTGAAAATTTTGCTTTTTCACTTCTGCTATAATACCGGAATATTTAAAATCGGTTTTAATTTAAATCCCAAACATAAGCACTTTTAAAAGTGCTGACTCGCAAAGTTGGCAAACATGATAGCACAAAATAATTATTTTGTTAAATTTTTGCTGCCTTACAAAATTCGATACAATTAATTTCGTTGTTTTTTTATGATTTAGGTTTAAAATTGTCTTGCATTGACTGTGCACGAATTTCAACGCAACACTACATTGTTTACGAAATTTTCAGCTTTACAGATGTATTCGGGTTAAAAGTTAAATGATAACATTTAACATGTAGTATTATTATAAAGTTTATTCGTCGACCAATGTTTGCTAAAAGTAAGTCAGTTATTCAGAAAATGGACGATGTATTTGTGAATTCTCGTATTCCACTATCATCAGAGCAGTTTCAAACGCTATCTTTAGATTCGGATGGGAATCTTAGGACGCCTGACCTGGTTGCAGATTTTTATATCTATTTAAAACGTTTTTCTATCACAAAAATTAATCGTGTGAACTTGAAAAATAAATAAATTTTAATTATTCGAACAGTTTTCAGACAGTAAAAGCGGGGACCAAATTACTTTCAGGAGATGCACTTATTTGCTGTAAAATTTTCAACATAAAATATTCATCGTATTGAAAATATCAAAAAATCACTTGCAATGCTTTTTATGGTTCTGGATTATGCGATTTTTCTGAAAGTATCATTGACAGTAATTTGCGTTTCCACCAGTCTAAAATATTAGCATTTGAACTTTTCTGTCTGTTTGGATTGACACAATTTCTGAGTAGGTTTATAAATATGAATTTCATTAAAATATATTATAGATTGGGAAATCAATTGAACGAGTTTAGTTTTTCACGATATTTTAAAATGAAATTTTAAATATTAAAATGAAACTTTGATAGCAACAGCTTCGTTAATATTATTTGTCAGTACAAATTATAATAATGCTTTGTGCGCAATACTCCATTTGCTTTACATGTTCTCTGAAAACTATTTTTGAAAAGAGTTGATCATTATGTACAACGAATGAGATTCATTAGGACCTGAATCTCAAACTGGGAAGAAATTCTCTTACACGTATAGAAAGTGTGGAATTGTATCAGGTTGATGCATAAGTTCGTAGCGTTTTTGGTTTCCAAAGTAAGAGTTGGAAACAAATTTGTATGAAAAATATCAATGTCATTTTAATGCCATAGTATTGTTTTATTGAATATTTCTTGAATTTTTCAATTTGTGGAAAGTTAGGGGTAATTGTTGGCTAAAGAAAATGGAGTGTCAAGTACAAAAAAATGAACATTTCCGATAAATCCTTTTGTTTGAGTTTAACCGAGGAGTTAAGGCATCGGAGGCCGCTAGAACTATTTGTGCCGTTTACGGAGAGAACGCCATCATGGAAAGTACTGCACGAAAATGGTTTTCTCGTTTCAAAGAGGGGTATTTTGATATTAATGATTTCCCACGTTCAGGGAGACCATCCGGGTTTGATGAAGACCGATTAAATGCTTCAATTCGTGATGATCCACGTCAATCGACTCGGGAATTGGGCAATATGATGATTATGACTAATCAACTATCGTACGATATTTGCATTCCATGGGAAAAGTTCAAAAGTTGGGTGTTTGGGTAACATACTTTTTGAGCGAAAACAACAAAAATCAGCGTGTTACCATTTATGCTTCTTTGCTTGCTCGTCATCGTTTAGCTCGTCAACAACATCGGCCGATTTTGTCCCAAATTGTTACCGGTGACGAAAAATGGTGCCGTTACATCAACATCAAGAACAGAAAGGAATGGTTGAGCCCTAACAAACAAGCAAATCCTCGTGCAAAAGCTGGTGCCCATCCACGCCAGGTGATGTTGTGCATCTGGTGGGATAAAGAAGGCGTCATCTACTATGAATTGATTCCGAGGAATGTAACCATCACTTCTTAGGTTTTATTGCCAACAGCTGCGTCGTCTGGAGGCTGCAATTCAAGAAAAACTACCGGCTAGACGGCATCAAGTGGTTTTGCAGCATGATAATGACCGTCCGCATACTGCTAATATTACGAAAGCAGCTATTATTCAAGACCTCGGTTGGGAGGTTATTCTACATCCGCCCTGTTCTCCTGATCTTGCTCCATTAGAATTTCATTTTTCCACTCTTTATCCAACAATCTCCGCGGAATCTCATTTAATAACGACGTTGCTCTTCAAAATTGGCTCGAAGACTTCTTCACCTCCAAACCTCTGGTTTTCTTCAGGTGTGGAATAGAAAAACTGCCAGAACGTTGGGAGTCAATCATAAACAATGCAGGAGAATATATTATTGATTAGTATATGTATTTTTTATATTTAGAATATTAAATTAAACCTCCCTGATTGTATATTTTAAATAACTAAATAAACCTTGGCCTTAGACTTATTGGAAAACCTTCTTATGTATGAATTTACAAAAGCAATACACGTTGAAGGAAAACGCACAAAATTATTCATAAAAAAATGAAAACAGTCAATATTACACGCAGTTCATCAGATATCGAATACGGGTATTAGCAAACAAAATGGTAATAAAACCATAAAGCAATTTGCAAATATTACCCATTCCTTAAACTCTTGACATTAGAACTAAAAAATGTTTGATATGATGTACATATAATCTTATAAATCATGAAAACACTTCTATAAACGCCAAACAGTTTAACGGCACACATAATTTTATAAATGAAATTTTGAGATTTATTGTTTTCACTTATAACGCTGTACCAGCTATATTTATAACATAAAAATCTTTAAATTGGAATTAGTAGGTACATTATTAATATTATTATTATTGCAGAAACCAAGTGGAACTTATTTAAGCTAAACACCTAAATTACTAAGCTATTTTAGTTCATGTAATAGCAATATTAATAATATCGCCTATAGTGGTGACTTAGTGTGAGTTAAATGAAATGCCGGGTTCAATCTCTTGGACTTCAAGGAATTTCAAAGCTTGGTCCTAAGTTGAGTAGCGACACTTTATGGTTAAAGGAATCCTTCTTGTTTCAATAATCAACGAATCACCCCTGGTCGACTGTCAGAATCAATAAAGTGTGAGATTGAAAAGTGTTTATGTACCTACCTACTGTAATATCGTGTATTGATAAAAATAATTTTATTAAATTTAATTTAGATGCAGAATATAAATCAGAAATTAAACAAAAAGATTTTTGCGGTAAAGTGTTAATTTTGAAATAGATATAATCGTCATGCAAATTAGATATAAATTTTAATTTTTAGAAGTAAGGTTTCACCTTATGAATTAATAATGTGGTTATGAGTGGTGTGAATAAATGTAATTAAAAATTTATTTCAAATATTTAAAATTTATATTGTTGAAGCTATCGTATATTCGTGGTATATTTATTCATCATCTATTTTAAAATAATATGCTACCACATGTAGTGCTTTATAAATCTAAATATTATTTACAGATGTATTGTTAATGTTTAATAATTATTCTACATTATGCACAATTAGTTACAAAGAATTTTTAAATCGGAATATGAGTAAATATAGTGTATTTGTGTAGAATTGCATGGTACTCAAATACAAGGTGTTCCTAAAAAGTCTGACCTAACTTTGAGGGTGTTAGTTACTCACTAAAAGATAAGACAAGTTAAAGCATTTCTGTATACGCATATATTCCACCCTGTATGTACGATATATTATACTAATATTATTTATTCTAGTAACGAAATAGAGATAAGAGATAATTTGAAAATGTAATTAAAATTAGGTCAGAGAGGCTTGCATAATAATTTGTTTAAGACTAAGGTCAAATAAACATAATATCATTTATTAAATAAATAATATTTTGCGTTATTGGAGGTATAGTTTTAGGGAGTAGATTTATGCAGTGGTTGTGGTCTAACCAGAGAATTCAACTGTGGAGAACGAATGTTTACAAAGCCTTCTCAATGGCTAGAACCGCATTTTAGTACCTTGTAAAATTAAAATGGAGGTGGCGGTTACAATAATTGGTGGTTGCGGTGGGATACGAACCCATGTCTCCGAAGAGACTGGTAATTTGCTAAAAGCCACCACCGAAGATCAATTATAAGCACTAGATCTTATTTCTTCTATCATAACTGTTTTACTAATTTTTATTTCACATGCAGAATAATTTTATTCATCAAAATAAGTAGTTTACCATGTCTTATCCATCAGAATTTAGTCGCCCCCAAATAAGCTATAAATAAAAATAGACAAGCCCTGTAATTATATTAGATTTTTAATTTAATATTTAACCGTTGAAGGAGGATACATTTTTCCTTTTAAAATACTTTTTTTGCGGTTTTCCGGTCTTTTCAGTTAATATTTTATTGTAAGGACTAATAATTAAGGCTCTCAAAAATTGAAATTTTGTACGCAAAAAAATTGCCAATGACCTACCCTTAACATAACAATTTACGTAATTTGCTTCCAAATGGCTCTTCGAGCGGGAAGTCAAGTTTCTCGCTTGATTCTATATTATTCAAAAGTTTTCAAAAGGTGGAGATTAGATGAACGCTCAATATGACACTTTTAACGCCGAATTAAGTGATACATATTTTTATTCCTTTCATTTTTTGTAAAACAACGGTTCAGAGAAAAAGTAAAACAACCAGCGCTAAGTCTCCCTTTGGGGGTGGTTTTGAGGGTATTTCATTCACAGGGAAGGTTGAGACTTCGGAGATTTATATTCTTGATCCCATTGGGAATAGATATACCAAATATAAATTCATTATAAATTTTTTTTCTAATCAGATTTTTTGGTTAACTTTTGCGTAGTAAATTTGTAAATTGGAGAACACAATTCTCTTTCATCAAGTTTGTATAACATTGAATAATGATGAACTATACAATGTAAAGTGTAAATAAACGTAGAAACATCAATAAACATAGTATGTATTTTCTATGTCTTTTTAAGCAACATTAGATGAAATTTTAAAAAATCACAACTAACATTATATTGATATGGAATAACCCCCCCTTCAAAATTTTATGGGTAGCGGGTTGTCAATTGTTTTTCTTCCCTTTATTTCTTATGTATACTTGATGTTTGATGATACCAATATCACGGTTGATTTAATCGTATTTAAGGTTGAAACAGCTGTTGTGAATTCTAGTAGCTAGAATTGCAACAACAATAATTATTATTGTTTCCACGATTGCTTGTAGATTTCTCGTCTATTTATGTCGACCAATAGATCGTGTTTTCAACTGTGCACTTTTAAAACTTGCAAGAGATTTTTTAAATTGTTTGTCTAACAATCGGTCAACAATAAATTATTAAATTTTGTATTTTCAAAAATTCAATATTTAAACTACTTAATAATAATATTATAATAATTTTTAAATTAATAAAATTGCTACAGAAGTTTCAAACAAATTTTGATTCGCTTGAATCGCCGGAAGCTATAATATAAGTTTGAGCAAATTGTTTCATACGTTTTTCTTAAAGACGATTTAAATTAATACCTTAATACTAAATAACATAATCTATATTGTTGTGTCCATCGTGTATCATAAAATAAGTGTATAGATACAAAAGGAAACAATCGGAGATGATTTTAAATGTATTAGTTTTAAGTTATTGTTAAATAAGTTTTTGTATGATTTTAAAACGCCTGGTGATAAGTTGCGTAGGCAATAAACAATTCAGGAAAAAATCATTAAATTTAAATCAAATGAGAATAAAACAAAGGAAAAAAGAAAAGAAAAATGGTAGTCATGAGGGTAATAATGAAGGAGTAAAAAAAAGGAGGTCTTTTACATAGGGGAAGCGAAAAAGATAGTCGCAAATCACAGTTCGATTTCAATTTTCGACAAGCATAGTCGAAAATAAGAGTTTAATTTCAATTAGCGACGAAGACAGTCGTATGAAAATAGAGTAAATTTGGATTAAATAAAGCACGAGATAGAGGCAAAGACAATTGGACTTGCCTACAAAAGAAATTTTGGAATAATTCTGATATCTGGAATAATTATGAAATAAGGTATGGACAATTGTGGTAGCAGGATAGTAGATCCATAAACGAATGTTGTTTGGGTCTCTGAGAGAAAGGCGTTCCAGAGTAAGGAGTTTGGCAGGAAGATTAAAAGAATTTTCTAATTCATTTGTGCGCGTTGGATCTGTGCATCGTATTAACGAACACGACGTCGCAAGGTATTTTAGATAATTTTAGTCCTAATCATTGTTGTTCCGTTTCCTATATTAATGTCATTAAATCTGTTTATATGCGATCAGATTGTTTTCTTTTGAACTGTTTACCAATAAGACGTTTAAGCGAGTATTGAGAGGAATACACCTGAGATAGAAGAGTCTCTCTCGATACTAACACGGTAAGTGTTCGAATTGTTCATCCTTATCTTGGCATTTATCAAAATAGTCAAGTTGGGGACGCAACAATATATATAAAACAGGGTAAATTATAAATGTATTTTAATATTGTATGTTCACTTTGTATAATAGTTTGAAAATTTTCAACATAATCTAATTTAATCTAAACTTCTTGGAAGGTAACACAATCGAAGGTGTAATTCGTAACATGTTACAATTGCGACACCCTTCGGTAAAATTGCTATTAGAATTACGATGTTGCTCAAGCTTCTCTTTCTTATTGGTATTTTTTGATTTGTTATAGTTGATAATGGTTAAACCTAGGGCAAGGAAAAGCTCTAGAGGTAGCACTCCTCTAGAAACTTTTAAAAATGCTACAGATATCGCTCATAACGTCATAACTCCAAAAATTGCAATTTTTGGTTATTTATATAGAATGCACTTTGTATTAGTTCTTAACTGCTAAAACGGCATATCTGTAGCTTAAAAACTTGGCATCAGAGGGCATTTTTATCGTATTAATTCTTATGGGTTCTTATGGTAAATAGAAACTTTAATTGCGTTTTCCCAACAATTACGTTTTTTAGTTATGACGCTTTGTATTTAATGAGCGATATGATCAAAAAAGAAAATATCTCAATTATAAAAGCAGCAAAGTAATAAATTAATCACTTTCGCAGTATTTTTTCTGTTATTCTTGCGTTAGAATATAAGTTTTTACCTTAAAGAGTTTTAATTTTTATTTATAAATATAATAAGAATTTAGTTACATTTGACACCACCGTGGTGTCATTTGTAACAGTTTGAAATGTCTTAAAAAATAAGTATTTCAATAAAAACTATTAGCAATAAAGCGATTTTATCGTTACACATTGTAGCCTAAACCCATTTCTACCTTACACAAAAATATTGTTTTATTTGGAATATTAAGGTCAACTCTATAGGGATTTTTGTCGAAATTGTTACTTTTGACACCACGCTTCCCTATGCTGATTGGTGATGGGATGGTCTGAACATTCAGATGGCGCACAGAAGAATCAAATCACGAAAAGCTTGCTAAATCCTTAATATGTGATTCTGTTACACAAAAATTGATATCCTTGGGTTTTACAGGTCGGAGATTACGAATAAAAAGTAAAAATTGGTAAAAATAAAGTGGTGGACTAAATATGAACTGTTCGCATACTGCAGAAGACCGCAACCGCACCGTGATAAAACAACCATAGTTAGGTAAAAACACACCTTAAAGCTAAAAGTTGGTAAGAATAAATTTGGAGGTCTACCGAATATAAATCAGTCCTATCTCAGCACATTCACGGTGGTGGGTAACCACCAGTGGTACTGGAAGACTGCAGAATAGAACTAAATGCCATTTTGAAAATAACGTTAATGACTTATTAGATAAAATAAAAATGTGAACTGAAATGTAATTATTTACTTTCTTTCATTAGTACTACTTTCATTAGTAATCCATACCCGCGGTATAAAATAAATGTGATAATGTACGTTTTAGATTTAACTCATGTATTCCTGACCTGGAGGATACTTGATCTGGGAGGATGGAAGGCTTTATTACTACTCATCAAATATAAATATACGAACAATCAATTATTCCGGTTGTTTTCCATTGTAACCTATCACACCTGATCAATCATACATAAATTATAAATTGATGTTAACTGTTTACCGCCTTAAACAAAATTGCAGCATATTTTTTTTTTCCAGGATACAGCGAAAACGTCATTTTTTTGTTTATTTATAGCTTCGAAAGTCATCGTTTCTCGTACGATGTAAGTTATCAGTGTTACTTGATATCTTTTGGTATACGAAATGAAAATTATCAGTGTAACTTGATATCTTTTGGTATACGAATATGTACATTTCGGGTAAATAGGTCATTGCTGACGCCGGCGGCATATTGGGCTCTTTGTCATTAAATATAGTTTGCTTTGTCATAACACTTGGGGTGCGTTCAGAAAACAGAAATGCTTACCCAATCGCCCAAGTGTGACACTGGTGCGAGAAAGTCGTTCAAAAATTAAAAGGGTGCAACCCATACCGGCGTTCAGAAATAGCTAGGTGTTTGACCAAGAGTTACCTTTAATCGCCGCGGTCTGGACTGGAGTGTAAAGTGGGTGAACGAGCCGCGCAAGCGTATACAATCAAACAATAGATTTGTCGTGTTCTGTCAAAAACTCTTTGAACATGGAGAACGTGAATATTGGTGAATATTGTGAAAATTTTGTGAAAATATTGTGAAAATTATCATATAGGTATAATGCCACAAGAGACTATCAAATTGTCGGCAATAATTTTTGAAACTGGAACCGAGTGTTTGTCGCCCTTAAAATCACCATGAGTGCTTTAGCACGAATGGTGATTTGAAATGGCGACAAACACGAAGATTCCATGGTTTAAAAATTAACCGACAATTTTATAGTATCGTGTGGAATTCGTTTGACAATTTCGTAAATAAAATTTCAATTTTTTCTGACAGCAAATAATTTATAGTATGCGTTCACGTAGTTTCCATCGTTACTATGGAAATTTGACAATACAGACCACGGTGGTCGTATTGCCGCGACAATACACCACCGTGGTCTGTATTGTCAAAGGAAGTAGATTATGATTGGTTCAAATTGATGAGATTGTAACATCCTATTGGTTGAATTATTATGAACGAAATTGTCACAAATAATCACTTTCTACAACAGAATCAATGAAAAATTTTAAAAATGAGGTTATAGGTTATGAATTTGAAATAAACTAAAAGCACCAACACCTTGAGCCGTTCATATGAAAGCGTACAGAGTTGTCACACCATAGTCACACTCAGGCAACACCTTGTTAAATATCACCTTTACCTTGCCGTGCATTTCTGAACGCACCCTTGCCGTGCATTTCTTTGTACCCGTTAACTTGGCGGGGAATCCCCGCTGCTTGTCTGCATTAACTTCTACTTGTTATCTTAAGCTAGCATTGCATTTCTTTCGCGCCTACACGACACGTGTGGGGTATTTATTTATACATTCGTTTAAATGATCATTTTGTTTTGGATTTTTAATTTGTAATAATAAATATTTTAATTTTTACATTTAACTTAATATAATGTTTTTATTTGTATCTTGGTATTTCATTTCATTACAAAATTATTTTGTGGTATTCCTTTGATTTTTTTGGTACATTTTCCTTTTTTTATTCCTGTAGGACTTAATCCTGGAGAAAAAATAGCATACGTGATGCGTACAGAAACAATCCATTTCAAATGAGATTGCTTATCACAACGAGCCGCCAGGCGAGGATCATTTTCTGTTACTTATACGTAATAGCTATTCCCTTTATATTACAGTTTCTGGTTTCATTTTCATTCATTGAAAAGAAATTTCATCTTCATGAAGAAGTTTCTTTAGTAAATAATATTATCAAATAAAATCGTATAGCACTGATCAAGCATTTCTCCCAAACATCGTTTAACAAAAATAAAGAATTTTATCGCTACTCGATCAGTAAGTGAGCAGATAACCCGCTGTACAGACTATGCGTAAGCAGGTGTTCCTTCCCGGCTATCTGTTGCTATAAATAATTTTTGTCTAGAGCTCATTAACTCGTCTAGGGAGATTTTAATGTTCACTTTGCAATTTTTATTTATATTTGCTTTTGAATTAACGTGATCAATATATCTTTAATTAAAGTTAATTTCAATAACTACATTGGTTATTTAAAAGCGAAAGTATTTTGTATTGTAATCATCTTGCATTATTCGTAAATAGATCCTTCGTTTTTATATGCTTATCACTTTCATGGTCTTATTCTGCAATTTTAAAGATAAAAATAGAACGCATAAATGAACTACATATTTATTTATGGCTACGCTACAATATTTTGTTTTGAATTTTCTTTAAACATTAATTACATATGGGGTTAGCTATAATTATTGGCGATGTTTTATTTGTTATTAAAGGTAAACGTAACATTGTTACAATTAATGAATTTAAACACTCTACTATCATCATTGTCGTCACTACTTTTTTGAACATAATTAACAAGGATGTGCCGCGCTTATCGTTTGGTATGCATTAGATAACTGATTACGCTACTTTTCTTAGTAGCGTTTTCCCCGTATAATGTATTTTCTTTACATTGTATAGTGTTTGCTTACATTGTTACGCCTTTTTTGCTGGTCTTCAGCAAGTTATTTTTGCATCATATTTTTATAAATAGTTGCAATATTTTAATTATGTCTGTTTTTAATTATACTTCCTCCAAATTTGTTTATTTATTGTATTTTGGTTCTTACTGATCGAGATTTCGATAAAATATCTTATTTTTCCTCGCCCCGTTAGGGCTTTTTACCGTCTCGAATGAAATTACGTCACTCGGCGCAAGCGCCTCGTGACAATTTCAACCTTGACGGTAAAAAGCCCTAACGAGCCGCGGAGAATAATATACTATTACAGCTTAAAATTCATTTTTGTTGAACTTTACCATAGCAGTGGTTTGGTGTGATTGGCGATTGAGTTATAGCGCGAAAATTTCTGGTTCGTATTGGGAACTTCACGGAATTTCTTATTGCGTCCCTTCGGTGAATATCATTTATTTGAATTAGTGCTATCTAATATTTACTTCTCATCAACAATTAACTAGAAATAATAACAATCCACAAATCTCTTTAAAACAGTATAGTGCACCAATGTTATTCAATTTACTGTTACTATGCGAATTTCCTAATGGTTTGAGGAAATCTTGAAACATTTAAAAAATACAGCAAAATGATCAAGAATTACACCTCTCCCCTTTGCTGTGGTTATTTTTATTATGGTACGGTTGAGAACTTTCCCTACAGATTATAATTAACATCAGGTTCAAATGTAAATCGAGGGGAGGGAACAAAATTTAAAATTACAATTTAGTACAAAATAATTTTAGTTCGAATCCGATACTCTTTTAATAAAAGGTAATTTTAGCAATATAGTTTGTTTTTAAGTCAAAAAGGCTAAATGTCCTGTACTTAAAAGTTCACTTACTTAGTGATGTTAAGGAAATAAAAACTAGAAAAGTTTACGAAACAATGAGAGAGACATGCCATCAAATTTATTATAACATTAATTTATTCTCTTAAACCGAAATGCACAAAAATGGTAAATAATCATTAAACTACTAACGCTAATATTGGCCTTTGTTCACAATAACGAAAGTAATAATTAAATGGTGCCTGATACATACGTATATGTTAATTTATATAAATTTCTTCAGGCGATAGTACAAATAACAAATTAGATCGATGTTGGAATTATTATGTATTACATTGAATTTGACGTGGCTGGTGATAGTCAACTATTCGCTGTTAATATAAATTCCACAATAAATAGGACCTTTGATGTAGATGGTTTCGTTGATTTTACAATTAAGGTTATTGTATTAAAAAACAAATAGCAGGTCCTCATAACGCAACCTTAATTTCCAAAAGGGTATTTTGGAATCCAAAATAACAACTCAACTTAATCAATAAGCCTTATAAATGGCAGTTTTCAATAGGCTGGATTCTCCAAATGGTAGCAAAACATTCGGCTCGAATAACCCAAAAGTAAAAGTGAAATGACAGCGGCTAGTCCAAAAATTGTTACGTTAAAGTTGTTAAAGTTGTTTTCGAAGTCGAAATAAATGCATAATGGGAATCAACGAAAAATTAAAGTCAAAGCAAAGTTCAAAATCAAACGATGCTCAAAAATGGAAGGAAAGGTTTGGAAGTCTACATGTCTCGAAGGCTGCATGCACACTGATAGAGCAAAACGTTTTAAGAGAAAACAATTTGTTTCATTTAAAAATATGATAGAACAAAACGTTGCCAAATAAAATGTATTGTTTTGTGTTAATACGTTTTGATTTATCTTAAAACGCTTACCTTGGTCTGAAAACAAACTGATTAAAGCAAAAAAGTTGTTTTCAGATAAAGCAAAACGTTTTAAGACGAAACAAAACATTTTGTTTGACAACGTTTTGTTTTATCGTGTTTTTTGATTAAACAAAATAATGCTTTTTAATGCGACAAAACGTTTTGCTCTATCAGTCTGGTCTAATTTCAAAAAACGAAAAAATTACCTGTATTACTTTTTGGTGACGAACTTGCCTTTGAAGTTAGGATACATTTTAGAAACACCCCATATATTGTGTAAATGAAATAAAACAGTTGAATGTGCGGTATAGAGACGTTGAAAAAACCTAATAGCAAAATTAATACCTACATCATATTATTAATATTAATAAAAATAAATGTGATTAAAGCGCAACAGTTTGTTAATTGATACAATAAAATAAGAATATTGCTAGGTTTTGACAGAAAAAGTTAAGTTCATTATGTAAAGACACGAATTGGGTCTCTTAATCTCGAATGTAAAGTTTATTACCCAAGACGAGAGGTCATCATTCAAGACCGAAATACGGCTAGATGTCATAAATACAAGTGGATACAAAATCCTCCAACTGGTACACAGATGGATCAAAAACTGAACAGGGAACAGGCATAGGCATATATGGCCCAAAATATGAGGCATCTATAGCTTTAGGAACCTATCCCACAATTATGCAAGCTGAAATACTTGCAATTGCACTATGTGCCCATGAATGCCTGCGAAGGAACATTAAGGGCAAAAAAGTCAATATAATGTCTGACAGCCAAGCTGCGATAAAGGCACTCAAAGCAAATAGCTTTGAGTCTTTGTCCACATGGGAATGCAGACAATCCCTCAAGAAACTGGCCAAGGGCAATAAAATTGCCCTCCACTGGGTTCCGGGTCATGAGGGAATTGAGGGTAATGAGATAAACTGGCTAGATCAGGCTCAAGGGCTGCCCCGACTGGGCCCGAACCATTCTGTGGATTGTTCAAGACACACAGGGGGTTGGAGGTCGGGAAGTGGGAAGCAGAGAATAAAAAACCCTATGGCATAGTACACCAGGTCAAAAACAGGCGAAGAAATTTATAGAGTATTCGACTGCAGAGGCTTAAAAGCTTCTTCTACTATCAAAGAATTAAATCAGGCTCATCACGGGGTTGCTCACCGGACATTATCAGGTGAGATATCACCTAAACAAAATGGGAATGGAGGACGATGACATATGCAGACTCTGTGAATCGGAAACTGAATCGGCCGAACACATTCTCTGTAGCTGTGATGCCTTAGCCCGATCCAGGCTAAAATATCTGGGACAGACGCAATTAACACCCAAAAACCTCTCAGGAGTATTCTATGTTTTGCTAGCAAAATTGAAGTCCTGAATACCTAATTAGCAGGGTAATGAACAAAAGATCAATACTGGTCGCAGTTCTGAAAGGCTCTTGCGGCCAATCGACCCCTAAGTACAATACAATACCCAAGACGAATTCGAAGGCAAAAATTACAAGTTTAATTATTTATTAATTTACAAAAATTACAAAAAGGGTTTAATTAACTTAAAGAATTACATCTAATTCGCAAATAGATTGCTTTGATAACAGTATATTATGTAAATTTTGTAGGCAACTTAAGGTAAAAGTGACATTTCTTGTTACGTGACTCCCAGATGGATTAAAAATGAATTTAATTCCTTGAGGATTAGAAGGGACATTTTAATCCTTGAAAATAAAGAGTTAAAAGTGTAGAACTATTATATATGTACACATCTAAAAACAGTTCATAATAATATATTTATATTCTATGTTCAATAATATCAAATTGAAACTTTTCATGAAAATTAAGTTATTTATATAGCTGCATAGTAAATAAAATTTACAAATCATATTGTGGCGATATTGTGATAAAATTAAACGTTATTCAAACTTTCAAATTTGCACATTTATTTAAACATCGAGGTCTATTGCTTAGTTGTTAATTATTCAATTATGTTAAAGAAAATTAAATGGGGACACTGTACTAAATAATATGGCTCTATAAAATTAAGATTTTAATAGCAGTACCTTGTTTATTTAAATTGTTGCAGAGTTCAATTATTGCAAGAATCGATTATACTACTTTGATATTTGCGGAAATTGAGTAAAATGGCTTTTAATCGTTCGACATGGTAAAAACACTAACATCGATAAAGTTTTTGCTTTGAAAGTAAGAAAAGCAGATGAATATAAATTTTGTCCTTGCTCGTTTATTTTCAAGTTGTCATTGAAATTCTAATTGGTATGAAAGGGATTTATTGCTGGGTAAAGCAACGACAGAAAATTAAATTGCTGTAATTTATAATTTTGAACTTGACCTTAACGTATCCATTTTCTAAATCAGTTTTATCTCTGTTACACGTAGCTGCAATGTTAAGCATACCTCATCAAGTGTGAACGTAACGTTACAACTGACAATTTTCTTAATGTCGATAAGAAGTTTTCAAGAGATATTAAATTATTAATCCAAATATTCTTTGCACCTTTATTGACAGTTTACTTCAAGAACAGCTGTGGCTAGTGATCTGTTCGCGATGAAGGTGCATTGTTAAAATTTACCCTTAAATATTTAATTTTATTTTGTTCGCTTTTACTCAGCAAACATTAAAGCTATCACGGGGTGTGCTTTCCGAAGAACTTCCTTTATTGTTATTATTATTATGTTTACTTATTGTTTTCAAGAGGATAAAAGTTTAGAAATTACCGAGATTTTAACTGAAACTAAAGAATAAAAAAGGTTCCTAATACCAAAGTAGGAAATTTAGAGCACCAAATTGAAAATATTAAAATTGATTATGCCTTTTGATTTATAATACCTAATACTAGATATATTTGTAAAATTACCGTGACATTTTCCTTGGTTAATTACTCCACCACAATATTAATCACAGAGTGTAACGTCGTTTAGTTAAGATAAGCATTCTTTAAATGCAACTAATTTGGCCAATTTTGTTTGCTGTACTGCGAGATTTGCAAGTTTAAGGTGGCATTAGAGTCAAGCAAGTTGTAAATTTGGCTAATATAATTTAATTGACACAAATTAAATTCATTTTATGTCAACCTTTCTAAGTACAGAAATAACTTAGGTTTGTTGGAAACTATAAAGAAAGCCGTAAATTGACTTCAATTAAACAGGCTTACAACAAAATTTGTTACGAACTGTAAGAGTAAATAATTGGATGCAGTATTTTTATGACACTTTTATAATACAGGGCTTTGCGATAAATCTTGATGAATTATGTGTGTTGATTAAAATATCTTAATTAAATTAATTTTCTGTATTTTTGAAGCGGTCTCATTCCTAATATTCATAATTCATAATATTCATCTATATATATAAAAATGGATGTATGTGTGTATGTATGTATGCTCCCTATAGACTCCTAAACCGTTTGACCGATCGGAACCAAATTTGGCACAATTATTTTGTAGGTTCCTGCGCATGTTTTTGTATTGAAATAGTGCAAAAATTCGCAAAGGACAGGAAAATTGATTTTGAGTAGCCTGCCTTCCTTTAAGGAATCTCGATAATCCATTCATGCGCGTCCCTCGCGGGACGCGCATGAATGGATTATCGAGATTCCTTAAAGGAAGGCAGGCTACTCAAAATCAATTTAAAAAAACAATAATGAATGCTGTCAAGCTGTCAACCGATCGACAATGAAAATACGCGTGCACGTGCTTTACGTTTCTATTTGACCAATCTTAACCAAATTTGGTGTAGAAGTTATTTACAACGCTACGAAAAACATAGGCTTCTTTAGAACCTTGGAGTGAGGCCGAAGGCCGAACAACCACATCCGACACGGTCTAGATGGCTAAAGGCGACCGGCAGGCCTACTGTGCCAGCTAGTAATTCATAATATAGAAGTTCTTAAAGGTGCATACACACGGTCTTGTTGGCACGTCATATTAAAATTGATCATAAAAGCAGTAAATGTGAAATAACCAAACTAAATTAAAATTTAAAAATATAATATGGAATTAATACAATGTTCTTAAAAGTATAACCGTGTGTAGGTACCTTAAGATTTAACAATTTTAATTTGACAAATATGGTGACGTTATCATAAAAATAATTATTTTTAAATTTATAAAATTTGGTTCTGGTTGTAAAGTTCAATAGGATGCTTTAGTTTGCAGTAATTTGATTTGAAATTTCTGTAGCATACAAATGACGGAATAATTTTACGTAAAGAAGTTCCCTATTCATGATTTTCCGGGTTTTTACTGCAAATATTCTGTTTTATTCTTTACAAAAGGTTACGTTTCCTACTAGAAGAGAGGTTAACAAAATTCTTAATGGCTTAAGGAAAAGTTTACCGACAACCGCATTATTTGCTCACTATTTGCTTAACCATATAGTAAAGAAAATAACCAACATATTGTTAAAAAGTAAAACTACTACTTGTATAAAATAAATGTAGGGCCTATACAAAATACGTACATATAATCAGTCATACATTTTCTCTGAAAGGGTTTTAGTAAATACTAAATATTTACAGTTAGCAATTGAAACTTTGGGAAAACGGTTTACACAAATAGCCAGAATAGCAAAAGGTAAATGATACAAGCCATCTTGGCCTACTTTACTGTATCACAATTTCTTTAAGTTAGAGAGTTTAGGGAAATCAAGATCTCCGTTTTGCTACAAATGTGATAATACTTTTTCTTTTCTAGCGAAACGTTTCAATTTAAAAACACTGATCGCACTTATCGTACGGGTTTTAAATTTTTCGTAGGTTTCTTAGTTATAAAATTTTATTATTAAAATATTCTAACATAAATAGTAAAAATTACAATGATATTTATGTTCTAACGTGCGAAATGTCATCCTAAATTATTAACTTTTTTTCTACATTTCAAATATTTACTATATGAAAATGCGTACCTATTTTAGTTTTATTGGCGGTTCAATGTTAGTAGGTATGTAGCTTTCCCAACCCATTTCCCGAGTAAGTCAATATTTATTTTATTTGGTTATGATTTAAAAATCACAGTGAGAATTCCTCTCGTTTGTAATAATGTCCATAATGTTATGTCAAATATTTGGATTGCTACCGGATAAATATTGCACATAGGAAGGAACAAAAATGCAACTGACTTGATACCTATTTTTTTGTTTACCTTTTTCACTTTAACAGTTAAACTGACTTTTTAAGTTTTAGATAGTTTTATTCGCATTTTAGGTGTTGCAATGCGACATACAGTGAGCTAGTAAAGATTAGAACAAATTCGATAAGATATTTTAGGGGATTTTCTCAGAAAATCCTCGGACACGTCAACCTTATTTTTTTAATTGTATTTTTGTTTGCTATTAAAAGTTTTTCTCGTATTTTCTTTTTAAGCTATGACGTCATCGTAAATTTTTTAAATTGCAACCCTTATCTTTCTTTCCGAATTTGGATAGAGCACAATCTGTTCAGTATGAAAATGTAAAAAGCTATAACCTTGAAGAGAAAAGTTTTCGAGATAATCGGTCCTAAAGTTTCCAAAATACATCATAAAATTATTAGAATATACCAATTATTTATCAAGAATGCGCTGGAAAAAATAACGCGGTTTTAACAGTAATTAGAATTTTAGACTCTGTGGTCTAGTATTTTGTTAATTATTCGTTGCCTAAATTGTATTTAGAACTAATTTTTATTTTTATAACTATTTTAAAATGGGGGAAGAGCACTTTAAATGGGACCCGAAGATACGATGATTTGTGTTAAAAACTTAATGGAGACAACATTAAAATTAAGCGAATAAGATACGGATGAATTCGATAATCCCTGTAATTTTGGCAATAATCGATATTGAAAATCGATAATTAATCAACATTCTGTTGACGGTACGTGTCCATTCATCAAATCTTAACATTCGGCCGCATTTTTGTCAGTTAACATCAGAAGTTCATCGTTCATTTTACATGTATTAAATTAAATAAATTTCACCCTTTTCCAAAGTTTATCCGAAAAATTTAGATTCGTTTATTTAGAGATCTGTCGTTTTTCTGATCTGTTGCACCCAGGAAAATATTTTCCAAGTTTACCGTTAAAAGGTCGATCCGTTTTATTACGAATCTGTCGGTTTTGGGATCTTTAACTTTCCTAATAACTATAGAGAATTTTTAAAATGGCGGTCTTAAAATTCGTGCTATCTCCTAAAATGGTTCGTCGCTTGTCCGAATTGAAATTCTGATGAATATCGGTTACGGAGACACAACTCGCATTCAATTAGAAGTTTAAAATTTATTCAATAATAAATATCCTAATGAGGAACCAATTACGCGTGTCACCGTTAACAAATAAATATAGCAAAAACTTTTGCTAGTGGGTCATACGAGAGATGATCCTAGATCGGGTGGCCCACCAGTTCAGGAAGATGTTGAACTAAATATTTTACTTCAGCTACAAGAAAATTCCCATTTATCCACTGGTTAAGTGGTGGCAAACAATGCGATAATTCAGAGCTCCGTTATAAATTATTTTAAATTAAGGAAGTGGCATCCGTATAAAGTGGTTTTGGTTCAATAACTAAATGAAGATGATCCTGACTGTAGGTTACAGTTTTTTAAAACCATGTTGCAGCGCCAGGATGCGGCTGACGGATTTCGAAATAATATAAATTTTTCTGATGAAGCCACCTTTTATCCTGTCAACCCACATACTGAAAAATGGAAACTCATAGCCAGTTTCCACGGAAACTTCACGTTTAGGCTGAATATTGCCCAATAGAATATTTCCAAGAAGTGAGTGAGGATCACTTCGAACATTTAATTTGATTTTGTTCTTTACAAAAACCTTAATAATTATTGTTTTCATTAAATTTATTCAAGTAATTGATTAAATGCTTTCTTGCACCTTTGGAACTGATTACCTTGAAAAATTGTCCCCTAAAGGTCAGAGTTTATTTTTACATTTTCATACTCATAAAATTTTGGTCTTTCCAAATTCGTAAAGAAAAATAAGGGTTGGTATTTAAAGAAATTTACGATGACGTCACAGCTGAAAAACAAAACAGGATGAAAATGTGTCAATGGTTGAAAAAGTGATATTTAAAAAACAAGATTGACGTTTCCCCGAGGATTTTCTGAGCATCAAATTTGTTCAAAACTTTACAAACTCATTGTAGAAAAACATTATGTAATTTCATCGCTGCATCCTTCGTTGGATGCACAAACTGTTTCTCTGTATCAGAAAACTCTTTGCGCGGATATCCCCCGATACAAAAATTAGTAAACTACCGATCTTATCGACAAAATCTTTGCGTCATTACTCCATGCTCCCATTGCCTTAATAGCAAAATCTGAGAAATTGTAATTGTCTTTTACTGATTTACATTTTTGATTTTTTAGATTCACCACTTTTCTCGGAGGTACAAGTCGCGTTCCACACTAAAGTTTTTCCTTGATGCCAAGGCACCAGCCTCAGCCCGTCAGGTCGTTTTCCATCATCATGTGAAAATAATTTCTTCACCATTTTATTCAATGGGACTCGCAACATAAATATGTTATGTTTATATTCAGTGGCGGCTTGCTCTAACGGGTACAGGGGCATGTACCCTCCCATCCATAACCGAAAACAACAACTATCCAAAAATAATTTTAAATGAATAAGTAAATAAAAATAAGGTAAAGTTATAAGTAGTTCTCTTTTTCTTTAAATTATACGCATTTGCATTAAAAAAAAAGTCTCTAGTCGTTACTGCGAATGAAGTTTCAAATAATTGGTCACTTCAGAGACCGGGGGGTCTAGGGGGGTATGGAAGGCGGCCAAGTTAACTTCATCTTGGTTTATTATATATTTCAAATTTCAACTAAGGTTCAAATCATACTGGACCCAAAGTTTTTGTAAACTTTCTTATGCTATTAAATGTCACCGACGCGCATGAATGGATTGCTGCTAGTGATTTGAATTAATGTCAATATCGTTTTGCAGATCCCCAAAAATATCTTTGCGGACCCCATTATTTGAGAACGGATGTATGTATTGCCGTGATAAACTACTGTATTTATTAATTTTTAAAGCGGGGAAAACAACGGCTCTTTTTTAACTGCTCCGGCTAGCTTTTGTGGTCGTGACAATGGTTCGATCATTACTAAAAACACACTTTACACAGGGTTGCTGACTATTCGCAACCTATTCAAACCGAAATATAATGAATTCATCATGTACCTCAATCTTTTTTGTACCTTTTTGTGCTGTATCTATTTAAAAACAAATTAAATCAAACGAAATCTCCTCACTCAAAAACCTGGTCATTTATTAAAACTCAAAAATATCAGTGAAACAAAATTATAAATTTTCATAACAAATCAAGTGTACAAATAAACTCATAAAACTAACACCCCCCAGATTTAATCGCACTAATTCATTAATTTAAAAATATCGTCTAACGATCGTTTAAACAATGCGCATAAAATTACTTCTTACCGGTTGTTTTCACCTTTGAAACGTTGAGTGAAGAATGTTGAAGGGAATTCAGATCTTCCTTGAATACTCCAGTTGTTTGTATTCGTCAAGTTCTGCCACCGTTGTCGATGCAATTCCAAATCGTACCATCAAACAAAAACCATATACCATTCGCCACGTCTTTCCAAAATTTGATAATGTGATACTAAAATTTCTATAATCCAATAACCAAATTAATATCTCCCCATTCTTTGCAGGATACAGTTTGAATTCCATTAACAAAATTTGTAAAATAAATAATTACGTCCACATTCGTTGTTGGACACGGTCAGATATCAATTCACAAAAATTTTCATAAAACTAGCGTCCACACTCTTCGCTGGACACGGTGAGCTCAAAAATCCCCAATTACGTCCGTACCTTCTCATGGACACGGAGAGAGTCCTTCTTCCTCCTTCGCCAAACCTTATCTTCCTTCCCTTCCAATTCTCCGGAGACTGCGCAATCGTACATTTAAACTTATAAGAATTTAAATTTTGTCTTTTAACATACCATTCACTTTTGAATTATCACTTCAATTTTAATGTGCGTTTTCCTAACTTTTACAAATTTGAGTTACTTAATTTGTTCTCACGTTATGATTGAACAAACAAATCAACAATTCATAATTCTGCCTCTTACACATTTCTGGAACAGATTATTTTGTGGAGAGATTAAATTTAATTTTCTTCAATAATTTGATCAAACAGCTCTTTATAATAAAGGCACTCGTAAGACTTAGGTACAGCTTAAATAGTGGTTTCTTAACCTTTACATTTGAAAACAATGGATGTGCTTTTTCTTTCATCGAACTGACCCTATTTTGGATCACCACAGTATGTATGTACTAAGAGGTACGCAATTTAAGAATTTAAATGTAAAATTGTGAAAACTTGTGTGTACATATAAACAAAATTAATCAATCTAAGAACTTTGAAACTGTGTTGATATATTGTGATAATGTAAGTAGTAGAGGTAGTACAATAATTAATAGTTTCAGTGGTTTAGAACTGCCCGTATAAGGTACAGCGCGACATCAACATGCCGAATGCATAATATAGCATATTACACATAACTGCACATAATATTCTGTATTTAGGTATAATGTTATTAAATTATTCGCATTATACGTTTTCAATTACGAAGTAGTTGTATTGATTAGAATCGACCCCTAGGTTTTTATATTAAAAAGTTGAAATATTTTTTGAAGTTAGTGGTAAGTCGATAAAGATGGTCCAGCAATATGTTAGTAATAGCTGACTATGAAAGAATGTAAATAGTAACTGATCAAGCATCTAGAAAGGTAGTTTTCCAGTGGAAATTTTTCAAATCCCGAATAAATCCAGTTCTACATACGCGAAGGCAAACTTAATCAGAGAAATACTTCTGTTTCTTTTAGGCGTTCGTCCTCATATTTCCGTTACCATGGAAATTTAAATATTGTAGAAAATATTATATTTTATTGGAAAACATTTACTACCTTCATTTTATTTATTTCCTTTTCTATAATATTGCGGGTAATTACTTTGTATTAAACTTTTAACGAGTTAACTGTTTATCAGTAAAAATTAATGTAGGGTTTAGTACTATAAATTTAATGTCATTCCATGCAAAGGTTTAAGGCTTCAAAATCAGCTGGGTTCGTAGCGCATTACATAAAAGGAAATAATTTTATTATAAACAGGGTGCTACATGTATAGAATATAAAAAGCTTTGTGACGAGGGAGGCTTTAATAAATATAAAACTGGCCATGTAAAAATTTAACTGTTATTACAGCATTTAATCAATCTTGTTAAATATTTTAATAATGAACATTGCGGATATGCCAGTTTTATATACAATAGCCATAAATAAACACCCAAGGGTTTTCAGGCCGTATTAAAAACTAAAAGTTACTAATAATAAAAACGGGAACGGCACAATAAAATCGGGAAACGAATTTGGCAAACAATGCCTACTCACATATCGCCGAGTTGTCTGCGTGAACATGATAAAGATATGATGACGCAATTATTCCAATAGATTATAACCAAACATGTATTTAAAAAACAATATTTTACTTTGTTTTGTTTTGTAAAGCACATGTTTAGTTAATTGTATACCGCGTGTTCAATTAAAAACGATTCGCTCATATATTTTCATAATCCAAAAGAGATATTTAGATTTCATAAAAGAGGTCAAGTTGGTTAAGGAAGAGGAGATATTATTACGTAATTATTGATATTTTATGTTTTACTCCCTGCTATAACCTTAAGGTTATAATCTTAAATATCTTCCTAGTCTTTGTGTTACCTAAAATCAAAGCTTTTTAAAACGATATCCTTTGGAGTTATATAAAATAAAAATCGGATGATGCGTTGCTGAGATATAGCGTAGATATAAGTTTTTCACCCTTAATATCTTAAAAAATCGAGACTACTACTTGAAACTTATTTTGTAAAAATTGGTAATGGTTAATTTACCCCTCATTCGACTCCTGCTTTATCTATCCCTAAAATTAATTTGTAAAATACTATGCTGATATTAATTTGAACTGAATTATTGAGTTAATTTAAAAAAAAGCTCATTTCAGAATCACTAATTAATTATCGTTTCATGTGTTCAAACTGAAGTAAATGTATTCTGTAATTTGTATTTCAAATAGATATTATTCTGTATTTTTCCCACCCCCGTCAGTGCAATACCCATTATTACAGGATTATTACAATTATTATCACATGTGTAATAATTTGAGTCGTATTCCTATAGAAATAGTACCACCTCCCCTGATAATCCCGCTTAAATCTGGTATGTTACCATGGTATATCGCCCATTCGAAATGGATTTCTGTGTAGTCCAGTCATTACGTCGTGATAATGTGATCTGTGCGCAAATAACCGGGAAACCTGATATTTTGTTTTAAACCGTTTTAGTTTTGGATCAGAACAGAGCCCCTAAGTTTTCGACATCAGGCTCGGACCTGAACAGTGGCAAATTTGGCGAAAAATGTCCGAAAATCACAAAGTCATGAGTTGGCCGTTTCCTTTGAATCCTACTTACTATATCCAAAATATGTTTAAGCTAAACAATAATGCTCTTCTAGCCCCTATAGTTGGGGAGGTAGAGAATTGCAAAAAACCTCTATTTTTACTTAAAATATCGTAATTTCAGATTTTGGAGTATGTAAACTTTCTTAGTTGTCCATCTGATGCAAAAGTGGTCTACAAATAAATAATAGTAAATTTCAACTTTCCACTACTAACAACTAACAACTTTCTAACCCTAATAAAGCCTTAGCTATGAGCTTTACAAGTTGATAATTTTTTAAGGATACTTTAAGGATTCTCAGTTTCTCATTAGTTTTTCATCATTTACTTGATTTTGGTGCATCCCACGACAAAAAAGTGTAGGTTAAGATTTAAAGTAAAGAAAAAAGTGCGTAAAATTAAAACAAATATTGTTTCAACCTTAGTGGTTTTTAAAATAAGCTCGAAGGATCAAACAAGGTTTTTTTGATGAAAATTATGTAAATCGAGTAGAATAAAATCTTCTACAATATTTGTTTTATTTATAGGATTCCCAAAAAAACACTATTTCTAAAAAATGAACTACAGCTCCACCAAGCTAAGAAGAGCCCTGGAGGGGCGTGTCAGGCGCTGCTAAAATTTAAAAAGTACACTCAGATGAAGAAATAAGTGTATTCTAACCTAAAAAGTACTTACTAAATAATATGTTCTAAGTAAAAATTCTTCTTCTTCTAAAATTCTTCTAAAAATACTAAGTAAAATGATTTATTAAATATAACTATAAAGATTTGTTCTGAAAAGAACACAAAATAGAAATAACACGAAATCGAATTACACAAAAAATCACGACAAATGTAAACACGCGCAATGATTTGTAACTTTTACAACAGAATGTACTTGTGAAATAACTCAACGTTCATTGGTTCATTCAAATTTTTATCAAATTAGTTGGCATATTTGCCGCGTCCTTTCTAAGCTTGGTGGGAGCTGTATGGGTGTTCCAATATTCTAATTTTTTTTAGTGTTGCTTGGAATTTTATTCTCTATACTTTATGCCGATTTAAGACATTTGACCGCCACCGAAATATCGTGTAAAAATACCGCCAAGACAAAATACCGCGAATATTTCTTTGAATTTTTATTTACTCATGTAATATTTTTATCACACATGATATAAAAAGTCATTTTAATATTAAATAGTTTTTTTGACGGTTCTAAACCATCTAATAGCTTTTCATAAGAACATAACACACTTGGTACAATTATCAGCTGAGTTGCCCTGCTAAGACAAGAGGTCCTATCTGCAAATTTTGTATTTTTCACTTTATGGCATATATGTAATACTTGACATGTTTTCCATCGTTGTACTAAGTTAGAATGTCCTCTCTTAACTCTAACATATAAATATACGCCTAAAATTATTGTCCTATGTGAAAAATATCCATTAGTACTAAATCAAAATGTCCCATTTGTCCTAATTATCTCTAAACTCTTAATTTGTAGATAGGACCTCTTGTCTTAGCAGGGCAGCAGGGTTCGAATCATCGAAGACTGGTGGAATTTTTCAACTTAGCTTAGAAATATCAACATTTAAAATAAATCTTTTATGAAAAATATCACAGCCATGTTGGAAGGAATGCAATCATGGGCGTTCATACAAATTTTATTTCGCAGGTGACAAATGAAAATTCGTTTTAAATCAACGTTGTAATATAAAAAAGATTAACTATAACTTATTAATTTATTTAGTAAATATTATTGAGCAGATTAATTATAATTAGCAAAACAATTAAATTTGGTGGTCAAAAGCCCGTTTATTGTATACAAAATGATATTTATACAAGAAGCGTGCTTTCGAATTCCAAATTAATATATGTACTATGTAGTAATAATGGTGCTTGACAGTAGATAATTAATAAGTGTTGATTAAAATTGGAAAATTGGAAACTCCTAAATATATATCCAAAATGTAAATTACACCTTGTAGTTTTTTTGTACTTCCTACTTCTTCGTAAAATATTACGCGTACCGTAAGTTCTCTTTAAATATTTTTAACTTTGTTCATTTTGTTTTTCAAAACCTATATTTGAATCTGTTTAATTTTAACAGAGAGGTTGTTAAGTCTACTTTTTTAAGTTTGAGTCTTTCCAACATTTTAAAAATCTTTTTTTTAAATTCTAAAGATTATAAGAAATAATACCATCAATAAAAGAACGAATAAACCTTTACATAAAGCCGAATGAACGGATTACTCAGATAGAGGTTCCAACAATTAAATTAATTTTTACCGCCTTTAAAACTTTGTAAGTATGTACCTAATTTATTGTTTCTTTTGAATTATAATTATTCTCTTATAATACTAGAAAACTCCTAGTCTCGTTATTGTAACAAAAACTCACAAGTTTTTATAATTGTTCTAATTATAATAATTTTTATTTGAGGTATTTTGTCCCGGCGGTATTCTGGCTTGCGGTATTTAGGCAGCGGTATTATGGTCGCAGTGTTTCGGCCGCCGCCCATTGTCTGATCTCTACTTTAAGTTATATCCAGTTTGTACTTTATTGCACTGAAATTTACTTATTTGCAGAAATGTACAAAGTAGCAGAAAAGGTTAAAGCGATAGAATTTGAAAGCCCCCAACTAGAGACCTATTAGGTCTACAAGGTTGTTCTATACGATTCAACTCGTGCAGTGTATCAGCCAATGAGAAGGCTCCATTTACAACTGTCTGCCTGGGTGACAGTTCACCCGAACAGCACGAAGCTTCAGACATCGTTCGATAACAGCCATTGGGCTCTGTCACCACATGTTACTTACAATAAATTACATGACAGAGTTTCTTCAAAGTGCAACGTATGTTTCTCGGACCAATATGACTGTAAAATAATATAGCTTTAAAGCAACTCTTTTTTTACAGTTTTTACTCGGCGAATAACCGCCCAAACAGACTTTAATGGATTGCGATAAATATTCGATCGAATTTTATCTCAGCCCCAGTCTGTTACACTAAGAGAATTTACAGATAATGGGGTACCGACAAAAAAACTTTGTAGTGTTTTTTACTTAAATACGACCCTAGAAAGTCTTTTTCCATGTAATGTGGTTATATTTTACTAAAAACGGCTCATTTCGATGAAATTAAATAATGAAATTGAAATGAGCCGCTTTTAGAAAAATCTAACCACATTATGTGGCAAAGGACATTCAAAGGATCGTATTTAAGTAAAAAAAACACTACTAAATTGTTTTTGTCGGTACCCTATTTAATTTAATTTTATTTAAAAGTGGGCCACTTTTGAGTCGAATGGACAAGTGAAAATTAATATATTATGAAAACTACGATATTTTAAGCAAAAATATCGATGGTTTTGCGGCGTTGTATCTTAGAAACTACAGAAGAATTTTTTTTAACTTTTGTTCACAATTACATCTAGTTTGAGTTTGCTAAGACCTATTTTGTACATTGGATGCGTAGGAAACTGTCAATTCATGACTTTATGATTTTTGGGACCTTCTTCATTGAATTACAAATTTAATAAAAAGATCTAACCAGTTTATTATTCAAAAATACCTAAAAGAATGGTGGCTTCTGGTAATAACAAACATCACATTAAATTAATACTCTTTCACATACACACTACAGGATGTGTGGCAGTAAAGCAGTGGACGACAAGTGGAAGAATATGACCATAGATCTTCTTGGTATTATAGGTTTCAGTGTTATTCAAACCAAGGTCAATAAATCTAATGGGATCCTTACGCAGATGGCGCTCATCCAGTGTTTTGTATCAAAGCCTGTTCTGTGTATTCGAAAGAGGTATTCATCTAATATGATGATTCTTAAGACCAGAAGCCCTTATACTCTTTTATTCATTTTAAAAATGATTTTATTAAAATGAACTTTGAAAGCTAATTATAGTTGATTTCAATTTACTTAAATTATCCAGAGAAATTCTGTACTGAAATTTGACCTCGCTTACGATTGGTTAATTTATAAAAAGACGTGACTAAATTTTCGTAAATTTACACTATGTAATATTTTTTGACATTGATTAAAATGTATAGGGGTAAGTGCTAATTTATTAACTGTAAACAACTCTTATGATCAAAATAGTTTTAAATTGGCATAAAATAATTTTGACGTCCGAAAATTAAATTATTTTCTATATTTGCCTATGAGTCGTTCCTTTTGTGACGGCGGCGATGTACCATATTCTTAGTCATTTATAATTGAAAGCAACTATACTTAATTCTTCAACAATAGAAAATCAAAATATTTTTTCTATTTGTAAGCTTTCCGCTTTATTTGTTAAATACAATCTACAGATATCTTCTATCTATGCAGTAGCGGTATTAGTTAGTTTAAAATAGTAATAAATATTGCTGAAATCTTATTGATTGTTTATTGTATAATTTTGTAACCGGTTAACTTTCAAAGTTTACTTCAATATTAATTTTAATAGTAAAAAAGTCTATGTAATTTAAAAACCTTTTATCGAAAATGGTAATAAATTCGAGCATTTCAATATGAAATAAAAACTGGATTATTCAATTTCATATTATTAAAACTCCAAACTTTATTATTACTGTATTTATTTTGGTGTATTATGAATATATACGAAAATTTTGGCAGTGCACACTGATATTACGATTTTATATAGTCTTTGCTATCTTTTGCGATAGATATTATTAAAATTAAGTTTTATAAGGGAAATAAATTTGAAATTCTCAAATTTAGTCGATCAATAAATTAATAATATAATAATAAAAATTTAAAATTATTCGCTCACTTCCAAGTGAGCGAAGGAATAACTTCTATCTACACCCGTTATAAAAATAAGTCCCCATTAAACCGTTAAACCTCGACGCAAACCCGATCTTAATATCTCATCTAGGTTTAGAAATATTTTCCCTGAGAAATCGTGACCGTCTCTCCTATATTTGTGATGTGCGATCGACGTGTTTTTCTATACAAAGGGGATCTAATGTTTAACGTTGGCTCCAAACCACAGATTTTGCTATTTCCTTCTGAGGAGGGACTACCAGATCTGACGGTTTTACGTCGTCCGGAATCGAACCACATGAGCAGTCGTACTATGCTATTGACCATCTCTTTTAAGATATTAAACTACTAAAATTTTTAAATTATCACGCGATACCTCAGCAATGCATGATCCGATTTTAATTTTCTATCATTAACTCCAAATGATACGATGATAACACCTTTAATTTGAGATATTACCGGAATAAAGTTATTATTTATATATTAAAACATCAAGAATCAAAATTTACGTATTCTTATTTCCTCTTTCCTAATTACAAATACTAATTTTTAACTGGAAATGTACTATAACAAAGTTCTATCGTTTGGTTCAGGAAATATTTAAGGCGAATCGTTTTAAATAAACACACGATATGTAACACAGTATACAAACATCGCTGTAAATGTGCGTAGGCTGGACTTCGAATCCCGAATTTACCATAGACAAAAATAAATGTAGATTTTTTTTTAATTTAAAAAATCAATAACAGAATAATATTAAAAGATATATGTACATACATAAATGCTATTCGACAGTGTGAAGTTTTCGTAGTGATTTAGGATAAAAATTTTAGTACAAATTGACATTGAAAATTCTTAAATCAAATCTTGGCTCGGCAGTATTATAGAGCAATTGTATCAGATAACAAAGGCAAAGCTTGGATTGCAGCTGCAGGGTAACTATTATTATGTGTGAACGCAATATAAACTACTAATAAAAACGGTTAAAATTGTCCTTGTTTTGTTATTCGGGGTAGTAGGTTCAAGATAGGATAATGGGATACTCGCAGCAATCCAACTGAGAATAGTGATAAATTGAGACTGAAGCTGAGCAAAAAAATTAAATAAGTAACTGAAAATGTACGGAAAACTAAATTTAAAAGTAAGACTAGTAAATCTAAATTCCACATTAATTTGGCGATTGTTTTAAATTTTCTTTTAATCCTCTACGGTTCTACATCGTATAAAGTTGATCAATTTCGTAACTACATATATATATAAAAACTTATTATTACGATTTCATTATGTGATACCTAACTCGAGGAAGAAATTTGAACATGGTTGATATAAAGTTTTAGTTGTATATTCAGTTGAACGCGTTTCACAGTCACAGTTAATATACCTTTACATAATATAAGTTTATATACAAGATAACTGGTGACACTGAAAGGGCAACCGCAATGTAACTAATACATTTATCTCAAAATTGAGTTTACACAGAATTTTCCAGCAACTCTTTGTAAAATCATCTCTTGGCATTAATTAAAATCATGAAAAAACCAATTACACTTCCAATATAAAAACGACCTCTTGAAACTTGATTAAAAAGGAAAAATCTTAAAAAAATAAACTACATTTATTTTTATCTATGGAGACATCCAGCCAGTGCTATGTGCGTAACGC
This sequence comes from Podabrus alpinus, assembly GCA_932274525.1. Classification (NCBI taxonomy): domain Eukaryota; kingdom Metazoa; phylum Arthropoda; class Insecta; order Coleoptera; family Cantharidae; genus Podabrus; species Podabrus alpinus. Next base: position 45,301,427 of record OW026451.1, read on the forward strand.
AATATATTCCACAAGGATCTAAATAATTTTACAAGTTACGAATTCGGATAATAGCATATTGTATGTTTTCGTTCATGCTGTTATTGTGTGTTGCAGATTGCTTTGTGAAACTCCATTTTCAATATGTAAATTATACTATACTTTTGTAAAAAGTTTCAATTTTAAAGGCTAAATTTGTAAATGGCATACTGTGCATGTTATAACAACTTAAAGTAATATACATTTGCAGGACTACACGCTTTGGTTATTGTTAATAGCAACCCATTTGCTTTGCCTGCTATGTAAATAAGCTTAAGGCTACAACTGTGTATAATGAGAAAGTGGTAATGAAAAATGGAAATTAGGATCATTTTTAAAGAATATTTTCTATATATCTCATGCTGTGTTTATAAGCAGAAAGTGTGTAACATTTAATACAAACGCCATCAAAAACGATAACTTTCGTTTTGATCATTTATATTCCAATTAAAAAACAACCACAACCTTTACAGCTTTTACAAATGGAATATCATAAACAAAACTTAATTTCTAAAACAATTCGTGTGCATACGTCGTTGCAAACCAAAAGAAAATTAACATGACAAAATGTTATGTTCTCAAATTGTTTCATTCGAGTTAATTGAGGTTTAACTTACATTCAAACTAAGTTAACCTTCCATATTAATTAATTTTAGAAAATAATTATTAAAAGGAAATATTATTACAAGCAACATTGAATCAATGTATGCAGTTGTTTTGTGCCAAGTTGAATTTTTGATTTCTTTTCTTTATATTAAATTAACTTTAGATGTAAACTCTGGTGTACCGCATTCCTAAATTAAACCAATCTCGATAATTTTATTATATTATGGTAGGTGAAAATATTCGATCATGCATGATAATGATCTACGTTATGCTGATCTGGACCTGTCAATAGATATAACATGATTGATTAAGAGTAATGGCTAAATATGAACACTGCATTGCAGATAACACGTTGTAACATTTGTTGATACTAATAACAGGGGAATAAAGCTATCATTTAATAGACTATTAAATATACGGATAGATTATTAATCCTATGGATTATTAAATTACTTTGTATCAACAGCAATTTGACCAGTAAAATCTGAAAGTATTTCAAAAGTAACCAATTAATATCGTAAAATATACGAAATTTTTTTTGTACATACATACATAGTTTAACCAGAAGGAAGAAAAAGAAATGTAAGTTGTAAGCATATTTGGAATCCAAATATTTGTTATTTGTTTATTTTATATTTGTATCTAATATATACATTCAATCCATAATTTACTTTAACGTATCGAAAAAAAAGTTAAAATAATAGGGAAAGAAATATGAAAGATTCTTTTGATTACTCGTTTCTTGTCAAAGTTTATGGCTACGAGCTTATAGTTAGAAGATTATAGTTTAGGAACTTGTAAAAGTTTGCACAATACTTATTACAATATTAATATCTTGCTTAACAGTTAAGGATAAGTTTTTGTACAGGGTGATTTATTTTGTCATAAGTTTTATGTAGTACTTTAGAAGTGACGTAAGAATTATCCATGAGAGAAATCCATTTATTAAAGGGAGTTAAAACTGAGAGTATTTTGATAAATTATTAGAATCCTTGTGGAATTTAAATTGCAATGTAATAGTATGGTATTGTAAATAAAGAAAATGAAATGAGAACTTACCCTGAAATTCTTTTCGTGCAGCAGATACCGAAGTAACAATATTAGCAACGTGACCCAATACTGTTGCAAAGAGCATCAGACCGAACAGCAACTGCAAGATGACGAACAAATATTCTCCTTTATTTCGTGGTCTTGGCAGATCCCCAATTGTTGTTAACGCTAAAGTACACCAATAGTAACTTTGTAAATATTGTTTTACAACGTCCGCATTTTCAGAATCACTGTACACCCAATTTTTAGAACCGAACCCGTTATTTTTATGAATAATGTGAAACAAACACCCATTCCAATGAAATATAACTAAGAGATAATGTATTAAACTAGTCGACCTAAATAGGTTGGGATAGTTTGTATGTCTTTCGGTACGATCCATAAACGCCCAAAAACGATAAATTTTCACTAATCGAAATGATCGTAAAATTGAATTAAAACCTATCGATAAATAGAGAAAATCTAGAGGTAGTAGGCACAAACAGTCTATATAAAAGGTGGTTGAGTTCATATAATGTTGTCGAAGCTTTGTTGCATCCGTCTGTAAAACTCCGTCTTCAAGATATCCCGTTCGAAAATGAAACATGATATCCGCCAAGTACAAAAAATCGGAAAAATAATCCAAGCAAAACCACACTAGGATTGTTTCCTCTGAAACAAAAATTAAGATTAATTTCAATGCTAATTTTTGCAAAATTGTGTGCTTACTGTTTATTTCTTGAAAGGCGAAACGGTAAATTATAACCCAAAAATTATATAAAAAAGCTAAGGACACAACCATGGACCAGTAATAGCACAGCCTTCCTGCTGGATCAAACACAAAAGTCCACTTAGGGGTTCCTCTTGAACGAGGATGATAGGAATCACTTCTACGAAATCCGTAACGGCTACGAAAGAAAATTAATTATTAGAAACTTAAATACATCGCAAGGACGACAGTTCAAAAAAAGTTTATAAATAGATTTGTTCAGGAAAAATTAAGTCAATATCACATAATTTTTATTCTTAATAAATTTTATTTGACGCAAACCAGAATAGGTTAAATTATTACCAGATCAATGAGCACAATTTTATCCTTTTCATATTTCAAGCATTTCACTTAATAATCTAAAATTGACGACGCATGTCCAACATTCTGATTAACTATTGTTTTATGAGATGAAAAGGTTTCAACGGTGTCCGAATGTCCTAGTTGTTCAATGTGTCAATATTTAGGTAATACGCAGTGTGATTTATATTTCCCATCGGAGGCAGTGCAAGGAAGGGACTGTTATAATTATTTTTCTACTGATGGCGTATTGATTTTATAAGCTTTCACTCAATTTTCCTAATAAAAAGTTAATTATTAGCAACTCGATTAAACAAAAGCAGATAATTAAAATATTTACGGTGAGCAAAAAATTTTCAATCCAGATTACTGTTTACTAATTTAAAAAGGCTTGAAAATTTTAGTGTTACTTTTTGATAAATTAAAAAGTTACTAAAATTTACTCGCGTACCTATAAAAGTATAAAGGTAAATATGATAAATTAAAAAAGCCTCGATAGGTAATAAATCGCTGAACTAAAAGTAAACTCGTATCGACAGCCGTGTTCTCTGGGAGTTAGCGAACCTTTATTGAAGACTTAAACTTAATGACAGGTTTAAAAGATTTTTAAGAGAAATTGTGTCATCTAATAATAACTTATAATTCCATAAAATATATCTAATCAAAATGGATTTATTTTTAGAAAAAATTTACAAAAAAAGTAATTACCTTTCTGTACCACTACAGCTACTGGTAGAATTGAGGTGATTGGTGGAAGGTGGATTAATGCCAGCCGCTGATCCAGACGTTCTCCAACGACCTAAAAGTGGAGCATCCGCATAATTTGCTAGTGCAACATGAGTTGGCAGTTTTAATCTATTGCGAAGATCTTTTCTTCTAGCTTTCCTTGAAAGATCTAATTCACTAGCTGCTGAACTAACATTGGCAGCTGCATTTGTGCATGCTATTGAAATACTATCTTGGGAAAAGTAAAGCTGCTCATTGTATCCTCGGGATCTTTGAGGTTTGGACATTCCTAACTTGCAACTAACTAAATCTAAGAAAATTTTTTACATCAACTTTATAATGTAAACGAAAAAAAGTATAAAATCAATTTTTCGTACCTAACAAACTCTGCTTCGAGACCGACTTCAGTGCTCTAGGGACATTCTCGTTTCCGGATTTTCCTCCACTAACGGATTGAATTCCCGGTTGCGGTGCAGTCGAAGTTATTACGTCCAATCTGGTGCCACTACTGCATAGCCGATCTCCCGTCATTCGACCACCGGTTGATGTAATAATACCTGCATCAAAGTAAAAATATTAATTTAAACGTAGGTATCAAATTGTAACAGTTATTATTTTACGTAATTACAACTCGGAAAATTTAGAGCGCCATGCGAAATTAAATTTTCGACCGCCATCAATTCAAAGTGACAGATTTTATAATGGCCAATATCGTGGTTAAAAATCCTGACAAAGTAATGAATAAAATTATGCGAAACACTTTAAAACGTCATAACATTGTTGTAACCCATTTAAATGATACAAATTATTTTCAATTATTTGTTTGCTTATATTTAAACCATTTTAAATCAAATTTAAAGTGCAATAAACATTATTCTACATTTTTTAAACGATGCGACGAGAACTAATCCATAAATCTTTCAAGACGACGCGACATCTAAATGTAGTATGTAAATATTTACAACTTTTCCACATCATGATTGCAACGATAACTCTCAACCATTGTGGTAACCTATAATACAACTTGTACAGTAATCACCCTGAACTCTCAACACCATCAGTACAAATTTGGAATCTGTTAAAGTGGGTGACAATGTTTCGACATAAAATTAGGAATAAATTCCCAAATATCGACTTACAAGTCAGCAATTTTTCTCATTGACTACATTTTGTAGTAGAATCGATAGTTTAAAATGTAAAAGCAATTTCCTCCTATTCCCTAAACGAAATGATTAAACAAGTAATGAATACATTTAAAAAAGACGTAAAGAGTTACCCTAAGATCGCTTTTAACTTAAAGTTAGCAAGCGAAAAATAAAACTTATTTGTTTGAAACGAAACACAGCACCGAAACAAAGATATTTTATTTGATATCAGAAAACATACACAGTGAGATTCAGCTCTTAGCTGCTCAATGTGAAAGTCAAAGAATCTTTTGAATACACAAAATGAACAAAAATTGCAAAGAGCTTGTTTAAAAATTAACACGCTTGCAGTATAACAAGAACTTAATTAAAATAAATTTAGTATTTAAGTAACAGTTGATACGGTTCAAAATTGCAACTTCAATTCAAAAGTGATCTATTGCAGATCGCTGCAATGTGTGGCGTGGCAATTTCGTATTTTTAAAAATAAAAGCTTATCAAAACAGGTGTTTTATCAAAAAAATTATAATGTCAGTTGATCTGGAAATTGTATAAAAATTTGTTTTGTTCTCGGCAATTTATACCCAACAACATCTGTAGGTTTTCAGTATGCGATTGTCGCTCACAACGTTATCAGTTTATGACAGGTGTTGAAGTTTTGTTCGAGGTTGGTGAATTTTTATGATCTGCTTGCGTCGTTTATATTTTTACTTTGGGTTGTATACTATTTTTGTGTGAATATTTTGGATTTATCTCTTGCCTGTGTTTTTGATTTGATTGGAAAGTTTTCCTTTTTTTTTATTAACTCAATATATTTAGCTATCAATCTACAAGATTTTAAGCTTTCAGTTGAAAAAAATTAATAAATACATGTACAAAGTGTTCCAGTGAACACCTTGCATTATTACATTAAAACCTGTATGATTATAGACATAATTATTTAGTTAGTTGAATCTGTTGGTCAGATCAGCTGGTATGAACCTTTTGAGTCTACGCACTTCATCACTTCGAACAAGCAATTGTTTGGCTGTCACATTGGGGTGCACTTTAAGTCTCTCACGATAGGTTTCACTGAACCTCTTGATTTCTTCCCTAATGGAAGGCATTGGGAAGTTATTTTGGATGACGCTGTCTGGCATGTACCGGGGTTGCACAACAATAACTCGTAGTACCTTGTTCTGGAACCGCTGCAGGATTTCAGTATTGGAATTGGCGGCCGTTCCCCATAGTTGGATACCATAAGTCCAAACTGGTTTCAGTATTGACTTATATAAGAGTATTTTGTTGTCATAAAAGAGAGTTGTGACTTTCTGCCAATAATCCAGTACATCCTGCTCAATTTCAGTCCAAGCTGTTTTCGTTTGGTAAAGATGTGTTTACGCCAAGTCAATCGCCTATCGAGATGCATACCCAGGTACTTGGCGTCTTCTGCTTGTGGCAACTGGCAGTTGTTTAGTTTTACTGGTGGACAGGTTCCTCTTTTCATTGTAAACGTCACGTGGTTCGATTTCGTTTCATTGGCTTTGATTCGCCATTTTTTAAGCCAATTCTGTATACCGTTCAGACTTAGTTGGAGGTTTTCTGATGCTGTTATTGGATTTGTATGCGACGCTAGTATGGCAGTGTCATCGGCGAAGGTTGCGATGGTAGTTGACCCAGTTTGAGGAATGTCTGACGTGTACAAGAGGTATAAGACGGGGCCCAATACGCTACCCTGGGGAACTCCTGATTTGATAGGGTATAGGTCGGTGTGTTCATTGTTATGTTTGATTAGGAAATGCCTGCAGGATATGTAGGATTTGATCATTAGAAAGTATTGATATGGGAGGTTTTTTTTTATTTTGTACAGCAGCCCATCGTGCCACATCTTGTCAAATGCCTGACTAACATCCAGAAATGCCGCCGAGCAATATCTCTTACCATCGAGATCTCCGTTTATTTTCTTGACTATCCTGTGTATCTGTTCAATAGTTCCATGAGAGTTGCGAAATCCAAATTGGTGATTGGGTATTAATTTGCGGTTATCGATTATGGGCTTTAAGTGTTTAAGCAATAATTTTTCAAAAACCTTGGAGAGCACCGGGAGCAAACTGATTGGTCTGTAGGATTTTATGTCATCTAGTTTTTTCCCAGGTTTGGGTATCATAACGATTTGTGCAACCTTCCATTGGTTTGGGAAGTGACTTGATCTGATAATGGCATTGAAAATTTGAGTAATGGCTGTTAGACATTTTTTGCTTACCTCTTGTAGCACTTTTCCTGTGATCAAATCATATGCGGGAGCCTTTTTTGGATTTATTTCATACAAGATTATCCTTCTTATTTCTTTAACTTTAAATTTTTGTATGAGAAGGTCCATTTGGAATGGAGCACTGAGGTATTCTTGTACTTCTCTTTCTTCCTCTTCTGTAGCCATAGGTGGAAATGGTTGAAATGTGTTAGCCAGGTGCATTCCAAACGCACTAGCTTTTTCTTTATCGTTTCTTGCCCACTGGTTATTTTCGTTTCTGATTGGGGGTATTGTTTGTTGTGGTCTACATAGCTTCTTTGTTGCCTTCCATAGGGAGTAGTCAGAGGCCTCCGAAGCACTCAGGCTTTCCAAATATTTTTTGATTCCTTGATTTTTGTTATCTATTAACATTTCTTGCAGTTCTTTTGCGCATTTATTTAGTTAGGTTTTATCACCTGGGTATCTAGTTTGTTGCCACCGCTTACGGAGTACTCGCTTTTCAATTATTTTTTGTTTTATTGTGGATGGTGTATCTTCTTTTATTTCCCCTTCTTTTGCATCTGGAGTTTCATACCATGCAGCTTTTCGTATTTTCGTGTTTTTTCGTATTTTTAAAAATAAAAGCTTATCAAAACAGGCGTTTTATCAAAAAAATTATAATGGCAGTTGATCTGGAAATTGTATAAAAATTTGGAAGTGATCTTTCAAGGAATTTTTGTTCTCGGCAATTTATACCCAACAACATCTGGATGTTTTCAGTATGCGATTGTCGCTCACAACGTTATCAGTTTATTACAGGTGTTGAAGTTTTGTTCGAGGTTGGTGAATTTTTATGATCTGCTTGCGTCGTTTATATTTTTACTTTGGGTTGTACCTATACTATTTTTGTGTGAATATTTTGGATTTATCTCTTGCCTGTGTTTTTGATTTGATTGGAAAGTTTTCCTAAGAATTTTATTTTTTTGCAGATTTAATACGCTAAACATGCGGTCAATTATTATTTGATGAATTATTGTAGTCGAAATATTTGAAAAACATTAAAGAAACTCTCTCTTATTTTAGAGCGACTTACGAGAAGAATATCCCGAGTTGTCTGAGTTGACATCATACTATATTGTGCTATTGATCGGAATGATTGGATTCTCAATATATTCAGGACTAAAACTGAAACACCAAAATCGACTGGCAATAATTTCTGATATGAGAATCCATTTATTGTCAGATATTACACCAAATGTAAAAATAAAATCTTATTCCTCTCATTAAAAAATATACAATTGACTTTTATTTTAAAGAAAAATATAATACAAATGTTTATGAACATTTTTGTAGCTTTAAGGGTTCCACAAAGTTAGAAATATTATGAAAGGGTTCTCTGGCCAAAAAAGTTTGGAAAACGTAGGTATAATTTATACGTGAGTCCGAAGGCCTAGACAATTAAAGCGCTCATGAGGTTGAACGTACTACCTAGTAATGGTAATATTTAAAATGGAGATTATATAACGAATATATAAAGTTTTTTTAATTTATGAATTGTAATAAAATAATTGAAATTGCATGAAAATGTGAAAATCGAATAAAATTTAACCGCAAGCCTTTTAAAAAATGATGATTAATGAAAAATAATAAGGTTTTTGTATAAATCAGCATATTATACTCGCATTATAAAATCGTAAAAAAATGAGATTATCAGGGAAAGATTTGAAAAGTTATAAAATCAGTTGAACTTTGCCTTGGAATAAAAAATATATAACTGCATGTCACGAAGTTTTGAAATCTAATAAAGGTATTAACCGTATTCACCTAAAAGAAAAACAACTACAATATGCCAGCATGATACTCATACCCATATAAAATAATAAACTTGGCAACAAATTTTGGAGTCCGAATCAAATATTATTATTGCTTCAATTACAACTCTTTCGATAACTTTATCACTGCGGCTGGCGGCCTAGGCACTACAAAAAAATCGGCCTTTGGCCTCGCACGTAGTTGTCGCCATGCATAAAAAATTGTCTTTGCATTGATATTTTTGGTGATCCCTTTATGCTCTTTAGTTAAAGATAAGATTACAGACAGACAGAACCACGTCTTGGATTTTATTATACAGGATGGCCGATCTATGACTTTCACTATAATAAGGATCTCGGTGATCTTAAGAGATACGAAGGCCGTTAAATGACGTTGCTAAACCCGTCAGAGTAAAGTAGCGTATTTTAATTCTAACAAATAATCTGAGGAGAAATTTCGTTTAAGACACTTTTTTTACGAGAAATTCAAATATCTAATAACATTTGCCGTCAAGTCTAAAATGGCGGATGGACACAAATTTTCTTATCATCCAATGCTAAAACACCCTTAGAACTTCTTGTTTAGACACTTTTAAAAAAAATTGGATTCTTTATTTTATACACTCCCATACAAATTTTAAAACATGCCTGCTTAAATATTGCTCAAAAAGCACTCTTTACAAAATTTAACGTGTGTGCCTCAGCAAGGCTCAAAAACCTTGGTGCCAACAGATATGTAAAATCCCTAGCAATAATTTTGGGTAGAGTAACCTATTATCCACCACCCCAAATAAATTGAAAATTTCCTATTGCAAAGAGGAAGGTTTATATAGTATACTGTTAAAATATTATGTGTGAAAGTATTTTCAAATTTTTGAATATTAAATCGATTTTGATGTTAGCAAAATTTAGCCACTTTACATGTGAGATTTCGCGCGTCGTCATTTTGTTGACGGTACGTGTGCGATCATATACCCTAACACTTAGAAAAATTCGCACCGGCAGAAGCAGCTCGTCTCTCGTACCAGTTACATCGACGAAAGGTTACTGTTTTTCCATTATTTTTTTAACGCGATTTTTTGCGGAAGTTATGGGGAACTGCCCCATACCGCAACTATACTTTTTAATGCTATTTCAAGGTTCTCTAAGTTCCCGGTTTACTTGATGGAAGGCGCTTCTCGTATATTTAGCCCAGTAAACCATTGTCAAAACGCCCGGAGGAGTGCAGAGCGGAGCGGAGCGGCGCTCCGTAGGGTAGGTTTTGACAATGGAATTACCTCCAAATCGAATGCACACCTCAAAAATCGAAAAAAAATTTTTTCTTTTTTCACTTTTTCGTTAATACACGGGTAATTTTCGATTTTTTTGCTAATATTTTTTACTAAATCTACTAATCACACCCCCAGCTATCCGAATCTCAAAGAAAAAAACCAATTTCCGAGCGAAAAAATTTCAGTCATTCCGACAGGGGACCCTGATGCCAGTAGGCGAGCCTACCGCTACGCGACTTATTATTGTAGCCCCTGGTATGAATGTTTCCGATTTTCGTACTTTTGCGGATTTTTTTTAACCTTCACGTCCGCAACGGCGTCAGAGGCACATTCGGACCGAAACGTACCCAAAAAGTCAGGAAATTACCCCAATATTCGTGAAACTGCATGGGGGCGTGGCATATTCATGCAATTTACATGTAAAATTTAGCTAATTTCAAATTGGTTTTTCTCAAAATTTTGACTATACTTTCACACATAAAATTTTTACAGTATACTATATTGACCTTCCTTTTTGCTATAGAAAAATTTTTAATTGATTTGGGGGTGGTGGATAATAGGTAACTCCCCCCATAATTTTTAATTACAAATAAATTCTAATATTTGTAAATTATATAGAAAAAACAAGATAATATAAACCCTACGAATCGCCGCTGCTTGTGTATGCTTTCGATGTTTATGATAAGAATTAATAAAACTGCACTTTTGTCGTATTTTTAATTAATTTATTAATTGGAAATAACCTCGTAAAAAACTTCAAAAATTTAATTATTTTAAAATAATCCTTAAGGACCTAATAGTTGAACGTGGATCCCAATCACGGCTGGCTATCAGAAATCTAAATACAGATTCAAAATATGCATAAAAGAGTGTTAAAAGTTTGAAAACCGATTAGCGGTAAAACCAATAATAAAAATTATCCAACAAAAATATTTAAGAATTTTATGAAGATGATCTTTGTAATAATAGAAAATGGCATAATAAATTATTTCCATTTAACAAAATTTTTACGTCTCACTGTTGACGAAATCCTCATACCGTTTATGCGTATTCTGGATACGTTAATCACTACACAACAAAGGAATAAATTAAATACCTCTACTTTATACTAATGTTAGATTAAAATTTAGAAAATTAACAAGCAAAGTAAATAATTAAAATTAAAATTTTTCATACGCTTCCAGCAACAAGGGAAAGGCGGGCACTTCCAACAATAGGGTAAATTTAACCACCGTGAATAACTATTTTTCTATTTCAATTTAACGGTAATAAAAATTGTAGAATAAAACTTCATGTAGATACAACATATTTACGTATCTGCATTTTGATATTAAAAAGTAAAGTGGCATTTTCAACAAGTAACGATAAATTTATGATAGTTTTTTGTGCCTTATCTTTGAATAAATTTTATATCTTTTATATGTCAATCATTTTAATTTATTATTATCGATCCATGCTAAAATAAAATTAACTCACAACCTAGTGAGTTAATAAATATTGAGATATTATTTTGAGGTTTCAATCGTATGTAACAGACCTAATATTTATCGAACCCATTGATTACTGAGTAAAACTGAGTAAAACCTCCAGGTGTTGCTTTAAGGGAACTTCATTTTTAAAAACTATTTAACTCCGAGCAACACGCGATGGAATTTGAAAGAAATTTTGATATATAATTAATTGTGACTTCACATTGAGTGACAGAGCGAAGGGCTAAGAAATCCAAAAAATAAGTTTTCCAAAATTTTTATTGAATAATCTACAAGACTATCCAAACTATTAGCTCGCAAATATTATTTTACTCTATTTAAATTTAATATCTAATTTAGGTTGCAGTAACATAATATTCACGAAAGTTTTTTATTGTTGACCTTGTTGTTTAATTTTTTTATTTTATTTTAATATTAATTCCACTACTTAATAATTTGTATACTTACCAGACATTTCGAAATAAATAAATAATGCAGTAAGCAGAAAATACATATAGGCATTTTAAAAGTTTTGTATAAATTTTTTATATATCTTTTCCTCTTTAAGTAAGAAATAGTTACCTTTTTTCGGTTTAACTTTTATCTTATTTATTTATTTGTTTGTAAGAAAATACCTTTTATAAAGAAGGAACAACTTTAATTGGAAATAATAGGACAACTTGTATGTGGTCAAGATTGAGTATCATACTTGCATTAATTTGTAGTACTACATATCTCAAGCATTATACTGATGTTTTCTATTTCAAATATTATTAAGTTAATAAGTAGCTATTGACAAAGTTTATTTCCCCTATAGTAACCCTAAAAAGTTAGAAAAATTGGATATATGTACTACGTTACGATTTTTATTTAATTTTCACCACATCTTGGACGGCATAACTTCTTAAAATTAATAATTTTTTCAACATGGATAGTAACTTAATCAATCGCGGTTCATAATTTATTCATAATTAAGGTAGATTAAGTGTTTCATTAAGACCTTGTTCTTAAAGTTTTAACGATATTAAGTTAAGAAAACGTAATAATAATTTTAAAGGCATATAAAAAGTTTTAGTAAATAAATGACCCCAGTAAAACTAATTAAAGTATTAAGGGTAACTCAAGTTTAGAAAATAATCCTCGTGGATTTAAGTAAGATACAAATTACTTGCGTTTAGTAGCTAAGTGTCTATTACTAAAACTTTTAATTATACATTTAAGTAGCTATTTGTTCGTTTAATACCGAAATTTTCTCGTTAATACTTATTTTTTCAATTATTATCTCGTAAGAAACTAATAAAATTTTACTTAGGCCTAAAGCTTCAGTTTTGTAAAATTTCCCTTAAATTTTATTAATTTGAAACAAAGGCCCTCATTAAATATTATAACTTTCTAGATAATGGCAATAATAAATTATTGTCTTTATGATAATCGTAAACTGATGAATATCGTCAGACCGCAAAAATCATACAATTTATTATTTAGTAATTCTAATTATAAACATAAACCTGCAAGGCAAATTATGTATTCTCTGTTTGAAATACCGACACGACTACCTACAGTTACTAAACTTCGGGATTAAATATTCATTGTTTATTTACCGAGTTTCCAATTAACTTCCAAAAGAAACTTTTAAACGTAAATTAACAGTTATTGTAAATAACAAACTACATGCATTCAATTTTTAATGTACTTGCATAAGTATTATATTATTAACTATTAACTATCATATTATCGTAAATTTCCAAATTTATTTATAAAAAGTTACTTCTCATTGTAATTTACAATCTACTACGTAAAACTCGAATGGAATGAAATGCCATGTGAAATGCTACGTAAGCTACAATATGAAGAAAAGTTAGCTGTAGTTTATGCGGAAATTTTTTATTCTATTTCATAAACGGTCGGGTATTACATTATAAAGAAAGTTGGAAAATATTTTATGTACAATGAAAATGGGGTGATAATATTTTTATTTAAACAACATTAATTTAACTTATATTATGATATGTACATGAAAGCTTGGTTGCCCTAAAGTAAAGTCAGTGAAGTATGTGAAAACCGATAACTCCTGAAGGCCCCAGTTCGAATGCAAACTGTGGTCTGAACTTCACGAACTTATGGTATACACAAAGGAAAACCACCTTACCTCAGAATAATAGCCGTAACTTGTCGGACACACATCAAAGTGTACAAAAAAGAACCTAAGAGGGCAAATCCTCAATCTTCATGGTCTAAGTTTTCGGGTTAGAAAGAAAATATTATATAGTAGCTGCTGAGAATTCGACATATTATTTATTGACATGTTTTGACAGTTTACTGCAAGTTTTATTACGTTTATGTTGGTAAATTGCAAGTTATTGCCTAAAGTGTTAATCAATTTATTCTCCAGATTTGGCCCCCCAGCGGCTTTTATTTCTTTCCATAACTGAAAGATCACCTTCGACACTTCGAGAGATTTTTCAACGAGGAAGATGCTATTGCATCTGTTTTTACGCTTTATAATCTCTTTACTAAATAAATAACGAATTTTTACAAATTATCAAATTTTGAAACGCGGTACGCAATTTGCAAGCGTATTATGAACTTTTCTTTTTACTGGAATATACATAAGAGTAGCTTAGCTAGTAAAGTTTGGGGTAGATATTGATGCTCAGTTGGGAAAAATGAGAGTAAAACCCAGCATTATATCTTTTAATGAGTGATCAACACTTCAAATTTTCAGCGCCTACTTGCTATTTAATCTACCCTATATCAAACAGTTCTAAGTAAATTTTTAATGGAACAAAACATCTTTTGAGACACTTTATCATTTATTACGTTGAGAAATTGTTTTCTAGATGGAACTATTTATTCTGCACTAGACAGACATGGCAATTTTATTAAGTCTATCATGACCTCATGAGGCCTGTAACTACGCAATAATGTTGATCAACAAGAAATACAAGAAACATTAACGTAAATAAAACGCACCTACAGCTTAAATAATAGAACGAATTTGGTAGACTTGAAAATATAAGTTGGAACACTTAGAACAGTGTTCTAGTATTTATTTTCTTAAGAACTGTAAATTCTAAATGACTTCAATCTCTGAAATTGCACACAACTCCATTTATCAACGCTCTTAAGCTTCTTAAGGACTTTTAGGCACTTCTAGCTTTGTGCACACCAACGGATAATAATGTCACATAACTTTTTTCACTCTTTCATTCGATAAATTAAATTACACAAGCTTTTAAGGCAAACAATAAAATAACCATATATTTTCCTAATCCCTGGTGTTAAAGAATAAAAACAAAATTTTGATATTAATGTTGCAGAGAAATTATTTAATAAAAAGTTAAAAGATCTTTTTTGTTTCGGGGAGGAAATGTAAATTTAATTTTGGTAGGTAATAATTAATAGCGCACTAATTATTAATTTCACTAAAATGAGAGCTAAGCAGAATTTAATTCCTAATTTTAAAATTAACTCCTTATCAATGTGCTTATATAAACCAATTAACTGACCAATCGTGGAATCCTTAATCCTCCTCGTTAAAGATAACCTCAAGATAATTTAATTAACCTTGCATTGGCAAAAGTTTCTAAATCGGTTTAGGCCTGGTTTAGCAATGCAAAATTGAATAAACAGAAATACAAAGTGCCATTACCGACCTGTTTACCTTTTATGTCCACTGCAATAGTAATTAATTGCAAATTTTTCTGTGCATTAGCATAACGGTTACTAGATTTCTAACATATTTTACATTTATTATCTTTTATAAAAAAGATTGATTATTCTCGCTAAACCAAATTGATTTTCTAGCTGGATAAATTTTGGGTATAATAATATAAAAAGAGAAAATCCTATTTTCATTGTGAGAATTTAAGTTGTGTGATGGCAGTATAATATACGAGTACTATAGGTATTTTACGAAACGCGTTGATTTCACATTCAATTAATTTGTTTATTTCTTGTTAGCTTTGATATTTTTTTAACGAAGCCGATTATCGATTAAATCAAAATTCCCTTTTTTAAAAAAGTTGAAACATTAAAAAAGTTGCACGGTTTTATTGCAATCAAATTTAACTTCAGGCGGTCAGAATTTATCGATAATAAATAATATAAAATATATTGTAGGTATATTTGTATATTTCGATATAATACTATAAAATGTCTTTGATTTCTACTTATATGAACATCTTATCAAATTCAGCGATAAGGTCAAAATATTAAATTTTATCGAATTGAATAAAATATAGAAAAATACGATTCGTAAACGTGTTCACATTTTATTCATGCGTTTCTGAATGAGCACTTCATTAAACATAAAAGATACCAAAATATTGATACTTATTTTTCACCATTATTTTTATAATCACAACATAATATTATTATGACAAGAAGAGAATTGAATATTCGTCTACATATTACGCTATTTTGTTCAAGGTTGCCTAAGGTAGACGCACTTTTTTCAGTTTATAATACAATACACAGGTTATACAAGTGATCACTTCATAATTTATTGTTTTCGTATATATTTAGTTTATTTTTTATATTAGTATATATTTAGAGAGGCGGTCATAGCTTGGCAGTTAAGTGCGTCTACTGCTAATGCGAAACGCTCGGATCGAATCCGGGCAGGGTAAGAACTTTATTCTGACCGTCTCTCCTCGGCAGGCAATGGCAAACCACCGAGGTAATCTGCCAAGAAAATCCATCTCGAAATGAAGTGTAGTACACTTCCCGTGGTTCGGAGCACACGTTAAACAAGTAGGTCCTCTATGTATGTGAAAACAATTTGAACGCACATCATATGCATAGAAAGAGATAGAACGAGATGGGTCACCAAACCCTCATTAGGGTAAACGGACTGAGAAGGAGGATATTTAGTTTAATCACTGCAATTTACAAATCCATATTTAACAATTTCTACACTTATTAATAGGGATTCAAATGTGGATCTCAGCAAAGTAATTGGGTCGAATCTTTTACCGTTCAACTTAAGTTTTTCTGGGCAATTTCTGTGTAGTTTTTCTGGGCAAAACTCTCCGGTAGGAGAGTTTTAGTGTTTTGTTTTCTCAAACAGTCAGGTCAAGTTTTTCTGATGGTATTAGCAGATTATGGTGTCTCATTGTACCAGATGCTGAATACATAATTTTCACGGTAAGAAGGGCTTTAAGTCAAAAATAGACATGTTTTGAGATATTTAACTTAACTTTATTTTGTATTCTCTTTTCGATTGGTTTTCGATGAACTGGTTTCGTATGTTGTTGGCAGCAACTACCCTGGCAAAAGCTACTATTTAAAATACTTTTGTTTCTATTTTCCAGCAATTGGCATCACTTCCATGTAGATCTCAGTAACTGACTATTAGATGGCGAGCTTGTTTTTGTTCATCATTTTTTGTAATAGGCATGTGGAATTGAAGGGCCTAGTGGAAAAAGTAGTTAAGTCACTTTTTTTTCAATTTGTAGTTGAGCACATTTTCACATTGCGGCATTTATTCTCTACAAATTAGTATAAAAATCACAAAATTAAAAAAAAAAGTGACTTAACTACTTTTTCCACTAGGCCCTTCAATTTTGGATACAAATTATCCCAAGATTTCTTCAGTAGGTGTATAAACTGTCAGGAAGGTGGAATAAACAAGACAATAGGACAATAGGGTAATTCGATATCAAATTAATCAGCGTATTTTCATGACCCTTTTCGATTTTGCTCAAACTTGGTGTAATTCTAAGTTATATCAAAAATGATCATATGTACATGCATTTTTATACTATTTATATACATATATATTGTACTGATCTTTTATAAAATTCTCTACCTAGTACCCTAGTACCCTTTTATGTTTACCTGACTAGCTCTGTTCGGTAAGACTCTTTACAAGGTGCGAGTTCTAAGGTTGTTTTTAATTTTGCATCCGGTAGATGAATAGTACTTAACTTTACTTAATTGTCAAATCCTGTAAGATAACTTGGATATTCTTATTTCAATGAAAGACGTTAAT
This sequence comes from Podabrus alpinus, assembly GCA_932274525.1. Classification (NCBI taxonomy): domain Eukaryota; kingdom Metazoa; phylum Arthropoda; class Insecta; order Coleoptera; family Cantharidae; genus Podabrus; species Podabrus alpinus. Next base: position 45,318,775 of record OW026451.1, read on the forward strand.
TAATCAAAAATAAGTTTATATTGGTTCAAAATTAATCGCACTGCGCATATAAAAATAAATAAATGTTAACAACTAAAGTAGACCGGAGTCTACACCAAAAATGGTTTACAATTTTATTAACCAAAAACAAAACATAGCGTGTTCCTTCTTCCTTTCTTCTTGTGCTGCTTAGTAACTTTAGGTTACTAAGTCTTTTCGTTTTTATTTAACGATGTAAAATTTAAAATTTAAATTGTTTATTTTATGTAGCAAAAATAATATTAAAAATGTTTGTTATTGAAATTTTTATTAAAAAGGGTAGTTTTAAAGTAATCCTTGGACACTTCTCTACGCCCTGTACCTTTGAAATGTTGATGACAAAAATTTAATTAAATGATAAGACGATACCTTAGATTAGCAACTATCCAGCTGTTCAATTAGCTCGTTGTGAATGGTGCATAAAGTTGATTCATACGGACGGTTGATAGTGGGTGTACCTAGTAGTTATCATCAGGAAGCACAGTTCACTTTAATTTAAGTGCACACACAAATTTATTAAATCGTGGATAATTGTTGACCATCGTTGATGAACCAGATAAGTGAACAATTGTTCTTAATAACAATTCGGCATCGTATAATTTGAATTGAATTTTTACACTCTATGCCGACAGATAACCTCTAAAAATTCATTCGCCATGTTGGATCCAAGGTTCAATGTAATTGAACTTTTTTAAAAATGTGGATGGAACTAAACTTTCGTCCGTCGACGTAGGCTGCCTAAATTCAACTGAACTCGATGCGCGATCGACGAATATTCCAAAATCATCAACTATTGAGTCAAAAATGCAACATTTCCAAAATTATTTTATTTTATTCGAAATAACTTGATTTGTTGGTGAGTTCTTTAATTTGTAAGATGTTGTTTCTACTAATTATTTTTGTATTTTGTTTACAGGAGCTATTTTTATTTCTTAAATTGGAATTGTCTTGACTGATATCGGACAATCTGTGTAGAAATCTCCGGTGGCACAGGATATTAGACCTTATGTTATTAGACACTTTCCATACACAAATTTATGACGATTCTCTGGAGAAACACATGCTCGAATTTTAGATACAATTTAGTTTACCCAAAACATGTTTTTTTTACATAGAAAACAGACATTGAAAGTAACAATTTTTATAGGTTATCTTTTTGTGTGTAAACAGATTACAAATTTACTAATTTCAGATTAATTAAACGCTTTTGGAGACTTTTGACATTACAAATCTCAATGTGGATGATGCTTGCAAGTTTTAAAATGGTCCTTCAGTCTTTGACAATTTTATTAAATTCACACTTTCTGAAATCAGAAGGTGGAGTTGTAGTATTTGAAAATTGATGCTTCCCGAAACCTTATAATTCCTTCGTTAAGGAGTCTTACGATCATAAACTGAGTCATAACAGACCACAGCAATATGTTACAGTTAAAACCCGAAATCAGTTAAAACCCGATCTAACTAGTAAATTCTAGTTTTAACTAACCGCTTTAGTTAATTCTAGTTTTAACTGAAATAACCTTAGTTAAAACTAGTTTTAACTGAGATGACTTTAGTTAAAACTAGATTTCAAGTAAAAGCAAACGGAAAATATTTTTGTCTGAAGTTGATTCTGTTTATAATACGAAATTAAAAAGTGTTCATGGAAAACCACGCCATAGCCAGAGTCAGGGTCCGGTTAAAAGAGCTAGTCAGGACAGAAAAAATGTTGGCTTCATGGATGAAGGACAACGGCACCACTAATTGGTCAAACGGTGTCCGTTTTGTACAATTTATAAAGAATGGAGCCCTTCATTCAGGAGTCAAACAATCTCCCTACAAGGCTATGTTTTGGAATTGAACCAAGAGCAGGACTGACATTAACCGCATTGCCATCTGTATTATTTATAAATATCCATGAAGAAGATGACCTTCATGAAATTATTGAGCAAATGATCCGTAAAAATTGATAAATTGATTATTGAATCAATCCAACTTGTGGTGAGCTGAAATTAAATTGTGATAAGAAACGTGGGTGCAAGAGAATAAGTGCAAATTAAAGAAAAATTCAAGCACTTATCTGTGTGAATTTTGGAAGAGTTGGTTTATGAAAAACGTATTAGATGGTATTGGGCAGTCCGATGATAATAATTGGATTCTTGGAGAACAAGAAAGCCGCATAAACGAACAGAAAATCGAAGGTTATGTTACAACTTAGACAAAAGAAGTTACTAGATGAATATTAGGAGGCGTGTCGAAGAATTAAGGGTGAGCTCACACTAGATTAATACTTTTATAAAGTGCCGCGTGTTTCGCAGATAATAAAAAGTACTTCGCGTATAAAACAATTGAATTGGGGTAGATTTAATAGATATTGATAAACTTTGAATTAATTGCGTTATATAAAATTTATGTTGATAATTGTTATAATAAAAGTTTTGTTAATTGATTAATGTTTCTTCTGGGATTTTTAAATTCCAAAACACGAAATTGCATTCACAGGGTAAAAGTTGATTCGAAAGGTAAGTCATCGAAGAACCGACTACTGTAGATAAGGAGATTTCATGCCCACTAAAAGATTTAAAAGAGCTAGCATTGGGAAGTAAAATTCATTCATTAAACAAGGGGAACTCGCTTTAGCGGCTAGGCTTCCGTTCCTAGGCTTCTATACAGCTACCTTTCTGCTGTGAAAAGTTGTTATTGCTAGTTATTTTTGGTCGACATAATATTTATAATGTATAACATCAGATAATCCGATAATTTGCACCAATTAAATTTTTCGAGATAACTTCTTATTAGGGTATCAATGTCTTAACGGATCAAAGGATAAAACGATTAACGGATTAAAGAATCAACGAATCAAAGGATCAACGGATCAGAGGATCAACGGATCAAAGGATAAACGTATCAACAGATCAACGGATCAACGTATCAACGGATCAATGCATCAACGTATTTAAATTTCCTATAGGGATAAAATATTAATTGTACGCACCCTGGTGGCTGTAATATCAATTAAATATGTGACGTCATAAAGAGAATGTTATTGTTTCATATTGTTCAGTATTGTTTTCATTGAATTTTATACGGTAGAGATTATTGTTTGTCCTGGCGAAATAATATTAATATTATGTAAGTATAACAAATTTTTTAATGTGTTTTCATGTTTTACGTCACTATATTCAAAAGTTAACCTTGCAATTTTTCTTGTGTATTATACACGTGTAATGAATTCGAGGTTAAATTACTTAAAATTAATTATTTATTACTTAGTTTTCTGTTTAAACGTGTTTGTTATGTTGCAGTTTTAAGTTATGAATGCCAAAGGAAAACCGTGTAAGACAAATTGTTCTGTGTATGGTTGTAAATCAGTACGCCACAAAAATCCCAACTTAAGTTTTCATAATTTTCCGAAGCCGGGCAAAGAAAAAGTAGAAATTCAAAATGCTTATGGCAATGTTGAAGTTATTGATAGGAGGGAAGCGTGGATTTTAAAATTAATAAAAATGGGCAAAAAGGTTCCACAGCATATGAAAGTTTGCTTTTTACACTTCACATCATAAGATTATTATTATGCAGGTAAGGAAGAAATTAACGTTTTAAAGAGGAGAAGTTATGACTGTTACTGATTTTAGAATGGGTTGGTATCGACGATTATTACCAAATGCCGTTCCTTAACAAAAACTGCCAAGTAGATAACCCAACTTTTGTGATGTATGTGTAGTAATTAGTTTTATTTTTTAGATTATCAAACGAAGCAGCCACGTTTAAAAAAAAAATGCAGTTCCTTTCCAGAAAATTCCTAAAGAAAGTACGGTAGTAAAGCACAACATCGAATTTGTCGCAACTCCATATTACGTAGCAACTACGAATTTGAAACGGAGGTATCGGATGAATTGGAAGATGTGAAATTTAATGTAGAAGATGTGAAATTCAAGTTAGAAGATTTACATCATTCTATTGACATTAAAGAAGAGGTGAAAAAACACTGGCGAAAAACCATTTAAATGTGAATTTTGTGACTAGATTTGGATGTTGCTAGAACGTTATTGTTACACCGTTTATTAGTTTAATAAACACATGTGCTGTTGTCAATTTATCTTCGCCAATTCTTGCAGATGACAAATTTATGAAATAATCATGTAAATTAGAATTTGTTTTTTTTTCTTTATTTTTAATAGGTTTTTATCAGGTAACAATCAGTATAAATAACAAATAAATAGGTTTTATTATAAATAGTTTAAATAGTACCATAAATAATAAAATATTATATAAGTAAACAATTGTAAATATTTTGAATTTGAAATAAATTAAAACGTTTGTAGCTAAATAATTACCATTTCTGCATCGTGATACTGAATTCTGAAAATAACATATATATTTTTTAACAAGTTTTTAAATTAAATTTCGAAACATCGATGTCTAGCGAAATCATAAATGCTGAAATTAATACATTATTGGCTATTTCTAGCAATTCTTGTGGCACTTGATCTACACTGACATTTCCTCGTTCCTCTTAACATATGACCACCGTTCAAAGGGTTCAGCATTGTACTGCTCCAAAGCTGCCTCTTTCGCAGAGGTGTTGCGGCTTCTGTAGTTGCAATTTCTCTACATCGAACACTAAAATAATTAAGAAAACCAAAATTAAATAAATTATGCTATTATAAATTTTTAAAAAATGTACCTCTGCAAAGCTAAAGCACCGTGATTTCTCTTCTTAATTAATTCTGGAAAATGGTCACTAACAAAGCCATGCCTACTATCTTCATTTCTTCCTCGTTTTCTATTAACACATGACCACCGTTCAAAGGGTTTAGCATTGTACTGCTCCAAAGCTGCCTCCTTGTTAGATTTCCAGTAGCATTTGATGTCGGTGCATGAAAATTCTTCAAAGTCAAAAATGCTGGTCCTGAAATTATTTATAAATTTATATTTTTTATAATTACATCAAATAGTATAAATGCATGCACTACACTATCTTACCTTGTACATAAAAGCAAAAATGCTGCAATATGCTTGCATCTTTGTGATTCGCCTGCCGTACAACTGCATTTCATTTCAGAAATCTGAAGTTCCGGTTTATCGATACGAAACGTGCCCTGAATTTCATGAGGTGTATCAGAAAGTTCACTAGTTTTCAAACACAATGCAAGTGTTTTTACTACTTTAGCATCTGTACTGTTCACTTTACCAAACGCAATTATGTGTCTTGCATTCAACACATTTTCGCCAGTTAAGAAACTGCGAGTTTAAAGCCATGATAAAACCACTTATCCAACTAAACTATTTAAATCACAATATTAATATTATTCACCAGGAAAATTCGAAACGACAGCAAAGAAGTAAGGTTATAACCGAATCTCTCTCATTGACGTCACGCTTGTTGTTGCTTTCAGCGCCCCCATCGGTAAAATTTTATCCCTATATAGGTGAAAAATTATGTAAATAAAATATAACTTATATTTGGTCTGCATTGAAAAATAATCAGGTAATCTGCACTAATTACATTTTTGCGGTTGGTATTTATCTTTCACTATATAACTAATAATAATGAAGCTTTTCCATTCCATTCGGAACTTTACTTCTCTGTAAAGAGAAGAACTATCCTCTTCTTTCTCTTTTACTTACAACTTAACATCACCAATTAGCCACAGCCGTGGTTAACATTAATAAATTTAAAACAAATTATTGTTTTATTATACATACGATGTGTTTACAATCACAATTTCGAGGGTTCTGATTAGATTTGAATTATGCCGACGGAAAGACGGACAGACACGGAGCCAGATCATAAGGCTTCTTGTTATACTTTGTATAGAAGCCCAATAGCGCACTGGGTACCCAGTTCTTAGACCTCTATATACACAGAGTATTTCCAACACGATTTGAAACGCTCTGTATGATTTTGAATAATGCGGACGGACGGACGGACGGACAGACGGACGGACAGACGGACGGACGGACAGACACGGAGCCAGATCATAAGGCTTCTTGTTATACTTTGTATAGAAGCCTAAAATTCAATTTTTTTTAATTCAAATAATAAAAAATTTTGCGGGCAACGTAAATAGAAGGGACACCGCAATATGTATACTCTAGCTCAATGGTTCCCAAACTTTTTTTTCGTAGACCCCCTGCTGCTACATTTCTACTGTATTTAGAATAGAATACATATTCTACTTACAACTTGTGAACCCCTGTTTTCTTTTCACGTCTACGTGGACCCCCGTGTGGTCTCCTATGGACCCCCAGGGGTCCACCTGGACCACTTTGGAAACCACTGCTCTAGCTGAATGACTCTAAAATATATCTCAAGGGGTGGTTTCATTAAAATATGACGAAATATCAACAAAGAACATACACAAAAAAGATTAAAACTTATTAACAACACAAAAAAATACGTTTATGTTTATGTTAAAAATAAATTTCTTCCTCAGCTAAGTGATGACTATGACTGATTTTTGGGTGTGAGGGAATGCAATCAAACAAATGTTATCGTTAAGCCAACGTTTCGATCAGTTTATTTGATCATCATCAGGGCTGGAAAACAATACAAAGGTGCTCAATAATTACATAATACATAAAGGCACGGTTACTACATACCAAACAATAAAAGATGGACAAAGTTTGATCATTGAAATAATTGAATAAAGTTTGTATTTTGACGCGATCTTATTGGACATTGTTATCTTGTCTTTATCGTTTTCACTTTTGTAGTTGATCTATTGTATAGCATTTTACAACGATTTTATTTTTAATGTTATTGACCACTATTGTTTTTTAGATATTTTAAACTGTTTTACACACTGTTATACACGGTATATTGTTTTGTGTTTTTGTTACAATATTGTTTGCCATTGTGCCGTTTGACGAAGATCGTGTTCAGATGTTGAGCGCTTCGCCCTGGTCTTTCACCTATGTCCGCATATTTCAATTATTTCAATGATCAAACTTTGTCCATCTTTTATTGTTTGGTATGTAGTAACCGTGCCTTTATGTATTATGTAATTATTGAGCACCTTTGTATTGTTTTCCAGCCCTGATGATGATCAAATAAACTGATCGAAACGTTGGCTTAACGATAACATTTGTTTGATTGCATTCCCTCACACCCAAAAATCAGTCATAGTCATCGTTTATGTTTATTTTATATAACTTAAAATTATTATACGAAGTTTGAGGAAAATCCAAGAGGGTCATGAAAATAATTGCAAAAAAATTAGCTTATTTGATATGGAATGATCCAATAGAAATTTCCAATGCAACCAATTTCAAACTCCAGATATTTATCATTTTTTACAGCTTATCTTCAATAATATTTGGTAATTTGGTAATTCTCTGGTAATAAAATAGTGTTAATAAATTAAAACCAATACTGAAAAGTACAAATAATGGTGAATCCGTTCAATCCTCAGAAATAAAAGTTAATGTATTTACGTAGATATTATTTAATGTATGAAATTTTGAATTTTGAGAGATAATTACTTTAAATTCAAATCAGACATTTTCATGAAAGAAATTTAGATCACTGAATTTTTTGATTTAATGTCATTTTTAAATCTTCATTGAAATTAAATGTCTGCTAAATCCTTAAATGGGTTTGGTGTAATCAGCCTTAAATCTGTAACGATCACCCACTCACTCCTTCATTACGATATCTTGCAAACTCCGCTACCTAAAAGCTGAAATTTGACGTTGCTTATTGCCTATGTGTGAGATTAAAATAATAAGAAAGGAAATCGCGTAATGTTACTTCATACCGCGGGAAAACACGTGGTATATCTTGTTAAAGGTAGGTAAAGTGACAATATAAAATGTTCAAGTCGGGAGGCGTGATAATATAGAATTTAAGATCATGCAGGAAACCAAAAAGCATCGATAACAAAGGGGTTAATTGATCGCGAATTCTAGTAACTATACATCAGTCACTCAAAATTTCCTAAGAATCCTTTGGAAAATCTCCGAAATTTTTTAGGAAATTCCAAGAATTCTCAGCAATTTTGAAGAAGCGTTTAAAAATTTATTAAAGTTTAATAATTTTTTATAAATTTCAAGATTTTCCTTGCTATTTTTCATTTGATACCTAAACTGTACAATTCCTAAGAATTTTTTACAAAAGTTGAAAAAAAAAGTTTTATGGTTTATAATAAATTTTATGATTTTCCTTGACCTACTCCTCAACTATAAATTTTTTAGAATATTTTAGCAAGTTGAGAAAAGCTCAGGAATTCTTTACAAAAATTGAGAATACATTTTTTGATTTATGATAACATTTTTTATATCTATATGCAGTATAGCAAGAAGCCTTTGTGATCTCGTACCGTGGCCGTCCACATAATTCAAATTAAGACAAAACGCTTCAAACTCCTAGCCAAATCATACCCATGAAAAATTATTGTAATCGTGCAGAAAGAAAAGTTGAGATTTCGATTGATTTACATCATGAACTTATTTACATGTATGTACCTATATAAATAATTTCCAAAACATATGTATGATGTGTGTCTGCGGTCAAACTTCGTGTGCGCTCTAACCCAAAAATGAATAAACTGGTTAGATTTGAGTTAATATCGGTTCACGGAAACTTAAGGTTTACTTCTGAATTTGTTTTAAAAATGGTTAAAACATCGGATTTTGATCCCTATTAGAATATAGGGAAATAACATGGCAAATCAATTTACGATTCCAGCTTTCCATTATTCCATATAAGGATGAAAATTATATCGATCGTTTTCCTCGCCTGATGATACCCAACACTTGATATTCGTCTTTTTAATTATTATAAAAAATTTAAAAATAAAATGATCATCTATTACATTCAATTTATCTTGTTAAATGAATAAAAATAGCCAAAAAAGGTTTACTTCATAAGGTTTACTATAAATTCATACTTCCATTGTAATAAATTCCCAGTTATTCGAATAAAAAAATACGAAAACAAATTCTTAATGGGATAGTTTAATTTTCAGCTGGGTACCTAAGAGACAGAGTAATTAACAATTTTAATATTACGAGTACTACTTTGTTATAAGTGGATGTTCGAATGAACTCCTATTCTCTACCAAATAGTAACTAAATAAAAAAAATAGCTACATGGCAGAAATTTGTCTGTATTTTACAAAGATCGCATTTTTAATGCTACTTGAATTTTTAAAATTGTCTGTTTTCTTTTTGCATTTTAAATATCAAGTCTTAGATATCATAAGACGCAGAAAAAGGATCGCTTTCGACTGATGCCATTTTCGTTCTTATCCGTTACAATGGGAAACGGGAATCTTAAAAAAAAACTTGTTTTCCATGCTATTTCCTTGTATTCGGATGCTTGACTAGCCACCCGATTTGAAAATCGTAAAACTAAACCTATTATCTCAATTTGAAAAGACTGTTTTCACCTCAATTTGTGAACAAACAACACAGTCTTGTCTGGTTGAGTGATCCACTCTTTTATCAATTTGGAACATTTGTAAACTTATCGTAAACATAACTCTGCTTTTGCATGGGATAGTTGCCTGAGACCATGTGCACGCATATATTTAAAAAACGAACCGCATGTTTTTCAGCAAGCAGAGGAAAGCATCCTTAGTCTGGTTAGCATTAAACCTTCCAGCAGTGGGATCCTGAACTCGAACTTACAAGAGCTACACTTTCAGGCGCTATTTGTTTTCCTTTTTTGCTTGTATTTTTGGGAAAATGTTATCAAAATTGTACATAATTTGAACAGTTGAATTCAAATACATGGTTTATTATTACCGTTCTGATTTTTAGGCCATTGGTATTTTTAAATTTGTTTTTATTTGGAAAAATATTTCTAAAAAGTTTTGGTGTTGGATTTCAAAATTTTTTGTATTTTGATTTTAATTCAGTTTTACTCTGCGTGTTCTATATTAAATTAGAGTACAATACATTATTAATAATTACTCCATCGCTTGCGTTATTTTTCGCTTAATAATTTTCGTAAATAAAATAATTTTTGGGTGTCTTCTTTATTGTCTCAAAAGAATTAATGCAAATAAGTCAATTTATTTCTATTGTATAATATATTTATTTTGTATCTGCAATATTACACATTTTTAAATAAAGAATTCACTGTTATGTAAATTAATTTTAGAACTATTGTATTTTGTTATATTATGCAACCAATGGAATGTTAACTCCATTACAATTTACAAAAAGACTACTAATTATTTTACTGTTAATTCTTTTTCTTTGATACTATTTCAACTATTTTTGAGTGTGCTACCGATAACAATCCTTCAGGAATACCATTAATTAACGGTTAAATCAAAAATAATATTATGATCACGATTCTGTCTTGTTTAAATTATTGAAAAAAAATCAAAACAAAAAAAATAATACAAGAATAAATTAGGGTTAAAAATATTCGCACATTGCACTTGTCACCAAGTTACAGCAGGTTATAATACACAAATAAATTGTAAAGTTACTAGAATATCAGATAATATCCTTGAACCTTGGTCCACTTGAACCAAAGTACTCAAAACATTTTAGATTAATTAGATGACCACTTTAACAGGAGAAACCCTGTCAATAAAAGTTTAATGATATACAAAGCCGGGCAAAAGATACAAACAAAATTTTGCATTTCTTCCCCAAAGTTAATTAACACATTTTCCAGCAAGTCTATATATTTTTCGCTTGTCATTCCTGTATCTATTCAACAAATTGGGGTCTTCCCAGAGAAGGAAAATGAAGCCAAAATCTTTACCATACCACCTCCGAAGTTCCTGCTCATTGAAATGCCTTGCGGTTTCTTTAAATTATGCCAATAAAACTTAAAACCATCCTGCCCATCTAAATTAAATTTTTTTTCACCAGAAAAAAAAAGTTTTGCCATTCCATGTTCCACGTCATTTGATCCTGAGCAAATTGCAATCTTGACTCGAGTTGCTTCTTAGTTAAAGGAGGATTTTTTAACATTTCTCTCCATTTAAATTGCCTATTCTTTACAAGTACTTGTTGGACACGTCTTGCACTTACAGGAAGTTCCAGGTTTCTCTTAATATGAGTTGCAGTTACTGATTCTTTTGCACCAGTTCGTAAAATGGATGCACGTTGCCGGTCAGTTAACTTTTTGTTTCCTTGTTTGGAGTAGTTTTTTCCATAGGAATCATCCAGTTTAAGAAAGTTATTGACTACACAACATAGCGATCTACAAATTTTTTTTGCAATAACGCGATGCGATTAGCCAGTTTCATTTAAAGCAAGAATTCTTCCTTTTCTTTCGAAGTTAAATACTTTCCTTTTAGCATTATAATTATTAAGGCAAAATTATACTTAAAAATAGTAAGCTTTAGGCTTGAATGATAACTGATGAATGAACTTATAGCAATTTCGCAGTATTTATATCAGTTTTTAGGGTAATACTCGATTTAAGGTACCATATAGTTAGGGGAAGTATTGGGAAATCTTGATAGTTTGGTAGTTCTCCATTACCGGTTGAAAGAATGAATCAGATAAAGTGCAATAGACCTAATTTTCAGTTGAAATATTAAGTGAACTTAAAGAAATTTCGACAAGTGTATCACCATATCAATATTTTCTATTTTCTTGGAATGGGTGTGGAATATCAAACTCAAATTTTAACAAATAGAACAATCTATTACATTAAAAAAAATCAAATTTTTCAAAAATGGGAGGCTATCAGCAAATTATTTCTTCGATTTTCCATAAATCTGTTCCCAACAATAATTTTAGGTTGAAACTCTGGGGCACAATGTTTTGAACAACTGTCGCAGTACACTAAAACAAAAGAGATCGATTATTTTAAAAATGGGGCCAGAGTGAAAACCAGTTTTTTCTGTTCTACTTGGAAATTAAAAACGGAAAATTTACTTTAAAACCGGCACAACCCTGGAACAACCTGGCACAACTATATAAATTTTAAAATTTAAAAAGCGGGGGCCTAAGGGCACGGACGCCTATCAACACAAAATTAAATAAAAATTGCATAATTATTTACTAATAATAACAATAAAAATCAATTTGAGTGAAATGACTGATTTTATATAAATTTATACGTAATGATTTATTAATGTCGAAGTTTATTGTTACCGTTAGTTAATATTAATATTTACTTTTAATTACACGAACCATTACCTGGTTTAATTATTCGCTAGTATTTCAACGCGCTAGAAACACCAAATTACATTTTCACAAGCTGCGCTTTTATTGAAAATTATTTTGTCGGCGTTGAAGCTAACGATTTCTACCGTTCGTTGTGAAGAAACCAATTGAGATTATTAATAGTTTGGGTACTCTGAAAAATATTTTGTCCATCTAAACACACCTTGCACAAATTGGAGATGAAAGTTGTGTGATTTTTAACCAGTACTGATTGTTCAGAAGCTTATCAACTTGTCAAGCTAAGCACACACGTATCATCTAAGCTTTAACATAAACGTGACCTGAGATTAAGTCTAAACTTACTACTTCAATATAAAACTTCTCGTTGGAAGATAAATCAAAATTACCACAAAAATAACAATCGATGTAACAAATTGCATTGCGGTGCGACCGGAATTGTAACCTGATGCGAGAAAAATTGAAATAATATAATTTGAAAAAATTGTAATGGAATTTTAAATTGTAATCTTTGGCTGCAGAAAACCGATCATGGGATTTATTACTGCGACAGTTTTAAATTTTTTAAACAATCATGTTTTATCTAACTTTTCTTACAATCTACACACATGCTATGTACCCACATAAACTTAACATTCTACATAGATGCTATCTAAAATTGATAAAATAAATTTAAGCTAACTTAAAGAGGGTATGTCATTTGTGACGTTTAGTAAGTTATAAGAAACTTTTATAAGTTTATCAATTTAACTTTCTGGGATGTTAATCCTATTTCAGAGTTACTTTGGTTAACGGTACAGGTCTGCATTTTTATAAAAATATTAAAATTCAAACTTTCGGTGCTTTCGTGATTTTATACAAATAGGTACAGCTTTAATCATACAGTTTTAAATTACAACGTCTCTTACTTGAGGGAGTTTAGTGCCAATCCTTGTAAATATGCTTTGTTGTACTATGTTAGTTGATAAATTAATGTGCTTAAAGTTGGCAAGTTCGTGCTATTCACGAGAAAACTACAGCTGTTCCATATTGCGTATATGTTCAAGTATATGGTGAAAGCTTTAGTCGTGGCAATTAAGTAAACAAATTTGTTAAACGTTGACACCTAAACGGTAGATTAAGACGCTTTTAATTACCTACATATACAAAGAAACCTAATGATGTAAAGTAACCAAAGAAAATTCCCCAATCGAATTAATTTTTTTATCTTCCAATACATCGAAAGGTATTTCAAATTTGAAATGAAAAATATAAATATAGCAGCTTAAAGTTTAATCCCATTTCGATATCTCAACAGAATACTGGAAACCGAATTTGAGAAACAGTGTTACATAATTGACAGACTCAGAAATGAAATATTCACAGTCCAATTCATAAATGTATTCATGTCGATGGCTTGCAAACTCGACGCTTTTGTTCGAAAGAAGAATTCTAACAGCAATGTCAATGCTAATATTACAACTGTAAAAGCGCGTATGACCCATGTAATTTAGATATTTAATTTTATTTACTAGGTGCGCGAATTGTTCAGCATGTTAAACAAGTTATATTAATTTACACCATTACATTTTATCACTTTAAATTAATTTAATTTTATAATTGGATTACTGAAATAAATTTTGCAAAATACTGAAATATTAATAGAGTAGGTAGGTATAAGCTATCTCTATATCAAAGTCTTTTATTTTATTTTTCTTTATGAGAATTTGCCACAAGAAAGGATTACAGTTTTGTGCTGAAAATGAGTTTCTTTACTGACATTAACATTCCTTCCAGGGAAATTTTGCAGCAATAAGTAAAGAACAGAAGAAAATAGAATTGTTTCAAAAGGTAGTTTTTCTGTTACACAAACAAATGTTAGTAAGGCTATAAATAACAACTTGTAAATTTATTTTGTTATTACAGTACCTGATGTACAAGAAACACAATTAATTAATGAAATACGGAACGGTACATTCTTTCATGTAATTAAAAAAATTCTAAGTGTATCAGTTTTTAGGGAGGGTAGGTATTATTTATAAGGTGCTATTTTCAAGTATCTACCACTTGGTTATTTCAATGTTTTACAGAATTGTAACAGTAAGAAGTGATGGAATAAATACAAAATAAATTGAATTCAAGAAAGTGGATATAGAGAAGTCGAATCAAATAAGCTGATTCGTGAACAAGAAGACTTGGGTCAGGAATGTTGTTATTGATGGCAACTAACAAGCAAAATGTGCCTCGAAACGTCTTATTGTCTGTTCTTTTTTCTTACAGTTACATAAAAACGAAATCAAACAGTTATGTTTACTAAACAAATCATTTACATTGCTAAATTACACAGGGGTAATAGTGGAAGTTTAATCAAACTAATTTAATTAAATGAAAAACCACAAACCGATTTAAACTTCTGTTTAGTTTAAATGTATTTGTTGGTCTGCTAAATGAAAAATTCATTTTAAATTACACCAACTATTAATTGCAAATTATTCTAAGCTTCATTTGATCTTGTTTTCTGACCACACAATTATAATATTTTATCGTTATTTAATAGTCCACTAATTTCAGATTATATATTTAGTAGAGCTTCTGAGCCATAAAACGTGCAACGATTGATTGTACTACAAAATTGTATATGTATACGTAGGTACAATCTCTGTTGCATTTTCTCATCTTTATTTTTCATAATCCATTTTATTCATAGAACCAACAGGTACTGAGATTGATATTTACTAAAACTTAATTTTTGGCACTTTTAACGTATTGTGGAATGTTCAACGCAAAAGGATTTTTCACAAATTATTTGTGACGACTAAATAAATGTATCACTTCCGAATTGTACTACTCTATCGGGAAATCATTACTTTTGTAGACTCTTATTCAGTAGTACACAAATCGTTTCCTGTATAAGTCTTTTCTCAATTTGCAGCATGCCTGAAAAATAATCTATTCTTCTCCAGGGCATTTTTTATTTTTCATATCTCAAAATTTAAAGAACAGAAAACTAATATACTGATTAGTTTACTGTCGCACATCAACAAACTTTTCACAGTTTTCACAGAAAAGTTTGCGACTTCTATCAAGCGGTAAAGCAGACAGGTTTTCACAAAGAATCTTTTACAATGGACTATGATTCAAACGATACATTCATTTATATAAAAGAAAAATTAATATATTAGTATACATTTCAATTTAACTGCATTTTATAACTAGAGTTCCATAAAAAATTTAATTTTATCGAAACTTGGGTAATTTTAAGACTCTAGTGCCAAGTTTTGATAGTTTTCAGATACCTAATATACGAGGAAAATAAATAAGAGTGGCACAGTGAAATAAAAATTTCTAAAATTAGGAGTTCGGCAAGGAGAAGTGGAGGAAGACGCCGGGAAGATAATAAAAGCATTATAAGTAAAATAGCTATTAGGAAATGGTTACAATAACAGGATGAGTGGAAAATGTGGTAAAGACCTACATCCGAAAGTGGCTAACGCAGGCACAAGCAGAAGAAGAAAAAATAAATAGTTATATTTTGGGAAGGTATAATAAAATTTTGGTAATGCGAAGAAAGTTCTTGAATGTTAAATTATTTAGTTTTGTGAATGTACATTATTTTTTGGTGAAATTGAAAGTAGAATTATTGGTTGTAAGTGGATAATTTTGGGGTAATACGTATAGGAAAATAATTAATTTTAAGTTAAAGATAAGGAAAATTTAACAGTCGAATGCAACGTTATCAGGCAGATGTGAAAATTATATTGGAGAACCCGGCATATTATAATGAACAAAACTGGGAACACACTAAATAAGATAAGTAATTAAATAAAATGAAAATTAATTATTAAGTTAAGAAAGTTAAAAAGTTCAAGAAGCATATTATTTTCATTGAAATGCATTCACCCCCGTCAGTCATTTTAAATACTTCGATTGACTGGCTCAAAAATTTACTAAAAATTGACTATTAATTTTAATTCAAATTTATTTCTGTTGGCACTATGTTTTTCACAGTGGGAAGCGACAGTAGAGTCGAATGGCGGGCAGTTGCTTTTTGAGCCTTGCCGATGCAGGCACGCTAAAATTTGGAAAGAGTTGCTTTATGAGCCTTGATTGAATAAAGCGTATTATAAATTGATTGAATGATAAGTGAATTAAATAGGCGATAAGAAATTTTGTGCTAAAAAAGTCTCTAATTTATAAAAATTACTAGCTGACCCGGCAGACGTTGTCCTGTCCGAATTTAATTTTTATACCACTCAAAGAATTGTTTATCCAAATATAAATTATTCGAAATAATTAAACAAATTATGAAAAAACAAAAAAATGTGTGATTAGTTTCGGATGTATTTACTAATAATTTTAAAATTTTTTTTCGTATTATTCATTTAGATGATTAGGGGAAATCAGATATCAATTTTGGTGATGATCGATGAAGTTAAAAAAAAAACTTTTTTTTGTGCGGATAATTTAAAAATATTTTTCGTATTATTCATTTAGATGATTAGGGGGAATCAGATATCAATTTTGGTGATGATCGATGAAATTCGAAAAAAAACTTTTGTTGTGCGGATAATTTTTAAAATTTTTTTTCGTATTATTCGTTTAGATGATTAGGGGGAATCAGATATCAATTTTGGTGATGATCGATGAAGTTCCAAAAAAAACTTTTTTTGTGCGGATAATTTTAAAATTCTTTTTTCGTATTATTCATTTAGATGATTAGGGGGAATCAGATATATATTTTTTTAAATTTCTGAGTGTCTTTAGTCCAAAATTTTGTGGTGGAGGGGGAAAAATTTATTTTTATAAAATTGTTTTATGTTACCTATTGATATACCAAATATGAAGAATTTATTCTAGACTTTAGTAAAAACTCTTTAAGTGGGGGTAAATGTCAAAAAAAATTTCCACTTTTAAAAAGGGCGTGTCTAAAGACCACCAATATGTGAATTTTATTAGAAACAAAGAAGAATTTGATTTGGGCTTTGGCGTAGGGGTATAGAACAATTGGCTTTCCCTGACGTTGTATTGTAATTGGGTCACATAATCTTAGGTGTGAAATTTATTTCGGGTAGTACTGTATGTGTATTATTTCCACTTTACTTTATTAGTGTCACTCGTATGTTTTTCACTTCACTTTCCGTCACTTTCACTCTTATCAGGGGGCCCGGGGGTACTCTGCAAGTGTATTATTTCCACTTTACTTTATTAGTATCACTCGTATGTTTTTCACTTCACTTTCCGTCACTTTGACACTATCAGGGGGCCCGGGAGTACTCTACACCAAAGAGGTCTCACTGTGTTACGATAGTAGTTAATTCTGTCACTTTGACACTATCGGGGGGCCCAGGGGGTACTCGACACTATCAGGGTCACTCTAGGTTATGAAAAGGGGGCCCCGTCTTGCTAAAACGCGCACTATTTATATTTTACCCTGTATATACAAAATGATTTTAAGGTTATGTGATTAGGTCTGTCACTTTGACACTATCGGGGGGCGCCAAGGGGGTACTCTACACCAAAGAGCAGGTCTCACTGCGTCAGGAAAGGGGGCCACTTAGTTAGAACGCGCACTATTTATGTTTTACCCTGTATATGCAAAATGATTTTTAGGTTATGTAGTTAATGCCGTCACTATGACACTATCGGGAGGCCCATGGGGACTATTCAACACTATCAGGGTCACTCTCTAGGTTATGAAAAGGGGGCCCGTCTTGCTAAAACGCGCACTATTTATGTTTTACCCTGTATATGCAAAATGATTTTTAGGTTATGTAGTTAATGCCGTCACTATGACACTATCGGGGGGCCCATGGGGGCTACTTAACACTATCAGGGTCACTCTCTAGGTTATGAAAAGGGGGCCCGTCTTGCTAAAACGCGCACTATTTATGTTTTACCCTGTATGTGCAAAATTATTTTAAGGTTATGTAATTAGTTCCGTCACTTTGACACTATCCGGGGGGCGCGGCGCCAAGGGAGTACACTACACCAAAGAGCAGGTCTCACTGGGTGTTAGGAAAGGGGGGGCACTTAGTTAGAACGCGCACTATTTATGTTTTACCCTGTATGTGCAAAATGATTTTTAGGTTATATAATTATTTCCGTCACTTTGTAACTTGATTTTTGCTAATTTTAAAAATATTGTGCAACGTCACTGAGTATATGTCAATGTCATTTTTAAGGTTAACATTCTTATGTCAAAGTTGTGCCCCCTATTCTCGAGCCGCTACTGACTATATGTCGATGTCATTTAATTAAACTTTTAGTGTCAAAATCGCATCGTAACTATGACAACGACGTTGACCTGAAGCGTTTAACTACAGATGACCGTCTTATGGTGGCGAATTACTAAAATCAAAGACGACGAAAAGTTTACTCTTGATGCTCGCCAGATCTCGTGAAAGTTTCAACGCCCACAGTTACGGGATTTAGGCGTCTATGCGGAACATACATACATACCCACACACATACAAGCATTTTTATATATAAGAAGATATATTTGGTACTAGCGCCTGCGGCGCTAGACATACGTATAGTAAACAGAACCAACACATTATGAAGAATTTTTTTATTATTTCAACTTTAAAATGACTGTGGGCATGTAACCGACGTTGGAGAAAATGTTTGTTGCTCCGAATGAAGTCATTTGAAAGCATGAGTTGTACTTGCGAATGTTTAGCAGGAAGTGTTTTGAAATTGCAGTGGTGCCAGTAAGATAACTTAGAAGCGGCTCAGGTGGATCAATCAGCGGTGGCAAAACAACTTTGCCGTTCGAACAACACATTCCTGGTGATTCCTTAGCGAACTTCGAAACACGACAATGCAAGCAAAGTTTGTTCATAACACCTATTGCTACATCCTCGTGATTCATGTAATCGTAGTTTTTGTCGTAATTAAATGCTTCCAATGTTAAATTCAATTTTTGTCTTGATGGAACTAATCCCAAAAACGGTTTGCCCGTCCATTTCTGGCGTAAATAAGAGCGCTACATATGTACGTCCAAAGTTTTTACACAATTTTCACTTTTCAATTAATCTTCAGGTAAAGTTAAATCTTCCGCAAAGAGGTGGATCTTCCACGAAGAGGTGGGTCTGCGTCTTCTTGCACAATTCCGGAGAGTTTTTCTTTAGAAAACCAATTAAAAACAAATTAATCTTCAGGTAAAGTTAAATCTTCCGCAAAGAGGTGGATCTTCCACGAAGAGGTGGATTTGCGTCTTCTTGCACAATTCCGGCGAGTTCTGCGACCTATATAAAGTCTTCCTCACAGGGGGAAGGCCATAATAGATCGGTGAAGGCCATAGTTGTTCGGCCTTCGGCCTCACAGGGTGAAACCATAATAGATCCGTGAAGGCCATAGTTGTTCGGCCTTCGGCCTCACAGACCGGACCATAATAGATCCGTGAAGGCCACAGTTGTTCGGCCTTCGACCTCACAGACCGGACCATAATAGATCCGTGAAGGCCATAGTTGTTCGGCCTTCGGCCTCACAGACCGGACCATAATAGATCCGTGAAGGCCAAAGTTGTTCGGCCTTCGGCCTCACAGGGCGGACAATAATAGATCCGTGAAGGCCAAAGTTGTTCGGCCATCATCCGTCATCTGTCATCCGTCATCTGTCATCCGTCATCTCATCTGTCATCTGTCATCTCATCTGTCATCCGTCATCTCATCTGTCATCCGTCATCTGTCATCCGTCATCTGTCATCTCATCTGTCATCCGTCATCTGTCATCTCATCTGTCAGCTGTCATCCGTCATCTGTCACCCGTCATCTCATCTGTCAGCTGTCATCTGTCATCCGTCATCTGTCATACATCCTCCTTCTCAGTCCTTTTACCCTAATGAGGGTTTGGTGACCCATCTCTTTCTATGCATATGATGTGCGTTCAAATTGTTTTCACATACATAGAGGACCTACTTGTTTAACGTGGGCTCCGAACCACGAGAAGTGTAATACACTTCATGTTGAGATGGGCGCTCTTGGCAAATTACCTCGGTGGTTTGCCATTGCCTTCCGAGGAGAGACGGCCAGAATAAAGTTCTTACCCTGCCCGGATTCGATCCAAGCGTTTCGCATTAGCAGTAGACGCACTTAACTGCCAAGCTATGACCGCCTCTCATACATACATACATACATACATACACACATACATACATAATCTTCACGTAAAGTTACATCTTCATGTAAAGTTAAATCTGTATGTGCAAAATGATTTTTAGGTTATGTAGTTAATGCCGTCACATTGACACTATCGGGGGGCCCATGGGGGCTATTCAACACTATCAGGGTCACTCTCTAGGTTATGAAAAGGGGGCCCGTCTTGCTAAAACGCGCACTATTTATGTTTTACCCTGTATATGCAAAATGATTTTTGATAATTTTAAAAATATTGTGCAACGCTACTGACTATAATATCGTCGGCATACAAGCAAAAGTGACCAACTACAAAATGCTGAAAATGAGAAAATTGACTAAATGGGATTGAATAACCAGTACGGTTACAAGGAAAAATTCCCATCTTTATTAGAAATTAAATGAATAAGTTATAGAGTTGGTAAAATTGACTATTTACAGGCGAAGTATAACTTAAAAACTGCTCTAAAGTAAAACTAGGGTTTTGCAGATGGTCACTTTTGATTGTATGCCGACGATATGTCAATGTCATTTTTAAGGTTAGTCAAAGTTGTGCCCCCTATTTGTCGAGCCGCTACTGACTATAATATGTCAAAGTCATTGAATCTTTATTGTGCAACGCTACTGACTATAATATGTCAATGTCATTTTTAAGGTTAGTCAAAGTTGTGCCCCCTATTTTTCGAGCCGCTACTGACTATAATATGTCAATATCATTGAATTAAACTTTTAGCGTCAAAATCGCATCGTAACTATGACAACGACTGTGACCTGAAGTGTTTAACTGCTGATGACCGTCTTATGGTGACGAATTACTAAATTCAAAGACGACGAAAAACTTACTCTTGAATGTCGCCAGATCTCGTGAAAGTTTCAACGCCCACAGTTACGGGGTTTAGGCGTCTATGCGGAACATACATACCCACACACACACATACAAGCATTTTTATATATAAGATTTGGATTCTCAATGAGGTGGAGAATAAAGAACTGAAAAGTTGTTACCTGCCAGGGGGATGAAACACCTGGTTTTTGTGGAAAAGCTACCCGCCCCAATGTAGTCTTTCTTTTTGGGAACTTGGTTTTCTTCCGAAACGTTAGTCGGACGAAGACAAGTATGGAACTGAAAATATTTATTATTCAATTCTATGTTAAAAGTGTCATATTGACCTTTCAGCTAATCCTCTCCAATTCTCGTAAAGAACGTTCCAAATTGATATAAGGTCAAATAAATCTCTAAAATCACTTAGACGGAAATAATTCGTATATTTTTTAAATTTGATATTCACGCTCTGGAGTACAACAAACTGTAGAATCGAATATCCATCGAATTTCCCTTTTTCGGAAGGGGTGGGGGCTCTATCACAAAAAAATTACAAAAATCATACTCCAAACGGTGAATATATTTAGTTTTTTGAAATTTATTGCTTGAAAAATTTTATAGCTGGTAAAATTGAAGGGCAAGATACAAAAGCTAGGTACAAAATATAAAAGTTGTAATTAAAAAATAATAAGAAAGTATGGATAAATTGCGTAATCTTCTAGCTTATAGCTTTTACGTTCAATTCTGTTAGATAATTTAGGTTTGAAATCTTTTTTGCCGTCAATTTTAATCGATATAAAATTGTTCAGGCTTGCTATTATTGCTCACCATTTACGATATATTTGCGAAAAACTGCGAATATTCATCGTTCGTGGTTTTAGGGTTTTTATTAAAATTTATATTATTTCTTCCATAAGGTAAGAGAACTGTGTGTGTCAAACTTCAAAGTCGTCCAATGAATTTCCACGAATATGCCTTTCAATTATTACTGTTTACTTAACTTTGAACGTTGCTTGCTCGAGTTAGGTAGGGATTAGTCAAACGGTCAATATAACATTTTTAGCGGAGAATTGAATTATAAATATTTTCATTACATTATTTTTACCGTGCGACCAACGGTTCGGAAGATAAACGAGAAAAACTCACGCCAAGTTCTCATAGGAGGTGGGTTTTCGCGAAAAAGAAGAATTAGGTTTCATCCACCGCAAAGATGGGAACTTTTCTGATCCTTATTCCTCACCTTATTGAGCGTACGTATACCAAATATAAAAGCTTTATAAATTATTATTACCACTATTCATCTTATTTTTGTCTAAACTAATTAAAACATTGTAAAAAAATGATCAAAAACTAATTTTTGAAAAAATCAACCAGGAATATTTATTGCAAAAAATATTCGAAAATTGTAACTTTTGAACCAAAATAGATCACAATATTTTATAAATTTTGTTTACTTGTGCTAAAACGAGTACATCGATATAATATTATAGGTAATAACATTTTTAAATTTGTTTCTTCATGCAAATTTTCCGGAATTTCCACTTGATAAAAATGAATTTTTCCGAACTCGTATATTGTTTTGATGGCACTCTTTTTAATAACATATATTTTTTTCAAATCAATCTTTTATACACGTCACTAGCCTTATTCTTTTACTTTTTTTTAATACGATATTTTTAAAATGTAAGCGGAAGGCATCCGTGACGACGCCTTTCGTCATTGACGAATTTGGCGAAAAATACAACGAAGATTAATTTAAAACAAAAATGTTAAGGAAAGTAGCACATATAACTCGGTAAAAAGAGTCAGCACAATTTCCAAAATTGTTTTAATAAAAAATATTGTATTTTATTATCTTTGATAAAAACCTGAAAGATTTCAAAAATTTTAATAATGCCGTAGTTTCTGTAAAACATGGGTTTTTGATAATTACTGCCCGTGTTTTTAAATTTCAAATATTTTTCTGCATCAAGAAACGTAACTTTTGCTTTCTGAAAATTGCAAAACGCTGTTCTAACTTCACCCACATATTGTCGAGAGAAAAACTTAATGATAAAAATAGAAAAGTTACGTACAAAGTTTGTGAGCCATTAGTTGTCTTAAATGTTGCTTTTTTACCATTTATTCAATATATTCGATAGCTGACAATCCTTTGTTTCATTTGTTGAGTAAAATATATAAATTATATCGCAAATTCTTAACAAAACACGTAACGTTAAAATATTTGATTTTTGCTGTATAAGTAAATTGAAAAAGATACCGTTTAAGACATTCATTTACCACTTGAAAATGTTTTGAAAGCGATAAAATATAATTAAATAAATTGAAGCACGATCACGATAATACAATATAGCGCTGTTTCATGGTTATTACTCGGTTATTACCAATCATCAGTTGCATTTAATCAAAAAATATAACATAAAATTGTGAAAGTTGATCGTAAAAAGTTTACGTATAACATAATATAAAATTAAAAATTTACTAAGTAATATAAATTATTAGAAAAGTACATTAGACAAATGAAATAGTTTAGAAGGAGCCTTCAGCTAATGTACTAAAAATGTAGGTATAAAGCGTGCTTTATAATAAATTTTTGTATTATATTTGACCTTTTTTTTGTATTATTATAATTAACGTATTTTAATAAAATTTAGCAATGATTCTTTGTAGTATAACTTTGTAATGATTTCTGAGTCCCAATGGGGACTTATATGGGTGGTTTTTTAGCTACATGAGATCTTTCAATAGGGATAACTTTTGAATGATGTTTGTCAAAGTGACAGTTCATTGATATTTGTGTTCAGAAAAGTTTGCCATTTAATCATGAATAAATTAACACTTGAACAACGCTACCAAATTGTGGAAAAGTATTTTCGAAGTCAGAGTTCCGTTCGCGAAACTTATAGAGCTCTTCGTCCGTTTTATGGTCACATAATCGATCTTCTGAGCAGAGGCTATTGATGCGGTGATGGATAAATTTCGTACCACTTCTTCATTGCATGATGTAAGACAACCAACAAGACAAAGAAATGTGCGTACCGAAGAAACTATCGCTTCTGTGAGTGAAAGTGTGCAAGAGAACCCAAAAATTTCAATTCGCCATCGTGCTCAACAACTTGGGCTTTGTCCGTCCACTACATGGAAAATTTTACATCAAGATCTTGGTTTACATCCTTACAAGATCCAGCTGGTTCAAGAATTGAAGCATAATGATCATCGATTGCGTCGTGCGTTCGCAAATTGAGCTCACAACCAAATGGAAGTGGATCCATTTTTTTACCGGCAAATTTTGTTCAGTGACGAGGCACATTTCTGGTTGAATGGCTATGTGAACAAGCAAATTTGCCGCATATAGACTGCGACCAATCCGGAACATTATCTTGAGACTCCATTGCATCCATTAAAATTGACTGTTTGGTGTGGAATACTCGCCAACGGCATCATCGGTCCATATTTCTTCCGAAATGAGGAAGGAGCTACCGTTACGGTGAATGGTGTGAGATATCGACACAGGCTCAATACATTTTTGTTTCCCAAAATCCAAGAGTTAAACATCGATAACTTATGGTTCCAACAGGATGGTGCTACGTGCCACACAGCCACTGAAGCTATCGATTTATTGAA
The DNA here is from genome assembly GCA_932274525.1 of Podabrus alpinus. NCBI lineage: Eukaryota > Metazoa > Arthropoda > Insecta > Coleoptera > Cantharidae > Podabrus > Podabrus alpinus. The sequence goes on from OW026451.1 coordinate 45,343,438, forward strand.
AGGACAATTTGGTGACAACATTATTTCAAGAAATGGTCCCATCAATTGGCCTCCAAGATCATGTGATTTGACGCCTCCAGATTATTTTCTTTAGGGGTATGTTAAATCCATGGTTTATGCTAATAAACCAACAACTCTGGAAGCATTCTAGGTCAATATTCAGCAAGCTATTTATGAAATAAGGTCAGAAATATTGGAAAAAGTGGTCAAAAATTGGACTGAAGCGCTTCGTAACGATTAGTCGTGATGGTCACATGCCGGAAATCATTTTCAAATCATAAATGGTATTAAATTTACTTTCTTAAAAATATTATTAAAAATATATTCCATCAATTTTTTAATGTTTTATTTCAATTTAAAGTTCTCATGCAGCGAAAAATACACCCTATATAATTAAGTTTATTAAAACAATGACAGAAAATTTTGGATGTTTTCTTCTAGCCGGAACTTTTTCAGATTTTTAAGTTAAATCTTGCGGTAACTCAACCACTAAAATGCCCATAACATTCAGAAATGCGTGCAAAATACCGGTACAGCACCCAATTGTTGAAATATATCCACGATACACTTACAACGGTATGCTTATTATTTTTCTCAAACACGTTTACTATCGCGCAATACGTCACGTGCGAATTAAATTACGAACGATCGTGTACGAACGTGGTACGAACTGTACTCGTGAACTCAAATTATCTGTCGAATTCGAATTATTTGAAATTATTCGAATTTGTGAAAATTGAAAATTCTATTATTAAATTCGAAAATGCCGGGTTGTGCAGTTGCAAAATGTGGTAATAATAATAAAACGACAAAAGGGACGAAAATCAAATACTTCCGATTTCCACAAATTGAAGACATTTCTAAAAAATGGATTGTTGCATGTCATCGTGAGGATAAAATAAACCTAAAAAATGGTATGTTGTTTTAAGAAACAAAAATTTTCGAGAACCGTTGAAAAACAACCCCAAAATCGACTTTTTAAAAGTAGGGAAAATGAGCATCGTATAATATGCGGCGGCTCCCCAGCCAGACGCGGGGAAATGCATCACACGTTCCCTTCGAATCGAGTGAAATTTTTTCGCTCCGATTTGAATTTTTCTTTGAAATTCGGATAGGTGGGGGTGTAATTAGTAGATATTAATAATAAATATTATCGAAAAAATGGAAAATAACCGGTGTATTTGCGCAAAAGCGCAAGATGGTTCGCATCACAATTCCAATTCGCACGTGACGTCACACAACCTGCGTATGAGCATACCGTTGTAAGTGTATCGTGAATATATCAACATTTTATAAGTGTAGAACAAAACATTTGAAAACCAGACTTTTTATTCATTTAGTAAATGATGTTCTAAACTAACTAGGCAAACATTCCTCTTAAAATTAAAAAAGAACAAAAAACAGCAAAAGTTTACCTTTGAGATGAAATGAGAAACCACATGATTTTTGATATGAGTTAAAGGAAAATCTAATTTAAATGAAAACTTGTTTGAAACGACGCTGTTGTTATAAAATCATTTGAACACTCTATTATTTGTACTCGCTCTGCACTCGAGACACAAAAGATTTACTTATAGTCCAGCCAAATAGGAAAAATTCGACGAAAAAATTGATATAACCTTGAAATTTGATGTTAATTTAGTTAAACATACTAAAAGGTCTGAACGAAATAGGTTGCGCTCGATTTGCCATCTGTGAAAAATGGCGCTCCTATTTAGTTTTTTGCTTATATCTCCCTAACCATTAGCGCTATTGGAATATGTTTGACATAATATATAAAAAATTAATTCTTGCGAGAATTCTCTGCAAGAAAGGTTTACACATTTTTATAATCTTTGTATACCAAACGTTTATAAACCAAAACTCCTCGTTTTTCAATTTTTGCTTGCAATAATGTAGTTTTTTTGATTTTGATGAAGAGTTTTTACCTATCCATGTGATACAAAACTGACCTACACATGAAAGTAGATGTGGTGTAGTTTGTAATTATAAATAAAGTAGATTCAATTATCTGTAAATTTTCGCGTAGAACTTTCTAACCTTAATGGAGCTCCAGCTGTGAGCTTTCAAAATTGAATACTTTTCAAAGAATTTCTTCCGGTTCTCCTACCGGTCAACCAATTTTAACATGAAACGTCAAAGTGACAAGTAAGGTTATGAAAATATTTGAGTTAAGTGTAGTGATAGAATTATTTTGAAAACCATATTTGGAAATCAATTTTAAATTATTACGAGACAGTCATGATCGAGGCAAAATTCATCATGATGTCAAAAGAATAATTTAAAAAGAAGGGACAAATGACAAAGTTAATAAACCATAACCTGGATGTTGTTTATGTTATAAAAAAATTATTATTATAATTGTCATTGTTGTTTTATATTTTATTTCATTCTTTGTATTTAATTCAAATTAATCAAGGTAGTGGTAACACTGCACATTTAAGTGATGCCCAACGAATGGACATAAAATATCATATTTAATTTTCGATCAATGTGGGGCATAGCATATTTAATTGTCGACCAAATTGGGGCTCGGTTTATTCCATTATTAAGCAACAATGGGGAGAACACTGCAGTACCTAAAGCAAGAGGCAAAAACACGCATTTATAAAACATGTAGTGATGGCAAACCTGGCAACGGTCAACCTAAAAAATGGAAGGAATGGATAAAGTAGGAAAGAATAGCCCAAAGACTTAATAGAAAGAAGAAGAAAAGATAAGGGCCACCTCAATGATTATAGCAATATCTTAAGTATAATACAATCATAGGAATGTAAAAGGATGATTAACAACTTTACCAATGTTATTATTTTTTTTACGAATATAAAACTAGCATTTCAGTAAATTTGTTTCATTCCAAAATTAAATTAGTTACTAATATGGAATACTTGCATGTTTCTAAAATGGAATAGGAAATTTATATGAATGGTTTGTAGTGAAACATTTTTTGATGACCACAAGGGAAAAATTTGGATGGAGTGCATTTAATTTTATAAATGCACACATCTGCTAGGAAGGTGATAAATAATATTTTATACTTGATTATGTAATATTTGCAAATAAATCAAAATTTTTGCAAATAAGGACCTTAAAGTTTTATCTTTGTTTTTCCTACACAGATTTAAGTTAACTAATTTACTTTCATTTTGTTTAAAACATAATATCTACATTATTTAATGGAAAAACTTGTAGTATTCCATATTCTGTACACTGTTTTTACTTTCCGAACCCCTATAGGTAAGGAAAGTATTGTTTAAAATTGTGAAAACCCCTTTTTTATAATTTTATGAAATACTTCTTTACAAACTGCAAAAACAATACAGATTATTCTTAATTTTGATTCATAACTTAATTCTTAATTAATGATTTTTAACATGAATTTCAATTCCAAATTAGTAACCTTAACCCTCCAAGATCCTTGAAAACGTGCATTGTACAGTTGGAAATTAACGAAAACTTATGATTTAAACAACCTCTCCATGTGTACCTACACTTTTTAACTTAATGACAAATTTGTTGAAAATCATCTCCTAATTGACAACCCCCGTTTGAATTGATGCTAATGTGTGTATGACTAGGGCGAGGAAAGTGTTTGAGCGTTTCCAGGGTTGGTTGGTGTGACTCCAGCACTCAATGCGAATAATATAACCGTTTTCATTGAGTTTTTTTATCACATAATATATGTAGATCACCTTTGAGATTCGATCTAAGCGCCATTTGCGCATATATTTGATACAATTTTTGGAAATTATAATACATATTGCGATATCGAGATACCACGTCAATGGAAGTACGTTATTTCAGATTCGGGAAAATTTTGTTATTAATAAAGCATGTGACTTATCAACGTAATCAGAAAAACTTCGTCCGATACCAAGAAATTTAGTTCAAAGTCAAATGATTTGTAAAGAAGGACATGAAGCAGGTTTGAATAAAATAAATTTAAAATGTAACATTTAATAATTTTCTTTGTTGAAAAATGTTTATTTATAGTAAATGAAGGATTGTTTAGTGATAAGAAAGGTAGTTCAAAAGTTAGAATTTTGTTAATTAATTGATTAATGTAAAAATTTATGTTAGCGTTAAATTTAAATAAGTTCTTAAAATCATTACGTGAGTTCGACGTGTCACAAATTAATGAACTGTGAATGGAAATTTCATGTCCAGCATCTTTGTTTATTCAACCACGAAGCAATTAGGAAGAAGTCAATCCAATCTGAAAATATAAAAATTTTACTTATAAAATTCCAACGAGTCACACTTGGCTTAATCCATACCTGTACTGTGAAACTTTCAATAATATTGATTTTCCGATCAACCAATAAAATGCGTCTACTGAAACATCGAGATTGCCATGAATTTCGAGATGAAAAATTATAAAACAATCGAAGAGGTCCTTGTAAAAAAATTTCACACGTAATGGTGGCGAGTTTTGATCGTCCTAATAAAAATTAATTTTATAGTGAAAATAATTGGTGAAGGTATAAAATACCAGTGTAAAAATCAGCAAATTAATTACTTACCTACGTAAAACTAAAAATAAGTTGAAAAACGTAAAGGATTGAGAATATTTATGAAGAATTAAAAATCGACACAAAACGAGGTCAACAAACTGCAACTGGGAACCTTTTCATGGTAATAAACCCATCGAGTGAACTTTGGTGCGCAATTGTACCATCTCAAGTACAAGTAACTAGAAGATTCCTGTATCTTTCTAAGGTAACGTGCACATTAAGTACAATTTTAAAATAACTAAGTGAAATTTTCGGACACCATACGACACGTGTTTTTCTTTATTTAACGTTCAGAATTTTGATAATTAGATTTAATAATAGAACTTTTTAATATAACAAAACCTTTAATTACATTTTTGTGCTCAATAAAAACATTATTATTTTTGTAACGAAGGATATTTATTTTGACCTGTTCCGCGCCCATAAATTTATTTACAGTATTGGTCACGGAACGAACTCACCCTGTACAAGGTAAGACACATGCACTGCGAACCAGCTAAGCCGAGGTATAATATTTCCATTTATTTGTATTTACTAAATTTCACATACATTTCCATTGACGGGGTACATTTCTGTACACTCATACAAACATCAACAATAAAACGTGTAACCCCATTAGCAAGGGTTATTCAGAGCATATTTTGACAGCCCAACGTGTGGCACTCTTAAAGGATTCCGTACATTGCAATATACATAGATAAGCTAAGTTTCCTTGTTTATGTTCTGCATATTTTAACAAAGTTTTTAAATCTCGTATTATGGTTTGAACTGCATTGAACTCCAGAAGACTGATTTAAAAAATCAAAATCTTTGCTTTCAATAAGAAATTTCTTCTTCTTCTTTAAATGCCGTGCCTGCTATCAGACGTAGGCAACCTCTCTCCTATGTATGTGTTGTACGTTTGAAGTATTATCACACACATAGGGGACCTACTGCTTAACGCGGGCTCCGAACCGCGGGAAATGTATACACTTCATCTCCAGAGAGGCTGTACCAGGCAGATTACACCTCGGTGGTTTGCCATTGCCTTCCGAGGGGAGACGGTCAGAATAAAGTTTTACTGAGCCCGGAATTGAACCAGGTATTTAGCATTAGCAGCAACGCACTTAACCGCTAAGCTGGCGACCGTCTTTTCAGAAAGAAATTTCGTTTTTCAAAATTCTCATTTTAGTTCCATGATGACGAAGTGTTTAGATCGCAAACACCCATCATGTGGTCTAATAGAGTGTAGACTTATTTCATTTAAGTCAGTAATACCTTTTACTAAAATTTTGAATTTAATGAATATACTCGTATAACTGTTCGAAAAGAATTTGAAAAATTACGTAAAATTTTACGAAATATGAGTCTCCTGGAATATTGAAACCCATCTCATTCCCAAAATATGAAGGATGGAAAATTGTTACATGATTCACATATTTCGGTAACACATCATCCGACTTTGATTTTCTTTAGTGCAAACAATAACATTTTTAATGAGCTTTAATTTGTTGAATTTCTTAAAATTGGTGTCATTGCTGGGTACAAAAGAATTATACATAATATAATTTCGATTATTGTGTTACCCATTCGTTATAATGCTTCCCATAAAGCCTTCAGATCTCTTTTGTTTTGGATAATACTTAGGGTGGATGTGGATAGTCTTTTAAACGCACACATAGCACCGTGAAAGTACATTTTTTGTCTGACAATACATTGTTAATTTACTTGTTCTTTTTTATTAATTATTGTTTAAATCATTTTCATTTTAAACATTAGGTAAACCACCACGTTATTAATTTGTACAATAGTGTATACGCTTGTTGATTATTATAATTGGGCTCTTCATCCAGTGCACCACGCATAAAGCTAGTTAGGGTTTGTTCCTGTGCCGAAAATAAATGAAACCAAAAATAGTCTTTGTTTTATACTATGGTCATGTTTGCAAACTGGTCACGGCCACCCGGAGGCCGGATGAAACATCCGGCTTTTAATAATTAATGTAAACATTAAATTGCGGCGTCGGCGTCGCGTCCTGATCCCCGCGACCCGGTGGCATGCGTGGCTCCATTCTTAAACGTGAATGGAACAGCATTAGGAGTGGTCGCTTCAAAATAGTGTTCACTCAAATGAGTAAAAAAGTCTTATTGTTAATGGAATAGTAGGTTCGTAAATAAACGGAGAGAAAGAGTTAGAGACAGTTTTACGTTTCGGTAATTTACACTTTATAGTAATTCCCTAATATTTAAACCCCACTTTCTATTGTATTATTCCAAGTAAGAAAAGTAGTTAAATTTTTCACTAAATTTCACAAATTGAATTTCAAAATAATGTAAAAATTTCTTTCTTGAAACTTCAAGAGCCTACCCAAAATAGAAATCTAAAAATATAAATTTATGAAATTTTCTACTTATATGTGATTTTCCAATAGCTTCAAAAACTTCAAACTTAAACTTATTTAATAATAATTAGATATATATTTCCATTTTATTAAAATTTTATATGTGAATCAAACATTTATTTTTTAACTTGACGTTTTGTCAATTCACCAAACTTATGTGAACGAACCAATTTTTAAATCCACAAAGTATAAAGGTCGAACTAATAAATTTCATCAAGTCCACGTTAGAGCTTGCAGGACCGTCTCAACTGAAACCGCTCTTGTGGTGTCGCGTTGTCACTATAGGTAACTATGCGGCACCACAAAAACGTTATTAGAACAAAGTGACCAAATATAATTAATAAAATTATTACGTTTAAAGCAATTTATATTTTCCATCTTTCTATTTATAAATTTCATTTCTAAATTATTTTTAATAACTTACAACTTACAGTAAAGAAGTCGTCACTTCAAGTTCGAGTTTTATATGTATATACTATTTTATGCAACAGAGAGAGAGAGAGAGAGAGAGAGAGAGTGAAATAACGGCAACCCAAAAAAATTTGAAATCAAAAATATTTCCTGAATTAAACCTTATGAAATTTTGAAATCTTTTATTCAATTATTTTTGGTTAATTATAGGAAAGTGCATATAAAAAATATTAAAATATCTAAATAAAATTTTAAACGCCATAAAAGTTAATTCTTCTTAGTCGTATTGTTCGTTTCCGAACGTCGTGACCCATCTCTTTCTATGTATGTGATGTGCGTTCCAAGTGTTTTCACATACATAGAGGACCTACTTGTTTAACGTGGGCTCCGAACCACGGGAAGTGTAATACACTTCAGTTTGAGATGGGCGCTCTTGGCAAATTACCTCGGTGGTTTGCCATTGCTTTCCGAGGAGAGACGGCCAGAATAAAGTTCTTACCCTGCCCGGATTCGATCCGAGCGTTTCGCATTAGCAGTAGACGCACTTAACTGCCAAAGATGTGACCATCTCCAACAAAAGTTAATAACTGTAGGTAATAATCCCATTACGCAACAATGTAGAGAACAGGGTGTCGTTTGAAATAGATGTTACAAACATTTTATTTTCAAGTACTCAGTTTCGAAAATTTTATTTATAAATTATTAGATGTAGACATATTTTTTTGCAAAATAGTTAATTTTAAATTGAATAGTTCGAATAAATCTTTGTAATTGGAAGGTCAAAAATTAAATTATAGACTACAAAATTGATAGTGAGAGTAATTTCATAACGTTATATAAAATCGACAACTGTGCGACTCCTGCATATCTGTCGATTCATTTTTTAAGCAAGAATTTTATGAAACCATGGGATTAAATTGAGTATTTTACTCTACAAGAGAATGAACAAGGTCATGTGTCTCAGAAATGCGAGAATAAGGATCAGTTTCACTCTCTCCGTTGCACAAACACAATTTTATAATATTGTAATAAAAACAATTGTCTAGACATTAAATAACTTAAATAACAACATTTTTCCAGAGCCACAAAGTAGCAACAAATTGTGGTGTGATTTTTTTTATAGCGCTTTCCGTTCGCGAGTTATAATATAGTGGGGGTGCTAGCTTAATATTAAGCTGAGACCCCACTTTGAGATGGACGTAACTCGAGAACGGTAAGAGCAAATAATTTAAATAACCACATTTTTCTAGAATAACAAAATAGCAACAAAGTGTGATGTGATTATTTTTTCTAGCGCTTTCCGCTAGCTGGCCTCATGAGATGTCCGTAACTCGAGAAAGGTAAATGCAATAAATTCGCGCTTGGGGCAACAAATTAGCAACAAAGTAGCAACAAATTCTCCAAACATTTTTTTTGTTTTGTTCAAGTGGGGGTTCCAACTTAACATGGGTGTCAAACCTGGAATTCGTCGTTTTCTCGATGATGTGCCGATAATTTTTTCAGCCATTTACATACTAGAATGAACTTATAATTTTTAGAATTTAGAGAATTTTAAAGGATATTTTTTATGTTACAACCAATTTTTCCATTTAGTTGCTATGTAAACAAAAAGATTGGAGTTTTTGGAGTAGTCTCAGTTTTTTGTTTCATGCGTTAGAATATGCATCTTTTAATTTGTTTTTACTGTACGATAACCGTAGAACTTTTACTACCGCACGAAGTTATCCAATATTGCACACTAGTCGGATAATAGATAAGTTTGAGCGCCAATATAAAAATTCCATGTTCATCGTACGGAAAAACGGAAGAGTCTTGTTTTGGTTAGAATTTTGGTCCCCAATAATAAGATTCTTCCAGAATAAATTCTCAAGCATGAAAACAGCGAAAACCCACTTCAAAAATTCATATTTTTTGTTAACATAGTGCTGTGTCTCAAAATGAATAAGAAAGGCTCCCGATGCTAAAATGAACTATATATTCAAAACAAGCACAAAATTCTAAGTCGGAAGACACTTTAAAAATTTGCTCTACGAGAAATTTTTATTTTTCAAAATTTCAATTTTCTAACTTTATTTGAGTCTCTCAGGATGAACGAAACATGACAGATATTTCTAAGTCAAAATGAACTGATGATTGTCACATCAGAAATGAAACAAAAAACTTAATTAGCTCAAAATTTGTAAAAATGTATTAATCATTATAACCTAGAAAAATTTAAGAATTTGTAAACCGATTTACTCTACAAATAACATTCTCTGTAAAAATGTAAACATATCAAAAATTATGTAATTGTTTCATGCATTTAATGTGTATACTTTCAAAGGATAAATTAACAATTTAGTAAATAAGGATCAAAATTGTGTAACGCCCATGTAAACAACAAAGATAAACGAAAAGAAGTCAATGAAGAATCCAAAAAACTGATGGAAATGTAATGTACCAGTCAAACTGCTCAGGAAAACATCCCAAAGGAAATCGAAGTTGATAAAGAAGAAAAATCTACAATAAAAATAATTTATTAGAAAGAAATAAATTCATAAATACATGAATTTGACTCACAAAATTCGAACAGGTATGCCAATTGTATCGATTTGCGATCAAAAATCAGTTGACCTCGGGCAGCTCAGCCAAGTGCACGCATTTTTCGATGTTCTCCGAAAAATATTATTTACCAGGATTTGGAGGTTAACCAAATTCAGTTCGACTTCAAATAGGTTAGAAGTTTCCGTTTGTCCAAAGCCGATTCTAAAAATAGACGTCAAGGACATAATCAATGGTGATAATGGATAATGTTGTAATTTATGAAAATCTATTCATAAAAAATTTTCTGGATGACAAGAAAATCATTGTAAATTAATGGAATAACTTACCTCAATATTTTGGAAATTCTTAATAGGAAGGATGCAACAACGAGCACAAAATTTCAACACTAGTCAATGTAAGATACCACTTCAAATGACATCCAACAAAATAATGACAACTGGAATGAAGTTGAATCATTGCATATGGGCAAATCTAAAGTAGGGCACACACAAACAACAACTAAATGATATCCTTTTTAAAAATGAAAATTTCGTTACGTCAAGGAGACAGGTACAGTGAATTCATGATTTCTATAATTTGTTAAAATTTGCCTTCAGCGTATTAAAAATAGGATTTGGGGAAAAGACTTCTAACAGAGTGCATTCTTCGATACCCTCAGTGATAATTTAAAAATTAAAAAGTTTTCTAATTTCGTTAAAAATATTTTAAGCTTTAAATAAGCGACAATTTAATTTTATAAACATTTAAGCCCGCTAATGTAAAGCGAGAGACTTGATTGGCTTAATAATCAAGCAACTTGGGACGAAGAGTGGAAGCCTCTTTGTTTCGAATCATTCTTTGTATTAATTGTAAAAATTTTAAAGGTTCTTTCACATTGGATTTTAAAATCCAAGATTTATTTTTGTATTAATATTCTTTCATGAAAGACAATTTGACAGGTTTTCTTTTTGTTATAATAAAATTTGTATGGGAGCTGATGAAAGTTTTTTATTTCTTTTTTTACATAAAAAAGGAAAGCAAAGTTAAATATCCTGAGAGAGCCAATGAGCATAATAAGATCGCCTCTAATAATTATTTCGAACCATAAGGGACCCACTCCCTGAACGACTCATCCCGAGAGCATAGTAAGAAGGGGCAATAATGTGTGTACCTTCCTGTACTTAACATTTATAGGCAGGGGGACATAGCAATAGCTACAAACTAGACCGAGAAAGATTGAAAAAATTGATTCCACCACACGAAGTATTCCTTTAAATATCTCAGGCGATGTGTGATTTTAAATTTAATTCTAAATTACGAAAAATCTTGTTTAGGGCATAAAATAATTTTACGTTATATATGAAAAAGTGTTAATAACTTTTTAGTTCGCGGCAGTTTTTCGAAGGAAAATGAATCCCACTTAATAGAAACCCAAACCAAATCGATTCATGGTTTTTGTAACTTGGGAAAACTAATTGAAGGGTTAACCCCTTAAATTAGTCTAATATGACTTGTCGGATATACGTCTAATATTAATCTCTATCAATTATTTTTATTAAGTAGTTTAAATTTTGAATATTTAGAAATTTAATAATTACTAGCTGGCACGGGCGGCATCCGCCGCCCTTAGCCATCTAGACCCAGAATAGATCCGAGTAGGCCATAGTTGTTCGGCCTTCGGCCTCACAGGGGGAGGACCATAATAGATCCGCGAAGGCCATAGTTGTTCGGCCTTCGGCCTCACAGAGAGAGGACCATGATAGATCCGCGAAGGCCATAGTTGTTCGGCCTTCGGCCTCACAGGGGGAAGACCATAATAGATCGGTGAAGGCCATAGTTGTTCGGCCTTCGGCCTCACAGGGCGAACCATAATAGATCCGTGAAGGCCATAGTTGTTCGGCCTTCATCTGTCATCTGTCATCTTTAATCTGTCATCTGTCATCCGTCATCCGTCATCTGTCATCCGTCATCCGCCATCTGTCATCTGTCATCCGTCATCTGTCATCTGTCATACATACATACATACATACATACATCCATACATACATTTATTTAACCGCTTATACAGACCCGAAACGCCATACAGAACCGACGTTATGAGGCCAAAAACGACGTTACGAGACCCGGCTTCGGGTCTGGTAACGTTTACAATGTTTTTTGGGTTCCCTATACCTTTAGGTGTCATTTGGCAAGATTTAAGGTGGGTCTGGTAAGGATAGTTGAACGTATAATTACATACATATTTAGTTCACCGTTTCTCTCGGCAGGGAGCGCGCCATTAGTAGCGTATATAATATATACAACGTTGCTGATCCCGATACATGTACTCGACGTTGTCAATCCCTAAATTTTGCAACATCGCTTCAGTAACTTAATATTATTAAGGCTATTTATAAAGTTAATTAGTTGACAAGTTTTGTTAAATAGAAGTTATTTTTTTGCATGTTTGATTTAAAACTTTAATTTAAATTAAAATTTTATAATCATTTAAGTTGTATGCAGTACTATTTCCTGAAGTATGAAGCCTATCAAATTCTTTTTAGAACCCAAACAGAAGAATTTTGCAACAAATTTAAGTAGGAGCTAGTGAGGACTAGTGTTATTAGGTAACTATTTCTTAAAATAGTTACCTAATATTTGAATTCAAAATTTTCTTGAGTCGGGTTACAATTTTATTGTAACTTCGGGTAGTAATTTTAAATATTCTTGTCCGGTATCCGATATGCCAAACTGTTTATGCCACCGATTTATATTAATTAAATTTATTGTGAATTTATTTAGTGGTAGGTAGACATTTTATAACAAATTCGAAAATATTTAAGCTTTCATAATCATTATATGCTGCCAATTTTTAAAATTGACTGAATATTTATTAAAATTAAGATTGAATAAAATGAACTTTTAAAATTTTCTTTTAGCTCCGAGCCTCATACGTTCGGTCCCGCTAATTTAATTCAATATTAATATTCAATTAGATTACCAGATGATAAAAAAGATTTAATTCGGTAAAAAGTAACACCATTACAGCTCCATTTCCCCGGCACCCCCACCACAAAACATTCAAATCGGACTTGGTGGAATCGTTTGTACTTCGTTTGTATCGGTTTGTACCGCAAAAATTTTCGTTTGTATCATAAAGACAAAAAAGTTACAGCACTTTCAAAGTGGGGGTGCCAAAGAAATGCCAGCACCCCCACCTCAAAATATTGAAATCGGACTTGGTGGAATCGTTTGTACTTCGTTTGTATCGGTTTGTACCGCAAAAATTTTCGTTTGTATCAAAAAGACTAAGATGAAAAGCTGAAAACAAGTTAAGTAGAGAAGTTCGAGACCAACGCGCATACGCCGCTTTTACAGAGGTGGCTTTAGTACACAATAAAAAACTTTTCTCCCCCCTCTATTAAGGAAAATAATGATGGATATTAATATTATTAGTATAATAAATAATAATGTACAATCTATATTGAAGAAAAGTTTTTACGAAGTTATGAGTATTTCAAATTTTAGAGAACTCCGAGCAAGTTACGCTTGGTTACATTTCATTCGGCAGAAAAGATGAACAAGAGTTATTTGAAGTAAATAATTTTATTATGTTAATATAAAAGAAAACAAACTAAATAATTAATAAAATGTACAATTATTAATATATTAAGTTAGTAGTATAAATCAAAAATTGACAATTAGTTGCTACTATTGATTGTCTCAGTATTTTGGACCGATCTTGTAGGTCGTCATAACGTTCCCATTTTCCAGAACTGTTACGCCAACAGTAACAGACGTAATGATCAATTGCATTCACATTCTTTAATGTTGGAGATAGAAAACTAATAGCACCTTAAAATGGTAAACCGTATCGTTGAGCACAATTTGAAGGGAAATTTCTTTTAAAGGAATATTTTTTAATTCAATTGGTGAATTTGATGTAGATGGCCCACATATTTCAAACAATACTTGTTGACCAAAATCTACCATTTTCGTACTGGGATTTGCACATTTTGTACTGACTGAGGTTACCATTATTTTCATTAAACTTGAAATTTAATGCATCTTGAAGGTTTAGTACACTACTATCTGGAAAATTTACCACTGTCGAAGGATATCGCGTTTCAATTTTATGCTTACATTTAACACACGTTAACCCTCTATAACTGATGGATTATCTTTGAATAATGCATTACATAAGTAATACGCGGTACTTGCAGCATCCACTTCGACGTGATTATTTGGTAGGTCTTTCTTATTGGTAATAATACCGATTAAAATAGAAGCCCGCTTCCTATATCGTCCCCCTTATGCCAAAACCACGAATGTGCAAAAATTGCCATTTTGACCTAAGTGCATTTTCTTTCTAAGATAGAAAATTTTGTTTTTAAATTATTGTTAGATTTCGATATACAATATATTCGAATAACAATGAAAAAAATTGTCTGAATTACAATTAAAATTGATTAATTTCATTTACTTCATAATTTAGTTCAAATACACTTGACTGAAAACTAGAAAATGCACATTCGTGGTTTCGGCATAAGGGGGACGATATGTTTGTGCGTTGTGCATTATGAAAATTTCAAATAAAATTAGTGATGTTCTGTTTTTAACCAATAGCCAATGAAATTACAGAACGTTTTCTGCATAAGGGATTACCAACCTTATATTTTAAAAAGAAGAAAATGTTGAAGAATACGGTCATCCGAGTTCCACCTTGTTAATTTAATAAATCGATGTTTTCCAATTTGGGTTTTTAATTTATATTGTAGATTTAATTTATATTGTATATCTGTGCTTGGACTTATGTAGGCTTTTTAATGTTGGTTATCAGATTATCCGATTACCGAAAACGTTGCATAAAATCCCTTTTAATCGGTATTATTACCAATAAGAAAGACAATATTAGTTTTCTACCTCCAACATTAAAGAATGTGAATGCAATTGGTCACTACCTCTGTTACTGTTGGCGTAACAGTTCTGGAAAATGGGAACGTTATGACGACCTACAAGATCGGTCCAAAATACTGAGACAATCAATAGTAGCAACTAATTGTCAATTTTTGATTTATACTACTAACTTAATCTTATATATAAAAATGCTTGTATGTGGGTATGTGGGTATGTGTGTGTGTTCCGCATAGACGCCTAAATCCCGTAACTGTGGGCGTTGAAACTTTCGCGAGATCTGGCGACATTCAATAGGAAACTTTTCGTCGTCTTTGATTTTACTAATTCGCCACCATAAGACGGTCATCAGCAGTTAAACGCTTCAGGTCACAGTAGTTGTCATAGTTACGATGCGATTTTGACGCTAAAAGATTAATTCAATGACATTGACATATTATAGTCAGTAGCGGCTCGACAAATAGGGGGCACAACTTTGACATAAGAATGTTAACCTTAAAAATGACAGATGACATATACTCAGTGGCGTTCCAAATATTTTTAAAATTAAATGACTTAACCTTAAAAATGACAGATGACATATACTCAGTGGCGTTCCAAATATTTTTAAAATTAAATGACTTTGACATATTATAGTCAGTAGCGGCTCGACAAATAGGGGGCACAACTTTGACATAAGAATGTTAACCTTAAAAATGACAGATGACATATACTCAGTGGCGTTCCAAATATTTTTAAAATTAAATGACTTTGACATATTATAGTCAGTAGCGGCTCGACAAATAGGGGGCACAACTTTGACATAAGAATGTTAACCTTAAAAATGACAGATGACATATACTCAGTGGCGTTCCAAATATTTTTAAGTCAGTAGCGGCTCGACAAATAGGGGGCACAACTTTGACTAACCTTAAAAATGACATTGACATATTATAGTCAGTAGCGTTGCACAATATTTTTAAAATTATCAAAAATCATTTTGCATATACAGGGTAAAACATAAATAGTGCGCGTTTTAGCAAGACCCTTTTCATAACCTAGAGAGTGACCCTGATAGTGTTGAATAGCCCCCATGGGCCCCCCGATAGTGTCAAAGTGACGGCATTAACTACATAACCTAAAAATCATTTTGCACATACAGATTTAACTTTACATGAAGATGTAACTTTACGTGAAGATTATGTATGTATGTGTGTATGTGTGTATGTATGTGTGTCTGTATGTATGTATGTATGACAGATGACGGATGACAGATGACGGATGACAGCTGACAGATGAGATGACAGATGACGGATGACAGATGACGGATGACAGATGACGGATGACAGCTGACAGATGAGATGACAGATGACAGATGACGGATGACAGATGACGGATGACAGATGACGGATGACAGATGAGATGACAGATGACAGATGACGGATGACAGATGACAGATGACGGATGACAGATGACGGATGACATATGACAGATGAGATGACGGATGACAGATGACCGATGAGATGACAGATGACGGATGACAGATGACGGATGACAGATGAAGGCCGAACAACTTTGGCCTTCACGGATCTATTATTGTCCGCCCTGTGAGGCCGAAGGCCGAACAACTTTGGCCTTCACGGATCTATTATGGTCCGGTCTGTGAGGCCGAAGGCCGAACAACTATGGCCTTCACGGATCTATTATGGTCCGGTCTGTGAGGCCGAAGGCCGAACAACTGTGGCCTTCACGGATCTATTATGGTTCGGTCTGTGAGGCCGAAGGCCGAACAACTATGGCCTTCACGGATCTATTATGGTTTCACCCTGTGAGGCCGAAGGCCGAACAACTATGGCCTTCACCGATCTATTATGGTCTTCCCCCTGTGAGGAAGACTTTATATAGGTCGCAGAACTCGCCGGAATTGTGCAAGAAGACGCAAATCCACCTCTTCGTGGAAGATCCACCTCTTTGCGGAAGATTTAACTTTACCTGAAGATTAATTTGTTTTTAATTGGTTTTCTAAAGAAAAACTCGCCGGAATTGTGCAAGAAGACGCAGACCCACCTCTTCGTGGAAGATCCACCTCTTTGCGGAAGATTTAACTTTACCTGAAGATTAATTGAAAAGTGAAAATTGTGTAAAAACTTTGGACGTATGTAGCGCTCTTATTTACGCCAGAAATGGACGGGCAAACCGTTTTTGGGATTAGTTCCATCAAGACAAAAATTGAATTTAACATTGGAAGCATTTAATTACGACAAAAACTACGATTACATGAATCACGAGGATGTAGCAATAGGTGTTATGAACAAACTTTGCTTGCATTGTCGTGTTTCGAAGTTCGCTAAGGAATCACCAGGAATGTGTTGTTCGAACGGCAAAGTTGTTTTGCCACCGCTGCGCTGATTGATCCACCTGAGCCGCTTCTAAGTTATCTTACTGGCACCACTGCAATTTCAAAACACTTCCTGCTAAACATTCACAAGTACAATCATGCTTTCAAATGACTTCATTCGGAGCAACAAACATTTTCTCCAACGTCGGTTACATGCCCACAGTCATTTTAAAGTTGAAATAATAAAAAAATTGTTCATAATGTGTTGGTTCTGTTTACTCTACGTATGTCTAGCGCCGCAGGCGCTAGTATATTAATAATTGTACATTTTATTAATTATTTAGTTTGTTTTCTTTTATATTAACATAATAAAATTATTTACTTCAAATAACTCTTGTTCATCTTTTCTGCCGAATGAAATGTAACCAAGCGTAACTTGCTCGGAGTTCTCTAAAATTTGAAATACTCATAACTTCGTAAAAACTTTTCTTCAATATAGATTGTACATTATTATTTATTATAATAATAATATTAATATCCATCATTATGGTCCCGATACAAACGAAGTACAAACGATTCCACCAAGTCCGATTTGAATATTTTGTGGTGGGGGCGCCGGGGAAATGGAGCTCACCATTACTATTGGAAAAAACTGGAAAATTGTTTTTCAAGAATAATATATTTCAACATTGGAAGCTCTACTATACGCAAACATTGACACTAATAAGGAGTGTTCATTTTACTAATTAATATTTTACTAAATTATTCTGAATTAATTTTTACAATATTTACTTCAAGTTAAGAATACAAGTTGTGTGACATGTTTCATCTATAAAATTCTATGTAAGTTCACGTACGGCAGTAATTTCGAATTTTTATACGGACGCGTCCCATAAGCTTTCGCACAAGTTTTGCGCGGTTCTGCGGTCACTTTCCGACTTGCTCCATTCCAAATTTTTTAAATTTTTTCAGAATTTCAGCTTCCCGGGCTTCTTTTTTACATATCTTTTAATTAAAGCGCAGTATCTCTCAATAGGACGGAGTTCAGCAGAATCTGGAGGATTTCTTTACTTACAAAAACGACATTATTCGAACACAAAAGTTCAAGTGTAACATCAGCATAATGAACGGTGGCCAGATCTGGCCAAAACAACGGAGAGATATTGTGTTTACTATACAAAGGCTAAAATATGTTTTTGTAAGCATTCTTGCCTATAATTTTCACCGCAAATTATCCCAGTTTAAAAAAATGTTCCACTTTCATTCGACAAGAACAAATCGCTTATCACACAAGAACTCGTTTACCAAATTTTTCTCTCTGAATTATCTTCACTTCGTTAGCCACATCTTCTCCTACAACAGCGTTATAATATTGTAGTCCTGGTGTCCATTTTTACGTAAGTTTCGTCATCCATTAAAATGCACTAATTCTTTTTTTTTCGCAATAAAAGAGTCTACAACTTTTCGGACAATTTTTTTAACTTTACCGTTGTTTCGCAGACTTTTTAGGCTTTTTAGGCTTTTTTTCGTTATTTTACAAGTCTTAATATTAAGTCTTTTTTAATATTTTGCACCGTACTGACATTTAACTGCCACCTTTTTGTACAGAAAAGAACTTTTTGGATTTTAACAGCTTCAAAACGTTTTCTTCAGCTATACCGGGGATGAGCAACCTTTTTTTACAACGGGCCAGCTACAAATTAAAAAATGTTGTGTGGGCCGCATGTAAGGAACTTATGATCATACAAATATTGAATGATGAACTAAAATGATCTCTTTATTAACAAACCTATAAACCTAAATCTTAAAAGTCAAAATGTAAAATCTTGGAAGGGCCACACGAGAGAGTGTGGCGGGCCGCGTGTTGCTCATCCCTGAGCTACACCATTTATAGACCCTTATCCATGAAGAGATTTAAGTAATTCATCAAGTGTATTATACTCCCCAAGTTTTTTAATAATTCGGAAAACCGCTAGCTTTAAGCATTTAACAATATTTTCTTAGGAATAATTTTTCTGAACACTATTGCAAGATAACCTTCCGGGTGTCAATTTAAATGCGCTCTATGGCGTTACATATTTGACAAAACTAATAACTAAAGGTGATGTGTGATAAAACAACATTTCTTTTATAAATAATGCCTATTAGATCAAATATGGGCTGACAATTGTATTTATTACAGGTAATTCAAGTTGTCCACTTAGTAAAATGAACACTCCTTATTACCTACTCAAAAATTATATTTGGGGTGGCCATCGTACCTAATTCGCCTTGCTTGAGTAATTCATTGTTTTACGTTGAAAGATTTGTGATGTAAAGGTATTAAGAGTTTAACTAATCATTTTGAAAAAATATTTATGTTAGTCGAAAACTAATGATTTCCAATGAATTATAGGGATTTTCAAATTAATTCCAGAGGCTTCCAAGATATTTACCCCTCGATTAATTCTATTAAAATACAATATGCTTTCTTGTTAAGTTTTTGATCTTATAAATTTAAAAAATGGTAACGTTGACTAATTATTATAAGCTTACATCACATAACATGCAGTCTTGAGGAGCTTACCATTGCATTTTTTCCTTATCCAATATTTTTAGATGCCTGCGTTACGTGACATTTTAATATTTTATTGTTTTTCATATAAATAATTTAAGATAATCGTTTTGAACGATTGGGCAAGTGTTTCAGTTTTGTGGTCCACACGCTATAAAAAATGTAATATTACTTTATAAAAAAATTTAGAAACAATAAATAATAATAACACAGAAAACTTAACAACTTAATTTTATTTATTAGACAATTTGAACAGAATTCTAAATAGGTGCATATTTATATAAAAAAATTTTGATCTTGTAAATTTAAAAAATTGTAACCTTGACTAATTATTATAAGCTTAAATCGCATCACATTCAATGCAATCTTGGTATAAAAGCAGTAGAAAGACTGATAAGAATTAACGGAAGGAAGTTATCAGTTCCTTAGAATTGACAACGTTGCTGGGATTAGAAACGTCGGTTTATCATAAAAAATTATATATACCGGGCTTGACAAAGATGTGCCAATGTATCGGGATTGTTAACGATTATTGAGTTAGGCAAGTTTTTATTTTTAAGATTTTGTTTCCCCTCAAGAGTTGCGCATGGTGTTATATTTGATCACTTCAGAATTTAATAACATATACGTTCTTAAAATAATAACTTGTGGTGGGTTTGAGGTTGTCTGTGCAATGTATCGGGCCTGGTAGCGACGGATGAACCAATATACATACATACATACATCCATACATACATACATACATCCATACATACATTTATTCAACCGCTTATACAGACCCGAAACGCCATACAGAACCGACGTTATGAGGCCAAAAACGACGTTACGAGACCCGGCTTCGGGTCTGGTAACGTTTACAATGTTTTTTGGGTTCCCTATACCTTTAGGTGTCATTTGGCAAGATTTAAGGTGGGTCTGGTAAGGATAGTTGAACGTATAATTACATACATATTTAGTTCACCGTTTCTCTCGGCAGGGAGCGCGCCATTAGTAGCGTATATAATATATACAACGTTGCTGATCCCGATACATGTACTCGACGTTGTCAATCCCTAAATTTTGCAACATCGCTTCAGTAACTTAATATTATTAAGGCTATTTATAAAGTTAATTAGCTGACAAGTTTTGTTAAATAGAAGTTATTTTTTTGCATGTTTGATTTAAAACTTTAATTTAAATTAAAATTTTATAATCATTTAAGTTGTATGCAGTACTATTTTTTTACTGAAGTATGAAGCCTATCAAATTCTTTTTAGTACCCAAACAGAAGAATTTTGCAACAAATTTAAGTACGAGCTAGTGAGGACTAGTGTTATTAGGTACTAACTATTTTAAGAAATAGTTACCTAATATTTGAATTCAACATTTTCATGAGTTACAATTTTATTGTAACTTCGGGTAGTAATTTTAAATATTCTTGTCCGGTATCCGATATGCCAAACTGTTTATGCCACCGATTTGTATTAATAACATTTATTGTTAATTTATTTAGTGGAAGGTAGACATTTTATAACAAATTCGAAAATATTTAAGCTTCCATAATCATTATAATATGCTGCCAATTTTTAAAATTGACTGAATATTTATTAAAATTAAGATTGAATAAAATGAACTTTTAAAATTTTCTTTTAGCTCCGAGCCTCATACGTTCGGTCCCGCTAATTTAATTCAATATTAATATTAAATTAGATTACCAGATGATAAAAAAGATTTAATTCGGTAAAAAGTAACACCATTACAGCTCCATTTCACCGGCACCCCCACCACAAAACATTCAAATCGGAGACTTGGTGGAATCGTTTGTACTTCGTTTGCATCGGTTTGTACCGCAAAAATTTTCGTTTGTATCATAAAGACAAAATATTTACAGCACTTTCAAAGTGGGGGTGCCAGAGAAATGCCAGCCCCCCCACCTCAAAATATTGAAATCGGACTTGGTGGAATCGTTTGTACTTCGTTTGTATCGGTTTGTACCGCAAAAATTTTCGTTTGTATCAAAAACACAAAGATGAAAAGCTGAAAACAAGTTAAGTAGAGAAGTTCGAGACCAACGCGCATACACCGCTTTTACAGAGGTGGCTTGAGTACACAATAAAAAACTTTTCTCCCCCCTCTATTAAGGAAAATAATGATGGATATTAATATTATTATTATAATAAATAATAATGTACAATCTATATTGAAGAAAAGTTTTTACGAAGTTATGAGTATTTCAAATTTTAGAGAACTCCGAGCAAGTTACGCTTGGTTACATTTCATTCGGCAGAAAAGATGAACAAGAGTTATGTGAAGTAAATAATTTTATTATGTTAATATAAAAGAAAACAAACTAAATAATTAATAAAATGTACAATTATTAATATATTAAGTTAGTAGTATAAATCAAAAATTGACAATTAGTTGCTACTATTGATTGTCTCACTATTTTGGACCGATCTTGTAGGTCGTCATAACGTTCCCATTTTCCAGAACTGTTACGCCAACAGTAACAGACGTAGTGACCAATTGCATTCACATTCTTTAATGTTGGAGGTAGAAAACTAATAGCACCTTGAAAATGGTAAACCGTATCGTTGAGAACAATTTGAAGGGGAATTTCTTTTAAAGGAATATTTAATTCAATTGGTGAATTTGATGTAGATGGCCCACATATTTCAAACAATACTTGTTGAACAAAAACTACCTTTCTTCGTACTGGGATTTGCACATTTTGCACTGACTGAGGTTACCATTATTTTCATTAAACTTGAAATTTAATGCATTTTGAAGGTTTGGTACACATCTGGAAAATTTACCACTGTCGAAGGATATCGCGTTTCAATTTTATGCTTACATTTAACACACGTTAACCCTCTATAACTGATGGATTATCTTTGAATAATGCATTACATAAGTAATACGCGGTACTTGCAGCATCCACTTTGACGTGATTATTTGGTAGGTCTTTCTTATTGGTAATAATACCGATTAAAATAGAAGCCCGCTTCCTATATCGTCCCCCTTATGCCAAAACCACGAATGTGCAAAAATTGCCATTTTGACCTAAGTGCATTTTCTTTCCAAGATAGAAAATATTGTTTTTAAATTATTGTTAGATTTCGATATTCAATATATTCGAATAACAATGAAAAAAATTGTCTGAATTACAATTAAAATTGATTAATTTCATTTACTTCATAATTTACTTCAAATATACTTGACTGAAAACTAGAAAATGCACATTCGTGGTTTTGGCATAAGGGGGACGATATGTTTGTGCGTTGTGCATTATGAAAATTTTTAATCAAATTAGTGATGTTCTTTTTTTAACCAATAGCCAATGAAATTACAGAACGTTTTCTGCATAAGAGATTACCAACCTTATATTTTAAAAAGAAGCAAATGTTGAAGAATACGGTCATCCGAGTTCCACCTTGTTAATTTAATAAATCGATGTTTTCCAATTTGGGTTTTTAATTTATATTGTAGATTTAATTTATATTGTATATCTCTGCTTGGACTTATGTAGGCTTTTTAATGTTGGTTATCAGATTATCCGATTACCGAAAACGTTGCATAAAATCCCTTTTAATCGGTATTATTACCAATAAGAAAGACAATATTAGTTTTCTACCTCCAACATTAAAGAATGTGAATGCAATTGGTCACGACCTCTGTTACTGTTGGCGTAACAGTTCTGGAAAATGGGAACGTTATGACGACCTACAAGATCGGTCCAAGATAGTGAGACAATCAATAGTAGCAACTCATTGTCAATTTTTGATTTATACTACTTAATATTTTAATAATTGTACATTTTATTAATTATTTAGTTTGTTTTCTTTTATATTAACATAAGAAAATTATTTACTTCAAATAACTCTTGTTCATCTTTTCTGCCGAATGAAATGTAACCAAGCGTAACTTGCTCGGAGTTCTCTAAAATTTGAAATACTCATAACTTCGTAAAAACTTTTCTTCAATATAGTGTGGTGTTCCGTTCGTAGAATTCGAAGCCACGACAGATATAAATTTTTGAAATTTTTAAATTTTTAACTTTTATTTTCTCGTTACACAAAAATTCTGTTTTATCTTAAGTGATAACTTTTGATTGTGAAATAATTCAATTCTTCAATTTTTTAAATATTTTTGTTTAATAAAATTTTTTTTACAATTCTAAATATGGGTTAGTAAATAAATTGTTTTCACACATAAAAAATTAATAGCACCTCTATAATAATAGTTCAGAGATAAATAATTCATTTGATTTGCAAATACACATGTACTTGTATAGATAATATTTTAATGTCATAAATTTCACTGTTAACTGTTAAAAAAATAATGCTAAATACCTTGTCCTTTGTTTTAATCTTGTTTACAACACTCGATGAACACACCAATCTCATACGCAGGCTGATTTCCAATCCTCCAAACCAACTGTTCATGAATCAAATCCACAATTGTCGAATTTTCCAAATAATTTGTGATTAATTTTGCAACCATTAAATTTTTATTAATTTTGACCACTTTTTATTCCTCTTACTATAATTTTTCTTAAATTTCCACTTTGGAAAACCATATAAAATTCCACTTTGTGTTCCACTTGATAAAAACCGCTTTTTTTTAAAATCAATCTCATCGATCGCTAAATCACCGCTCAAATTCTTGTTCATCCAAGAACGAATGCGTCCATGTCGACTTCGCCGCCGAAAATTCTTTTCCACGCGTGCGCGATTTTTGATTTACGCCCTCTGATTGGTTGATTGATTGATTTTTGGCTCATTATTTTAAAATGTGTCCGGGTACTGTACGTATTTGAAATTTGCAAATCTCTGCGAGTGTCGTTTCGCGCACTTATGTTTTTTAATTCCACGCATGACTTTAAACACATCATTTTCAATTTTAAAATTTTTAAATACAATTAATATTTTTGTTTGTTTTAATAAAAAACAACTAGTCCTTTTTGGAACAATACTCCAGACTTTTAAATTTGATAAATTTGAAGAATTATTTTTATGTTTAAATTTTGACTATTAAAGATTTTGTGTGACGAAATTATAATATTGACCTGTTAAAAATTATTTTTTTAAATTTTGAATTTATTTTATGTTGAAAAATTTTTGTAAATTGTAATTTTGTTGAAGACAGTTCAACGCCTTCGTGGAATTTTAAGAATTAGTAAAGTATTGGATAATTATTGAAATTTCTAAAATCTGGCTTCAATGAAATTGTATGGTTATTTTGCTAGTATGAATTTTCATATTCCGAAGAATATCCTTTTTGTTATTTATTATTTTTAAAATTTAAAATAGAATTTAAGTTTGCATGGTATTATGATTTTTCTTTTTAACTTTCTGACTAATATTTAGAATTTATTTACAACATTAACTTTAAATTAAAGGTTTCTTTCTTCTCTGAATTTTCAAACCAAAACTTTTTTATTTTTAACGAAAACATAAATAGTTAGCTGTTTTTAACTTTTAAAATATTCTGAAATTTAAACTAAACATAATTCAACTGATTCAACTCAATTCAAAATTTTTATGTACATCTTTTCATAAATCGGTTACATTATAGCACATTCATTTTTTTTTAAGCGTTCATCCATATCAATTTTGTTCGTAGGAGTATTTGGTTTCCACGTTTTATCCCATCTCTGGATACTGGTGTGATAGATTTCGGACTTTTTATATCTTACTTTCTTAAATGTAAATTTTCTCCTTTTCTGTACATTTCCTTGGTTTTTCCTTATCTTTTCAAATTTAACCATGTTACCAATTTTTTTTATTAAATTTCTTACTGCATTTGTTTTTATTCTTCTTCCTTTCGCTAATCTTTTAACTTTAGAGATTTTTTTATTTAATTCCCATTTTGTTTTTCTTCCTAGCCTAACGTAGTGCCTATACTTTTCATTTATTAAATTTATTAAATTGTCGCCTTCGTTGAGTTTTACTATTTGAAGCGTTGTTTCGATGTTGATCTCTTTTCTGTCTTTCTTATCTGAATATTTTTCTATTTCTATCCATTCCATCTCTTCCTCACGCATTTTAATTTTCTTATTTGGTACGTCGACCACTATTTTGAATTTTTCTAGAAGATCCATTCCAAGGATACAATCTATTTTCATGTTCGGCATAATCATTATCCCGCAATTGTTTTTAAATTTTCCAATGGTTATATTGGCGTTTAAATTTTTATTTATTACTGTGAAAGCTTTATTGTTCGGAGTGATTAATCTTATTGGCGTAGTTTTTATAATTCTATCTTGAAATTTTTCTGGATTCATGACTGTTATCTTCTCATTTAACAAGGATATTTCCGCTCCGGTATCGATTAATGCTTTTAAAGTAATGTCATTCACGTTTATCAAAATATACGGCAGTCCAATTAAATTATCTTTTATGTTGAAATCATTCGTAATGCTTATGAACTCCCTCGGATGTTCATATGTGTTGACATTTCTTTCTTTCGGACTGCCTTCTATTAAAAATTTTGGTTCTCGTTGTCTGATATTTCTCCATGTTCTACCACTACCGTTGTCGCGTTGACATTAGCCGTGGTTGCATTATTCACCCTGTTTGTACGAGTAGTAGCATCTGTATTTTCATTCTGGGAATGTTCGTTCCTCTCCTGATTGTTCGATTGGTTATTGTGCCAATTATTTCTATTTGATTGGTGGTTATTCCAATTACGATTTCTTTGTTGATTATTCTGATTATTTCTGTTCCAATTGTCTTCTCTTCTACTCTGTTCATTCTGAGTATTTCTGTTCCAATTATCTTCTCTTCTATTCTGTCCATTGTAATTATTTCTGTCCCAATTATATTCTCTTCTGTTTCCATTATGATTATTCCTATTATTGTTGTTAAAATTTGGGTAGTTGTTATTTCTGTTGTTGTTAAAGTTTGCATAATTGTTGTTTCTGTTTTGACTATTGTTAAAATTGGGGTAATTATTATTTCTGTTGTTATTAAAATTTGCATAATTGTTGTTTCTATTTTGATCGTTGTTAAAATTTGAGTAGTTATTGTTTTGATTCCTGTGCCAATTATCATTTTGGTTCTGTATTCTGTGTTGGTGATTAAAATTTTGATTTGTATTATTATTATTTCTGATATTATTGTTGTTTATATTTTCTCTTCCGCTTGTACTTTGAATCGTGTCAAAACGTTTTAATAAATTTATGAATTGTTCAGTACTTTCGATATTTTCTATAGCTACCCGATTTATAACTTCATCTTCATAATGATTTGCTAAACTCCTTATGATGTCTATCTCAAACATTGGCGGATCCAATTGTTTTGCCTCATTGATGTATTTGATGGCGTAACTCTCTTTTGTTCTATCTCTTCTATCGTTGTACTTCCCATTGTTGAGATTTATTCTAACCTTTCTTTGCTCTGATATCCCCCAATATTGTCGAAGAAATAGTTGTTCAAATTCAGCGAAGTTTCTGTAATCGTCCTCAATTATTCCCAACCAATTTTCTGCTTCTCCTTTTAATGAATGTCTTATTATAGATTTTAATCGAGACAAGTCATTTATTTTATTTGTAACGTCCCTTAGATTTTTTAGAAATAAACGAGGGTTTCTATGTCCATCTCCTTGAAATTTCATAATCTTGTCGGAATTGAATCCAAATTGGATTTCCTGCATTATGCCTTTGATATTGCTCGCTTCATTTTCCTGTCCAGTACTTTGATTTCTGTACAACCCTTGTTGCGTAATCCACATGGAATTATTGTTTATTGAGCTTTTTATTCCTGCAATTTCATCATGCACTTGTTCTATTTTACAGTGACTTTCTTGATTATTTTCTTCTATTATCTTGTTTGTCTCTATTAGTTTGGTTCCGATTAAAGTTATTCGATGAACATTTTCTATTACCTTGTTATTTATTACATTTAAATTTTCTGTTATTACATTTTTTTCAACATTAATATTTTCTATTTTGTTGTTAATAGATTTCATTTGTTCCATATTAACCTGTTGTGTAATTGAAACGATTTGTTTTTCAAAATGTTCTGGTTTTGTCTCAACTATGACCCCGCTTTCATATAATTGGTTAATACGACCGTTTACTTCTTCTTTCATTTCTTTTATGGTTTCCTTAAACTCTATTTTCTTTACTGTGGTATTTTGCAGATCTTTTATCTCCCCATCCATGTTCCACATATCTTGCCACATATTCTGTTGAGTCAATTTAACTTCATCAATATTTTTTTTTAATTCATCTTTTATTTCATTTTTTATTTCATCTAATTCCTTTTTAATTTGATCGATATTTATTGCGTTTTGATCAATTATTTCCTTTTTGTTTTGATCAAATTTTTCATCCATTTTTCTTGCATTTCCTCTAATTTCCATTAATAATGTCGACATGTCTATCGTTTCTGTTTTCTTCTCTTCTGTTTGTTTTTCTTGACTCGTGCTTTGTTTTTCCTCGACCTTTTCTTCCATACTTTTTATTATTTCTTCTTTAACTTCGTCGACTATGGGATTTCTTTCTACTATTTCTTTCGTCTCTGTATCTACTTCTATGGGATTTGCATCTATGAATGCTAACAGCTGTTTTTTCTTACTCATTTTATCGTTTGTTTGATTTAAATGTCAAAAGAAAGCTATATTTTACACACAGATAATCCAAACGTTTAATTGATTTTGTCTGATAATCAAACTCTGCTATGTTTACCCTCCTTTCCGTTCCTAATGAGAGAACGGTTTGGAAAGGCAAACAAGACCACGCAGAAGTAAAACTCCTACTTATATTCGTGGTAACCCTGATGTTGGTATAAGCTAACTCGCTATAGCCTGGAAGCGAGGGTCGTAAGTCCAATGAAATTTCCACTCTGCGTTGTGCTGAAAAATACGAGGGTACGCTTCGTCGAAAAATAAAACAATAATTAACAATAAAATTTTAATGAAAATTGAAACGATTTCGACAATTACAAACGCTCGTGGTAGTGGCGTGCCAAGAACAAGAAGCACGTTAACTGATGGTGACAACGGTACGTCAAAGGTGACACAATACGGGACACCAGAATGGTAGGCCCGTCAATACAAATAATTGACTGTAATGAATTACCACAATACCACAAGAATAAATCCACACAAGAATATAAAATTTGTCTCACCTTGATATCAATCGTGAGTTCACACAATGGAGATGACAGCAATAATCCTTGTATGGAATGCAGTGGTTGGTGTTGAATTTCAATGGCTCCCAATCTAAGATCCTCGGACTGCAGTACACCGACGTAATACTCGATGAGCAGGTTTTGACAGGCGGATACGAAGATGGACAGGCGGCACTCCGCTGCGTTGACAGTATGGTACAGGTTGACGATCCAAATAAAACAAAGTGATCGTCCAGTACAATTTGATCACAAAAACTGAAGCCGCGATTGACAATAACAATCGACTTCCAAATGTAAATAAAAGCAGCTGTCAAAATAGTCACCAGACGAATGTTACCAAATAAAATTATGGTTGGTACCAATTTATACTTCGATAAAGAAAATATGGTGGTTCGATACAACCACTCGAATATTTTCCAAAAAAATGCTTGAACTGGCTAAAACAAAATAGCTACGCACTGCTTTCACGAAATCCGTAATGACGGTGGAATTACTAATGCGTATCACTAATTTTGTAACGAAAATCGACTTATAAATAATTGATTTACACGCGATCAATAAAAATCGAACTGTCTTGTCGCACTCTCAAGCCAAAGTTAAGTTTTTAACGGCGCGCGTCTATCTCCTGTACTATCAAGTACGTTGTAAAAATGAGTAAAGAGATGGCGCTTGGAGTAACAATTTATAATTTAAATGTTATGAATTAACATTTGGAACGAAATAAACATATTTTGTTACACACCCCCCAACTAAACGATCTGGCCGCAGGCCAAGATCTAAAAAAGATCAGATAAAGTAGTTGATATTTACAATGAACTGTGAATTTACAGAAGAAACCGTACTGTAGTGAGGAGAGAGTTTGTCGCAATAATGGTAGGATAGAAATATCAAGCTTAACAAGTAAAAAAATGAGCTTAAAATATTTCAATAAAAAAATAAAATAAAAAATCTCTAAAGGATTAAGAATAAAATAATAATTGTATGGTTTTTCACCCATGGGACTAAATGTCGCCTTAAATCCGCGGAAACGAAAACCAATTGGTAGAGCTAATGATAGCTACTGAAAACCATAATGTATAAATGATTTTGTCTCAGATAAAAATCAATGAGTACAAAATGGGCAGCCCGCATTGGACCTGCACCGAAAAAAGTGAATACAAAAAAATCGTTAGGGACATCAAGACAAAAAAACGTCTGATAATCAACCTGGGAATGGGTCACATAGGATCCATTCTAGAATAGTCAAACAAAAAAATTATCTTCAACTAATTCTACTTTCCAGTGTGAGACACTCATGGTTCTCAACCCAAAGGAAATGGTATTTTGCAAAATAAACAAAATAATTAAATAATTTGATCAAACGAATATTTGATCAACAGATCGTCCTACCAAGACTTTGACAGCTTCTCCGGAATCGTTGGAATAAATTCCGATGGAATAATTAGTGGCTAGATGGTCTGCACTAATTATGACGTAAAAACCAGGGAGTAAAAAAATAAAACCCTTGACCCACCCAGGAAATAAATAATAGGTGCCCAATGTGATAAAACGAAGGAAGGAAATTGGAAAGGAAGATAAGGTGATTGGAATTATGGAGTGATCTGGTTATGGGAAGGATAGACGACTAATATGGCCAATGCGTCCCCGCCTCAATGACATGAGCGATAGCCCGTCCTCGCGTATGGTTGGAAAAAAACGCGTCGTGGACAGCCAGCTAACAGACTCACACCCCCAAGACGAAAAGGCAGTGGGCACACAGCAATCTTTGAGGAATGGAAGAAAGGTTGTACCCCGGGGAATGACAATATGCCATTGAGAGACGTAAAAAACTCACTCGGTTCTCTCTCAAAACCGAGATCATTGTTAGAATGTGACTAAAGGTAACATAATGTGTCGACAAAAATACGGCCAACGACCCTTCATGCCCGTAACAGGAGGAAAACCAGCCGGCTACCCCCCAACTAAGATTGAACCAACCCCACTGCAACAGTGCATAGGCACGCCTAGCCTAGACAGGGCGTGCAGGTGTGGTCAACCCCGCCAGAAAGCAACCAACCGGTCCCCCTGGATCCTGCACTAAGCACGAAGTCCGCTAGCCCCCATAAGTGTCAACACAGATAAGCAAGTGGGTCGGGACTGGTTGACCCCAAGGAAATGGTAAGACTGATGGAATGTCTTACGGGCTGTTTTATATGATCTGAGATGGAACATGATCAAAAAGAGACGACATTACTAATAAAATGTAGGATTCAAGGTGTAATCGAACCCCCCTGTGACAAACATTACCCAACCTCCGCCCATGTAATGTGGATTTTAACCCTGAATGGATATTCGATCATCGTCGTCATCGGGATGTGATTTTAAGTCCTTAATATGATAGACACCTACATCTTTACCACGCTCGTTGACTAAACGATAAGTTAATGGACCTGTAACCTCGCGAACCTTGCATTTGATATACTTAGGAGATAGCTTACTACTAATTTTGTTCGGAGCATTAGAAAGTACGAAATTTCTTCGCCAAACTATGTCACCTACTCGAAAATTGATGGATCTTTTGCGCAAGTTGTAATGTTTAGCCCCCCTAATATAAGCATTATGCAATCGCTTAGTAACATCTTCAAACACCCCATTTAACTTTCGCATATCATGCGCGACGCTTTCACGGTTAGCAAGGGTTAGATCATCCTCTTTAAACTGTTGGATGCGACCGTAATAATCTCCGTTTATCGGAACAGTGCGACCTAAATTCAAGAATGATGGCGTATACCCCGTAACTTCGTGGGTAGCAGATCTTAAAGCATGTGCTATCTTAAAAATTTCTACATCCCAACTACGATGATCACGCTTGACATAAGACCTAATAGCGGTACCAATGACTCGATTATATCGCTCTACAAAATTTACTTGTGGATGGTAGTTGGCATTTTTCCACACATGTGAAATCTTGTAGTTGTTCATTAGTTCTTGAAATTCTTTTCCCGTAAATTGGGGACCATTATCGACTTGGCAAATCATCGGTGTACCAAATAGAAGGAATACTTCATTTTCCAAAAACTCACAGATGGCCTTAGCCGTAGCTTTTCGTAATGGTTTGACTAATACAAATTTCGTGAACCAGTCACAAACTACAAGTAATACTGTATTACCTTTTGCAGAACGGGGAAATGGACCCATTAGGTCGATAGAAAGACATTGAAAAGGAAAACGGACTTTTTTCTCTTTACCCATTAGTCCGTAGCGTGCGCCTTGGCAAGCTTTAGAAGCCAGACAAACAGAGCAACGACGCACGTAGCGAGCAACGTCAGTACGCATTTTAGGCCAGTAATAAAGCTCCAGAATTTTATTAAAAGTTTTTAAAGTACCTAAATGTGCAGACGTAGGATCGTCATGACACATTTTCAAAATTTCATTACGACGAGGTTTAGGAATAATCTGTTTCCATTCAACCAAATTGGAAATAACGTCGTGTTTGTTTGTAATGAGCTTATACAGACGATCTGACTCAATACGCCAGTCTGGATAAAGTTGCGGATTTGTTCTAACGTTGATCAGCATGCGCCGATACCAGGGATCCAAGTCATCATCAGTTAAGACTAATGAAGAGACTTCCAAGGGAGCACGGGACAAGGCATCTGGAACTACATGCAATTGACCTTTGCGATGCTGGATGTCGAAAGAATGTTGAGCAAGACGAACGGACCAACGGGCTAATTTATTGGCTGGATCTTTCATATTCATGAGCCATAAAAGTGAATAATGATCGGTCACAACTGTAAACTGAGTACCCTCAACATATGGTCGAAACTTTTCGATACCAAATAAGACCGCTAAACATTCACGCTCCGTCGTCGAATAATTTCGCTCAGCCTTGTTCAAGGTTCTAGATGCATACGCAATGGGTCGCTCATCATCACCTTCACCCTGTGTCAAAACACTTCCCAAACCGTAACCTGATGAATCGCAGTGTATAAAAAATCTCTTTTCAAAGTTGGGACTAACTAAAACGGGTGCTGTAACTAGTAGTTTCTTTAAACTCTCAAATGACTCAATAGCGTTAGGAGTCCAAGTAATGGTTTGACGTTTAACCCGTCCCTTAATTAACTCAGTAATGGGAGCAGAAAAGGTGGAGAGATTAGGGATAAATCGTCGATACCATCCTATAAGTCCAAGGAATCGTTTTACTCCAGTAACAGTAGTTGGACGTTCAAATTTAGTTATAGCCTCAACCTTGTCAGGGTCGGTATGAAGACCAGATTTGTCAATAACATGACCTAAAAATTTTAATGTGGATCTGCAAAATTCACATTTTTCAAAGTTAACGGTTAGGTTAGCATCTTTCAGTTTCTCAAAGACTTGTTGCAAAAGGCTTAAATGTTCGGCAAAGGTATTGGAAACTACGATTATGTCGTCAAGGTAAACAAAGACCTTCTCACCAAGCAATGAACCAAAAACGTTGTCCATTAATCGCTGTTGAGTGATAGGGGCGTTGGAAATTCCAAACGGCATAACGACATACTCGAAGAGACCTCTGCCAGGCACAGTAAATGCAGTCTTTTCACGAGATGAGGATGAGAGAGGAACTTGCCAAAATGCTTTTTTAAGATCTATAGAGGTCAGGAATCTAGCGTCCTGTAAATGAGATAAAATGTCATCCAATCGAGGGAGTGGGTACGCATCCTTTTTAGTCAATTGATTTAATTTACGGCCATCGAAACACAGTCGATAGGAACCGTTCTTTTTACGGACTAAAAGCATGGGTGACGACCAAGCACTGTTAGAAGGGACAACGATGTTCATTTGTAGCATTTCGTCTAGTTCACGGTGAGCAATAGCTCGCATGGGTGGAGATAAGGGATAGAAACGTTGCTTGACAGGAGCGGCTGAACCCGTATCTATATGGTGAATTACCTTATCAGTACGAGTCAACCCCTCACGGTCCAGTTCCTTATATTTGTCTTTCATGGAAGAAAGCATAACCTGCTGCTCTATTGATAATTCGGAAGCGGAACGCATAAATTCCGTGGCACTAATTTGATTAACAAAATATTGGTCTCTACCAAAATCAATTTTGACACCAAACATCTTGCAAAAATCTATACCTAGGGTTAATGATGTGGTGATACTACGGCAAACTATGACGTTTAAAACTTTAGTGACTTCACCAATGGTGATAGGAAGCATGACTTCACCTAATAAATCTTGTGAAGTTCCATCAGCGGAATGTAAAAGAGATTTGGTGCCGCGCGTAAAACATAAATCTAACTGATTTATTAAAAAGTGCGCATCACTACCCAGAACAGAAACAGATGCTCCAGAGTCAAGCAGAGCAGCAAGAGGTACCCCCCCCACAGTTAAATTAACATAAGGTCTTATGTCTCGCGTCGGATGTGTAAAGAGAGCGGAAGTAGTCTGCGATGATCCGCAAAAAGAGCGTACGCGTCCTAACCACCCCTTCCAACACAAGGAATCGGCTTTAAGAGCCTTCTTGAGACGCACGCCGTGATGCCATCTCACTCTTCTTCTTTTGTCGGCCTTTAACGCGGATTTGCCGGGCGAGCCGAAACGCCTCTCCGCCTTCGCAAGTTTTTTGAACGTCCTTGATGTTTTCTAGGACATGTTATGGCAGTTACCCCTTTTTGGCCGCATACAAAACAAAATTTAGATAAAGGTTTTGGGCAATCCTCAAAACCATGCGCGGGATTATTACAGTTCCAACAGTTATCTAGAGAGTTGTCTGACTGAGGGTCTAATGGAAAATGAGTAGTAGTAATGGGAGGTGAAGACATTGAACAAGTGGCCTCTGATGGAGTAGTCCACTTTATGACTCTTTCAGCCGCTTGAGCTGCTGTAATAAGTGCTTCTCTAGTTTTGTATTCGTTTAACCCTAAGGTTAATGAAATTTGTGGAGACATGTTACGTCTTATAACCCATAGCTGTTCCTCATCCGAAGGAATTGGATTTAATCTAGAAAATTGAGCAATCATGGATTCTATGAATCCCAGAACAGATTCACCTGGTAATTGTTTCCGAGCCCGGATTTGATCGGCATATTCTCTACTATAATCGAGAGATAAAAATCGGACTTTCAAAGCATCCATTAATTGTGACCAATTTGAAATAGTCGGACTCAAGGAACGGTACCAGACCAATGCCTCGTCTGAAAAGAATTCCCCAGCTTTTCTAAATAATTCGTCTTCTTTAACCCCTCGTGAACGTGCAAGCTCTTGTGCGCGCTCAATAAAATCAAAAACGGCTTTAAAATTACCCTTGCCATCATAGCTAAGACCCCATTTGTGAACAGATACCCGATTTTGCGATTGATTTAATAAAATGTTAGTTAAGGCGGTGCTAATGTCTGGATTAATCGGAATTGAATCGGCAAGAGTGGACCTACGTGCAGGTTGAAAATTACTTGCTTGAACCGGAGAGTTCGTGATTGGTAATAACTCCTCGCTTTCCAGCGCATCTGAATCTTTGATTAAAGATTCGAGATTCTCACGTAGAGTGTTACACGTACCTATTAATGTATTTCTCTTGGGATCATCAAAACCAACTCCTTCCATTAAATCTAAACGATTACTATAATGCGCCAGCCGATGATCTAACGCATCCAAAAGCTTATCATCAACATTAGTTGACAAATCATTAATTTGTTTACTGATTACTGAAAGGGACTTTTCGCATATTTCTAGTTCGGCAGGTATGTCAACTGGTTTATATTTAATCATTGCTAATGATGAATTATATTTCTCATCGCGCATCAACTGACATAGCAATTTACGACGAGAAGCTAAATGTTCAGGTATTCCGGATAAATCGTTGCCTTTGCGTCGTTGCAACTCAACGGCGATCTCCTCTCTAGATAAGGCTGCCACGTAAGCTTTTTCAGACATGATAATTAAGTTAACTTGACAAAGACGAAGTAAAAAAATGTAAGCGTTCGATAAAACACGAAACTAAATCGTACAAAGAATTGAATAATAAAAAAATAAATAGTGCGTAAACACGACTCCTAATTGCGTGACAAAACAAATACAGTCAAATTGCAATTGGAGGGAACGCAACAAATGATATTATTATTCTGATATATATACGTAAATGGTTTCTCGCCGGTGTGAATTTTGAAATGGGCGTAGCGCCACTCGCAAGCAATAATTAAAAATAATATATATATTGCAAAAATGAATAATGCGAGAGCACAACAAAAGGATATTTCGCTCTTGAAGCAACAAAACTTGTGCACCACAAATATCAAAGTAAAAAGGTTTTTCGCCGGTACGAGTACTAAGTTGACAACTTAATTTATTAATATTTACCATGTACCAAACCATACAAACACGCAAAGCGCCCAGTCCACAACGCTCTCCAGTTGCCAAAAACTGCTGTAATAATAAAAAATTAACACGACCACAAACGTTCCGTTGTCGAATCGTATGCACGAAAACGCACCTCGGGACAAACACAGAGTTGGAAAATCAACAAATTGAGCTCCACGTATGGACGCCAGTGCTATGTTTACCCTCCTTTCCGTTCCTAATGAGAGAACGGTTTGGAAAGGCAAACAAGACCACGCAGAAGTAAAACTCCTACTTATATTCGTGGTAACCCTGATGTTGGTATAAGCTAACTCGCTATAGCCTGGAAGCGAGGGTCGTAAGTCCAATGAAATTTCCACTCTGCGTTGTGCTGAAAAATACGAGGGTACGCTTCGTCGAAAAATAAAACAATAATTAACAATAAAATTTTAATGAAAATTGAAACGATTTCGACAATTACAAACGCTCGTGGTAGTGGCGTGCCAAGAACAAGAAGCACGTTAACTGATGGTGACAACGGTACGTCAAAGGTGACACAATACGGGACACCAGAATGGTAGGCCCGTCAATACAAATAATTGACTGTAATGAATTACCACAATACCACAAGAATAAATCCACACAAGAATATAAAATTTGTCTCACCTTGATATCAATCGTGAGTTCACACAATGGAGATGACAGCAATAATCCTTGTATGGAATGCAGTGGTTGGTGTTGAATTTCAATGGCTCCCAATCTAAGATCCTCGGACTGCAGTACACCGACGTAATACTCGATGAGCAGGTTTTGACAGGCGGATACGAAGATGGACAGGCGGCACTCCGCTGCGTTGACAGTATGGTACAGGTTGACGATCCAAATAAAACAAAGTGATCGTCCAGTACAATTTGATCACAAAAACTGAAGCCGCGATTGACAATAACAATCGACTTCCAAATGTAAATAAAAGCAGCTGTCAAAATAGTCACCAGACGAATGTTACCAAATAAAATTATGGTTGGTACCAATTTATACTTCGATAAAGAAAATATGGTGGTTCGATACAACCACTCGAATATTTTCCAAAAAAATGCTTGAACTGGCTAAAACAAAATAGCTACGCACTGCTTTCACGAAATCCGTAATGACGGTGGAATTACTAATGCGTATCACTAATTTTGTAACGAAAATCGACTTATAAATAATTGATTTACACGCGATCAATAAAAATCGAACTGTCTTGTCGCACTCTCAAGCCAAAGTTAAGTTTTTAACGGCGCGCGTCTATCTCCTGTACTATCAAGTACGTTGTAAAAATGAGTAAAGAGATGGCGCTTGGAGTAACAATTTATAATTTAAATGTTATGAATTAACATTTGGAACGAAATAAACATATTTTGTTACAACTCTTTTATCAGATCGTACATAAATTTTATTGAATTTGTCGAATAAAATGTTTTTATTGACCTTAGAAAAATTTTTGTTTATCGTAAAATTGTTTTTATTTGAATATTCAAAATAGAGCATTAGAATCTTAATATCAGGGTTATCGTGAGGTTTCGTGCCTCGAGTTGGGAGCCAAATTTTTATATGCTGTGGTGTTCCGTTCGTAGAATTCGAAGCCACGACAGATATAAATTTTTGAAATTTTTAAATTTTTAACTTTTATTTTCTCGTTACACAAAAATTCTGTTTTATCTTAAGTGATAACTTTTGATTGTGAAATAATTCAATTCTTCAATTTTTTAAATATTTTTGTTTAATAAAATTTTTTTTACAATTCTAAATATGGGTTAGTAAATAAATTGTTTTCACACATAAAAAATTAATAGCACCTCTATAATAATAGTTCAGAGATAAATAATTCATTTGATTTGCAAATACACATGTACTTGTATAGATAATATTTTAATGTCATAAATTTCACTGTTAACTGTTAAAAAAATAATGCTAAATACCTTGTCCTTTGTTTTAATCTTGTTTACAACACTCGATGAACACACCAATCTCATACGCAGGCTGATTTCCAATCCTCCAAACCAACTGTTCATGAATCAAATCCACAATTGTCGAATTTTCCAAATAATTTGTGATTAATTTTGCAACCATTAAATTTTTATTAATTTTGACCACTTTTTATTCCTCTTACTATAATTTTTCTTAAATTTCCACTTTGGAAAACCATATAAAATTCCACTTTGTGTTCCACTTGATAAAAACCGCTTTTTTTTAAAATCAATCTCATCGATCGCTAAATCACCGCTCAAATTCTTGTTCATCCAAGAACGAATGCGTCCATGTCGACTTCGCCGCCGAAAATTCTTTTCCACGCGTGCGCGATTTTTGATTTACGCCCTCTGATTGGTTGATTGATTGATTTTTGGCTCATTATTTTAAAATGTGTCCGGGTACTGTACGTATTTGAAATTTGCAAATCTCTGCGAGTGTCGTTTCGCGCACTTATGTTTTTTAATTCCACGCATGACTTTAAACACATCATTTTCAATTTTAAAATTTTTAAATACAATTAATATTTTTGTTTGTTTTAATAAAAAACAACTAGTCCTTTTTGGAACAATACTCCAGACTTTTAAATTTGATAAATTTGAAGAATTATTTTTATGTTTAAATTTTGACTATTAAAGATTTTGTGTGACGAAATTATAATATTGACCTGTTAAAAATTATTTTTTTAAATTTTGAATTTATTTTATGTTGAAAAATTTTTGTAAATTGTAATTTTGTTGAAGACAGTTCAATAGATTGTACATTATTATTTATTATAATAATAATATTAATATCCATCATTATGGTCCCGATACAAACGAAGTATAAACGATTCCACCAAGTCCGATTTGAATATTTTGTGGTGGGGGCGCCAGGGAAATGGAGCTCACCATTACTATTGGAAAAAACTGGAAAATTGTTTTTCAAGAATAAACATTGGAAGCTCTACTATACGCAAACAATGACACTAATAAGGAGTGTTCATTTTACTAATTAATATTTTACTAAATTATTCTGAATTAATTTTTACAATATTTACTTCAAGTTAAGAATACAAGTTGTGTGACATGTTTCATCTATAAAATTCTATGTATGTTCACGTACGGCAGTAATTTCGAATTTTTATACGGACTTGCTCCATTCCAAATTTTTTAAATTTTTTCAGAATTTCAGCTTCCCGGGCATTCTTTCTTACATATCTTTTAATTAAAGCGCAGTATCTCTCAATAGGACGGAGTTTAGCACAATCTGGAGGATTTCTTTACTTACAAAAACGACATTATTCGAACACAAAAGTTCAAGTGTAACATAAGCATAATGAACGGTGGCCAGATCTGGCCTAAACAACGGAGAGATAATGTGTTTACTATACAAAGGCTAAAATATGTTTTTGTAAGCATTCTTGCCTATAATTTTCACCGCAAATTATCCCAGTTTAAAACAATGTTCCATTTTCATTCGACAAAAACAAATCGCTTATCACACTCTTTTACCAAATTTTTCTCTCTGAATTATCTTCACTTCGTTAGCCACATCTTCTCCTGATGTAGTCCTGGTGTCCATTTTTAGGTAAGTTTCGTCATCCATTAAAATGCACTGATTCTTTCTTTTTGCAATAAAAGAGTCTACAACTTTTCGGACAATTTTTTTAACTTTACCGTTGTTTCGCAGACTTTTCAGACTTTTCAGGCTTTTTTTTGTTATTTTACAAGTCTTAATATTAAGTCTTTTTTAATATTTTGCACCGTACTAACATTTAACTGCCACCTTTTTGTACAGAAAAGAACTTTTTGGATTTTAACAGCTTCAAAACGTTTTCTTCAGCTATACCGGGGATGAGCAACCTTTTTTTACAACGGGCCAGCTACAAATTAAAAAATGTTGTGTGGGCCGCATGTAAGGAACTTATGATCATACAAATATTGAATGATGAACTAAAATGATCTCTTTATTAACAAACCTATAAACCTAAATCTTAAAAGTCCAAATGTAAAATCTTGGAAGGGCCACACGAGAGAGTGTGGGGCCGCGTGTTGCTCATCCCTGAGCTACACCATTTATAGACCCTTATCCATGATGAGATTTAAGTAATTCATCAAGTGTATTATATACTCCCCAAGTTTTTTAATAATTTGGAAAACCGCTAGCTTTAAGTATTTAACAATATTTTCTTAGGAATAATTTTTCTGAACACTATTGCAAGATAACCTTCCGGGTGTCAATTTAAATGCGCTCCATGGCGTTACATATTTGACAAAACTAATAACTAAAGGTGATGTGTGATAAAAAGACATTTCTTTTATAAATAATGCCTATTAGATCAAATATGGGCTGACAATTGTATTTATTACAGGTAATTCAAGTTGTCCACTTAGTAAAATGAACACTCCTTATTACCTACTCAAAAATTATATTTGGGGTGGCCATCGTACCTAATTCGCCTTGCTTGAGTAATTCATTGTTTTACGTTGAAAGATTTGTGATGTAAAGGTATTAAGAGTTTAACTAATCATTTTGAAAAAATATTTATGTTAGTCGAAAACTAATGATTTCCAATGAATTATAGGGATTTTCAAATTAATTCCAGAGGATTCCAAGATATTTACCCCTCGATTAATTCTATTAAAATACAATATGCTTTCTTGTTAAGTTTTTGATCTTATAAATTTAAAAAATGGTAACGTTGACTAATTATTATAAGCTTACATCACATCACATGCAGTCTTGAGGAGCTTACCATTGCATTTTTTCCTTATCCAATATTTTTAGATGCCTGCGTTACGTGACATTTTAATATTTTATTGTTTTTCATATAAATAATTTAAGATAATCGTTTTGAACGATTGGGCAAGTGTTTCAGTTTTGTGGTCCACACGCTATAAAAAATGTAATATTACTTTATAAAAAAATTTAGAAACAATAAATAATAATAACACAGAAAACTTAACAACTTAATTTTATTTATTAGACAATTTGAACAGAATTCTAAATAGGTGCATATTTATATAAAAAAATTTTGATCTTGTAAATTTAAAAAATTGTAACCTTGACTAATTATTATAAGCTTAAATCGCATCACATTCAATGCAATCTTGGTATAAAAGCAGTAGAAAGACTGATAAGAATTAACGGAAGGAAGTTATC
Organism: Podabrus alpinus; assembly: GCA_932274525.1. Classification (NCBI taxonomy): domain Eukaryota; kingdom Metazoa; phylum Arthropoda; class Insecta; order Coleoptera; family Cantharidae; genus Podabrus; species Podabrus alpinus. Next base: position 45,384,598 of record OW026451.1, read on the forward strand.
AGTTGCTTAGAATTGACAACGTTGCTGGGATTAGAAACGTCGGTTTATCATAAAAAATTATATATACCGGGCTTGACAAAGATGTGCCAATGTATCGGGATTGTTAACGATTATTGAGTTAGGCAAGTTTTTATTTTTAAGATTTTGTTTCCCCTCAAGAGTTGCGCATGGTGTTATATTTGATCACTTCAGAATTTAATAACATATACGTTCTTAAAATAATAACTTGTGGTGGGTTTGAGGTTGTCTGTGCAATGTATCGGGCCTGGTAGCGACGGATGAACCAATATACATACATACATACATACATAATCTTCACGTAAAGTTACATCTTCATGTAAAGTTAAATCTTCCGCAAAGAGGTAGATCTTCCACGAAGAAGTGGATCTGCGTCTTCTTGCACAATTCCGGCGAGTTCTGCGACCTATATAAAGTGCTCCGGTCTTATTCGCGGCATTCAGATTAATTTGTTAGTGGTTTGCATTTTTCGAATTAAAGCCGCCATCCCCGCCATCTGTTGACAGTATTTTCAGATTAATTTGTTAGTGGTTTTTTGTTAGTAGTTTTTTATATATTTGACAAATTAAATTTTTTGTCAAACTTGTGATTTGATTTTAGAAAAAAGCGAATAACTTTTTTCTCCGCCACTGACTGTACGTCAAATTAATTATTTGACAAATTAAATTTTTTGTCAAACTTGTGATTTGATTTTCGAAAAAAGCGAATAACTTTTTTCCCCGCTCGAATTTCTTCTCCATATATGCGAGAATAGTTGCGCCTGGAGCTACAAAATAACTGTGCAAAATTTGGTCGAGATCGGTCCAAGGGTCTAGGAACGTATAGCGAACAAACACGCAAACAAACAGATCTTCTCTTTTATATATTTAGATTGTGAACCGATTGTTAAACAAACAATTTAAAAAATCTTTTATAATTTTTAAATATATTGTAATGAAATTAATTTAAAGGTGAGCGAATGGCTGAAATGCTAGCGTGGTCGCTTTCAAGCCAATATTCACTGGTTCAAATCCTGTGAGGTGCTATCTATAGAAGAAATTTTCGCTCACCAAATGTCTATCTGCTGGCCCCAGATAACATTATTTATGGCTAAAAAACTTCCTTGATGGAGTAGGCGGTGTAAAAATCGTCTATTCCCGTGGTTCAGAATCCACGTTAAGCTGTAGGTCCTCTGTGCTCGTCACACATTTTCAACACGCAACGAGCAGAGACAGGGAGGTATCGGGAAAATGTCGCAAGACGTTCATAACCGAATATAGATAGAAATTAATTTAAAACACAAACACAAAATTGTGAAAACGAAACCCTTATTTTTACACTCTTCATTAATTTTCAAACAAGCAATGCTTAAAACAATTTCAAAAAATAATTTCTTTACAAAATTTTCGTGCATTCTCTATCAAAGCTCAAAAATACACTTTTTTAACAAAATTTTCTAGCGTGAGTTCCCATCCAGGGTCAACCACGCACTGCTTAAAAATTTAGTGCCTAAAAACATAGTGCCAATATAAAGATGAATATCCCTAATAACAACTTTCAAATTCTTTGAACTTTGGAGAACCTACAATTATTATTATCGAATGTCGATGCTGAACGACAATTTTAGAGAAGGGAATTTTAGGCATTCAAGACTTCATTTTACACTTCTTTGGAGAGATAATTCCAATAAACAGCGTTGTGGCATAATAAATATGGGAAAAATTATTGGCTAGTTCACTATCTTGGTTTTGCCAAAATATTGATCGCCTATGGGCATTTAGGCACACAAAGAAGAATAATTAATTCCTCTAAATGCAATATACATAAATGCTTACAAAATTTCGGGTAATTGATAAAAGACACCGATCTCTAGCTACAATCACCACTTTATCAAAATTAAAAATTTTGTGTTAATTTTGTACTGCATTCGGGAATTTTATATTACAATAGATTTCCAGTTAAATCAATTATTATTAATGTGGATAGTTCTAGCTTGACATCGGTGTAAAATATCGAGAATGGAAAGAATTAATAGGTCACAGAGAGATGTCAGCAGACCTGGTTACTCTGGTTGGAACTCCTTACGATTTATCCTAATAAATTATGCAAACACTTTAAATGCCTAAGTTTCCTCCTAGCAGGAAGAGAGATAACTGTCTAACCCACACTCAATATGTGCATAATCTACAGGTGTGCTCAAGATGCGATTTTGCAACTGGCAGTGCATAGTAGAAAAGCTTAATTGATTCAACGCTACGAAAATCAGTAATGCAACGTTTGATGAAGTTTAGCATATGCAGTGACTTGAACACAGCATTAGTTATGTATGTAGATTGTAGACTAAAAAAATATAAAGACGTATTTAGAGTGATCCGATTGTTAATCCGATTAATTATTTTTTGGTAACGTTACGCTTAATGAAATTTACTGTACAGTATTCGACTAAACTATTTCAGTTCGACTGAAAAATTTCAACATTTAATATAATAATAATGATTAAAGAATACTTTCAGATTGGGTGAGTTCTGAGTTTCCTCAGGAATGCAAAGAACACGACCGGCTATATCGAACAGTTTCAATTTAGCGAGAAAATCCCCATGATTCGCTTTGTCGAACGTCTTGGCGAAGTCTTTGTACATGTACACAGAATGGACGTGATACTCAGCTTTCAAGTAGCGAAGCAGATAATAGTAATAATTAAGTAGATTAAGATACATACGTAATTCCACAATATTCTACTCGCTTTAGTAACGGTTTAAATTATAACAGTATGCAGTATGCCCTATAGTTTGACGTGGTATTCGAAGCATGGCACAAATAATTTTTAAGTTATCGAAGATTTAGCATATGAAGTGTAACTAATTTTGTTTCAATTTCAATTTCAAGTTAACTTTCCAACTATTATAGATTTTATAATTATCTAAAGGATTATCCTTAAATTGGGCAATTTTAGTATTTTATTCAACAAAATATCCTTGTTTAGCTTTGTAAAATAAACAAACGCTTAATTGTAAAATGAATTTTACGTTCATATAACATCGTTTAACATTTTTTTTAAATGCTGTACCTGCTATGCGCTTCGCCTGTAACATAATTTTAACATTAATAAACGTGCGCTTTTTATTTAAAAAAAAAGTTGATTTTAATATAAAAGTTTTCAATTATGAATTAACTGAACTAAATTTAACTTTCCGTGTTGAGTGGCAGATAATTAACTGATGAGATTGTAATTAGATCTATAATGTTGTGTTACTGTTGACCTGAAGTAATTTATTTGCGCAATTTCAAATTATCCACTAACATTAACCTAAAGGTCTGCAATTCTGTAAAGTTATTATGCAGGGTACAAATCGTTTTAAAATTATTGGAAATTGCGGTAATCGAAGCTTTACAACTCCAACAATTAAAAATATTTTATGCATGCGTATGTATGAACGTTTTCAGGTGATGTCGAAAAGTTAACATGCAATAATATAAATTGCAAGATCAAGAATAAATTTATTGGAACATTCGTTTTTATAGTAATTTTAATTGATAACAGAAAAATCTATTCGACATGCTTTTTCAGCAAATCTTGAGATTGGTGATAAAGCCCGCTTCCATTGTGTTGATTTTGTACTAAACGCATAGCTTTATTGATCGGATTATAATTTTATATATAAAAAAAACAGTTGAAACGGATTAAAATCCTGCAGCAAATGCAAAATATTGGAACATCGACATAATAAATCCACTTGCTTCGTATTCGTTATGTATTGTCATTGTGATGTCATGATTATACAGGGTGTTAACTAAAGAGGTGATTTTATTTACACAAGTTTTATAGTCCAAAATGTAAAACACATCTCGTCTTACGCAACCGCAACCGTTTGATAAGCTAGCATTCCCTGCTGCATGGGAAAGTCCGGAGGTATACTATGGATTACCTTTTAGGCAGAATTGAATCTGTGGCTACTATCTCTCAAAATCCAATTAATTTAGAAATGTTTTTCTACTTCATATCATTTCCGGAGTATTTTATACCGAAGTGCTGGTTCCTCTTTAAAGCTTTACCGCAATATTGTGGAATGGGTACACTGAAAAAATGTCGCAGATCTTTTATCGATGTTTCAATTCTTGCTATAATATTCATTTTTAGTTTAACCAAGTAGAACGTTTATTGAAGTACTTTTACAACATAAATAATTGCCTTATTTAAATTTTGATGTTTAATAATAACATTAATTTAATATTTCAAATTTTCTAGTAAATTCTGAAATTCGATTTAAATAACCATTATTCTTATAAAACATCAAGTAATATTAAACTTAAGCGATGTTCTGCAAAGGTAAAAAGAATCATTTATTAAAGCTAAACGTAAATTTAGACATGCTGATAGAATAAGTCAATAATCCAATAAAGCCAATGGTACCTAATTGTTTTCAGTTTAATTACAAACCCGTAATATACAAGTTGTTTTATGCATACCTTCATTAATAAATGTATTTGACTTAATTAGTTATTCATTATACCAACTTTATCAATGCACCGTTGTAAACAATTAATATCAAATTGCTTTGCGTGCTTCAAATTGGATTTCCGAATACTTTTGAATTACCTACATTTTCATGCAAGATTTTCACACCTATGCTATGGTTATATTATAACCACTTAAGGGCTGATTGATATCTAAAATATGATAACATAAAAGTTTAACGAGTAGTAAGTGAATTATTTTAGCAGCAGCATTACCAAAATATTGCCCAACATTTTAAGAACAACTGCAAAATTCTGATAAGTTCAATTTGTATTGCATAATCAATTTTAAATTTAATTTATCAAAGTGGAAATGAATTTTATAAGCAAGTGTCAAAACACAAAATTTAGTTGTAAATGCGACAAACTTGAAATATAAAATTGGTCAATTTGTGTAAGTAAAATTCAGTTTCCAGAATAAAATTTAATCTAAGCCTCTTTATTAATATGCAGCAGCTGTAACACTTCGACTAAGGAACTGGGCTACAAAAATTCATTTTCTTTATTCTATTGTAAGTTTTCTCTTTAGTTTCAATACGAATAAGTTAATCAAATTACTCGCAACGTGTCTTCAACAATGTTCAAATTTTCTCTTACACTTCTGAACATTTTTAAGAACTGAAGCAAACGTTAAATCAACCATTGTAGCCTTCTCAAAATCTGATTGAATATGAATAGAAAATTACGTTTTATTTACAGAAAAATAAAATTCTTTTCGAGTTAAGTAATTTAAAAATTTGAATAACTTAATTACTCTTAGTTTATTCTCTTTGTAATAAAATCGTGAATAAGATGTATTTCTCAGTCTTTGTTCTTCGTGTAACCTATTTTTGCTTATCTGTTTAGGTTTGTTGTTTGTTCTTAAAGTGATAGACAAGAAGATAAAATTTAACTATAAACTCAAACTAACTACGTTAAAAGTTAAAATAGAATTTACGCCAACACTTTTATCCTAATTTTGATTACTTATTTTTTAAATTTAATTTTAAAATAATTTATCACAGCGTTTTCTAAACTTTGTTGTTATTTGTATTTTAAATTTTTAATCAGCAGTCATTTCGGTGATGAATTTAGGCGGTTTATGGTCAAACATTATTATAAACAAAATTTTAAAAGGTCTCTATGCTGACAGGCCTCAACAAGAATATTAATACGGAGAGGACATTAATGATTGGACGAACCTAAAAACAATAATGCATAATACTTGCGCAGAAAGAAGTTGTAGCGTGCCGAATGGTATCATGGTATCATGGCTGTGCTATATAATTATTACCATCTGTTTAGACAATTTGAATATTTATTTAAAGTTGTGATTTTATTTTGTTCCTCCTTATGTGTTCAATTTCGACACCAAAGTTGGTGATTCAAGATTGATATGCACTTTTTCGCTTTAATATGTGTAAACCTGAAAGTTAACAATGTTTCTAGACTTTTCTTTATTTAAAGACCAGCAAGTTAATAATTTGCAGGTAGATAACATTTTGTAGTATTGTAAAATTTCTTACAATGTGATTTTGTAGTTATTTTGTGATGACGACGCGACGGTCATAGCTTGAATGTTAACTGTCCCGGTTCAACTTCGGGTACAGTGTAAAATTGTTTGGTCGTCTTCTATATGCTTCGGAGGGCACGTACATCGTCGGTCATCCTTTGTTAATGATTTGTCATCATAACAATAAAAAATTCTTTTTAAGGTTTCAAGAACAAGCGGCCTAAAAGTGAAGTATTCTAAAATGAGCATATTACCTTAATACCGAAAGAATTGAGGAGACTTAATCCTAATCTTATGTGTAATCAGTAAAATAATCCAAGAAGAGAAATTTGCGGTAATAAGAAATCCAAGTAAAATAATCCGTGAAATAACTTTTACACTTTGAATTTATCACAGAAGCGCATGCTTATGCATCTGTAATTACAGCCAAATATTTAATTGTTTTTTTTTGAAGTTAAAAAACAATTAAAACACATTTACAATTCAATCTACACTTGCTCAAAAGTGATATTAATTTCATGTTGGGCTTTAAAATTTAATTTTGTATTTCAATGTTTAGAACATTTGGCTATCTTAAACATAATAGTATGTTACACACCTAGTGGTTAAAGCAGGCCATTTAATCTCGCGTGCGGAATGCGAACACGCGGAGGTGGGGTCGCGATAGCGACCCCTCCTCCAAGTGGTCGCAAGCACAAGAGATTTAATGGCGCTTTAGCCACGAGTTGTGTATACTAATTTATGCAATCCTAATAACTACCGACAAAAAATAGCCGAAAAGAAAAATTGAAATAAACAGGTACAAATTAAATTATAAAAATTGAAGTGCAGTTAAAAAGCGCATTGCAAAAGATAAAAAAATGGTCTAATAATGTATCCCATTACAAATGATAACAGAGGTTGCTATGTAAACTTTGCTGACATGTACCGCCAACGCGTCTGCAATGAGATCACGCATACCTTTAAAGGAACTTATAAATAATGCCTTTGAATAATGCTAACCTAAAAAAATTATTAAAATTTGCAAACTATGAAATTTGCAGTCGTAGTAATGGGAAACCGACAAGATAAATAATACTAACGTAAGATAACCCAGCACGTTGAGATTGATGTGACAAAAAGTAAGTAGTAATATTTATGAGGGACTAAATTAAAATTTAGTCCCGCACCGTTTAACGTGGGACTGAAGAAGGTCATTACGAACCGCAAAAGTAGTGGTAAAAGCACGATAAACACGCAAGGATTGCATAAAATATTTTAAATGTGCCGCGTACATAATTTATTTCCTAATTCCAACACTTGCGATGCACTGAATCAAAAAATTTTTTTCTTTGCAATTGGGGAACCCATAAAAATTAAAATTAGATATATGAATTTTAATAAATTAAACTTAAAAAATAAAATAGTTAATTAAACATTGAAATTATTTTTTATTAATCATAAGCTTTCAGTAGTGTATCATGAGATATTTTATAAACAGTTTTTAAAATTTAATTTACTATAATTCTCGATAGTTAAAAATCATATATTTTGTTATGGTCCAAAATATCAATAATTTATTATAATATAAAGCTCGATAAACACTCGCAAAAGCAAAATTACAAGAACTCTTATGGCAGTAGAAAGTTCCTAATGTAGTCAAAGTATTATAAAAGAATGAGTGATCAAAAAAAGTTCTTCACCAATGATACGTGTTGAAAAGGGACATTAAAGATTAATTTATTTTTTTTATATAAAAAAAAATTTGTTTCATAAATAATTTAATTTTAGTTTTGTAAAGAATAGGTAATATTAAGAAGTGCGACATAAATAAACGGCATTAAAATTGAAAATTATCAAAGAGTGATGAAATCCTGGATCACGCGAAAACCAAGGAAACGAAGAACAAAAAAAAAATAATAATGATAGATTGATTACGCGAGTGCGTAGAAGACGGAGGTATTTCGTTCCTCTCGTCCAGAATAATAATAAAAAATTGATTAATTACGAAAGGGCGTAGAGTACGAAGGTCTCTCGTTCCTCAAGTACAGAAAGTGTTAATTGGAGAATAAAATAACAAAAGTATATGATTAAATTGCAAAGATTCACAGAAGTTGATGATACTTACCGTAAGATAATTTGGAAAGTGATGGTAAATGGTTTGGTACAATCACTAATATAAAAGGGTTATTGGAGAACACAGTCACGAGCAAAAAGGCGAGTTACAGAAAAACTTTGGAAATTCCTGCCGTCTTTGATAAGTTGATCCAGAAAAAGAGTTGATGCGAAGAATTGCGATATCTGCGCTCGGTAAGACAAACTTGAATAATTTATCACGCCGCGAGTGCATTATTTAAACGTTTAAAAACAAATATCACGCCACGTAATAACTTTGGGGTTGCGCGTAGTTTTTAAGTATTTATTGTCCATGTTTGTTTATTTAAATTTTAAAAATTATAAGATTTGTGATTTCATTTATTGGTTGATGATTAATAAATCAAATTGCGTTAAAAGTTCCATGAGCGTATCATTGGGAATAAATTTCCCGTCCACCTTTATTTTTCAGTATAAGCAAAAGGGTGTAACCCCGAGGAATCCACTACTGTGATAAGAGTGTTTTCATGCCAATTAAAATTACATTAACAACTGAGCTAGAAGGAGAATTGATTAATAAAAGAGATTTCAAAGTTTACTTTTCATTTTCATTTAAAAGTGCATGTGGCCCCGTCATATGAGGATCGGCACATAGCATTTTAATGTCGTCACAACGTGGGGCTCGTTTAGGTATTTAGAAGGGACATACGAGATAACAAGGGAGCGCAACCAAAAAGGGGGCTCCGAGGAAGTATTAAAGGCGCTTAAGCAAGTTTTGATAAAGTGGACGCATAAAATATAGCATTTTATGGCGCCCAAAACGTGGTGGCTTCAGGGGAAGACCTCCGCAGATATAATTTGTAAAAGGAACGTAGTAGCTCCATTAGGAGAGCGAAAAGATAATTTTTGAATTGAAAAACGTGTAGATAATTTTTGATAATTTTGACCAGGGGATTAATGTTGATAAAAGGGACTCTCATAGGAGAATAATATTAAAAGGGATACGCTTAGAAAGATTGGGGATTATAAAAGAATCCAACTTTAATTATAATTAATTAAATATAAATAAATTTCATGACAGCACGTGGCTGCTTGATAAAAATAATTGTTTTTGAAATAATTTAAAGGTGACAGATAGATAATTAATTTAATTTTGATGAATGAAAGATTGTGCGACCGGCGAATTAATTTTGAAAGCTGGGAGAATTGAAAAGATACACAAAGATAGGTAGTTTTAATTTAATTGATTGAAAAAAAATAAAACTTGCTTAAATTATAAAATGGGGGATAACGAATTTGAGGCAGGGTTAAATAAACTCATGGCTATGATAGAAAAATTAAATGAAAACATGGCAGAAAATGCGGAAGAAGCAAAAGAAGAGGCCAAGAAGAGAGAAAAATTAATAAAAGACACCAAAGAAGACATAAACGTAAGAGCAGAAGAAACAAAAGAGTCTATAAAAGAAATAAAAGAAAATGCACAGGAAGCCAGAAAAGAAATGGAAGAATTGATAAAACAAAGCACAGAGGAAATAAAAGAGTCCATAAAAGCAGTTGGAAAAGACATGGAAGCAAATATGATGGCACAAATGATGGCATCGATAAAATTCCAACCAATTAATAAAATGGTAGCTGCTGGTAAAATCGAGCACGAAAAAGTGACACCTGAGGTGGTCGAAATTGAAATACCACAAGATGTCGAAAAGAGGGAAGACATTGAAATGATGGAAGATAAATTGGGTGAAGAAGAAATTAATTTGGTGAACGGTAAACCCATTGAATTGATTAACGAAATGGAAATCATGAAAATGAAAAACAATGACACAGTAAAGTTGGAAGTCGAGTCAAGCAAAGACAACCCAACACCAGCAACATTGAAAGAGAGGCACTACAAAACAGCTTGTAACGTTACTTTTGTCGTTACATACTCAGTAATTCAATTCTCCATATCTATCTCCATAAATAGTTTTTCTTTCCATCATTTCAATTATTCCGTCCGAGTAATTATAACGCACTCGGTATAAAAGCGGATAGGAGATAAGAGGAACACGGCGACTCGAGGCTTTTTGGTTTGGTTAGCATAGCGATAGCACGCATTTTTAGAAAACAATATTTTTGACAAATATTTCGAGTGATTAACCGCAGATTAGGCCCGAATCCTTATTAGGAAGCTAATTAGTCTAGCTACCGTTATTTGAGTGAATGTGGAATAGCCTACTAACTATATTTACCGTCTATTTTGGAAAATTTTGACAATTTTAAATACGTTGGAAATTTCGAAGTCGGTATTGCTGATAAGAACACCTTGGGCTGTTGATACCATATTATCTAGGTAATAAATACCATTTGATTTCCCATATTTTTGGAAAGTGGCTTCCGTTATTGGAATCAAGATTGGAAGATAGTGCCAATTAACAAACTATCTCTGTTTTATTATCAACTGGATCAACTCTGGGAAATTTTCCATTTAGTAATAATTGTCAGTTGGCTGTATTTTTTTGATATTTTGAGTAAGGCTGTAGTATCTACTTTTGCTACTGATTATTTACATCAATAAGCTTAGTCGGATATTTGTTGGTTTTGTTTGCTTGTGTGTGCTTACTGTTGTAGCGAATTTTCATCAATAAGTGGCCATTATACTGGGAATCCGAGATAGGGCTCTGTCACGGAGTTGCAGTTTGCACCAAGGTCCAGACGTTTATTTCATTAATCCAGCAGCAGGGTAAGTTGCACATTTGTATCCATTATCAACTTTTATTTGACAACATTAAGCTTTGCTTTATTTACCGCACTCCATAGCATTTTGGGCTATTGCCAGTAGCAATTTGTTTATGCTGGGGCCTTGCTTCAAAATAGTTAAAGGACCTTCAGTCCAGACTTGTTAATTTAGCCTTCAGCGATATTTTTGTTTGGGACCTTTATGGTCCGTGAGAGGCACTCTCACCATTGTAACCTGTGTAGAAATTGCTTAACCAGATTCTATTTTTTCCTGGTTCTGAATAAACATCCCTTCATTCTTACTGTGAGTTTTATTCAGGCCTGGCGCCTGCTGAGCACTTTTATTTTCAGCTGGGCACTGCAGAATACTTTGGAAGTACATAATTAGCGTACGAACCCACGAAGATTGCTAAAATCTCCCAAGCTCTCGGTCTGTATTTCGGAAAGAATCAAGCTACGCCGCCTTAACATCGAAGGCATAAGAGGCTGCCTTGTCAATAGTACGTAAAGTTGCGACAAGCTAGTAGGAAGGAAGCCAAGAGAAGACATTTAAAAGTTAAAAGTTTACGTCGAAAATTAAAATTGCAATCGTGGGTCATAAAAACAAACATTAAAAACGGTATGTGCATGAACGCAACAAATTTAATAAAACGAAACAAGTTTAATGATAAAAATGGTTTATTAAATAATGGTACAGTGCATAAAAACTTAAAACTAAATGATTTATGTGCTACGAATTTAAAAACGAATAACATTCAATTTAAAGGTAAAAATAATTTATTATTAAAAGATGACAGTTACAAATGTCAAATTAATTTAACTGAAAGTGACAGTTTCGAAGATTTTGTAAAACGGAATGAAGTTCGAAGCTATAAAGTGCAACGACTCGATGAAAGTCATACCCATTATATAAAGATGATGGAACAATTTAAACATATTCGTTGGAAGCGACCACAAAAATAATCGGAATCTGGGGATTAAAATTAATATAATGACGGAAAAATGTAAATATGATTAAAGCAAACGGAAATGGATACGCAATGGTAAAAATAATTTAAGTTTTGTAAATTAATTAAGATGTTATGGATTATAAAGCCGAAAGAAGAAGTAGGTTAAAATGATGGAATTTGACCAAATGAAGAAATTAAAGAGAATTCTACTACAGCGAGTCGGAATTGAAATTGAAGTGGTTATAATACAAAGCGAAACTTAAGTAGAAGCAAAGAAGATCAATTTCGACAAACCGCGGTAAATAGTATGAAAGAAGGTGCAAAATAGAAAGAAGAAGAGATAGCAAAAAGACTACGAGAAATGATTGATTGAAATAAATACGGGAAAAGACGATTTAAGATTTGAGTGACAAGGAGGGAGATTTAATAATAAAGTTAATGAATTAATTTAAGATGGTATTCTCGAGAAGAGATAGTTATAGATAAAAAGGGGGTAAATAGAAATAATTATTGAAGTGAAGTCAGGAGATAAAGAATTAGTTGAAGTTATGTTGGTAGCTCGAACGCAGCACCACAATAAATGATGTTTATGAGGGTAAATAGAGGCCCAAAATGACCAATGATGTTGAGGGCGAGATAAAGAGGTTAATTAGGTGTAATATGAATAAATGGGACAACGAAAGTCCGCAAATAAATGTTATAAAGGGATTAAATAGATGATATAGGGAATTATCGACAAATAATTAATTAATAAAATAGAATACCATGGAGGAATAATTTAAATAATCAAAAGCAAAAGAATTGCATAAATAAAATAAGGAAAGGTCACTCAAAAGATATAGCTAAGAAAGGGCACATCAACAGAAGAGAAATATTTGCTAAAGTTAGAATGGGGTAGTTAATTTGACAAAAGTTAGAATAGGTTAATTGTTACATAAAATAAAGTTAGTCGTTTCAGTTAAAACGGGTTGGTTAATAAATAACAAACAAGAAGGCGTAAAGAAATGTGTAAAAGAAAATTAATATTGAAAATATTTCATAAAACAAACTTTTCTAAAAATTTACAAATTAATCTGGGGATTATCTGTTATGGTCCAAAATATCAATAATTTATTATAATATAAAGCTCGATAAACACTCGCAAAAGCAAAATTACAAGAACTCTTATGGCAGTAGAAAGTTCCTAATGTAGTCAAAGTATTATAAAAGAATGAGTGATCAAAAGAAGTTCTTCACCAATGATACGTGTTGAAAAGGGACATTAAAGATTAATTTATTTTTTTTATATAAAAAAAAATTTGTTTCATAAATAATTTAATTTTAGTTTTGTAAAGAATAGGTAATATTAAGAAGTGCGACATAAATAAACGGCATTAAAATTGAAAATTATCAAAGAGTGATGAAATCCTGGATCACGCGAAAACCAAGGAAACGAAGAACAAAAAAAAAAATAATAATGATAGATTGATTACGCGAGTGCGTAGAAGACGGAGGTATTTCGTTCCTCTCGTCCAGAATAATAATAAAAAATTGATTAATTACGAAAGGGCGTAGAGTACGAAGGTCTCTCTTTCCTCAAGTACAGAAAGTGTTAATTGGAGAATAAAATAACAAAAGTATATGATTAAATTGCAAAGATTCACAGAAGTTGATGATACTTACCGTAAGATAATTTGGAAAGTGATGGTAAATGGTTTGGTACAATTACTAATATAAAAGGGTTATTGGAGAACACAGTCACGAGCAAAAAGGCGAGTTACAGAAAAACTTTGGAAATTCCTGCCGTCTTTGATAAGTTGATCCAGAAAAAGAGTTGATGCGAAGAATTACGATATCTGCGCTCGGTAAGACAAACTTGAATAATTTATCACGCCGCGAGTGCATTATTTAAACGTTTAAAAACAAATATCACGCCACGTAATAACTTTGGGGTTGCGCGTAGTTTTTAAGTATTTATTGTCCATGTTTGTTTATTTAAATTTTAAAAATTATAAGATTTGTGATTTCATTTATTGGTTGATGATTAATAAATCAAATTGCGTTAAAAGTTCCATGAGCGTATCATTGGGAATAAATTTCCCGTCCACCTTTATTTTTCAGTATAAGCAAAAGGGTGTAACCCCGAGGAATCCACTACTGTGATAAGAGTGTTTTCATGCCAATTAAAATTACATTAACAACTGAGCTAGAAGGAGAATTGATTAATAAAAGAGATTTCAAAGTTTACTTTTCATTTTCATTTAAAAGTGCATGTGGCCCCGTCATATGAGGATCGGCACATAGCAATTTATATACTATACGAATTATATACAAGAATTTGAAAACTACTTAAAAATTTTGTTCAACTGAAAAATCAATTTGCAATTACATCCAAATGATTTAAAGAAGGAATTGATTTATATTTTTATAACAAAAGTGTATGTAAAATAAACACAATAGTTATGGCACTTATCGATCATTTGAATGCCAGCTGAAATTTAAACTAAAATACATCAATTTTTATAAATTGTTACTATAATTTTTTTGTTCAATACATTTTTGGGCCCGAAAACTTCTCGAACCCTCCCGTGTCACGGGGCTTGCGGGGGTCTAACTACGGCGCTGTCCGGTGATAACGTCAAATGCCAGAAGCGCCTTATGTTCGACCTAGGTCTGTATTTGAATGAACAACATCCGTGTTGGGATTCTATTTTTACTGGCAAAGACAAAGTTTGAATTTTCCTTGATTTCCTAGATGAAATTTCTCATCTTATTTATGAGTTGGACTGCATTATTGTAAGAATGTGTGACGGCCTATTTAAATGGAGAGAAGGAGAGAGAATAAATTTAACAAATAATGAGTAACAATGATTGATAATATAAATTACAGAAAAATTACATGAACATGATACTAATCGGCACTGATTTTCATCGATTTCCAACGGGCATTCAATAGAGAAATTATTTCAAATTATGCCTGAAATAAAAAGGCGAAAAGGCTATAAATCAGTGAACAGATAATAAAGAGAAATAGATAGATACAATTTTGACGAGGTATAGAAGTTCAACTACTATATGGGAGTCCAATTGCCCAGTACTAATGACAGAGGAGGAGAGGCTAGATTAAAGAAAGAATTGAATCCAGATACTGAGACTACTACGCAATTTAGAAAATACTAAAAATAGGAAAATAGGGGAAAACAAAATTCAATATTTATAAAAATCTGATATCCTCTGTAGCGGTCTAGGACAATTGGGCGCGACCGATTGGGCGCGATCGATTGGGGCGCGGCCGATTGGGCGCGGAGACAACCGGGCGCAAAGACAACTGGGCGCAAAGACTATTGGGCGCAAAGACTATTGGGCGCGAGGAAAAATTTATCCATTACGTATTAATTATTATAAGTGATCACCCAAACATTTGGAAATTAATTTCTAGCTTAAAAATCATTCAACATGGGAGATATGATTTTTATGAGCAATTACTTGCCGGCAACAATCCACCTATTAAGAAAAGGAAATACTTGGAGGCTGATGCGCGCATCAGAAATCTAGTAGAGGATTACGCCAATAGAAATATTATAGACTTCTTGCGGGGCATTTCCCATAATTATGAAATGAATCCGTGATTAGTTAGGTTCTTTATTAATAGACATTTTTATTTTATTTGTAATTGTTAGAAGGAATAAACATTTTAAAAACTTTTTCTTTAAATTTTTAATTATACCCAGGTAGCACGCAATATTGAGGCAATATTGGTCCTTCATAGTTTAAATATTGGCCCAATATTGCGGTCAATATAGCGCAATATACTAATGAGAACAAATTGCAATGTTGCACAATATTGCAGTCAATATTTCGCAATATTGATAGCAATATTGAAGCAATATTTCCTTCAATATTGGGGCCATATCGCGCCCAATATTGATGCAATATTGATGTCAATATAGCGCAATATACTAATGAGAACAATTTGCAATGTTGCACAATATTGCAGTCAACATTGCGCAATATTGATAACAATATGAATGCAATCTTGATGTCAATATAGCGCAATATACGAATGAGAACAATTTGCAATGTTGCTCAATATTGCAGACAATATTGCTCAATATCGCTTCCAATATTTTACCACGATTGCAAATAAAAAAAAATTTTGATAATTATTTATTATTTTAATTTACAAATTTGCTTCCTTAATTTTATATTTATATATACTTATTTCTTCTCTATTCCTTAAATTTGATTTATATGTATATTGGCTTAGTTATTTCTTCTCAATCTGAATCTGAAATTAAACTGAAATATAAATTACACTTTTTTTTTACTGACCTGGGTGGGATTCGAACCTGAACCGGACCGTCCTTTTTGGATTTGAAACCCTCCGCTCTACCGTTAGACCTACGACGCCTTCTTGTAGAAACTTAATTTCTAGATTGAGATTATTAACAAATTATAGTAAATAATTGATAATTTATCAATTAAGTTAAATAATGACAACTTATTAAAGTTTTATGTATGATTACATTATATTTTATTTATAAAAATTAAATTATTAACAAAAATTATATTTTATTTTTAAGAAAAAAGTTAAACATGATGTAATAACTCCACCGCAACAAAGTAATCATTATATGGTGTTACCCAAAATTTGGATTTTATTTCTTTTAATGGTATTTCATATTCATATTGGCCTAAATTAAAAATTTTATAAATTCCAACTTGCATTGATGGAAAAGGTTTAGTAAAAAAATTAGTTATACTAGAGAACATATTACTTATAAAAATTTCATTTTTAATTCTTATTACTTTCGCAATCTTATTATGGTGCGTTAATATGAAGCAATTTTTTTTGTCCGGTTTGATTGCTTTCATAAAACTTCTGTCAGTGGCAATAAAATCGAAATTAGCACTACCTCGTTCCTGGATCCTGCATACTATTTGTTGTAACTGTTTGTTCGGAGTTCTTATTAATTTTAATAATGAACCTAGTAAATTTTCAAATGGAAAACAACTTATCGCTTCCAACTTTAAATTTGAATCGACGGTATCTGAAACTAAATGTTTTATGGAATGAACATTGTAAACCATTTCACAAAGTCCATAAAGTTTTTCAAATTTCAGACAGAACTTTTTGATTAATTCATTAGCGTCTTGACGTTTGATCTGCTTTTCGTATTTTCCTGTACTTAGCATTCTGAACACAATATTTAGGTGTAAAAAATTGATATACTGTTCAGGGCATATTAAATCTTTTAAAATTAGTGGACCGCTGTAAAATAAATAGAAACGGAACTCGGTAGCTTTCCATCTATCTATTTCATCAAATGTTCGTGGCTTTTGGAACAGTTTCAGCATAACTTGCTGATCTTTCAGACATAATTGTTCTAAGATTTGGACTAAGTCTAAACTGCGATGATGTTTTAATCCAAAAATTTATTAATTTTCTTGTCACCCCCAAGAACACAAGATGCATTGAATCTAGAGGTATATAGGTGATAAATTTAAAATCTTTAATTTTAGCTAAAGGCGATGTTCGTAAATGATGTTCAGTTCCATTATATTACGAGAAAGTGCAATTTATTAATTTTAAAGAACCTCGCAAATTTCAACTAAATGTAATTATTAGTAATAAAATTATTGTATAATATATTTCTTTTAAATTTGTTCCTTATTTTAAAAATATTCAATATTTTCAAACCGTCCCTGCAAACACGTATTTTGTTGTTTAAATTACACAAAGTTTCTTATACATACAACATATTTATAGCAAAACCGTGTAGTAAAATCATTTTTGTGGAATCTTACAACTTTAAATAAAATAATTTTGAATATTTAAACTAAAATTTATTATTACATTCAATGTAGGTTTCGATCGACCTCCGTAAAATGCGTTCTGTTCTGGATTTTCCCCAATTTGTATAGTTTTAGCATCTCCGAACCGAAAGCGAATTAAAAATAAATAACCAAAACTTTTACGCATTTTCTTATTATTTCAAAATTAGTAACATTGTGTAACTAAAATAACGTGTGTTTAGTTACAAAATGTAACTAAAATAACGTGTTTAGTTACAAAATGTAACTAAACACGTTTATTTAGTTAGTTACAATACAACGCCCCTATATAATTATAATTTATATTAATGATAAGTTTGTAAAAAAAATTAGGGATGACCCGCATAAAATAAGATTTAAAATAAATAATTAAGAAGTCACCGCCCACAAACAAGTAGAAAATAATCAAAAATATTTTATGTGAAATGGTTTAGAACGTTCATTCCATAAAATTTAGTTTCAGATTTCGCCAACTCAAATTTAAAGTTATAAGCAATAAGTTGATTTCCGTTTGAAAATTTATTTGGTTACAGAACTCCAAATAAACAGTTACAACAAATAACAATATGCAGAAACCAGGAACGAGTTAGTGCTGATTTTGGTTTTATTGCCATGGATAGAAGTTTTTCAGTTTAAAAAAATTCTTAAACAGTATGTTTTCTTGCCTGTAAAGGACATATTATTTATAATATAACGTGAATTATACCATACAAGATAACATGGGGGGAGGGGGGGTAAAATAAACCTTTTAACCAATTAAGACGGTTAAATGAAATTTCCTTAAATTTGGAACGTTTATTTACATAACATGGGGGGGGGGGGGGTAAAATAATTTGTAATATTAAATTATGTTTCGAATTTTCTTGAATTTCAAATTAAAAAAAAAACTTATTATTAATATAAATTACTAGCTGACCCGGCAAACACTGTTTTGCCCTAAATTAATTTTTATGTCACACTGGTCTATCTAAAAAGCTAAAAACCTTTACATAAGCTTTTTGCTTATGTTTACTATTAAATTTATCTCAATACATTTTAATAAAAAAATAGTATTCTTAACTAACCTACATGTAAAACCTGGGGTGGGAAGAAATCTTTGGGAATTTAAAAGTTGATCTAGGTGCGCAAGGTAACAATCGAATTTCGAGTTTCTGCGATAATATTTAAGCAATTAAGAGAAAACCTTGGGGGGGGAGGAAGGGGGGGCGGTAGTGGGTGGAAGGTAAAATGGTGAAATAACAGAGTGTCATGGGATGCTCTGTGTGTATACCTAAAATCAGTTCTCCATGCGTAATTTTGGCGAAAAACCTTTGGGGGGGGGGAAGTAAAGTTTTCTTCTAACAGAAACCTATTCTGACCCTTATTGAGTAAGTGTGCAAAATTTGGCCCAAATCGGTAGAACGGTCTAACATACCGTACATCCATTTTTATATATTATATTATTAATTTTTTTATAATATATTATTAATATTAATAGATTAATAGATAATTATATAGGGGTGTTGTATAGTAACTAAATAACATTTTAGTTACACAATGTTGCTAATTTTGAAATAATAAATAAATGCGTAAAAGGTTTGCTTATTTGTTTTTAATTCGGTTTCGGTTTTCGGTTCAATAATTTTAATACTAATATATAATTTTATAGATTTCCGTATGCCTAAATCAAGATCTGGTAGAAGTACGTCTGTTATCAATATTGACCCAATATTGCTGCGCACTAATGCCGCAATATTGGCTACGCAATCTTGTACCAATATTGGATATCAATAAAACATGAAAATTTTAGCTACGTGTTAGCAATGCATTTTCCAATGATGAAAATCACTAATAATATAACTTTGAAGTTATTTGGGAGAATATATTCAGTACTCTTTATATATTAATGAAGTTTTTAATAATTATTGTCCCAACATGGATATACAATATTGCCCAAATATAGGCAAACAATATTGCACCAATAATGTTAGCCATGATCGCCGCAATAATGGTAGTAAATATTGCTCCAATACTGCTAAGCAAAATTGTCCCGATATCGCTGCGCACTAATGCCGCAATATTGGCTACGCAATCTTGTACCAATATTGGATATCAATAAAACATGAAAATTTTAGCTACGTGTTAGCAATGCATTTTCCAATGATGAAAATCACTAATAATATAACTTTAAAGTTATTTGGGAGAATATATTCAGTACTATTTAGATATTAATGAAGTTTTTAATAATTATTGTCCCAACATGGATATACAATATTGCCCCAATATCAGCAACAAATATTGCACCAATAATGTTAGCCATGATCGCCGCAATAATGGTAGTAAATATTGCTCCAATACTGCTAAGCAAAATGGTCCCGATATCGCTGCGCACTAATGCCGCAATATTGGCTACGCAATCTTGTACCAATATTGGATATCAATAAAACATGAAAAGTTTAGCTACGTGTTAGCAATTCATTTTCCAATGATGAAAATCACTAATAATATAACGTTGAAGTTATTTGGGAGAATATATTCAGTACTATTTATATATTAATGAAGTTTTTAATAATTATTGTCCCAACATGGATATACAATATTGCCCAAATATAGGCAAACAATATTGCACCAATAATGTTAGCCATGATCGCCGCAATAATGGTAGTAAATATTGCTCCAATACTGCTAAGCAATATTTTCCCGATATCGCTGCGCACTAATGCCGCAATATTGGCTACGCAATCTTGTACCAATATTGGATATCAATAAAACATGAAAAGTTTAGCTACGTGTTAGCAATGCATTTTCCAATGATGAAAATCACTAATAATATAACTTTGAAGTTATTTGGGAGAATATATTCAGTACTATTTATATATTAATGAAGTTTTTAATAATTATTGTCCCAACATGGATATACTTTATTGCCCAAATATAGGCAAACAATATTGCACCAATAATGTTAGCCATGATCGCCGCAATAATGGTAGTAAATATTGCACCAATATCGCTATGCAATATTATCCCGATATCGCTGCGCACTAATGCCGCAATATTGGCTACGCAATCTTGTACCAATATTGGATATCAATAAAACATGACAATTTTAGCTACGTGTTAGCAATGCATTTTCCAATGATGAAAATCACTAATAATATAACGTTGAAGTTATTTGGGAGAATATATTCAGTACTATTTATATATTAATGAAGTTTTTAATAATTATTGTCCCAACATGGATATACTTTATTGCCCAAATATAGGCAAACAATATTGCACCAATAATGTTAGCCATGATCGCCGCAATAATGGTAGTAAACATTGCACCAATATCGCTATGCAATATTATCCCGATATCGCTACGCACTAATGCCGCAATATTGGCTACGCAATCTTGTACCAATATTGGATATCAATAAAACATGAAAATTTTAGCTACGTGTTAGCAATGCATTTTCCAATGATGAAAATCACTAATAATATAACTTTGAAGTTATTTGGGAGAATATATTCAGTACTATTTAGATATTAATGAAGTTTTTAATAATTATTGTCCCAACATGGATATACAATATTGCCCCAATATCAGCAACCAATATTGCACCAATAATGTTAGCCATTATCGCCGCAATAATGATAATAAATATTGCACCAATATTGACTGGTCGTTGCCAATATTGCACAATTTTCCAATATTGGCACAATGTTGCGCCGATATTGCGCAATATTTTGTGCTACCTGGGTAATTTTTTTATTGCCTAAATAAACATTTCTAGATTTAGTTAATAATTTACAAAATTGTTATAATAGCTTCGTTCCAACAACGATTATTTCCAGTAATATCCAGTAAAAAGCAAGCGCATTCATGAAATGTCGTTCCCACAGACTAGAACTACTAGGACGGAATTCTAGATTAGGGGCCGTTCATGTATTACGTATCATCTTATTTTTTCTTACTCGGGGGTAGGGGGTCAAGACAATTTCTTACGTAATATTTTATTTTTTTAATTAAATTTCAAAATTTAAAAATTATTTAATCTAATTTAGGTGCTGTTGGTATTAATGTTAATGTGAAACACAAAACTGTTTTTATCTGTTATATCTGTTTATAACTAATATCTAGCTTCTCATTGGGTAACAATTTACCTTACGTAAGATTAATGTGGGGGGGGAGGGGTTATACATTTTCTTATTTTTTCTTACTAGGGGGTGGGGGGGAGTCTAAAAGTAGGAAAAAACGTCTTACGTAATACATGAACGGGCCCCTTACTATAAATCTGCAGTTCCGACAAGTTTAGAATCAGTAATATTATCGGCCAAACGAGTTCAAACGATTCTTGCTCTAGAGCAAGAACCAAGCGTTCTTAAAGTGGATACGCGTGCGCGAATTCGCAAACGAGTTTAAACTTTGTTTACAGATCGTGTTCATTTGTTGCAACAGCAACTGTGTCATTTTAAATTTTAGATTTAAGAATAATTCCATTATTTTCACTTCAAAAAATACAGTTTTTTTTATATAGTACTTATTATTAATCTGGAATCTTTCTGCAACATGTTAGTGAAAGAATTTTGTAAAAAATTTAAAAAATGAGGAAATGTAGAAAATTTCAATTTTTTTTTAAAACGCTGCCATTTCCTATGCAATTTTTTTTTCTTATGATTGTAGTTGGGACGATAGCAACAACTCTGTTGAATATTTATTGCTCGTGAACAATAACAGAACTGCTTGTTGGAACGAAGCTAATATGTAAATAATAGTTTTATAAAATTTTCCTCGCGCCCAATTGTATTTGCGCCCAATAGTCTTTGCGCCCAATCGGTCGCGCCCAATTGCCGTTACCGCCTCTGTAGTACTGTTGAAACAAACTCCTTTTCCTCAAAACAGGACGGTTCAAGAATGACTTATTACCATGTCTTTAAAAGTTCTGTTCGAAAAGCAACGTTAGGAAGCTATAAACCCGCAAATTTCTGCATAGCTTGAATCAGTGTACGAAAGCGTGGGTTCATCAGGTCAATAAATCCAGAAAATCGGCTCTCGAAGCTTACATACATTGCAATTAAAAGGACTTACCTAATTTTAACTTGTACAACGGTTAATTGTAATAATATGCCACAATCTGCAATTGCAATTAAAATTGTTGATAAACCAAACACTTGTTATATTATATTGCACTCGACTACTGAAGGTGGCAGTTCGTAACTAGCAATCAACTCTGATAACTCCCCAACGGATAAATTCAGGTGTTAAATTTGGCAGGTATGATAACGACATCAATATAGGAACACACATAACAGGATTATTAAAAACAGATTTCCAGATTGGAAATTATTGTCCATTCCAATACAAGTACGAACTACAGAGTCGATAAGCAGGTGTTATAAATAAGCACAGCGTTTTATCTCTCTAAGTAAAACTATTATGGTGACATCTAAAATTTTTCATATAAAACCAATTACACGGGTGGGAATGAATTCTGACTTTAAATTCGTTCACTGTTAAGGCTCATGGACACTAGCAAGAAACTTGTGACATTTATTGCTCAATAAACTTGCTGAAATCAACCGTCCCCATGTAGCACACAATGTTGGCGCAATATTGGACAAATATTGGCTCAATATTGAATCTTGGCCCAATATTGCAAGCTTTAGCCAATATTGGTTCAATATTGATTTCCAATATTGCGCCAATATAGCAAACCAATATTGCGCCAATATTGGCTGATGCTTGGTGCAATATTGAACCAATATTGATAGCCAATATTAACTGCCGATCTTCAACCAATATTGGTTCAATATTGATTTCAAATATTGCGCCAATATAGGAAATCAATATTGCGCCAATATTGGCTGATGCTTGGTGCAATATTGAACCAATATTGATAGCCAATATTAACTGCCGAGCTTCAACCAATATTGGTTCAATATTGATTTCAAATATTGCGCCAATATAGGAAATCAATATTGCGCCAATATTGGCTGATGCTTGGTGCAATATTGAACCAATATTGATAGCCAATATTAACTGCCGAGCTTCAACCAATATTGGTTCAATATTGATTTCAAATATTGCGCCAATATAGGAAATCAATATTGCGCCAATATTGGCTGATGCTTGGTGCAATATTGAACCAATATTGATAGCCAATATTAACTGCCGAGCTTCAACCAATATTTGTTCAATATTGATTTCAAATATTGCGCCAATATAGGAAATCAATATTGCGCCTATATTGGCTGATGCTTGATGCAATATTGAACCAATATTGATAGCCAATATTAACTGCCGAGCTTCAACCAATATTTGTTCAATATTGATTTCAAATATTGCGCCAATATAGGAAATCAATATTGCGCCTATATTGGCTGATGCTTGATGCAATATTGAACCAATATTGATAGCCAATATTAACTGCCGAGCTGCAACCAATATTGGTTCAATATTGATTTCAAATATTGCGCCAATATAGGAAATCAATATTGCGCCAATATTGGCTGATGCTTGATGCAATATTGAACCAATATTGATAGCCAATATTAACTGCCGAGCTTCAACCAATATTGGTTCAATATTTATTTCAAATATTGCGCCAATATAGGAAATCAATATTGCGCCAATATTGGCTGAAGCTTGCTGCAATATTGAACCAATATTGACTGCCAAACTTCAACCAATATTACCGAAGAAAATATTGAAGGCTGCTGAAATATTGCATCAAACAATTTTTTTACACAAATGTTGGTCCAGAATTTGTTTTGCTCCGAATTGGATGTTGCGCCATTAATTTTTACATTATAAGTTTAAGTGCAACTAAGAATGCAAATAATTAGTCCGCGAAAATTTTAAAGGGGCTATTATCATTTACAAAAAGGGTACAAAATATTCAAGAATATTCTAAAAAATATTTTTTACTTTGATGATTTTTGAAAATCCGCTTTGTTTCAAAGATCTCTCTCCTCAATCGTGATGCTTCTTTGACAGAAGCATCGTGACCCATCTCTTTCTATGCATGTGATGTGCGTTCGATTTAAAATCACCTTAAATCGAAGATCGAAGATATTTGAATCCTGAATATTTTCACTGTTTAAAAACTAAAAATATAAGTTTTTTAATTATTAAAAACTCATAATGTTATGAACAGTTAATAAATGTTATTGGAAAATCAGTAGTGAGAAGCTGTTTGAAGCTTCAATATTTTAACGGATTTTCTCCCCCCCCCCCCTTAAATATTTTTAAATATGAAATTGTTATCAATCGATTGAGAAACGTTTGAGATTTAATGGATGTCTATTCTTATTGTTTGACCCTAATTCGTAACAAAATTTATAGCGTTTTGATGGTAACATTTTACTACATTTTTAACCTTATACCATACACTTATACAGACACGCCGAATGCTATCTTATACTGGTTCTGCTGTAAAACCAACATTAAAAGTTTGCGCATGGTTTCTTGTGACGCCATCGGCGTCATGCACCAAGGTTCATAAATTACGTTACGCACGGGGGGGGGGGATTCAAACTTGCGAGATTATTTGTGACGCTGGGGAGAGGGGGGTTTCTAAATGCGTGACGTCACGCTTCTGTATGGTTGCCAACTTAGAAATAATCTGCACCAATTAAATTTTTTGCGATTGGTAATTATCATTTACTATATAAGTAATAACAATCAAACTTTTCCATTCTATTAGAAATTTTACTTCTCTGTAATGTATGGTCCTTTTTTGAGGTGGACCAATTCTCTCCTTTCTCTTTTATTTATAAAGGGCTCGCCACATAGCCTGTGCTGTGCTATGCTATGCTCTGTGTTATGTCAACACAAACGTTGAACAATGGCATGGTCCATTTTGCGCATGACCATGACATTGTTCAACGTTTGTGTTGACATAACACAGAGCATAGCATAGCACAGCACAGGCTATGTGGCGAGCCCTTAACTTAACTTCACTAACCACATCAATAAAAAATTATTTTTTCACATCAAAGTAAAATAATCTGCACTAATTAAATTTTTGCGGTTACAATCACAATTTCGAAGGTTCTGATTAGATTTGAATTATGCGGACAGACAGACGGACAGACAGACGGACAGACGCGGAGCCAGATCATAAGGGTTCTTGCTATACTTTGTATAGAAGTCTAAAAGTAGCGCACTGGCTACCCAGTTCTTAGACCTCTATACACACAGAGTATTTCCAACACGATTTGAAACGCTCTGTATGATTTTAAATTATGCGGACGGACGGACAGACGGACACGGAGCCAGATCATAAGGCTTCTTGCTATACTTTGTATAGAAGCCTAAAAAAGTAGAACATTTATCCTTCACTTTTTTGAGAAAATGTTTATGTAGAAATTATTTATTTTTAATTCTGATTACAATAAAATTGTCCCAAGATCCCAATTTTGACAGGAAACCTTTCAAATACCACTAAAATTAGGCTAATATTTTAATAATCAACATTGGGATTTCGGGATAGTTTTATCCTAATCAAAATTAAATATAAATCATTTCTGTATAAAAATTTTCTCAAAAAAGTGAAGGGTAAATGTCCTACTTTTCCGAACTTCTCCTTAAGGGGGTTCTGTATGTTACAAAATCGGACATTTATCCTGCACTTTATTTTTGAGAAATTCTTTTAAAAGTATTAACTATTTTCTAGTCGGTAATAACTTTTTCGTTGTTTGGGCTTTATTAAAAAGGTAAATAATAAAATATGGGGGTTTCAAGGGTGCGTAACGTAATATTTGGAGGTGGTTTAGATTTTTGTGACGAAGCATTATGATGAGGGGGGGGAAGAGGGGTATAAAACTGCTGAAAATTGCGTGACGTAATTTATGAACGACCCCCAATGAGACCACCAGAAATTGGTTTACTATTATTTTGAACAAGTCTTATATTTTATAAAATTCATTATTTATGTGAAATAAATAAAATTTGTTAATAATTATATTGTTGTACCATAAGTTATATTACGCTCCACAATATTTATTAATATTAATTTTAGAATAGAAAAATAAATAAAATATGATTTTTTGTTCATGCTTCCAAAACAAAACTTATTGCCATTGCTTAATGCGCATTTTTTAATTAAGAAGATTAGGAGAGTACCAACTGAAACCATACATATACGAGGCTATAGAATCGAATAAGAACTGAAACAACCAACGTATTATCGAAGAGAGTAGAGAAAAGAAAAAGAAAAATGTTGAAAACAAGTAGATCTGCAAAAAGTATGTTCGTACTTCTCCTCCTCCTCCCCCATATTTTAGAAAGTTGGC
Source organism: Podabrus alpinus (assembly GCA_932274525.1). Classification (NCBI taxonomy): domain Eukaryota; kingdom Metazoa; phylum Arthropoda; class Insecta; order Coleoptera; family Cantharidae; genus Podabrus; species Podabrus alpinus. The sequence goes on from OW026451.1 coordinate 45,411,415, forward strand.
AAAATCACCCAAAAGTTGGTGAAATTGACAAAAGCCACTAAACCAAAACTAGGTTAGTAAAAATTTTATCAACTCAAAAAAATTTCAAGTAATAAAAACATAATATGCCTATTTTGTAACTATTTTAGTTATATTTTGTAACTAAAATAACGTGTTTAGTTATATTTTGTAACTAAACACGTTATTTTAGTTACAAAATATGACTAATTTTGAAATAATTAAATAATGCGTAAAAGTTTTGCTTAGTTGTTGAAACCAACATTCAATGTAAAATGTAATAATAAATTTTAATTTATGTATTCATAATTATTTTATTTAGGGCCGCGATTATAAAGGACAATTATTTGTCCTAAAAGTTGTAAGATTCCTCAAAATTTGCTTTACTACAACACGGTTTTGCTATAAATATAAATTTTGGCTAGTGTTCGATAAGTAGCCCCACTCAAATCAAATTTTCGTGTGCTACACACTAAAGAACAAGGTTTATAATATAGTAGATTGTAAAAATATTTTTCGAGAAAAGGGCCCAAACTTCTGAATAAATCGAATTTGAACTTAGCAAATTTAACATGTGAAAGCCGACCGACGCGCGGGAATTTTATATGAGATTCCGCGCAAGATTTGCCGCGTTTTGGCCAATCTTGTGTCAAGTTTATATTGAAAATTTTAAGATAACGCCGTTTGTTGTAGCATTATATTTAGGAAATTCAAAACCTTCCGTTGTAGATCAATTTTTCGAGAAATTTGTAGAAGAAATTAATACATTGTTAACTTACAATATTTTAAGTTGTCTTACAATATAATAATAGAATCTACATTGTCAAAATAAAAGGTATAGTATGCGATGCACTTGCTAGGGCATTTATTAAATGCATTAAAGGCCACACTGGATATTTTGGTTGCGAAAGATGCTTTATTAAAGGAAGAAGTGAAAACCATAAACTTGTGTATGGAAACGAAATTTGTGAGCTAAGAACCAATTCGAATTTGATCGACCAAGCACAACCTGATCATCATTTAAAACAATCACCTTTAATTAAAATTAAAGATTTTAAATTTATTAGTCACATACCTTTAGATTCCATGCATCTTGTGTTCTTAGGGGTTACGAGAAAACTTGTAAATTTTTGGATAAAATCATCGTCCGAATTTAGAATTCTTCCAGATTTCAGAAAAAAAATGTCAGCAAGATCTTTAAATTGTGGTCAAACGGTTCCAAGTGAATTCAATAGAAAACCACGGAGCTTTGATGAAATTGATGGGTGGAAAGCCACAGAGTTTCGGTTTTTTTTTACTATACACTATAATTATGAAAAACTTATAATGTTATGACCATTTAATAAATGTTATTGGTGAATCAGCAGCGAAAGGCTGTTTGAAGCTTCAAAATTTTAACGCGTTTTCTCCCCCCCTTAAAAATTTTTAAATATGAAATTGCTATCAATCGATTGAAAATCGTTGGAGCTTTAATGGATGTTTATTCTTAATGTATATAACCCTAATTCGTAACAAAATTTATAGCGTTTTCATGGTAAAATTTTACTAATTCTTACTATTTTTACATATTTAATTTCGTTTCGAAGTTATGATGCATAATGTCATAATAGCTTCAGGTAAACCCCCCCCTTACCTTTATGCGATTTAATTTATTTTCATGTGGTGTCCTCCTATGGCAGGAAAAAGCTTATATTCAAAATTTGAAATCATTTCCTGATAAAAAAAATGGTAAATAATAAAATATGGGGGGGGGGTGCAATGGTGCGTGATGTAATACTTGGAGGGTTCTAAGTTATAGTGACGAAGCGTTACGATTGGGGGGGGGGTATAAAACTGTTGAAAATTGCGTGACGTAATTTATGAACGACCCCCAATGAGACTACCAGAAATTGCTTTAATATTATTTTGAACAAGTCTTGTATTTTATAAAATTCATTATTTATATGAAATAAATAAAATTTGTTAATCATTATATTGTTGTGCCATAAAGTTATATATTACCCTCCACAATATTTATTAATATTAATTTTAGGCTAGAAAAGTAAATGAAATATGATTTTTTGTTCATGCTTCCAAAACAAAATTTATTGCTATTATGCGCAGATTATCATGTTAGCTTCAAACGCATTTGAAAACGTCACGATGTGTCTATAAGTCTTTTCTTATCTATGGTTTAATTTAAATAGTCAAAGTTTGACCATGGTCAAGGCAACACGTGCTACTACAAATTTTAACATCTCAAGTTAGTAAAATGGTTCAAATTATATTTTGCTTCCACTGCTTATGTCACCCCCTTACGGTCCGCCTGATACGGTCGCCTTTCTGTATATAGCACGACATTGGTCCTGGATTATACATACTTCGAAAAATAGCAGGTAATCTAGGTGTATACAAAACTTTACGGGCTAACGTAGATTAAGTGATAATTATTATCATTTAATTGGTTTTGGTTGATAAATAAGTTCTTGTAAATAACTATAGGTTTTTATTCAAGACGAAGAAAATTTAAAAAGAAGAAAAATGACTGGTCGCGAGCCCAATCTGGCAAGAGCCGCCGGATTACGAATGAAATAAATTGAGTCAAGATTTTCAAGTTTTTACGTTATTCGTGTTTTCTCTTTTAAATATGTTTTCAACTAAGATCGCGTTTAAGATAATAAGTAGATTTTACGTACACAAAAGTTGGGCACCCCTGATATACACCATAAATCACGAGAGCAAATAAATTTAAATAAGTAAGCTTCTATAGGTAAATGGTAACCGGTCGAGCCTTATGGAAACATTCAAAGGAACGTCATGGGTTCGAACCCCGGTAGCGGCAGGTAAGTAAAAAAAAATCTTTAAATTTAATTTAATTTCAGATTTATATGATGTTTCGGTTACTACAACAATCAAAGGATACTTGAAAGAAAGAAAAAATTATAATTAATAATTTATAGATACAACTATATCATTTAGTGGAGGCTCAAAACTTACAACATTACAAACATTAGGAAAAGGTAGCAACATAACAAATTAGGAAAAAACCAGACTGAAATAATATTTATATGATTAGGTATCTATCACAATAAATACGTAAAAAGTTAAATTAAATCTTTTTTTCTTTGTACCAATATTTATTTGCAATATTGGTTCAATATTTATTTGCAATATTGGTCCAATATTGCAAATCAATATTGGTCCAATATTGAAAATCAATATTGCGCCAATATTGAAAATCAATATTGGTTCAATATAGAGATGTGAACATTCTGTTATATTGGTCCAATATTGAAAAACAATATTGCGCCAATATTGAAAATCAATATTGCGCCAATATAGAGATGTGAACATTCTGCTATATTGGTCCAATATTGAAAATCAATATTGCGCCAATATTGAAAATCAATATTGCGCCAATATAGAGATGTGAACATTCTGCTATATTGGTCCAATATTGAAAATCAATATTGCGCCAATATTGAAAATCAATATTGCGCCAATATAGAGATGTGAACATTCTGCTATATTGGTCCAATATTGAAAATCAATATTGCGCCAATATTGAAAATCAATATTGCGCCAATATAGAGATGTGAACATTCTGCTATATTGGTCCAATATTGAAAATCAATATTGGTACAATATTGAAAATCCATATTGGACCAATATAGCAGAATGTTCACATCTCTATATTGGCCCAATATTGATTTTCAATATTGGACCAATATTGCGCCAACAATGTGTGCTACATGGGTCAATACAAACTTAACTGGCGGACTTAGATCTCATGCGTGTTTACACATGCGTGACATCTACTGCAATAATTGTCGCAAATTTCTTGTTAATGTACTATATGAGCCTTTCCTCCTGTGCTACAGGCCTTCCGTCCTGTAGCACTAATGTAAAAATATATACACGAGAAAGCATAAGTAATAAAGCGGAAAAAACTATTTCAATATTTTACATATAGGTATATGTAACGGAAATGTTACGCGTGACAATAATCAAATAAGAATATTATGTATGTATATTCGGTTATGAACGTCTTGCGACATTTTCCCGATACCTCCCTGTCTCTGCTCGTTGCGTGTTGAAAATGTGTGACGAGCACAGAGGACCTACAGCTTAACGTGGATTCAGAACCACGGGAATAGACGATTTTTACACCGCCTACTCCATCAGGGAAGTTTTTTAGCCATAAATTATTTATGGATAAGAATATTATTTGAGAGAAAAATATATATACGTTAAGAGCAATTGTGGGTTTAAAAAAGGTAATTGAGGAAGAATTTACGAGTGAAAAGAATCATGAATTAATGTAGAAATAGATAATGAAGATATTGTGACACATACATCAGAGACACAATTAACGTAATGCATCAAAAATAAGATAGATATATAGTGCCGTCCTTAGTTAAAACGTCCCAACGAACAAATTGACTTTCTGGAGAAAATTATAGTTTATGTAGATGTTATAACGCTGTCTTCATTACAAAATAGTATTTAATACGTTGCGTAATATCTGTCACTCAGATCTAAAAGGGCTAGTGTTACTTTCCGTGATTTTTGGATTTTATTACCAATATATTCCTTGGGATGTCTTCTGTTATTGGCGAAAAGATCCGTACCGTATCTGTTATGGAAAGCGAACGTTTAGAATTGTAACATTGGCCATTTTAGATCTGAGCCATTAAATTTATCGAGTTGATGCATAAGTTCGTAGCGTTTTTTTAAGTTTAAAATTTAATTTTTAAATATAAAAAATACATAAACTAATCAATATTATATTCTGCTGCATTGTTTATGATTGACTCCCAACGTTCTAGCAGTTTTTCGTGTTTCCACGCCTTAAGAAATCCGGTGGTTTGGAGGTGAAGAAGCCGTCGAGCCAGGTTTGAAAAGCAACGTCGCGTCGTTATTAAATGAGATTCCGCGGAGATTGTTGGATAGAGAGCGGAAAAGAGGAAAATCTGGTGGAGCAAGATGTGGAATAACCTCCTAACCGAGGTCTTGAAGAGCTGCTTTTGTAATATTAGCATTATCAAGCTGCAAAACCACTTGGTGCCGTCTTGCCGGTCGTTTTTGTTGAATTGCAGCCTCCAGGCGACGCAGTTGTTGACAATAAACCTCAGACGTGATGGTTACATTCTTCGGAAGCAATTCGTAGTAGATGACGCCTTCTTTATCCCACCAGATGCATAACATTACCTTGCGTGGATTGGCACCAGCTTTTTCACGAGAATTTGCTTGTTTATTAGGGCTCAGCCATTCCTTTCTGTTCTTGATTTTGATGTAAAGGCACCATTTTTCGTCACCAGTAACAATTTGAGACAAAAACGGCCGATGTTATTGACGAGCTAAACAATGACGAGCAAGCAAAAAAACACAAATGGTAATACGCTGATTTTTGTTGTTTTCGCTTAATACGTATGGTACCCAAACACCCAACTTTTGAAATTTTCCCATGGAATACAAATATCGTACGATAGTTGATTGGTCACAATTCATCGTATTGCCCAATTCCCGAGTTGATTGACGTGGGTCATCACAAATTGAAGCATTTATAGGTCTTCGTCAAATCCGGATGGTCTCCCTGAACGTGGGAAATCATTCATATCAAAATACCCCATTTTGAAACGAGAAACCCATTTTCGTGCAGTACTTTCCAAGATGGCGTTCTCTCTGTAACCGGCACAAATGGTTCTAGCGACCTCTGATGCCTTAACTCCTCGGTTAAACTCAAACAAAAGTATATTTCGGAAATTTTTTTTTTGTACTTGACACTCCATTTTCTTTAGCCAACAATTACCCCTAACTTTCTACAAATTGAAAAATTCAAGAAGTATTCAATATAACAATACTATGGCATTAAAATGACATTGATATTTCTCAAAGCACTCTTACCTCGCAAACCAAAAACCCATAGTATGGTTACATCAAATTTCTATTCAATGAAATGAAAATGGCGTTATACATATGAACTCATTTTTCCTCCGGAAACCAAATTATTAGTTAGAACGTTTTAACTAAAGACGACACCATGATGGGTCACATAATGCGTAAAAAGAAGGTATAACATGAACAAGAGCAATGCAGAATAGAGACCAAAAGTTAAATACTTAGAATAATATCAAAACTATGGTAGATACAGTGCAAGAGAAAGATATGTGGAGAAACTGAAAAAAATGGGAGAATAACTGAATGAAAGGATAAAAATGAGGAGAAATCTATATTGTACAATGGATTCCGAGGACTTCTAAAAAGAGATAACTGTATTTCTGAACTACCGAAAGTCAATAATCAACCCATGTTGCTATCTTTTTGTATTTCCAGTTTTACTTTCCCATTTACGTAGTAAAGGAAAGTATTGTTATCGAGTTAAAAAAAAATTTTGAGTTAGCATTTTTCCCATGGTCTATGAGCCCATACGAATTGTTTAAGACCAATTTTGGAATGATGTCCGGATGTGTGTGTGATGTATGAAGTGTGATGTATGAAGTATGAAGTGTGATGTATGAAGTATGAAGTATGAAGTGTGATGTGTGGTGATTCTATCGTCAACGTTTTCAGACAAACGCGTGCACCGATTGAATTAAAATTTGATACACTAGTTTGAAGTAGCTGTCTAAAGAGCTGATTAGATTTTGGTTGAAAACCGTCCATTTTTAACCCCCTTTTTAGGGGAATGAAAATTGTTAAAGAGCATTGCCGCTTCCCGGTGGAACATATGAGTTTGAAAATTGTCTCAATCGAAAGAGCTTATTTTTCCGCATCTTATGATACCCCACACTTGACACTTCCCTCTTAAATTATTGTTAAAATGCAAAAATAAAATAAGCGCTCTTAAAAGAATATGGTTTGCTTTGGATAATTTTGATCAGTCAAAGTGATTTGTATTGTTCATTACTATAATTTAATATTTTAACTAATTTACTTATATAAACATGTTATGTACTAATTAATATAAAACGAATTTTTTAATTACTTATAAAAAATTAATTCTGACGTCATTACGCCCATAGTTAAAATTTGATTGCATATAGACAGCACGGCATTCCGCAAATTTCTAATTTTTTCTGGAAAATTACAATTTTAAAAATTTTTCATTGCAAACAATTGTATTATTAAAATGAAAATATAAAATAAGTTCTTTTAAAAAATATGAGTTACCATGTTAAATTACAAATTAAATTTCGTAACTTTGATATCTCAAAGTAATTTGTGTATTTTATCGAGTTAAAATTTTTTTGAGTTAACATCTTTTTTATTAATATTTATGCCCGTATTCACAAACGTTCGTAACTGAATTAAACGTTCTGTTAAATTTAACAACCAATAGAAAACGTTTGTTGATATTAGTAGACCAATAAGAATTATTCATTAATTTAACAGACCGTTAAATTCAGTTACGAACGTTTGTGAATACGGGCATTAATATAAAATGAAGTGGAATCTACTAAATGGGAAAGTCATGTGTTGTCACATCAGATTTTTTTCGATAGTGGATAGATAATTCCAAGCATTTTTGACGCGTGTAGTTAATACAATCTGAATCTGAATAATGGCGTTTGCTTTTGTTAAATTTGCTATTTTACTCATAATTTTAAATAACCATTCGTCGATACTAAAACTTCAGCTGGTCCTGACGTAAAGTTCATCTTACGCAGGATTTCAACTGTATATAAAGATCTAGATTCTAGACTCATAAACAAAAGACAATCTTACGTACTCGTATCGCTTCACAAATGTCAGTAATATATTTAGATACAATATTTCTTAGAAACAATGGCAGCTAAGAATTCTCGAATAAATAATACTTGTAGAATCGATGATTTTAACTTATAATTAAATTTGTTAACGAATGTTAAATGTATTAAAATTATTGTCTTATTGTTTGCTATTCATAAAATAGATAGAAAGAGTAAAATTTGCACACTTCGCAGTGTGATAAGGAATGCTTTATTTTAATGGATGTTGAAAATAATTTTATTAATGTCAACTTACTCGTGTAGCCAATTAACCCCGGTCTCCCTATGTCAAAGTACTGCATTGCGTATTTGTATGCTTATATTGAATGTGGTGGCGATTTATAAAATATATTAACATTATAATGAAAAGTTTATGACATGTTCATTATTAATATTGGTTACTCTTTGAATTCTGCAATACAATCAAGTTATCCTTATTGAAAATTGTAAAATTTGCTAGCCAACAAAGTGTTGACAGAATTTCAGTGTCAATTTTCATGATTATACGCAAATTTTAGTTAAGGTTTTTTTTTAAATTATTAAAAAATAATTTAAAGCTCAACTTCAATAATATGTTCGTTACACTGCTGAAAACAACGGCATAATAGAAAATGCCTTATGTATTGCAATGCCACCACAATAAATTGCATGTTCATAAATAAATATTGCTACAGGTAAATTTTCAAAGCAAATTATTCTTATTGGAATAATTTAATATAAATATTAAGGGCAAATATTACCGATAAAGCAACCGATGAACCGGGAACTGGCTGTCTGGGGAAGCTAAAACTCTTGGATTAATCGAAAAATTAATTATACCTACTTGAATTTAATTCGGAAATCTTAAAGAATTAACCTGCTTAATTATCTGGGTAAAATGTACATTCAAGTCACCTGCTAAGACAATTAAATTGTCAAACATAAGAAACCAATCTATTCAATAATAATTTTTCTTTTTAATTGACTTAATAATTTATTAATAATTTTCCAAAAATTTCCCGACGAAGATACATAACAGAAAATTACGTTGATTATTGTACACAACGCAATTAAAACTCAAAATTATTGAATACCTTTTCGTAATTTTTAATATTTTTACAAGTTTATTTTGGTTTTCAAAAACGTATGCGTTGATTTTGAATGCAAAGATGAAAATATTTATAAACAGAAAGTGAAAATTTTTATGCATTAAAAAGAAAATGGAAATCATTTTAAATAAAAGGGCAGATTTACACATTTTCGGGAAAATAATATTAACAAAAAACTTATAAGAAAGATAAATTGGAAGTTTTGAATATCTTATAGATAAAAAATGAACATGAAGATTGATCATTGAAGGTAAGATTTCATACAAAATCATGAATTTATATTATGTTTGTACAATGGAATTAAGTTCTAAAAATCTCAATATATTTTATGCACACTTTTAACATACTTTGATCAAAGATTAAAGTTATATCGTTTATATTATTCATAATATTATGTTCATATTTGAAAAAATTTAATTAAAATCTTGTATTTTTAAATACAAATTAATTATGAGTGATGAGTAAAGCAATTTATGATGTTCTGTGAAAGGTAACATTTTATGTTGTGTGTTAGAAACAGAACTGTCAAGACTTATTAATTAAAAATGTTTAACCGGAAGGTTTTTTCGAAACCGACCTGTTTTTTACTTCTTTTTGTTTTCGGAGGCTTCGAGTTTGTATCGCAAGGCTAAGAATTTCCGATGGGAAAACAAATGGTTGCCACATTTTGTTCAACACCTACAGTGTCCGTCTGTAGTAAACACCATTATAAGAATTTGACTTGGAAGTTGGTTGCCGAAGTTGACATGCTGATTTTTCTGCGATTAATTCGGTTTCTGACGGAAAATCAGCATAGGGTTGGTGTTAGCTTCCGTTTCACCCACTAGATAATTCGACACCTGCTATTTTTGGATGTCTGATTAGTTTTTAGGTTATCGGACTGTTTTATCAGTTGGTAATAATGCGAAAGTAAATTAGACGAACTGTTCTTTGTGCCATGGTTTCAGGTTTCGTGAATATAATCATATACAATTTAAAAATCATAATTACTTTAATTTATTTTCCGTATGTTTATAGGAATATTTACTATAATCGAAGGAAAATTTCTCAAAATGATATTACATCAAACTTATAGTAATATTTACCATACGCGTGAAACAATTAATACTTCAATTATTGTAAAATGTACTTCAAAATATTTACTATAACGTTGAAGTAAAATGACTATATTATTTTAATCTGGGTATGACCATGGAGGAGTTAAGGATGCAAGCAATAACCGAAGTCTTTGAACAAAAGTGTAGAATCGTTGAAAGAAGAATTTGATAGAAAATTTTGTGAAGTCACTTGAAGATTCGAACAAAGTATGAATTAAAAATTTTATGAAGTGAAATGGGAAACGATAAACTTTCAACAAGAAAATAATAACACCTAAGTGAAAGAGCTAACTTAAATGGACAAACAATTAATGGACGTAAGAAGAAAATTCACCATCAATACAAATATGGTAGAAAAATTAATTAAGAAAATCATATTAAAATAACTGGAAAAGGATGGAAAAATTTCAAATTGAGGGGTTCTCAGAAAAATAAGAAGAAAGTGAAGCGTGAATATTTAAGAAATTTAAAAATTACCATCCAGAATAAATTTAAACCAGATCATAAGGCTTCTTGTTATACTTTGTATAGAAGCCTAAAAGGAATATGTGATTAAAGCAAATAAAAAATGAAAATTGATTCCATGAAGAGGAAATTTAAAATTGGAAACTGGATAAACAACAAGAAAAAGTGGGAATTTAAAAATTTTGTTTACAGGAAAGAAAGAAAATTAAAGTTTGGATTGGATCCGTTTGGAACGACGAGAATTGGAGGAATGGACAACTTATTTTCCTCATGGAATTCGAATTAATAGTACGATGGGAACGATTGTCTATTTCTCATGGAAGCGGGTAAGATGAAGATGGAGTAACAAATGAACCAGAGAAGTCCTTAACTATTGAAATTTGGTTTGATTAATTAAAATTTTATTTGATTAAAGGTTTAATAATTCGCAATGCACATTTGACTGGATGATTTTATAAGCGATAAAATTAACAAAAGAATGCGACATTTGATTTTCAATATTGAAAATTTGTATAAAATATTTGTGAAACAATTTGATTTGAATTAGCTAAATTTTTGTAAATATGGTGAAATTTTTTTAAATGAATAGGCTAAAGGTTGATTAATTTTGCAAATAATATAGATTCGAAATTGATTATTGAATGGAATGTGATAATTTTCTGAATAAAAATAAAATCCGTATAATTAAAATTGATAGTTTAAGATATTGTAAAAAAAAGAGTTAATTGCTAATTAATTCAGTGAAATTTAACCCGTTTTTGATAAAAATTTAGAAGTTAATTTATGATTTTTTAAATAATTTGTTGTAGGCAGGAATTTGTAAACATTTTTTTAAAACTTTTGGGGATTTCAATTTCTTTTGTAAATTTAAGGATAGGATTTGTTATTGAGTGAACTAGAAATTGTGAACGGGTAGAAAAACCACGAATGTGCCGATTTTCGCAGAAAAATCTGGAAGGATTTACATGCAAAACCTGGAGGCGGTAACTTCCATGATATTTCTAAAAAGATTTAAATTTGTGTTGGTATGACCGATTTCAATTATTTGAATTTTAAAAATTAATGTTGAGGGATTTTTTTAAAATATATTTTCACATCATAAAAATACGAGAAGTTGAGCCGTATGGAGGCCAGTGTGTGATTGTACCTCAACGAAGCCATCACGCTAAAAAAATTTTAGAAAATAAGATTATACTTTTGAAATTGGTTAAGAATACAAACATGTGTGAAAATTTTTGCCTTGCCCTGAAAAATTACTAAACATGGATTTAACCAGTTTCACACGCAAGCTCTTAACTGATGACTTATTATGGTCACAATTAGCCAGGCCGCACAAGTTGAAATTGAAGATGAACGTTTAGGGGGTTTAGCGAAACCCGGAAAATTGTTTCGCAATTTTAATCCAACATTTGTTTAATGAGATGTGAAACTTTTTTAGGTTTTTCAAAAACTCACTCAATATGAGGGAGTTTGAGGTTCCAACGATTTCAGTGGTAGCTCATTAAATCCCAAATTGACACCTATTTTGTTAAAAAAATTCCCTTTGGGGGGTGGGGGCCACAAATTATACTTTTATTTTTCGGTATTAATGGCAACTAATATTATAAATAGTTTTACCTACTGATTTCTAGCATTATTCTTAAAAATGTCATATTTAGGAAAAATGTTAAAAAGCCCGAAACTGTTTTATGCATGTTTTATAAATATTTTATCGAGAAAACATTGTAAATTATTGTACAATTTGAAAATATATACGTGTACTATGTGGTATTATACTAACAATACCAGACAATGCTAATGCTACTGCAAATGTTATGTTTTCATGGAAATATTTATTATACTATATCTGTTCAAAATTCATTGTCTTGTATTCGGTAATCGAACACAACTCGAAATGTTTTATAGAAATTATAATACAGTCCCTCATTTAAATAATATGTTTAATACAAAACTCAATTCGCTCACTGTTCTTGCTTGTTGGATTTTAAAATTTTATATTAAAACTAAATGCTTTTTCGATAATAAATAAAATGACGAAAATTTGGTTACCCACATACGATATTACTCATAAACACGTAGTCTACATAAATATTGTAAATTTGGCCAATTAAAAGATAATTTTTTCTCGCGTCTAAAGATATTCGACACTTGAAATATTGCTCTTTGTAAACATGTGAAGCTATGAACGTAAACACCTAATCTGTTTTTTTTGTATCCCTTTTTTCAAATTGAGTTATTAAGCTTACACGCTATATTCATCACGCGATTATGTGCTGAAAATATTTCCTCGATCTGGATTCAAACCCTGGATCTGAGAATAAGTGCGCCAACCAAATGTGTTCCGAGAAGTGCTTTTATCTTGCCTCAATCTGCAATATTTGTTGCTAATTCTAGGACCGCTACATCTGCCTCGCCCCTATAATCAACTATAATATTTTTGTATGGAACAAACAAATAGATGTAGAATAATTAGTATTGAAAGCTTCTATCTTCTACGAATATAATAATAATTAATAATAATAATTTATTGTTAGTAATATTTACAGAATAGAAATATATACATAAACAATGAGTCAAACACATAGAAATAATTTCATGATACAAATTTAACCTAATTAAAATTTTGAGTAATCAATGAGTGGGTCTAAGGCTCCGCTCAAGACATCCTCCTTGAATTTCTTCTTAAAGGCCAATGTTGATAGATTCCAATAATTAGATGGAATGTTATTTAGCAGATAGGCCGATAGATATGAAAATGAACTTTCATATTTGGCAGTCCTATGCTGTTGAATATTGTACGTTTCCTTCACAAAACGAAGATCTTTGTCATGAACTTTATTCCTTGGTAGTAATTTATTGTAAAGATAGCTGGGTTGTAAGGTTTTCTTCACTTTACGTAATGCAGAACTAAAATGCAAACTTCTTCTTTCATTAATCTTTAAGAGACCCAGTTTACGAATGGTTGGCGTTATATGATCCTTGTAGTTGACATTAGTGACGAACGAATGGCAGAGTTTTGAACTTTTTGAAGCTTATATTTATTTTCCCAGGTGATGCAGGGACCATAGACATAATCTCCAAAGTTCAAGTGGCTCATAACCAGTGCCTCGATCAACAGAAGTTTAACGTCAAGTGGGAGGAGTTCTTTAAAAGAGTTTAATTGCCTGAGCGAGCTATAGGCCTTTCTGATAGTGAAGGACACATGACTATTGAATTTCAACGCCTTGTCCATTAATAGGCCAAGATTCTTTACAACATCAGTTCTTTGAAGAACAACGTCCTGAAGGTACAAATTAACCTCGTGCCCTGTGTTAGATCCAAACTCGATGATGAGTTTTATTTGGATTTATTGCAAGACAATTGTTCTCCATCCACTTTTCGAGATCGGTCAAAGCTTGTTGAATATCCGTCTGCGCAACTTCCCAATCATTTTCTTCGTAATGGTAGAGCAATTGGGTATCATCTGCATACAAATTTATTTTACACTTATGAACAGCAGTGATAATGTCTGCCATATATATTAAGAAGAGTATGGATCCAAGAATGGACCCTTGCGGTACCCCCGAATACAGTTGGATCAGATCTGATACAGTATCAGAATCCAACCTGACAAACTGAGATCGACCCACCAAGTAACTCTTAAACCAAGCGTAGACATGTTCTCGAAATCCATATTGATGTAGCTTCAACAAGAGACACTCCAGATTGACACTGTAAAATGCCCTTGATAGGTCAAGAAGTATCATAATCGAACGGTACTTCTTGTCCATTGCACTAAGAATATCATCTGTGACAGAAGCCAACAAAGTACTCGTGCTGTGAAATTTTCTAAATCCCGATTGTTGAGGTGGTATTATACTGTGTTCTGTTAAAAATGCAGATAACTGTTCCAATAGGATCGATTCCACTAGCTTGAGCAGAACTGGCGATATTGATATTGGTCTCAAGTCATGATATGATTCAACAGTTTTCTTTTAATAATAAGAATAACATAAAATAAGAAAGTAACATTTAAAACATCCGGGTACTTTTAACATTTTTTTCTAGAACGCTATAACCCATTGAAAAAAATTATATTGTATATTTAGCTTGATACTTTGTTGTTTTACACAATTTAATATTAAATTCACAAGTACATAAATAATTTATGTAGGTATTTTAACATTGAGTGAACCAAAACTTGAAATTGATATTTAACCCATGTAAAAGGTCCTATAAACTAAATTCATAAAGTTTCCTACATTTTTTATGTTATTTCATGAATTGGTCACTTACTGGTTTACAATATGGCTATTTTGCGGCCTCCATCTAACCACGTCTACCTTTGGGACAATTGTACCTGCATCGTGAGCTTTTTACAAATAGAGCTTAAGAATGTTATCGGTTGACGTTTCAGTATATTTTGTAATCGATAAAAGAAAATGCGATTCAAAAGTTACGTTTTTTATTATTGTTAGATCCTATCACCAATTCAATTCAACGTGAATTTATGTACGGCTGAGTTCGAATCCCAAAATCTATAGATATTAAATTAGGCAATAAAAGCTTTTAGGTAAAAAAGCTAAAATTTTTCAGGAATGCTGAAACGATACACTTCTTAATAAATTTGTCGCTTCGCTTTCCAAGTACGAAACTTGCATCTGGGTTTTAATTAATTGGCAGTGTTAAACAACGAATTATGCGCTTATTAACGAAATCGGATCCTCGTTTTATTATGAAATAGTGAGAATAATTGCCTATTGCAATATTCTGAGTTATTTATTACGTTTATTTAATTAATTGAGATGAGAAGTAATTTTCGTTGAAAATAAAATCTGCGATCATGTTTTAAACTTGAAATTAATTAAGAAAACAATTAATTGGATTCTCGTTGGAAGATATAAATCGAGTATCACGAAATAATTAATATTGTGTTGTTTTATTAATAGGTACTAATTACATGCTGTTGATAAATAATACGCCATTTATATTACTGTGCGAGAAAAATTAAACGTAATTTCCTCTTCGCAAGAAGTGTCCCCAACTGGAATTCAATTCATGAAAACTTGTTCATATATGTTATTCATTGCATTGAATTAATTCTTTACGATTGAATTCAATTTTTTATATAAAAAGTTCCAAGTATGAGTATCTAATATTTTTTTTCATATTCCTATAATCGGAAAAATTAATAACTGGAAAAATGACTTGGAATAATCTTATTGGTTAAACATAATGCTTGATAGCTTTTGTTAACAAAGAAACTCCATTTTTGAAACTTTTCTTGTTGTGATTCAAAGTTAACAATATGAAAATACTTTTTGAAGTATGTCAAAGTTGCAAATATAATTTTTTCTTTGGTCGTCTCAAAATATATTTTACTTTACATTTTAATAAAGACGTGTAACAACTTTCAAGTGGTTATCATCCTAATAATCTGAACGGCAAAATATTTTAACATTTTGGTTTATTCTAAAATAAATGTGTAAATACCGTTAGAAGTGCTTTTTTAGTGAGAAAATACTTTAGAACTGTTCCCTGTTGTCCGTTATTTGTTTATTGATACTTCTGTATAAGTGCGAATCTGCATGGATTGGTTCTCTGGAGGATTACTTCAAGTTGATAAGAATTGATAAAATTCGAGATTTACCTCGGTTAGACTTTCTGAGCGGAAACTTTTAATTTGATTTTATTATGCTTAATGAACAGAATATAAGCCATTGATTTTTGTGCTCTTCTGAGTTGTGGTAGCAATCGAATCTAATGATATTTGTATACTAATGATATTAAAAATAATTGTTATAAATTAAATTTAAAAAGAATTTATATAAGCTTTCTTTGGTAATGTTATACCTGCCTTCATCAAATGTTTTAATCTGTAAACCTATATTATGTTTTGTATATTTTTTATTTTTTATTTTGTAAAATTGTGTTATTTTTACAAAGAATTAAATTACAATAATGTGAGTTAATTATATTATAGTATACATTCCATTCCTGTAAATCTTGTCCAAGTGTTCCGATGCTGCCAAACGTGATAGAGATATTGATTTTTAAGAAGTTGGCGGTTCTTTTAACATTTTAGGTTATGTCTATAATCGGCCAGACGGACATGATTCACAATTTTTAAAGTTAGTAGCTCCAATTTTTTAAATTATGTGAAAGTGTTTGGTATAAAATTTAAGATAATTGCGAAAAAAATCCAAAAACGGTTTTTTGCGATTATTTAATAAATTTGATTAAGTATAAAGGTCTGTACTTTAACATACTAAATGTCACCGTGTTTAAACCCTGAGGTTCTCGCCAAATTCTTCGTCAGAAGTTGAAATTTCGAATAAAAAATTGAAAATTGTGTATTTCCACAAAAGATTTATAAAAGGAATTCTATATTACCTGTATTGTTATTATTACCTATAGCTTATTAGCAATATTAGTAACATTTAAAAAAATTTAGCAACAGAATCTAAAGCAAGAGATGAAGGTTTGGGATCCTAATGAAAACTTTGAGATTTCGTCTTCGATGACCAGCAGGAAGTGTCGCGATTTGGATGGCAGCAAAACAGGTTTTAGCTTAGAGAAGATATAATTTCCTACAAGTTTGTCTCAAATATTTTTCCATATGTCGATTAAATATTGATCTGCAGCACCGTAAACTGGACGGATTATTGAAAATACAAAGAACTGTTATTTTAACCTAACTTTTTCAATCTTATTGTTTATATTATATTATGGTAATAATAAATATGTAAAAAACGTAGTTCGATGGAATCTCATCCCAGAATACATTTTTCAGATGATGAGAGAAAAGGAATACGACTAAAAAAGTTAAAAAACGCCAAAGAAGACGCAAAAATATCTTCGCATGAAAGAAAATCGGAAGGAACAGAGAAGAAATGTCGAGAGATGCTCTTTCAATCACTATTTACATGGAGAGGGTTTCAGTCAATAAAAATCTCACACTATCATCCGATCTGGGTGGTTTCTTTTGAAGATTTCTCCTCCCCAACGTACGAAAAATAATACTTTAAATGGTAAAGAACATCCTAAAATTTTATTTCGTACATTTTATTTCCTTTCGCTGGATTGCCACTTCAAACTTAGTGGTTTGCCACTTTAGTCCAGAGACGATTCCATGAAGTATGAATATTTACGTGTAGATTACAAAAGGTGAGTTTTTTTCGTTACCAATTTTTGACCAATCTGGGATATTCAAGCAGGGTGCGTGTGGGCATAAAAGTAGAAAGCGGAGAGACTTCACCATGTAGTCAATATAATCAAATTGAGTTCGTATCAGCAGATTAGGATCCAGTCGCCATCTTTTCGCGTCGTGAATACGCAGTTTCATGAAATTTTGAAAAGGCAGATTTTATGTTTTTGAAAATTAAAAGTATGGTTAATATTATGTTTATTACCAATCTAATCAGTTTAGATTCATGCTACAAAGACTCTCAGTTTATTTCCAACACAGCAACGTCTTCTTCGTCTGGTATACCTTCGTTTTTTGATATTAAAGTTGCTACAGGTTCGCCCATTATAGGATGGATTACCAATTTAAAGATTTTATAATATTCGATTATAAACTTTGATTATATATTATCAGATTGGCAAACCTTATGGGAGTTTTGAAAAGGTAATGAACAGATGATATCGTTCTATTGCTTTATTTTATAATTCTTCATTACTTGGTGTTTAAGTCATTTGTTCTACCTTCCTGTTGAACAGCGCCATCGATTGATAACCTTTTAAATCCCACCAGGGGTTTCACCATCAATCTGTAATCTAAATGCAGAAACGAAATATTTAAACAAAATGTGACTTATATAAAGGGAAGTCGTTTCTAAGCAAAAAGTAAGTAAACCGTACCAACTTTGACTTCAAATTAAATATTTTACCGATTGGTGAAAATTAAAACTTCACCCTGAAATAAATTTGTGCAAAATATACTAAAAATGTTAGTGCTTGTTATAGTTACTCGTCTTAACTCGGAGTATTTAAAATTATTGAAAATTATTGGGGGAATTATTGAAAAAAATAATTATTTGTGTGAAATTAAATCAAGTGGAAACATATTAAATGATTGAGGGAGGGAATAGTTGTAACCATTATTGTCATCTACCAAGTCTACAGGTATCTTACCTGCCTTTCTACTTAAAGACACATTAAGCAGACTTATACCAGGGGTGGAAAACCTATGGTACGCGTGCCCAAAATGGCACACAGAAGAATTTCATTTGTACTCTACGATTTTTAAACAAAAATATATTTTACAAACAAATATCAAATTTTCAGTAAAAATGGTAACTTTATGGTAACCATAACCACAACTATTATAGCGGCTGAACCTCCCCGTCAACCTATTAGCGAGCAAAAGAAGAACAATACAATAAATTTGTAATATTGTCATTAGTTGGTCCCAACTTGATTCTTTTATTTCTGGAGACACATAATAATTTATTCTTTTCAGAATTTAGTTGACAAACTTCCACTCGTTTACCGGTTTCCTGAGTTGTCGTACCATCTGGACGTACCTTAAAGTACCAGAGTTAACTCTAGGTCTGATAATATTAGCATTCAACTGCTTATTATAATAACAGAAAGTTTGATGTTCTGAATTGTACTTTGAAAGTAATAATTGTAGACGATAACGAGGACGCTTGCAAACCTTCCCACCTACAGCATTATGTGAGCACATAACGGTAAAGTTTATGTCTGAAGTTTCTGATTATTTAGAGATCGTAGATTTAATTGCTTTTCATTAGCAGTATAAATCTGACGAGATGAATATTACGAATAACACCTCAGGAAAAACTGTATTGTAAAAAAATGTATTTTCATTCAATCCTGATTCTGAAGATGGCCCCGGCTGTTGGTGCTTTTTATGGCAAACGTTATTTTTGTATAGATCATCGATTTTAAAATAGATTAATTAACGGATTACCTCAATTTCAACTCATTTCAATCCTTTTTATTCTTATTATTTTAATTTTTCATTTTCTTCAATGTCGCTAATAAATTGAATTTTTCTTTACATATGCACGTATTTAATCTTACAGTTAAAATTATTTAAGTTAAGTTAATTTTTTACAAAGACTTGCTAAGTTAACCATCTAGTTTAAGTTTTATCAGAATACAATTTTCGAAGAAAATTTCAAACTCGAGTAAGTATGCCGTCAACGTACTGGCAAATCATCAATGTTAAGAGATCAAGTTGACACTGTCTGTAACTGTTCGATAAACTTAATTATATTCTGAGTTGCCATGTTATTCGGACGTTTTTCTAGAGAGAATTTCTGAGCATGTCTTGCAATACATAACTGCTTCAATTAACGATTCCTTATGTCATATTACAGATATGTCTCTCATGATGAGCTACTTGCCAGATGAAACGCAATCGTCAAGATGAAGATAATATTTTCCTTTTCGTAACCTGTATAAGGTAGTTTAGTGTAATCTTGCTTGCAATAACAGAACTACATCACATTTATATAAAAAGGCAGGAAATATATCAATAGCTACCACCCTATCGGTTTGGTATGGCAGCTTTCCAAAATCTTCAAACGTATAATACAGTAATTTTTCATACTTTCTACGGAATTTGATCTTATCATGCAGATTACAACCAAAAATTAATTGCAAGCTATCAAACACTACGTTATCCATGACTACTGACTACCAACCAGGATGGTATTCATAGGTATTTCCTAAACCTTCTATTTGTCATAAAATCGTTTCAAGAAAATTGGTTAAGTCACTTGATAATTTTTATGTTAAAAAATATTAATAATGTACCTACCGAGTGCAATATAATATGCAGGACGTATATGGCATAAATTTAAATTTATTTTAAATTCCGTACCTATTATCTTTATACATATTTGTATCCAAAAAATAACTTGAAAAATAGCTTGCCCAACTCTGCATTAGATGGATCAATATCAACGGCTCTACAAAAACCTACCCAATCTAATCAATGAACTTGATAGGACTAACAAGTTCATGAAAGAATTATAGTGGCTTCTCAAAATAAATCCACTGCATAATTTAACAACAGCAAGTATGTTGTGTTACAACATATTACTTACATAATCTCCATTATAATCAAAAATAACTTTGGTTCTAGGGTAGCCCACTCACCAGAGAATGCCCCTATATCGCTTATATATTGCTGTCTAGGAATACCGATGATAAAGTTCTACTTCAAAGTTCTACTTATTCTTAGACTACAAAATTCAGCATCCTTCATCTTTCATGCACACTGATTAAGTTTACTTTAAACTTTCTCTATTAAATTTTCTATTGATAGCCTATATTTTATCGCTTCTTCAAATTAAAGTACCGACATCACGAAACAGAATTACTAAGATTTGTAAATAATAAATTATCTCCCAACTCTAAAGAACGATCATTCGATACAAAGCTTTCTGTATTGCCGATTTCAAATTACGTTTCGTTTATGTCTTGTAATTATCTACGTTGTTACACCACGTTCTGCATCCACGACACCTTTCCAACAGGTAATAAAAGGTTGGCTAGCTCAAAGTCGCGAAGGGGTGGGTTGGTGGAAGGAATGAAAGGGTCGTGTGACGGCACGTCGCAAAGCGTGGGTTTCCTATCGACGACCGGGCAATCCTCGATCGCGATTCTAAAAATTGTCAAAATCGGTGTGAATAATTTACACGGGGGGGGGAGTTAAGTCAAAATCGATGGGGTTAATATACACGAGGGAGTTTAAATGGGCGCCACGCATACGAAGAAATGAATCTCTTTGAAGGGGACTGGTTATCACACCTTCCAAGCTGGTACGCGACAACTTGATGATCTTACAGCGAACTCTCACTCCGGAAAAACCTCGCTCAATGACCTTACCTTTACAGGAGGCGAACTTTCCGTTGGTGAAAATAGCTAAATAAACATTAACACAACAATAATAATAACACACAAAGTTGGGAAATAATAAAAATGTATTAAATAAAATAATATCAGGGGGGAGTTGACAAAGTTTACACAAGATACTATCAAATTTACATGTCTTGTATAAAAATAAATATGTACAGTTGACGGAACCTTTCCGTGTGGTTTCCGTTGCGAAACTAATACTCGTAAAACAATTACTCTTACAAAGATACAAAAGGTTAATTTGCATGAAAGGGGGGCGTATTGAATACAGCACTCCACCAAAATAAATAGTTACTTAAGCGCAACTTGATAATATTCAAAACTATGATTCATAAAATTGATCTTGGAACTTAATCAATGCAATTGATCATCAAAATTCCCAACAACGGGACAAACAAACTTTAGCTACAATACTAAACTTGAAACGTTACGTTAAATTGTTCGGTTACACTCTGAACGCTCGAATGGCGTGTTAAAAGTTACGTTAATAATAGATAATAATATTAAGTTAAATAAAAGGTATACAAAATGGTTGCGATATCGTCTTCCAGGGTTGAACTGAACGTTCATAAACACAACTAATGGTCAATATAACCAATTAACATCACAATCTTAAAAATATAAAAAGGTTTCTTACTTAATCTGGATGGTTGATGTTCGACCTCTAGGTAAAGTCGATGACGGGTCCTTCAGGAGTGAGATTTCGTCTTCAGAACGTAGAATGGAGCTGAATGTGATGTCTCAAACCATATCAGAAGGGCAGCGTAATAACCAGCTTCCCAAAAACTCTTCAAATCGGAAGGTGGTGAAATAACAGGGTGGTTCACGCACTGTATTTCGCGATAAAATAGGGGTCTCCGTACGAAATAATTCACTAAGTTAGTTATTCGCGAAGTGACAAATAATTCAAGCCGGCACTGTCTAAGTAAGAAATGTTAATGTGGTGTCCGATAAAAAAAACGATTGGAATGCACACATGGGTTGGAAGTGCAACACCTGTTTTGTACCATTCGATAAAAGCAATGTTACGTACTTGCCTTATGAGCGGCAAGCAATAACTCGACGTGATTAACGTGATAAGCAGATGGTATAAAAAGTCCGATAATTGATTCAATGTTTAGTAACCATAGACGATGTTAATTGTTCGATCACTTATTAAATATTGGCAACAATTGACGATATACTGGTTCGATAAAATATTAATTGTTTAAAAACAATTGACGATATTCTGGTTCGATAAAATATTAATTGTTTAACCACAATTGACGATATTCTGGTTCGATAAAATATTAATTGTTTATTAACAATTGACGATATTAATCGTTTAACAACAATTGACGGTATTAATGTTCGATAAAAGATTAATTGTTTATTAACAATTGACGATATTAATTGTTCAACAACAATTGACGGTATTAATTGTTCGATAGTACCTGCAGTTGACACACACTAATTTTTAGCACCAATGACTTGTATTTATTTAAAGACCTCTAATAAATGTGAGACCTCGATAGTTAATTCCGCTTTTGGAAGCGCTAAGATACGAAAAAGGTAGTATCAGATTCCAAGTGAATCTCCCCGAATATGCAATTTGCAGCTCAATTTATGCATTCTCCCTACTCTGATCTGGGATTTTTCCCACTTACTGATTGATTTGGATCCTTGTAATTGGGTCCTATAAATTTAGAAAGAAGGGAGACGTGATTTAATTGGATAAATGCCTAGAGTGTGAGGGCACACTTTCTTCTTTCTCCATGTAAAGTGTATCGAGAAGTTTGGTACGACACGTGCGAGCAAAACAATTTTTTGCTCGTCTGGTTGGACGAGAAAGGTCTAACTTTTGCACTTTTTACTTGTTTTTATCGAAGTCTGTAATT
This sequence comes from Podabrus alpinus, assembly GCA_932274525.1. Lineage (NCBI taxonomy): Eukaryota > Metazoa > Arthropoda > Insecta > Coleoptera > Cantharidae > Podabrus > Podabrus alpinus. Next base: position 45,434,544 of record OW026451.1, read on the forward strand.
TCGAAATCGCTATCCTTGCCATGTTAAACCCGAGCACATTTGGCCGCTTATCTGCACATGGTCGAGATAGCAAAACAAAAGGCATTGATTCTCACGAGTTTCAAACATGCACGTGTGTGTCCTTGTATTGACAACTGGCTCGTGATTATGGATCGTATAAAAGTGTCTCTCGATCCTACCTAAAATTTATAGTAATGCATTTGCCTATATTGACGTTTAGTTTGCAACGTTATAGAATAGAGAATTTATTGCCGATGAGGTGAATTATGGATTAATGCTACGTCAACATTATTAACACTTCCTCATCTACCGTATGGTTTATTGTACGTGTATTAAAATATTTGATGATACTTTCCTAACTATACAATTCTTAAGATTATTGTGCATTTGCAAAACGTAAATTTATTAGTTGAGCGAATGTTTCAATCTTTTATATTTACAACCCGACCTAAAAATGTTTTCCCAAAGAGTAATTTTCAACGGATCGATTCGAAATTTAACATATAAGTTTAATAGATCATAAACGCAAAATCTAAGGGTGCGCCCGATGCGCGGAATAAGGTGACACTCCCCTTACGTCAAGAGTTGTTATCCCTAACTACTCTTCAACTGGGACGCGCGCAACCTCAACCGAAACACAAACTGTCCTGCGATAAACCATCAACACTTGTAGTGTTGAAACAACTACTCAGCTAGTGACTAGACTATACGTATATGCCGGGAAAGAGAGAGAAGGTTCACCTAACCCTAGGCTTAATCAACCCGTGAGTCGTAGTGACTCCTACATGAGAGGGCGGTTCGCGAAATCACGCGATCATTCGCTGGCCGTGGGACCCACAAATGTCTGTGAAGACACCGGACTCTAGATCAAGGTAGACCTGAGCTAAGGTAACACTTCCTTGGCGTACTCATATTTACAAAGCCTTCTCTAAAATGGTTCAGTCGATGGGGACTGTCTGCCTTTTTCAATACGTTGAAAAAACAGAGTAAAAAAAGACGTGTGCTTGGCTGGATCATATTTACAAAAGCCGTTTGATGCACTTCAGTAGATGGGGACTGTCTGTTTTATCAGTTATCGTTGGTGAAACAGAGAAAAAAAACTTGCGCTTAGCTTGATCAAATTTACAAAGCCGTTTGAGAGATCACTAACCTTCCTCATGACTTCGATCCGGACGAGATGATCGGAAGAGAGAGAAGAGGTAATGATGGGGGGGCGAGAAAAAAATTTGAGATGGGGTGACAACCTATGAGGGACAGTCGAGGGAACAAATCCTCGATTCGTCCGGCTTGATCACGGATGTACACGAAAAAAAAAAAATGTGGGGCATAATCGACAATCCAGATCGGGATGGGGTAATAAACTACAAGGGCAGTCGAGGGAACTTGTCCTCGATCCGTCCGTGTTGGACATTGATGTATACAAAAAAGAAAAGAAACATGGGGCCTAGCCATGAATCGGGTTTCCACTGAATAAAAAAATATTCGTGGGGCATAGTTGACGGTACGGGTCGGGATGGTTTGCTTCCATCAGTGTAGTCGAAGGGAACGTCCTTGAACCACACTGACGTAAACGGGAGCTTTCCTTGAATACAAAAAAAAATCGTGGGGCCTAACCGTGGACCTACACAATCTATCGCCTCACAAAAAAAATGAAGCTAGCACAACTAAGGTTGACTCTACCAACGCTAGTGGTGAGTTTTGATGTGCAAAATACATCGTCATTTATTGGGAAGTCCTGCGGTGATCGGCACCGGAGAAAACTTCACTCTAAATGTTGTCTTACACAGGTAGTGTTAGTGCAAGACGGGGACGTTGTACCAGTGGAACGTATCCACTAGGGTACAAGGCCACAAAAGATCATAACATGTATCATAAGGGGGGGGTTTAGAAGTTGAACGACGGCTGGATCAAATTTACAAAGCCGGTCCTATCTAATTCGGTAGGCGGGGGGGGTTGATTAATTTAAACGGGACTAAAGTGATCGTTATACACGAAAAAAAATTTAACAACAAAAAAAAGATATACGAAAACTGACTAAAATTCGAAATGGTGACAACCGTCCGGGTTGCACCTAAATGTTTACAAAAAAAATATATGAAGTGACTCTACTATATAAAACTAACGAATGTGAGAAATCATATTTCTCCAAAAGGCCAAAACGTAACTATGAAATTAACGCATGACTAATGATAACATTGGGTAATCAATTCAATGTAATCCTAGTCTCTACTTGATTCAACTGAGCGATTGATTGGGTGATTAGGCCAATGGCTCGCTAAGCGTACCCTCTAAATCCATAAACAATAATTTCTGAAATGGTTGACTGAAAATTCAAAAAAAATTCGAGATTACAAAATGACATGACTAAAAATTCAAAACAAAAAAAACTCGGGATTACAAAAATGACACGCGAGATAAACAATGAAACAAAAAGAAAAATGACCCGTTTATACTTTGGGGGACACGTAGTTTTCTGTCGTCCGATAGGGACATAACAAATATCTCCCTTAACCTTAATGACTTAAAACTATCTTAAAAATACCCAAACTTAACGCTAACTAAACCGATACCTAAAATTAACTAAACCGAAATCTAAACTGAACTTAATGCTACCTAAACCGAAATCTAAACTAATCCTTACATACTAAAAGCGCGAGACAAAAAAAATGTTCCACGTCCTAGGTCTTAAACAAATCTGAAGCCGTTGTGACCGTTGCAAGAGAGGGCGGTTCGCGAAGTCACGGGATCGTTCGCTTGCCGTGAGACCCACAATCACAAACAGAAACGCCGAACTCTGGCTTGGGTTGGACCCGAGTACGTGGTAAAAGTTGAGAGGCGTCAAAATATATGCCTCTGGGATGAACAGATCAAATTTACAAGTTCACCCCTAATGGGTTTGTTCTTCCTTAGACCGGCAGGTGTTATGACCGCGTAGTATAGTTGTAGTCAATCTATTATTCCCTAACAAAAGGTAAATTTCCCAGAGTGTTGCTTCGAGTTATAACCCCTTACTTCTGTACGAAATTCCCTTACTAAGAAGGTTCCTTTGGGGCAGATTTTCATCCGCCAAAAAAATAAATGGGACGATAATTCACCGGGGAATGGACTAAGCCCACGAAATTACTTTATAACCCTGGGGTTTGGATCGTCGTCCATATGTGGATCGACGTCCAAAAAAAATATTTATCTAGCAGTGGAACCATGTCCAGCATGATAATTCGATAGCTCGATGAGAAGTGGGTCACTCTAAACAACTATTAACTATGACAACCTTACTACAAAAAATAAAATTCGGTAAAATTTTCCTAAAGGGTATGTTACAAAAAACTTCCCCTAAAGGGTGTGTTGCGACAAATGATTTGTCCGAAATTGGACACAAGTCCAAACAATACAACACGGCATGAGGCAATGTCTAATGCAATTGCATTCTCAGCCCTGATCTTAATTTCTAATCTCAAAAACGAAAACGAAAAAGCTAAAAAAAATCTATTTTAAACGGTACTCGATACCAGGAAAGAACGGTGAGGGATGGTGGGGGGCAAGTTAACGTCGTGCGATTGACAAAAAGACATGGTCAGTGTGTATGAAGCGACAGTGACGCACTGACCTCAACCCGGAATGATAACTAGATGTTACCCTACCACTAACTTAAAGAAAAATGTCACAATGGACTGGGATTCAAAACTCTTTGATTGATTTGATTCACCAAAGAAAACTTTACGTTAAACTTTAAATTCAAAAAAAACTCAAAAATAAACTTTAACTGACGTCAAACTTCAAAAAAACTTTAAAAAACTTTAACTTAAATTCAAAAAAAACTTTCAACTGAATTTGAAAACTTTCAATCTAATTTGAAAAACTATTAATCAAGTTTGAAAAACTTTTGATTAAATTCAAAACAACATTCCATTAATTTCAAAAAAAATTCCCCTCAATTCGAAAAAACTTTTCGTTAAACTGAAAAAAACTTGGCTCCAAAGGCCGATATTAAATTCAAAATGTTTATCTTAATTCACAAAAAAACTTGACGTTAAACTAAAAAAAAAATTTAATTTAAGTATCACTATTAAATTTAAAATGTCTACTTTAATTAAAAAAAAACTTGACGTTAAATTCAAAAAACTTTAATTCAAATGGTAACATGAAATTCAAAATGTTTACTTTAAAAAACTTGAAGTTAACAATAATTTAAACTGCTCTAGATCAAACTCAAAATTCGGAAATACGTCTGCAAATGAAATTCAAAAAAAACTTTTACTATTCCACTAAATGTGTGCGTAAAATTTCAAAACTACACCCACAAGACTAATGTCGAAGATTGAACCTTGAAACTAAATTCAAAAAAAAATTTTAGAAAAACTTTACGTTAAATGTCCATACAAAATTCAAAATATTAAAAAAATAAATGCGTAACCTAATGAAGTGCGTAAATGCGTAAGTGCGTGACCCGTAGTAAAGCGTAAGAATGCGTACGAAACGCTTTGTGTCTTGTTCGAGACACATGCAAACAAAAAAAAATGCGTAATGAGTGTACGGTGTTACTAGCGTAAAATACGTATGGAAACGAGTGCGTAAATAACATGCGTACTTAAATATACTTGATCTAGATGTGAACATGTGTGCTAGGCACAACAAAAAAAACTTTCTATCGCTATTTGCTAAAGATGGAAAAAACAAGGTTCGCTATAAACGGTATGCAGTGATAATGCGTAAAGGTGCGTAGAAGACGCAGATCAAAATCTTTCATCGTTAAATTCTGAAGGCTAATAAAAATTTGTTACTAAAATTTCCGATGTGAGGGAGGGTTGCATTGCTAAGGGATTGTGCGTTAGGGTGGTTTTCGTTCTACAGAAAGGGTTGCGAAATACAGGGTAGACTTTCAACGTCCGATATAGACGGTAAGGGTTCACACAAAAAAAATGGTGAAACGAAAAAAAACTTTAAACTAAGTTGAGTGACAAGTAAGAGTTTTCAACAAAATTTAAGGGTTGCGATATCATCGCCACGTTAGGGCGGTAAGGGTGTTCGCAGTTTTACGTCATGCACGGGACAAGTTTTCGTGGTCTCATCTTTTCTCCCACAACGATAGCAATATATACGTTTCTGCGGAACGGTACAACGCAACGCTAAATGTCCTGTGCCACCACAATTCCAACACAAAAGGGTGTTATTATTTGTCTTATTATGAATACGGCTCTTACACCCGAATTCACCATTACTTTGCTCGTCATTACGCGGTCCGCTAAAATTTTCGGACTCGTCCCGGGATAAATTTTCAATTTCTCTTACTGACATATTTTCTTTTGTCAGTATAGAGACGTTTTCGACCTGACCTGAAATTCGTAAGTGAAACTTCACGATCGGGGTTGATATTTCGAAATTTCTATTCGAATTCGCCGCTTCGACGGTACCGCGATCAACAGGGGGTTCTTTTGTAATTTCCTCCACGGTATTGGACCTAAAATCTCTCTCCGTCCGGGAGTCTGCTAATAGTAAGCCATAAGTTGACCTAAATTCCTCCAATTGATCTAAAATCCTAAGTTTGGAGTCTTTATCTTTTATTAATACGGGTTTTGATTTAAATAATCGATTAAAATAATGCGTTAGTTTCGTCTCTATGTTCATTTCTAGATTGGGTTTCTGATCACGCGAAACTTCTAAGCGACCAAGTAACTTTTTAATAATTAACACGCCTTCTTTTAAAGCTGCTAAATCTTCCGCAAAGGAAAACGGGTACCATAATAAAATGTATTTTTCACCCTGTTCCTCTTTCACAAGGGCTGATACTAATTCATCGCGTAATTCTCTTAATGAACCGTGAAAAGGTAAACCTCTAATCTTTAATTCGTATTGGACCTCGTCCTTTCGCAACTTGTCCGGTACAATCCTGAATGCCATTATTAATCGAAATGAATAAATTTAATTAAATACAAAAAAGAATTCGCGGAACACGACTCTACTTTGTTCTCTGAACAACTAATGGTAAACGGAAATACAATATTTGATCTTAAAATCGCGATAATTTTCACTTTTAAATTTAAATAGGGGGGCGTTATGGAATCTCGTTAGTCCATTCATGCGCGTCGGTACTACTTTTAAAATTGAAATCTTAATTCAAAACTTCGTGATTTACAAAATTTGACGTAATGTGCCAAAAGGGCTTTATCGATAGCTACTAAGTTGGGTGCCAAGTTATATTTTAACCTACAAAAATTAATTTGGAATTTACTTGATTTACAAACAAAAAAAAATTCGATACCATAACATGCCAAAAGGGCTTTATCGATAGCACCACGTTGGCCGCGCCAAATTATTATCCTGTTACACCACGTTCTGCATCCACGACACCTTTCCAACAGGTAATAAAAGGTTGGCTAGCTCAAAGTCGCGAAGGGGTGGGTTGGTGGAAGGAATGAAAGGGTCGTGTGACGGCACGTCGCAAAGCGTGGGTTTCCTATCGACGACCGGGCAATCCTCGATCGCGATTCTAAAAATTGTCAAAATCGGTGTGAATAATTTACACGGGGGGGGGAGTTAAGTCAAAATCGATGGGGTTAATATACACGAGGGAGTTTAAATGGGCGCCACGCATACGAAGAAATGAATCTCTTTGAAGGGGACTGGTTATCACACCTTCCAAGCTGGTACGCGACAACTTGATGATCTTACAGCGAACTCTCACTCCGGAAAAACCTCGCTCAATGACCTTACCTTTACAGGAGGCGAACTTTCCGTTGGTGAAAATAGCTAAATAAACATTAACACAACAATAATAATAACACACAAAGTTGGGAAATAATAAAAATGTATTAAATAAAATAATATCAGGGGGGAGTTGACAAAGTTTACACAAGATACTATCAAATTTACATGTCTTGTATAAAAATAAATATGTACAGTTGACGGAACCTTTCCGTGTGGTTTCCGTTGCGAAACTAATACTCGTAAAACAATTACTCTTACAAAGATACAAAAGGTTAATTTGCATGAAAGGGGGGCGTATTGAATACAGCACTCCACCAAAATAAATAGTTACTTAAGCGCAACTTGATAATATTCAAAACTATGATTCATAAAATTGATCTTGGAACTTAATCAATGCAATTGATCATCAAAATTCCCAACAACGGGACAAACAAACTTTAGCTACAATACTAAACTTGAAACGTTACGTTAAATTGTTCGGTTACACTCTGAACGCTCGAATGGCGTGTTAAAAGTTACGTTAATAATAGATAATAATATTAAGTTAAATAAAAGGTATACAAAATGGTTGCGATATCGTCTTCCAGGGTTGAACTGAACGTTCATAAACACAACTAATGGTCAATATAACCAATTAACATCACAATCTTAAAAATATAAAAAGGTTTCTTACTTAATCTGGATGGTTGATGTTCGACCTCTAGGTAAAGTCGATGACGGGTCCTTCAGGAGTGAGATTTCGTCTTCAGAACGTAGAATGGAGCTGAATGTGATGTCTCAAACCATATCAGAAGGGCAGCGTAATAACCAGCTTCCCAAAAACTCTTCAAATCGGAAGGTGGTGAAATAACAGGGTGGTTCACGCACTGTATTTCGCGATAAAATAGGGGTCTCCGTACGAAATAATTCACTAAGTTAGTTATTCGCGAAGTGACAAATAATTCAAGCCGGCACTGTCTAAGTAAGAAATGTTAATGTGGTGTCCGATAAAAAAAACGATTGGAATGCACACATGGGTTGGAAGTGCAACACCTGTTTTGTACCATTCGATAAAAGCAATGTTACGTACTTGCCTTATGAGCGGCAAGCAATAACTCGACGTGATTAACGTGATAAGCAGATGGTATAAAAAGTCCGATAATTGATTCAATGTTTAGTAACCATAGACGATGTTAATTGTTCGATCACTTATTAAATATTGGCAACAATTGACGATATACTGGTTCGATAAAATATTAATTGTTTAAAAACAATTGACGATATTCTGGTTCGATAAAATATTAATTGTTTAACCACAATTGACGATATTCTGGTTCGATAAAATATTAATTGTTTATTAACAATTGACGATATTAATCGTTTAACAACAATTGACGGTATTAATGTTCGATAAAAGATTAATTGTTTATTAACAATTGACGATATTAATTGTTCAACAACAATTGACGGTATTAATTGTTCGATAGTACCTGCAGTTGACACACACTAATTTTTAGCACCAATGACTTGTATTTATTTAAAGACCTCTAATAAATGTGAGACCTCGATAGTTAATTCCGCTTTTGGAAGCGCTAAGATACGAAAAAGGTAGTATCAGATTCCAAGTGAATCTCCCCGAATATGCAATTTGCAGCTCAATTTATGCATTCTCCCTACTCTGATCTGGGATTTTTCCCACTTACTGATTGATTTGGATCCTTGTAATTGGGTCCTATAAATTTAGAAAGAAGGGAGACGTGATTTAATTGGATAAATGCCTAGAGTGTGAGGGCACACTTTCTTCTTTCTCCATGTAAAGTGTATCGAGAAGTTTGGTACGACACGTGCGAGCAAAACAATTTTTTGCTCGTCTGGTTGGACGAGAAAGGTCTAACTTTTGCACTTTTTACTTGTTTTTATCGAAGTCTGTAATTTCGAAATCGCTATCCTTGCCATGTTAAACCCGAGCACATTTGGCCGCTTATCTGCACATGGTCGAGATAGCAAAACAAAAGGCATTGATTCTCACGAGTTTCAAACATGCACGTGTGTGTCCTTGTATTGACAACTGGCTCGTGATTATGGATCGTATAAAAGTGTCTCTCGATCCTACCTAAAATTTATAGTAATGCATTTGCCTATATTGACGTTTAGTTTGCAACGTTATAGAATAGAGAATTTATTGCCGATGAGGTGAATTATGGATTAATGCTACGTCAACATTATTAACACTTCCTCATCTACCGTATGGTTTATTGTACGTGTATTAAAATATTTGATGATACTTTCCTAACTATACAATTCTTAAGATTATTGTGCATTTGCAAAACGTAAATTTATTAGTTGAGCGAATGTTTCAATCTTTTATATTTACAACCCGACCTAAAAATGTTTTCCCAAAGAGTAATTTTCAACGGATCGATTCGAAATTTAACATATAAGTTTAATAGATCATAAACGCAAAATCTAAGGGTGCGCCCGATGCGCGGAATAAGGTGACAACGTTTGTTGTATAAACTTGAACTTTAATGGCTTATCGTAAAGTAAAAGGCATCAATTGCGTGAACTGTTCGTTAAACTTGTAACTCAAAATATAAAATATGAAGTTTAATTTTGAAATCATAAAGAAGAAGCGGTAATTATTAAAACATAAGTACTTAAAATACTATTTCGTACGAATTCACAGTGTAGAAAATAAAAATGGAATACATACAAAACTGAAAAATTAAATTTTACGAACATTTTTTGACACGTTCATTATTTTAATCGCTTTTTTATGTCATTTTGCCACTTCTTGCTATTTTGTTTCAACAAATTTGTGTCAATTTGTTACATAGTATGCTTAGGAAATGTTAGTTGTTATGTTGAATGTCTAAATCGCTCGCCGTAATTATACCTTACACGATCAATAATATTGCCAATCCTTACATCGATACTCCATTATTATTACTCCTCCATTACACCTTCATTAATTTTCACACCTTATACACTCCTTACTAATGCCATTACTTTGCTTCGGTACCAGAGCTGAGTCAAGGTTTAATGATATTGTAAGGAATACAATATAATACAAATAGTCTTGATGAACTGATAAGTTTGAACATGATCAAGGAATGTCTTGGTCATCAACCAAGTACTGCGGTGTATCCGCTTAGCAAACAAACTATCAACTTTGCCAAAGCCAAGGTGATTTACCAGAGAAATTTTATTCAACGGTAGTTTCCCACTCCCACCTAAAATATTTTGAATTAAAAACGATATAACGATATAAACACGTAATTTAAAAAATAAATCGTACAATAGAAACTATAAACATATCTGTTTTTGATTTAACTTTTTCAATTTAAAAAATTTCAAATACATTCGCTTAAAAAATCAAATAAGAAGATAACATACTTTTCCATATGTCAAAAATATTCGACGTCATAAATTAATATAATTTGAGACAAAAATCAACGACTGCTTATCGTTAAATACCACTTTCTGTAAGCTAATATAAACTTTTTATTGTATTTTTTTATAACACAATTATTGTAATATGCACATTTTAAAGTCAAAGAGCGAAGAATTGTTATAAATTTTCATAATAAATTAAAATCAACCAAAGAAATTTCGGAAATAATTAACAGACCACGTTTAACAGTGAAGACAATTGTGTAAAAGTATTCTCACACAAAAAGTTTTTAAAATAAGCTGCGTAGAGGGCTTTCTCGAAAACTAAGTTGATAGTGACTCTCATTCAATTATTAGAAAAATCAAAAAACCCCAAATTTAGTGGCGTGAAAATGTCATCTGAATAACTGCAAAACACATTAAGGACAAATATACGAGCTAGTACTGTGCGTAATATTTTACGAAAATTACGAATTTATGGCAAAATTACATGTGGAAAATATTTTATAAATGATAGCAATATAATCGATATGGGATAAAAAGATTTAAATTTACAAAACAACAAAAATGCAACGAAGAAGTTTGGAATCGGATGACATACTTACCGAAAGAGTCAAAATTTAATATTTTTGGTTCAGATGGCAGGTAATTTGTGTGGAAAAGGAAAAATTCAGATATAAATAGTACATTGTAGTCTCTATAACGTGAACAATGTTGACAATACGAATTTAAATCTGCATACAACTCGTATTATTATATTATTCTTATGTTATGTTATCAACAATTAGTTGATCGTTTTTGGTCAGGTCCATTGATGGCAAATCTATTTCCTTCTATTCTCCCTCTCATAAGATGTTCATTATCTTTAATAGATGGCGAGAAATACCGATCGAAAGCAATGATTACAGTCTTCGCATTAGTATACATGAAATCACCTAGGATTTTCTTTGAAATATTACCGAAGAAAACCGGAATTTTTTTTTTTGGAGCAAAAAACACAAAATAATTTTGAATCAGCCATGCTTCACACAGGTATACGACTAAACACACGCGCGGTCACGCGCAAACTAATAACTCTGTCAGTTGGACCGCAAACGATGCCGCGCATTTAATTGTTTCGAACGCTGAGATCAACTTCGAAGGCTCGACTGACGGTTTTCCCACCATTTCCATAACGTCTGACGATTATTTTTGTATTATGTGAGCTATAAACTAACACTTGAATAAATTTCAGACTGCATACTATTACTTTTTTTTCAAAATTCAGCATCTCGTTACTACGCGTAACTGACGACCAATCCACCCGCAGATCAGGGTCTGACGACTTTTTTTGTAAAATATACTTTATAAATAAGGACTAATAAAATTTTCAGCGTGCATAAAATAACTTTTTGGAACAAATTACGCGACACGTTCCGCAGCTTCCTACGACTCCACCCACCGCTACTGGAGGGTCTGACGGTCGGTTACATCATCAACTTATATAGGAATTAACAATAGTAAAAAATTCAGCGTGCATAAAATTACTTGTGTAAAAGTGACGGTACCTCCCGGACTATAATGACTTTAAATAAAAATACTTTACTGTGTTTATCAGATAAACGATCCACTTCTTTATTTTGAATGATCCTTAAAAATTGGAATACTCTCCTGTAAATGTTTGAATAATAATAATAAAAGATTTCGTTAACTTGATTTCGTTAACTAATTTTGTTAAAATGATTTTTATATTGAACTAGCTGGCACGGGCGGCATTCGCCGCCCTTAGCCATCTAGACCCAGAATAGATCCGAGTAGGCCATAGTTGTTCGGCCTTCGGCCTCACAGGGGGAGGACCATAATAGATCCGTGAAGGCCATAGTTGTTCGGCCTTCGGCCTCACAGACCGGACCATAATAGATCCGTGAAGGCCAAAGTTGTTCGGCCTTCGGCCTCTCAGGGCGGACAATAATAGATCCGTGAAGGCCATAGTTGTTCGGCCTTCGGCCTCACAGATCGGACCATAATAGATCCGTGAAGGCCATAGTTGTTCGGCCTTCGGCCTCACAGACCGAACCATAATAGATCCGTGAAGGCCATAGTTGTTCGGCCTTCGGCCTCACAGACCGGACCATAATAGATCCGTGAAGGCCATAGTTGTTCGGCCTTCGGCCTCACAGACCGGACCATAATAGATCCGTGAAGGCCATAGTTGTTCGGCCTTCGGCCTCACAGTGCGGACCATAATAGATCCGTAAAGGTCAAAGTTGTTCGGCCTTCGGCCTCACAGACCGGACCATAATAGATCCGTGAAGGCCATAGTTGTTCGGCCTTCGGCCTCACAGACCGGACCATAATAGATCCGTGAAGGCCATAGTTGTTCGGCCTTCGGCCTCACAGACCGGACCATAATAGATCCGTGAAGGCCATAGTTGTTCGGCCTTCGGCCTCACAGACCGGACCATAATAGATCCGTGAAGGCCATAGTTGTTCGGCCTTCGGCCTCACAGACCGGACCATAATAGATCCGTGAAGGCCAAAGTTGTTCGGCCTTCGGCCTCACAGACCGGACCATAATAGATCCGTGAAGGCCATAGTTGTTCGGCCTTCGGCCTCACAGACCGGACCATAATAGATCCGTGAAAGCCATAGTTGTTCGGCCTTCATCTGTCATCTGTCATCTGTCATCTTTCATCTGTCATCTGTCATCTATCATCTGTCATCCGTCATCTGTCATCTGTCATCCGTCATCTGTCCTCTGTCAACTGGCATCTGTCAGACATACATACATACATAATCTTCACGTAAAGTTATATCTTCATGTAAAGTTAAATCTTCCGCAAAGAGGTGGATCTTCCACGTTCTGCGACCTATATAAAGTGCTCCGGTCTTATTCGCGGCATTCAGATTAATTTGTTAGTGGTTTTTTGTTAGTGGTTGGCATTTTTCGAATTAAAGCCGCCATCCCCGCCATCTGTTGACAGTATTTTCAGATTAATTTTTTAGTGGTTTTTTGTTAGTGGTTTGCATTTTTCGAATTAAAGCCGCCATCTGTTGACAGTATTTTGAATCACTGACTGTCCGTCAGATTAATTATTTGACAAATTAAATTTTTTGTCAAACTTGTGATTTGATTTTCGAAAAAAGCGAATAACTTTTTTTCCCGCTCGAAGTTCTTCTCCATTTTATAAAAAAAAACTGCGCCTGGAGCTACAAAATAACTGTGCAAAATTTGGTCTAGATCGGTCCACGGGTCTAGGAACGTATAGCGAACAAACACGCAGATCTTCTCTTTTATATATTTAGATAATATCGCAATGCACCAAAGTAATCAAATAAACAAAATATACAGATACGAAATCTGTCACCACAATGGTTTACAAATAAAATACCAAACATGTAGAATCAAGATCCTTTTCTTTCTTCTGTTCTTCAAATGCTTAAATATAATTTAAGGCTTTCCGTTATACTTGAACGGGTTATAGTATATAACATTACTAGCAAGGTAAGAGGGTTTTTACTGGCGAATGGAGGATATAACTGACGAGCCGCAGGCGAGTCAGTTACCTCCTTGAGCCAGTAAAACCCGTTACCTTGCGTGCATTGTTTTATATTTTATTTGTTTCTCATTTGTAAAAAGGTTAGATAAATTCCAAAAAAATCTCAATAATTTGTCGCAAATGTCGTAAGCTATGGAAGCGTTGCCATGAACATGTCTGTTTATTTTTCTTTACATTTGTTTTGGCGAAAGCGAAAATGAATGTACCAAAAGAAATTATTGAGGCAGCCAGCAGTGTAGCTTCAAGTTTATTACCTGCAAAATCAGTTTCAAGGTACGAGCGAGAATACGACGACTTCAAAAAGTGGCAAAACAAAAATAGTGTGATTGGGGTAACTGAAGATGTTTTGTTGGTATACTTGAATCAACTATCAGCTAGATTCAGCCCTAATACTTTATGGGCAAAATGGTCTATGCTGAAAAGCTGCTTGGAAATGAAAGAAAATGCCCCTGTTCGCAGGTTTGTTTTCCTTAAAAAATTTATTGAAAAATATGACGTTTAGTTGTCATTTGCAGATTTCAAAAGGTAATACCCATGTAGCACACTATGTTGGCGCAATATTGGACAAATATTGGCTCAATATTGAATCTTGGCCCAATATTGCAAGCTTTTGCCAATATTGGTTCAATATTGATTTCCAATATTGCGCCAATATAGCAAACCAATATTGCGCCAATATTGGCTGATGCTTGGTGCAATATTGAACCAATATTGATAGCCAATATTAACTGCTGAGCTTCAACCAATATTGGTTCAATATTGATTTCAAATATTGCGCCAATATAGGAAATCAATATTGCGCCGATATTGGCTGATGCTTGGTGCAATATTGATAGCCAATATTAACTGCCGAGCTTCAACCAATATTGGTTCAATATTGATTTCAAATATTGCGCCAATATAGGAAACCAATTTTGCGCCAATATTGGCTGATGCTTGGTGCAGTATTGAACCAATATTGATAGCCAAGATTAACTGCCGAGCTTCAACCAATATTGGTTCCATATTGATTTCAAATATTGCGCCAATATAGGAAATCAACATTGCGCCGATATTGGCTGATGCTTGGTGCAATATTGAACCAATATTGATAGCCAATATTAACTGCCGAGCTTCAACCAATATTGGTTCAATATTGATTTCAAATATTGCGCCAATATAGGAAATCAATATTGCGCCGATATTGGCTGATGCTTGGTGCAATATTGAACCAATATTGATAGCCAATATTAACTGCCGAGCTTCAACCAATATTGGTTCAATATTGATTTCAAATATTGCGCCAATATAGGAAACCAATATTGCGCCAATATTGGCTGATGCTTGGTGCAATATTGATAGCCAATATTAACTGCCGAGCTTCAACCAATATTGGTTCAATATTGATTTCAAATATTGCGCCAATATAGGAAACCAATATTGCGCCAATATTGGCTGATTCTTGGTGCAATATTGAACCAATATTGATAGCCAATATTAACTGCCGAGCTTCAACCAATATTGGTTCAATATTGATTTCAAATATTGCGCCAATATAGGTAATCAATATTGCACCAATATCTGTTGTTGCTTGGTGCAATATTGAAGCAATATTGATAGCGAATATTGAACCAATATTGATAGCGAATATTGACTGCTGAACTTCAGCCAATGTTAGTTCAACATTGATGATAATAGTTGTAGCGAATCTATGCTTGCTAATGTAATTAATCCTAGTGATGATAGTTTATACAATGTCGACGAGTTGGAAGAAGAGATGTTCCCTTCGATAAACAATGGCAGTAATAATGATGAATTACACAATATCGACGAGTTGGAAGAAGCGTACAATAGTAGTTTTCGCGATTCGATAGAAAGTGGTAGGGATAATGATGTAAATAACGAATCTGAATCATATTCAAATAATTCTTTAGAAGTGTCACTAAAAAATTGGGCAATTGAAACAAAAATCAATCATTTACAATTAGATAAATTATTAAATATCATAAAGCCATATCACCCAGAACTACCATTAAGTGCTAGAACAGTTCTTAAAACGCCTAGAAAATATTTAAATGTGATCTCATCATTACCAGATTCAGGTAGTTTCTATTATTTTGGGATAGAAGCTAATTTAAAAAAAAGTTTAAATTGCCCAGTAGACGCAGGTATCACAGTTATATCGCTGTGATACCTCATTTGTGTCACAGGTGTGATATCACAATGTGATATCCACGTGATACCCATGTGATACACATGTGATATTTTGTGACTTACTTGTGATTCTTGTTGATTTATCACCAAAGTGATATCGCTGTGATATCTGATTTGTGTCAGAGATGTGATATCACACTGTGATATCCACGTGATACCCACGTGATATCCATGTGATATTTTGTGACTTACTTGTGATTCTTGTTGATTTATCTCCAAAGTGATATCGCTGTGATATCTCATTTGTGTGAGATATGTGATATCACACTGTGATATCCACGTGATACCCATGTGATATCCCTGTGATATTTTGTGACATATTTGTGTTTGTTGCTGATTTATCACCAAAGTGATATTGCTGTGATATCCCATTTGTGTCAGAGATGTGATATCACACTGTGATATCCGCGTGATACAGATGTGATATCCATGTGATATTTTGTGACTTTTTTTACGCAATTTAGCTCCGAGCAACATGAGTTGCACTTTGAAATGTTAAAAGATTTAATTTTGCGCTTTTTTTCGCATTTTTTACGATAATTTAAATTTTTTTGCGATAATTTCAATTTTTTTGGGATAATTTTTTACTGTAACGAAAAACATGTCTTTTTTTACGTTTTTATGCTCCTAGCAACATGCGTTACACTTTGAAATGCAAACAAGTACCCACGAGCGATGTTTTCAGGCAATTATAACAAGTTGCGATGAAAATTGGAACAGCATTTTTTTCGCTTTTTTTCACTTTTTTATTTTACCAATCCCTGTACAATTTATTACATTTCAAACAATACTGTACAACGATTTTTTTTGCATCAAAATTACTAATTTTGTTGACGTGTTTTATATGATGTCCAACCCACGTGTTTGAAAAACATTTTTTTCGCTTTTTTACATTTTTTATTTCACAAAACACTGTAGAATTACATTCCAAACGTTACTGTAGAACGATTTTTTTTGCATCAAAATTACTCATTTTTTGCCATAATTTCCGATATTTTTGCGATACATTTTTTAAATTTACGAAAAAAAAAAATTTTTGGCTTCTTTTTTGTAATTCTTGGCTTAGTAAGAAGTAAGAAGACATAAAATCATTGAAAACACACGAAAATTAAGAAAAATGTCATTCGATTCACCGTTTTGTCACCGAGTACAGCCCTGCGCGAGTTTTATTACAAGTTACGATGAAAATTGGAACAGCATTTTTTTCGCTTTTTTTCACTTTTTTATTTTACCAATCCCTGTACAATTTATTACATTTCAAACAATACTGTACAACGATTTTTTTGCATCAAAATTACTAATTTTGTTGACGTGTTTTATATGATTTCACAAAACACTGTAGAATTACATTCCAAACGTTACTGTAGAACGATTTTTTTTTTGCATCAAAATTACTTTTAGAACTTTTGAATGCCTATATCTTGTAAACGAAGCATATTTCCGGACACATGTTATTAGGAACTTTACATCTTATTTTTATTATAGTAGAATACGTTAAAAAAAATTTACCAAAAATTTTGGAACACCCTGTATATTTTAGAAATTTAGAGAAAAACTCATATGACAAAAATGTTGGAAATTCTATAACGGTAATTTTTGGTCCTTACTATTTTTACATATTTAATTTCGTTTCGAAGTTATGATGCATAATGTCATAATAGCTTCAGGTAAACCCCCCCTTACCTTTATGCGATTTAATTTATTTTCATGTGGTGTCCTCCTATGGCAGGAAAAAGCTTATATTCAAAATTTGGAATCATTTCCTGATAAAAAAATGGTAAATAATAAAATATGGGGGGGATGCAATGGTGCGTGATGTAATACTTGGAGGGGTCTAAGTTAGTGTGACGAAGCGTTACGATGGGGGGGGGGGGTATAAAACTGTTGAAAATTGCGTGACGTAATTTATGAACGACCCCCAATGAGACTACCAGAAATTGCTTTAATATTATTTTGAACAAGTCTTGTATTTTATAAAATTTATTATTTATATGAAATAAATAAAATTTGTTAATAATTATATTGTTGTGCCATAAGTTATATATTACCCGCCACAATATTTATTAATATTAATTTTAGGCTAGAAAAGTAAATGAAATATGATTTTTTGTTCATGCTTCCAAAACAAAATTTATTGCTATTATGCGCAGATTATCATGTTAGCTTCAAACGCGTTTGAAAACGTCACGATGTGTCTATAAGTCTTTTCTTATCTATGGTTTAATTTAAATAGTCAAAGTTTGACCATGGTCAAGGCAACACGTGCTACTAAAAATTTTAACATCTCAAGTTAGTAAAATGGTTCAAATTATATTTTGCTTCCACTGCTTATGTCACTCCCTTATGGTCCGCCTGATACGGTCGCCTTTCTGTATATAGCACGACATTGGTCCTGGATTATACATACTTCGAAAAATAGCAGGTAATCTAGGTGTATACGAAACTTTACGGGCTAACACAGATTAAGTGATAATTATTATCATTTAATTGGTTTTGGTTGATAAATAAGTTCTTGTAAATATATAGGTTTTTATTCAAGACGAAGAAAATTTAAAAAGAAGAAAAATGACTGGTCGTTCGCCAAGCCAATTTTGGTCGATCGCGAGCCCAATCTGGCAAGAGCCGTCGGATTACGAATGAAATAAATTGAGTAAAGATTTTCAAGTTTTTACGTTATTCGTGTTTTCTCTTTTAAATATGTTTTCAACTAAGATCGCGTTTAAGGTAGTACTATCATAAACACGAAAATTGTCAGATTTTCATGAAATTAAAATCATTTATTCTACAAGTTATTGGGGACATAGAGTTAAATTTTTATGGCGATTGCCTTCTTGTGAGCCGAAATATTTGCTTCTAAAAATGCAAATATTTGCATTGGGCTTATGGAGTATGCAAATAAAAACTCGAATAGTTCATTATAAACTAGAAACTGGACGTCAGATTTTCATAAAAAACGAATTGAAGTTATTTTGAATATAGAGAAGTAATTTAGTGAAAACCTGAAGACATTTTCGTTCTTAGTTTATTAATAATTAATAAATATAGTTCGAAATTTTCTGTCTGAAATAAATTCCAATTTTCCTTTGCATCGCAAAGAAAAATCCACTGGGTACGTCATCTTTAAACTTTTTTTGAAATTTTTAACTCGTCACAAATTTGGCATTCGATTACACAGTTTCAAAATTTCATATAATTATAATTCTCAAAAATTGGTTGCTTAAACTCACGTTAAACAGTATTCAGTTTTCAATGTAATAAATATATACGTTAACAGTTTTGTAAACAATTAGGTAACTTTTGATCAATTATTTTATCTGAAAATTATTAAATTACATATTTTAAAAGTGACTTTATGTAAATATTAAGTAAAAAATCGAAAATAGTTATGTGAAATTTTTGACATGACTGTCAACGCTGGTACTACGAGAGCAAATAAATTTAAATAAGTAAGCTTCTATAGGTAAATGGTAACCGGTCGAGCCTTATGGAAACATTCAAAGGAACGTCATGGGTTCGAACCCCGATAGCGGTAGGTAAGTAAAAAAAAATCTTTAAATTTAATTTAATTTCAGATTTATATGATGTTTCGGTACTACAACAATCAAAGGATACTTGAAAGAAAAAAAAATTATACTTAATATGATTGTCAGATACAACTATATCATTTAGTGGAGGCTCAAAACTTACAACATTACAAACATTAGAAAAAGGTAGCAACATACAAATTAGGAAAAACCAGACTGAAATAATATTTATATAATTAGGTATCTATCACAATAAATACGTAAAAGTTAAATTAAATCTTTTTTTCTTTGTACCAATATTTATTTGCAATATTGGTTCAATATTTATTTGCAATATTGGTCCAATATTGAAAATCAATATTGCGCCAATATAGAGATGTGAACATTCTGCTATATTGGTCCAATATTGAAAATCAATATTGGTCCAATATTGAAAATCAATATTGCGCCAATATAGAGATGTGAACATTCTGCTATATTGGTCCAATATTGAAAATCAATATTGGTACAATATTGAAAATCCATATTGGACCAATATTGAAAATCAATATTGCGCCAATATAGAGATGTGAACATTCTGCTATATTGGTCCAATATTGGTACAATATTGAAAATCCATATTGGACCAATATTGAAAATTAATATTGCGCCAATATAGAGATGTGAACATTCTGCTATATTGGTCCAATATTGAAAATCAATATTGGTACAATATTGAAAATCCATATTGGACCAATATAGCAGAATGTTCACATCTCTATATTGGCGCAATATTGATTTTCAATATTGGACCAATATTGCGCCAACAATGTGTGCTACATGGGTAGCGTTTCTGAAACGAAAAAATGAGCGTTATGCGCCAAAAAAGGCCAAGGTATTAAGTAAAGAAGAGGTTGAACAATTTCTTTTACATGCTCCTGATGACCAGTGGTTGCTGGCGAAAATTGTAACAATATTTGGGATTTTTGGATGTTGTCGATGTGACGAAATTCTCTCCTTAAACATGAATGATGTAGAAGATATGGGAAAATACGTTATTGTGACATTGCGGCAAACAAAAAATTTAACAACAAGAAGATTCACCATAACCGATGATGGCTGCAGCTTCAAGCCCTGCATGTTATACAGAAAATATGTAAATCTTCGGCCTCCTGGAACAGAAAGCCTAAGATTTTTTTTGACATACCGACATGGAAAGTGCATTTCCCTTAATGCTGGCCAGCACACTATTGGTGGTGTCCCAAAGCAAATAGCGAAATATTTAGGTTTAAAAAACCCAGAGTTATACACCGGCCACTCTTTTCGCAGAACTGGAGCCACTATGGTTGCGGATTCGGGTGGAGATATTTTAGCACTAAAGCGTGCAGGAGGGTGGAAGAGCACCGAAATTGCGATGAGTTATGTCGATGATTCGGTCAACAAAAAAATCGAAATGTCTAGCAAATTATTTGGTAGTAAGGAGAGTACAAATGTTCTGCAGTCCTCGAGTTCAGCAGTTTCTGAGTCAACAGATGGTTCATCATCATCAGTATCAACTCTTTCATCATCAAAAATCTGTGTTACTGGAAATAACAATTGTACCATGATTTTCAACATATATGACGATAAAACAAAATTTCCTAATGTAAATAATACTACTAACTTGTAAAAATTTTGCAAGTTAACTGTCAGTTTTACAAGTTAGTGACTTGATAAAATAAACTTTCTTGATTAATATTGTGTTTTTGGAAACTGACGTTTACAAATGAGAAACAAATAAAATGTTTTTATTTAAATGGTTGCTTTTGGTAAATCGTAGTAATAAAATAATAAATGTTTTGTTCTTGAAGTTTTATAAAATAGACTAGCCGAAAATGCACCTGTTAAAGTCTTTTTCCAGCATCCTTTATGTAAAATGCTGAAGGCCAAAGTTAAATTTTAAATAATAAATGTTTTACAAATACCTTATGAATTTTATAATCCGGACTTGATAATAAGTCAGCGTAGAACACTTTATCTTGCAAAACACTTGCGCACTATTAGACACTTCCATTAACAGCTGATGAATGATTGATAATACACACGCTGGATCTTCTCTTCACTGGATTGTGTTGTTCTACCAATGTTATACAAGTTTTATTTCCAATTGGTGTTGTTCAGATACATTATTTGCTAGTAAGTAGATTTAAGTAATTTAATCATCGGATATTTGTAAATTGAATTGATATTTAATGTCGATAATTTTTAGAAGCAGCCACTAAGTTCGCCATATTGATTTTATGATCAATTCCAAAAGTAGAAAAATTCGGATCACGCAGCACACGTCTATCCAGTTTAAACATTAAAGACCAACTGAATTCGTTTCCTTGCGCAAAACACAAATTTGCGACGATTTTTGTCACATGTAAGTCAAATTTGTACCCTTTTGTGATTTTTGGTTTAATTAAATTTCTTGTAATTTCCAGAATTGGACTGATATTTGAAGAGATTACTTGTATGCTATCCTCCAGTTGAATTTAATCACGGTAGACAATTTCGTAACAATTCGAAGAACTTTATTTGACTATTTTTCGTTATCACGATTCACTTATCAATTTTTATGGAATTTTCACCTTTATATACCTTTTACAATTTTTGGACACAAATTTATGGTTATCAGATACAATCAGGATTAATAGAATTTTTGTTACAATCAGATTTTCATAAAACAAGTTATTCAAAGAGATATTTCAATTTAAAGTTTATAAATTCAGAGGTTATGTTTACAGATAACAAACAAAGTATAATTTTTACCATTTCTAATGTAAAGTATCATATAAGAAGATTTTGATTTGTTCACCTTCAAATTGAATATATTTAGCAGGTTTTGATATAGCATTCTCATCTTTAAAGATCTTATTAGGTTTACAATATCTGAAATAGAGATGGATTTCTTATCTGATAAATTCAAATGTTTCGAATTAGCTCAATTTTCTTAATTTCATGTTATCTGTTATGATGTGAGGTCATTTTAAATCACAGCACTATGTATAAATGACGAATTACAGAAATATCGTAGTTGTCTTTATACATCACTACTCCGGCAAATTTAAATGCATTTCATGTGGCGATTCTTCACGGAAAGTTCTTTTTCCACTCCGCACTCAATAAAAATTTTCGAACCATACGAGTATGTTATAGAAATATCAAATGATATTCCACAGCATCTTCTTGTAGCAAACCTACTATCATTCAACACGTCTTTCATTTTTCCACAACCATGTTTTTGAACGATTTCTATATTTACGTACAGTGGTGGTATTGTTCTTATAAGATTTAGATTTGTGATATTCATCACATGTAAATTTTTCTGTAACGCTCCAATCCATGTGAAAAATATACTCACAATAATTCTTTAATCACGGACATGGAGGTAACAGTCATCATCAGGACCGATGATAGAAGTGATAAATATTCGGCATCATTTCCATTGAACTATTAAATACCATTACAGCCACGTGGTAACAGTCCCTGGGCTGTTACATTCCTCACAATGCCCTAATTAGTGGAGTCTGTTCCAAAGGTCGGGTGCATGCAAAAGGAATCATAGGTATATGTAGTTCTAAAACGGATCTCATTATATTAGATATTTTAGAAGCTGAGGTTTCGAAAACATTTTCAACCTATAAAATTATAAAAGTATCAAAATGTAGTATTTTACGATTTCCGTCAATAAATGACAATTAACATCAAAAAAGTATTTCTTGCTATTTCAAAATTGCAGAAAAACTCAGGAATAAGCTGTAGACCTAATACATATTATTATCTGACCCACGAAAGAAGAGCTCTGTGACGTCAATAATTCGTCATAAATAGCTGAAGATCACACAACTTTTATTTTGCATCTTTGTCCCTCTTGCGTTAAACGATATAAGGAAAATATAATGTCATGTCGTTTCTAAGTTCATAAAATAATCACGTGGAGCTCTTCTTTCGTGGTTCGGACTATATACCATTTTATTAATTAATTTTTAAAAAGGAAATTTATTCATTAAATTCAAATATTAAAATTAAATACGTATTGTTAACTCAATCCTCATTATTTTTTTAAGCTCTATAAAAAATGTTGTTATGGTTTTATATATAAAGAAGTGTTCGTTTTTGTAAAATCATAAAAGTAAGGATTTGTGTGAATATAATTATGTGACATTCATACAAGTACTCGTATATTGGTTTTGTATTACAAGTGTTGAAAATTGATTCTTAACCTAAATAATAATAAATATCACAGTGTCAAAAAGAGTGCACTTTTTTGAACTTTTTTCAAATTGGATGAATAACGATTACCAAAAGAAGTACTTTTTATTATGAGTAAATTTATACTCCAAATCGGTAAACATGCTTATCACACCTCATAATTGACATAAACTTCAATAAATTAACATTGGGTGTACTTAACTTATGCTGCATCTACTGTATTTCACACTTTTTTTTACTTGACATTGCAATTCACACGATGTTTTATGAGGTTTATGCTTTTAATAAAGTGTATAATGACTAAGGGCATCATAATATTATAATTATTAAGTTTATTAATATCTTGTCATGTAACCTAACTTACTCATCAAGCGCTCTATCACGTTGTACCTCCTCAAGCGTTAAATTTTTTTTTTCCCTGTAATAAAGATGTATCTATTTGTTCATACTAAATATTTTATGTATTCGTAAATTTAACAACTATAATCTTACTACTAATAAATTTAAGAATTTTATCCACATAATAAATTTAGTATTCAAACTTATTTGTTATGAATTTCTACTTCTTTACTATTAGGTACCTAATAAAAACATAACATACATTTTGAGATTTCATAAGTTGTGACTATTATAAATAAATCTTGTTCGAACATATCATTTCTTTAAAATATAAAACAGCAACTCTAATAATAATAAAACAAAAAATTGCCTACAAATAAGGAGCATCACCCAAACAATGGCAAATAACCAGAACAATGGAGGGCAAGAAAAAATTTAACGAGGCAGCTAAAGATCTTAAAATTATGCTTCTCAATCTGAAAAATCCTTATTCCTTGTGGAAAGCAAGAGGAAACATGAAACGGTCCACAATAATTTATATCACAATTCAAAAAAGATAACGGACAGAATCGACAACGAAAAAGACTTAGCTTTTGCAGATCACCTTAAAAAGGTCTTCAAATCATTTCCCTCAACAAATAAAAGAAGTAGCACAGATCATCATACAAGAAATGAGACCAAAAACTTGGTCCAATGAACACCAATGCTTCCAGATTTGTTAGCATAAACCATGGATTTAACATACTCCCAAAGAAAATAATCTGGAGTGGGAAGGACAGCAGAGTCAAGTAAATGGCGTTGAATTGGTTGATGAGCCTTGATTAAACAAGGCATGTTAAAATTTGTATGGGAGTTTTTTTTTAAATAATGGAGTAATTTAGAAAATTGATTAAATATTAAGTTAAAAAAGTATTTTGGTATTGGATGATGGGTGAAAAAACAAGCAGATGATAAAAGTTTTGTGTTTTAAAAGTGATGGTGCACATTTTTGTAAGGCGCGCAAAAGAATAGCAGATGGTTGCGATAAAACCATATCAATTTGAAGCTACATACAACGTATAAAACTTGAAAATTTCTAATTGGAAATGTTCATAAAATCGATAAAATTACTTCAATTGGCGCTACAAGTGGGCTTGAAATTATTAATGAACAATAGCAATTAGCAAATTTGAAAAATTGAAATAAAACTGAACCTACTCTAACCCTGAGAAAAGAAAATAGAAAAAATTAAAAAACATAGATTGGGCTCGAATCACGGACTGATGGTAAATCTAAATATGAAGGAGATGAACCAAAAATTTTTACGAAAAATTTGACGAATCTAATTAAGAGATCATTATAAATTGTACGGAAATAATCAAAAATTGGACGAAAATAATCAAAAATTGAATAAAACAATGTACAAAACAATTATTAAAGAAAAATAACAAAATAATAATTACAAGTAAAAGGGCTAATTAAAATGGACGAAGCAATTAATTATTAATAATGGACGTAAGAAGAAAATTCACCTTCAGTACCAAGATGGGAAAAAACTAAAGATAAAAATCATATTAAAATAACTCGAAAAGGATGGAAAATGTTAAAATTGAAAAGTTCTCAGAAGAAGAAAAATAAAATGAAGCGTGAATGTTTAAGAAATGAAAAATTTGACAACAAGAAAAATTAAAAAAGAATATGTGATTAAAGCAAATAAAGAAGTGAAAAGTGATTCCATGAAAGGGAAATTTAGAATTAGAAACAACAAAAAAAGTGCGAATTAAAAAAATTTATTTACAGGAAAAGTTTGAAGATTGAATTGGATCCGTTTGAGACGATGAGACAACTTGCCTTCCACATGGAGTCGAATGAATGATTTGATGAGAATGACTGCCCATTTCTCATGGAGGCGGATAAAATGGATATGCACATGGAAGGAATGTGACTAGTATGAACCATAGAAGCCCTCAACTATTGGATTTATTGGTTTGATTAAAGCTTGATTTTGATAAAAAGTTTTATAATTTGCAATCCACACTTAAATAGAGGGTTTTTATAAACGTTAAATTTAGTAAAAATATGCGAAATTTGATTTTGATATTGAAACTTTTTGAAATATTTGAAGCTACTGAATTTACTCAATTGAATTTTGTTAATATTGTATTATTGATAATTCCATTCAGGGTCAAATTTTGTCGTTTCGACCAATCAGCGTGCGTTATTTTACATTGTAGTTAAATGGGTACGACACATGCACAGTCGAATAATATCCTAAAATAAAAAATATTCCAAATACCCTACCAGAATATCGAATATTTGTAGTGGAGCGTAAAAGAATTCATACGTAATAAAAAATCTCTTCGAATATTATAATTTATGTAGTGTGTATGACTAACGCACTCAACAGATGCGATGTAGGAAACCGGTTCAACGCAGTAGTTCTCACCCGAGTTCACTTAAAGCAATGTACTTCTAACGAATTTTATAGTAACGAATTTTATATTACAAATTTAGTGCGATTATGCTTCCATTTTTTTCGGTACTTACGAAATTTTTTTTTGCAATGATTATGATGCGATATGGTCAATTTGTTTCATCATTTTCGACATTAAAAATGGCGTTTGAAATGTCGATTTTCGTATGTGATGTTGTGCTTTTAAGTTGTGACGTTTCGTCACGGAATTATCATGGCAACAGCAACGCGGGTTCGGACAATACTCAAAGATTCAGCGAGTACAGGTTTCAGCTCCTTGCTAAAACCTGTACTCGCTGAATCTTTGAGTATTGTCCTAGCCCTTGTGTTGTATCGTGCGAATTGTGTATTGTTAAAGGAAAATTTTCAATGGTATATTTTCTACATGTTCAACTTGTTATCGCACCACTTTTTTATTGTTTATTATTGTCGTATACATCCATTATAAATATTAATTGCAATTAAAACAAATTATTTTAAATAAAGTTATTACTAAATTAGGAATAATATTTAACAAAATACTACTTACCATATTTACATCAAGAAATTAAGTTAAAAAAATACGTTTTCTTAGGGTTAAAAAAATTATTCCCTCGGTGCTTGTTAATGAAATGGTTTTTTTAAATTGTCGCTTTTTACTTTTGATTTTAAAATTAAAAATTAAAAATATGTGTTATTTTTATTTTGAATTACAAGTTTAATTAACACTTCATGCAATTGATGCCTGTTACTTTATTCATTTCATCATCATCACAAATCACAATCACAATTTCATCAAAAATAATATTCTGATATTTTTAACGAATTGACTCCATTTATATCTGCCACAATCTGTGTGCAAGAAGCCTAAATTTGGTGTGGTATCAAGTAAATCTTAATTTACAATTTAATCGATTATGTATGCCAAGTATTTAATTAACTTATCAAAACATTGTGATGTTTAAAATTATAACTCTCGTTCTATTATCCAAAATTACTTGTTATTATAACATTTATTTACCGAACATTCTACTCGATAGATTTCACAGAAAGTAAGGACAATAATAGTGATATATAAATAACAAACTTTAAATTATATTGTAAACTTACTGTTCAAACTATGTGACAAATTATATTATAATAAACAGAGACTGCGTTATTAATTATTAAAATTGGTAAGGTTTAACACACAAGTAAACTTTGAGAAAATCATTAACCCACTTATTTAATAAATTAACTTACTCAACAGACATTTTTATCGATACCTTCAGATTTTCCATTTACTAGGTAATATGCTTTGAGTAAAACATTCTTGTAATAAAAATATCACAAAGAGGAAGTTTTTATTGAAGAAATTGAATAGACAAACTTAATTACACTAATATAACACGAAAAATACAAAAAGAAATAAGACATAATATAATAAATAAAATACAAACAAAAACGAAAAACGCAAACATGCAAGTTAAACAAAAGCGTATAATTTAAGTAGTCGAGCTAGACAATAGCAGAAAGCATTTTCTGGAATGCTATTCAATATATTATTTTATAAGTACTATAAATATTAAAAATTAGAAAAATAACGTTGAACGTTTTTATTGTTTAACATCCAATAACAAAAATTAAATCTTTTAGTTTTTCAACAAAAATAATTTGTATAGCATTACCTATAATATTATGATGGATTATCTACACTGGGACGATGAAGCAGAGCGCAATTAGTAGATTTAACAAAAAAAAATGTATTCATTACATCACGAATCGTCTAAAATCAACAATTAAACTTGTAAAATTTATAACAATTTAATATGATTAATTTGCACCACGAAGCACATTTAATAAAAGTAAACATTATTGCCAAATTAGAAGGCTGTTAGCCATTAAAATGCAAAGCTTAATCAAAACTCAAATAAATCCTACAAAACAAAATTAAACCCATGTGTGCAAAATCAATTATAAGGTTAGTTAACTTAGGCGTATTTTGTTTTTGAGCAATCCGGGGAATTATTAATACAATTCAAAGGGACGCAACGTGGGAATACGACATCTGGGAAAATCATAGCACCTCCAACTAACGCGGTTTCAACGGTTTTGCATAAATAAAGACAAACTTTTAAGCTACTTGGTATTTTTCAGGTATCTTGTTTGCAGATTTCGATACCGAGACGTTAAAAGCCGCCACAAACTTACGATCATCTTTGTGTTTATTAAAATACAGGAAGTTTTATATTGGAGTAGAAAGCAGAAAATATTCCTTACTCTAAAGCGCTCATAAGCAGTCTCTGAGGTGATATATTACCTACGTCATGACACTTTTCCTAAAAGTAAAAACTTTTGTATAAAAAGCTCGTTTCTAAATGATCTCGGATATAAAAATAGAATTTTTACCTATAAGATTTTCCTGACAGATTTAAATTTATACTTTTCTAGAATAATCATTAATAGTTTTTCCAATCATTAAGTTAACACTTTACTTTTTTAGCCGACAATTAAACCTAGCAATTTATTTTACTTTCGAGTATCACTTAGTTCTTCGGTTTTGTGATAACATCAGCACCTATTTCCATTCAATCGATTTAGTTTCGAGCTGTTAGTCATTTACTGTTAGATTACAACTTACTCTGTAAGTTCGCTTCAAGATTAGTAGATTACAAATTTCTTATTCCTAAAGTTTAATCGCACATTGAAATTACTTATTTAATCTTCGTGTATTTATTTGATTTAACTAAAGCAATCTATGCTGATCTGCATTGCGTTCCTTAATTAAAAAAAAAAAGATATCAATCGGACCCTCAAACGTAAAATTTTTAATAAATATGCAGTATGCAAAAAGAAATTTAAATTAAAAATAAAATGCAGAATCTTGATCGTCGATCGATTATGAAGTTCTGTTGTTGTTGAACACCGATACTTATTGATTTTGTTCTCAACTTCATCGAAGGTTAGAGTTTAATTTTGCTTTAAGTTTGGAAAACTATATTATAGTTATCGATTTTATCGTATCAATTTACAGCACTCAATGCAAGACGACGCAATAAATTTTCTTCAATCCACTTTAATCTTTCTGAATATTGAAATTTAGTAGTAAAATAAAATTGCTTAAATTTCATAAAATTAATATTTTTAAAATATTAACAGACTTTCTTACAGCTATAAAAAAAATAGCAATAAATTTGAAAACACTGCCGCAGTGGTCACCATCCGTAAATCCATATACGGAATAAATATTTAAGTATCCGCAGTGTGTAATTTGGAACAGGAAACGTGCAAAAATAAATGTTTAAAATTTTTATGACAACTTGTAAGATTCAGAACAGGTATAAATTGCATTAATTTGCTTGAGCAGGTGCTTTGCCGCTGTTTTATTGCTCCTTCACTTACCACCCTTACAATTTTCCTATTATCTCAGTATATTTTCGTTTTTATTCGAAATCTGTTTCATTATTAAATTTCTAAAGCAGTCATCGATTTTTATAGTAGCTTTAAAAATAATATTTTTTACTGTGTATTACGAAATGTCGGATAATCTGCCATATTGTTCGTTGTACATTTTTCAAGATTTCAGATTTACGTCATTATGACCTATTTCATAAAACTTTTAGCGAAAAGTTAAGCTCTAAAATACTTCTCATCCACGTTAATGAAAACGATTCGTGCTGAACCAAAATCAAACAATCAACATTAAGATTAGCTTCTGATGTAAAAATCATTGCAGTAATTTTAATACTAGATTGTGATGAATAAATTTAAATGAAAAATTTAAATTTTGAAGACGCTTATAAATGACTATAATAATAAAATATATGACTAAAGTGTCACAGAACGTAAAAACGACATGAGAACATAGCAACAGTGTAAAATTACTTAAAAAGTAAAAACGTTACTTAATGATCCATTAAATCACAGTAATATGGTATACGACTTTCTTATTTTAAATAGCACACCCTACTACACCTTATATATTTTTCATACTCTAATTACTGATTTAATTTTCTTCAAAATGATAATCTACTTCAGTTTACGTGTCTTCAAAAAATTATACTAATGGTCAATTTATGCACAAATGTAACGGAATATAACGTAACGTAGTGAGGTAATGTAAGAGATGGGCTTATGCACTTCCATATTGCATATTCATATTCCGTTACATTTGTGCATAAATTGACCATAAGTAGCGCTGCTTTTTGAATTTCACCAAACTTTGGCTTTGCTTTTTTTCGGGAATGTCCTACAAGCTTACGTACCAATTTCATATGAAGAAAAGTGGTCTAGACAACGGCGGATCTACTGGGGGGGGGGGTAACGGGGGTAACTAACCCCCCCCCCCATGAATCTTCAATTTAACTATTGGCAATATAAATTTTAAAAATATACCTTAATTTTTCCTAAATTTTATTACAAAACATGTATTTACCCCCTCCATAAACTTTGACCAGATCCGCTGTTGGGTCTAGGATTCGTTTAGTTTAACTACTAAGGCTCTATTATTTTTGCGAATATCTCTCGAACCGCTGAGGTAAATAGAAGTACATTAAATCAACAAAGTCGTCTTCAATTTCATTATAATATTCGCGGAGCGGTCCTAACATTACATACATCCCCCCAAAAATATATTGCGAATATCTCCGCAACCGTTTCGTACAAATATTCAAGCATTTAAAAGATTGTAAAATTTTTCTGCTCCGAGTAAGTAGCGCGCAGAATTTTAGTGTTGCTGATAATAATTAAAATAGTTTTTATATATTTTTTAATATAAAGAAGAAAACAATCAACGCCGTAGATAAAAATCATTTAATAGTACACAGCAGTGGCTTGATGTGATCGCAAGTTGAATTACAGTGCGGAAATTTCGGGCTTGAATCGCAGAGGTACATTTCACCGCCGTCCACCTATCGCAATTTTTTTAATGAAATTAGTGTCAATAGTTTGAACTTCATTTAAGCTTCAATAAGCTTGCATTCAAATCGTTTGAACTACAAACATAGCAAAGTAATTTGCGAAAACGTTTTGAACGCGAATTCTCAAATCTTTTAATTAAATGAAATTTTAAAAAAATTGGTGTCAATCAATGAATTTCTATTACCGTCGATTGAGCTTCAAAGATTCTTAATAAAAATTCAATTGCTTAGAACAATTTTGGGAGGGTCTTTGGAAATTCTATAGTAACAAGTCAGTTTTAATGTGGAGTCAGCTACCATTCAACAGTATGCAACTGCGCTTTGTTTTGAAGTCAAGATTCAAGAAGATTGAAAATTTTACGTTTTTAATTTTTATGTTCGAAAATCGATTGAGCTTTGATGAGCTTTTATTCCCATCGTATAAACCTATATAATATTTTCAACATCGCCTTCTTGCCATATGCAAATAACTAAATAGTAGTATATAATAAGGATTGCAGTTGGAATATTTGTTCTAGAAGCTCATAATTACTAAAAAAGGAAACAATAAGTTTTTTGAGAAAGTCTGTTTACAGTAGTGTTAAATTAAGATTACAGATTTGTGTCCAGCTTAAACCATAAGAATAGAAGATCATTGAAGCTCAAAAGATTCTCGATCGATTAATATTAATTTTATTTAAAAATCACGATTATGGGGGGGAGGGCGTTTCTACTACAGCCCCTCCCAAAATTGTTCTAAAGAATTAAATTTTTATTAAAAACCTTCGCAGTTCAAACGACGGGAATAGAAGTTTATTGAAGCTCAAACGTTTGGCGGGGAGGGGGGGGCAGAGTGCCCTTGAACTGTACCTAACAATAATAAAATTTTGCGAGCTACTCGTACTTGCTCGGAGCGATGTTTTTTAATTTTAAAATCTTTAAAACCTATGAAATTCAAACGACGGAAATAAAACCCCATATTAAAGCTCAATCGATTGGCGAACGATTAATATTCATTTTATTGAAAAATCACGATGGGGAGAGAGGCTAGCATTTCTACAGCTCCTTCCAAAATTGTTCTGAACAATCACATTTTTATTAAAAACCTTTAAAACACGTACGACGAGAAAAGCAGCTCATTGAAACCCAAAATTTTGATGGGGAATGGGGGGGGGGGCTAAATGACTTGAAAGTTGCTTTAATTACAAATATACGTATTATGTTCTCTTTCCTAAAATATCACAGCCGTTAACTTAAAGAAACTACTGTATTTACAAACCAGGTGCATACAAAAATAACTGTGCAAAATAAAAATTAATCCGTATAAAGGGATCACTATATGAGCAATGTTTTTAAATTGGATTGTATGGAATACACAATATTCTAGCAAGTAAATTTTTATCAGCTCAAATCAATAAAATCTTATTATTATGACGTAAACCTTTTAGATCAAATATCAAGAATACAATAGAGCAGTTATAATGATGCATTATTACCTACCAAAACATTCCCCTATTTTGGCAACTCAAAAGCTATTATGATACTGAAAACAATTTTGCTGAAAAATATTTTTGCAATATTCTTGTTCTAATGCTGTTGCACGGTTCGTAAAAGCATAAAGAGATCGAACTTAACATTTCTTGCATCTTTCCCTACATGAATTGAAAGCTGAATCGAAAAGATGCAAAACCCATTAAATTATTCTTAACGGCAATTTATTGAAGGTGTATAAGGCTGCTGTATTGGTTAACCTAGATAGTGTTTATTGCAAGTGGATGCATTTGAGGATATACAGTTTAAAAGCAATACTTGTTTAATACCAACCTTGTTAAGATCGTTTTACTGCTTTACACGTTTCGTTTTATAGCTTAGGATGAGAATGGCTTCTAGTGTTCAATTTTATAGTTTATGTATATAAAACTCTCTCAATATATAGGTAGTTATCGTAAATAAAGGAGAAGTAATACTTTCAATTTATTATCAACAGCACTAAAATTGTGACAAAAGTTATTTAGAATGCAAAATGCAAGAGTATTTTTTATATTGTAAAAATTAAATGGGTTTGGAACTGTTTGGAATTAGACCAATTAAAGCCAACCCAAAAACAACCAAAAAAATCAATTGATGAGAGTATTCAAATGCAGGGCTGACAATAAATATTGTTATCGATCGATTATATTGTTATGTTATAAGATCGTGTTATCGGACAAGCCTGCAAAATCTATTTGAAAAAATTTTCGAGTAGTAGCAGATACAAAAAGTTAAATTAACTCATTTATTTCTTATCTCTGTTTCTCCCCAAATTGTTAAAAGTCAGTATAAAGGGTTAAGAATAACCTATTACTCCTTAATTCATTTTTCGTGTAAAGCAGAACTGTGCAAAAAGTGTGGTTAAAAGTAATAATTACAATTACTAATTTAAGTCATTTGAGCTGAATTTAATGTCAATTTCCACTTTATTTTCAAACGTTGACACGAAAATTTTTTATTAAAATTTATATGCTTAATTTCAAAAACAAAGGGCAAGAAACACATTAAGAAGTATAAAGTCTGCATTAGTATACAAAAACAAAGGGCGATAAACTACTACAAGCGGAAAGAAATTTTGGTAAATACATAAATATCGCTAAAAAGAGCATCAAAAAAGTTTTATCTCTCATTCTTGCAAAAATAGACGAGCTTACATTAATAATCACATAATAATTCTTTAAATTAAAAATGGATAAATTTAAAAACTGAAAATGTACGTAGTAAAATTCTTCAGTATTCTTTAACCTACATCACATATAACATAATAATATTGAGAATATGATATATACTTCTCAATATATCATAAAAGTAAGCCAATTTGTACTGAATCTGTAAATCTAAGCTATTTGATATAGGAAACCTTAACTATCATAAAGAAGAAACTTGGGTCATATTGTCGAGAAAAATCACTTGAATTCATTGTAGTCAGTGAAAGTTAGATCGTTATGTTAAAAATACTACACAGTAAATTGTTTTTATGTTATGCTATACTAAAATTTTCCTTTAAGTTTCTCTTTTAAATTTATAACGATATTTAATATGTATTATGTAATTTAAATATAACTTTTAATTGGTAGCAGTGGTAAGCAATACATATAGCAATACAGTAAAAAAACACTTCATATTAACTTTTGGAGTACATCAAGGCAATATTTTTTAAGCTGTTATATTTCACCAAATTCCACGCGTACTTAAAAATAATTAATACTTACTGCATTTTTAATATAACTGCAATTTTTACCTGCAACAAAAAAATAATATTAATAAGATTAATATAATTCCATTAACAGTTATTACTTCATATGCAAGTATACAGATTTAAACAACGAATAAAAGTTGTAGATGTTGCTCAAACCGTCGATGTCAGTAAATTGATAAAATTAATATAATTTCAAATAACATAATGGAGAGAGTTTTAATTTATTTGTGTTATTTTAAATTATAAAACATGGCACAAAAAGAGCGAAAATAATTCGCCAGATAAATATCAATACAAGAGAGTTATTATTCAAAAGTTTATACATTCAGCAGCATATAACTTGCCAATGCACGCTGCGATGCTTTGCTTATTTTATGAAATCGGAAATTTATAAGCATACGAGAAAATAAAATCATAGCAATATGGACCTCAAGGGCTAGAAATATTCTAAATAAAACGACCAATCTAATTCTTGTATCAAATATAGTAGGTATTCGGTTGAATAAACACATCATAGCTAGGCGTGTAACTTTTACGAAATGTGCACAACTGAAAAATCTTTCTCTGACAAGATATATTTTTATATGAATTTTTACATTGCATGCCACAACTTTTCCAGCTCTCAACAGTCACTCTTCCGTTATTACGTTTAGTGTTATGTTTCCATTTCAACAATTTTCAGTTTGAGGCTTATTGTCAAATAGCCAAGTATAAAATTCATTTAAAAATCGATTAAGTAAACTTTCTGGGTGAAATTATATGTTAATGTTTTTTTTTAAATCGCCATGTTGGCAAACGAGAGTTTAATCTTACTAAAAGTTTTTTAATATAATCAATTTAGCCTCTCGTACTTGTAGATTTTTTTAATTATTCGTTCGCTTTAAACGTAAACAGTTTGAACTAGAAAAGTTGTACTTTTTATTAAGCAAAACGATTAATAAAAAGAAATTGAGATAAATTTAAACTTGTTTACCTTAAATTCGATAAAACAACTCGAATTATCCGTTAGTACTTACATAGTGGTTGTTAAGGAAATGTAAAATCAATCAACTGAAAATACTTCATTTTGGGTACTTTTCGGTTACCAATTTATTTTTATAAAATAAAATAAATTTCCAACAGGTTTTTCCAAACTATAGAATTGATATTTGCTACCATTGATACAACATATCATTCACTGTGTGTAATCGATATGTGGTAAAAGCAACGTTTAATGAAAAATAACGTTTTTTAAAATGAGAATTATTACAAAAGTTCTTTGCCAAGTTTAAGTCCTTATGTCGACACTTAAATTTTTCTGTGCTTTTTTCAACCGGGAAACTCAAATCAATGCTGTTATTGATTATAATATTGCATTAACGGACCTCGCATTTACTGTTTCACGTTTTACCGTTGTGCGATCCGTCAAAGGGCATATTTATGTTAGGCCAACGATTAACGCGATGTTGACGTAAAACTAAATCTGAAAAATTTATGAGTGTCTGCAAACGTAAAAGTGACGATAACCGAGTGGGTTGTGTAGGTGATGCGTTTTTGCCGCTTTGCCTTTTATTGGCTCATATCTTTTATCGTTGCACCAACATAAACGTACCCTAAGCGGTTCGTGTGGTTTAGTTACTTATTGTACGATTCACAAAACTTGAGTGCTCGTCATCAACAGACAGAATTTAGTAGCAACAAATAATAATAATTGTTCGTTGGATATTCATGAAAATATACATTAATGCGTTAAAATTTACGACGATCGTTGAAAATTCGTGATCCGTACTAACTACAATGGTTTTGTATGTATAGTTCCTATTTATAAATAATTAATAATATATTACCTATGTAAATATCAAAACTGTAATTAATGGAATCGTTATTTTACATAAATATAGGTACATATTATGTGTAATAGTTTTTCCTATACATGTGCCTGTGTATACTTTTATGGTCTAATATAGATCAGCTTTGGTTTTTTAGTGTCCTCTTTACACTGTCCAACCACTTAAATCTATTCCATTATTTGTGTTTATTTCTGGTTTCCGATCCCTATCAAATGGATTTCTTCAGCGACGACGCGACGTCTTGATTCATTGACCCATTTTACCTGATAAATTTTGTTTCTTATTTGGGAGATTGTGGTTTTTATCAAAAGTTCATTTAAAAACTCGTATTTTATTTAAGTAATTCTTAACTAGATTAACAAATATTTATCAATAATAAATCACTTAAGTGTACGAAATCTAGAAATTAACCGCGTCGATATCATTTTGAATTAAATTCGCGTATATTCAGAATATAAAATATTGCACAATTTCCTATATTAGATTTCCTACGAATTTTTATGGATTATTACTAATAACTAGAAATAAAATACATCATTCAAAACTTGGATGAAAACTGCATTTTCATTTGATTAAAAATGTTTCATTAAAAGTTCAAAGGAACTGGATATAGTATCGATATCCATTTTCAATCAAATAATAAATACGGACTTTAGTTTACGTTTTTTTGTAATTTTAATTTTTTTGTAATTTTAATGAATTCGTAATCTCTTCGGAATACAAAAAACTTTTATATAACTAATTCAAATATTTTTTCAATAAAATGAAACCTAATAGAAATATTTTAATAGAAGTTTTTTTAAAGAGGAATATCAAAATTTTCCGTATTATGACTTTCAATAACACTTTTACACTATCAGATTATGGAATGAAGTTTACAGAAAGTTAGAAGTTCGATTTTAAAATAATTCATCACAGATTTGCGAAGTTTAAAAATTGATTTTTTAATAAATAAGGGTTAAAAAGTTTTAACATTTTATATCTGTATTTAATTATTAGCTACACAAAATTGTACTTATAAGAAATCGGAGTTGTTATTGGGAAATCGAAACAAATTGATACATTTTAAGAGACTTTATTATTTAATGAAATTTATTATTAAGTTTTTAAGGTTGTTTTGTCCCCGAATAAGTACGTCGAGATTATATTTTCGCTTTACAAATGGGGGTGCTACGATTTGTGAGAAGCTATCCCTTGGGAGTCTACCTCTGGGGGAAAGCTACTCCAGATTTCTGATTCAAAAAATAGAAAACCACTGCCTAAACGCACCCAAGACAAAATACGAGCAAAAAGGGAACTTACGAAAAGATGGTAGGTCACTCGTGCACCTAGAGATAAGACAAATTATAACAGGGCTGTTAGGTAGCTGAAAGAACTATTAAATGATTACAAAAATCGATAAACAGCTAAATATTCCACCCATTCAATCCCCCTACCCTAGAAATCCACAACCATCTATATAAATTTACGGCAACTACGCCAACAGATTATTCTTTGTAGAAGGCAATCAAAGGAATTCAAAAATAACAGCTGAAAATTTCACCCATCAAAACCCCTACCCAAGAATCAGAAAGAATTAACGACGAAAAACAAACACCTCCGCTGCCCACCTAGTTGAAGTATTTAATCCTTTCGAAACAGAAGCTTTTTACGAAGATGTCAAAATTAATTAATTTCTCGAAGCCCCATTCCAAATAAAACTGCCAATATGAAAATTCAAGAAGATCGAAGTTTCAAGATATAATATCAAGAAAAAAGTAAATATAAAGAATTGTCTAGGTTTAGATCTAGTAACTGCAAGGGCCCTAAAGGAACTACCAGATAATGGAATCAAATACATCACTATGATTTACAAGTCAATCATCGCGAATTTTGAATCAAATTTGGTGTCAATCGTTTGTGTTCGTTTGTGTTTTCGTCATGTTTGTATGTAAAGGGTGTCCCAACAAGAGCGCCGGATTTAATTTTAAAGAAAAACACATTTATTTTTTGAATTAAGCAAACATTTTTATTTCAACATAAAGAAAAATAGTTCCGATTAAACGTGAAATACAACATCAGGCAAATGGCCACCACGAAACCTCTGGCACAGGGTTATTCTTATGTTGAAATTTTGAATAACGTTTTCGCATAAATGTGGCTGTATTTCACCAATAACGCGCCGTATTTCCTCTTTAAGATGTTCAACTGTTTCAGGCTTATTCGCATACACCTTTTCCTTCACATAGCCCCAAAGAAAAAAGTCCATCGGCGTTAGATCGCACGATCTTGGTGGCCAATGTTGATCGCCAAATCGGGAAATGACACGGCCTGGAAACTTGGTCTGCAGTAACACCATTGTTTCACGTGCTGTGTGGCAGGTCGCACCGTCTTGTTGGAAAAACATGTCCTCCACATCAATTACATCCAATTCGGGCCACAAAAACTCTTTTAACATTTCGCGATACCGCACACCATTAACGGTTGGCGCATTTCCAGTCGCATTTTCTAAGAAATACCGCCCAATCACTCCGCCAGCCCAAAATGCGCACCAAACAGTTACTCGTGGTGGATACATTGGTTGTTCGAGTATCACACGAGATTTTGAGCACCCCAAATCCGACAGTTTTGCTTATTTACATATCCGTCGAGTTGAAAATGTGCCTCATCTGAAAACCGATTTTCTTCGAAAAATCCGCATTAATTTGATGATGTTCCAACACCCAATCAGCAAATCCACGGCGCTGCTCATGGTCCCTTGGCTTGATTTCTTGCACCAATTGAACCTTGTACGCGTGCAAATGCAGATTTTTTACCAAAATTCGTTGCATAGTGCTTCTGGAAATGTTTAATTCTTGACCACGATGCCGAATGGAAGTTCCTGGATTCTCGGCCACAGATTCCCTTACTGTGGCTATATTTTCGAGTGACAGACAAGGACGACGACGAACAATGGTCTTCTGATCCATCACCGTAAATTTGGTCTCAAATTTTGTAATTAAACGCCTCACTGTCGATTCATTTGGCGCATAATTGCGACCGAAAACTTGACGTAATTGGCGAACTGTTTTCGCAAAACTTTCACAATTTTTGTAATGTGTTTTTACAATAATTAAACGTTGTTTGTTTGAATACTTTTCCATATTCTTAAATCGCGTGGTCTGTTCGTGACGACTGTCAAAGCAAAATAACCGTACAACTCGTATTGACAAAATGGCGGCAGATTTAAATCCGGCGCTCTTGTTGGGACACCCTTTATTAGCACCCTTCGCGAAATATCTCCAATTTAAGAGGGCGGGGCTGCGGAAATGCCAACATTTTTATTTATTGTCGTTAAGGTGGAAAATTTACATGCTATTTGACCAGAAGAGCAAACAACATTTGGATTTCAAACTTCATGCATAACATATTGAAATATTGGGCGTAAAGCAACTGTGAAGTTTATAAGAAAATAAATAATGAAACGCAAATGTCGTTTAGTAATCCCCATAAGAGACAATGTTAATATTAATAGAAATTCGTGTCCAGTAGATGGCGAGTAAATTTAAAACTTAATTTCTAGTCGACTTTGTGTTTGACATTTTAAATAATATCTGCAGGCATGTAAACATTAGATTCCTTAAAACTACTCTCTAATAATTTGTCATGAGGGGCAAAATGTGCCACTCTTTTTGATAGACGTTAAACGTTACGCCTGACATCTTTCGATCGCGATTTAAACTGGTTTGATAGTTTTCACACCTTAAACAGATTGTAAAAATTCTAAAAAGTTAATAATAAAAAATACTTTCTCTTTACAAATGGGGGTGCTACCATTTGACAGAAAACATTTTACTTAAATTGTTTTCTTAAATTTAGTTTTTTTATTATTTAAAATTTATTTTAATTTAATTTCATTTAATGGTATTCAACACATTTTCTTGAATATTCGAGTGATATATTCGCTTGCTTTTACCTTTATTATTTAAATTTAAACGTGACTTTTAATGAATTTTTTTATAGATTCCAAATTTGTCTTTTCCGCTTAGCAAACTCAGCTAATTTCTACCAATCTATGAGTGGATAAAAAGCCAGTATTTACTTGAAGTTTTCCAATTTTGTTCAATTTTTAAAATAATTCAACCCTTTACTTACAATTTTGTATTCATTTATCTCTCCTTAATTTAAATAGTCAAATTTATTTTAACTTCCAACTCAAATTTTGTTTATTTAAACTCACGTTTTACATTAAATTTAAATTAATTTAAAATTCTTCACCAATTCAAAACCACTTCAGGTCTAACTGTCGTTTGTGAAGTTATATCTTGTTCTATTTCAGTTGTATTTTAATAGTCGAAATGTCATCTGGTAAGGATATTTTGAGTTTATAATTATTACTGAACTACTGTATTTGTACTTAGTCGTGATTCTGAAGACGATCATAGTTGTTAATGTGTACGGTTTTGTTGAAAAACTCATTTATTTTGAAAATAGATTTTGGGACCCCATATCTCAATTCTATTTTTTTAACTTCAAATTGGTCATTTTGAAAAATAAAATATGAATAAATTAGTATTAATTTGAAAACGATAAAATTTAATGGTTGCAAAATGTACAGTTTCCTTGTTACTTAACGTAATGTTGCTACATTAACTCTTCTTTTGTCTCATGGTTTCCTTTTACTAATATTGTTTTGTATTATTAGCAGGTACTTTCTTTATTTAATTTAAAAAAATCAAACCCATGTATTTAAATTATTTGTTAATCGCTTCAAAACCAGAAATTTTCTCTAACTACCTATCACCCCAGTAACCCTTCCGGTTCTCGCCTCCCTTATAATAACTGACAAATACAGCATTGATACTCCACCCTCCAATTAATTTTGTTTTGTAATTTTGAAACAATTAAAATAATTAATTAACACTGCTCTTCGCATTTCCTAACATTCTTTCTCCTACCTTAATTAAATCTTCATAAGTTTAAATGTTCTAAATTTTTTATCCCCAGTCTGCTCGGAATTTCTTGTTTAATTAATAACCGGCGTTGTCCCTTAATTTTTGTTGCTCTGTTATATTATATAACAAGTTAATAAAAATTTTTAAATCTCAAATTGCAATATACAAATTTTTGTCATTTTTATTTAATCTTCCGATACAAAGATTATCCTTTTTTTT
This sequence comes from Podabrus alpinus, assembly GCA_932274525.1. Taxonomy (NCBI): domain Eukaryota; kingdom Metazoa; phylum Arthropoda; class Insecta; order Coleoptera; family Cantharidae; genus Podabrus; species Podabrus alpinus. The sequence goes on from OW026451.1 coordinate 45,475,929, forward strand.
CTTAAATATTTCTGTACTATTCCAAATCGTTTTTCAAAATTTTCAATTTAATTTTTCATATTACGTCAGTTAATTTTACTACTGCTAAATTTTCTTGTAGATTTCCCTTATCCATCAGTCCGTTCTATTTTTGACTAATTCTTGATTCCTCCATTTCATTTCTGTCTCAGCAGCTTTAATATTTAACTTACATTTTTTATCGAAAATTTTTCCATGTTTAGTTTTTTCTTCTTGATTATTTAAAAGTGACAAAAAGTTTTCTATTTTTTATAAATTTAACACAATCAAATACATTATCTTAAAGATTTATCTCAAATCTTTATCTCAAAAATTGAGATCAATTTTGAGGACAGTGTATTTGATTACGTTAAAATAATTTTCCTCAAAGGGAAAATCTTTAACTACTAAGTTTTAATAACTTGCAAAATAAATTACTATTAATTACCTAATTTTCTAATCAGGTAATTCGGAAAGTGATCACTTTCCGTACTTTCCGTAGATCAGTAATTGATCATTTTCGATCTATGATTGCAACTGAGAATTTTATTTTTAGTTAAATTACCTAAATTAATAGCCAGGGCACTGTTGATTATACGCAATAAATAACTATTTATTTGCTAATTGCTTTTTGAAAATAAATTATTGTGAATAAAATAGTATACACATGTTGTTGGGAGACTTGTAGATAACCTAGGCCCTTCGCACCACGATCGTCAATCAGAAGGGTTTCCAAACTCCTCGCAAATAAACTTCAAAACTCTCAAAAGCAGGCATTCAAACCATATACAAAATGAGGCGTTACAATATCTTTGAATGTAGGGGTGGTTTTTCCTTGTTTTCTCGTCAAATTGAAGTTTGATAGTTATTACGTCATACACCATGATCAGTTGCGCAAAATGAGATCAACCAGGTCTGTTTTGACAAATTGCATTAGTTATTTGTGATTTCTGATAGCCAATTTAAATGGCTGTTTTATTATCATTTAATATATTGTATTTTCTACATGGCGAGGTTACAGAGGTGACTATCCTAATGTGATGTTACATTGGTTTTGTGATTCCTTTGAATGTAGTGATAAATTGATCTTGAGTTTATTGGTATAGTGAGGTAAGTGAATACCACAATTTCCTTTTCATATAAATTCTTGGAATGTTACATGCACATTATAGGGTAGCTCCATTATTATGCATTTGTAAATATTCATCTTCAAGATAAATCTCAATTTTTTACTTTTTTATTTATATTTGGGGTCAAACCTTCAATTTGATTTCCGAATAAAATAAACAATAAAAAATAAAACCACTTTCTTCCTATTCTTTTGTTTTATTATCTTCACCTAGCACCCAGCCAGGATTATTTTTTCACAGTTTGTTGCAAGACAACCAATAAAAGAATCTACGAATTCCCACGCTCTCTGCGCTGGAGAAAAAGGCTAAACGCCGTTACTTCAAATGCTTTAGAGGTAAATTGCAATCAATTGAACAGTATTAAACTAAACTGTTTGCAGAAAATTGTGACTATTATAGCAAATGTGAATGTGCTAACTTTTGTATGTACTTGATGCAGTTTGATGTAGTTTTGATTAGTAGGAAGGATTTACATACATCGGGCACAGGTAATCTACATTCTAATTGATTGATTCGTGGTTTAGAAAGAATTTCATTTTATTTTGATACTTATACGTACATACAAACATAATGTAAATAGATAGTGATTGATTAAGACATTTGACAATACTTCACCAATGTCACTTGAAGCTGCAGTTCGTTATGCAATCCCCGAGGTTACTTTTGTTCCAAAGGTATTTTTAACAATAAAAATCACAATAAATTACTTTTATATATGGACTATACGTCCATACAAAAGGGATTTATAGTTTAACGTGGAATCCATACCACGCTACAAAAAATAATGATCGAGTGAACGTTGAGAATACCGATGTTATCCACTTCCTAGTGTTATTCTTTTTTATTCTATACGCTAGTTGCGTAGCTCCAAAAAGCGTACGAAGCGCCGTCTCGTGGATAAATTTTGTCAAAACTGGGATGGCCGAATGTTCATGTTTATATGGTAATATTAGCAAAAATATTAATTATTTTTATTAATTTAAAATATTTTATTATGTAATAATTATTATAAACTGTACTAGTCGATCCTTTAAGTTTATGTTGGTACATAACCAAGTTGAATTTTACTATATAAAATAAAATAAACAATGTTTTGTTATCAAAATTTACAAGTTGCAACTAGCGTATAAACCCAAGTGTTTAGTTGAAATAATTCGCTTTTCACATTATGAATTCAGTCCAGTTACTATTCAATGTGGTTATCAAAATATAAACATTATTGATTTTTTTCGTGGTAAATCGTTATCAAAAGGCAAGTAAATATAATTACAATACAAATTCTGTGTTGATTGCGAAAAAGTGCTTAAGTCATGTTTTTGCAAAATTGGGGTTTTGACTTATTCAGATAGAGAAAAACTTGCTCTTTCTTTTGGTATAATTGCCTAAGTCATAGCGTACATATTAAGGCAGTTATTTAATAGAATACCTTTCGCCTAAGTCGAAAGTAATCAATTTAATTGGTGTAATTTTCAGTTTTTCTCAATAATTATTTAGTTATATGCCTGTAATAACATTACATTTAATAATAAACTTGCAAAACAAAATTATATCCCTAAAAAAGGTTCCTCAGTAAACCAAATTCAATTTTGCCCATAATTTGTTTTCGCCATTATCTCAGTTTGACAAATATTGACTTAAGCACTTTTTCGCAATCAACACAGAATTAATCTGGTAAGGTCTTCCAGGAAAGCGATAAAATGTTAAATCAGGATTCTTATTCTCTGATTTATTGCATCCAACTACACAACAATACCTTTTTGCACTCATTTTTAAATCAACTTTTCTATGTGAATCTACTACTTATGTCAATTTTTAAATCACATAAAAATGTCAGAACTACCAACCATAATGCTATTAAGTTATATAGGGCATATAGAATATTATTTAAATTCAAATTTACTTCTTAATTCTAATTCTTAATGTTTAATTCGTAATTAAACTAATACTTGTATTTAAAACCGTTTGCGCTCACCATCCCAGTTACGATAAATTTGGCCACCAGGGCAGCGCCACTTGAGCTACGCAACTAGCGTATTGTATAGTTTTTATTTTCTTCGCTCTTTTCAGAAATTACGTTTTAATGTAATTATCTTGAAATTGAAACAATGTTCATCAAATTTTTTTTCACGTGGTAGCTCATACTTGAAAATAGAATATACCGAGGGCAGATACAAGGAGGTGGTAAAAGGTGTAGTTACCCCACAAATTTTTAAAAATTAAAAAAAAAATTGTTAAAAACTGTATTTAAATGACTATAAAAGAATTTTCGGACATGACAAATTAATAATTCCTGCTATTTAAAAAATTTATTTTAATTAAATATTATTGGTACAACTGGGTTAAATAAGGTAACACCCAAGTGCCACTTAATGGCATCTAGATAAATTGATCCAATATAAAAAAAAACTTATATAAATTTTTAGTGAATTCCAATTCATCAATGTCATTTCTCTGTAGTGAATTAAAGTTTTATATGTTTGCAGTTAAATTTCTTTTAGTAACGTCATGCAATACGATCGTGATTTATATTCCAATTTGAAAGTTGCATCTGAACATCTCAACGAATGTATTTTCAGCATTTGCAATAAATTATTATAAGAAAATAAAAGAGCCCAATTAATTCTGATAAAATTGAAAATGAAGAAACTTTGAAGTACTTAAAGTTTTAAAAGCGGATTAGTTCTTATTAAAATTTGTAGAAATTGTAAATAATGTCTACTGTTTGAATAATCTCTGTACAACGGAACAACAGAATAGTTTGTATTCTAAAGTAATTAATTTTTTTAGGTTTATTTATTAATTGTGCACTACAAGACGTTATGGAATGGGAATATCTTTGCCCTTTCATAAGTTTTAAATTGAACTTCCAATATTGTTCTCACAACTTTGTTCTGTAATTTTCGAACGGCGTCCTTTTGAATCCCATCGTGATAAAAAATCGATTGTTCACAAATAATTAATTGAGTAACCGTACCATAAATTGTTAATCAAGTTCATGACTGCAAACGTTTTAAATGTTAATGATCTTTTCAGTAAAATTTCGTATTAAATTCAAGTTTGTTATTTTCAAACTTCGTCGTAGAGGGAAGTTACAATGTGGTTGTTCTTTTAAAATGTTACAGCATCGCTTTTGAATGTAGTGGTTAATTTTTAATAGTAAACTTTTTAAAATTGTCGTGAAAAAAATCTTTTAAAAAGTAAAAATTTATTAAACAATCATAAGAAATTAACAGGATGTGTCGGTATAAACTCACTTTAATTTAAACACATAACAAAATATTTTATAGCAATTTTCACCATATCAATAAAGCTCTGTTTAATATTAAAGTGACCATAAGGGGTTTAATGAAGTCAAAATTACACGGTCAACAGTGTGTTGAAAAGCCTAGAATATTAAGAGAGGTGACGTCAAGCATATATTTACCTTTGAGTAATTTATCGAACTGGTATTTTAACTTGGGATATTATGTGAACCCTCTAAATTTTAGTGCCATTTATCAACCCATAAAAAGGAATTTTGCAATAAGTGAGGTGCAAAAATTCAATTCTGTGTTAATCTGTTTACATGCTTTAGAAATTTAAATGAGTCTGTTTATCATTACGGCAATAATTAAAAATAAAATTTTTATAAAATTGACAAACTACCGATTGTAAAGTTAAAATCAGAAATTTAAACCTGGGTAAATATAATAACTCATAGAAGAGTGGTAATAGAAAGCATGGGCGAATTAAAAGTGATTGATGTTAAGGTATTTGTCAAATTAATGTAATTTTAGTCAATAAAGACGAAAATATCTCAAAATATTTTGCATATAAAAATTTCACAAAAGGAATAAAAATTTACAAGTTAAAAAGTGCGGAGTCATAAATATACTAAAAATTTTAAACATTAAATGAGGAAGATACATATTTTTATCGTATATAATCAATTTGAAAACATAATTACAATATTGGCCTTACATTTTTTGAATGATAGTAATTTTCTGGCGAATATCAAGCCGATCGCTCAGTGGCGTATCTAGAACTTTTGCCGCCCGGGGCGGTTTCAAATTTGCCGCCCTTTTAACATCAATCAAATGATAGTTTTTATTAATTGATAAACATAAATAAATAATTGTAATTGAGACAAACTATAGGTGGGGAACTTTCCCATAGTTTTTGAACTATGAACTTTCGAATAGCAAACTTATGAAGTGAACAAGTTGTTTTTACAACTTAAAATATAAAAAATGCCGCCCCAAGATATGTGCCGCCCGGTGCGGACCGCGCCCACCCCCCTTTAGGTACGCCACTGCGATCGCTTTTATAGTTGTAGAAAAAACTTGTAACAGATGACCCAATATAGTAAGACAACTGTAACATGTATAGTTTGTTTCACTATAATTGAAATTAAAAAAAGTCATAGCATCAAATTACATTGATATAAAAACGTACAAACTATAAACGAAACATAATATATAGAGATAAGGTTAATTATTATAATCTCGCGCCAGCCTTTAGCAATGCATATGCTTGGTCGACAGCATATTATGTTATCTCTATATTATTATGTTTCATCACATAGTTCGTACGTTTTTATATCTACGTAATTTGATGCTATGACTTGTTTTAATTTCAATTATAGTGAAACAAACTATACATACTATACATGAATGCATAACCCACCTCTTTTCACTCTAGGGTTAATTATGGATATTTATGAAGATGCACACATAAGTATTCCATTCTTTTTGGTATTGTTCAATTGGATATAATAAATATATGAAAAAATAATTTTGACATTTAAGGGAAGCATAAACTTGGCCCGAGTTTCTATCGTATAAATAGAACATATTATTATCAAAACTAACCTTAACATATTGTCGTACTTTTTAAGGCAAGGAAACCTTTTAAAATTAAACCCTGAGGTTTTCCAAAATTTGATAACCTCTGCTCGTTATATTTTAAAATGCTCCTAATTCTTTATTACCTTTTATGCTTTAAACAAATTCCAAATTTTTGAATCTAGTAACAATCGATTTTATTTTTAAATGATGATTTACAAAATTGTTCAAAATTTTGAAATGATTATTTACAAAATGTTTATCTAGTCTAGATCAATAAAAGTTTATCACAATATCGAAATTCCATACACTTGTAATTAATTTGAAATGTTCTACCTTATAGTTTTCTGTAGGAGTACATTTTTCAATCCAATACCATATTTTAATTTCAATTCATCAGCTCAATACAACCTTGCATCCCTTCCTTAATTTCAGTGTAATTTTTCTTGTTTTCCACATTATGTCGAATTTTCCACATGTGTCCCAATTTTATTAACCAACCTTTCGACAAATCTTCACCATTCACAATACGCCAATTACATCAACTACGTTTACCCTTTTGGTAATTACAAAACTTTCAATTATCGAAGTCACCTTGAACCCCTTAAACGTGAACTTCACCCTTTGCGATTAATTCGCAATTCTCAATTTCGACCCACACTCTACGGTGGTGGATCCCCGACTTCTAATCCGTATTCTCTGCGCATTAAAATTTTCAAAAATTCTCCTGTTCTGATAATACCAACTTACTGTAAAATTTTCACGCACCATTTATAAAATTTCACTTATTTTCAAAATATTCAGGTGTAAAAAATTTAAGGAAGAAATACAACATTAACACAAATTTACAATTTTAAAACACATAAAGGTACAATGCCACCCTTGTATATAATCTTGGCTTACATTTGTTTGTTATCATTTCAAGAATTTCAGATATTTCCAATTTCAAACTTGATGCAATGAGTATTTAAATTAAATTTCAAAACATAACGAATCAGCAGGCTTTATTCAAATTTTCAACTGTCTATGTCAATTTATAATTCTAGAAATTTCCCAAAATTGTGACATTCTTGAGTCCAGTCAAATTAGACGAAAAAAGGGGTTCAGCTCGGAAAAATTCCCACCTAGCTGAATTTTGGTACACATCTTTATGACATCGTTGTAAACAATATGTAAAAAGTCGACCTCGATATCATGTACGCGTTAAAGGTTATTCGAGGTCAAAGGTCACGAAATTGGCCTTTTTTTTTAATATCTCGTTTTTTATTAGTCGAACAATAAAAAGTTATAGATACAATTTGTAGAGGAGGTAATTATCTACAAAAATGGTCTTATGACATTTTCACGTTAAGTTGACAGTTTTTGCGTTATAAGGCCAACAAAATGGACACTTTTAATGAAATATGAATTTTCAAATTTTGATCGGAAATTTTGTGAAAGATATTAATTTGCAAATGCTGCCGTTATTTGTCGTTTTTCGTCCACCATCGTCATATACTAAATCAGAGACCGTCGAAAACCGCATCCGACTCTTCCATAAGTTTTACTAAATTATCGAGGGTTCTCGCGCCGGAGGCGAATTAAGGCGAAAATTGTGCAAAAACTTTCAACGTCTCTGGAGCTCTTATTTACGAACCGATTCTTAATTTTTAAGATGCAACGGAAGCCCATCGCGAAGGTCTACCAGAGCCCTTATATAAGCTTCCTTCGTAGTTTCAACACCAAAGGCGTGAAATCGAATTTAAATTTCAAAAATTTTTTGGCTTTGGAAGCCTTGGAAGATTTTCAAAAAAAAAATTACTTTCGAAAAATTGGAAATTGGCGCCGGAAACTTTTTATTGTACAACCAGTATAAAGCATTTGCAAATTAATATCGTTCACAAAATTTCCGATCAAAATTTGAAAAATCATATTTCATTAAAAGTGTCCATTTTGTTGGCCTTATAACGCAAAAACTATCAACTTAACGTGAAAATGTCATAAGACCATTTTTATAGATAATTACCTCCTCTACAAATTGTATCTAAAACTTTTTATTGTACGACTAATAAAAAACGAGATATTAAAAAAAAGGCCAATTTCGTGACCTTTGACCTCGAATAACCTTTAACGCGTACATGATATCGAGGTCGACTTTTTACATATTGTTTACAACGATGTCATAAAGATGTGTACCAAAATTCAGCTAGGTGGGAATTTTTCCGAGCTGAAAACCTAATTTGACTGAACTATACATAGATATATGTAAATAAAATTTTCTTAGCTTTACAGTAAATAGAAAGATTCTAATATGGGGGATATTGCTTATTGTGTCTTTTATGAGGCACAGGTTTAATAATAATTATTATTATTTTATTTCCAACAGGTAAACCCAATTACGGCCAATATAAATATAACAAAAAATAGGAAAAGAAATAAAAAGAGGAGAGATATAATAACATAGAATTATATCTTCATTTTGGGGCATATACGATAAATATCAATTATGTTAACTCCCCCTCACCTTCCTTAACTCTTTTGAGTCAAAACTTTTTAGACCACTTCTTGACCTTTTTCTAAAGATTTCTAAATTAAAAAGGTTGGCATATATGGCAGATACAAATGTTTACGTTCTGACGTTAACTTTGCATATTATCAAGCTCGTAGGAACCATCATTTGTCTGGTACTGTTAAAAGAGAAAAAAGCTGCATTATTAAATACAATATTTCGTTTCATCATTCGAATCCAAGACAATTTTGGAAATGCTGGTCTTCTTGGGGTGTACACCTATCTTTTTCACAGGAAGTTTCTGCTTCTGCTGAGGTTAACTCGAACTTTATCCCCGAATCAAGTCTACACTTTATATTGGGAGGTCAGCACTCCTAAGGTGTTGAACTCCATTGTGAAAACTCTGCATTCTGATGCAGAGGACACCCAAGAAGTTTTAATATCTAATCATTTATCTGACATAGAAAATAGCACTGGAATTTTAATTACGTCGGCGATATCATTCATGAATTTCTAAGAATAATAGAGGGCCAAAGTGAATTCCTCGTGGTACACTCAAATTGGGTGCACATAAACGTATTAAATTTAATATATTCAACCAAATTGTTTATTAAATATTACACGTATAGATAAAAATGAAATAGTTCAAGCAATCCGGGAAGCAATCTAGTAATATTATTAGAAAATCTATAATTTTTAATTGTACATTTTAAATCAATCTGTTGTTTTTGTATATCCATTTATAGGTTATAGCATCAACTTCCAGATTTGTTTAATCAAAAAGATTAAACTAACAAAATTTTTAAATATCTTGTTAATTTGCAGCTTTTTAATTATTGGTACCTATATCAAAATTTTGTAAATGGTGTTTTTATGTTACTGTTAATTTTTTTCTTGTAATAGATACTAATTGAAAATATATTCAATGTTTTGTTTTTACAGAATCATCAACATGTAGTTTTTCGAACATAGATATTTATAGTACAAATTAAATTAGTTTTTTAAGGATTTTAGCAATTCATATATTTGAAAAATACTCTTCAAAAATGTAGTTAATTTATTGAAAAATGTACACATGAAATAGTCCAGGCAAGGAAGGTTTTTAGTTTGCAAAAATCCGGGCAAGCTGAATTTTGGCAGAGATGTACACTGGAGTGTTCTAATTAACCCCCCAAAAGTCCCATAAAATCCCACGCCGGAGTCCCCCACAATCGGGGGTTTTAGCTCCCCCAACGCGATTTTTTGCCGATAACTCGCTTATTTATGCTTGTATGAAAAATTATGATCAGACCATAATTGAAGAGCATAAAATTCTCTATAAAATAGTTTTTTTTAATATTTTTCCATGGCACACTAATACTTAAATTATTGACAGAAAACACGACCCACCCTTAAAAAAGAGAGAAATGTTTTCAGGCACGGGAAATGCTTTTAATAATAAATTAATTGAAATTGTGGCCAAGGTTGGAAAATGAAGAGAAAAATTGATTTTTTCAAAATTTCCCCAAGTTATAGTATCTTCCAAAAGTAACGAAACCGAAATTTTGGTTTGAGCTTACACAAGGTCTGGGCAAGCTGAAATTGGGAAAAGATGTATATTGAAGTATTCTAATAAACCCCCAAAATGTCTCATAAAAATCCCAAGCCGGCGTTCCCCCAAATGAGGATTTTAGTCCCCTAGGTGCGGGTTTTCGTCTATAGCTCACGTATTTTTACTTTTACGAAAAATTACCATTAAAGAAAGTTAAAGAACATAAAAATTTGCCTATTTTATTGTCAGTTTCAGTGAAAAGATTTTATTATTGTTGAAATTTATAGATTTTATTACTCTTTTATATGTTATACATATTTTTAACCTTTGACATCACTGAATACTGTTATCGCTTTGAACCATTGTTGATCTTTTTACCATTATGTAAAACATTTTTCCAACTCATTATCAAGTCCTGAAGATGGAGACGTAATAAAGTCTCCGAAACGTCGACGAGATAATATATTTGTTTTATTTGGTGTCCGCTTAACCCAAGAATCCTTCTTTCATTAATTATTACCATCGGACAAGAAACATCTCTCTGTATTACAGTATGTATTGTAGTACTACCTACTGCAGCGCCACAATTCATAGAGAATTTTATGGAATTTTATTTTACTTACTGGATGATCTATCGATGTTAATCAGGTTTTATCTATGTTAACTGAAAACCTGATTCACTTGCCAACTTGGTAGGATTAAATTAGAAATCAATTTTTTCTTCTTGTTATTTAACATAAATTAAATTGAAATGCAGGTCACAAAACCTGACTGTTGTACTCCCAAATTTTCTATTAAAATTTTGTTTAAGAAGTCCTACAGAGAAGCAATAAATCCTAAGGAACCGGATTGTTTCCAATATATGTAGATCGAGAAAATTCAAACTAATCTGCAATATATAAAAATTTCCTTATTGCAAGTCGTCAAGCGAGCCAACTCCATTAATTTAAATTGCTGAATAAATCCATATAAAAATTATTAATTCATGATTTATTTGATAGAATACAAAAAAGGGATAAGAAGAAATTTAAAATTTTTTATTGAAAGTTGATAAACCCGATACAATAGATTTATTATTAACTATTGTTTATTGACTTAACAATGCTTTGATAAATCGAAATAAATTTACCTAAAAGAAATGCTGGAGGAAATTTATATTGAATTTCTGCTCCTTTTATGTTTTTAATATAAAATTTTATAATCTTTTTGCATAAACATACTACGATATTATTATACAATTTAAATTGAAGTCGTCTACCTCGCCGTTCATTGTATAGGTTTATTGCTTTACAAATTTAATTCTAGATAGAGTGCAGTAAAAATAATAGTAATGATGGGTAAAAAGAGAAATATAATTGAGCAATATCAAGGTATACGTATGCAAGATGTATGAACGGATTTTGAAAAATCCGATTAGCATTTAAAAAACAATTCGATTAATCGTCCGTTGCGTCAAGTTTACTGATGGAAACTCACGCGGGTATCGTGGACACGAGTTGACTAGAAAATATTAATTAAAATAAATTTACATGTTGAAATTATAATAAAATTAAGTAAGTTGATAACTGTTTGTAAGATTGAAAATAAAAAGTTAGGTGAAGTGAAAACTAATTAAAAGTTAAAATAAATTGTAAGAAAATTAAAATGCTTTGAATGAAATAAATTGGAAAGTGCAAGCATGACATGATAAATTCAAGTGTTAAAATGGAAAAATTACAATTGCATAAAATAGAAAAGAAACTTAAAAACTAAATTTTTCTTAGGGGGAGGGGGTCTGTAGATGAACGTGCTGCTGATCGCATGGTGCAATTTTAAATTAATTTGTCAAATAATATTTTAAAATAGTCAAATTGGATACAACGAAACTACAAACGCAATTAATGGAATATCTATTGTAAAATTAAACATATACCTTTAATAAGACAAGATTTCCTAAAAGTTCCTACACAAGTATGAAGTAACTGAACTATCGTTAACTTAATAACATTAGCTTATCTGAAGGAGTGGATTGAAAGAGAAATTGAAAATAGAGTATAATTAGGAGACTTCTACGGAGTTGTAGAGAAGTTGCCAATCGTTAAAAGTTAAAATTCCCCCCTAAGAACAAACTTTATTGATTATTAAATCAATGACATAATTATGGAAGCCGACGATTTATATGTTGGTACTTCTTCAATTAATTGTTACCTTCAAACTTAGCAATAAAGTAAATATTAATTCAGTTCATAATCATCAGGTTTAGGTACAAATATTATTTCATTTGGAACATAAAATTAAGTTTTTGTTATTAGAACAGCAAAAAACCTACTCCAATTATTTTCTACTTCACTACTCTATTTTGGTACGGATGAATACCGTTTTCTTGTTATATCATTTTAATTTATAAATTTTAGTAACTCGTCACTGTCAACCGCAGTAGCTAAACGCTAAAGAATATCTTGCCAAGTGCATTATAGTACATAATCGAACCTCTTTTAGTTCTTCTAAGTTTGCTGCATTCAGTTCTGTTTGTTTTTTTACTGTTTTTTCGATACCAGTTCCAAATATTTTGCTTGCAGTTATTATTTACTTCTTCATTCTCTGTCATTTTAGAAACTCTACGAATTCTTTTTTATATCATTCTTGTTAATTTGATGCTGTTTTTTCCAGTTTAATGATTCGTAATATTCTACCTAGGAATCTCATCTCCATAACCATATCTTGTAGTCGACTCTTACATTGATTCAGAATCATAAAATGCAAATGTTGGCAAAAATACATTCCACAATACCGTGGTTCTAACTTCTGTTGAGATCTCTGTGCTTCTGATAAATTTTACTTTTAACATGTTAAAAAGCCTTCTTTCGCTTCAGTACTTTGATTAATTTCCAAATCGACGTTATATTTACCTTCAAATAATTTTACTTTAATAATGTTAATAATGATATTACCATTTATTTTGAATCCGATTGTATAAGCAATTATATTTTAAATATAATTACGTTGTGTTATAGTCATTTACTCGAGTCTCCAAATGTCACCCTGACACCCTGTCATAAGCAAAGAATAATATAGGAACTTTAACCGCTTTTAAATTTCAGTAACTTCATTGTAAATAAGTAGATAAATATAATATTTTTTAGATCAGTATTATCTTCCCATATACAAGATATATTCCATATTATGACCGGATGTATCCGGATGAACTCCGAAAAAATCCACTAAAATCCCATGTCATTTTCTCGCCCAATTGGTCATTTTCATTTCTCATCAATAATTCGTTAATTTTAAAGAAAATTATCATCATGCCATAACTGAAGAGCATAAAATTCTTTACAAAATAAACATTTCAGACTTATCTTCAGATGACATGCAAAAACATTCTATTCGAAATACTTATTATTCAAAAACGTTTTTCCAATTTAAATGTTGGAAAATAAAACTTTTCGACCTTCTGGAATTCATTTTTATTTCATTTAAAAATTCATTTTGTAGGGAATTCTAAGTTCTTTAATTTTAAGCCCATGAGAATTTTTCGTAAAGCTAAAATTAAGCACAGGTTATTAACGAAAAAATACATTAACATTTCTTTTTTTTAAATTTTAATAAAGAGATGGACTAGTGGAGATCTTATAAGCTTATTTGAATCTTGGGCAATTTAGAAAGAATTAAAATATTAGAAATTTTTCAATATTGCAAAAATAAAACGCAAACTAAAAGAATTTATATGTTTTAATAAAAGAACAGAGGTGTGACTTTTGAGAATTTTGATTTGTTGTACTTCATGAACTTCGGAGAAAAAGGATTTGTAATTGTATTTTCAGATAAGAGTAAGTTTTGATTATTGTAAGTTTAAATTAAGAAGTGAGATTCAAAATAAAATGAAAAAGAATTTAATTGAAAGTTGGTTACCGGAAATGAACGTTATTAAAAATTTTGACCAGTGTTGTGCGAAGATAACAGACGACATTATTATTATTATTTAATATACGGATAAACCAATTTACATAAATTATTTACAATTACAATATATACATATAATACAGATTTTATACAAAATAGTAACGACAAGTTAACTGCCAAGATCAAGTGCGTTTAATTTCCACATAATGCACTCTTTAAACCCGTTGAACGAGCTGTGGACGATGTCGAAACTTGGGAATTTGTTCAATTTATTTGTTGTGCGACACATTCTCGTGATGGGGCTGTTTAAACCATAATTTGTACGGTGATAACTGATGGTAAACACATCGTCAAGTCTCGTATTACGGCAAGCAACCCTAAAATTGAATTTACCTCGAAGAAAATTGCAGCTAATTTCTCCATGTAAGAGGCGATGGACGAAACAAAGTTCTGCTACTGTTCTTCTGTATTCCAAAGATTTGGTCCTACATTGCATTAGGCTCGCTTCACAAGAGAACTCATCCGCTGTTCCACTAGATTTGAAGTGGTGGTATTTTAGGAACTTGCGTTCGACACGGTTTATCCTTGAAATACAGACCTGATAGTAGGGGAACCAAACGCTTAACGCATATTCAAGTTGCGACCTAACTAATGAAAAATACAGTAGTTTGACTGTGTTAGCAGAGAAAAATCTGCTTTGTCGACGTATGAAGCCTAGTGTGCGAAGAGCCTTATTGCATATTAATGCAATGTGATTCTTGAACGATAGACCAGAGTCTATTCTAACACCCAGATCATTTATTTCAATTACACGATTTAATTGAACACCGCTTAGTTTGTAATTAAATGGATCGCAATTATGTTTTTTATAGGTGATAACTGAACATTTATCTAGATTGAGCAATAAATTGTTATCGGCACACCACCGATCCAGGTTGTCCAAGTCAAATTGTAGTAACCTACAGTCTTCAGCGGAAGCGATTGTTTTGAAAATTTTTAGGTCATCGGCAAATAATAAAAAGGAACAATATTTAATATAACGTCCAATGTCGTTGATGAAGAGCAAGAACAGAATAGGTCCGCAGTGGGAACCTTGTGGGACACCCGAGTGTACCATAATATCCAACGAGAGGAAATTCTGAATTCTCACATTTTGAATCCTATTTGATAAGTAGCTTTCTATATATATATATATATTGGCGAGTATTTTACGGACTTCTCCGTATCTCGCATCTTGCTCTCCAATCCTCTCTATCGGTCCAGTCTCCTTCTTCTAAGCCTCTGGCTTCCATCGCCTCCTTCACTTCCTGAGCCCAGGTTCTTGCTGGTCTGCCTCGCTTTCTTCTGTAACCTGGAGTCCATTGCCATATTTTTTTTGGCCATCGAGTTGTGTCCATTCGCTGCATATGGCCGAACCACCTCAGCCTCTTGCCCTCTACTGTGTCCATTATCGAACCCTTTATCTCCATTCTTTGCCGAATATCGTCATTTCGTATGTGTTCCAATCTGGAGACTGCGCAGCTGCGTCTCCAGAAGTCCATCTCTAGGGCTTGCAGTTTGCCTCTATTTCTCCCGTTTACTACCCAAACTTCCGAACCATAAGTCGATATGCTTTCCACGATTGCTTTGTATATATTCTTTTTTGTTGTTTTCTTTATTTTATCATTCCATAATATCGGGTTCAGTTGCTTTCTAACCATTTAATAACCTCAGGTCCGAATCCCAGGGAAGTTAATTTGGCCAGAAGGGCTAAAATGGAGATACGATCAAAGGCCTTAGCAAAATCTGTATACACAGCATCTACATGTTTACGATCTTCGAAAGCATCAAAAATTTGAGTGACGAATGATAATAGGTTGGTGGTTGTCGAACGACCAGGAAAGAACCCATGCTGATTTTCCACTATGTAATTTTTGGTAGCTTGCAATAGTTGTTTGGACACTAGTTTGTCAAGCAACTTGGGAATAGTGGATTGGATCGAAATACCCCTGTAGTTCCTAATATCACCACGTTTACCTTTTTTGAAAATAGGAGTTATAAAACTTTTTCTCCAGATATTTGGGACACGACCACTCGATAATGATAGTTTAAATAGTTTAAAGATCGGGTCAGATAACGAATATTGACATCTTTTTAAGAAATACGCTGGGATTCCATCAGGTCCACTGGTCAAACTGTCAGGTAGTTCAGAAATGACATTGAAAACTTCTTCAATAGTAACACTAAACGCATCACAGTTAACCTCGTTGAGTTGTTCATAGCTGCAGTTAGCACCGTTATTACTTGAATAGACTTCGGAAAATTGTTTTGCGAATAGGTCGGCACATTCTTGACCCGAAGAGCTAACGACTTCGTCTAAGAACATACAGGCTGGATAACCTTTAACTTTATTGCAATCATCAATATAGCACCAAAACGATTTGGGATTAGCAACGATTGAATCTTCTATCTTGTTAATGTAATTTTGATGAAGCAAATGGTGAGTATTTTTGGCTTGGTCGCGAAGTACACAAAATTGGTGATAATGATCTAAACTACGGGTTTTCTTAAATTTCTTGTGCATGACTTCTTTTTGAATAATTAAGTTGATCAAGTCCTTGGAAAACCATTTCGGATACTTTGAAACCATTATTTTCTTACGTGGAACATAGGCATTGATGATGAGCCCTATTATCTTATAGAAGCGGTCTACAACTTCATCGATATTATTGCAATCGAAAATCTCAGTCCAATTATGCTCTATCAAACACTGATTGATGATATCAAAATCGGCTGATTTGTAATCAAAAATATAATTAACAAATTCCATATTCGATTGGGATGCACTAATACTAGGAACATTAATCGAGTAAGCAGTATGGTGGACAGATGTGTTAGATAATTGGTCGACTGAAGAGATTATAGAAATATCATCAATGTTGGAAAAGATCAAATCAAGTATTACACCACGACTGTTAGGTATTTTGATATTTTGAGCCAGATTGTGTAGTGACATACAATCACCAATTGCATCGGTTTTACTACAAGCAATGTCGGAACTTACCGAACACGAGCCATCGATAGACCATTTAGCTTTAGGAAGGTTGAAGTCGCCACCAATGATAAATTTGGATTCTGGAAAATGATCACAAATATTGTCTACCATACCACAAAATTCTACATAGGCAACCAAGTCAGCATCGGGAGGTAGGTATACTGCACCAACAATTAGGCTACCGATACGAAGAAAGATGGTTTCCACAGTATTTATCGTTTCGATCTGTAAACATTTAAATTTTTTGCGAATTGCTATTAAAACCCCTCCACCACGACTTTTCCGACTAGAGGTGCAAGAACGGTCGCATCTAAAAATGTTAAAATCAAAAAGCTTAAGTTCGCTTGAAGCAATACCGTCGTCCAAAAATGTTTCCACTAGAATAATGATGTCATAGGGGCAGCAGTTAATGTTAGCGCTGATTTCATCGATTTTGGTCTTAATACCACCACAATTATGCATGTATAACCTAAAGGCGGGCTTGTTGTTATGATCACTAGGTCTTGTGTGACAGGAATCATTATTACTAATTATCGAGTCGTGCAAAATTACCTCTTGGTCCTCGAAAAAAATTGAACCGACGAACTACGACACCCTTAGGCCAGAAATCTGGTTTAACGAGTGAGTCCAACAGAGATAGGTTTGCTCCCACTTTGAACGATGAGACATCGTTATATGTATTGAGTATATTACAAGAAAAATCATTTCCTGGAAGTTTACCCCTCATATATGATATAATACTGCTTTCCGTAGTGTTAACAGCGACTCGACTCACATGAAGCCAGCATTTACTGGCATCAGAGATTAGACAGGAGAAAGGAAAAGGATGGACATGTAAAAGTTTTTGGATGAGACAATTTAAGTTGAAATATAAAATTTTTGGATATTTTTCGGAAAATTATAATCTAATTGTGTTGTATTTGATGGTAAAAATTAGGTTGCTTCATAAAGTGTCCAGTTCGAGATTGAAATTATATAAACTGGGATAATACTGGATATTGGATTACCTACAAAAGCGATATGATAGAAGTGGAGAATTTTGAATGTCGTCTATTTGCAGTAAAAGTTTGATTAACAGTAGCTGATCGGTACCAGCGTAGGAAAATTTGAACTTACTGTGCGGTAAGGAACTGTTTTTTGGAATTATTTAAAGTTTATTCAAAAACTAATTAATTAATAAATGGTGTACGTGAAAGTAAAAAAAATTGTATTTCTACCCATTTTTAGGAAAACCTGCTCTGCATTTTTGTAATTATATTTTTGTCATATTTTTAGTTTTGTTGAAGGTCAATATAGAAAATTATTTTGCTTGCGTATGAAAATTTATTGAGGATTGCGTTATGATTTTGTTAAAATAATCTCGATAAAAAAAATCTTACCATTTTTATTTTTGGCGGCTATGTGCAAGATTTAACAAGATAAAACAGCAATATATTTTGTAAATAAATTTGTACTCTAATTTTGAGAACAATTAAGGGCTCAGATGAATGTTTTTCCATTTGTCGAATATTCAGTATCTTTAATACCTTGGTTATCGCCACACCAAATATCGCTATTCTATGTACTATGTTATCAACAAATATTATGTATTGGAAAATTTATAAATCTTATCAGACACACTAAAATATTTGAATTAAACAATAAGTGAGACGATTATGTCGTACCCCTATTGTAAAACTGTTTCAACTGCAAAAAATTTTCAATTTTTGAGATGAAAAACTACATTTTATTTATTGAAATGATTGATTATTTTGATAAATGTGCAGGCCGACTCTCATTAATTTGATGGAGAACCCCCTTTTTCAGTTTTATTATTTTATCTAGTATTTCAAGTCCTGCCCTGTCACAGAGTGGTAAATAAAAAATGCTTTTATAAGTACTTATAAACAAAATTTCTGTGCTTCTCACATATTTTATCAAAAACTGCGATTATCTCAAAAATTATTTTTGTGAGTTAAGTCGCTCTTCCACTTGGGTCTTCAATTGGTGGAGAAGTCGGCAGATACTTTTAAGGGTTTATTCCGACACTCAAATACCATCATTTCTACCAAATTTCAGTTTTCCCAGAATTTTCGCAAGCTCAAATAACGTCCTGTGATCTTTTGCGTCCTAGACTACACCAAAGCCTTTGATACTGCACAGTGGAACCATCTGTAGGGCATACCACGGGAGATGGCTTCTAATAAGGCTTTATGTGGGGAATAGATAATTATAAAAGCGACAGAGGACTGGGAATAGGGACCACCCAGGAAAGATAATATTCAATCTAAGATGAGCGGACGCCACAACTATCATAGCCAGTTCAGAATAAGAAATGACTGAGTTCCTACGATGAATATAGAACAAGAAAGCACAGAAATGGGACTGAAACACAATTGGGCAAACTGCGCACTACTGGCGATGAGCCGAGCAAAGAGATATTGAAAGAAAAGCGGAAATTATATATCTAGGAACACAGAGGGTTCCGAGAGTGAAATCGGAAGGAGAATTGGAATAACAAAGCTGGCGCTGACTAGATTGATGAAAATATGGAGAGATCATCATATCGGAAAACAATTAAAAAGTGGAGATATTAGTACTCACTCTTGCCACATACTGTCCACAATCTGGACTGTGTAGGCAGGAGGATGGAAGCCTTCGAGATGACATGTTATCGAAAAATTATGCGCATTCCTTGGACAGCCCGCCGGACACATATATAGATATTTATTATGCGGGAGTTAAAATATAGAAGCCACATTTTTCAGCTTTGTTGCCTGGAATATGACCCTAACGACTGATTAAGTGGGAGCTTTGATTTGGAAAGAGACGCGTGGCGTGGATATGCCGTCAATGAATTAGAGAAATGATCGAAAAAAACTGTAGGGCTGCATTTGATGAGAGTGGCCCACTACTCTGCAAAAGTCTAAATCTCTAAATAATAAGAAGAGAAAAATCTAACAGTTTCTTCTTTAAGTTTGTATCTTTTATGATTGAATATGTTTACTGATCAATTCTCATCATCATCAGCCAACCACTTGTGTCTCCCCTAGGTTTGTCCACCTCTCTCTGTCCTGTGCTGCCCTAATCCAATTTCCCACCACTCTCCTCGATTCTACTGTTTAGTTTATCGTAGGAAGAATATTACCAACAAGATGAAAAACATCGAGACATCATTAAAAGAGAGTAACGGAAATCTTCATATGATTATATTATCGTATGTTAATTTTCTAGCGGAAAACAAAATTTTAATTTAAATGTTATATATTTTTAAAACCTGCATACGTTCTAAAATACCCTGTAAGAAAAATATTATAGCTTTGATTATATTATAGTACAAGATACGCAAACCTTATGGGATCATCTTTTTTATTAAATGTTAGTGTTTTGGTAAGGGATCTTTTTTATTATTCTGCCACTTAAATTCCATGTAGCCAATTTAATTCAATTTAAATCTAAATATTCTACCGCAATGTTTATTAGTATAAGTTTATTGCTTTACTAACTAACCAACGTATGGCAATAAAATAATAGTAAAGGGTAATAAGAGCAATATATTTAATGCTGTAAGGTATATAATAATTTATTATGTACATATATTATGCAGTGTAATAGTAAAATATATCGGCAACAAGAGAAGATTTCCAAAAAGTTTGTGCGCAAACGACGATAAGAAAAACATTTTTAAGTATATTAATAAAAAAAGAAATAAGTAAAAGAAGTTAATAAAATTATGAAGCAAATTGCCAATTATATTCTAAGTGAACTATCGTTAACTTAATAACATTTAAGCTTATCTGAAGGAGTAGATTGAAAGAGAGATTGAAAATAGAGTATAATTAGGTGACTTCTACGGATTTGTAGAGAAGCTGCCAATCGTGAAAACTTAAAAATTCCCCCTGAGAACCAACTTTATTGATTAGTAGATCAATGGCGTAATTATGGAAGACAACGATTTATGTTGCTATTTCTTCAATTAATTGTTAATTTCAAACTTGGAAGTAAAGTAAATGTTAATACACTTCATAATCTTCAGATTTAGGTGCAAATATATGTCATTTGGAGTATAAAATAAATTTTTTGTTATTAAACCAGCAAAAAACCTTCTCTAATTAATTGCCATTTTGGTAAGGGATGACGGATGAATAACGCTTTCTTGTTATATCACTTTAATTGGTAAATTTTAGTAACCCGTCACTGTCAACCCCAGTAGCTACATGTTAGAAGAATCTCTTGTGAAGTAATTACAATCAAAAACTTCCCTGTTTTTTACAACTTCGAGTCCTTTTTAATGGAGTTACATATATGAATATTTCTCATAAGTAGGTAATAATTATTAACAAAATCGTCTATACGGGAAATTAAATTTTACTAACATCTAAATACATTTTTCAAAGCAAAAAGTTAATTTGAATTCCACCATTTTAATCGATACCATTTTAGCTGAAAATGAAAAAGATGATTGTAATTACATTATAGTAATTCAACTGCATCAGTTTTAATTACATTTTTGAAATAAAGCACCTGCAGGTTTAAAATTCTGCAAATTTACGATGGGGTTTAATACATAATTAACGAGAATATTTAAAATAATTTACTATTTTTCAGAATCGTCTTCCTTCCATCACTGCACTATGGTTAAAAATCCTCTACTCTCCCTAGCTTACACTAAATAAAAATGCTTCGATGCAGTTGTAGTGTGATAGTAAAAGACATGTGCAGTCAAGCATTTCGAACATCGTCGCTTTTCTGTTTGTTAAAATTGTGCTGCTGGAAAAATAAAACAAGTTTTTTTAATTTGTGCATTAGTGGAAATATTTAGTTTTCAGCAACGCATTTCAAATGCATTTAGGTGTATTTCTTTAAAGAAAAACCTTCGAGACTTTCAGTTACATCAACGAAGTTGTTCATTAATTATTCTTATTCAGTTCTTCAGCAAACTTGCAAGACATTTTTCAGAGATTTTAAAATATTTTTATCATGAAACAAAATTGTGTATAGTAGTTAATTTTATAAAATAAGTCACTAGGATGGATATTTTAGATCTAACGATATAGAGAACTTTTTAAAATTTTTGTCGCATTAAGAAACGACAGCGTTATAAAAGAAAAACGCTGATAAAATAACATAAAGAAGTAACAATTTACAAAATACTACATTATAAAGTGGTAGACGCTAACCGCAGCTTGATAAACTGCTTTTCCGGATTATGGCTTTTCAATGACTTTTGGTTTTCCGCAACGATGTTACTGTTTGAGTTTTGAACTTCGAAAATTTACCAACTTAAATAACAGCGTAATTTTGGAAATAAAACAGAGATTAGTTAACAGCAATTTACTCATATTCAAATCAAAGCGTTAAAACATTTCGGGATCATCAAAGTGCTTAATTTTTAGATTTATGGGGTCGCTAAAAATACCATGAAACAACCCTCTCTTCAAACACAGTCATCTTTTCCCATAAAATAAACTTGTTATAATATAGACTGGATGGATAAGCAAATATACTAAAAATATCATTTTCAGAAGAAAATTTCTGGAAAAGTAATCTCTTTATAAAATGAAACAAAAGTGAATATTTATTCAAGGAAAAAATAATATTGAAACAATTAATTACAAATTTTTATTCTTTTTAATTTAATCATAAGTCTAGGCAAGTAAAAAATTTATATTTTATGTTGTATGTAAACAAAGCTTAATGTGATTATTTAAATATCACAATGTCAGAAAGGTGAGGTACTTTTTTTGAGCTTTAAATTTGTAGTTAATAAATTATTAATTAGCGGTGATGCTGGCCGTACGTTAGGCTTAGAGCTAAATAACAAGCAACACCTTGCAGGAAATTACAACAATTATTCTCAACACAAGGCTTTGCTACAGACAAATGATTGTGCAGTGGGTATTTAGTTTGATTTACGCAATTGTTCCGCATAATATACGCAATATTAATCTTACCTGTTTGACTACAATGCTTTATAGTAGCGAGTAATGGTAAGTCGTCCACAAGTTATTTTGGCATTTCAATAAGCACTTTATTTCGTTTTCCGATGTTGTATGGATCAGATATACAATTTGTTTTAAATTCTCATTTTGATGCAAAAATTATATCGGTTCAATTGCTTATCCTTTTGTTTTGCGCTTGTGGTATGGAGTCATGGAGTGAGATCTTAACCCCCTGCATGCTTGGATGCCATCCTCATTTATTTCGTTCTGGATCGTCACACAATGATAAATAACGTAACAAACTACGACCTTCAATTACTTCCCAAGATATTTTGCTTTTTTTTTTAAAGCAGATCCTAACGAATCCTTAAATACCCATCCAGATTAAATGCATTTATTTGTGTGTGTTTGTGTAAGAATACAAAGTGAATAATAAATACTTAATTCAAAACACGTAATTCGATATTTACGGTACACTAAATTTCATATTTTGCCAAAACGTTATCTCAATAGAAACTTTCCACTGCCTTTTAAAACGTGATACTCCGTTATTGTGTTTTGCTTCCACCGCACCGTTACAAAATTTTTAATGAAAATTCTATCGAAATATTCAATTTAGCAAACAAAACTGAAAGGTTTAATAAAACTCAAAAATATTTAGATAATCTTCGTGCTAAAAAAAAGTAATAGAAATTGCAATAATTAAAAATCTGCCAGGGCAGCGAATAATTTTAATTTCTACAATAATTGTCAAGTCAAAGACGCAATATTCACGCTTCGGACAAAATGTACTTAAAGCTTCTAAACTAAACAAACATACCCACCGCTTTCTTATTGATTTTCCTTAACGTTTCATCATTTTCACTTATAGTGGCAGTTGCAATTTTAAAGTCATATAGGAATGAAACAAAAATTCTTTGTAAAACTTTTTACATTAAATATTTAAGATTAAATTTATAACATTCTTCCTATTTTCGTTATGTCACCTTATCCTTCATGAAAATTTATTCGTTCTGATATAATATTTATATTTTAAACGTCTTGCAACGTGGTATAATAATTGTGTGACGGACATTTGGGGTCCTGCAGTTATGTGGATTTTGTAGAATCGATTTTTACATTGTATATTCCTCATCAAGGATGGAAATAGTATATATTAATTACCAAATGGGGTACCGACAAAAAAATTTGTTAGTGTTTTTTTTCTTCATGATATTTTACAAAAAAATGTCTATCACTTAAGTATGATTTTAAAATTTGGTAGAAGTGATACGGTAGACTCTTAAGTTAGTAATGAATCGATTCTTTTTTTTCGGCCATTCTCTGTCCATTCGTGTATATAACCGTCTCCTCTTCACCTCAACTCCATTCCATTCCAGGTCATCTGTCGCCAATTATTGCTTGCTATCTGTTTAATGTCGCCTGTCCGTTTTCTATTCTGTCTTCCCACACTTTTTCTAATTTCCTTTGGTCACCATTGTACGATTTTTATGAGCATCCTATCTTTCACTTGTCATACCACATGTTCAGCTCTTCGTCAATTCAGATCTGCCACTCGTGCGATCACGGCGGAGTTTTTTTAGTTTTAGAAAGGATTTATTTAGAAATATATGAATAAGAAATCCGTGCAAAGTAAGAACTTTATTCTGTCCATCTCTCCTCGGAAGACAATGTAAAATCACTGAGGTTATCTGCTATGAGCGCCCGTCTCGAAATGAAGTGTATTTCACTTCCCGTAGTTCGGAGCCCACGTTAAACAAGTGGGTCCTCTATGTATTATGTGAAAATAATTCAAACGCACATCACATGCATAGAAGAAATGGGTCACAACGCTTCTGTCAAAGACCCATCACGACTGAAGAAGAAATAAGAAATCAGAGAAGCTCTTCCACTATATAGAGGGTGGGTCAAAAGTCCGGATATACCTTGATAAGTTTTACACGAATAGAGATAGAGGTTTCAAATATTGAGGAATTTTGTCGCATCATAGAGGCTATCTTTTCAATTGGGAGGCACTTACCCTATGCTTATAAGGAAAGATAGTGGATTAAAGATTTTAAATGGCATAAGCGATCAAACTCACTTCAAAACGAAATAGGATGAATCTAAATAAGATGTAAAATTTTTCACTATTTAACAGAAAATTAAAAATCATTGATTTTTTGCCAAGGAACTTTGCAATCAATTTGGATTTTGTTTACTATTCTAAAAGGAATACTCTCCAACAGTAATATCACATAACCATACATTTTTATTGAACGAAGGAACAATAAAGTCTTTGCTAAAGCAACAAAAATTTTATTTTTACATGGTCTGTTCAGCTGCATGATCAACTGCAATGTTTTGTGTGCTTTTTTTCTGTTTAGGAAACCCATAAAATTTACTAAAGTGAAAACAAGAAATTACCCTATAAATTATGCTGCTCTTAGTTCAGTGCCTACGATGGTTATATTCACCAACTTTTGTAAATAACGATCTGAACTTCGATCTACTTCATCACTCACTAGCTATATGTTCTAAAAGATATTTTGGAGCACTGATCTGACTAGTGTTTGATTTCAATATTCCATCTTTTTCTTTCCTGTTATGGTATGTTTATTCTTGACGACGGTATGCAAAGACAAAAGTAGGGGATGCCGCTCTATGACGTTGAAACTCTGGAACCTATTTTTCGATTCCTTCTACCGAAAACGAAGGGCAGAGCTGCCTCATTCCTGTGGCGGGGGGAACAGAATGCACCACTTTCCATTCCACACTTTGGAATTATTGGTAAATTTCCTCACGGTTTACTATATCTTTTGTTTTTTAATTAAATCAATCTTGCTTTCAAAGTCAGTTTTACAAACACCCAATGAAGTGAGTCAAGCAAGCTCTCCGTGCGAAATATCCCGCACCGTCCCACTTAAGCACGCAAGTTTTTCTTTTTTAATTTTATTTAATTGAATAAATTAAAAAAGCATAAAAAATGTCATGTTAGTCATCAACTTTAAAACTGATCCTAATCTTTATTTTCAGAGAGCCGAAAAGAACTGGAGAAGTCGTTGGAATGAGAAGTGTAGGCACTATAAGTCCTGAAATAAATACCCAGAGGCGTTGATCTTTGACAACAGCAGTTGTTACCAATTTTAATTAGTTCACAAAAATAATTACAGGGTGTGATGATGGTGTTCACATATTAGTATGGAAAAAAGATACCCTCTTGTGTTCAAGGAATATCAAAGTGTTCTTTAGCCGGCTGCTCGCGATTTCAATTCAAAATTCAAGTACTGAATTTTTCGTTGGCTATTAGCATTTCTTAGATGGAACTATGCTTCATCGAATGTGATATATTTTTGCCATTTATCACATCTCAGTATGGGATGTAACCCTAGTGGGTGCTGATGTCTTTTCGTAACACTTTTTTCAGAAATGTAAGCGTCCTTGGTTTCCCATTAATATTAGGTTTAAATTTTGATTTATCGTAAATTATACGGAATGGTACCTTCAATTGTTTTGAAATAAGCTACCATATGATTTCGTATAGGGGATTCTCCTTGGACACTATTTTCTTTTAATGTGATAATTCTCTACTTTTTCGAGTTTGATTTTTTGCCACTACCTCTCTTCAGGTTTTAGATTTATTTTGTGAAATTCTGTATTTTTTGTAGCTAAAGAGCATTTTGTACATTTACTTAAAATTAAAAGCATTACCGGTTTCTCGTTAACTACAATAATTAAGACTAGACTGAAAATTACTAACAGCAGTTTACTACTATCATGAATTGGCAAATCATCAACATTTGAAGCAGACTCACCAGTGACAACACTAGTAAGTGAATCTTTTGACATTCCAGTAGAAATCATCTTCGATGGTTACATCTTCGAAAAATTATGTCTATGTTTTTTTCAATTTAAAAAAAAATTAAGGAAAAAATTTGAAGGAAGTTGTTCGGTTATGGACCAACAAGGGCTTATGCGTTTTCGTAGTAGTCGCTCCGCCGAAAATATCGTCACATTGAGTCAAAATGTGACCTATGGATGAGAAGCCTTATTTTAACACCTTAACCAGCAATTTAACATTTCAACATTTTGAATTGTACAGAATGAACTTAAAGAACTTGCGGTTTCAACAGGTTGGCGCACGCTGGCACAAAACGGACGAAACATAGAAGTTATTCTAGGCGATATTTCCTGGCTGTGCTATTTTTCGTTTCCCAGATAATTTTTAAAAAAATTTTGAGATAGCTCCAAATCCTTCTCTCTGGGGTAGTATTATAGTAGTCTACGGGGACCCCTTAAACTACTACTAAAACTTGATTGGAGACTAAACCAATAATTGCAGAGGATATCGACATGCTGGAGAAGTTTTTTTTTTCAGGCCAAAAATAATGAAAACTATAATATACTTGGTGAAAATATTCAGAAAAACAGAAAAATATTGTAAAAACAAATTTAAAAACGTAAAATTATTAAAATAATAACAGTTTGAAGGTGACCGTGCCCCCCCCCCCACCTTGTGACCGTCACTGACATTAGATTTTAAACCAAAAGAAAATTAAAAATCTCATCGTATTTATTCACCTTAGATATTATTTTTTTATGTCCTTTGAATATTCATTATATTCTGAGTTTGCATGAACAAAAAAAACCAGATACCAATTTTTGAACCAAATTTCGATATCTAATTGAACAAACTAACATAAAATTAGATTTCTTTTATTTAAGGCATAATTAATTAGAAAATAATATGTATATTGTAACTTTCAAGCGCCTACAACTCAAACTGGTGTTAATGTCGGTTAGATGCCCATTTTTGTTCATTTCCAAACATGTTCACTTATTTGTTTATAATTAGCTGTAAATAATTATTGTTTTGTTTATTTCCAAGTAATTAGCAATCTCAAATTAGTTATACCTATCGATAGTCAAAGTTAGTATTGGTCAAATTAAAATAAAATAAATTTTATTTTGGAAAGTTAAAAGTTTGCTTATTGATGTATTTGCTTTTTCTCAAGGGTATGAAAATCAGGTTTCGATTTTGTTTTTTAATTTTCTATCCCTAATTTAAAGATTCAATAACTGAACAATATTTATTTGTCAAAGTATGTAGTAAATCTAATACTGACATATTCATCTCGATTTCCTCCTTTAAATCTTCCTTTTGCAACGTAAGTAAAAATAATTCAAATGTTTGTTACGTTTGATAAATTCTTCCTCTTATTCAGATCTCAGAACTTGATATCGTTAAGCAGGTTAAATTTTATATCGTTCTTATAATAAAGCTTCTGCGATGCTTTCCATTCTTCGAGTTTGCTTGAAAGACCCTCAATATTTTTTATATGTTCACTAAATAAATTTTTAAAACTTAATTTCAGAAGGTTATGTTTTTCTATTAAATTTGAAAATAATGCAAAATTGCGTATTCTCGGTACAACTGAAATGTTCAAACGAAACCCATCTCGTACCGGAATAGCAAACGGATATTGCAGGTTTGTCTGCGGCTATCGCCAATCGAGTTGTTGCTCAACAGGTATATAAAATGCCAGGCCAACTTATTTTCCTTTTTCGCGAAATTAAATTCTGTAAACCAAAACAGTAGGTAGGTACTTTTATTAAACTCAGAATTTATTATATTTCAAATGTTGTATTTTAATCTATTGAAGAAAAGTTAGAAATCCGGTCAAAAATTGAAAATCACACATTACTTCATAAGGTGTTAAATCTCAAAGACACTGTTATAGAAATACGAGTACATAATTATATAGAGAATAG
Organism: Podabrus alpinus; assembly: GCA_932274525.1. Classification (NCBI taxonomy): domain Eukaryota; kingdom Metazoa; phylum Arthropoda; class Insecta; order Coleoptera; family Cantharidae; genus Podabrus; species Podabrus alpinus. The sequence continues at coordinate 45,504,486 of OW026451.1, forward strand.
TTGGGTGACAACGAAAAACCTGAAAAGAATTTGAGAAAACCGTCATCCCAATATGCGGAAAAGTTCTGACCAGACAAAACCCCAAGATGTACCATCCCGATTTAACGTCTTGGTTGTCTATTGATATATCTTCTGATTTCACCTAAAATTAATGTCTTCGTAGTAATATAAGGCACAGCTGTCTATCAATTCCTTTTCTTTTCTATTCATCTCTTCGGTTTCTATTAACCTGAAAGAAATTACCATAATTCTCCCCGCTTACAATTTAATTCACTCACAAAGCCAGCAACAGATTCATTTGAACCACAAAGAAAACCTATTGTTTTTCTTCAACTTTCAAAACCTAATCCTTCCCTCTGGAAGTTTCCAAAATAATGTACTTTATTGTGCACTTTATCAAAATGTTGTAATGATAGATTAAGAACGTAAAATTTGGCCAATATGCAAATAGTAATATCCTGGGGGGACTGCAGGATAAAGTTGGTTTAGCATTCCACATGATTAAGTTCAAACATAATAGCAACCGTACCGTAAAGTATTACTGTTTTGTTAGGAACTGTGATTTCACCTGAAAGTCGCCCCGTGTAACCGAAGCTTAAAGGCTCTTTACATTTCTGCTTACATCTCTTTAGTTTTTCCTGTTCCTTTTACTATTTTGTACATAATAGTACAAATACTAGAAACATAGAAATTTTAATATTCTGTGTTATATATTTTTCACTGTTCAAAATCCTTGATCGACTTCTCCAAAGATATTATTTAAATACCTTGAAAAGGAAAAAATATTTAATGTTAATGTAAAAATTTTATTAAAATTCAAAATTTAATTTTACTTTCTCTTATCGCTAAGGGATTGAAAAATTAGAATACTGGATTGATTTTCTCTTGTCAAATTCAAGCCACTGACTTTTGACATTCATACGAAGTTATCGATTTAACTTGAAAAGTATTAATATTCCAACTTAAAAGTTTTTGCAGATATATAATTCTATTATATTATTGAGTTATATAGAATTTATATAGAATTGCATTAGAATTTTTGACTTACGTACATTATGTGGGCAGAAATGAAATTGATATTTTCGTTCTTGTTATTCATTCTAAATTTTTTTTAATAAAACATTATTTTTTATTTAATAATAATAAAGTATGAAGTTCTGGGAAAGGGTATACTGGGGAGACAATTATCTGTTCTCCATTAAACACAAAGGGGGTAACTGCAGTTTTTATTGTTTTGAGGTAGGTAATCGATGTTTTTACAATAAAGGAAATGATGTCAATATTTGCAATAACAATTTTTGTTTTTAAGTGCATGTAATTTCATGCTCATTTCCGCGATTAGAACCCGGAAATCCCAAACCCACTGTGGTGTAGTAAGTTTGCTAAACAACAAAATATTATTTTATAAAATTTAGTGACGAATTATATAAATTTTATTATTATTAACTATTCTTGGCACTATGCTGTTTGTGTAATATTGTATATAATTTACCAAAATAAAAAGAGTGGTAAATAAGGTATATTGAGCTGATTTGACCTTAAAAATTTATGTGGGGTTATTATGACCCTAATTTATGTCTGTCTAATAATTTATGATTATGAATATTATGTTGTAGTTGACTACCAATATAATTCTTCTTTATCAGCCACTTCAGCAGTCCAATGCCTCTCCTCACTTTTTCCACTCATCGCTGTCTCCATTATTAGCCTGCTGCTATTTTTACGTGATCGACTCGTCTTTTCTGACCATTTGACCATTTGATTGGATCTTGTTTGGCTCCGTACCCTGCTCAGTTCCATTTTTGCTCTGCCACTAAGGTGATAACCTCCACTATTGCTGTTCTTTTACGTATTTCTTCGTTCTTAATTGTATCTCTTATATAGGTTTATATTGAACATAATGCGTTCCATTCATTGAGTTGTTGCAATTTTTGATGGTTAGTGCCATCCTCTCGAGACCGTACATCATAACTGCGAGAACACATTGGTCAAAAATCTTTCTTTTCATGCATATGGGCAAATCGTTGTTCTTAAAAATAATTTTAATTTTCCCGAAGGCTGCCCATGACAAACTGGTTGTCTTTTCCCAATACTATTTTGTATCCCAGGTGTATGTTTGAATTCGGTCACCTTCTCTATTATGTAATTTTCTAGCGTTATGATTGCGCTTTCTTTACTTATAATTTTGATCTTTATGAGGTTCATCTTGAATCAACTTTAATCAACTGTTTTAACTTAATGTTGAGGTGAGATTGTTTGGTGAACGCTATACAGTCTGCGAAAACACACTAAGCCATATCTATAAAACTAGCAAGGATAATTTTTGTTATAAGTCAAAAACACATAACACCATTTTTATACACTCCATATTTAAAAAAAGTATTAAATCAACAAATATTTTTAAATATCAAACGAAAGAATATTGTAGTTTATACAACAATCTTTCATTCAAAATTCATATATAACTCCATGTCATCGTGATAGAAATAAAAATTATTTCGTCACAATCTTTCAGATTCACTTATCTAAAAACTAAGAGTTTTGACTTAATATATTTTTGCAGAATACCGACGATATGCTCCGTCAATTTTAATGCCCCTGGCTTCTCACGAGAGATATTTGAACACATCCTCGAACGCCAGTGTGAAAAGCTTTGGTGAGATTGTATCTCCTTGTCTGACACCTTTTTCGATCGATGTTTTGTCCGTTTTCATCTCTTCTGTTATTTTCACGTAGAAAATGGCATGGTACATCTTGAGTCGATCCGTGCATTTTCCAATCCGCTTCCCAGTTTACCGATTTGAAAGCCTTCCCAAAGTCTATAAACCCAGATGAACTCGAAAATTATACTTTGCGCTTCTTTCTATGAGTAATAGAACCGAATGGGTAGCCCTTTCTGAAATCAGCTTGTTCTTGAGCTGGTAAAAGTCCAATTTGTTACTAATAAGTCAGTTGCTAACTGTCTTGCTAACTAAAGTCGGGTATATTATGCAAAAATTCACAAACACAAATCGTTATTTCTCCAAGCGTTAAAGGCCTAAAAGTTTGGTTTACACGTAAAATTACAACTTGTAGAAATTTAATAAAATTTAAAATTTGAGGTGTAAAGCGAACTTTACGGTTCTTAACGATCCGAAAGATAACGTTTTGAGTTGGTGAATAGGGGTGCAAATAAGGTAGAGCTAGTTGCAAAGCTCAAGAACCCTAATCTGCGCGAAGAGGAGCCAAGAGGGCGAAATACATACATAAACGAATTTGAGCCTTCTGCGTGAATTTTTAGGGTTCTTGAATTATGAAACTATCTCTATCACTTTTAACACTTATAAGAGTCAATTTGACACTTGTTTGTTTGCCATCCCTAGCATTTTTTTCTAAAGTTTGCGTATTTTTGTTAGTAAAATGTTTAATTTGTCATGTACATGCCAGAGCACAATTATCGGTCAGTAATTTTCGACTTTATTTGGGTAACCCTTTTTATACAGTATTATAACTTCTACATCTTTACAGCCCTTGGAAATTTTCCTTCAAGTCTCGTTTTAACAAATTTAATCATTTCATTGGTTATTTTGTCTACTCCCGCCGCTTTTCCATTCTTCATTTGTCTAAGGACCAGTTCAGTTACTTTGTGGTCGATATCAGAGATATTTTCGGAGTTGAAGTTTATGACGATTTTTCGTTCTTCTTGATTTGACGAAGTATTCGACAACTTTTATTATGTCTTTTTTATCTCTGATTATTGTCCTATTGAAATGTTTCAATTGTTGTAGTGATATGCTCGTTATTATGTTTCTTGATATCGATCCTGATGTTCTTTATCAAGCTTTTCCATTCCATTCGGAATATTGCTACTCTGCTTCTTTGCAAAGTCTTCACAGTCCATTTTCTCTTCTTCCTATTTTACTTTCAATTTAATTTATCCACAAAGTGTTAATGTTCACCTGAGGGCCGCTCTAAGAAATTCCGTTAAACCTGCGATTCGAACCCACAATTTCCACGCTGTAACTCAACCAGCAATCACACTAAGCCGCTGCTGTGGTGGAATCTTCTTACTTATCTCCTTAATCAGGCTGGAATACTCATTGCTGGTTCAGTCCATAATTTTTCTATGATTCATTAGTTGCAAAGTATCCTATGATATTTCGGTTTGCCCTAAGCTCTAACTTTCTTTTTTGCTATCAAGATATCTTTGACGAATTTTCTTTCTAGGTATCATGATACTCAGTAGACCCAATTTTCCGTTGGTTCGAATCTAGACTGAATTTTTTTTTATATTTGTCATTATCTCTTTCCAGATCGCGAGGGTGATCACTTCTTGTACTTGTGATTAACTTTTTACGTTCTGATTTTATATCTACTACTATCTTAAGCACATAACAATCGATGGTCGCTGTTAATGCGGAAATTAGTTAATACTTCTACATTTGTCAATTTAGTTTTTGTGCTTTTATTTGAACTCATCCAAGTGCATCTTCTGTAATCAGGTTTCTGAAAAAATTAGCTCATACAATACAAATCCTCTTGTTGCAAAAGATTTCCAAAGTGTCCCATTTGATCTTCGATAATTCTTCCTCTAATTATTGTTATCGTTATTCTGATTTCATTGCCCTTGTATTAAGCTTTGCTATATGTAAAACTTTTTGGCAACCTGCATTTACCCAGAGATTCTTAGTACCCCTGCTCCGTTCTTGTTTCCTACCGTTGCCTTGGTCGCAAAGTTGCAGAGCACTGAGAACTCGGAGTCATTTTCTTTTTCGAGTAATCATTTTGAAGAAGTATGTATTGGCATTTATCCCCCATGCTTGCCCTGAGAATTGGGGGAGTTGTGCATCCATCTAACCAGGATTTTGTGCGGTGTCATTATTTCCTAGGAAACCAATATTATCTAAATATACATTTTTCTAGAACCTGCTCCTCCTCCTCCGTGTCATTTATAAAAAAAATTTGCTAGCAGGTTCCTAGCAAAATGTGAATTGAATAAAAATTACGAATACCAAATAACTACTAACCTATGAAAATGAGTATATGAGAGTAAATAGGCTAAAACTGATCAAGAATCCGCGTACCAATGTAGGATGGGCTTTTTACTATTACTAGTAGTATAATAATAGTAACTTTTGTACATAAATATGCACTAAATACATACCACTTTGTGCTTAGTGGAGCAGCAGTAATACATATAAATACCAAATTACCGTTCTTGAATTATATTATTATTGTAGTATGTAATATATTTATAAAATAATTTCAAAATACCTCAAATATTACAAACATACAAAGTATGTACCTAGTATAGTACCATTTTTATACAATTTTTTAATGTTTGTAGACATCCATGTATGTATTTATTATCAAATTTATGTGCATTTTTTAATAGCATCACTTTTAAAACAAAATGCTTTTATCTAAACCGTCAACTTTGAGTGAAAGCTTACAAAATCGTAAAAGAATGTACAGAATACTTTATTACAAAACAAAACTTTCATATTTCTTGTTAAAATCTTTAATTTTTTTCTTTAATAATTCCATAAAAGAATTGATAGAACCATACGAATACCATATTGATCCAATATACTACATAGCTCGCTCGTCAGAAATATCCATTGTAGCTTTGTAGCCGTAATAATGAACAGAAATTATATTAGCAAAATAATATATCTAATTTAAAACCCTCCAATGATTAAAACGCTCCTCTTAAATTAAAATCTTAGATTAAAATAACGTGATAAACACTAACGTAGCGTGATAGACTTAATTTACACGCTCTTAAACAAACAATTTAGAAAAATGGTTCGGCGGTAAAAATTAGGTAATCCGTCATGTTTCAGAAAAATTAGCACTTTTACGATACGATTAAGAAAATTAGTTTTAATTTTATTGCAAAAATGTAACGACCCTCATGATTTGATTTTATTTTAATTAAAAATAAAGCTTCCTCCCTTTTCTTGTAATTGGAGTGTTTGAAACGATTATTTTCAATTTTCTAATTTTCCAAAAATAGAATCCTCATTTTTAGTTTTCAAGTATCATAAAACTTCCGTACTCGTTTTGGCAGTTCCAGCGACAAATACTTTTACACAAGTTTTAACTTCAAAGAAAATGCGAAGTTCAAGTTTTACAAGAGGTCAAAGCTAACCGGACTTTGAACGGATATACTTTGTTTTTCGTCTTGTAATATCTTGTCTTGTCACATTGTATTTTTATTATATTTAAATGGTGTTAAAAATTGTAGAAAAATGTTTTATGTATTTCTGTTTTGTGAGAACACAACAACCTTGCGAACCAATTCTTTCCGGAAAATTTAATCTGTAATCTAACCCGAGAGTAAGATAATACTTTAGGTTCCTAATTTATTTCACTTGCAAATGTGGCAGACAACACTGTCCAGGTACCCTATAAAGGAGTAATAAATTGGTAATTAAACGTGTAACGCTCAAGTTATACACGGTGGGAAAAACTACTTAATCCGGTTTCAAGATGCAAATATAATCTGAATACATATTCTATGTTTATTTTTGATTCTATTATGGTAGTCAAATATCTTATTTCTTTCCTTTGCCAATTGCAATGTGATATTTATACTCTCAAAATTCCACAACAAACGGCTTCTGATGCAATAAAATGATTCCAGCAGCTTGGTCAAACCAGCGACATCAAATAAGAGGGGAAGAAAACGTACGGTCAGAACAGCTATAAAGCGAAAATATTTTAAACAACGGATCAGCGCAATTCGAGTAAATCGATTAAGGAATTTCTGCTGAGATTGGAATAAGCGACAGATTCTGACACCAAATAGCAAAAGAGGATCTTGAACTGAAATCCTACAACCTCCAACAGTTCAATAGTTTAGGAAAGAAAACAAGAGTAAACTTGAAAACATGGTAAGAATTGAACTTTTTTTTCAAATAATAGAAGATTACACTGTGGAACACACGCCCTTGATAAATTTTTCAGCGCTGATGCTCCTGCTCTGAACGAAAAATGATTTCCAAAGTTAGTTAAGATTGTTAACTGGATTTTTGTGCCTCTCTCTGTACATACTTGTGTGCATAGTTTTCATCTTGTAATTTAGCGAAATGGGTTGATATCATTACTCAAAAGTTTCCTAAATTTTATTCAATAGTGAAAAGGTTAGATAGGGGAATGTTATAAAAATATTATTTTTAATTCAAACGAAAACTCAGCACAAACGTACACTCAGCATTCTTAATTCAAATCTGAATAAATAACAAAATTGTGAAATGATTTAAGATGCTACATTGCAAATTAAATTTAAAAAAATGCAGCATTTCAAAATTGGGTTAATAAATAAGATTCACGCCCGTATATATAATTTAAAATACCGTAAAGTGTTAACCTAAAACCTCACAGTAAATAACAAATGAGGAAGTTGAGATTTCAAGAATTCCATTCGCCGAGTATTTATTTATCGTTACTTTGTATAACAATTGTTCGATAGATTAACCCTAACTACAAAGCAATCAGCAATCGTGCAAGTAAACTTATAATTTAACGTGGAATCGAACCTAGACAAGTTGCTATCTTCGCAGCATACTAAATTGCTTACGCGATCGATATTTCTGTCGCGAGTAACGTTATAAGAGTGTTTTAGGAAGCTTCTAGTCACTCAATTCAAGTGTGGATGTGAATCCAGCCTCTTATCATTTTTTTTACTCAAGTTAACACGCGTCCTGCTAGATCCAACACACTGTATTAATGTCTGCAATAAGCACGCAAATATTCTATAAATTGCAACTTACAAATTTATCGCTCGAGCATGGAAAACCTCCCCGATAAAATTACAAAACGACAAGTTTGTTTGCAAAATAAATTAAATTGAAATCGTTTTTGTTTTAGTATGAAAATTGAATAATAATAATTCTAAAAGTACAAAAGAACTGGTGTGCTGTTGTACTTATTAGTTGAGTTTAATTTTGTATTCTATTGCATAAAATTTTCAAGTACGGGTTATATTACTTTGTACTTTTATGCATGAAGTGTCCCTACCATTTGTTTAGTCTTTTCCTCGTCAATTTGACTAAAATCGAGTTTTACGGTATCAGATAACAAAACATGAAAGCGAATAAATTAATTTCTTCAATGAAAATTTAATTAAAGCAACATTATTTTAATTTTGTAGTTAAATTTTATTAATACTTAGTCAAAATTTGCACACCAACTGCCATTAGCAAAATACTTTTTAATTTTATCATTAAATAAATATAAGATCAGAGCTAGAGACTCGGAAGAAGTCATCACTAACTGGAAACACGAAAGTTGCTCTTGCACTTGGCGAAATGATTCCATCGGTAGGTGGAAAACCTAATGGAAAAACGAATGAAGTAAACGAAAATTCGAAAAACGATTATATAAAAATATATAAATAATTATAAAATTGAAACCTTAATTTTCAGTTCTTAATTTTTCATTCATGCTGAATATTATCAAATTTTTGGTTTTGATTCAAAAGCAGGCATTTTTACTAATTTTTAAAATTTAATTATTTTAATATTTACCTTTTTTGAAAATATTTTATTTACAAAAATTCATACTAAAAATACCGCGTTGTTATGTCTATTTTTAATTCAGATTTTCGATTGATCCATTTTATTAAAACCACTTGGTGAATTAATCACGTTTCATTTTGAATGGAGTTTTTCTAATCTCATTCAATATTATATTACCTTTTAATTTAGTTCTTGAATTTCTCTATTATTTGTTTAATTTATTCTAATTTACATTTTTATTTATTCTTTTTTTTTCACTTCAAGTTTTCCATTTCTTTTCATTAATTTTGATTTTTCGTTTTCTAGCAAAATTTGTTTTAATTTTATTTTCAACTAGCTGGCACAGTCGGCCTACCGGCCGCCTTTAGCCATCTAGACCGTGTCGGATGTGGTTGTTCGGCCTTCGGCCTCACTCCAAGGTACTAAAGTAGCCTATGTTTTTCGTACCGTTGTAAATAACTTCTACACCAAATTTGGTTAAGATTGGTCAAATAGAAACGTAAAGCACGTGCACGCGTATTTGCATTGTCGATCGGTTGACAGTTTGACAGCATTCATTATTGTTTTTTAAGTTGATTTTGAGTAGCCTGCCTTCCTTTAAGGAATCTCGATAATCCATTCATGCGCGTCCCTATCGGACGCGCATGAATGGATTATCGAGATTCCTTAAAGGAAGGCAGGCTACTCAAAATCAACTTTCCTTTCCTTTGCAAATTTTTGCACTATTTCAATAAAAAAACATGCGCAGGGACCTACATAACAACTGTGCCAAATTTGGTTCCGATCGGTCAAACGGTTTAGGAGTCTATAGGGAACATACATACATACACACATACATCCATTTTTATATATATAGATTATTTTTTATTCTGTTACGATTTCTGTCGTAAACTATAAAGGTGTTGAAGATTTAGAGAAAGAAAATAAGAAATTTTAGGATTAAAAGTAGAAAATCTAAATAAAATCCAAAGTTTGCCATTGTGAAACGCAATAAATTGATTATAAAATTTACTGCAGAAAAAGATAATAAATATGAAATTATCAGATCAACAGTGAAGTCTATTCTTTCATACAACCGAATAGCTATTATCCAATTATCAACTTAAAAATTTACAGTTATAATTAAATGTAATAATTTTCTTTTCTTCATTTCTCTTGTAAAATTCAAATCTGTCATTGGCCACTTTTTTAATTGCCAGCCTAAAGGAAATTATGGTGCGGCCTTTGGCCGCTCAACCATGATGTATATTGCGAAAATTTTTTCTATTAACTTGTAGAGAATTTATTTAAAAAATTTAGTACGGCTATGAATAAGATAAAATTATAAAACTGAAGGCTATATAATCGCTTGAATATGAAAACGCGTCAGTCGAAATTTGATAATGTAGAATAATTTAATTTGTGGAAGTGATTTATTGAAGGGTAGAATTAGAAGTGAAAATAGGCGAATTAAAATGCTAAAAGAATTTAAATTTGATTTCACAATTAATTTGGCAGAAAACGATGAAATGTGGTAATTCGTGGTTTAAAATAATTTAAAACAACACCAAAGCAAGGACAAAATTTTATGAAAAAGAACTTCAGAGATTAAATTTGTCTAAACAGGAAAATTTAGAAAATGAAATTGTACCTACATAAATATAATATTGAAATTTCGACAGAAAATTTAATAACCCAAGTGAAGTTTGAAAGAACAATTCAAGAAGAAGTCGTACTACAGCAATTAATTGCAAAATAGAACTCAAGATGAAAATTGGAATTGAATCAACAGCAAATTGAGTTAAAAGTTACTAAAGACCCCAAATTAGAGAACATCGACAACTAACGATAGCATTGAAAGAAAAAGAAAATTACAACACGCACAATAAAGAAGGAAACAAACGATATACAAAAATATTGAAATAATAATGCAAAATTTGAACTAAATAAAAGACATTTGACGAAAAAATAAAGAAAAGGTGGTCGGTTCAATACGTAAAATAAATATGGACGCCGTTAACAAAAATTTTCTCGTGGAAATCAAATGAGAAGAGTGACTTCCTCTTAGGTCAAAGGAATGTCGATTTGATTTATAGAAATTTTAATGGGCAATTGATTGTGATTTTGGATACATTTTATATAATTTGTAATAAATAGATACAACTATGAGAGGAATGATATAATTAGTACAGTGATTTATAAATAGTTCGGAACAGTTTGATTTGGAATGATTTATTTAAAGCCTAATTGGGGATTGAATGGTTTAATTTTATAGTAAAATATAAATAATGTAACGATGTTTTTCTTTACGTTAACCATTACTAAAGCATTCAATTGCAGGAAATTTAAGAATGTCTTAAAACTGTATTTTTGCTCACGACTTTTGTATTTTTCTATGGTGATATATGCGAAGTTTTTTTATATTAATTTGTAGAGAATGTATGTTAAAATTTTGGTACCCCTAATAATAAGATAAAATTGTATAACGTACTGAGGGCAATATAAACACTTGGCGTTGAACATGAAAGGAGTCAGTCGAAATTTGATAATGAAATGAAATTATTGATAATCAAAATTAGTTAATATCAGGAAATTGGACCTCTTTATATTAAGTCGAAATTTTGATTATACCTACTTTAAGACCAATAGTAAGATGTATAAAATCTCCAGCCTATAATAGATCGGCGTTCCTGAGCAGTATTATAATGAAATTGTTGTCGACTTCAATCCATAAGATGAAGAGTTCCAAAGAATTTGTGGAGAAAATTAAAGGAGTTTAATACCAGAAAACTATAATATGCTCATATCATTAGATGTAATGTCATTATTTCCAAGCATCACAAGAGAATTAGTGATGGAAGTGATATAGTTAAAAATGGAGATTTATCAGTTGCTATACAGAACTACAACTCCACTAAATGCAAGAACTATTTTAAGTATAAAAATAGGTTATAGATACGTCCAATTAGAAGGTTCGGTAATGAGTAATCCAGCGAGTCCTGCATTGGCTGTATTAGTAATTGAAATGTTAGTGGACGAAGTTCTGAAAGAAATTCAACACGATATACCATTGTTCTTCCTTTACGTTGATGACTCGATACTGGCGGTCCCAAAGAGAAAATAGGATAGTGTTCTAAATAAATTCAACGCATATCATAAAACGATTCAGTTTACGATAGAAAAAGAACAAAATGATGAAATACCATTTCTGGATGTGAAAGTAATAAGAACAAGACAAAATAAAATCTTAAATAACTGGTACGCACATTAAACCTTTTTTCTCAAGAAGATTGACGGGTTACAAATCTTACACCAAGAATAACTGATATCAGCCATCATTTGTTTGAAACTGATAACAGAAGAAAAATGGAAGAGTTACTGCAAATAAATGAATACCCTAGATTTTTTATAAGATGTGCAGAAAATAGTAGACACTCTAGTAATGCGATTGTGGAGAAAGATGAAAACCTAGAGGAACGAAAATATTTTAAATTCCCGTACATTAAGGGGTTAACTGAAAGAATGAAAATCCTCTTCGGTTCTTCTTGCAACTTGGCTATATGCAGCCTGAAAGATCATGAAATTTATTTACAAAATTAAAATCGATACCAGAAAAAGATGTCAAATCAGAGTTAGTATATAGAATCCCATGTGGTGATTGCGATGGGTCGTATGTCGGACAATCCAAATTCCAGTGTCTGAAGGACCGAGTTTACCAGCACAAGAATGACTGCAAAACAATTGGAGGTTTACTATCGTTTGGAGATAAAGTTAAAGAACCTTAGACATCAACATTGGTTTATCATCATCGGATAATGGGCCACTGTTTTGATTTTAATAGAGTTGAGGTGTTATCAAGACCACCAAGGTTTGTGTGAATTTTAAAGAAGATGTTCAGAATCTCAATATTTTCTATTCTGATCTCTTATAATTAATTTTAATTACTAATTTATTCATCATTTTTGTATGATGTCGAGGGTGTGTGCGCTTGTTTTGTGTTTCATATTTTATATTTTGACACTTGAAGTGTTGTGGTTTTCGAAAATTGTGTAGCCTAGGTCAGTTAGTATTCGCACTTTGAAATTTTTCATTTTAATATCAAAAATTAATTACCAGTTTTTGGGTGAGCATTAAACCAACTTTTATATAACAATATTTAATGAAAAGATATTCAGTCCTGAAGAAGATTGCAAATAAAGTCAATCTAAATGTTGACCTAATATAAAGAGTTTGAGTTTTATTATAAGTTCAATTTCTCGATAACTAATTTTGATTAAGATTATGGACGATAACAAAGATTTAGAATTCTTGATAGCGTAAGATAATTTAAATAAAGATGAGTAATTTAATTTATAGAAGTGATATATTGAAGGCTGGAATTAGAAATAAAAATAGGTAATCTTTACAAAATTTAGAAGCAGTACAAGAAAATTCCCGGTTTCCCAAATTGCGAAATAAAATGATAATCAAAGATTTCAATGCCAATATTGCCTGCACGACTGAAGATGAACAACTTTGAGATGTAATAGGAAAATATGGCGTTGGAAATAAAAATCGGAATGGAGAACGACTACTACAGCTCTGTACATAAATAGAAAACAACGTCACCATTACACAAAGACCTTGTTCAAACTACACTTCCGCAGAGTATGAACATGGGTATCTCCCAAGAGAAGAACTAAAAACTAGATAGATTTCGTACTGATTAAGAATAGATGTGCCGTACATCGATCAATATTCGGGTCAAAAACTCTTTTCAGCACTAATTGTGGTTCCGACCACAGGTTGCTATGTTTTACAATCAGAACAAAAATGATAACACCTAAGCAAAACCTCATTAGCAAAACTGATCTACAGAATGTTAGTTCATATGTTCGAATTAACATCTTTTAACAAGAAAATAGAGCAGCTAATAGAGACAAATAACCTTGACAATGGTACTAATTCAGACGAGCTATGGGTAAAGACACAATATATCGTAACAGAAGCACCTCTAAAATCCCAATCCGTTCTGGATCTGACGATACCCTCAAGATTGTAGAAAGAAGAAGAGTCCTTTATACGGTCCAAACTAAGGGCGACCGTATGAAGCGATAGATGCCCTTTTGGCTAGCTGCAGAGGGAAAAAGACAAAATAAATGAGCCACTACTTCTGGTTAGAGTTATCAGGGTAATACAGAGGCGCTAAAAAGATGTTCTGAAGAACAAGTTCGAGTTAAACAGGACTGCATCTTCTCCCCATTATTGTTCAATTTATGTATATAGCAAGCATATTATGGGAGAGTTGTTGGATGGGTGGGACGGTAGAGTCTTTATCGGAGGAAGAAAAATCTCAAACGTTCGTTATGGCAAGATCCGAAGAATAATTAATGCAAATAATTAGTGAAAAATACGGTCTGAGCTTGAATGCCTCTAAAACAAAAATAGTGATAGCGGACAGAGAAACTGAAAACAACCAAAATTTATTTGGGGGCGTTGATATCCAATAGAAGTGGCTGTGTATGAAGGTATGAATACAAGTATGAAGGGCCGCCATAATCTAGCTAACGGCAATATGTAAAAATACCGCCATCATTAGTAATACCAAGGCCAACTTGGTGCAAACGCTGGTCTTCTCGATTTTCCAATATGCTTCGAAGACCTGGACTGTCCTCGCTACAAAAAGACGTCGTATCGATGCCTTTACCATGTAGGTGTGCAGAAGACTGCTTAGTTTCGGTATAACGAACACCAACAACTCAATTCTAAATTAGATTAAACCTAAAGATAGGCTTTCTACTAGAGTATACAGCAGTTGTTATTCAAAAAACATCGAACAAGCCATATAAGAATATCGGACGACAGAGAAAATTGGCGCACCGCTGTGGGAGAAGCTATAGGCCGATTGAATGCTGTAGAAAATCCATAATCACCACACGTCTGTTAAGAGGAAGACAAGAAGATAATTGAATTGAATACTAAGATAAATAAGGAATTTTTTTAATTTGAATTCAGAGCTATATCGGACACATTCATGTAAAAATTATGTTGGGAAAATGGTGTCATTTTTAGAAAATAAAACATTAATTTAGAAAATATCTGACAACTCAAAATAAGATAAGTAATTATTATTATGATACCAAAGTAAATAAAATTATACTATAAGAATACATATTAACGCATGCACCCCCGTTTATAGATTGAAAATAACATTGTAATAAATAATTAAAATTCGGCCATTCTGTAACGAATCTTTAGTTGGTTCGTTCATTTATTACCAGCATAGAAGACCATATTGTCGAGTTGCTCACTAATAGAATTGACCACCAATCGAGTTGCTTAGCAATCGAATGTTGTTATTCAATTACAGACGCAAAAACTGCAGACTAGAAAGTAAATCAGTAAAATAAATCTAAAATGAAGACAGTAACTTGGACAGTAAGTAGAGCACTTAGCTGCCTCTGGCAGGAAATGTAGTAAATAAGAATTCAAAATATACAACGTTGTATACAAAGTTCTAATAATTAGTTAGTCTTTTTTTATTTCTAGAACTTGGAAAATACTCGTAAATACATTCATTTGCGACAATAGCATAGCTAACTTCTCAGCTTTAAAGCAGCTTAACTGGAGAGGAGGTACCATCTATTGTCCTTCATTGAATTTTAGTTGCAACTCTTCAGATTAATAGCTTCCGCATTCCATTGCGGCTAGGTATATTATTTTTCCATATTGCAGCTTACTTCCGGTTCAAGTAAATACCTGCTATCATCAACGTCGGAGCTATTATTTTTCTGAAGACTTAGGCTATGGCATTAGTTAAAAATGTCAGTGTAAGAGGCAAGAGACTCTCAGAATAGAGTGAGAATTCCGTCATAGTCTAAAAACGGTGTCATCTCTCAAACTTAAGCCGGAAACGTAATTCTCCTATCCTATTGTCTCAACTAAAACTTTATTTTAAAGAGCACGACTTGTATAATTCCTTAGAAGTTACACAAAATACAAGCTTGTTTAACTTTACAGTATAATTATTTATTTTATTCGATGAACAAAATTAGATGATCACAATTAGCAAATTACAATGAACGATTTACGGCTGCGAATAACAGGGAACAGTTTGTTTATTACATAAAACTTTTACCCACTTCACGGCTTATTAGACCATTTTGTGGGTAATAAGTCGTTAATTCTGAGCATAAATCCACTATAAATGTTATAAGTGAAATGCAAGAACTTAATTTATGTATCCAGCATAGGTTTCGATATAATGAATACCGATACGTACCCCTAATAAATGAGATGTATTTCCACCATGAAATGAACGATACAAATCTAAAAATCTCTTTTTCAAACATTTCACTCTGGCAACTAAACATGATTTTCAACTGATTTTGTACGACAATCCCCATTGTCAATTATTCAATGACCTCAGAGTTTGATGGCTGCACCATTAAATATTTACATGGAAGAACCTTTGGGTAGAATATAAATTAACCAAATTTTCAATTTTTTCGTTAAAATATTTATAGATGAATTCGGTAGTTGGAATAATTTTTTAACAAACAAACGCTAGGACTTTTTTTTTCTGATACCAAATTTTACAAATTATAAGTAATTAAATTATGAAAATTAAATCTGACGTTTAATAATCGAGTAAGTTAAAAGCTAAAAGATAGAAAAACTAAAGTATACCGAAAAGAAATTAATCAAAGAGCTTTAAGAGCCATTTAAAATCTTATCGTCTCAGAATCCACTTTTTAGACGAGCAACTTTTGATATTATCTGATTTTCTTGTACTTTTCTTGTTAAATTGAAATTTCACAATGTCTTCAACGACAACAATGAAACTATTGTGCAAGTATCTCTAACAAGATCAAAATGTCCACTGGCGATAGACAAATCCAACGCCAACTCGTTACATGTAAGTTGCATGAATGAAGTTCTCGTTTGGAGAACCATGGAAAGAAGCGAGCAAGAGTTACTGGTTCGGTCCTAATGTCACCACATTTCCAGATGTATACTTTTTTTATTGCTTTACTCTTTGATAGTGATAGCCAAGAACATTATTTACAGTTTATTACCTTTGATAACGTTTTTCGACAGAAGTATAAAATTTAGCTTTTACTTTTATAGGAGTTTAAAATTTAAAGTAATGTTTCGGATGACTCTTGATACGAACTAACCTTAGAAATTTAATTTTACCATAAAAAGCTTATGTATAAAGTCTTCATAAAATATAAAATTGGACCACTAAAGGTGTACGTACAAGGCTATTTTCCTGCTTAAGCTGAAATTTTTTCTCTGTGTAATTTTTTAATAAACAGAGTTGCTTGTCTTGGGAGCTTTGGATTGTAAGGTTTATTACGACACAATTCAAATATTTTATACGAGCAACAGGAACATATTTTATAAGAGAAAATTTAACTGCGTAGTTTAGATGTCCCAGTGTAAAAACATAATAACATACCCGTTGCACTAAGGGAATAACTTTAGGGGCAGTTGAAAGCAAGCAACATGTTTTATAACAATAATATATAGAGAAATAAAAAAGTAAAAAAACTTCTGTTTAATACTGATATAAGGTTTGCCTTATTGAATTTTATTGTATTAAACGTTGGTTTATGTTATTTTTTTACGTTTTTATTAAACATTAAATTTTGGTATCATGAAAAATTTTATGATATCCTATATCTTTTTTTAAATAATTTAATAGTTGGGGGTTTGTTTCCGTTTTAAAGCCAAATGCGCGATATTTTTCACTTTCCTGCATAATAATGGCATTTACAAAACTACATCAATGATTAAAATTTACACACAATTATCTAATGCGTGCCTAAAGTTCATTTCGTGTGTTGCTTTTGTATATTTGACTCACAAAAGACTTACTAACTTATTAATTAATACACATTCTAGGGTTGTGTTTAAACAAATACTAATTAAATTTAGTTCGCCTCATACTTGCATACTTTTCTATCCCGAAAGCTTAAATTAAATTTATAATAAATTTTTAATACATTCAAAATTGCTAAAACTGAAATTCTCCCACCCCAATTTGCAACATTTTAATAAAGTTTTCCGTGCAGCTAAAATAGAAAAAGAACTTCATACTATTTGATATAGAAGATATAAAAATAATAGACTAGACACAAAATTGATCTATTTTTAGGTAAGTTGTACTTTCATACACTGTCAACTTCCTTCAAGTTTTAACAATGAACAAGAACAAAAAAAAGAACCGAGATGATACTTCATCCGATATCATAATTGCCAGTGTTCCGAGTTTCTGTAAATTTTCAGATTTTTATTATTTTGCATAATAGCACGGCATTTAGTTGGTTGGAAGCAATATCCATTTTGCTAATTACTCCAACTATTAATTATCACTATAATATCATTAAAAAGTTATTTGCGTAGCATTCGTTGCATTTCCTTAATTGAGAACGTCCCACTTAAAACGCAATTAGAATAAAAGTCTCCTGTCCTATTTCAGTTTTATGCAGTATGTTTCAACCACAATTTAAAGATAAGAAGTAACTGAAAACATTAAGCTCACTTAGTAGCTTTTAGTTTTCAACTTCTTATGCATCACAAAATCTTACGAAAAGTTTTGAAAGCACAAAAGCGTTTGTTGTTTAGAAAAGCTTCTAAGATTTTGACTAATTTGAACATATTTTATAACTAAGTGCGTTTCCAATTTTTAAATTACAGTTAGTGTTGCGGTGTTTTACCAGAACCCATTATTTATCACGTCGGTCCGCAAAGAGAATGGTGGTATTATTTACAAAAATGCTCACCTAAATATATCCTTAATTAAATTTTTAATTAATTTAAATTATTACGTTTTAAGCACTCTTTTAATTAAAAGTGTGCTTATCAATTGCAGTTTTTGTGTTATTAATAAAATAATTATCTACACGCGCGTTAACTTATAATAAATATGGATACATAAATTTAATTATAAAGTCGTTACCGGAATAAACTTAACACACGCCAGTTATACATACAGAGGTGCAGGGCTTTAATATATTTTGGCGTGTGTATTTAATTAATTAGACTTGTTTAGGCTGCATAGAATTATTATGACTATAAACATTTTAAAGTGTTAAAAATGAGTTCACAAATTAAAGGCCATTAAAATTAAGAACAAAAGAGCTTACAAATTGTGATCTTAGCTCTGAGATAATATAGGTAGGTAAAATATATTGCAATCATTATATGTACAAAACAACCAAGTTTTTGTTTGTTCCCAATACAACGAATGTCGCGATAACACTTAATTAAAACTTTTTTTATTATCCTTGCTATCCCTTAACCTTCAACTATCGCTTTTCTATCAACTGCATATTGTTCCTGTGGCCTAAAAAAGCATTTTTGAAGTTAAAGTGTATGAAGAAGCCCATAGGCCAGTCGATAAGTGTTTTATTGCTTAAAAAAATGGAGGCAAGCTGGAAAAAATGTATTCTCTTTATTAGGACCTCCCACCACAGAGGAAAAACCACATGAAGAATGATATTTTTTCAAATTGTGAATATCTCCGTTTGAGTGCACTTTAGAGCAAATTGTGAAGTTATTCAAAGTAAAGTACATTAAATTTTCTAAAGAGAAGCTCGTATACTTTTTTCTTGTTAATCGAACGGTTACGGAGTTACAGCCATCAAAACTGGTCGTATGCATTTAAAATTCTTTATTCGTTAATGTCATTACTGGATATTCCGCAAATCCAAAAATATGTCTAATGACTATATTTAAACCATTTCAACCGATTAGTATTTATATCAACTATGATCCTTAATGTATCTGAAAAGGATAGGTAGCGAGTGACTACGAAAAGAACAGAGCGCGAGACACGTAGAAACCAGAAAATTTGATAGCTGTAATTTCGTAACCGTGCGATTAATTAGAAAAAAACTCGAAGACCTTTTCTCCAGACAATTTAGTGTACTTTATTTTTAATAACTTAACATTCTGCTCTAAAGTGCACTAAAACCGAGATTCTTCTTTTTGTGCACTCCATTCCTGACGGAATATTACCGCATCGTTTGATGTTTGCAAATCCATTTTCTGGGGTGGATTGCTCCCCATATTACTCTTATTTATTTTACCCTCTTCTCATTTAGATTTACAAGCTTTTGTGTTTCTTTGTCTCTTCCACTATCTGTCTCCATAACCTTCTGTTGATGGTCTTTCTCTTCCAACCTTTCACCCTCATGTTTATCAGATCCTTGACTACCTCATCCTGCTTCCACTCTTCTTCTTTGTAGAATTCCATCTTCTTTTCTGCGGGAGCTTCTTCTGTTGGTGCATATATATTTATAATTGACAGATTTTCATTTTCGCCTTTCATTCTTATGTACGCCAATCTTCCATTTATTGGGTTAAATTCCATTATAAATTTTTTCCGCACTCTTATCTATCACGAATGCTACTCCATTTCTACACTGTTCCTTTTCTCCTGAGTACAGCAGTATTAAATCTTACGTTAGGATCTATCTTTCCATGTTATTTCTTGCAAAGCTGTCATACCGATTTTATATCTTTTGATCCCATTGAGTATTTCATTCATTATTTCAAGTATCAGCATGGTTCTAATGTTCTATTTTGCTATTCGTTTAGTTGTTTTCCTCTTTGTCTTTTTTCTTACCAGATGTGTGTTCTCTTCCGTTTCATTCTTCATCTCATTTTCCATTTTCATTGCTTGGGTCGGATTGGGGCAGTCCTGCTTCAGTTTTTCTAGATTTTTGATTTATTTTGCTCATCAGTCCCTTTTAGATTTTTCAGGGTTTTCTCCTTTTCGTTCCATTTATACTGTTTACTATTAACCGTCAGTTTCCTGTACCCTATTCTCACTCGGTTTCCTTTCGCAGCCTCTTCCTTCGCCCTCTCTCTTATCTTGCTCATTTCATTTTTTCATTTACAGTTATTTTATTGTCTATGTATAAATCTTTCCTATCCTCAACCTATTCTTGCCTTTCATTTTCTAGGATTTGCCTTGCGTTCTTCGTTTATCCGATTTTAAAGACTTCTGTTATATTAATATCTACACCTATTTCATCCTTGACAAAGATTCGTATGTTTTCTTTCAAGTTCTCATCATTATCCCATTTGACACCCTTAATTACTATATTATTTCTATTCTTTATTGCTCTCTCCTGCAGCTCAATTGCGTTTTCCAAGTTCTCCATTCTTACAAACAGCTCCTGTTTCTCCCTATTCCATCCTTCTTCCTTAACTCTCGGATCCTCTTGTAGTCCTCTCATCTCGTCCTTTAGTTTTCTTATCTCATCTCTGGTCTTAACTGTCTCTCATATCTCCTCTCATTTTCCCAATGACTATTAAGATCTCCTCTATTGCAGGTTGCTTCAATTCTTTACACTTCTTACCTCGTGTATCTCTCGTTGGTGATCGTGTCGTTTTTTTACTTTTCTGGAATAATCCCGTTAATTCTTCGCTGGTTTCTCGCCACCGAGAAACCGAAATATTCACGAATGTTCGTAAAAATGTCATTCTTCGCGTAATTTTTCCTCAGTGGCAGCGAAATCTGGGGTCGCTAGAGGGCGCAAATTTAGTATATCTTTTTGGAGGGTCTAATAAAGAGAATAAAATTTATTCCAGCTTGCTCCCATTTTTTTACGCAATAACCCTTTTTGAATGCGCTGTCGACTGACCTACAAGGGAAATGATAATATTCAAATGTTTCCCGACGACAAGCATATCTCTAATATCGATTTCCAGAGGGCTTTAGCCTGAGAGAAATCGCACAAAATGACTGCCAAAGGGTAACAGGCCAAATACATATCACTTCCCGCGGACTGCTTGGAAAATTACAGCCCGAGACAGTCCTCGGGCTGTTACCGTCCCCGCAGCGCTGTAATTCTCGGAATACCCTTACATCAGCAATTTTCATCGAAAACCTTAAAATACAGTTCATCGTTAGGTCGACCAATACAAAAAATGGATTTCTTGCATTGTATTGCCAATTTTCTTATGATTATTAGCTAAAACTTTGGAAGCGTATTTAAATCGCTTTTCATTAACCATTTTGCCCATAATCCTCCCGATCAAAAACGAATTAGTTTCTGTTCTCTTTAAAAACAGGAGTTTACCCGTCACTTTGCAGGAAGTTATAAACTATATTTGTCGAATCTGACAAGCCAAGGACCCAAGCCATCTTCGGCCTTTGTACCAATTTGAATTTCACCAGCCATGATGTTATTACTTAATAAGATTAGCTTACTACTTTTATACCCAGAAGCAGATAACTTCATAAAATTCCACTTCTCTTTAAAAGTACAGCTGAAGCTTCTTAAAATAATTTATGACCTCCATTTTCATTTTTCTTATCTCTTTCACAAATATTCTTAGTCTTGCCCTAATACAAAGGAATATTTTAACTTTACTCTTTAATGCACAAATCTGCACATTGTTGCCAAGTTTTTTACAGTTTTTTATAATAAAATAAATACCCAATAATATAATGGAAAATGGTTTAAAAATGTTTAAAAATTAACTAAAAAGAGTTAAAAAAACCCGAAAGAGTGCGAACCATAATTTTAACAGAGATAGTCACAATTTTCTGTTTCGTTAACTTTGATTACCTACTTAATTAAAAATGTCCTAACCATTCTTTCACAAAGGCTCGCAATAACATATTATGTATAATCTCTGACAGAATTTTCAAACAGAAAATATGTTTTACATATTATCGTTTCCATTATTTCTGATTTACTCCTCTATATGGGGATATGAATAAAAAGTGAATGAAATACTTCAATCTTGTTAGATCTCACCATGCAAATCGAATATCGAAACTTCATTTATTCTTCTACCAATTATTTAAAATAAAATGAAAAATATTAAAATTTATTAATAATAACGATAAAAAATTAAAAAACGAATGCAGTAAAAATCGGAAAATAACGAAAATGACGGTAAAATCCAAAAAATTATGAAAATAATATTTAAAAAGCAATTTTATTCAAAACTAAAAAATTTTCTTCTGTAGGAAAATTATAAAGTGTAGACATGACACATGCACGTAGCATAACTGACTGTAATGGTTAAATTTCAGCAGCAAATGGATAAATTTAATGCTTCGTTTCAATTTCAATTTTCATATTTCTGAAATGTCTTTAATTGTCTTTTGATTAAAATTCGTATGTCTTCCAATTTTCAGTTGATATTATTTTATTTTAGTTGATGTATTTCGTAAATTTAGAATCTCACAATAGCTAACTTGATATACATATGTATATGACGGTATGCGGGGGTGAAGGTTTCTACGATATAACAAATTATAATCAAATAGCTTAACGCGATGGCAACAAATTTCTTAAGAACCAATCAGGGTTTAAAACAGAGGGATTTAAGAAAAAATCAGTAAACGATAGAGCCTACAGTTTCGAGATTCCGACAAATTTGCAGAGACAAATTGGCATAGTTAAAGCGACGCATTAAATCAAGATAGTATGTGTAAATAAAATAAACTCAGTAACAGCATGGAAATGTTTCCTTTTGTATTAGGCGTTATAATTTCAATTATTACTATCATCAAAAATTATTCATGATTATCCAGATATTTTATTGATCAAATTATTATCTACTAATAATTGAGAACAAATCAAATATCAATAAATATATTAATAAATATAATAATTAATTAATAAAACTAATAATTTAATTTAAAAAATATTGAATTATCAATGTGTGATCAAATTTATACAATTCTGACTATTATAATATATTAGATAATGCCAATAACTAAATGTTTCCAATGGCAAGTTTTACCAAATATAAATATCGATCAACTATATCAGAAGATCGTCTAAATTACCTTACTACATTTAGAATCCAAAATGATGAAAAAATTTCCAATAAGATCAACTACTACATTCATCTCTAGTTAGTATAACCTGTATAACTTTGTATTAGAATTGTCGACATGCACAGAAATTTTCCAGAATTTGGTTTGGGGGTTGTTTCATTTCTTTCAATTTGATAATTGATACCTGTCATTTTGGATGCCTTATTTGTCGTTGATTATCGGGCTGAGTTATCAGTAAATATTTTATCCGAGGGTGAATTTGTTACCTCCATGGGTCTAGAAGTACAAAATCAATTAACAAGTGTAGTGGTTTTTGTTATACGCGAGTAATTTGTATTGCTCATAATCTCTATGGGACACCAGGTTACAAATGTGGTTTGTATAGAATATCTATGTTATTACCAAGACAGATTGTGATAATATACAACACCACTGTAAAGTTAGATTGTCTAAACCTGTTCATTCAGATTTGTTAGACTAGGTGAGTTATTTTTATTTGTATTTGTTGCTTGATCTGCAATTGTGTTATTGCGAGAACCCGATTGTTGTCGGACCACTTTTTCATTTCAATCTTGAATCAGGTTTAAGCTTGAAAGCTGATAAGTGCTATATTCGATACCTTGTTGTTGTTGATACAGTATTTTATTTTGAAATAATCCCTTAATTTAGCTTACCTACGACTCTCACACGCCGTTGGGAGCCTAGTAGAAGATTACGGGCAGTGATTTCCCTACATGTTTTTAAACAAATCCTTCTGGATTTGGTCATCCATGACTAGCTTCTGTTGGGGAAGTGGAAGAAAAGCAATTTCGTGATAATGCATAATCATAGTATAATAAATATTATGTACCTACACCTTATAAATATACCTAACAGTATATGATATTCTTTTAGAAATTTGTCTCAATTTATTTTGTCTCAATAAATTAATTTAAACTTTTTCTTCGTTCAATGATGCGCATCTTAATTTAAAACTTTTTTATAGTTCTTAACTTTTCGTTTAAACTTCAATCTTTAAAATTAAATGTTATATTGTTACAATTATTACAATTTTTCTTGTTCCTTCATTTAGAAGTACGTACGTTCTCCAAATCAGTTTAGCCCAGGGCCTAAAATATATTTTCTTGGGGTTTACACGCAGGGTTAATCGATTGAAAATTCTTGTGTACAACCACTCAAGATTCTCTTGGAATGCTTAGGAATTCCCCAAAATTCTTTGGAAATTCTTAAGAATTCTTTAGAGATGATCCATTAATTACATAGGAGTTTTTGAGGTGTAGGGGGGATGCAACATCTTACCAATCCTTACGTGGGGAGATAGAAGGTCCCAAGTGCTCTTTCAGTTTGTTTTTAAACATGCTGTTACGAACTCTTTTTAAAATTTCAAAAAATTTTAATTACATGTTTTTTAAAACAACGTTTCCTTATACGATACATTCAATAAATTTTTATTATTTTACATGGAAAATAATTTAATTGTTTCAGACTTCCAAACCTTTATTTATATGGAAGAATGACCGCAAGATTTCATCATGTAAAGATGGGTTATTCGACTCCCTTTGGGAGGCAGGTCATTTAAACCCCCTGTTGTAACAATTCTTAGTGTTAAGTTTTAAAATAATATTGATTCTTAACACTAAACCAATACGATCAATCGTTCAAGATGTGTTTAAAAATTACTGCTGTAAATCGTCGAACAATTTAAAATACTTTGTTTCTTTATATATTGTAATGCATCGTTTGTCATTCCTTTCAAATTTGATAAATTAATTTATTTTAGTTTTGTGCATTAGATAAGTGGGCAAATTTAATAAATAGTTGTGCGAGAAATTCAGAATTCCACTAATAATTCGTTGTGTGATGATCTCTTATCAACTATTTGTCAAAGCGAATGTGGGGTCAAATAGTCTTCTAAGTTTCCAATCATCTGGCAAAGTTATTGATGCATTTAACGAATAAGTAAGAAATTTTGTAAAATTTTATAATAATTTTGTTTTCAAATGAAACAATATATTTTTATATATTTTTTTTATTTATGATTTCGACTTTTATTAATTTTTTGAATTTTTATAAACAATCAATAAATATTAATATGCCTAATGTGCGCAATTAATGTAATTATTATTTTAAATTTAACCCATGATATTTTATCTTCACTATTTTGTATTTGCCAACTTGCAGGTTAATAAGTTAATTTTTTTTATACTATATATTTGTAGATTTTGAATACTACTTTGTTTAGTTTATAATGTTTTTATAATTAGTATCTCTATTTTCATAAATATATATGTTGTTTGTTATTTAATATGAGTATTTATTAATAAAGCCTAATTTCCTATTAACAGGTAAATCAAAATAATTAGTATGCAGGCCCTCTGATTCGTTCTCTCCGATTGATTAGTCCTGGCTTACGCCCTTTTTTTGCTTTTTTATCATAATATTCGTTAATGTTTATTTTTCATTTTAAATTAATTTTCAAATAAAATTAACAATGTTAATTGAAACCCGTTTATATTCAGCTTTCAAAATTATGTTATCATGTAAAAAATTAGTATTACAGCAGGGGGGGGGGTGCAATTTACAGAAAATCTTCTTATGACCAATACAGTTACATCCAGATACTATCCGTATTTTAGTAGCTTCGCGAGCTGTAACAATAGAATGAAGAATCAGTTGAAAATTGAGCAACAGAATCATTGTATTGGTCTCTTCATGCGAGCTGGAAAAAATCATCAAGGTTCATATGACTAGTTTTTGCGAATGTGCTCCAGTAAAAACTATGTAATAATCTCCAGAAGTAGAAAACATACAGTAGAGAACCATATACAACTCCTAGGTGCAGATTACCGCTGATTTTATGTAGTATATTTCGTATATTTCCAATTCCATCTATCTTCAAGACGTTGTCCCGCACTTCGTTAATTAAGACACTTTTGTAGTAAGGTTTTAAAGAACATCGCTGTGGGACGCAAAATCTAAGAAGATTTCTATAAATCTTAATTCGTTTCGTTCATGTGTCGACTATTAGTAATTTTTTGTGTCTTTATGGTGCTCTTTTCTGCCCACTACCAAAATTCCTATTATTTCTTGTGTTTCTTTAATAAGAACTTTTGATTAACTTTTGATAAGGTGAAACAAAGAAAGTACGATAGAATATCTTCAAAAAAAGACTAATATCAAAATAATTAAATTTTAAATATTAGTACAAACAATGCATAATTCTTATATGTAAGGTATTCTTGGTGCCAAAAACCAAATATTTGAATAAAATCTAGAATAAATGAAATATTAGAAGATTTAAAAAAATTTAAAAAGGGGTAAAGAGTAATTGAAAAATTATAAAAACAGAGAGCATATTACACCGATGTTTCGGAATTATTATACCATCATCAGGCATGCTTAATCAAAACCTATACATATACTAAATGATAATTGACATAAAATTGTAAAAACATTTTGTTAGTCTTTTTTTGAAAATATTCTATCTACAAAAATGCATTCTAAAACACCGCATTGTATTCATAAAAGTTTTTCTTTGTTGAATTGAAACTTTCGAAGAAAGTAGGAGTTCTAGCATTTGCGTTCGATTTGCATTTAATGTTGCATATTATGTCGGTAATTCTATAAACATTATATTCCAACTCTTAGGAAAAAATTTACTTCCACTCAGCTCTATATACGTAGTACATAAAACAACTGAAACATTTTCTGCATGTCGTACAAAAACAGTGGAAACTCACCCACCTCCAATTAAGTCACGAAATCCATCTCCAACATTTTTAAAGTGTCAATCAAACACTTTCGTGGTAAGAAATCGGAATGTTATGAAATTAAAAAAAAAATTGTCCCTTGCTTGTAATGGCCACTTTACACGAGGGGATTTCTTCATGCGATCGATCGCCGCGACTTGTTGCCGGGATTTTTCGCATGCGCCAGGTTACTGCGACCTATCGCATTGTCACTTTACACGAGGCATTTATTTATTTTAATTCATAAAATCGCACGTGCGCCAAGTTGCAGGGACTAATCGCATGAGCGATTTTGTATTACACGAGGCGCTTAGTTGCTGCGACATGGAGCGGCGATCGTTCGCATGAAAAAATCCCCTCGTGTAAAGTGGCCATTACATAAGCAGCATAACGAAACATCAATTTTTAACTGATGATTTATATATTTTTATATTATTTTTATTATTATATTTTTAATTTTATGATTGTTCCTGATAGTATTCTCGTTTGATATTGATTGTGAAGGTGGCCCTTGCCATTTATTATGCATAGAAAATTATATACAGAGAAATATATCAACTTGTAAAATAGAAAAAAAATTGCCTCAATTGTATAATTTTTACAATTCTTTAAGAAGTCGAAGTAAATCCCAGTGATAATTTTTTTAGCAAGTTTAACATTATCTTCTTTGTCCTCAATTTTGCCTAATAAAATAATTCAAACCACTAATAATAATAGCCGAGGAAACAAAAAAATAATTACAAACCTTTAGTGAAATTTAAAATAATCGTTCATATAATTTATAGAATTTTGTTATTAAATTGAAATTTATGTCAACAATGTGTTTTATTACATCGTTTTATGAGTTATTGCCAACATAGTACAGTATTTTTTATAACTATTATATTTATATAGCAACACCAGTTACATAATTGAAAAATTATGAACTCAATTTAAAAACAAACTTGAAATCATTGAAGACCTCCAACCACTACAATCGTTTTGTTATTATCCAATGAAGTAATCCTAATGAAGTAATTTTGGAAGCTTCAGAACAAAATTATTATTGCTGCATTACACATTGTACAATATTATAACAACTTTAGAATAATCTTTAAATTGCCTATAAATTATCAAAAAATAACGTAAGAGAAAAGCACATAAATTTAATATTTTGTATACTATCCAAGTCCAAATAAAGTGTTTATGATAGATGTTATGTATGAACATAGCATGCATATATGCAAAGCACACTGATTAATAAATGGTTGCCAAGCATAACAATAACAAGATAACGCAAGTGTAAATAACGTGTCAAGTTGAAAAATAAAGTTTCCTTAAATTGCAATAAGAGTTTGATTTGTAAGACATAACAATTGGCGACGAGGTAAATCGAAAGAACAATATTTGAACAATTTTAATAGTAAAATCGTGTGAAAAAAAAAATTCCAAAACCACGCGGTAGTTATGTCGACTTTTGTAGGTGCGGTTCCACAATATCTGAATTCTAATACAGACTTCATAATTTATGAAGAACGCTTGAAGCATTTTTGTTCAGCTAATAAGATAATAGAAGAATCTGTAAAAATTGGGTTATTGTTGAGTCATTTGTCGGAACACGTATACGGTACTTTAAGAGACCTGTGTTATCCAACAGCACCAGAAACAAAAAGTTACATCGATTTAACAACGCTATTAAAACAGTACTACAGTCCTAAAGTAAACACCTACAGGGAAAGGATAGAATTTTACGAAGCAAAGCAACTCTCTGATGAAACCAGCAATGAATGGTACGCTAGAATTAAAAAACTATCAGTAAATTGTAATTTTGGAACCGATTTAACGAAGATACTGAGCGATAAGTTCGTAACCGGTATGAAACCTGGACCAATCCTGGACAAGTTAGTCGAGCAAGAGACATCGAAGACAGTCCAAGAACTCCTCGTAATAGCCGTGTCGAAGGAATTCGCAGTCCAACACGCCCAAGGACGAGTACATGCAATCGAAACTGCAAAAACTACTCCACGAAATGGTAGATGGCAGCAAAAAAATTTTCCAAGCAGCAAAGTCAAGCCAAATCAAAATGGCACCGACTCTTCAATCAAGAAGACAAGATGCAATTGTTGCGGAAAAAAACACAGTGGCATATGTAAATACGCAAATTACAAGTGCAACGCATGTGGCAAAAATGGACATTTACAAACTGCATGCAAACAGGTAAAATCAAAGCAAATAAATGCCGTTACCCAACAACATGTAGAAGAAATAAGTGTACCCATCGAAACCATCTACAACATAGGCAATAATACAAAACCAATCGAATTACATGTAAAAATAGGTAATGAAATTGTGTATATGCAATTAGACTCAGGTTCTGCAATATCAGCCATATCTGAAGAACTCTATGTTGAACGTTTTAAAAAATTGTATTCTATTCAAAAATCAATTTCAATATTTAAAGGTTACACCGGGGAACCAATTATTCCAGAAGGATTTATTACGGTTAGTCTAGAATTTAAAGGTATAAAGAAGGTAGTAAAATTGTATGTTATTCAAAAAGCAAATGTTGCTTTATTAGGTAGAGATTTTATTCATGAATTTAACATCACTTTTAATCCAACAGCAATCAACTCTGTCGATTCAGTGAATGCCAAAATAACGTTAAAACTCAAGCCTAATACAATACCCAAATACTCACCTCCAAGACCAATACCCCTAGCATTGAAAACCAAGAGCCAAAAAGAAATAAAAGAAATAAATTCGACACACAAAGGAATTGTCAGAACCGAGTCAATCGCAAAATCATGCGAAAGTTGCTTGCAAGTTCGACCAAGTCCACCCAAATGTTACGTCGAATGGCCAAAAAGTTCCAGACCATTTCAAACTATAAATATCGACTTTTGTCAATTATACGATAAACAGTTTTTAGTAATAATTGATAATTTTACGAAATGGCCCGAAATTTACGAAATGAACCGGATTACAACAAGCGAAACAATCGAAAAATTAAGAGATTGCTTTTCTAGGTTTGGTCTTCCAGACACTGTCGTATCCGACAATGGACCTTCCCTAGTATCGGAAGACATGGAACAGTTCTTGTATAATAATGGTATTAAACATTTACTGATTTCTCCACACAATCCACAAAGTAATGGTTTAGCCGAAAACGCAGTCAAAACGTTTAAAAATAAAATAACGTCAGCTACAATCGATCCTAAAAATAAAAATTTACCAATATCGACATTGATGGCTAGATTTTTGTTAACGTACAGAAATACACCTCATTGTACAACCAAGGTTTCGCCAGCAGAAGCCATGTTCAATAGGAAATTGAAGATAAGACTGGACTTACTTCACAAAAACAAGAACAAATACTACAAAAATGAAGACATGTCAAATGTTCGAACTTTCACTGTAAAGGAATACGTAATCGTTCGAGATTATCGTAACCCGAACAAGAAGGCATGGATTAATGCTCAAATTATCAAGCAAGTTGGAAAAGCTACATATTTTTGTCAACTTGAAGACGACAAAATTTGGAAAAGACATCCAAACCAAATACGTAAAAGAGCAACATTAAAAAGGGATGTGGAGAGGGTGATAAACGATCCACGTACAATCACTACAAAGAAAATTGGAGTACAACCCAGTACATTCACTCCGAATGACGAATTTCCTCCGAATGAAGAAATTCCTCCGAATGACGAACTTCTACCTGTCCCCAACGAATTGGCATTGACTGAATCGACAGTAAGGGTTCGTAAACGTCCTAAGTATTTGAATGATTATGTGTAATTTTGTATTTTGTTATGTGTAATTATGTATTTGTTAATTGTTTACTTATAAAAGAAAGGGGGAGATATGTTATGTATGAACATAGCATGCATATGCAAAGCACACTGATTAATAAATGGTTGCCAAGCATAACAATAACAAGATAACGCAAGTGTAAATAACGTGTCAAGTTGAAAAATAAAGTTTCCTTAAATTGCAATAAGAGTTGGATTTGTAAGACATAACAATAGAAGCTCGTTGAAATGAACGGAAAATAGAATAAAAATGCAGGCCCCCCCCCCCCCCAATTAGGTTAGGGCCAACTACTTGCACCTAACTGATAATTAGAAATATTAATGACTAGCTGGCACGGGCGGCTTCCGCCGCCCTTAGCCATCTAGACCCAGAATAGATCCGAGTAGGCCATAGTTGTTCGGCCTTCGGCCTCACAGGGGGAGGACCATAATAGATCCGTGAAGGCCATAGTTGTTCGGCCTTCGGCCTCACAGACCGGACCATAATAGATCCGTGAAGGCCAATGTTGTTCGGCCTTCGGCCTCACAGGGCGGACAATAATAGATCCGTGAAGGCCATAGTTGTTCGGCCTTCGGCCTCACATACCGGACCATAATAGATCCGTGAAGACCATAGTTGTTCGGCCTTCGGCCTCACAGACCGGACCATAATAGATCCGTGAAGGCCATAGTTGTTCGGCCTTCGGCCTCACAGACCGGACCATAATAGATCCGTGAAGGCCATAGTTGTTCGGCCTTCGGCCTCACAGACCGGACCATAATAGATCCGTGAAGGCCATAGTTGTTCGGCCTTCGGCCTCACAGACCGGACCATAATAGATCCGTGAAGGCCATAGTTGTTCGGCCTTCGGCCTCACAGACCGGACCATAATAGATCCGTGAAGGCCATAGTTGTTCGGCATTCGGCCTCACAGACCGGACCATAATAGATCCGTGAAGGCCATAGTTGTTCGGCCTTCGGCCTCACAGACCGGACCATAATAGATCCGTGAAGGCCATAGTTGTTCGGCCTTCGGCCTCACAGACCGGACCATAATAGATCCGTGAAGGCCATAGTTGTTCGGCCTTCGGCCTCACAGACCGAACCATAATAGATCCGTGAAGGCCATAGTTGTTCGGCCTTCGGCCTCACAGTCCGGACCATAATAGATCCATGAAGGCCATAGTTGTTCGGCCTTCGGCCTCACAGACCGAACCATAATAGATCCGTGAAGGTCAAAGTTGTTCGGCCTTCGGCCTCACAGGGCGGACAATAATAGATCCGTGAACCCAAGTAACATTTTACCCTGTGAAATTAAAATTTCTCTGGTAGGTCCCTGGCAAATACCTGGTAGGTAACTAAAACAGGGTTTACGGCTTTGCCTGTCTATAGGGATTTGTCAAGTACCTGTTAGCATGTCCTTTGTAGGGCCCTATTAAATGCTTGCGCTAGGGATTTGCCAGGTAGCCAAATACAGGTTCCTTGTAGGGCCCTGTGAAATGCTTGCGGTAGGGATTTGCCAGGGAGTCATATACAGGTTCCTTGTAGGACCCTGTGAAATGCTTGCGGTAGGGATTTGCCAGGGAGTCATATACAGGTTCTTTGTAGGGCCCTGTGAAATGCTTTCGGTAGGGATTTGTTGTAACGAAATGTCGAAGGTATCATTTTTTTTACGTATTTATGCTCCGAGCAACATGCGCTACACTTTGAAATGCAAACAAGTACCCACGAGCGATGTTCTCAGGCAATTATAACAAGTTGCGATGAAAATTCCGACAACATTTTTTTCTCTTTTTTTCACTTTTTTATTTTACGAATACCTGTACAATTACATTTCAAACAATACTGTACAACGATTTTTTTTTTGCATCAAAATTACTAATTTTTTTGACGTATTTTATGATTTGACCCCACGTGTTTGAAAAACATTTTTTTCGCTTTTTTCCATTTTTTATTTCACAAAACACTGTAGAATTACATTCCAAACGTTACTGTAGAACGATTTTTTTTTTGCATCAAAATTACACCCACGAGCGATGTTTTCAGGCAATTATAACAAGTTGCGATGAAAATTCCGACAACATTTTTTTCTCTTTTTTTCACTTTTTTATTTTACGAATACCTGTACAATTACATTTCAAACAATACTGTACAACGATTTTTTTTTTGCATCAAAATTACTAATTTTTTTGACGTATTTTATGATTTGACCCCACGTGTTTGAAAAACATTTTTTTCGCTTTTTTCCATTTTTTATTTCACAAAACACTGTAGAATTACATTCCAAACGTTACTGTAGAACGATTTTTTTTTTGCATCAAAATTACACCCACGAGCGATGTTTTCAGGCAATTATAACAAGTTGCGATGAAAATTCCGACAACATTTTTTTCTCTTTATTATTTTACGAATACCTGTACAATTACATTTCAAACAATACTGTACAACGATTTTTTTTTTACATCAAAATTACTAATTTTTTGACGTATTTTATGATTTGAACCCACGTGTTTGAAAAACACACATTAAATTTTTGTAGTCATAAAGCAATTTTACAACTAAAATAACAACAGCTCGGTGGCAAAGAGGTTAACGCTGTCGGACAATGAAGGGAAAGTTACGGGTTCGATCCTCGCCAAGGTAAGATTTTTATTTCTAATTTTCAAAATTTAATTTCAGACTCCAAGAAACAAAGAAGACGACAACATCATGAGATATATCACCACCACCAACAAGTTCTTACTAATGAGAATAAATAATGAGAAATGGGTAAAATAAAAAATTATATGTTGTAGAGTTAAAATTGTTAAAATTAAAAATGTAGCAAAAATTAATTAAATATAGGTACAATAAATTTAATTATTATCAAAATTTTTTTGCACCCTGTTAATCGCATATAATAACTCCCTGGTAGATCCCTGCGGTAGGGACTTACCAGGGCCCCTGTGAAAGGTACTTAGTAGATCTCTAGTAGAGGCCCCTAATAGGTGGTCCATTTGCCCCTGGCGTAAGCCCCTACCACAATCCCAACTAGGGTTTTAGACAGGGACAGGGACCTGTGAGATTTGACTGGTAGGGATTTGCCAGGGGCCTACCAGGTTAAAAATGTTGCTTGGGAAGTCCATAGTTGTTCGGCCTTCATCTGTCATCTTTCATCTGTCATCTGTCATCCGTCATCTGTCATCCGTCATCTGTCATCCGTCATCTGTCATCCGTCATCTGTCATCCGTCATCTGTCATACATACATACATACATACATAATCTTCACGTAAAGTTACATCTTCATGTAAAGTTAAATCTTCCGCAAAGAGGTGGATCTTCCACGTTCTGCGACCTATATAAAGTGCTCCGGTCTTATTCGCGGCATTCAGATTAATTTGTTAGTGGTTTTTTGTTAGTGGTTTGCATTTTTCGAATTAAAGCCGCCATCCCCGCCATCTGTTGACAGTATTTTCAGATTAATTTGTTAGTGTTTTTTTGTTAGTGGTTTGCATTTTTCGAATTAAAGCCGCCATCCCCGCCATCTGTTGACAGTATTTTGAATCACTGACTGTACGTCAGATTAATTATTTGACAAATTAAATTTTTTGTCAAACTTGTGATTTGATTTTTGAAAAAAGCGAATAACTTTTTTCCCCGCTAGAATTTCTTCTCCATATATGCGACAATAGTTGCGCCTGGAGCTACAAAATAACTGTGCAAAATTTGGTTGAGATCGGTCCACGGGTCTAGGAACGTATAGCGAACACGCAAACACGCAAACACGCAAACAGATCTTCTCTTTTATATATTTAGATATTGATTTAGAAACTATGAAAACAAACGACAATAAAAGAGGTACAAACGATTTAGACTATTTTGGATCCAAAATTATAAAAATGGAGGGGGCTGGTGAAAGGGACCTATTTGCGTTAATAACTTCCACACACCTTTTTGACATAGATTCAATCAATTTATTAACATTATTATTGTTTAAAATATTAATTCAACTATTTTGAAGTGCTGCAAAAAGTCCTTCAAGTTATTATAATTTTTTCGTGTATACTTTCTGTTCTAAAATTTTCCACAAGTTTTCTATTGGGTTTAGATCCGATGACTTCTACGCCCAAAGTAAAACTTTTATTTTATCTTTGCTTAACCACGCTTTGACTGGCCTAGATGAGTGCTTTGGGTTGGTTATTATGCTGAAATATAAACTTTCGCTACAACTTTAAGAATATCTTTATAAATAAATTGATCCATTATACCGTGAATACGGTGAACTGGTCCCATACCAACCCATGAGATGCACACCCATACAATCACCGATTCTCCTCCATGTTTTACTGTTGGAAAAATAACCTATAGGGATCCGATATTTTACCTTGAGGTAAAAAATTACGCGAGCTATTTCATCACTTCTGAATATTAAATTAAATTTTGATTCGTTACTAAATACAACTCTTTTCCATTAATCGTCTGTCCAGTCTATTAGCAAATTCTATAATGTAGCTTTAATATTTTTCATTGCAGAACGACGACTAAACAACTTTCCATCCACTAATCTTCTTCGAATAGTGCTGGAAATTCTACTTAAGTGGTCAATTTCCTTTAATCAGGCCATAATTATTGAAGATGACAGAAAAGGTGATTGTTTTGAAGCGTTTAAATTATCATCAATATGCACTAATTATTCTTGATAATAATTGATTTATTTAAGTCTGAATTTTTTGTTATGTTAATTTGTTTCACACCATCATTGTAAAAGTTATTATTTGATAAGATTTAGTCCTATAAATTCTTTAGGAAATTCCTATAATTTTTATAATTTCCTAGAATTCTTGGGAATTTCATAGAATTCTTTACTTTAGATTCTTGTGCACACTTAATTTTGGATGTACTCGTATGTAACTT
Organism: Podabrus alpinus; assembly: GCA_932274525.1. NCBI lineage: Eukaryota > Metazoa > Arthropoda > Insecta > Coleoptera > Cantharidae > Podabrus > Podabrus alpinus. Next base: position 45,540,177 of record OW026451.1, read on the forward strand.
AATTTTAGATGTAAAATCCCTCGGTTTTACCTAAATTGAAATCTGGTGAACCCAAAATAGGCTTTACAATAAAAACTATATTTTGTCAAAACGTTTATTTATTAAAACCGAGAACTGGAGGCCCTGTGTCATTACTATAGCTAATACAGAGGTAATTTGTGTGATTGATGATTGAGTAAAAGTGCGGAAATTCTAGTTCCAAAATAGACTTCCCGTGCAACACTTTTTGATCCAAAAACTTACCTCTCCATTTATATATCAGGCCAATTGAAAAATCAAATCAAAAAAGAAACATTTTTTCTGACTGTAACGATTTTTACGTTAATTGGGCACACTACGTGACACCTACTACATGAACTCACTAAATTGCTGAAAATAAAATCTGATGAAAGAATTAAATAAATAAAAAAAAAATTTGCACAAGAATAGGTAATACAAACTTGTTGTAATATCTAAAAAGTTGGAGTACAAATACAAAATATTTATTTATATAAAATACAATTTTTTTATATTTTTCTTTTGATGTTACTTGAAATCATTAAAAAAAATTTGTTCTTCGACTGTTGACTCTAAAATTGATCAAAGAAAAATATTCCGTTTTACGCAATTCGTAAATAATGAACAAACTAACAATACGATCTGGTGAAAGTAAATTTGTTAAATGTGAACTCTTTGATATGGAAATGCTTTTCAAGGATTCGGATAATTAATGATTAAATCGTAAACTTCTTTGTAAATCTAAAATAGAATCAAACGCTCGAAAAGTGCTTAATGTAAAATCTTTTATTTACTCTTCCTATTTGAACAAACTGAATGAAAATGCAGTGTCGAGAGTAGGTAGTGGAAGTTGTACATAAGAAGGAAAAGTAATAATTTTTTTCTTTGTACTACGTCGACGTCGTTTCTCACCAGAACTGGCAAAGCGTTTTCAAGTAAAAACAAATGGGGTCATTTGACCGCCTTATTTAACTTGTATCATTAAGCGTAACTTTAACTCTGTGCAAAAGGGTTAAACTTGCTAAGAGCTGCCTCCCTTCTTTTAGTGAAGACGAGACTGGCAGGAGTCAGTTTAATGAGCCTGCACCCGCAAAAAGTTGGATAATATATTTAAGTAAATTAGAGCATGAATTTGTTCACAATTTATTTAAATTTGTTAATTAAAAATTATGATATTTAAATTCAACTTTGTAATTTATTCAAAATCATCCATTATTAACGTCAATGTTCAAAAATTAACACCGTTTCTTATTACCTGCTACTACCCTACCTTCATTTTCAGATTTGAAAAATTACACGAATTTAAGTTTTTAATTAAATTATTAATATGAATAATTAATTATGCTCGGATAAAGGGTGCCACATCAAGATGCTTCCGGTACTAAATTTAAATTTGATGCCTTATTTTTCAACATTTTTATAATAATAATAATTGTAATTTCCATTGCTAAATACCGTACCTAGGTTAGCAATTTAAACGTAGCACAATGGGAAATTGTAATTCGAACCGACAAGACTTTACAAACTTCAATTCTGTTCGACTGATAAACCATTTTACGACAATAAATTCTAAGGGTTTTGAAAATTTGATTAATTATTGTCAAAATTATATTGGGATTTAAAGCTTCGTTACCGGATTTAACAGCTTATATACAATTTCTTTTATTGAAGTTGCAAATTATTGTGGTTGAACAAAACGCATTTTTCAAATTGTTATACCAGTGCTTAGGTTCACGAAACACTTCCTAAATAATGCTCCTAAAAATAAATTGGAAAAAATTTCCGATCCCAACAGGATCCTCTAGTTTACCAGAGTTTTCTGATTCCCTCGAGACAGAAATTTTCTTTCAATTATTTTTTAAAGAATTTTTCAAATATGAACTAACCCTGTATTATTCGATCACAAAAAATATTTATTTAATTTGGTCAGTTGGCTTCCGAGCAGTGAGCGTTACTTCGTCAACTTTTATATATAGCCAAAACAATTTTAAAATGAATCTATACAATTTAAAATTTTCTGTTTAAATTTAAACGTAATTTGCATTTAAGTCACAACCTGAATTTGTAAAAGTTTTTCTTTTACATTTATTTGAAATAAAATTACATTTGGAAACTAAACTTTTAAAACTCAAACATGGAGCTGTTGAAGTAAATGAAAATTTTAATTTAGAAAGTTTTAGAAATGGTTTGTTTAGTAATACCGGTCGACCCATTATATTGTACTCAGATATATAAGAATTTGTATAATTTTAATTAATTTTAAAATAATAAATATTGTAGGTACGAGGGTTGCTGTTTAACTTTCTGGCCTAATAATGAAAATGCGAATATTTATCATCAAAAATGATTTTATTGTTTTTCAAAGTATTCTCCAGCAAGATTTATACACTTTTGCATGCGCTCAAACCAATTGTCGAAGCACTTTTTCCACTCCGATTGAGACACCTCCAAAACATGGTTTTTGAACGCTTCAACAGCATCTTCTGGCGACGAAAATCGTTGACCACGCATTTTTCTCTTGATGTTCGGGAATAAAAAGAAGTCATTGGGTGTAAAGTCAGGGCTGTACGGCGGATTACCCATCAATTCGACGTTTTGGGCGGTCAAAAAGGCGCTGGTTTGAGCTGATGTGTGAGAGCTCGCATTGTCATGGTGCACAATGATCCGTCTTCTCTTGTTCGTTTTTCGAATTTCTCCGAAGACTTCAGGCAAACAAATTGTGGTGTGCCACTCAGAATTGACCGTCCTACGTTGCTCAAGCGGAACAGTCGCCACATGACCAGTTTTACCAAAGAAACAGGCTACCATTTGCTTCGAAGTGCTTCTTGCACGAACAACTTTCGTTGGATTTGGCTCGTCTTCGAAGACCCACACGGTCGATTGCTGTTTTGTTTCGGGCTCATAAGCATAGATCCATGATTCGTCACCTGTGACGATCTTATAAACGACTTTTGAAACACCGCGATTGTATTTTTTTAAATTTTCTTTGCACCAATCCACACGACACTTTTTTTGAGCTACTGTCAAATTATGCGGGATCCAACGAGAACAAACCTTTTTTACGGCCAGGTGTCCATTCAATATCGAATGTATGCTGGTGGAAGAAATGCCCAAGGATGCCTCTATCTCACGGTATGTCACATGACGATCTTGCTTTATCAGTTCACGGACGGCATCAATGTTCTCTGGCACAACGACTGTTTTTGGACGGACCTTCACGACCTTCATCTTCGAGCGAGCGTCGGCCACGATTGAATTCATTAAACCAGTTTTTCACAGTGCTATAGGATGGTGCTTCATCACCATACAAAGATTTAAGTTCATCGATGCACTCTTGTCGTGATAATCCACGTCGAAAGTTGTGAAAAATGATTGCACGAAAATGTTCACGAGTTAATTCCATTTTTTTGCCAAATTGATTTTTTCAAGTCACTATAAACAACAGAAATGATGGCCGTACGTCAAAACGTTCTGAGTACGTTTATGCTACAACATGTCAAACTTTACAATGCAAATGTCAAATTGCACCTAGCAACGCTTAGTGTTCCCTAGGCCAGAAAGTTAAACAGCAACCCTCGTATAATAGCAACTGTGGGCGATATACTTTATAAATTACTTGTATCGATTTTATCTTAATTGCTTAATGTTTCGTCTAATTATGAATTTCAGTGTTTTATGTAAAATTAATTAATGGAAACACATATGAGTGAGATATGAAAATTTACTCGCAACTATGTTTATGTAAATTGGTGTCCGTACTTATAAAATGAATAAAACAACATCAAAACCGACATCGCATTTATTAAAGTTCCAAGCTCTAAAGCTTCCATATAAATGAAATCTATTCTCTCCCATCTTATAAGATTACTTTTTTGACAGTTACTGGTTAAATTTAGAAAATATAAATTACTTTAAGAAATAAGCAAACAATTTTAATGATTTCGCTTAAACAAACAACAGAACGAGTTAGCATTTTCAAACATAATTTTATTTTATTTCCTATATTTTTATATACGTAGTTGCACTTATAGAATTTAGCACAATAAATATATTAAATTTAACGTTGTTGTACCTATAGTAAAACGTAAAAATATACGTTCTTTTATTTTTATTCTGCAACACTTTAAGTAAATTGAAACTTCGTAATTTTAAAATCTAATTGAACTCGACTCGAACTTTATAAGAGATCTTGAATTCAAAACGGCACTTGAAAGATACAATTTTACAATGCAGTGGTTTTTAATTAGCCAATAACAAAATATTTTGGTTTGAAGTGGAGACGTAAGTATCTACACAACCAAAAAGAAACAAATTTGATTTTCTCAAGTAAAAATTAGATTCTTATCTCCAAGTTTTATGTTCTTCCAAATTGGACGAAATTTTGTGACAAATTGTTGCAATTTATGCTAAATTGCCCAAGAAAACAATTTTGAATAACATTTTAGTGATTTTATAAAACTATAAATTTAGTTTTTATTAAAAAATCATCGTACTAAATAATTTCCAAAATAATGAAAGACTTTCGTCGATCCTGACGCAGAGCAGTTGCAATCACTAGTTTGACGATATTTTTGGAATAGAAAATAATGATGTCATTGAAACTTATAAATTAAATAACAGTTTTCAATATTTTAACTGCATCACCATACGTCAATCAAAGGAAAATTTAAATCTAAATTAAGCAGCGTGTTAAAAATATTGCGAAAACCAATTTAAATTAAGGAAATAAAGTACTTGCCATTAATATATTATATGCAATTCAAATTTTAGCAATTTCCTTTGGACTAATAAAATGGAGCAATGCAGGCTTAGAAGATCTCTCAAGACTTATACTGGTAATGTTAACAAAATACCACATGCATCATCCAAAAGCTGCCATGCAACGAATAGCGTTTGTTGGATTAAGAACGAGATTAGAACGAAATTACTTTCTTTAAACATATATTTGATACCAATAAAGATACAACGTCTAATAAACTAAATTAGCTTTAATTGAATTAAATATCTTGCATAACATGCGGTGACCGTTTATTGAGAATGAGAATGAAAATAAATTTATATTGCAATTAAAATTACTTCCATGTAAGTATTTATCTGAAGATCCTAAAATACATAATATAGTCTTGTAATATTGTATTTAACTTTTAAATTTCCCACTCCAATTTCTAAAATAACTAAAGGAAATTCGCGCTTGAATTTAACCTATTGCTTTTAAAGAAAATGAAGATGGTTACCTAACCGAAAAACTATGTTGTCGTGTATAGTCTAGCTTGAATTGCCTTTAAACAAGTATTACTATGGGACTATGGGACAATCTCATTAATTTTATTGAATGTGCCTCTAGAACTTAAAGCTTTTCGACAGCAAATTTAATTATAGTTAAAATGCTTTACGGAAAATATGCACAATGATTAAATTGTCAAAATTAATCATATTAATTTGCATTCAAATAAAAATAAAATTATATATTGCGATGTTTTCTTTGTAACTTCGACGGAGTTATTATTAATTTTAAAATTATTGTTTTGCTTATTTAAATTAGTATGGAAGTTTTGAATTTTGCGCGACGAACAAATTTTTGATAATGAGATAATTTTTTCTTTAGCCTTGGTTTAGGAAACATGTTTATTTTTGAAGTACGAAATTTGAGAAAAATAAAATGTTAAATAGAAAAGCGTTTATTAAGGAAGACCCAAAAAGGATGGAATGACCAGAGGTGACGTAACGGGCCAAAGCCTAAATCGTGAAGAAGAATAAGGTTAATTATTAGTGAATAAAGAATTTTATTACCACAGTGATAAGGCACGAAATGCATTTCGTAAAACTCACAAAACATAGCACATGGCATCCCGAAAACGTGGGGCGATAATCAAACACGAACGATAGAAAATTTAAATAGATCCTGCTATCTGATGAAAAAGAGTTTATTGCTTGAATAGAAATTAAATATCTAGGCTGGTGGGCATAAATTTAGTATTTAGAAGATAATAAAATGATAAATATTAAATAGAATTTGGAAATTGGATGGAAGATATGTGGAAGGCCATAAGGGAAATTAACGAAAACATAATAGTTACAAATGACATACAAATGTCTGTGGTGTCAAGAAGTGTGGCAGAAATGAAACGAGAAAACTAAATTAATAGAGAAAAATCGGAAACATTAGGTGAAAACATGGTGGAAAGGATCAATGCAAGAATGGAGCAAATATTAAGCAACAGCACTACAGAAAACATCAAAAACAAGAAAAATTTATATTTCAATTTCCCTTTCTTCTGTTTCATCTCGAAACAGAGATAAACCAATGAATTGGAGAACAACTAGAAAAATAAACGTTTTGGAAAGGGAAATCAATTTAGAAATAGATGAGTACGAGGAGGCATAAATAAAAACTAAAATAATTAAAAATCTAACAATAGTTTCAAATAAAAAGAAACTCAAAATCTTAACCGAAAAGAAAAACTAAAAAAAGGCGTAAATATTTAAATATCATCGCTAGAAGAATTAATTATAAAGTATGAAAAAGTACAGAATAAACAAAGGATTATTTATAAAAGAAAATCTAAGAAAAAAGAAATACAATATCATCAAAATTAAAAACCACGAAATTAGAAAACAAAAAGTTGCAGAATATGAGAGGAAACAAATTTAAATCTGAAGGTTTAACATTGGGAAAGAAGAAAAGTAAGATTATTTGGATGAAGGCAAAATTTCAACAGAAAAGAATAAAAAGTCAAACTATTTATAAGATGGAAAAGAATTGAAAGTAATTTACTAATAGTGTTGGAAAATGGAGACAAGGAAAAACCATCTACAGAAGTATAGATGTTTGTGATGATCTGGATGTCGTGGAAACAGTGGCGGATCGTTACTTTTTTCAATGGGGGGGGGGGGGGGAAATATAAGTAAATATAATAAAATATTCTAGTGTTACTTTAAAGATATTAATATTCTTCATTGTCAAATTAAATAATCCCGGTGGGAGGGGGGATAATGGAATACTCCCAGTATATCAAGATGGGCATTCTGATCACCGTATCATCACTCTGCAGTTGAAGAGTGGATGATGAGTAAATTTAAACAAATTTACTTAAAATTTCACGTCGTAGGTTGGATTCAGCATAGCGCTTAAATAGCTGAGAAGTACAGACGTCAACATTTTGACTGTTCAGTTTGAAGTTTTTCAACGCTTTAAACAGATCAAGCTCCGCCTATTTCTAAAGTTTCAAATGATTTTTCCATTTAGGTAGAGTCTATTAGCAAAACCGTGGCACAGTGTTAACAAAATTGTAAAATAATTCAAGTTTAAAATAAAGTTTTGTTTGGTTTCAGAAGTTATTTAAACATTCAACAATGTAGTACTATGTTCTGTAATATTACTTTATTAGAAATATTAGTTGTCAAATTTGTTGAATAATTAATACAACAAATATAAAAATTTCTTTGTTCATCATAGACAAAACCTGGATTAGTTAGCTGGGTAAGTTGACACAATTCCATTATTTTGGACACCCGCTAACAAAAAGCGACCCCTATCATAATATCATGTGTCGCTTAATGAGATGTATATAATTTTCATTACAATTTTAGTACGTTAATAAAAATTAAACCGAGTTATCCACTTTTTCCTTTTTCATTGTTTTAGTAAAATTTTAATATTATAAAATTCATATTATAAGGAATTACATCCTATTTCGATGAGCAGATACGCAGTGGCGTGCCCAGGGGGGCTAGAGCAACAAAACAAATCATGGTTTGTTTGCATTGGCGCCCTCAAGAGTGCCCTGCCCTGCCTAGTAAATAAAGCTACGTTAATTCAGAGTTTATTTAAATTAATTTGTATCACTATGCTAGAAATTGAACTTTCGAGATTACGAGCTGTTTTGACAAGTCGAGGCGGACAACCGAGGTTTTGTCCCGACTTTATGAATTTGTTAAATTAAAATAAATAATTATGTATTCAAATATTTGCTATAGGTGATTTTCTTTTCATAGTGGTGTCACCAAAACATTTAAATTTTAAAATAAAAAATATCGGTTTTTGACATTGGACTGTAACCTAAACAATTAATATCCACTTTTTTATAATTTTTTGTACAGATTCTGCAGTTATATCGGCAATTATAGTCATACTAAAATGGCCGTTTTGTCTTAAATAGTGGTAAAATTTTGGCATAAATTAGATTAACAGCATGACATGATTTCAATTGGTAATCATAAAGAATTCCCTTTTTTGCCGACCTAGGCCAGAAACTATTATGCGTTTCTAAATGCAATAGGGATGTTCAAAACCATTGTTGCCGGACGAGGGCACATATATCATCTTGCAGATTTAATAAACAATAATGTTGTTTTTTTATAATATTATAACTTTCCCTTTATTTCGTGTTCATAATACTTTTTGGTTGCTAATTGTAGAGTTTGTGACTTTATACAGATTAAATTTAACAAAAAAAAGTATTCATAATTCACGTACTAGCTGCCTAAATACGTATCAAATGCCATTTTATGATATTATAGTTTTCTTTTTGTTGCAAAATGTTCACACTTTAAGTGTAAAGTAGCATTCACATAGAAATAAGTTGTCTATGCATTGTAAGAGCTTTCAACGACCAATCAATTTAAAGAATAAAAAAGAGAGAGTAGTAAGATACCAGACACATTAATTTAATAGGCTCTTGCAAGCTCTTACAATGCAATGCAAGACCACTAATCCCTATGTGAATGCTGATTAAGTTTTCAAAAGAACTTCAAGTGTCAGACTGAACCCGTAAGTTAAAACTTGATCAACTTTGCACAACAGCTGGGATTCAGCGTCAACGCAACTATAAATTGAAATAATACGTAATTGGCATACTCAACTTAAGCGTCAGCGTCATCATCAGGAACGTAAGCTATAAATCATGTTTTAATCGTCACCTCACCTACAAATTTCTTTCTTTTTAGTTAACACGATTAATTTCCACATTGCAGTGTTAGTGGCAAAATATTAAACTTCGTGCCATTAAAACTTTCGGAAACAATTTGTCTCATACTTTCATGCTATGGTTTCTTATTAAACTTTCATTGAATTTCCGAATTGACAATATTTGTGAGAGCTCATCGGAGTGAAAATGTTAATAATTGCGATTGCAACATCAAATTTTATCACTTGAAACCAAAATTAAAGGAAACCAAATAGTCCTTGAATTATTATTGACAAGTTGACATAACAAAGTCGGAGACTTACCTATTGGTTTGGAAAACGACAGAAACATCGAAATTGCGTTACGTTCACTACACTACGTGGTGAAACTTAGAAATTTAGTACTAACGAAAAAACACCTTTATAGTGCATCGTTAATCTGAAGAAATTCACGCTCGCAGATTTTATGTTTTCATATTTTAGCTTCCGATATTTTTCCGTTACAGAAGACACTTTTTTGGTAAGTTGAGGTATTTTTAAAACTTTTATTGCTGATTTGATGTGACGATTATTTTGCTGTAATAAAATGGCAATATCGCATATCGATACAAATGTATTTTTAAATTTAAACGACATCTGCGATCTTTGGAATAAAAACATTTAGTCTATATTTCCAACAGTTTAATTGTTAATAATGTTGGATTGAGAAACTCTCTGGGTCATTTTGTCGACATTATAACAATTGTTTTGCCTATAAAATTGGTACCTGTCGAGGAAAACGATCGGTGTGGAGTCTAAATACCGAAAGATTTCTCTAATATTTGTCTTTCTAAACTGTAGCTTTACAACCTCAACCTCAATCTTATATTTGATTGGTAGGTTTTTCATCGCATAACTCTAAACTTATTCAAATTTGGATTCAAACAGTTCTTCGAAAGCAATTTGTTTGGCGGTATTCATACATAATTTAAAGAAATGGAAATCTGTTTGAATGGAAATTCGTTTGAATAATTACCAAAAATTTAAGTTTTATTGTGATATTATATTAATACGAAAATAAAAACAACGATTTTAAGTGTAAAAACTTAATTTGTAATGACGCGCATGAGTATATTAACGAGTAGATTATGATTTCATAAGTTAGTATTCAGCAATATAGGTTGCTTATGAAATTTTTATATTTGATCTGCTTGCTAATTTTTAAATTTAAATTTAATATTAATTTATCATTCAATTTCAACTCTATTTAAAAAAAGAGAGCTAAGAATTACGACTGGAATTTCACCCTTTAAGATTGCATTTAGGTAAAACCATCTGCAGAGAAATATTACATTTCCCAATTACTTCTGAACAAATCAATCTTAGCCCCATGTCAATAGGGGCTGAGAAATTTCAATTTCCACAAACTGCTATTAAATGATGCGTCCTGTAAAACAAATATGGCGGCCACGCGAAACCAAAAAACAATAAAATTTAACCTACAGTCATTTTGAACTACAAGCTTTGCACAAAAAAAACAGATTTTAAAAGTGGTCAACAACCATTTCATTTCTTTCTGGGCCACTTGATATGGAATAACCTTAAACATATTTGCAAAATGCAACTGTGATGGCTGTAAGAAGTTTATAGTCCAATGATGGAATTTTATTGAGTTGATTTTAGCTTGTTGACTTTTTAAATATTTGTTTATAATTTTCATCAAGCCAATATTAGCAAATGCTCTTCATATATTTTAACCTTTCAGTTAGTAATGCTAATATTATAACAGTGTAAAATTATTTCACCATTAGGTATTTGAGATAACTTGTTTTATTTATCACTTCTCGATTAATATATTATTATTATGTTTTCATTGACAAGAGGCATATATTTTCCTGGTGATACATTTATTTGACAGTATTCAAGAGACTCTCTTGAATAGTTTAAACTTTCAAGTAAACTTTTTCTTATTGTATAAAACGTCGTTTACATTACGTAGTATCGAAAGCCATCAAACTTGCTGTTACTTCTATTGTAATTCGAAGTAGTTCAAGTTGAGTGAAAAAGCAATCTTATAAACTTTTTTGTTGATAGTGAACGCAGGAATGTTTGTTATAATTTTAAGAGTTTCGGCCAAAAAAAAGGCACAAAGGTGGCCAAGGTTAATTACTGATTTTTGGACATCTGGAATAATAAGTAAGGTTCTATCAGAGATCTTAATATTCGAATTTGGTAAGTAGGTAGGTATATTTTCGGTAATAAAAATATTCTAATATTTTATGGTATCGTTTCTGTTTTGTAAACTAAGCGGTCACGTAGTCACCACATTTTACACTATGTTATCCTGTTCCTCTCTTTCAGATATCTTGACATATCTACCATAAATATTGTAGGAATATATTTTTAAAGGAAAATGTTAGTATCATACAAAGCAACTGTATGTAGTCGCATAATATTATGCTGACGGCATTTAGAATCATTTAAAATATTCTGTATAGTTATAACATTATACAGTGAGATCGTAAAGTTTGCAACAAATGCGATAAAGTATAGTTTGTTTCAGAATAATTGAAATTAAAAAAAGTCATAGAATCAAATTACGTTTATATAAAAGCGTACGAACTATGTGATAAGATATGCTGTCGACCAAGCATATGCATTGCAATTAACCTTATCTCTATATATTATGTTTCGTTTATAGTTTGTACGTTTTTATATCAACGTAATTTGATACTATGACTTTTTAATTTCAGTTATTCTGAAACAAACTATACTTTAGGTGGATTTTCTCAGAAAATCTTCGGCACGTCAACCTTATTTCTTTAAGTGTCACTTTTTTCTATCATTGGCATTTTTATCGCTATGACGTCATCATAAATTTTTTTAAATTGCAATTCTTATTTTTCTTTTACGTGGCATCCGTATAAAGTGGTTTCTGGTTTAAGCTTCTGGTTTAAGAGCTAAACGAAGATGATCCTGACCATAGGTTACAATTTTGTGAAACCACGTTGCAGCACCAGGATACGGATGACAGGTACATTTCTCCGCCCACCTCCCTATCGCGAATTTTTTGAGCTCCGTTTGAGCTCCAGTTGAGCTTCCATAAAAATAGTTTGTACCACACGAAGGGGGCTGTTGAAACGGCAGCTCCCCCATCGCGAATTTTTGTATAAAATTGGTGTCAATTGATAGAGAATCGTTTGAGCTCCAATGAGCTTCTATAAAAATCGTTTATACCCCAAAGGTTTTTATTAAAAATTAAATTCTTTAGAACAATTTTGGGAGAGGCTGTAGAAATGCTTATTTTAAGAAGTTATTTTTTTAACACAATCAATACTAATCGATTGAGAATCGTTTGAGCTCCTCGAAGCTTCCATAAAAATCGTTTGATCCTTCAAGGTAAAAAAGTTAGAGCGTTTAAAAGATTGTGAAATTGCAAATTTTACTAAATCGGTCCAAAAAAGTAGCGCACAAAATTTGAGTGTTATTCTTATACATGAATAACTTACGAGGTGATAATTTAAATAATTTTATATGTTAATAATATAAAACATTAATAATATATACAAACAATTTTTATGGAAGCTCATTGGAGCTCAAACTATTCTCGATTGATTGTTAGCAATTTTATTCATAAATTTCATTTAATTAAAAAAAATTTAAATTTATACGCGACTAAAATTCGCATAAAACTCACACCAGTGCTATGGATTATAAAACTATTTTTATCGACAATGATGCTCGTTTTCTTATAAAGTTAAAAAATAAAATCTATTTTAATTGTTTCAGCAGCACTAAAATTCTGCACGCTACTTGCTTGGAGAGATGTTGGAGAGATGTTGAAAATCTTTGAAACTTTCTAACTTTTTTATCTTTCGGGTACAGACGTGTTTTATATAAGCTCATTGGAGCTCAATACGATTCTATAACAATTAGTAATATTTATTTTATTAAAAACATCACATCTTAAAAAAGTATTTCTACAGTCCCTCCCAAAATTGTTCTAAAGAATTGAATTTTTATTCAAGGCCTTTGGGATACAAACGATTTTTATGGAAGCTCATTGGAGCTCAAACGATTCTCTATCGATTGACACTAATTTTATTAAAAAATTCGCGATTAGGGGGGCTGACGAAATGTGCAGATGACGGATTCAAAAATTACGATTTTAATTTTTACACGTATGAGTTCTGTAATGTTGAAGAATATGACATAAAGAATTTCATATTATTTCTATTATTGCAATCAAAAATAATATGAATGAATGAATAACATTTAGCACTACAGGCCTTGAAGACCCATGGCTTGTTTAGCTATACTAGCCCATATCTTCCTGTTTTTCCATTTTTCTTTCCATTCAGTGATGTGCAAACATTCCAAATCATCCTGTACTTCTTTTCTCCATCTTGACTTTGGTCTTCCTTGTCTTCTCTTCCCACTCATTGTCATTTTCAACACAATATTTGGTATTCTCTCTTCTCCCATTCTTATCAAATGCCCCAACCACCTTATTCGCTGTGCTTTTACCACTCCATCAATGGTTATCTTCTCCATATAGTTCACTTATTTCTTGGTTGTTTCTTCGTTTTCATCTTCCATCTACATATTTTCCGCCAAAAATTTTTCTCAGAATTTTCCTTTCCCACACATTCAACATTACTTGATCCTGTTTCCTGAGCGTCCAGACCTCGCTTCCATACGTTACCACCGGACGTATCATTGTTCTATACACTTTTACCTTCACTCTTCTAAAGAACATTCCACCAGTCAGTATCCTTTGCAATTATCAACAATAATAACCAAACATTAAAATATAGCAATGTGTTTCATGTAATGTGATATGCTAGCAGTGTTTCAAGAGAGTTCAACTTATTTATTCTATTCACTAAGTGGTAAGTAATTTAATTTTTATTGGTGGTAATTTAATAGTGGTATATTATTGCGTATTCACGATATTTCAGTCATTTGGTTTCAAGTATAATATTGAAGTGTTTTTATAATTTTAATAATTTTTAATTTGATTTTTTTTTAAGTTTTAAGTATTAATTTCCAAGTTTTAAACATGCTTCACGTTGCGGCGTCAAATTGATGTATTTTTATAATATTATAAATTATAAATTTTAATTTTTAAGTTATTATAAGTTTAAAGTTTCAATTTTAAAATTTTAACTTATATGTTGTTGTTTCAAATTGATATGGCTTTATCGCAACCATCTGCTATATTTTGGGTACACCATCACTTTTCAAACCCAAAATTTTTATCATCTACTTATTTCAACTATCATTCAATGCTAAAAACACTTTTCTAAATTAATCCTTTATTTTTAAAGAAACTTCCATACAAATTTATTCTAACACGTCTTGTTCAATTAAGGCTCATAAAGTAACTCTCTATAAATTTTCGCGTGCCTACCCCAGCAAAACTCAAAACCCCACTAACTTTCAACTCTGCTGTTGAACTCGCCATCAAAACAACATAATGCCAACAGAAATATAAAATCTTCAACAGTAATTTCGAATTGCAAATAATATTTAGATTTTAGTAAATTTTATGTAAAAAACGTCAAACACAGGGTGCTTAGTATATTATTGGTATTATATGCAGGGTAGTTCAAAAGAGTTTGGCTTAGTTATTTTATTGATGAATTAATAATGATATTGCGTATTGACGATATTTCAATCATGTTGTTCAAATATAGTATACAGGGTGTTTCCGAAAGGTTTAGCTTTGTTGATTGTTATAGTTTATTGGTGATTTCTTCTAGTTATATTGGTAATTGATTCTGGTAGGACAATATTTGGTATCGTCTTTTCTACACATATCTTAACACTTTTGGTATGTTTTTCGGGGTTATACCATATGGTTGGTAATTTATATGCGGACGGGTGTTATCCTACACAGAGAAAAATTCTTTTGATTAAAATCGTGATTTTAAATTTTAATTCGTCTCGCATTAATTTGATGTCAATTTTACAACAAATGAAGTAAATTTGACAACAATTAAAGAAATATTTATTTCAAGTTATTGCGAGACGAAATCCTACTTCAATTTTTTCTCAGTGTAGGTAGGGTAAAACAATATGGTGGTGGTAACAATATTGTATGATTGTGAATTTAGGTTTTCTAGGCTCCTGTATGTGGGACGGAAAACATGAATTCGTAGGGTATAAATTTGTATGATTTTGAATAAAGTAACCATATTTCAACCCCACCCCCTTTAAACTTTGTGTGGAGCTTTAAGGTGTTGCTTTATTCTATAAGGGAAAACTTTGTCATATTGCGGCGTCATTTTTCAGGTGCTATAAATAAATATTACGGTTTCTTTCAGACTATAAACTAATTAAACACTGAGGAAAAATCATACTAAATTACATATATATCGAAGTTGAAGACGCCGATGTAAATATAGTCCTACTTACAATCAAACTAATTTCAGTGGTAAATAGAGAAATATTCTCAAGAGAGAATTTAAATTGAAAATGATTATAATTAATCTTTACTGGGGTTTACCGATCACCAATTATATGTGTATCGAAGGTTTGATTTTTAATTTTACAGTCGCAATTTAGACTGTAGAATATTCGCTAAGAGAATCTGATATGTTTTTCAACTATAATCTCAACTTTCAATGGGTTGAAAGATAATTCAACCCGATACTATTGAAAATGTTTTACAGAAGTTTCAGTAGCAGATAGGATATTGCCAAGAAATAAGCGGGGGTCACTTGGAATATTTAATTTGATTTTCTTCTTTACATTATTTGCGCAAAAACCTTAATAATTATAGTTTTCATTAAATTTATTAAAGTAGTTGATTAAAGCTTTTTTCTAACTTTGGGACTGATTACCTTGAAAACTTTTTCTCTTCAAAGTTAAGGTTTTTTACATTTTCATACTGAGAAAAATTGTGTTCTTTCCAAATCCGTAAAGAAAAATAAGGGTTACTATTCAAAAAAATTTACCATGACATCACAGCTCAAAAACAAAACACGATCAAAATATGGCAATGGCAGAAAAAATGACACTGAAAAAATAAGATTGAGAAAATCCCGCTAAAAATTTTTATCAAATGTATTCCCAACTTTACGAGCTTATTGTATAAAATATACAGCTTGATCAGTAAGAACTATTTTAAATTCTATTATTTTTCCAAAAATTACAAATTTATGTTTACAGGGTTTGAATCTCTTAATTCGTTATGCAAATGAAGTCATTCCCGCGTTAGTAAAACATTTTTGGAATAGAGCAGTTAAGTGAAAATTTTGTCTTCAACTGCCTTAATTTAGGCTAAGTGCTAGAAAATTCTTGCCATATAATGAAATAGTTGTAACTTGGATATTACTTAAACAATAAAACATTTAACTTTATACATTACATTTTCAACATGATGGAATATTTTCATTTCAATTTATAAAATGGAAAATTATTTCTTTTATAATGTCCTCGCTAGAGGCAAAAGCATCAACAAAGGTTTGTCATTTTAACTTTATTACTCCAATTTTATTTGTTTATTTACATATAAATAAAGCCTGCTTCTATATCTAAAATTCAACTTTTAAAATTAGTTGGTCATTGATGCGGGCATTTTTCTCGGGAACTTTCTTCGCGGCGAACCGCAAATTTTAATGCCGGATATTTCGACAAGTTTTACAATTCCACTTGGAAACGTAATTCTCGAATTCAATATTGCCGCAGTGAAAATCGTCAAATGTAACAATTGAGTTTAAATATAATAGGAAAATTTTGGAAAATACACAATTCCGCTTGGTTTAAAAGTTATTTTTGTTTTTTATGTAATATTTTCTATTTGAAAATTTTTATTTTGTTTTGTTGGAACTTCCCAAGTTTTAAAGTCTCTAATATACAATTATAGTTAGACTTCTAATTATATGGAAGGTAAAACTTCCCGAAGTCTCTCGAGTTGACAGAGTTGGGTAGTTTTATCGAGTAATTAATTACTTTCACAAAGAACTTGAATGAGATGCATAAAATTACCTACATAACATATTTGAATAAGTTCGCTAATGAATTTTAAACTTTTCTGCAGTTTTTAAAAATTTCGTGTTGAATTTTTATCAATTCCGATATACCTAAATCTAATCTAGAACTTACTGTGCAGTAATAGAAATAAAAAATAATTTTTCTGAATGAAGCA
This sequence comes from Podabrus alpinus, assembly GCA_932274525.1. NCBI lineage: Eukaryota > Metazoa > Arthropoda > Insecta > Coleoptera > Cantharidae > Podabrus > Podabrus alpinus. The sequence goes on from OW026451.1 coordinate 45,557,213, forward strand.
ATTTATCAATACTGACATACCCATACCCGCAACAGCGGTAGTTGATTATTAGACATCGGTAAATTGCTTTCATAAAAATAGGAACATTTTTGCTATTATGTGAATTGGAAATTATTGGCTGGAAAATTATTGAATAAGTTAAGTAAAATAAACGGTGCTTTTGTTAAATTTCAATGTTTGCATGAGTGAAATTAGATTTTACCCAGCTGACGAGTGCTAACTAGCATAGAACACATGTAATGGATTACCTTTCATAAAATTTTTGTCATCTCGTGTAAGTGACAGCTGTAATATCACTATTTTGTTTGACTGGTTTTGTTCAACAATTTAAAATAATTTTAATTTTCAAATTAAATGATTTCAACTTTCCAAAAGGTAAACCTTATTAACTTTTATGAAACCATAATAATTAATTGACTTATTCTCAAATAGCGTACTCTTTCGCATTGTTACACTTTATTACCCATTTCTTAATATCGTCAACGAGAGTTGACTGTATTGTCTAGAAAAACAAATAAATAAATTCATTATCCCATAACTGTTTGCAACTAAAACCTTAATTCAATGTTATTGCATTTGTAAAAAAATAACGAGTAATGTAATAAGTCCTAAAAATAGAATCCCTTTCCTTTCTTTTATATGGTTTTGTCAAACACCCTATAAATGATATAAATAAATGAGAAAAATTATACCATTTAAATTTAACGCTTTAAAAAATTGACACTTTAAACGCCCAAAGTTTATTCACCTGAAAAGTGATAAATTTAAATTATCCTACGCAAAATTTCTATATTGTAACGTAAAGCTAACGATTATCAGATTATCTCTAATTAACTAAACCAATTTTAACTTTCACGGTTCACCTTTGTAATATTTTAGCTTTTAATTATAATATTTCTATATAACATTGATTATAAAATTTTTAATAACTAATACAAATTTGAAAATAATATCAGTTTAACATCAAAAACGAAACCGTAATAATTTTTATTGGCAATATTATTACTCTGGGTATTTGGATGTTCTTCGTTAAGGGATGCATCTAAACTTTCGTTAATTCAAATAAACGTGACTCGAAATATAATCAAATCAATGTTCCTACGAATATTGCTAATTAAAAGTACAAGTGTTTCGGTCATTTAATTAACAGATAATGTCATTAAGTTTTCAAAATATTAATTGGAGTTCTTAACAGAAGTATGTAATTATTGTCATTGTCGAAAATGTGTCCCAATTTATCCGTACATTTTGGAGCAAAATTTTAACAAATCGTTTTTAATAAAATCATGATATGTTGCACATAAACATGCAAACGTTTTAAAAGAACTGAATAATTAAACCAAATTATTATAAAAGCTTTTTGAGACTACTTCATTATTGCACTTTTTCTTCAAAAAAAAAGAGGTAAATAAGCGTGAGTTTAAATATTCCACACCCTTTATTCTCGAGTAAGGACAACAAAAGTAAGTGTCCCAAAAGATATAATTCACAAACATGTAAATAGAGACCACGCATAAATTCCTTAAAAGTTTGTTACACAGTTAATTCAAAAGTTCATCATAGGAGTGGCTGACATGATGTAATTGAGGTTGTCGTGTAAAGTGTGGTTTGATGATTAATTATCTAAACACAGTCACTGTATACTCAATACGCGATGAATGTTGCATGTAATTACATGTTACTTTATCTGGTATAACTAATATTCTCAAGCACGCAAGTATTAATTAAACTTACTTTTTATTTTGGTATGAAATTACAGAAGAGTCGCAAGTAAATTTAGTAAATCTTGGTGACTTTTACTATTTGTTTATTTAAATATTATTTAATAAGATTTTAACAAAAAGCAAATGTGAAAAGTTGTAGAAATTCACGACAAACCGGAATCAATTTATTGAAAAGGAAATTGACTTCGTTAAATTTTAACGTTTATCAATTTTTACGATAGTTCGATATAAATGGCGGCTTCTGATAGTAAAAAAATTTAAATGGCATTAAAGTACTATCGGATACTGTAGGTATTAATTTATGAATCATACACCTAAATCAGAAGAGCCTGACCTGAGGGTGACATGATAACGGTGGAGTATAGCACTAAACATTAGATCATTCGGAGTAAACCCGCTGGAACCATTTGGTTTGCACACGCCAATTTAGATGATCGCATTTTGAATTTACCTTGAGATTGGAGTACTTCTGGTATCAGTTATTTGGACTACAGGGAGGAAAAGACGTTACCTCTATTAGATCTTCATTCTGATGGCATTCCATTCAAGCTTCTATTCCATGTGAGAAAAACACATTGTGCACAAAAATGGTTTTAGTAGATACCTTTAACTCAACAAAAAAACATTTTTCCTCATCTCATCTTAAGTAAATCTTAAGCACTTTAGGTAAATCGGTCAATAGAGATACTTTCAAAGGTCAAAACCCTAAAAATCATCGCAGAAGGGTCAAATTCGTGTATGTATGTATTTCGTCCTCTTGGCTCCTCCTTGTGCAGATTAGGGTTCTTTTAGCTTTGAATAAAAATAGACGCAGAAGGCTCAAATTCGTATATGTTTGTATTTCTCCCTCTTGGCTCCTCCTCACGTAGATTAGGGTTCTTGACCATTGAAACTATCTCTACCTTCTGTATAGTAGGCAACTACATACTTTTAATTTCAACTGATATTCATTTTCGTCCAAAAAAATGTCTAGTGTCCTCTAGAAATCAAAAAAAGAACAAAGTTTTTGTATTATCTGGGACTTGGCTATAGATAAATTATCAACCTCGGGATACACAAAAGTGTTTGGGAGTGTCTTTGGGTATAACTAAATTTTCTAATGAATTCTGATGGTTGTCTAGGTAAATTTCCTAAGTGCTTTTTGTTGTACGTGTATTTTCAAGATATTGCAAGTTGCAAGGTACAAAGTTGGTTCCATAGAAAAAGAATTCCTGAGTATAACTCTGAAAATCTAAGGCTTTCAGCACTCGCGGCTGGTGCGTGAAGGGCAACGGGGCGCCGCCCTCCCTAAGTATAATAGCAACTCGGAACAATATCTTTTAATACGAAAGCACCGCTGGCACCATTAGTTATGCCACTGAATACTTTTGACAATCCAACGTTGCCTAAAAATATATGTACTTTGTAATCGCCTGCTCCCTGTCCTCAATTTGATTTATTTATCCTTCTCAATATTACCCTTTCGCCATTTTGGCGACAAATTTTGTGGAAAGGTACCAGATTTCTTCATTAAGGAAGGATAAGAAGTATTATTTTTTTCGACCACACATGCCTAGATGCATAGTTCGCTGCAGCCTTCCTAAAATTCGGCTTACTAATATTTATTATGGTATTTCGTATCATTTTAATTTTAAAAATTGCATTACTTTGTTTGGAGATCGTATTTGATTTGATAAATTTAGCGTTGCACATCTGCGATTGGGAACAGCCGATTTCGTCGACCATCTTGGTCTTCTTATTGAATTTCTTATCGCTATCGCTCGCCACATTTTTATTTTAGGAAGTTAAAAATTATTGTCAGATTTTACTTTACTTTTGTCAAGTTTAATTATTGTTGTATTATTTTAGTGTTAGTCCAACTAAAATAAGAAAATTGATTTATTTAATTAGGCAACAATCGATTACCTGTTGTTTGGATATCATTCGCTTGTTTTGATCAAAGCTGGTCAGAGACTAGTCGATACTCTTTTGGTGGCTTATGGTAATTGTCCCATTATCGCAATAATTGGAAACGTAGTTTCATCGGTGGTTTCTGGTTTTACGGTAAGCAGGGTGTTGATTTTAAGTTACGTGGCGCTCATTCCACTACCTACTTCGCTTTGCTCTTATTTAGCACAGTTATTTTGTCTTTTGCTAAAATTACAATTACAATTTTATATGAAAAAAATTTGGTCAGTTACAAAGCCGCATTGAGGGATTGAATCATTTACCGGGTATTATATACCACAAACACAAATACCTAATAACAGCGTTTTCCCTTCGCGGTTTAGTTTATTCCCCCCCCCTCCAAGCGATTTGCCCTAAAGAGCACATGCTCTCCTATCCAAAATCGAAATCAACGACTATCTAAAAAAACTAATAATGTAAATTAAATAACAATATAGTAAATTTTCATTTTTTTTTAATTGTGTGCCCTCACATTAATCGTCGCTATTGAAAATAAATTAAGTTGTAAAAATTAGGCGGCTGCCATATTGATACTAAGAGAAAAATTTGCAGTATAAATTCATCTCGCAACAATTTGGAGTAAATATTACATCGATTGCTCTAAAATTTATTTCAAATTGAAGCGAGATAAATTAAATAAGGAAACTAGAGCGACGAGTATACTTATTATTTAATTTATCTCGCTTCAATTTGAAATAAATTTTAGAGCAATTGATGTAATATTTACTTCAAATTGTTGCGAGATGAATTTGCACTTCAAATTTTTCTCTGTGTATGCTCGGGGGTATTCCGTACCTCCAAACCCCCTGACGATTTCTATTGTTGACTTGAGTATTTAATATCACAATGAACTGTGAAAATTTGCTTTATTTTAATTTAAAATTTTTCCTTTTCTTAAAATTTTGTGCCCTCCCATTAAAACAAACAAGTCAATTTCAGACTAATGGGGTTAGTTGAATAACTGAACAACTAAATTTTTACTTTAATAGAAATATTAAATATTACAACTACGAGTAGTTTTGGCTTCATAAATACAGTTTTCAAACCCTTTCATTATATCGAAATTTAATAAAAATTCAGTTTAACTAACAAACTATTGCAAATTTAGTAAAGCCATTTATACCACCAAAATTTTGTATCCCATAATATCTATTAACTGTCTTGAATAAGAGGCGGTGTTCAAATTCGTAATTGTTTTGATAGAGGCACATATTTAGAACAAATTCTAGAACGAGAAGAGGAAATCTATAAGTACCACTATGTGAGATACATAAAAGTGCAAAGAATAAAATGGCTAAGCATCGTATGGCTTCGCATGTGGTGTGAAGAAGCGATAGTATGCTAATGAGAATGATATGCTAATGAGCTAATGAGTATGCTAATGAGAATGATAACTGAAAGGAAGCCAGCAGAAGAGAGCAGAATAGGAAGGCTAAGATTATGATGGCTGGATGGAGTTCGACAAGATGTGTGTTGGGTGTCCATAACTAGAAGAAGTTGTGCGGGGATCACAGAAAAAACTATGAAACAAAAATAGAAGCATAAGGGAAGATGAAAACGAGGGGGAGTAATCCACCTCGAGGAATGGATTGTAAAGATCTACCAAAAAGGTGGCTATATTCTGGAAGGAATGGAAGCCGTGATTTCATTTCATTTATATTTATGGAAAGGTATTTTGTTGCAGATTGTGCAAGTACCGTAAGATGAAGATAGATTGATCACCATTGAGTAACCATCAATCACTAATAAATTTAAAACCAGCACCCAAAATTATTGTGAAGAATTTGATAGTACACATTAGGCCACGTTCAGCCACGTTCAGCCATGTATCTACTATCAAAAACTATTAAAAAATCAAAATAAGCATAATAATTTCAGCGCTAGCTTTACATTTATTGGCGATCAATGTTGCCCAATGGTGATCAATTTATCCCCATTTTATAGTAGTTGTTTTTATAAAATACGAGGGAGGGTTCAAATTTGACCTAAGCATAGCCAGTGGTTCAACACTGATTGCTTGACTATTTCAAAAAAAATTATTTTTTATGCAATTATAACAATTGCATTATAAATTGTGCACCATCCCATAATAGTCCAATAATATGATCCGATTAATTGGAATGCAAAGGAAAGTTCATGCCACACTTTCTTCTATTTAGTACGAATGGAGCGATTCTGGTTTGTCAACTTCGTGGACAGTAATTGGAACAACATTCCAATTTTAACTTAACTTTGTATCAGTTTTTAAGTGTAATTTTTACCACGTCCATCTCTTTTCCATCACCTCTGCTCTACTATCATTCTTTTTACTAACCTTTTTGCTAATCGATTTTGTAGTAGATTTGTATTTTGTAGTTTACTGCGAACATTTAAAATTTCCTTTTGAACAAGGACTTCGGATTCTAATATCACCCCGTTGTTTAAAGTTCAGCAAGCTGTAAGTACAAAGTTTCCTATAATTTTGATTACCTTCATTTGAAGCTCCTCATTTCGTTAAGAACAGTGATATTTTCATCTAGCTGCGTTGTAGCCAATGGTGTAGGGCTGATGGATTAGTTCACAAAACGTGTTGAGCTTCAGTCCATTTTGTAAAATTTTTTTTATGCATTTCCTTCTGCCCTCGTCCTGTTTGGCCTTTACGTTGTAGGGTATTTATGTCTATGAAATTTTGGGTGCCGCATTTGAGCTTAAGAGGATACGTCCATCACTCTGCTAAATGTTTTTAGGTGGGACAATAAATGAGTGTCTCAGAAGTGTTTGTTCCACTCGCACCTGGCGCCCAAAAACCAACTATAAGATTTAGTTAATTGAATCACCACCATCTGAGTTACATACAACGAACCGACAAGTTTCCCGTTCTCCAAAGCTAACCACCCAAACATCGGGCCAAAAAGGCGTGTGTACACAAGCAAAAGGTCAAATTGCCGCTGCACAATGAACATTAGTTCAAAATTGCCATTATTTTAATGAATTGTATTATTTTTAGGTTCCGTTTGGCGATAATATTTTTCATTTTACAGGGTGCAGCGTAATTTGCAATAAAGGGTATGAGAAAACAAAAATATGTCAATCTCTATTGACATGAGGCTAAAAAGGATTATTCGGAAAAAACGGACTATAAAATCGATCCGAAGATATTTTTAAATCTTTCATAATTAAATTTCAGCGTTAATACTTTTACACGCTTATACACAACTATTACACTCTCTCACAATTAAATTTTCCCCATTCTACAGTAATAACTTGAGATTCTTCTTAAATTTGTCTAAACTTCGACCCCTCAGTAATCTTGATAATCCGCCGTATGCCATCTCCTTAACAAACGCCGAGTGATGAGCAAAAGCTATATTTACTCCCTCCAATTTTATATCCCCCTTGCTCTGAAGCCTGTCCGGGATCTGTGTTACTAATTTTTTCAGAAATTAGTTCTGGGAGCATAATTAGTTTTTACATCTTAGATAGTTTGCTAACATGGCCATCGATGTGCTTGTACCCTGTTTTTACTTTCCGAACCCCTAGGTAAGGAAAGCATTGTTTAATATTATGAAGACAAATCATTAACACAGAGGGCCCGATGACTTTACGTGCCCTCCGAATCGCGGGGATGGTCAAGAAATTTTTAGCTCAAACCCGGAATCGAACTGGAAAGCCTTACGTTAACAGTCGATTGCATCAGGTGCAACCGCACTTGCATTTTATAATCGATAACCGCACGGAAAATATGATTATGGTAAGGATTTCCTCGTGTCACGTTGTCCCTGCCAGGACTGCAAGTGACATTTTAGAATGGCTACAACCACTCCCATATAAAGTTTATTTAAAACCAGTTTGATTACCGACTAGGTCAATCTCACCCGAAAAGTAATTAATTCAAATCCAGTCTCACTATAACGCATTTATAGCAAGTTCTAGTCCTATTCAATTCGGAGAATCAGTTTATTTTAAAACCTACTTCATCTTTACATGAAAGCACTGGGAACTTGATTTAAATTATAAGAGAATGAAACAAAAGACCTCTTCTTATCGAATTTTGGATTTAAACTATATTACCAGAGTACACCTTTGATTTCCCTTTTATGAAATTTCAGACCAAGCAACGTAAAGAATCTAGTGAAAAACTCTAAGTCTAAATATATCTAATCCAAGTCGAGAAACACCGAACAAGGTCGTTCTACAAAGTAGTCTTTTCAATTGAAGCTATATGCGAGTAAATGCTGTATAGCTTCCAGATTTGGTCCTTACGACAAATCAGGTTACAGAACTAATTTTTGACCTCCAAAAAGATATTTATTATTTTATGCATACCTTAATTAATTTCGGAGCATGCTGTATGTCACAGCATTAAATTTAAATGCATAAATTTAATATTTGTTTGGTAAAATTTAAAATAGCGAACTTTCGAAAGGGACGAAGGCAGAATTGATTATTCGAACTCAGCGAGTAAGATAGTGAAAACCTGCAAATTTTTCGAGTAGTGAAATTTAGCATATCTGGCTTCTTCATAGTGCTTTTACTGGTATAATTTTCACATCCGTATGGAACGAAATTAATTAAAGCTGGTTAGTTTATTTACGAAGACTTGATTTGACGACTTCCATATTTTCCAAATTTTTAGGATTATTAACGCTACACATTTTTGAATTAGTTCTTAGCGACTGTTTTTAATAACAACACCACCTGTGCGATATTGGTCATACTTACACCAGTTGACCATATATTTAAGATTGAGAACATCAATAATTAATAGTGATATAGTCAACATCTGTTATCAGTCTACTATCTTCTCGGTTTTATTTTTTGTTCGTCCTAGTTTCCGATCATTCAGGGTGACTTTCCTAACCAGTTAAAGCGAAAGGGCTAAAGAGCGAAGAATAATTATTAACAGCCTAATTATTAATTTTATTTGCAAGATAAGGCATGGGTCTTTTATTAAGAATACCTGTTGGACGATAACAGATCTGATTTCTGCGTGTAGATGATAGTTAAATTTTACTTTGTTGTTCATTATATGTCATCCACTGTACCTGTTAGTTTTATTCGCTTGCTTTCACACTTTCAGGCCATAACATCTTTTTTATGACATTAAGTGTGTGGCACCTTTTTATTTTATTTTAGAACGAATTTGGGTATTCACTCCCAATTTCGCACCCACCCTATGTTTGAAGCTGAGCAGAGCCATAACGATGGCGTCGCTGTAGAAGCTATGAGGTACAGGTAGGTGAAAGACCGTTAATGAAATAACGTTTGTCGCGCATAGCAGAGGCAAATCCGACTCTTGATTCAAACTTTTGGTTCCTATGAATATCCGACCATTCAACCATCGTCCATCAACCAAAAATATTTTCCAAGAGTTCTGTTCCCACGCGGGGTAGCCAAATGTTTTGCATTATTCGTTAAAGGGTTCCGATTTCCTACTGCAGATTGCCATAATGGAGCCATCTTTTAGCCAATAAGAATTATAACGCCAAGCAGTATGCAACAAAGATTGCACTTTGTAATATCCGTAACAAGAAAAATAAAGCAGATATTTGGTATAATTATGTAATTGCAATTATAAAGCGCTACTTCAACAAACGCCTACCGCCAACCAAAAGTGAAAAACAGCAGTTCACAAAATTTCCAATGTGTAGAAGACCTAAAAGAAGGTAAGACCAGCATAAATAATTAAATTTTTGCACTTCCAAGAATGAAACTGATACTTCAGTCATCCTTTTCTGAGAGTGAAGTTGTTCTTTATATCATAATTTAATCACTTTGCATTACAATGATAAAAAGAAATTTTAAATTTATTCTTAAAAATGAAAAATTGAATTAAAAAGTTTCGTAATTTGTGCATGCAGTTTCACCTTGCAGTTTTAAACTAAATTATGGTTATAACATAGAAATATTAGAGTTTAATTGGAATAAAAAATTTTCTTCCCCTCGGATCTGAATAAAATAAAATCTCGGGTGTGAGGGTTGGGATAATAAAACAACGGTTTATCGCATCAACTAGTTTCGAACCCTGAACGGGTTCATCTTCAAGACTATATTTAGAAAAGGGAAGGTTGATACAATCAAAATTCAAAAATGCATAAAACGCAACACAAAAAACAAAATTTACCTCGCGGTAAGATGTACTTGTCGTTAAATCCCGAAACTGGTGACAAATTGTGGAATGGTGAAAATACAGACGTAATGTTTGTCAATATAACGATATTTAAAATTCTTATTTTTGAAAGCAGCCAACTTCAAAATTCACCAATCCACCAATAAAAAACTCATTGGCGTAACATAGAGTTGTCAATTACCCAGTTCCCCTTTTCCCCTTTTATCCTTCCATATTTTTATCACCGACTTATAGGCATTATCAATCTGTTCGAAGTCGGTTATTTTGTTAACATTATTGGTGTTTGTCAAAATACAGGCCGCCTCCAGAAACGCCCGCTTTGGATAGTTGCTCTCACGTGCAAGAACTTTAATGTTTTTTTCCTCAATACGTTTTTTGCCCTCCCAAATGGTTTCAAAATTCTTTGAAAATTGTTATCAAGCATTACAACCATTATTTACCAACGTTAAATACAAGAATGTTAAGAAAGTCAATAACCTCATTGAAAAGAATAACTTTGAAGGATTAGGAGATACGTCGTGGGTAAAGAATTGTACTGACATACCTTTGCCAGAAATAGTTGCAAAAACTATATCTTTGGGCCCTAAGTTTAGTATAACCCCCACATTAAATGAGTTTCCCATGGTTAAATTCCTCTCAGAGGTACATTATTTGCTGAACAACCTAAAAACCACAGAAAAAGACAAGCATGTTCTTCGTGGTAAGGCCCTCAATACCGTTCACAATTTCTGCAACAAAGGAAAACATATCAACATAGACAATCTAATTAGAAAACAAGTCCTTACCACAAAAAGATTTTTGAAAGAAAATCCCCAAATCTTGGTCCTAAAGGCAGATAAAGGCAATTCTACGGTGGTCATGAAGTCAGCCGATTATCACAGCAAAATGTGTACACTCTTGGATGATCCTACATACGTGAAATTGAATAAAGATCCCACAGCGACAATACAAAGCAAGTTTAACCAAATCGCAAAAAAGTTGTTTGATAATGGTTATATTGACTCCTCCACTAAAAAACTACTCACACAATACAATGCTCGCCCCCCACTTATATATGGCTTACCAAAAGTCCACAAAAACAATATGCCATTAAGACCAGTAGTTAGTTGTATCCAGTCTCCTTCTGTGCTGATAGCAAGATTTATTAACTCGATCCTAGACAAAGTGGCACCTAGTTTCCCATTTGGTGTATTTAATTCGGTTGATGCAATGGAGATTGTGAGTAATGTGACCCTGCCGGATGACTACGTGTTGGTGTCCTTTGATGTCAAATTGTTGTTTACCAACGTTTCCAAGGAGGCAGTTTTGACCTCTCTTTGTAACAATTGGGACCTGATATCTGATTACACGGATATTAAAAGGGGGAGTTTTATAGAGATGGTTTCCTTAATTTTTGATAAAAGCTACTTCCAATACAGAGGAGAATTCTACTCACAAAAAGTAGGTAGTGCGATGGGAGATCCGAGCAGTCCCATTTTCTCCAGATTTGTCCTACACGATCTCCTTATGAATTTTATAGGATCCATCAATTTTAAGGTCCCTTTTTTCATGTTGTACGTGGACGACATGCTCACAGCGGTGCCTTCTAACGAAATTAACAACTGCTTAGATATTTTGAATGGATTTGACAACCGGTTGAGATTCACCTACGAGTTGGAGGTCGATAGATGTATCCCCTTTTTAGATCTACTGGTGTGTGTTGGACAAGATGGGTCTATGCACACTGACCTGTACAGGAAGCCGTCCTCTAGTGAACGTCTCCTTAACTACAACTCTTCACAACCCCTCAAACACAAAATGAGTGTGGTCAACACGTTAAAGACCAGAATAATTAGGTGTGTCACGCCGGATCTGAGAGAAAAACGGTTGTTGGAATTGAAAAGTCAATTGATCAAAAATAATTACCCTGAACACCTTCTGCAGTGTGCTTTATTCGATCGAGGAAGAAGAAAACAGCCTCCAGAGGTTACTCTTTCGATTCCAGAGTCCTTACCACGATTTTTTAAGTTGTCTTTCCATCCAGAATTGGCAGCGAAGATGAGGGTACTACTTCGAGATTACATCCGAAGCAAGCAGTTGTGCTTGGCCTTCTACAACGACCACAAATTGTCCAACTTGGTTTACTCGAAAATTAAAGACAAGGTACCTTTAAAGTACCAAAGTAATGTGGTGTACGAAATCACCTGCGATTGCAAAAAAAACTTACGTGGGTCAAACCAAACAACTACTAACAACACGAATAAGGCAGCACAGGCTGGATGCAATGAAACGGTTAGCTAAAACCGGATTATCGGAGCACCTACGTCTTTGTAATCACCAATTTGAGGAAAAAAACGTTAAAGTTCTTGCACGTGAGAGCAACTATCCAAAGCGGGCGTTTCTGGAGGCGGCCTGTATTTTGACAAACACCAATAATGTTAACAAAATAACCGACTTCGAACAGATTGATAATGCCTATAAGTCGGTGATAAAAATATGGAAGGATAAAAGGGGAAAAAGGGAACTGGGTAATTGACAACTCTATGTTACGCCAATGAGTTTTTTATTGGTGGATTGGTGAATTTTGAAGTTGGCTGCTTTCAAAAATAAGAATTTTAAATATCGTTATATTGACAAACATTACGCCTGTATTTTCACCATTCCACAATTTGTCACCAGTTTCGGGATTTAACGACAAGTACATCTTACCGCGAGGTAAATTTTGTTTTTTGTGTTGCGTTTTATGCATTTTTGAATTTTGATTGTATCAACCTTCCCTTTTCTAAATATAGTCTTGAAGATGAACCCGTTCAGGGTTCGAAACTAGTTGACGCGATAAACCGTTGTTTTATTATCCCAACCCTCACACCCGAGATTTTATTTTATTAGAGTTTAATATAATATAAATATATGGGATATCGGGTTTGTGGACAGAATAAATAAAACAATTGTTTTTAAAGTTTACGTTTCGGCCTCAAAATGAAAGCCATCTTCAGAACTTAAAAAACATAGGTGGATATTGTTTACAATAAAATAAAGGGGCCTGCACTGGTTATATTATACATAACATTTTTATTTACTTGTGACACCAGTGCAGGCCCCTTTATTTTATTGTAAACAATATCCACCTATGTTTTTTAAGTTCTGAAGATGGCTTTCATTTTGAGGCCAAAACGTAAACTTTAAAAACAATTGTTTTATTTATTCTGTCCACAAACCCGATATCCCATATATTAATAATTATTTGGACGTGAATTGCTACTTTAATATAATATAATTCAGTTATTACTATACCCGCTTTGTAATCTAAATATAGCAGGTTCATATTATCTAAATATTAACTATTCATCAAATTGAAATAAATATTACCATGGTTCGGCTGTTTAATCAAAGGTAATGAAGATGATAGCTTCTATGTCTAAACCATTCTTTGCTACTCATTTTTGTTGAGTTTATTTTGTTTTCATCTTTGCTGTGGTCAAAGGGGATAATAATTAATAAAAAAAAATTGCAGCAAAATAATTTAAAATTCCATGCACTGCTGGAAATTATCAGTCCATTGTTACTTGTTTTGAAAATATTAATTGCGTTTCTGTAGCGAGAAAATAAATACTCGGTTTCAGCAATTGATTTTCCGTTATTAATATATTTTCACATTAAAAATTTAAAAGAGTTATTGTTATAGCAATTTTTAAGATACGATAAAAATTTTAAACCAGCTGGTTTTTATTCTTTCCAATTGGAAAATAAGCCCAACTTTAAATATGCTACAAGTTCATGTCAAAAACAAACTTCTTGTTTAGAAGTTTTTCATTAAATGGATTAGATTCATTAATGAAAACTTTATTGCAAATGACCATTCAAGTCAAATTGGAACCTCATCAGAGCCCGTCGTTTTCTCTTTAAATGATTTGTATCCAAATTTAGAGTAATGAAAGTGGTACCTATGTTATAAATAAGTTAATAGCGTCTATTTGAAAATGAACTTTTATTGTTATCAATTATTCAATAATTAGATAAAAAGTTTTTTATTTACGATATATTTACCGAAAAACTTAACTGAAATATTAAAATAATTTCAGACCACAAGGTATTCCTTCCCTCTTTTATATTTCATAATATTTCAATTACTTTCATCTTCACATATTTTCTGTTTTTAAGTGTTTTTTTATTAAAATTTTGTGTGCATTTCAGTTAAAATTATTTTATTTTAGCATTTTGGTCAGGTTTTTCTCTACATTTCTTTTGTAATACGAGTATATATATTATTTGCTAATAAAACCAATGTTTTAAATTTTTTATATTAACCTAATGGTATTAATTCCAAAATTCATCACAAGAGATATAGATCAAATAATTACCTACCTAGTAGATATTTAGAACAAAGCAGCTAATTATATAGCTAATATCAATATATGATCACGTGGTTAATAACTTACACGAAATTGGTAATTCTGCAGTCAAGTTTGGAGACCAATACGCTATAATTATCTTTAAAATGTATAATTAATATTATATATTTGATATAGCAGCAATTTATTCATAAATTTTCAAAAAGAAACTACTGAGAAAATTATGCAAATTTAAATACCATAACGTATAATACCAACAAATAGTTTACGCAAAATGAAAAAAGAAATTCTTAATGTGCATCAAATTGTATGTTTTGATGAATTATTAATATCAACTTCGAGTTACTATCAAATTTATTAGCAAATATGCTAAACAGCTTAATACTACTAATCTCACTCTTGTTAAGCTTCCTAATTATGTTGCAGCGTGAAAGATAGTAATTAAGCATGCAATTAACCATCGTAACTTGTATTAATAAACGTGCTATATTATTTCTATCAAAGCTAAGTTGCGAGATTTGTAAGGATTTTTTGGAATCGTCGGTGTTTGTATGAACAGCTTAATATTCCTCACTTATGTTTGAAATCTACAAAACACTTTTGGAGTTATTCCAAAATTACGTATTTTCAGATTTCTGAATTTTCTCTTCGAAATAGTTGTTATTCGAATAAATTTCAAATGCAAAAACCATAATATAGCGGTGGTTTGGTGTGATTGCTGATTGAGTTATATCGTAGAACTGTTGTGTTGCCATTGTGCACTTCACGGAATTTTTCAGCGCGGACATAAGAATTGGTTCTATATTTACGAGTATATAAGTTTGGCCAATTGACAGTACGTCAACGTCGAAAGAGAGAGAAAAATTCAAATGCAGAAAATGCATTACTACATTTCTATAAGATCCTTAAAAAACATATTTTTTAATATTAAAGCTCATAAGAAAATCCACACTTATAATTTTGAGAGATCGAAAGATTGAATAGATATGAAAATTTTAGTAAAATCAACAAATTGTTTTTTGTATTTAGGAAACGAAATCCCTTTAGACATTTTTGAGATGCTGGATGTGAACTATTAATTAAACAATAATTGATATATTGAAATTTGTTAATACATAGGTTTGGATTGGATGGAAATTCTGAATTACATGTACTACATAAGTAAAAATTTAATGAGCTTAGAGCGCGCCCGTATTTCTCGAGCAGACAACTGTGGCGATATCGAAGCAAATGTTTTTGATACGATGAACACGAGAACAATAAACAAAAATTGAACAAATTTAAGTGAGCGGTAGGTTTTTGAGAACAATTCCCCATTCAAATTGAGAAATATCATATCAATTTGGCTGGCCTAAAGTGGTGCATCAAAAATATCACGTAAATTTGGCAACCCAAAAGCATGGAGTATTTACCACATTTCTCACGTAAATTTTAACCTACCGTTACCCTGAGAGAATAGTCAAAATTTCCGATAATAAATAAGAAAACAGTGGAGACACTCCGATGAAGAATAACTAAGAAAAATTAGAGGTAGAAAAAGAGAAATACAACGACAAAGCAGATGATGAAGATTTTACATCGTCGCAGTATTCGAGCACGAGAAGGGGAAGTTCAAGACGGAATAATGGGGATGGTTTATGAGTTCATGGAGGCTTTGGAAAATATAAATAAAAAATTGGACGAGGATAAATAAGAGATAAGTAAAAAATTAGGCGAGGTTAAGCAAGAGGTAGTAAATAGTAAGCAAGAAACATTAAACAAGAGAGAAATAAAAATTTTCACGAAAATAAGCAAGAGATAAACCAGAAATTAAATGCACCCCAAGAAAAACTTCAATTCAAACTGGATAATCTGGATAAAGCCATACAAGACCGAAGGATGCAAGCAGTAACTACAGAATCTAGGAACAAAAGCGTAGAATCCTTAAAAGGAGAACTTGAAAAAAATACGGGAAGTCGCTTGTCAATTCAAAAAAGCTCATCAAAAATGAGTCAAATTTTACTTTCTTTTTTCCTCTTATTATAGGTCCATGGCCTGTTCTTTAACCGATTTATTAAATTAGTTCTATGAGCTTTTGGTTTTCAGATTTCAGTTAGCTTTTGCTAGGATGGCCTTCAATGTGCCTGTACCAGTGGCGGCTGGTACAGGGCCGGCAACGTGCCGTTGGATATTGGACTATCCAATTGAACAGGTTAGTTGAACAACCCCCCCCACTCAGATAATTAATTCGAGAAATTAAATTGTTTTAATCAAAAACTTAAAATTATAATTATTAAAACATTAGCACCCTTAATTTATTTAAGTCAAAAACCAATCTATAACGCTAAATTTATCCGTCAATCCCTCCACTAGTCAGTGGCTGCTCGTGACTTGTTCCATTGGGAAGGCACAAAATTTATAGAAAAAAGAAAAATATAATAATAATATTCTTCTGTTTCAAAACTATTTAAAAATATTCTATGGTCCTATTTTTTTCTTGACATTCACGACATACTGTCATCCTGTCCAGACAGCATTTCTTTATTTAAGTGAATAGCTTGGCGGGGGGAACGAATAAAATAAATTGAATTGAGGTTTTCAAAGGATTTCTTACGTAATTGCGAGGATATTCGACATTATCATTTAGTCGCAAATCAGTGCGGTCTTAAAACACAAATTCTGTATATCAATTTGTTCATAAGGCTTCTATCATTGGTTTATTTTTCAATGAATTACCTGATACAGTTTCAGTGAGGCCTTTAGAATTACGCACTAGTGATTCCCACGAATAAATAAATTAAAAAATAATTGATATAAAAAAATTAATTCTGAATCAAAAACTAAAAATTTGTTTAATGTACTGCAAAATAATTATTATAATATAGCGTAAATAGCGTATAATATAGCGTGAAATCAATTTCACACGTGAAAACTTGAATAACAATAAAATTCTTGAAAAAGAAAAATAAGAATAAAATTTAATAACATCACCTTGCGGAATATTCTGTACAGATGCTACAACGCATTTGTTTCTTCCTATGGGGGGGGGGGGGGTAGTAAATCAATGTATTGTTATTTTTAAAGTAAACAAATAAATTTATATTTTTCATTTTCATGTTAATTTCTTTTCCTCCCATTGACAGAAATCAGGAGCCGCCACTGGCCTGCACATGATTTTATTGTTATGATAGCAAATTATTAACACCGGGGGTACCCATGGCTTTACGTGCCCTCCACACCTTGAAGACGATCAAGAAATTTTAGACTACCCGGAGTCGAACTGTAGCAGTTGATCTCACTAACATTCATGCCATGACTGTCGTCCAAAATTTATTTTAAATGGAAAATTTGTTGAACAGGTATACAAAGTAATTGAACCTAAATTAGACAACAAAATAGAAGGATGTGTTAATACCATTGTTGATAATAAAATGGAATCTTATAACGATTCTTCTATCTAAAACGAAGGTTTTATTGAAGAAATTAACAAAAGACTAAATGAAATAATTACAGAAGAACAAGATGATTTAGAAAATTTAAAAAGTTGTAACAATAAAGAATTAAAAGAGGTAAAACAACTATTATTAATAAATAATCATGATGGTCTTAATAAAATCACTGAAATGTTTATGTATTAAATGAACTTCATACCAGTGAGAAACCCTTTAACGACACCCAAAGAAATTAAATTAAATTAAATTTACAGTTGAGATTGGATTCGTTTGGGACGATGAGAATTTGGAGAATAGACAGCTAGAATTTACACATGAAGTGGAGTTGATGATTTGATGGGCATGACTGTCTTTTTTCATAAAATCGGATAAGATTGAAATGCAAAAATGAGAGAAGTGCAACAAGACCATAAAAGCTCTCATCTATTGGAATAATTGGTTTGACTAAATTTGAGTTTTGATATGAAGTTAATAAAATTTTTAATTTGCAATTTACATATCAATAAATGATTCTGATAGGCGATAAAATTAGTAAATGAATATGAGATTTGATTTTAAATATTGTATTGGATTTTGAAAATTTCTGAAACGATTTGATTTAAAATAGTTAGATTTGTAAATATGATAAAAGTTTTTAAATGATTTGAATTAGTTAAATAAAAGTTCTGTAAAGGATGAAAATTCAATATTGATTGAATTGGGATATGTTGATTTTCAAAACGATTGAAAGCTGAAATTTATAATAATAATTGCAGATTAAAAGTTAGGCTGCTTTCAAAATAATAGTTTATAGCTGATTTTGAATGTTTCGAATTTAACGTGATAACAATAAAATTTTCCAATTAATTGGACGATATGATTTTGAAAAATTAATTGAATTTTACAACAACACTGTATAAAGTTTAAAGTAGAAAGAAATCTCAATTTTAGAAAAATACACCAACTTTTAAGAAATTAAACTTTAAATATTTTCTGCTGGTGAAACGGGTCTGCGTTGAAAAATCCGCATCGAAACGTCCTCGCGTCGAGACGGCCACGTGGAAATGACCGCATCGAAATGTCCCATTCCAATAATGAAGTATGCAGTGACTATAAATAGCTATTTGAAAAATTCTAGATAGTAAGATTGCGTAAGTAAATACATCAAATTTATTTCATTCCTTTTCTCCTAAATCTATATACAAAATTTGCGGTTAAAATATAAGCGAATCCCATCAATTTTTACTACATCCAGTCATCTATAAAAAAATAAATCTTCAATAATACAAACACGTACTATACTTACATCGATCTCGATTTTTCTAAAATTACAATCCAATATTTGACCCCTACAAGTTTTCCTTACATACGTAGGAGGTACCTTGCAATTCGCGATAAAATCAAGATATATTATGAAGAAACATTTTATTTACTTTCAAAATTTTATTATGTGTTTTCTTTTTATTGCCTTATTATTTGATTTTATTCCAGAAAATAAATCTTACTATTATTTATTACAAAACAATAAAACTTTCACAGTTCTTTTACTTGCCTTTTTTAATATTTAGCGGCCTCATTGTTAAAAATAAATACGTCAATAATTTTTCATTCTCTTTTTAGCTCAATTCGAGCATTTTGAGTTATAGCCTATATACCATTTTATGTAATTTTATTAAAATTGTGTAGTATTTAAACACTCAAATGAAGTAAAAATGGGGTTTATGTATTTGTTTGGGTCGGTTATTGTTAAAATTATTTTGTTTCAATATTATGTACATATTATTGATATTTACAAAATATTTAAATTATTCAGCATTCGGATATTTCACGTTTCATAAACTATTAATTAATATACAATTTTTACTAAGGATTTAATCCAAATTTTTAATTAATCTTCGAGTAACTGGATTAAAAATTGATTAATTGCGAACTAATACTATGATGCTATAAAATATGTAAACTCAATTGCCCTATTTACCCCAAAATCAAAGTAAATGGCAATTAAATTCTTGAGTTATGGTTTTTATAACAGAGAATTAATACCAAATCCTTTCACACTTACATTTTGGCACCTATTAGAAAGTTAATTAAAACATCGTTTAGAAATACCTCAAGCATTATTAGCTAGCTCTGTTATATTGACTGGGATCGAAATTTTCATTTAATATTTCATGTTATATATTTGAAACGAGTCTACAAATTTTTTATTTCCAATGCAATTCGTTTAATCGTGCAGACAAAACAAAGAGAATTCAATCTTTCTCTGTATTATTTCCCATAAGCTGCTGTTTGTTTTACATTTACAGATTCAATAGGAACTATAATCGTGCTATATTTACATTATTTGATCGGAATTCTTATTCAAAAAAAAAAACTGGACGTGTCACCATAATTATTCATTCGTTAAAACTTATATATTTGTATTTATATTGTTGAATAGTTTGCATGCACAATACTGCTACCCTCCAGCAACAAAAACTTTTCTTGTTACAGCTGCAACGATACTTCACAAACTACAGCATCTTGGACAACAAGCAGCAGATGCTGTATTTGTTTCTGTGTGAGTTAATGTCAAGTGAATATAATAGTCTACTTTAGTATCCAAATTATAATATCATTAACTCGAATTAGCCAGATTAAATTTTCAAGTTCGTCTGCGCTAGGCAAATTTAAAGATATGTTTAATAAATGTTTACCAAATCGCTTTATTCTCTTGTAGCAACGCATCAAAAATCATATTGATTTTTAATGAAAAGTGGTAAAGTTTCAAATTACGCAAAATTTACTGTAAGTAAATTTTTAATAAAGCAGGGTAAAATTTAATATATTTCGATGATTAATTAACAGTCTCATAATACTAATTGTTTACTTTTATTTGATCTAAAAGAACGATAAGTAATTAAATTTTCCATTGTTATAACTGAATAGGTAACTAATTTAATCAAAAGTTTAAAATGTAAAGAATGATTTGGATTTTTCTTCCTGTTCCATCAAACTTTTTCTAATTAATCCTAAATATGTATAAGTATTATTAAAATTTTAATATGTATTTCAAACTCTTAATTAAAAATTATTTTATAAATAAATTACTGAAAGAGGATAAATCAAGGTATTGAATTTTTTAATAAGATCTGCTCTAACCGCTGAACAGCCGGAAGTGGGGTAAAACTCTTTGTGAGGTATAATCATGTACAATGATGTCTTTATGAAGAAAATAAGTTTTGAAATGCCACCCTTGAATAATTAATTATAGGAAACAATTAATGTTCAATTAAATACCTGGTACTAGTCGTGGTCCATTAATTGTAGCAACCGGTCCACTCCCATATTTAACATGACAAGGATCTGCGTTACTTGATACCACCGCAATTTCATCAAGTTCGTGTCCGTCAACAGAACCTAAAGCACTTCCTCCGTGAGCCACCAACCTTCCGGCCGAGCTGTCGTGTGACTGCTTCCGGCCTCTCCAACTCAGAACCAGCCTTTTTGCAGTGGACATCACGCCATCCTCTTAATAATGCACCTACGAAGATGCTATTCACAATTTATAAATCATCCACTACATAACAATACGCGTCACTTTGATCACCAACGTTTTAGGTTTAAAATTGATTACATAAACTTCATCATAAGACGGCCACTTGTTTGGGTTCATTTTATTGAATGGAATTTTTTAGCTACAATAGTTTAAAAGAAATTTAATTAAAGAACACACAATATAAAGAATATTTTAAATATGTACAAATATCAACAAACTTTACAGTTTGGGCAGGTTTTTCAAGTTCAATGGAGAAACTGCGGCTTCTCATAAAAATAAATTCAATGAAAACCTCAGATAAATTCTGTTATGAAAATTTAGTATGAAAAAAAAAAATTATCTGGAAATTGAAAATCCCAGATCCTAATTACAAGAACTTAATCAAACCATGATAATATTACATTGTTCTAAAATTTACCCTGCTTGTTTTATAGAATAAAAATTTTACTTGTAAAAGTGGCGCAAAAGTTTTTTCCATAACGAGATTACAAGTTAAAAATGTTGTTTACTTTGTTCACAATAAAAGAATTACATTATTCTTCACTGCATATTCAGTTCATAGTTATTTTGTAGCTTGACAACATTTTTTATTCATTGTTGCACTCGACAGATTCCATTTCACCTCACCTTTGAAGTGCTTCACGACTGTTATCTCAATCTTATAATCAATAAATACAAAAAGTAAATTTGTTTTTTTTTACAACATTTAAGTGTCCATTGAGGACGGTCCTAACATATTTATTAAGTCGGGGCATAATTCATAAACTGTTAAATTTCACAGATTCGCTGGGAGGAGGAACATTTTTAACATTAAAATTAATATTTTTAAAACCATTCTACCAAAATAACATAGAGCATCGAATGGACAAAAGAAAAAAAATAACTTACTTGATTAAAGTTATTTCGTAACGGGTATTTTTAAGGAGCATTTAATGGTCAACTGTAATTAGTGAAATTGTGAGTGCTTTTAGCAAGTTCCAGCTAGAATAATTATTTTTCTCTAAATTTGTGCTTAGAGACCAATTAAAAGTTAGAACATGGGGGACTAGATTTACTTACCACTGAACTGCAGTTTCAATTTGGCAAACACTGGAGACTTTTTTCAAAAGTTGCTAGTATATTAAGTAAATTTAGCACAACAACAAATAAGGAAAGTTTTATGTTAATTATTAAAATGACTGAAAAACTTTTAAAAATCAAGAAAGGGAAACATACAAATTGAAACCAAATGTTGGAAAAAATCTTGTAAATAAATATCCAACTACGGAAAACTCTCAAATCGCTAATAAAAATAGGAAATTCAAAAACCTGTCAGAACTGTCTTCGTTTTAAATATCTGTTAGTGTAGCAGAAAAGGGTGTTTATTTTACAGACAGTTTCAAATCATCTTTGTATTATCAGTGTTACAAAAAAATTTATTTCTACAATAATGCGAACCACTTATTTAACAATGTTTGATTTTCAGTTAAGTTTTCAAGGTTTCTTCTTTACTGGCAAAACGAAAGGTATATTATACGAAAAAGTTCGGAAATATGTACAGATTACTTGCAGGTCAACAATCTGCCAACTCACGATTTTAAATCTTTAAATTATATATTTTTTTAATTTTATAGTGAAAATAATTCAAATAATATTATATTGAATTAAGATAAACAGACAATACTATTTTACCCTGACAATCGACACTCTGACACTTCAAATAAGATGTTTCTGATGGGGAATGTAAAGACCTCTCAATATGGCCCTACAATGACCGTTATCGAAGCCTGATCAATATGTTATTTTAAAAGCATTTTTTTTTATCAACTACACCATAAATTTAATGTACAAATGAACTGAAATGCAATTTGATATGATATAGTGCAACCCTATTATTCCAATTTACATTTACAAAAAAAAGGACTAAAGGATCAATTTTAATCAAGGTGCGAAAATCTAAATTTGCTCTTATTTCAGCATTTCTATTTCGTTTTTACAAACTAAAACTAGACTATCATTGAAAAATCAAGAGTGATATCTACAGTGATGTCGAAACGTCAGGAACCTTTTCAAAGAAAAGTTTGCGACAATGCAATACCCATGCTACAGTTCCTATGGGACTTATAAAACCATTCAGGTTATGCATCCTCAAATGATATTTCCGTGTTTATTCCCAAGATTCGATTTTTATATTTTTAGGCTAACCACAAAACTATGTTTGTTTTGATTCTCAAAACAGAGAAACAATGAATTATCAGGATTTTTCAAAAGGATAACCTCAATGTAAAAAAATATTAGATTGGTATTTCATTAAAAAATTCCCACGCATTTTTCTATAAAATTCTAAAAGAAAAATTTGTTGGATTCCATTTTCATTTTAGAACACACATTATTTCGTGTGAAATTTTTCTCCGACTATTATTCACAAAATATTGGTGTGGGATTCGGTGGAATAGTAGTACAAAGAGATTACAGATTTTCTAAACGGTTGGTCCAGTTCAAAGTCTCTCAGGTGAAATTTTGCTTTATTGTACAATAAATACTTTTTTTTGTTTTGCGTTTATTGTTATGTTAAGATAACACAACGAGTTTTTACAAACTAATTTTTAATAAAATTATTGATCTCGATTGGGTTAAATAAACAACATGCAGATGTCCACGCGTACAATTTGATATTTTATTCTCAAGTCGGTGTAAGATTTAGAAAATCCTACTTATTTTTAAAAGATAAACTTATTCCATTCTAAAAGATATTTAAATTTCAATGTTATTAAAACAAAACAGAAAAAATATTTGAACAGAAAATACAAAGAATAATTTAGTATCACCAATCCACTACTTGTAGATTAAGCTGCACGTTTTCTTTGGAAAAACCATGCGAAGACAAATTCCAGATCTTACTGCAAGAGTACGTAAATATATGCAATCAGAAGATTTAATAATTAATTATAAACCTACGTGACGTCACAATGACATTAACTAAAATTTTAAAAAAGTCCCTGGTGGTAGTTCTGAAGAAGGAAATCCACGATTTTATCAAGATAACAGTTGTTATGCATGTCAAGATCCCTATTAGACCACAGCAAATAACTGAAAAAGAATAATCGCGTAATTTATTACTTAATTTTCTTTAATATGCTAATTCGTATAATTAGCAGATCGTCTTCGTAGCACAGTTGATCTGCATCCGTTCTCATCAGCAGTGCCGCCAGGGTTTAATTGCATAATATCGCGGAACACATTTTTCAGCATAACTATGATCTCGCTGAAGTGCATCTTTCCCCTCACAATTTCCAGCTAAGGATTGGATCCTAAGTTAGAATTAAATAAAATCAAATATCTCGGGAATTCATTGGTTCCGGGTTTTCCGTTTCATTCTTTATCTATATGCTACGTTGTTTTGATTCTTCGCACTTTCGAATAAATGACCAATTCAGGAAGATTTCAGATTTCTGTGCAAATTTTTGAACAAAGAAACGACGTCTTTTGCTAACATTTTCCATAAAGGAAACTTTCACTTTCTTACAACGTAGTTCTAAGTTTATTTTTTCAAAATAAAAATTGGTAATTTACTCCTCCTCCTAACAGAATATTTGACGATATTTTGTAGTATTTTACTCCTAAACAATTAAGTGCATTTTCCACTACTTTTCTATACATATTGCATGACCCTTAAAGTCGCTTGTATGTTCGCTGGTTCAATAAAAATTTGATTTATTGTACATTAGATGAAAGGATATTGGCCTTCCCTCTATATCCTTCCATTTATAGGATGATTATCATAATATTTAACTTTTCATCAAGTTGCTCTGAAAATGCTTGCCACCAGCAATGCTTTACACAGAAGAAACTTTTCTTAATTATTTATAAATGCATAAAATGATTAGTTTATTCAAAATATTTTATGTTCATTTCACATAAATTGCCTTCACAAAAAATTACCTTCTTTGGAAAATGCTTTACCAGTAGGCTCAAATTTGCTTACATATTCATACTAAAATTATTTAAATTTCTCTATTAATAATTTAAATTTTTATTGCCGGTTGATGCACTAACATTAAATCACAAATTTACAATACACAGTACGATTTTCGTACTAGCAAAAAATGGCGTAAATAAATTATTTGTTTTAATAAATACTTAAAATAAACTTGGTCGTGTTGAAAATGGCAAAGAGCGAATTTTTTCGTATTATATTTTTTACGTAAAAAAACTTAACTATTTTTCCATTTCCAATACAAGTAAAATCACTTTCTATAATACAACTGCAGCGGAACTTTTATCCGATCAATTCATGCGTTGGTTGTAAATTGTTTCGTAAATTAAATAAGAAAAAAACGTAATTTTATCAAGTTTGATTAATTTTTGGCGTTATTACAAAAATCTAAATAATATTGAACTAATATAGAATAGGTTGCAGTAAATTGGGTTATTATCTATCGATATGTTATCTAATCGTGCACCATATTTATATTGTGTTAAATTTTAAATAGAAAAAATATTGTTTGTGATTATTTCTTAAGACTTGCGTATTATAATGCGTGTATGTCAGATTGCCAGAAAATGTGATGTTATATGTATGAAAGTTGTGAGCGTTGAGCGTATATACAATATATAAGGAGAGCATCGATCTCGGTCTAGAGCTCAACATATGGCTCCGGAGTCCGGGCTCTTTTAGACCACGTTGCTCACCACTCCGGTGTACGTGCAGAATACAAAATTACAGTGTTTTGGGTTTTTATTGCTTTAACCCCAAGTGTGATTTAGACACACCATACAATAATTGATTATTTTTATAGTCACTCGGTATTAATTAAAATGATTTAACAATACAAGAAGAAACAAAACCCCCGGAGGTTATTAAAATTTTTGTACCCAATGTAAAATATTTTATACGCTTCTTCGTGGAATATAAATACCTGACAGAAGTTGAAAATAATTTGAAAAAATTTTCATTACCCTGAAATATTTTTTAATTAAAATATTTTACGAAAGCCGTTAATAATAAATTATAAAAAAATAATTAACATAAATTAACAACAAAAATGGAGCAAACCATTTGTAATAAGAATAGATTAGTCGATAAATTTTTTTTTAAATTTAGCACATGTTTTAGAAAGATTAGAGACATCGCACTAAAATTGAAACAATTTCACTAAAATATTAAAAATACAATAAATCGACACAAATAAAGTTATTTTGCAAATGTAACCGGCTTTAGCAGCTACCCCTTGCAGCCGTCGTCGATTCACTACTGCGGTGGTGATCCCGACGCGCAAACTCCAGCATCCAGCTCTATCTGTATGCCCGGACTCAAGATAAAACAAGGAAAAGTTACTCAAAGCGTATGAGATCCGCACGAATTACGCACGCAACAGTAATTTGACAAAATAGAACTTTTTGTCTCTGCTTGTCAAAAAAAGCTTGTTGCATTTAATTCGTAGTACGATAGATCTACCCTTTTAAAGTAACCTACAAACAGGCACATTACAAGATTATCAATCTTAAAAGAAAATTTTACAAAATTTGTTCATAATTTTCCATAATACTACAAAGGTAGGACGGAAGCAATTTTCCAGTCGCGAATGTAATTTAAGAACGCCGCACCTTAAGTCGGTAACGTTCATAACAGCCATGCAAACTCGCTAACGATTTCATGAATTTTCCAGAAAAAGAATTTATTTTTAAGGAATATTACTTTTTAAATAAATAAAGGGTAATTCGAAAATTACGGGGTGCACTTGAAAACCTTTGTTTTACTTTACAATTGCACAATGAATAACACTCTATACTGCATTAATTCTACAGACATAAGAGGATTAAAAATATTTTCCAGTACATAATAAAAACCTTCAATTTATGCCAGAAAACTCGCGATGATAAAAAAAACTTTATTTAAAAATTTTTACTTTTTTATTTGTCTTTAAAATATTAACTTATATTTTCATATTTTTAAAAGTATTTACTTATCAACTTTTATAATCTAAAAATCATCACTAAAATAATAATAACGTTAGTGGAAAGTTTAAAAACAACTTAACAATGCAGAGCTCGCCGGAGTGATGAAGAAACATTTAAAATAAAAAACAACAGCTGTAAGTCAAGTAAACAAAGGATTGCAAGCCAAGGTGAAACAAATGAAAGACGTAAAGCTTCCAGAGAAAGATTTAGAAATACAGTGGCGTGGTAAACTGAGCTATTAAGTGAATCAAATTATTAATAATACTAGATTGCTATGCAGAAGCGAGCACAAGTTCTAAATTATGTAACAAGAAATGTTGTGATATTGCAACTAACTTCATATTTCCTAGATAACTAATCTAAATTTCTGTCTGAATCTAACTTTCGAAGTTCTAAGCACAAATAGGTGGCCACCTAATCGGAAATACCGCATTACTAGTAAGTCGTGATACGCTCCTGTCTAGTTTTTACCTAACGCGTTGTATATGGCCTAGCTTAATCCATAGTACAAATTAACGAACACGAATGCAGCTGATGAATCAGAATAAAGAATCTAAATAATATTGTATTATTTTTTGCACAATGGCGTAAGGAAAGGTATAGAGACTCCCTCAGTCTCTTTAATTTAATACAGTAAGAAGTAAAAACGGTTATAAGATCCCCCATCGCAAATTTTTTAATGAAATTAGTGTCAAACGTTTCAGCTTCGTTTAAGCTCCAGTGAGCTGCAATAAAAATCGTTTGTACCCCAAAGGTAAATAGTTAAAGTGTTTCAAAGAGTGTGAAAATGAGTGACATTTTACCCCCCCCCCCCTTCCCATCGCGAATTATTTTTATGAAATTAGCTTTCATGAAAATCCTTTGTACCCGAAAGGTGAAAATGTTAGAAAGTTTGAAAGAGTGTGAATTTGAGTGACATATCACCGCCCTCTCATCGCGAATATTTAAAAAAAGTACAATATGGATATTGTTATAGAACAGTTACGGCGAACCTATGACCCGTGGGTTAAACACTGACCCACGAAGGCATTTTAAATGACCCACGCGTTAATTTTTATAAACTTATTTTTTATATCACAAAAGAAAGAACAGACAATCGAAAATATTAAAAAATTAAAGTATACTTAAACCTTTTTAGAGGATTTTAAAAGTGAGAACCAAAAAAGGGTCAATTGTCAAGTTTTCTTTTAACAAATTTTCGGTGTTTTCAATTTATTGGTACCCTTTTCACCACACCCTCCCCCCCTTTCCAAGTGACTCCACTCACTTAGTGACTCACGAGCTAGTATTAAAAAAAATAATGAACAACATTTTACCCACTTTTCGAAAAGGTACTTAAGAAACACTATTTGCCAGAACAAGTACGACTGAAAAACTAGAATATACAAAGTAATGATCCGCCCAGTCACCCAGAAACAAAAACAAAAATTCTAAGATCCTTCTCAAGAGAAGTGAAAACATAAGAAATAAATGTGGCATACAAGATGTGGTCAAATTGATCAACGCCAGAAGAAAAGAGTGGAACAATCACGTTGATAGGATGGGAGAAGAACGACGTACCCGCATTTGTAAAACTGGGCAACCTTCGGGAAAGAGACTTCCTGGACGCAGAGCTGGCAATCCTCATCCACCGAGCTCCAGTGAGAGGCAATGTAACAACAAATAATCCTAACTAAAGAAGAAGAGCGTACAGTGAGGTTTCCTTGCAGGTTTACAGTTTAAACCACATTGTGGATCTTATACCTAAGACAATTTTGATCATCATCGTTCACAAGTATCAAGTTGGCTTGTTCCGACTTCACACTTCATCTTTGTTGGTCATTCCACCGCTTTTTGGGCCGCCCACATTTCTTTTGCTTATAGGGATAGGACAAGACGATCTACAAGACGATCAAAAGACCAACAGTAATGTACGGCTCCGAAACATGATGGACTATCACCAAGTTAAACGAGCAGCGACTTCGAATCTTTGAAAGAAAAGTGCTGAGAAAGATCTTTGGACCGTCCCACGACCCTGCTACGGATTCCTATCAGATAAAAACTAACGCCGAACTTAAAGAATAAACAAAGACCCGGACATAATACAAGAAATAAAATCACAACGACTAAGATGGGCGGGCCACGTACAGAGATAACCGAATGACAAAATAATCAAAATGGCATGGGAAACAGTACCCGAAGGTAAGAGACCCATAGGAAGACCACGTCTAAGATGGCGAGACAATATCACAGCAGACCTCAAAACTTTAGGAATAGACGAAGATCAGATGGAGACACTGATTTCAGAACGATAAAGATGGAAAGAAGTTGTGAAGTCAGCCAAGACCCACCCAGGGTTGTAGAGCTGCACGATTTGATTTGATTTGATTATAGGGATGTAGTTTATAATTTTTTTGAGTACACGACTATTGTCCATTCTCTGGATATGCTGAAGCCACTTTTCCCTGTAGTTTGTGATTATTTCATTTACATTTTGTATTTGTAGTTCTTGTCATGTTAGAATCCGCTGAGTTTTGCTTAGATGTCTGAAATATTATCTTGATAGCATACCCTGAATCCAAGATAGCCGAAGTTTTTTACTTGTTCTACATTTTTATTGTTTAATACAATTTTAGCTCTTATGTGGTTGCAGCCTCTGATTGCCATTACTTTCGTTGCGATAATAATCAGGTTATACTTTTTAGCAATATTATTGAGAGTGTATATTGCCCTTCGAAGGTTATCTTCTGTCTCTGTAAAGAGTGTCTGATCATCTCCAAAAAGCATTGTATCCAAGGTCATGTCTGCAGCCTCGAAGTGTTTTATCATCTTTTTCTGCCATTATTGAATGACATCGTCGATGTATATATTAAAGAACGTCGATGACATTGGACAGCCTTGTCTAACTCCTTGGTTAATTTCTATGGTTTTGCATTTTTCTGATAGCCCCTCCTCAATAACAATTTTGGTACCAGCGTAAAAGCTTTGAGCGGCCCAAACTAGATGCTGTGGAAATGTTTTCTTAATCAATATACGCCAGAGTCTATTGCTATTCATCTTGTTAAAAGCATTCTCAAAGTCGATGAAAGCGATGTATGTGGGTAGATTAAACTCTCTTCTCTTCTGTATTACATGTGCAATAGTAAATATGCAATCGCTGCATGACCTGCCTTTGCGAAATTCACATTGTGCATCTTATAGCATTACTTCTGGTGGTATGTTTATTCTACGGGTGAGGATTCTAGAGTAGATTTTATAGCTCGCATTCCAAAGACCGATGCCTCTGTAATTGGAGCAGTCACGTCTTTCACCTTTCTTATGCAATTGTACTATTTTGGCTATCTTCCATTATTCGGGGATAATACACTACTAGTCCAACAAACATTAATGTAGTCCAAAATCGGCGAAAACATGCGATTTTTTATTTTAAGTTCATCCATTGTTATATAGTCCAAATCTGCGAGCACTCCTGTGCCTTGATCGTCAATGTCGGACCAGAGTTCTTGATAATATGTTGTCCATTCTTCTAATGATATAGGATTGAGAAAAATTTATCCTTTTCATTTTTGTTTAATTCTTTGACTATTTTTAACGCTTTAGATTGCCCTCCATGTAAATCACTCTCAATAGAGTTGACGTAACGTTCCCAGCTCTGTCGTTTTATTTTACGTGCTTCTCTTCTTGCAATTGCATTTCGCTTCATGTATTCTATTCTATTATCTGGTGATGGGTTGTTTAGGTATTTCAGATATACCACTTTTTTCTCATCTACAATTTGTGCTGTTTCACTATTTAAAATTCTTCGACCTCAACATTGTATATCTTTTTTCTGGTGCCTAGAGCTTCCGATGCTGTTCAAGTCAGTGCTGTTTTCAATTCCTCCCATTCTGAGTTTATATTTCTATTATAAGGTTTTTGGTTAGATATTGATCTAATTTGATTTGATACAGATCTTGCAGAAGGTGCGTTTTCTGACACTATTTGTCATCTTTTTCCACCGCATGGGAATTGATATTTGGGAACTCATGCAATCTCATATGCGTCACTCCTAAGCATATTTTGAATTCATATTTGGCTGCTATCTACCATTTATATCTTATGCTAAGAATGGCTCCTTGTCATTATTATCATTATTACGATGCGTTGATTCAAAATTAATTTAAAATTAAACATTGTTACTTAAATATTTATGAATTAAAAAAAGTTTTTATGCGCAACAAAAATTTCGTGAAAAGGGTTTGATTATTTTATGCTAATAAAAATTTAAAAAGCATTTAAAAAAAGTTTTGAACCTGTGATTTCATAAAATAATCCCATTTTATAACGAATTAAATTTTTATGGTGTATTATTACGCATTAGGTGTCTGTTATCATAATATGCCCTAATCCGCGTTGGAAATCAAATAATCGATCTTAAAATAATCGACGTTTTAGTGTACAATCGAATCACAATATCGTAACATGATTAGAAATTAGGAATACGTTTTGTTCACGTTTTCGCACAACTGATGTAGTATAAGTTCGTAGCGTTTTCTTTAAATTTAAAATTTAATTTTTTACATATAAAAAATACATTCACAATCTAGATTTCCTCCATTCACTAAGAGGTTTGGAGGTGAAGAAGTCGTCGAGCCAGTTTTAAAGAGCAACGTCGTTATTAAATGAGATCCTGCGAAGATTGTTGGATAGAGCTGAAAAGAGGAAAATCTTATGAAGCAAGATCATGAGAACAGGGCGGATGTGGAATAACTTCCCAACCGAGGTCTTGAATAGCTGCTTTTGTAATGTTAGCAGTATGCGGACAGACATTATCATGCTGCAAAACCACTTGATGCCGTCTTGCTGGCCATTTTTCTTGAATTACAGCGTCCAGGCGACGCAGTTGTTGACAATAAACCTCAGAAGTGATGGTTACATTCCTCGGAAGCAATTCATAGTAGATGACGCCTTCTTTATCCCACCAGATGCGCAACATTATCTTGCGTGGATGAGCTCCAGCTTTTGCACGAGGATTTGCTTGTTTGTTAGGGCTCAGCCATTCCTTTCTGTTCTTGATGTTGATGTAAAGGCACAATTTTTTCTCAAAACATATGGTACCGAAACACCCAACTTTTGAACTTTGCCCATGGAATGCAAATGTCGTACTATAGTTGATTTGTCATAATTCATCATATTCCCCAATTCTCGAGTTGATTGACGTGGATCATCACGAATTGAAGCATTTAATCGATCTTCATCGAAGCCGGATGGTCTCCCTGAATGTGGGAAATCATTCTTATCAAAATGCTCCTTTAGAAACGAGAAAACCATTTTCGTGCAGTACTTTCCACGATAGCTTGCTCTCCGTAAACGGCACAAATGGTTCTAGCATCTTCCTATGCCGTAACTCCTCGGTTAAACTCAAACAAATGGATATGTCGGAAATGTTCATTTTTTTGTACTTGACACTCCTTTTTCTTTAGCTAACAATTACTCCTAACTTTCTACAAATTGAAAAATTCCGCTCTATTTCCGCTCTATAGAATTTACTGCGCTCATATTTGATACACATACGTCATCTACAGTTCACTACAGCAATCGCACTGTGCACCGAATTTTAAAAGAAGATTTACACCCTTTCAACTAAAGCAAGAACCGAAGCTTGCAGACCATGCACAGCGCCGTACATTTGTCAATTGGGTGTTGGAAAACAAAACTGTTGATGTTGATTTTTGCAATAAAATCATCGTAAGTGATGAAGCTCATTTTCAGCTGAATGGATACGTCAATGAACAAAATTACCAAATTAATCTTGGGAGCTGAAAACCTACAAGCCATCTTAGAACACCCATACATCCCCGTAAAGCCGCTGTTTGGTGCATTTTCTGGACTGGAGAAGTACTTGAACAAGCGATTACGGTTAATGGTTCTCGTTATCGTGACATGTTAACATATTTTTCTGGCCCAAATTAGATTATACGGATTTCGACGATATGTGATTTCAACGACATGGGGCAACATTCCATACAGCAAATGAAACAATATCTGCATTTAAAATTGGAAGATTGTGTTATCTCTCGACGTGCTGACATCAATTGGCCGCTTGGATCTTGCAATTTACGGAAATTATTTTTTTTCTTTGGGCTACTTAAAGGAAAAAGTCTTTGTCGACAAAATTCAAACTAATCTGGGCCTATAAAATAATATCTAACGTGAAATTGCAAATATTGAATGTCTCATTTATGGGAAACCGCAATGAAATATTTTGCCAAAAGAATGATGTCATGTCAGCAGAGCCGCCGAGGACATGTGAATGATGTTGTGTTCCATGTATAATCACCAGTTTGTTCTTTATGGACAATAAAATTTTCCAATTATTAATGCGTTTCTTTAACAAATCAAAATGACACCTCTAGTTAAATCACCCTTTATATTGTAAACTCCTAACGAACGTTATATTCATCAAAGGCTGAAATTAAGATCATTTTGTTATACAAATCTCATTGCAATAAGATATAGGTTTCTTGTTGCTTTCCTCATAGCTAGGGTTTCTATAGTTTAAAATGTAAACTGGAGCGTTAATACTGAAAATATATTAGATAATCCCGGATATTCACACTTCAACAAAAGAAGATATAACTAGGACTCCATCTGTACTTGGAATTTTTTAATAGTTTAAATTTAAAAATTGTAGACACACTGTAGATATATTATAATCTCAACCAACCCTCAATGAGTGGAGTAAAATACTGAACTAACTTTATAAGCTTTCCCTTGTCTGCATGGAACGTTCCATGAAGTTCCATCCCTTCGGACGATCCTCCTTAAAAACGATTATAATATGTCATGGAAATCCGGATGGATTCGGAGATCCGGAGACTTTTCATACCGTATTCAGTGGTTAGTCTAAACCAGAGTTTCCCAAGCAAAGATTCCGCCATAAAAATTTAAAAATACAAAAATAATACTATTGAACTGTAAATTTTTAAATATTATCAAAGGATTCCATGTCGAAGATAAATTTTTATGGTGCTATTACTGTTAACATTACTAAGAACTTTATAGAGAAATATATTTAATGGGATGGTTTTCCGTTACCTTTCCCGTAGCCCACAGATCGATGTTGTGCTTTAGATCACAGCAGTGTATCCGACTCGACTAGGAATAGAACCGCGGTTTTCCGCTTGCTAGCATGTGCTCACTCTGCTGGTCATTTTTTCAACTACATAATATGTATAGTGTATTTCAAATTAATTGGAATTAAAAAAAGTCTAGCATCAAATTACGTTGTTATAAAAACATACAAACTTACTGTACACCTGGTACACGCGTCCACGTGGAGTCGCAAAGAGAATTTTCGTAATAGAAATATTATCCAATAATAAGTCCTTATTATAAATATTAACCAATTAGAACTACACTACTCCACGTGGAGTATGAAATGCGGGCTTTCGTTGGCGCGATAATCTTATCTCTTATATTGTTTTTCCTTGCATAGTTTGGATGTTTTTATAACAACGTAATTTGATGCTAGACTTTTTTTAATTCCAATTAATTTGAAATACACTATACAATCAAATCTAAAGAGCAGTAAAAATTATTGACTACATTAAATAAAAACCCTATCGAAGCAGATAAGAACAAATTGCGTATTTGCATTATATATTATAAAAAATAATAACGTGTGCATAATTATGTTTATTTAAGAATTGATAAACTTTAATATTAGTATAAGTAGGTATACTAATAGAAATTCGCATATTGATAATCGCTTTTGGAACCGCTACACTCCATTGAAGCAAATAGCTCTAGTTTGATTATCAACTACAGTTCAACGTGTTTTATGCTAAATCACTTAATGGATAAAATTTGTTATCTCTGCTGCTAACATAATTACAGTTTAATTAGTTTAAAATAAAATTAAGTACTTCGTAGTAATTTAAAGGGTTTTTTAAACGAACATTTCTTGTAGTTTTGTTTTAACGGATAAATTTACTTATCAAATACGTGTAACTTTAGAATAAATGTATAATTTTGTTATTTCAAAGTCGTAAAAATTTAAATTTGCCGAATAGACTTTATGATATTAATTAATAATAATTCCTCTAGTTCAAAATTCGAGAAATTTGATGCTCGTGATGGACAGCGCATTCAGGCTCATATTAATAATTACCCGCAGACAGAAGTTTCGACAGATACTATTATGCCCAAACAGGCATTCTCTTTCAGTAGAGCTTAAATTCAGGCTATGCGTTGCTTTGGCGATGTCCCATTTTAATTTCTGCATAACTGTGAACGTTGCAGATCGAATTCAAAGATTGTCAGAATTCCTTAAAGGTTTCGCCATATCTCGCTTTTCTATCAGTTATCCTGTGGATGTTTTTATCGTAAATGATAAGAAAATCTTCTTCCTATCTTCAAAGTATAATTTAAAACAAAAACGTTGTAATATTTGTGTTTTGACACAATTGTCCAATGCTATACCATATTACTATGTAACTCCTGTTTTACATCAATTAGTTCAGGAATTTTTTTTAATTTTAATAAATAATCGTTACTTTCCATAAATTTTAAATGTTTACGCAAACACGAAAAATTGAGCTGATGAAGGTGAAATTAATCATCAACAAAGTTAAGGCATAAAAATTAAAGATTACGAGAAAATGCTAGCAAATTTATATGCATTATATTTATCTCCGAAAAGTTTAAAAATAAGTGATCTGATTGGTTGTAAGTTAACTTTGTTTGGTTTTCTAAGCAATCGGGACACTTACTTTTTACTTTCCGCAGTAAGGCGCTAGATGGCGATCTACTTTTCGCGGAAAAACATGATGCACATAAATTTGTATAGCATTTTTTATCTTTACAGCTCTTATTTCTTTGGTAAAATATGCAAAATAGTTTGACTCGCTGTAAATTGTAAATTACTACAATTATCCGGTGGGTGTATAGATAGTATACATAATTTATATTAACATTCTGAACTTACAAAACAAAGATTCGAAGTATTTCTTATTCTGCACATACTCTGCGCTATCGCTATTCTATTAGAATGGTAATAAAAATGCAATAACTCAGGTCATAATAGCAAAGATTTATTATAATATGTAGTACGTGAAAGAATACTAGATACAATTCGCCTGATTATTAATTTCATACTATTAATAATGAATCATATTACCACATATTACTAACAAATTTTAAAATTAGGTAAAATAAAATTTCATTCTTTTTTGTTTCGCATGGTATATTTCAGATGAAACGAAATCTTATATATCATAAATATTGTCATGTTCTGATTATCAGAGATGGGGTGTCTGATGTAATTGGGTTTATTTTGTGATAAAATACTCATTACTTAATATTCAAATAAAGGACCATCATGGTATTTAAATAATTACACCTGAATCTTCTTGGCACTTCCGAGTGATGAACTTCTTGCATCAATTCAATCTAAAAATACAACAAACGTAATTTTGTATGCACACATATTTAGAAAAAAGATGTAAAAAGCAAAAGAAGGATTATTGGTTTTATTCAAATGGAATTTGGGAAGAAATTGAATAATATTAATTTATTTGTAAGAGTAGGATAGCGATAAAGGAAGTGTTTTGCGTTTCAAAGAATTTAGTGCGCGGGCTTATAGACGATTTTGGTGGGATGGAAAATGGATAAGGAAGCGTAAAAAGAGAAGCGAACGATCCGCCAGAGAGTAAGGACGTGATTTTTTGAAAAAAATTAAATGTTGAGAAATGGTTTAAAATTTTGTAAAGTTTGGATTTGTCAAATGTTGTTGATGATTCACGAAGAGTATAAAAAAGCGTAAAAAAATTTATGGAAAATTTCGATTGGTTATTCAATGGTGGTTGGAAAATTTTGGTGACCGCTGACAAATTTTTTTATGGTTATGTTTGGAGATTGGAAAATTATTGAAAATTATGAATTTATGGACTTACCTGAACATTTATCCCGTAATCCGAAGAAAATAAATCAATCGTTGATCTTGTCTGGAGTTTTTCCTTGTATGGAATTGGAATCAACTTTATAATCGCTTTCACGCTGCCTGTTTCACTCCACATCGATGGGACCCGACAGTCTAGACTTCGGTAAGCCAATTTTGTGTCGACAAAGTTTATTAAAATCTATCGTTAGACAAATAAAGTTCGCGCGTGAATTTAAAACGGGGAGTTTATAAACTTTTCTTATGTTATACTTGTAAATTTAATTTGTTCCAATTTATGAAAAGTCAGTCTTTTGTTTTAAATGATTATATTTTGTTTAATAAATTACAATATTGTGTCTACAAGTAATTACGTTTATTTTTGATTTAACTTTATACAGCAGTGAAGTCCAGATTAAGCAGGTGTAAGGTATAATAAGCTTTATTTTTTCGTTTCATTAAGGTTACTAATTTAAGGTACCTTATATGAGTGTTTTGACTACATGGATGAACCCAATTTAGGACCCTTAATATTGAGTTTTCGTGCAAAGCTAGTCGGAGCATAATTGAATTAAGTGCCATTATTATTCCCCGCTATATAAGTCAAAATTTTATTTCTACAGTAGCAAAACATGGCAATATATTAAGGTACTCCTTTTTATTAAATTAAATTAATAGTATTAACATTATTATCACACGTTGTATACAGTAAGCTCTTCAAGTTCGGAACAAATTTGATAAAAAAATTTTAGAAGTATTTTTTCAGAAAATCCTCGGACATTCCAGCATGGACATATTTTTATCATGTTTTGTTTTTGAGCTGTGACATGATCGCGTACATTTTTAAATGGCAACCCTTATTTTTATTTACAAATTTGGAGAGAGCATAATTTTTGAGAATGAAAATGTAAAAAAAACCCTGACCTTAAACAGTAAAGTTTTTGAGGTAATCAGTCTCAAGTCACAAAAATGCATTTAATAAATTTTATGAAAACAATAATTATTATTAAGGTTTTTGCACAAATGATGTAAAGAATAAAATCAAATTAAATGTTCGAAGTAACCCTCGCTCACTTCTTGGCAATATCCTATCCGTCACTGAAACTCCTGTAAAACATTTTCAATTGTATCGTAATTCGGGCAATCGTAATTGCCCGAATTTCATTGCGAATTCTATCCTTTATTCGTTAGCCATTCGATCGTTCCCCTGCGACCAATCCATTTTTGAAATTTTAGGACTGATTATCTCGAAAACTTTTCTCTTCAAGATTGTAGTTTTTACATTTTATATTCAGAAAATTG
The DNA here is from genome assembly GCA_932274525.1 of Podabrus alpinus. Lineage (NCBI taxonomy): Eukaryota > Metazoa > Arthropoda > Insecta > Coleoptera > Cantharidae > Podabrus > Podabrus alpinus. The sequence continues at coordinate 45,595,412 of OW026451.1, forward strand.
CGGGAAAGGAAAATAAGGGTTGCAATTTAAAATAATTTACGGTGACGTCATAGCTGAACAAGAAATAAGTGACATGTCCGAGGATTTTCTGGATCTTTTTTCATTTACTGTAAGATTCTTATATTAATACCATGCATAACATTAATTTGTTGAACTGCTAATAAATTTAAAAGAAATTTAATTGCAGTAAATATTTATGTGTTTTACTTTTGGAATGTTTTTTTTTCAAGATTTAATTATTTCAATTTGAGTTTTTATTATTATTCGTTTTTCCGTTTTTGTTTTGTTCTCTTGATGAATATGGTTCTATTTTAAGCTAATAAAATATAGATATTCTAAAAATAGAATTTAATGAGGGCACTTTCAAAAACGAAGTGATCGACAAGGACACGAGAAGCTTTGGAACGATGGAAAATTTAAATAAAATACACAAATAACATAATATAACACAAATAAAATGCAAGACCAAGCGAAAAAAATGAGTGAGCAAGGCTAAGAAATAAAATTATAGATAAAGTCTATCGAGCGCAAACCAAGGATTAAAGACGATATACATTTAAGTTTTCGGGTACTAGATGAAAATATGAGGGAAATCAAAAAGGTAACGAGAGAACAATTTGAAAAAGAAACTTCAGGCAAATACCAAACAGAAATAAAATTGGATGCAGAAGACGATATTACAATGACCGAAACAAGTACAAAACTGTAATCCAGCAAGAGCGTAAAAGGTTAAGATTTGAAAGTAATAAGAAGAAAATTGGCAACCAAAAGGAAACGAAAAATAGAAATGGGATGGTAGCAAATAAAAAAATGAACATTGGTTTCAATAATATAAAACCAATAATAAAGAAAGGATAAGTTTTATTTTTCGGCGAAGTTCTTTCTGGGATTTCCACGCATTGAAAACGATTATGAGAGTTGTGGGAATAATTCTGCTATTTTCAAATTTTTGGACAGAAAGATGATTAGTTTATGGAAAAACGTAAGATTGTATGAATGAATAGTGGATACTCTCAACAGTTCGAGGAGGAATGAGGAAGAATGGAGTTATTTACAATTTACTAGTTAGAAGTTCAAGTGTATGCCTATAATAATTAATTTATCTGAATTCTTTACGTTTTTTAGTAGCACATTGTTGTAATAGCATAGAAAAAAAGTATTAGTTTAATATTGAAGAAAAATCACAATCAATCTTCTATTTCGAAAGCTTCCAAAATTATCTATGCAATATTAAATTTCGGATTTCTCATCAACCACATCGTCCGCCATCTCATGTGATTAAAAATTTGACTTAGTTCCTCTTTTGGTATGTTCAGCTATTCCAGGCTTTATAGTTCTACACGTCTCTCCTATATAATACCAAAATAATACATACCAGATCTAGCTTTATAAAATAACTGGTCAATACCACTTGTACACAAAACATCGATTTTTCTTTTGTATTTTCTTCTATAAGTAGTTTTCCGTTTGTGTTCCCATTAAAGTAATTACTTAATTTTTTTAAATAGTCTTCAAATAGGTAGAAGTAAGGCTTTTGCAATAACCCTTTTTATCATTTTTGACTTTCTCTCTTTTTATTGAAACACTGCGGATATTTATTTTTTTAAATCGTATTTTCTATATTAACTTGCTTATGGTATAAAATTCATTAGTACGTGCCATTTACTTAATTACTTTCACCTTTTTTCCTTATTTAATGTGGATAGTGGAATAGTTAATACTCTCCTTGGTAATGCGTGGAAAACTAACAGCTTGTGTTTGAAACTGTTTGCATATGAATGGGATGAGCGCATTAGTTGTAGGTTTCCTATATATTCCTATATCCTCTACCTCAAACATACACGTTGAGAGGCTAAATTTAAATTAGCATAAAATTTGGGTAATTAATATTTGACGGTTGCAATCCTATTATTACGCCACTCTTGGAATCCATATTTATTTTATTCATTTTTTATAGGTTTCCATTCAATTTTTCTGTCTTTATGTTCTTCGTACATCTTGGTTTGTTAAATTAAATTATTACAAAATTTTAGTTTTCGCAACCTTGAGTTTATTTTAAGTAGTTAATTTCAATTTCCATGCAATTCATAATAAATTAATTTAATATTTTCAATTCTTTCCCTTTTTAACAACTTGAATTTTACTTTTAAATCAATTTCGCTTTTAAAACCAAATATCAGCTTCATTAATTTTAAATGCATTACAAATTTTATATATCAAAATAAACACGACTGGTCTCCTAGATGATCCATCCGTCATCTTAATATCGTATTTTATCATTAAATTTGAAGAAATTTTTGTTCGGTAGCCAGGGTGTTGAATCGTGTAGATGCTATATTTATACTTTTATCATCTTTCAATATTTTTCTAAGATGTAATATGGTTAGTTCAATTAAGTGTTTCTTCCAAAAATCCAAAGATACTATGTCAAAGAAAAATGCTCTGATGAAGTTTCTTGGTTGCTTAATTTTGCATATCAAATCCAATCCATTACTTATAAATACTTATTATTTATTTATTTAATAGTGTTACATTCATGTCGAATTGAGCTGTCACATTCGGAGCTTGCAAAATCCTTTTTGGGAGGAGGATTAGTCCTCATCAAATTACAATTCAAATAATTCATGTCGTACCGTTTCTCAGAACCTGGGATGTGTCTTCGCTTCCTTTACTATTGATCTCCATCTCGCACGATCGCCGTAAACCTGTCTCCAGGTTTACTTATTTAATTGCTTATTAAAAATAAGCAATTCATAGTAGATGGCGCCTTTTTTATCCCACCAGATGTACAACATTACCTTGCGTGGTATTACGATAATAAGACCAGTAGTAACGTACGCAAGCGAAGTTTGGACGTTGAGAAAACAAGAACAAATAATGTTGAGTGTATGGGAACGAAAGATATTGAGAAGAATATTTGGAGGCAAACACGAAGGAGAGAGATGGTTAAGAAGAACCAACCAAGAATTGTACGAAATATATAATGAACCTACTATAGTTGGGGTGGTTAAATCGCATCGTATAAGATGGTTGGGTCATTTGGTACGAATGAGTGAGGAGAGAGTACCAAACATCTTGTTGAGAATGAACATGGGTGGAACGAGGAGAAGAGGTAGACCAAAGACAAAATGGAAGAAAGAAGTACAAGAAGATTTAGACGCCCTACATATCAAAAAGTGGATGGATGAAGCTCGAGATAGAAAGAAATGGTCCAGAGTGGTCAAACAAGCCATGGGTCTGCAAGGCCCGTAATGCTATCTTATATATATATACATTCATGTCGAATTGAGCTGTCACATTCGGAGCTTGAAAAATAATTCATGTCGTACCGTTTCTCAGAACCTGGGATGTGTCTTCGCTTCCTTTACTATTGATCTCCATCTCGCACGATCGCCGTAAACCTGTCTCCAGGTTTACTTATTTAATTGCTTATTAAAAATAAGCAATTCATAGTAGATGGCGCCTTTTTTATCCCACCAGATGTACAACATTACCTTGCGTGGATGAGCAACAGCTTTTGCACGAGGATTTACTTGTTTGTTAAGGCTCAGCCATTTCTTTTTGTTCTTGATGTTGATGTAAAGGCACCATTTCGTCACCAGTAATAATTTGACACAAAAACGACCGATGTTGTTGACGAGCTAAACGATGACAAGCAAGCAATGAAGCACAAATGGTAACACGCCGATTTTTGTTGCTTTCGCTCAAAACGTATACTACCCTAACACTCAACTTTTAAACTTCGCCCATGGAATGCAAATGTCGTATGATAGTGATTGGTCACAATTCATCATATTGCTCAATTCACAAGTTGATTGACGTGGATCATCACGAATTGAAGCATATAATAATCGATCTACATCAAAGCTGGATGGCCTCCGTGAGACCTCGTGAGAAATCATTCATATCAAAATGCTCCTTTTTGAAACGAGAAAATTATTTTTGTGCAGTACTTTCCACGATGGCGTTCTCTCCGTAAACGGCACAAATAGTGCTAGCGGCCTCCGATGCCGTAACTTCTCGGTTAAACTCAAACAAAAGGATATGTCGGAAATGTTCAGTTTTTTGTACTTGACGCTCCATTTTCTTTAGCCAATAATTACCCCCAACTTTCAAAAATTTGAAAAATTCAATAAGTATTCAATAAAACAATACTATGGCATTAAAATGACATTGATATTTCTCAAACAAATTTGTTTCCAAATCACTCTTACCTTGCAATCCAAAAACGCTACGAGCTTATGCATCAACCTGATAAATATGATAGCAGTCCACTATCCGTAGAATTGGATGCCATGTCCATATGAATTTTAATATGTATAATTTTAATCTTTGAATACTGATCATATGATGAGGAAATCTGGATCATCTATTATCTTCAAATTGTTATGTTGTGCTTTTTCTCATTTTCCATGACATCGGTTTTATGTCAGAAAATAAAATTTATTTTAATTGGCATTGCTCGCGAATCTTTTCGCTTAAAGTTCCACTAGAACTTTTAAATAAAGTAACTTATCAACTAACTTTTTGACTGCCTCCTTCTCGTTCAATTGATAAAAAAATGAAAACAGGCAAAAATATAGAAAATATTGAACAACGCTGTGTTATTGAGTAGGTATGCACTTATTTACGAAAGCAAGTAAAACATTTACAAGTTCTTCTTTAATTTATTATATTCAGCCTATTAGGCACGGTAACAGATGCCTTAAAATTTTACATCGTATTGAATTACTCGAGATATTTCCGTGGCGAGGACTTTATTGAAAGTAGAAAAAGAATAATAGCCTCTTCTCTACGCATCTTAGTTAAAACCGATAATCCGTATATTTTTTTATAAAATGGTTTTGAAACCTGTTGCAATTCCGAAGGTAATATTTATTTAACCTTATATCCCACACAGAGATTTCTAGTTAGAAATTCATATATAGGGTAAATCAACAGTGTGAGCCTCCACAATAGCTTTCTTACCGTTTAAAACAAAATATTCTTTGCAGCGTGTTTTGTATACGAACAAATATTATTTGATTTACAACATATTTCCCATTTTTAATTGTTGTTTTAAAAATTTTTAGTTGTTTGTTCTTCAGAATTTTTTCAGAACAAAAGTTACTTTAAAGGATAGGCTCTCTGTTTATACCAATCCTTCCTTCTCAGTCCTTTTACCCCAATGAGGGTTTGGTGACCCATCTCGTTCTAGCTCTTTCTATGCATATGATGTGCGTTCAAATTGTTTTCACATACATAGAGGACCTACTTGTTTAACGTGGGCTCCGAACCACGGGAAGTGTACTATACTTCATTTCGAGATGGATTTTCTTGGCAGATTACCTCGGTGGTTTGCCATTGCCTGCCGAGGAGAGACGGTCAGAATAAAGTTCCGCTGCGCTTCGCTCGTGCAATCTCCTTGCTAAACCTGTGCTCGCTGAATCTTTGAGTATTGTCCTTGCCCTTGTGTTGTAACATACGAATACTATATCACAATCAAAGTAAGCGGGTGCGAATGGACCCTAAAGTTAAAAAATTCAAGAACGAGTTGGACACTTATATCCAGTTTAACTATGTCAGTTTACGATAGTGAGTATACAAACCAATTTACAACAATAATACAATAAATTGCTTAAATATTTAAAGAAAAGAAAATTTTGGATTCTGATGATAAAGTAAACTGAAGACACTGATGGGGAAATGTGCTAAGAGAAGAAAATATGAATTATTCAATAATGCGACAGGCAAGTACAAGGATTAATAATTGATAGACACTGCTCGTGATTTTAAATCCAGATTTGACGGATCTAATAATTTATTATAGTAATGCAAAATCCTTGTTTGTTAGTCCAGTTTCGGAGAAAGAGATCTTATATTATAGTACGTATCTTATGAACTTAAAATAATTAAATACGGCAGTGGTGCAAATTACATTAGTTTGGTATTGCATACATAAAATCGGTGTTGGTATTATGTAATCAAGGATTCGTTAGGGTATGGAATATTCCCCGACGGTTTGAAAGTAGCATTAATTACTTAAGCCACTGTACTGTATAAGAAAGGATAACTATGTCCGTTATATTTATAATTAATTACTCCTTACCTCATAATTTCGGAGTTCTACATTTAAAAATAAGTTTTAAAAAAACGGATACAAAATACTATGAAAATAAATTAAAATCTTAACAAAAGAAGGAAATAAAAATAGTTAAATCGTATCCAGAATTAGTGCAAGTGAAAAATTAGCAAGAAAGTAATATTCAAAGCTTTGATAGACCCGAAAAAGTGTACCACTTGAGAAACCTAAGAAATAATAAAAAAAAATAATTCACTTAGATTCGGAAGACTTGGTGACTTTGAAAAAGACGAAATTGAAAATGCGATACAGGAAATGAAAAACTATAAAGCTTTAGGAGAGGACGGTATCATCATAAAAATGATTAGAGGGAGTAATTCAATTAGAACGGCACTCAAAAGCCTATTGAATAAATGCTTACACGAAAGGAAAGTTCCTAAGAGCTGAACAATGCAATAACCATTATACTACTGCATAAAAAAGGAGATAAACGTAAATTAGATAACTAGCCGCAAATCTCTTTGAAACAATCGGGTATTGGGGAGGGTTATAATAGCACATATGACCACCTCCTTAACATCATCAGAACCCTAATTATAAAGGTACTGGGTACGACATCCCATTAGATACTATGACGTTTGTGGATTATCGAAAAATTTGTGCACTCTCCAAAAGTAAAATCGACTTCAGATTCAAATACAAAAGCAATTGTTTCACATTATATTTTACAAATATCGCCACGACCATACAATTCTATAAAGTGACTAACGACTTTTTCCAAGTCGTTCTTTGAGCATAATTGTTTTACGTTTAAAGTAACTACTAGGCTGACCTTCGATATGCCTGTGACCATATACCATATACAACCCAGGAGGTGACGGAGACAGTCGAGAAAATTAGACTATACCCGGAGTCAAACCGGGAACCAGTTGATCTCACTATCAGGCCATAACCGTCATCATGGTTTGTTCATCAAGTCTCGTCTCGCAACTTCCGAGTTTCGTTTCCTGCGAGAGTCTTGTCAGATAAAATTTAATTGGAAGTAGGCATTATCAGGGCCGTATTTAAGATCTGTGGACCCCTATGTTTTATGTTTTTGAGAATTAATTATTATTTTAAGTGAAAATGTTAGGTAAATGCAAGATAAAAAGAGATTGTAAAAAACAAGCAAATTTTTAGGTTACATCGGTGGCCTGATGTAACTACCAGCCTAGGTAGTTTGCGCGTAAATACGGCTCTGGGTATTATTGCTAGTATTTAGAACTTGCCTTAAATTTAGTATAAATTTAAATAAATGATAAATTAAATTTATTCGAAAAAATGTAAGCATTGCTACAGTACAAAAATTATATCTTTAGGTTTAGTTAGTTTAGTTTACTTAGGTTAAGTGAAGAATTTTCACATATTTGTCACAGAAATATTCTGGTACGATCTCTTGCCCCAAAAAAATCGTTGATTGGCCGAACTTCTAGATAGTCTAGATAATCGTCCAATAATGTGTTCCATAGTGTTGGCCCCAAAACCCAGAACTGATCCTTGAGGGCAGCCCTTACTGCAAAATTTTACGCCGAGATAATCAACATCTGCTAGCAACGAGACTGCGAGAGTCTCGTGCGAGATAAGATTACTTATAACAAAGTCTCGTATCGTCTCGTTATAAATAATTACAATCTAGTCTCGAAAACGAGACAAGACTACGCGAGACTTCTGAAAACGAGACTCACTTGGGCATCACTAGCAAAAATTGATAAACGTGAGTTCAACATGAAAAGCATTTTAAAAAATCTGATGTGGCCATCGCATAACTTTCCGAACAGACGCAAATTTTTACATTATATTTTTAAATAAAATGGTTACATAATTTCAACAGTAAATCGATGAAAAATTTCATATTTTGCCAAAATAGGAAGAAAAAAACTTTTGAATGCCTATATCTTGCAAACTAAGCATTTTTGGACCCATGTTATTAGAAACTTTTCATCTTATTTTCGTTAGTAGAATGCGGTTTACTATTTTATTTACAAATACAAAACTTTTTTACAAATACAAAATTTTTTGAAACGCCCTGTATATTTTAGAGAAAAACTTGTAGGACAAAAAATGTAGGAAATTCCATAGCGCTAATTTTTTGTTATTAATATTTTTACATATTTAATTTCGTTTCGAAGTTATGACGCATAATGTCATAATAGCTCCAGGTAAACCCCCCTTTCCCGTTACACGATTTAATTTATTTTCATCTGACTTCGTTCTACGACAGGAAAAAGCTTCTATGCAAAATTTGGAATGATTTGCTTGCTTCGTTTAGACGCTATCGTGTTCACAGACGTACATACACACACACATACACACACACCTACACACATACATACAGACATCCTTCCAAAAATGATAAAAATGGATTCAGGGGACCTCAAAACGTGAACATCTGTCAAAAAATTGGGGGGTCAAATTTTGACTGATAACAATACTTTCCTTACCTAGGGGTTCGGAAAGTAAAAATTAGTTATATTTTAAAGAACAAAAGCATACCCAACAAATCAAAAATTAGGTATATGATATACGCATTTTGCCGGTTAGGTCTTACAGTGTACCAACATGGACGTCAAATACAGGTAATATGAGCAAAACAATAAAAAACGTAGAGCGCAACGGAAAGATCTATGAAAATCATTGCGGAAAATGTTGCAAAATTATAGTGGAAATTGTTCGGTTACAATGCAAATTAAAAGGATTAAAGATGCAATCATCCAACAATAGAGACTGTGACTAGGACGAAAAAAGCCAGGAAGCCCTCAGCGTAATATAAATCGCTATATAAGATTTAGGTGTTTAATCCGAACAAAATTGGAAAATATAATATAACTGCCATTAGGATTTACACTTGTATGAAATTTCTTCATGAAAGAAACCCTTTTTCACAAGGTATCTGGTGATACAAAGAGAGACTGATAACTTCAATGTGAATATTTCACTGGAAAATATAATTAAACATGTAAATTGCATCGGAAGGATACCAGAAGGGAGATAAGAGTCGAGACGTGTTTTTAAAAAGGTTAAAAGTTTTAACTACATTGGGGTTCAAATAAGCAGTAAAAATAACAGAAGTGGAGAAGTCAAAGCAAGAGCACAGGCTGTAAACATGGCCTATTATAGAAATATAATTATTCTGAAAAATAAAAAGGAATAGCGTAAGTAACAAAAATTAAGATACAAAACAGGAAGCCCCCTCAGCCTGGACACAATGGTTGGAATTATGTTAGAGTGCCCAGATGGATGGGAGGCTATAGATAAAATGACCAAAGATATAATCGGAGTCAAAGAAAAAGATTAAGACGATATAGACTAGCGCAACACCAGCGGCAATACGCAATGATACCAAATTTTGACAGGCAGGAGGTTTTAGTGGGTAAAACCCCACAATAGCCCGAACTGAGCGGTGTCTTAAGATTTCCTCCTCCCTTCGCAAAACAAAAAAAAGTCTACTTTACATAAAGTATCAGTGTAGTTGATATAGTAGGTATGCCATTTGAATAAATATTGAACAAACGTTGTTAGCCCAGTATCTCAAGGCTTTTTTATAAGGCTATATGAAAATAATGGGAGGCAAGGTGGAATAAAATTTATTATCTTTCTTTTGACCTCTAAAATGAAATACCAATATTGCATTCTTCTATAACTTCGGAAAAACCGCGCGGAAAGACATTTCTATAACTGACGAACTCGCGTGCAAAAGCGAGTAAATCCACTTTTGGTCTAAATTGAGTTATATACATGTTTTCTAGATAATTTTGACACGCTCTATCATTTCGAAGAAATCCCGTTTAAATGCCGTCTAATAAAGTTTATACTTGAGTAAAAACGGTGTAACATAACTGGATCATCCGAGATCCTCAATTAGGGAGTATTTCTTAGGTTATTCTAAAATTCCAGATATAGTTAAAATCAATATTTACTACATTAACCACGAATCCATCGATTATCCTCAATTGTTTACTTTATGAACAAAACCCTGACATCAATTTTAGTGTTCCTACTAACTCGAAAATTATTAAGTTTCTAAAAAGATGTTTGGCATATCAACAGGTGTCTCAAGCTGCACGCAAATATTTTCAATTTTTTACTTACGGATAAATGTAACATTTTTTTAATTCGTTTTCTAAATTAATAAAAATGCATTTGCCCGCGATCTCCTCAAATATTCGTGAATATCTCGGTTTAGGTTCACTTGAGAACAAAATATTAGGTAATAGAAAATAAAGTTTATTTATTATTTGATATTTTTCATGTAGTAAAATGTTGTATAGGTACATTGTTTAAACGATTTCCAATCATGTTATGAAACCGAGATATTTAGGACTATTCATAAAAATTTCTTCTATCTTTCGCGTGGTTTCTCCAATATGAGAAACTGTATAAAATTAGAATATCTTTTTATGGGTCTAAATAAAGGGAATAAAGTTTATTCCAACCTGTCCCAATTATTTTACGATCTACAACCCCGGATTTTGGTTGCTATATTGGAAAACCACTCAAAGAGTTATATTTTTATGAATATTCGTGAGTATCTCAGCTTCAAAATAGTAATAAGTAGATTCAAAAGATGAAAAATGATCAAAATAATATAAATAAAAATCGGTTCAAAGTTTAAACATGTCCATTCAAAATATTTTAGGACATACAAAATATCAAATAATTAAATTAAAATAAAGAATGGTAAATATATTATTGTGTTTCTTACCCCAAAAGAAAACAATAAAAGAAGTATTCAACAATAACCTGGCTGAAAAAAATTAAAAAACAATGAAAATTTGAAGTCTAAGATAAAAAAAGAATTTGTTTTTGGCAAAAATATTGTATGGTAATTGGTTCCATCAAGAATGAAAAGAAAGAGGGGGATGAACCAGCTACCTTCCAAGTTGTGGAAGATGGCTCAGATGAAAGATGGACCATGGACACTATCAATTTGGAACTTGGGTTTGAACATGTTAAGTTATTATGATAAATATTTGTAACTGAAAACTGATTATTGGAAAGTTTAATCAATTTTAGAATGTTTAATTTAGGAAAATCTGTAAATAATTCGATTTAATAATCATTACTGATTTCTGCGTTGTAAATAATTTAAATGACATATTAGAGTTAATTTAAAATTATTGTCATATGGATGCGGTTTGTGACAAAAAATTTGCATTGTTAAAATGAATTGATTTGAAATTTGATAATTTCTAAAATTTGATTTTGTTTCGAAAGTTGAAATACGTATGATTTTATGGTAAGGACTTCTTAGTGATTGGCGACGATATACTCGTACGAGTACAATTAATTAATCTCAAAAGTTTATAAAATATTTCAAATTTTAGTCGTATAAAAAAGTAACATTTAAATGAAATTTGAATTTTATTGTGACAATTTGAAATTAACATTTGGATAATTTATTTGTAAAGGAGTAATTTTTTTACATGATTAAGGATAATAAGATGTTGATTTGACTTGTAAAAATTTGAAGTTTTAAAAATAGGTTTTCGTGATATTATGAAAATCATAAAATTGACCAGACTGACAAGTCGTGGTGCCAATATCATGACTTCAAAGGTGGACAATGCTGTGTTTCTTACCTCAAAATTTATAAGGGAGAAATGTTTTTTAAATGAAAAATTTAAATTTGAATGAAACGCCAATGGAAGTGGGATAACTGTGGTGAATACGATAAGTCCAAGCATAGGTCAGATAATAATTTGTATGAGTATAAAATTAATTTTGATTTAAATAAAGATAATTTGAATAAGTTGGTGAAAAGTAAACGAGTGTTTGATTGGAAGTAGATGGGTTATGAACAAAAGAATAAAAATTGCTGGGATAGTTAAATTTTGCAACATATCACAGCAATATATCGCGTACTCGAATGGTTACAACTCTACAACCCTGAAAAAACATAACATGCATCACATAATTATGATACTGTCGCAAAATAAAAATAATTTTCAAATATTTGATCATATTCAAAAAATTATATTTCTGGGAGTTTCTCAAAAATTAAGGTTCCAGAATTTAGGCGCCCCTTATGGTTAAAGGTCCTGCACATCATCGTCCAGTCCAATTATATTTTTCAACGCATCATTTCTGTAAAAATATATTATTATGCTAACATTTTACAGCCCATTACATTATTAGAACTAATTTCTTTTACTTAGGGGAAGTTTATCATGCGGGGTAGCCGATTTTGATAAATTTGAAATTGGTAAAACTAGATCGAATTTCATTAGGTCTATAATTTTTTTTGTGTCAATGAGGTGTCCTTTGGACGTAATTGACACATGAAATTTCGCCGCGCCACGCCTCCCCAGTGCAATGATTGGTAAGTCACCAATACCTTTAGAATACAATATTTTTTAAATTTTTCGAAAATGTGTTTAAATATTTGATAATGTGATCGTTTTCGTTAAAAATTACAGGCAATTAACTTATTTTTATAAATAGTTTATGTAACTTTTAATTTAAAAAATAAAAACATAAGTTGAGTTCAATGGTGGAGTTGAACAGCTTTATACAATTCAATTATAACAGGGAAGCCCCTAGATAGTGTAAACGTTTACACTATCTATGTTATGTTTTTATTTTTTAAATTAAAAGTTACATAAACTATTTATAAAAATAAGTTAATTGCCTGTAATTTTTAACGAAAACGATCACATTATCAAATATTTAAACAAATTTTCGAAAAATTTAAAAAATATTGTATTCTAAAGGTATTGGTGACTTACCTATCATTGCACTGGGGAGGCGTGGCGCGGCGAAATTTCAAGTGTCAATTACGTCCAAAGGACACCTCATTGACACAAAAAAAAAATTATAGACCTAATGAAATTCGATCTAGTTTTACCAATTTCAAATTTATCAAAAACGGCTACCCCGCATGATAAACTTCCCCTTGTTAAATTTTTTCCATTTCAGGTCTGTTTAGTGCAAACACAATGTAATACAAGTTGGGATTAGTGGATTATAAGACATACAATTTGGTAGTTATTATTCAAACTTTCTTGACCGGTGGAAATAAAGCCATTATTTTGGCTACTTACCTCTGTATATTTGCAAAAACATAACATATCGTCGTTGCACCTTCAAAACGCGACATATGTGCATTTTAATAAATTGTTCAGAAGGAAAAAAAAACTTTTTTGTTTTGTTTCGGTTTGAAGAACAGACACCACGTATTTAATTTTACGATTTATACAGCCTAATTGACAAATTTAATAACATTGCTTGTAGGGAAATGTGTGGCTTGAAGTCTTTAGTCGAAATCTGTACTTAACGCATTTTGCTTCAAATGTGCACATGTCGCATTTTGAAGGTGCAACGACGATATAACAAATTTTCTACAAAGTGCAACAAATGCAGTTAAAAAATTTAGTACTATTACACCTAATAATTAAATTTTGCATAATTAAAAAGATCCAATTTAATAGCAATGATTAATAATTAAAACAACAAACTATGTGCATTTATAAATTTTATTATTAGACATTATGTACACTTGGTAGAAAGTGATGTATGTAAAATTTCTACAGGAAGAATAAATAATTGTGAACATATTAAGGCCTCTATTGGCTTTGGACATTTACAAGAGAAACAGGTGCCGAGATTAATAGTTTATTTACAAAACAAATGAAACAATTAAAAATATCTTGTACTAAAGTAAATGCACATCCACTGCTAAATTATAAACAAACTTTCCATATAATATTCATTCATTTTCCGTTCATCCTGAATTTAACAAAAAAAAACTTAATCGAAATAAGTAACATACATACCTATAAACACATTTACACAAAAAATAATTTATGTTTACAAACTTTGGACTTGTTACTAATTACAAATTTGCAAAAATTGTACTTTGTAATAATTGCAAAAATTCTATTTTTTAATCCATATTTACATAACTTTATTTTGTACCAATTTTTAAAATAAACAAAAGAAAGCTATGTTCACCCTTAACGGGGTTAAAAATAAGAAAATCCCACTAGATTTTTAACTTTTATTTCAAACTGACAAGCTTCATATAAAAAAATTCTTAATATATGATATTACACAAACTATAGTCGACAATTATATTATAAGATGACAGCTCGTAACAACAAAACTTAAGAGTCATGAGTCCTTGATACGAGTCTACACCTATTGCCCTACATTACAATTTTCGACTAGTATGTATATTGCAATCATTTTCATAGAAAAATATGTATTCGATGCAAATTTATTTGGTTTACAGTACTCTTCTTCACATTTTATCTTCTTAATGCAGGTATTTAACAAAATCAATACAAACAACATATAACAGGGTGCAACAAAACTTACAAATTGCCGTTTTAAAAACAAGAGGAAATTTTACATGGCACCAATTTTATTATTTTTTTAAAACGATGATTAAAATGGAAATTCTTAACTAGTTCAACATATCATATAAGTATTTATAAATATTTATGATTTCACGCTAAAAAAATACAACATTTTGACAAAAATGAAGTAGGTAAAAACGTAAATTAAATACAAAAACCGAATCTACAAACAGAGATAAAACATATATTGTACATTTAAATTTATAATAATTAACCTCTTTTTTAAGCAAAAACTTAAAAGGACTGAGAAATTATTTTTTTAAAATCAACGTACCAGAACAAATAGGCACTTTGGTTAAACTTGCAATTACTAAAAAAAAAAAGTAGTATTGCAGTTTTTAAAAACAATATTAAATTTACACATAGAAAATTTCGAAATGTTCAATTTAAAATTTTAGAAATAATTCGTCACTAAAAACATATCTTCTAAAAAAAATTACATTCACTATAGTGCAACCCAAGGAATATAACTGTGATAACAAAGGTACAAAAGCAACTAACAAAACAAATCGAAAAGTTCTGCCATTCCCTCTTCTTGATCCAAACTGAAGCTAAATTCGGAATGTGATAATGGTTCCAATGTTATTAACGGTTCTGAATAGAACATTGAATCTAGGAAGCCATCTGAAAAATAAAAAAAAGTTTAATATTTAATTAAATTAAGCTACAAAAAAAAATTAAAATTAAGTGGAAAACTTGAAAAGGGAAGTTTCCATAATTTTAGAAATAATCTGAAAAGAACGATAAACCTTGACGAAACCCCAAAATAAACAAAATATGTAATAGGGTTTCCATAAACAGCGATCAAACAGTTATTATGAAATAGTCATCTATATTTTGACTCAACATAAAATTAAATCATAAATATTATACACAGTATGTACTTTAAATTTAAATACTTGAATATTTAAATAATCAATCCCTGCTATAATTGGAATATGATGACTTATTTGATAAATGTGATTCACATTTCGCTTTCTTGTTTGAATACCATTCTTGTGAATATTTAAAATATTCTATATTGAGAGAGAGAAATGCAATGACAAACTTCAACATGAGTTTAGAAAAAAATATGCACCTGATCTAACCAACAGTGGTGACTCCCACAAACTTGAACCTTTGATGTCCTTGGCATATGTGATACATAATCGGGACCCAGATTTTATTACCCTCAAATGTTGTGTGCGTTTTGCGTTTAGGTTTACATTATTTACATAATCTTATAACAAATTCCTATCTACCTTTAGTTAAAATGTTCGATATTAAAAATATTTAAAAAATCTAAAGTATAAGTTCTTACAAATACGATTCATTTTAACCAGATATCAGTGGTCTTATAAAGGTTAGCATAAATTGTATCTACAAAATAATAAAATCCAGGTCCTACATACAGGATGAATTTGTAGTGTGACTTAATTAATTTAAATTAAACAGGTTGATAAATATACTTGTATATTTTCTATTAAAGGTCACAAAAATTAAGCTTGAAATTGTTATACATAGTTACATCAGTTTTTCATTCCTTCTAATTCTAAGGTCATAACTAGAGTCCGGATTTATATGCGGTAAAAAACATCAATATAAGTATTTTATATGCGGTTAAAATTAGTCGATATATACGGTAATATTGCTGAAATTTGGATAATATGCGGTTAAATGGAAACAAAGGAATATAATGCAAAATCGAAATTTTTAGTATTGTATAATAGTACAGGGATGGCCAACCTGCGGCTCGCGAGCCACATGCGGCTCTTTGAAGGATTAAATTATTAAAAATTATTATCGTTCCGTATGTGTTTCGTATGTATTGCGGCTCGCGAAATATTTCAAATTTTGAAAAATGGCTCGAGTATCAAGGAGCTTGGCCACCCCTGGTATAGTAAATAAATAGGGGGCGAGTTAACTAATATTGACCACCCCAAAAAAAATTGAAAATTTCCTATAGTAAAGAGGAAGGTTTATAGAGTATACTGTAAAAATTTCACTTGCGAAAGTATACATAAAATTTTGAGAAAAATCAATTTGAAAGTACGTAAATTTAGCGAATTTTTCTTCGATTTTTGGGGTGTGCATTCGATAGGGAGGTTTATCCATCGTCAAAACCTACCCTTCCGGGGCGCCGCTGCGCTCCGCTCCGCTCTGCACCCCTCCAGGGCGGTTTTGACTCTGGTTACTATGCTATACATACGAGAAGGCGCCTCCCATCAAAAAAAACCGGGATAAATAAAACCGGGAGCTTAGAGACCCTTGAAATAGCATTAAAAAGTATAGTTGCGGTATGGGGCAGTAAACTATTACGTTTCACCCCCAAAAAATCGCGTAAAAACAAAAAATAATCGATGTTACATGTACGAGAGACGAGCTGCATCTGCCGGTGCGAAATACTCTAAGTGTTAGGGTCATTATAACTGCACGGACTGTCAACAGAATGAGCGACGCGCGGGAATCTCGTTAATTTTACATGTAAATTTGCAAACTTCAAATTCAATTTACTCAAAATTTTGATTATATCATCGCTTGTGAAAATTATGTCAGTATACTATATTGCTACCATAATGGCAGAAGGTCGTATGTAACATTTTTTGAGTTTTAGACATATGTACATAGAAATATTCGTAAACTTCAGCTCTTTATTCTACTCTCATTATCTCAAAAAAAATGCAAACTTCACATACGACATTCTGCCATTATGGTAGCGATTATAAACCTTCCTCTTTGCAATAGGAAATTTTCAATTTATTTGGAGTGGTCAACCTTAGTTGACTCGACCCCATAAATTTACATATATAATTATTAATTTAGGAATTCGGAAAAATATAAGTTATTGAAATCAACGCCAAATTTTCTGGATCAGGATTAGTTTAAAGTTACAAAAAGATGGTAATATTTTTCAGACCCCAATAAATAAGAAGTGATAATATTTTTAATTTATTGATTTAAAAGGTTTCAGACGTGGTAATGCGTTATTTTTTTAAATGGAACATGTTGCAAGGGATAGAAATGGTCCAGAAAACGTGTACCCATAAATAAATGTGTTTGACAAGGTTGGATTTTGTACCACATTTTTAATATTAGGATTTTATTTTAAAACACTTGCACCTACATAAATTTATCATAATTATGCCAAATATTGGCTATATATGCGGTTATGTGCGATTATATGGATAATAATTCCACTCAGGATCATATTATAGTGGTTCCGACCAATCAGCGTGCGCTATTTTACATTGTACATTATATGGATACGACGCATGCACAGTCGAATAATACCCGAAAATAAAAAATATCCCAATATACCCTAGGTGAATATCGGTTATTTGTAGTGGGGCGTAAAAGAATTCATACGTAATAAAAAATCTCGCAATATACCCTAGGTGCATGGTAAATATCGGATATTTGTAGTGGGACGTAAAAGAATACATACGTGACGAACGCACTCGATGCGATGAAGGAAACCGGTTATGTAGCATCAACGGATTAGTTCCCACCCGAGTTGACTTAAAGCAATGTACAGTAGAACTCCGACTATCCGAACTCCGACTATCCGAACTCCGACTATCCGAATCGCTGATTATCCGAATCGCTTTCAGAAAAAAAATTTAAGACGGAAACGTATTGCGATTCGCAAAATAATGATTTTGCGTCAGCTCGAGTGTGACCACATGCAACTTTTCACTGTCAAGCGGATGCGCGACTTGGCTGCCCGAAAACGGACAGTCAAACAGCTTACTTTGACCGAGATGTTCAGCAAGCAATGACTTTCATTTACAATACATACTAATGTATGTACAGCATTTGTAAGTACGCTATATAACATGTAAAAGTGTTGCCTTATCATTTAATTAAGTAAAAATCCATACAGTACCCTTTTTTCGGAGAAAATCCAATTATCCGAATTTTTGATTATCCGAATGGGGTCCGGTACCAATTGCTTCGGATAATTGGAGTTCTACTGTACTCCTAACGAATTTTATATTACAAATTTAGTGCGATTCTGCTTCCATTTTTTTCGGTACTTACGAAATTTTTTTAAATTGTTTTTGCAATGATTGTGGTGCGATATGGTCAATTTGTTTCACCATTTTCGACATTAAAAATGGCGTTTGAAATGTCGATTTTCGTATGTGATGTTGTGCTTTTAAGTTGTCGCGTTCCTTCACGGAATTATCGCAACAGCAACGCGTTGCGATATCGCAACAGCAACGCGCCTGTAACATACAATAATTTAATATGCGGTAATAATCCAAAATATTAAATTATATGCGAAATAAAACTTCGTATTTTGCTTCATTTCGTAGAGAACGGTATAGATACTAAAAATTAGCTTTCTGTGATAGAGCAAATGAAACATGTAAAAACATATAAATCCGGACTCTAGTCATAACTAAACTTCGTAGTTTTCAAGTTATTTTATTTTAAGAAAATTACTGCATTTTCTGAATAAAACGTCTATGGAAATACGGGATAATAAATGTTTTTTTCTTAGCTCATTTTATTTAATTATTAATTCTACTATATCAGGATATTGTTGTGTTTAAATTCTACACGCTATAGCAATAAATTTTCTTAACATTTTCCAGGCGTGCAACCATTTTAAACATTTCTTCGTGTGAATAATTCGTAAAAATGTTTACGAGTTTAATTTATTAAATTTTCAATGTCTTTTTAATATTAACTAAACTACAAACTGAATTAAACTAGCTGTTCGTGTATTAGTGATATTAGTTATCTATATCCAGGAAAATTGTCATATCAAAATGTTTTAACATAATTATGTGCAGAGAAAACGCTGTTTCTAAAGTAAAGAAATATTTAAAAAAAAATACTACAATCAAAAATAGTGGATATACAAAAAGAAAAATAACCGTAAAACTGAAATTTAGATTATGCAGAACTTGAAGTAGACCAAAATAGCTAATATTTTGGACCACAATGCTATCAAATTGTGTTATAAAATTCTTAATTATTCATAGATAAGTTAATTTTCGCATTATTAGTAATAAATAAACAAATAGGACAGTAGAACAAATCGTGATTAAATGTTATGTAAAGACATAACTTTAATTTTACATTCATTTTGATATTTTAAACTATAGAAAAGTCCCAATTATTGATTTACCATATGAAAAATTTCAGAAGCATTAGCATGAACGATTAATTATTACTGAAAACATTTGCTACTAAAATTTTGCATTTTCTTCTTTTCATATTTTTAAATTATTCTTTGCACTAGAATTTTCTCACTGAACGTAAGTAAAATATTAGTTGTTGTTATATTTTTGCTTTTCTAAATAAATTCGTGTTAAACCGCAATGGCGATGTTAATGAGAGAGAGACGATCACATAATGAGCTGAATCCCATGGTGCTATATGGGGAAAGCACAATAAGATTCAACGCATTATAGGACCAAGCAAACCAAAGCACACATTAACAGCATAAGCAATACCTCTAATTTTTATAATTAGTAATTAGTAACATTTTTATAAAACGCCTGTTAGATGGTAAAGCAATAAGCGCATATCTAGAACTCTGCCTGTGATGTGAGATTAAAAATACACAAGTCACAGAAAGAGTCCCTGAATGCACCTATAAAACTAAATCGACAAGCAATATTAGATGTTGGCGTTAATTATTCTAAAGAAAAGATTAGTAAGTAAGCACAACACCCAAGCTGTTATGATATTGGAAGCACATGTTACATAATTATATTAATAAAATAAGTTATACCAATTACACAAATTAATACAAATAGTTGTGTTAATAATTAAATCTTAAATGAAACATACGCATAACTAATTAAATTAAAGAAGTATAAGATACTACTAAAATTACTACCCTAGTAAGTTTTTCGAAAATTACAAATGAGCTGTTTTCAAAATGCAATATTACCATGTTGTGTTAAAACTCGTCGCTTCTCATCAGCACTGATAAGACAAAATTTTAAAAAAATTAGATTATTTAATGAAGTATCATTTAAATTTAACAAGAAACGAAAAACTATTCCACTGTTTTCTCACAAAAACAATCAAAAAATATAACTCGATAACCAATTGTTTATATTTTGACAAAAAATCTGTAAATTCCCACATCAAATAATAATGAAAACCAACAATTAATCCAAGCACTACAGTATGCAATAATTAAGAGAACTTGAATCTGGCTGTAACAATTCACAGATACTATACAGGGTACTTCGCTACAGAAAGACCAATGTGGCAGAATATGGGCGCCACATCAAATTTTTATGTTAAAAATACAGCAAAATAGTTGCAAAAAAATTAGCAATTTCATACTTGAATACGAATCCGTAAGTAGTCCATACCAAACAAGATTAGATGACCAAACGTGGTATTGAAGTGGAATAGATGAATCTCAAAACCATTGTTAAACATTCTGCCTTTGAAGTCCTCGGACAGTAGAATAAAGGTACAAAGAAATGAATGAATGAATATATGGAGCATTAACTTGAAGAAGCAGTCAAATATAGAAAGGAAGCAAGCCTTAAATTACTAACAAATAATATAACACAAGGAACAGATATGTAAAGCAAATATGTAGCGAATTAAGACAAGATAAATTGAATAACTTGATAAACAGAATTGAGAATGACGTATTATACATGAGCGACAAGGGTGTTGCTTATAAAATATTGAAACATTTAAATAACAAAGAAAAAGATACGGCGTCAATCAAATCCATTAATAATAATCAATCATGGTTTACTTACTACAAAAAATGATTAATAGAAGTTTTTAAATACTACCACAATATCGTAATTTTGATTTTGTGGAAAAACATTTTATTATTATTTCTAGTTCAGTAAGTAGATTTCTTGTTTCACCTCAAACACTTAAAAAATCGCCTGAGGTGTTTTATATTTTATACAATAAATTATCCTGCAAATCATTTTCTACCAGTTCAAATAGCTAACAGTTGTAGGTCGTCGTGATAGGTAGCTGCAAATACTCTTTCAAACATTTCTTTCTCCGTGTTATGAGAAACATCTTTTTTCTAAATTGGATAGCTCTAAGGTCTATGGAAAAAGCTGTCAGATACGAGAATAAATAAAGAGATCGTCAATGGTGTATCTCATGAACAAATTACAATCTTCTTGAATGTATAATTTTTTTTATAAATGGACGACAGATTTGTTATAAATGGTTAGTTTCCGCTAATTTTGAAACATCTGTTATGCCAACAACAAAACATTTTGATTTGCTCATTAGAATACCGCGTAAAATGAAAACTCGACTTTTCACTCTACACACAATATTCTGAGTAAATCGAAAAAAGGACGTGCTTGCATAAACAAAGTCATAAGAGGAAAAATAGAAGTAATTTAACGATAAAAAACAAGTTATTATCATAAAGTTACAGTAACGTACGTGGTTTATTATTATTGCAAGATATATTAATATAATTTTCATTTTATTGTTTAATTAACTTGTTACTTTTTAAATTTTAATGTATTATTAAATTCAAATAACGTTTTAACTTCTAACTTGTTAAAAATTCAATTTAGTAGGGGAGCATGGGTAACAGTGAGACGCGGGTAACAGTGAGATATTCGAAATATTTTCTATTCTAACCCACCCACACAAATGGAACATCAATATAATATATTTAACCTTAAAAGGTACCGTTATATCCGATTTTAATGTATCTGTGGTAGCAGTTTTGACATTTATAAGGTGCTATTGGTTTTCGAGAAGCTAAAGCAATTTGCAACAGTGTTTTCCTGAAGTGATTGTGAATAAATCAATCAATATTGTTGAAGATTCGATGGGTTTGGTGAATGGTTAGTAGATTTGGGTTAATTGTTAAGTGCATTCACATCTTTAAATTAACGCTGAAATTAGCGTATTTTTTTACTTCTTAAAATTTTGGCGATATGGATAACAGAGGGACATTTAAAATTCTTTGGTGTAGAAAAAGCTTGAATAAAAAATTAAACTGCTTTTGGTTTTGAGAAACCATACTGTATCTAAATTATTTTGTAAATGACTAGTAAAAATTATTTGAATGATCCCAAAAATGGGACCAAATTTGTCAGTGAAAACTAACATAATATTATGCTAAAATGTCTAAGTAAAAAGAGAATTTTAATTATGACTAATAATAACCTAGTTTCGAGCGTTAGGGAAAATAGAGCCCCACTGTTTTCCATGGTCCCCTAAACTTACAATTTTACTACCTTTGCCTGCAATAAATATTGTAAATGTATTAACAATAAATTAAACTTTAAAAATAAAATAAAATTTATAAAAAATAAACGTTAAAATATGTTTTTGTCATAAAAAATTATATTATTTCTATTAAACACTTGTTTAATAAACATCTGATGACGGCAGTATACACTGCTGAAAGCTTATGTTAAAATAATAAATATTTTCGCGTTTAATGAAATATTTTACTTCTCAAGTTCAATTTATCGTATTACTAATAAAAAATTATATTATTTCTATTAAACATTTGTTTAATAAACATCTGATGATGGCAGTAATACACTACTGAAAGCTTATGTTAAAATAATAAATATTTTCGCGTTTAATGAACTATTTTACTTCTAAAGTTCAATTTATCGTATTACTCGTACTAATTCTCAATAATAAAAAAAATTTAAATACATCCTAACTTGAATTTTTAAAACGTTAATTAATATTGATAATTTCAAAGGTTAATAACAATTTATGTATTTTAAATATTGTATCACAATGTGCTGTTTTCAATTCAGTCCCAGTACTGTAGATCCCCCTTGGGTCCATTATATGCGGGGTGGCCAAGAAAGATGGAGTATTCAGAACTTTTTTATTTTTAAATATATTCTTTAAGTTATTATATTAAGCTCAGTGGAAAATTTAAAATGACAACAACGTATCAAAGAAAATACTATGAGAATTTTAAGGTTAGCACAGCGTAAAATTTTAGATCAGTAGTTCTGAAGTAAGATATTAAATAAAGTACTTAATCTGCGTTCTCAGCTCACTGCAGAACATAGGCGCAATTAAGGGGTGGCTGGGGAGAAGTAGACTTAGCCCCCCCAACAGATAGTGTCTATGGTAAGAATTTTAAATTACTACATTACGAAAAAGAAACTTTTCTGCAATTACAAAAGAAAACATTCTTGCAATTTATATGAAATATATAAAGCCATTATATTATGAAAAAAAAATTCAATGCTTATTTCTGTATAAAAATTGCACTTAATTAATTTAAAAGAAAATAACAATTTAAAATCTAAGTTAATATACTTAAGAATTTGGAAAAATAAAACTTAAAAAAAAATAAAAGAAAATATTTCCTAGCTCGAGTATCTTTTTAGAAGATATTAAGTTCGTTAGAGTAAAAACTAATAATAATCAAGAATATATTTAATATAACATGGAACTTCCAGTAAGTACCATGGAATTTTCAAAGAATTCCACGAGATTACCAAAGATTACAACAAGATCTACAGAATCCATTAGAACTTCCAGAAATAAAATGAGACTTGCAGGAATATAGGTACAAAGAATACCAACAAGCCGAAGCCCAATGTAGGATATCGGCAATCAAGATCCCAATTTTTTTTATTTTTCTAAAAGCCACATAAATTATGACGGTTGGATTTTTGTCAATGTTGCTTGGTTTTAGTTATGAATTTTTTAAAATAAGGTAATTCCATTTCAAATCAACTGAAGAATTTACTCGACCCCCACCAAATTTGACGAAACTTAGTACACACCATCTTATTAAAAAGAAATAAAATACAAATTTAAGGATTTGCCCAAAAGGACATTTGTTTCCTTGTTTTTGTCAGTCTCTCGCTATACTTAATTTATTTTTAGTGACCGAACCCATGCTCATCCCATGATCAAATTTGGTACGCTGGCTCAGCACAATTGCACAAAAAAACAGTAACAAAATGAACAAATAAGACCCTTTTAGAAATGGGGGTTGAAGTTAATATTTGATACTTAATCCAGTTAGGGGTTAAAAAAGTAAAATGTGGTAAAATATTTGAATAGAATATTCATTTACCTTTACAGAACATTTTTTTATTTTTAAATTTAAACCACTGTGGATGAAGTTACAGTCGTTTTCCTACAACTCGACACACTAACTTTTTTATTTTCTGAAGGGCCAAAACAAGGAAGCCAATGCCCTTTTGGACAAATCCTTTGTATACAAAATTTGTATTTTGTATTTCTTGTCAAGGTGGTGTGTACCAATTTTCGTCAAATTTGGTGGGGGTCGAGTAAATTCTTCAGTTGATTCGAGAAGGAATTACCCTATTTTCAAAAATTCATAATTCAAAAACCAAGCAACATTGACAAAAATCCAAATACCGTCATAACTTTTTTGGTATTTGGAATCACCAAAAAAAATTGGAATCTTGATTGCCGATATCCTACATTGGGCTTCCTCTTGTAAGACTTCTATATAATGCCAAGAGACTTCCAAAGAAGCTAAAACGTTTGTACACCAAACTTCCACTATGATTAACCCCTCGGAAAATTATAAAAACTTTTTCTAAACCTCTTAGTTTGACATAAGAAAATAGCCTCCAAGAGTCAAATTTGTAGAAGAAGGTATAAACCACAAAGTCGTGAATTGACAGTTTACTACACATCCTATACCCAAAATAGTTCTCATGAAAATTAAATTAAATAGATAATGAAACGATACTAAAAAAGGTTGATTTATAATCATGAATATGTATACTCTTATAAGAACTCCGCTAATTTTTAGAATATCGCCCAAAACAAAATAGTTTTCTACAGATTTTCAAATTTTTCTTCAAAGTTTTCCTGTTCTATACGAAGATTTGCCGAGATTCTAGTCCAATTTTACTTATCTACGACCACTTGTACGTCAGACAAATAAGAAAAAATATACATAAAAAACAAAAAATTATGTTTTTCTACGTAAAAATTGAAAGAAAAATTTTAGCCCCCCTCCCTAAAAATTGGGCGTAGTTACGCTTACACCATACAGTAAGATTCCGTTTAATGCTCAAGTTCCTATAATTTAAAATTCTAAACAATGACATATTAACTTCACGTTAAATTTTATAATTTGCGTTATTAATGTGTTACCTTCGTTAAAAAAGTACATAATAAGTTTAGAACATCCAATGTTATTGCTTGAAATCATAGGATTTTACTCAGGAATTTATAAAAGTTGCTTAATTCCGTGAAATTGGTTCATACGTGCTGCAACGAAACAGCGTTTAACGAGGTAGCGTTAAGCAGTGTCATATTGTATTCAAAGATATTCAATATCATTAATCAATGCATTCATTCGGCATGTATTTCAACAATTTCTTTGTCTTCCTCATTTTGAAGCTGGGTATCCTCATTCCATTCTAAAATACCATTTTCTTTCATATACTTACATAATATAAATGAATCTATGCGTCATGATATTTTATTTTTTGTGTTAAAAATGAAGCTCCTATACTTTTTTTCTAAATATTCCAAGATTTCATTTCAATCAATCAATGAAACCCTCACCTTCGACAAAATGTGTACAACGTGCGCAGTTATTCTACTTTTATACGCTAACTTATACTATTACATTTAGGTACCAACTAATCCTAGTGTGCTAATAAGCACACCAAATCACCCCTGCGATTTACCCCTTGTATGCAGCAATATACAGTCTATTCGAGAAACAGAGAAAGTCCCCAAGTAGAAAAGTGAATAAGTATTATGAAGTGCACATTTTTATTACAATGTTCACAATATCGAGGTATAAATTCTTCATTATAGGTATATGGATTCGATGTGTTTACTGCAGTGGATAGTTCACTATTCCGAGTTCACTCTATCAGAACTTTTTAAAATTTGAATCTAATTTCTTGTAGTCGGTAAATATAGATTTTAATAAAACTTCTAGGCCCAAACGATTATGAGCTGAATTACGAATTAAAAAAAGGTGAGATTTTGAAAAATTAAAATTAAATGAATTTTTTTTTAATTCAAAAGCCAGGGACCAAACTCCCAATGCCAAAGGGACCAATAGACCACCCCCCTTTGGATGCCGATTTAAGAGGAATTTTTAATATATAGTAGTAAAATTATTCCACAGAATGTAAATAAAGCGCAATTTACAATTTCAAAAATTATGTTTTATGTAGCTGCCATTTTCGGCCACCCTGGTACAACCTGAAAACAACCATGATAATGCAGTTTCAAGTTGCATATACGCCCTCAAGAGATTTATTATCTTTTCCAGGCCACCCTGAATACAAAAGGTTTTTTTTTTCGTAATTTAAAAACTACAATTTACAAAAGTTTGATTTAGTTTTAAGGGGTTGCCTCAAGTCATAGACATCCATATCCATATAGAAGAAATAATCAAAACTCGTATGCGTGCAAACGTAATAATGGTTTGTACTACTACCAATTAAGGAAAATAACTGAAACTAATTAGAAGTTGAGCAATTTTTTTGAATTAAAAAAACTCATAGAAATTTTGTTGGCATAAAATTATTGCTGTTTTACTACAGAAATACTTTTTATTGTATGTACATATTTATAATAAGCAAATGTTTTATAAAAACTTTGAAATAATTTGTATCCCAACAAAATCACATTCCTAAGAACTATTCCCCCATTCTCGTATACCTGCAGAAACATTAGTGGGCTCATTTTAAAAGCTTTGATTTCTAAATGATGTGAATTTCACCTGGCTGCCATCAATATTAGATAAATAAAATAGCTCAACATATTCAATGTTGAACAACATCGGTATATAAATGGATCGTAAATAAGTTAATTTCACCCTAACTGTAGAGGATGCAGATAATTGAGATCCATGCATGCCCCTGTAGTATCTTAAATACGTACTAATATATTTTTTAAGAATCTCGAAATATTTAAATAAAAATATGATTTAAGTACTTAATATAAAATACGATAAAATATTACATCCCCACATACTATTTAAAAAAAAATACGGAAAGTTTGAGGTAATTTGCTCGAAGAATTCCGAATTTAATACGCAATTTAAACAAATATTTACAAATTAAAAGAGAAATTGACCCAAACTTAGTCAGATTTATCATAATATGTCGCTTGATAAGTATTTAAATATAGAATGTAATCGACAACTTGGACATCAAAATTATCGCAAAAACATAAATATACCTGATATTCTTGAAAAAATGGGAGGAAATGAAAAAACATGAAATTACACAATTTAACAGAAAAATAAAACGGTATGCAGAAAAGGTACGTTTTGCAAAAATGACACCAAAAAACTATACTTAATTGAACCAGACTAGAAATAAATAAAACTGTTAATGAATAGAAGACGTCGGAAAAAATATTTGTTGAAACGTGAATAATTCGAGTGACGTCTTTACGAAACGGAATTGAAAAGAATATAAAACTTAATCTACAGCTCAAAACCAGAAATAATGAAATGCGTTAATCGATAAAAAAAATAGAAATTGAAACCAATATTAATTAAAATAAAACACCTACCTGCATAATTAGTAGTAGTAGTCGTTTCTATCTGTTGTACAATTTCTTCTGTGCCCTCTAATAACGTAATTTTGTTCGTTTTCGAGTTATGGTCAAAAGTAGGGAACATACAACTGCTAAATGTGGTTCTATTGTCTTCAGGAGATAAGTTGGAATTTCTCGTCGTTTTAGATGCTGGAAGAGAACCGTTGAAAGACGGTAAGGCTTGCTCGACCGAATTTGGAGCTTCTAAACTCTCAAATACGGGATCTTTCGAAAATGTTAAACTTCTGCACACCTGCAATAAAAAAAAGCATGTAATTGATGTTGGTTTAGGTTTATAATAAATTATTATTAAATATAAAGTTGCCTTAAAAAATGTTTGCACATATACACTCGAATGAAAATGTTTTTATAATACAATAATAATAGAATAGTAGTCGACTTTCGATTTATAGTAAGAATAAATAAGCTTAATTGGGGTTTACATAATGAAAACAATTTTTCATTGTGTGACGTTTCGAGCTGTTTATTATTGGCATATTTTCAAGACTTTTGCGAAGAAAATCGTGTGGTTTATGAGAACCTGTTTTCAGACGTTTCAGAATCATTTTGAAGTATAGAAAGTTTACAAAATTAACTGAAACATTAAAATGAATAATTAATTTTAACTGCACGTTTAAATTTTCCTTTTTCTAATTTTAATTATTCATTTCAGATATGTTTCTAATAATTGTATTTTTATTTAAATCAGCATGTATTTAAATTTACAGTTAAAATTCATTGATTTTAACGTTTCAGTCCAGCTAATTTTACAAAATTTCTATGATTTGCAGATACGAAACGTCGCACAACTAAATATAGTTTTCATGACCTAAACCCCAACTGCAAACCCCAATTTTATTCTTCATAATTCGTTGGTAATATAAAAAAAAGCTAAGTATATAATCAACCTGGCCACGAGCCGGATGTGGCAAGAATAAAAATGTGTAATTGATTTGTACGATCACATTACATAATTGAAATACATATGTTTGTAATACTAGCAAATAGAAAAGCTACATTTTTAAGGATGAATGGTAGGTACACGTGTTTCGAACCTATTATTGCATTTTATCCACTTTTAAAACTTACATGTTGTATGAGTTCGAAACACGTGCATACTATTCATCCCTACAAGTGTATTAATTTTCGATTAAATTCTAAATTCAATGTAGTTTAATAGAAAGTTTGATCGACTGCATAATATTTCAAATATTTAATTTGGATCATTTTAAATATTTAAGCTAAGACAAAACAAATTAGTAAAAAATTTGAATTACTAAGTTTTTGTTTAGTAACGGACTGATGGGCAGAGACGCACGCAGGAAGAAGTGCGTCAGTTATCAATTGAAAACAATTATGTATTACAAACGTAAAACTTTCTACATAGTATCTCTACCAAGAGTATTTTATAAAATAAAGAAATCCAGCTTTTAAATAATTCTTTCGAGGAACTGGAGTTTACGCCCTCATCGCCCTTAACGAAAACTACACGTGACAAAATACCAAGAACAGAACTGCATTCTTTTGGGTATTTTCCATATTATACGACGAAGAAGACCCAAAAACCTTGAAAATAACTTAACCGATGCGATGGTACGTTATTCACCAATAAAAATTAGGGGTAGCTTGTAAGGTTGTTATAAATTACAACAACTGAAGATGGAAAAGTTGTATAAAATAATGCATTCTGAGCAACACAATTAGTTTAATTTTACTTTTTAAATCCATATTATACAAATGAAACTTACATGAATTTAATTGTTTAAATATAATTGATGACAATATTATTTCCCCCAATAATTTGAGGTTTTTCAAGCAACTGTAATATCTAAAAAAAATTAGTGAATTCTAAATTCGCGAATATTATAAAATCATAAAAAAATTCTATTGTATAAAATCTCAAATAATGTTTCGACGTTGACACCAATAATAAATTATTACACCTACTGTGAGATTGTAATTTATATTCCAATAATTAATTTCATGTAATTTTCGTTTTTATAACTACGATTTAAAAAGGAAATATAATTAAAAATATTTTCAACAAGTTAAAACTCAATACTGTGAACAATTATTTTTTTTACTCAAAAAACTAAAATGTTTGTAACAAGATTGGACAGATAATTTCCACATCATTTTTGTAGAATAAAACACCTGTAACGGCTTTCTAGCAGTTGCTGTACTAAAATTAGGGGCGGGCAGTTAATGAGGAAACTGAAGGCATTTCCGTATGGGCGGAGGTAAATGTGCCACCAAATGTACCTGACCAGAAAAGGGTACCGGTAAATGTGCCACCGACCAAAAGGGTTCTTTAAATAAACACAGGTATTTGTGCCACTAACAGTGAAAAAATTAAATTTTTTTTGCCTTCGAATTTTGGGGTGTGCATTCGATAAGGCTGTAGGCCAGCTCGGCAAATGGTCAGATATTTAATCCGGGTCCAAATTTTCTACCTGGAAATACATAGACCAACTCGGCAAAATAATAAATTTTGGCTTGGCCAGAACTGCGAGCATCAAAAAACCTACCCTCCGATGCTCCGCATCTCCGGGCGGTTTTTCGTGCTCCGAGCCGCTACGCGGCGGGCGCTAAACATACGAGAGGCGCGACAGATCAAGGAAACCGGGATAAATGCAACCGGGATGTGAGAGACCCTCGAAATAGCATTAAAAAGTATAGTTGCGCTATGGGGCAGTAAACTATTACGTTTCACCCCCAAAAAATCGTGTAAAATCAAAAAATAATCGATGTTACATGTAGGAGATGCATCAGGTAGATGCCATTTTCTCCGGTGGCACAAATACCTGTGTACTTTTAATATCCTAAATTCGTAGCAGGTAGAATAACATTACTGGTGGCACATTTACCTCCGCCCTTCCGTATATGCCGGCCTTCTTCAATAGTAGTACCTTTAATATATTTCATTTTACATAAATAGAATGATCCAAATTTAGCACATTAGCGTGCCATAGGTTCATAAAAACATTTGTATAAAGAAGTCGCTTTGCCCGTAGTAATACATGATTAACTATGAAATTCATGTATCCAGAACTGATAAGTGGCATTTGTAAAATTAATTTGACCTCTTCATGAGAAGAACTGGTAAATTCTTCTAAAGCGTAAAAATACTACTGACAATGTGTTATACATCTTTTATAATAATAAATTTCCATGCTGTCATCTGAACAAAATATTTTTGGTATCGACTCGCGTATAGAAGAAAACTCCACGAGTTTTAATACTCATTGGGTCATTAAGAAAGAATTTCGAATAAAGCTTTATGCCTCGTACAAACCAGCGATCAAAACTGCGAGCCGAGCGCTTTCGCGAGCTTTTTAGTGAGCATTTCGGCGAGCTTGCAACAAAAAAAAGTGCGAGCGTTTCTATGAACGGTCGACGTCGCATCAAAATCCCGTATAGACTAGCGAGCAAATCTGCGAGCTTTTTGGCGAACTGTGCAGAGTGTACATATTTAAGCATCTCTTGCTTCTTTTCAACAAAATTGCATAAAAGTTGCGAACAATTCCACGAGCCACTGCATGCCGGTATTTCAACGAAACTTCAAAGAGTAGACGCGTACTTCGTGCGATTTTGGCACTTATTGCTTCTAATGCAACAATTGCTTCTTATCTGTGCAATTGGAAGCAATGCACATTATAAAAAATTTGTTGGCTAACCCAATAACAACAAATAATGATTTTACATATTTATGAACACATGTTTATTTAGCGTCTGGTGGAATTTTATCTCTCCAATTAATAAAATCCTTGTAAATAAATTTTTATTGAATGTGTAAAAGAATGCATTTTAACAAAAATTTTATCGCATAAACCGAATTTTGATCACTATACACGATGTTTTTTTTAAGTAGTCATAAATATGATGACTACTTGAAATAAATATTTAAATGACGAGAAGAGTGAATTTATTTATAATAATTTATTATAAAAAAAGCATCGTAATTTCTCTCAATAATATTTTATATAACTGATTAATCTTTTACAGCGGGATAAATATATTGTAAGGGAAGTTTTAATCCTCAGCTAGACGGTTTCTACCACGTTTAGTCATATAAATACAATACCGGCCCAGAAAAATGTAAATTATTATAATTGAAATTTTCTCAGAAAACACTAAAGAAAAAATTGTATCTATGTAATTTGTATAGTATGTGAATGTGCTCTCATTGACAAGGCAGTATAGATTATCAATCTGTTTATCAATCAATAAATTTAAAATACGCAAATATGTGATCAAAATCTCTACATTTTGACAAAACAAAATTTATATTAATTTAATACTTAATGCTGTTCATTGTCAAGGTAGCTTGTCAAGGTTGACTCTCACTATTTGCTCGCAGATCAACTCGTCATTTCGTTCCCTAAGTCTGTAAAAGCAATTTTTCCACCATTTCGCAGCGGCTCGCAGGTTTGCTCGTTGATGTGTACGAGGCATTAGGCATAGAGATGGGCGCGTCAGTCACTTTTCACTCACGGTCACGCACACTCACGAATTTTTCTTGCTGCTCACGCACAATCACGAACGATCATGCAAAGGTTAGATCACGCTCACGCACACTCACGATGTTTTTCATATTACTCACGCACACTCACGCACGATCACGATTTTTTTCCATGCACTCACGAACACTACTCACGATGTTTTCCAAATCACTCACGCACAATCACGATATTTTCCATATACTCACACTACTCACGATTCACTCACACCGTACACGTCTAAAATCACGTTACGCGCCCATTTTTAGTAGATACTAGATCAGGCTAATATTTTCAACTGCTCGCAACCACTCACGGCTGCTCACGACCACTTACGACTACTCACGGTTATTCACGTATACTCACGGCATTTAGCGGCTCACGCACGATCACGTTTGTTTAATTTCACTCACGCAAAATCACGGTTTTTATCGTGATTCTCTATTTTAGACATTCACGTGTCACGTGAAAAGACCGTGACACATCGTGACACGACAAAAATCACGTCACGCGCCCATCTCTAATTAGGCATCGTACAAACTAGCGAGCGGAACTGCGAGCCGAACCTTACCGCGAGTGGAATGATGAACATTTTGACCAACTTGCAACAAAAGCACGAGCCGTTCTGTGAGCGGTCCCCACTCTTACCATTTATCAATGTTCGTTAAAAAGCTGGCATCTTTTCAGCGAGTGGCTCGCTAGTTTGTAAGAGGCATTAGATTTGAAAAAATAAATAAAAGAATTTGTAGACCTAGATGAAAATTATCAACTATGGCTTGGATTAATTTTACAAACAAGGCTTACGTCCTATCTATAATGATAATAATAAGTTGACTTTTCCTGCTACAAGAGTTATAAATTATAAAAATATTTTAATTCCATAGTGGAGAAACAATTTTCATGTACTTATTTATTAATAAACATCAGAAGATGGCAGTCAACACTGCTGAAAACTTATTAAAAAAATAATTTTGTTTTATTGTTTAATTAACTAGTTAATTTATCGAGGTACATTTCCAATTTGGCTACGAAAATTTTAGAAGACCTTATTTCATCACTCTCATGTCATTTGCCTTTCTTCAAACGCTACGTTGATGATATAATTACTACTTTTCCAAAAGACAATGAAGACTTTTATTATTGGACAATTCAATGGGGAAAGAAGAACAAAACTATCTTTCAATCACTCAGGTCAGGAAGATATTTGAATTCTAACTTTTGTAGTAAAAGTAGAATAAGAGATACAACCGTAGAACTCGTGAATAGAATACAGAAACGAAACTCTAAAACTGTAAAAGAAACTTTGATCAGAAATGGTTACCCTGGAAACATGAATTAAGAAGATTATAAAACATTGTGTTAATATTATTTTACAATGGAAATACCTACGTATAATAAACAATCGTGCTATAATTTCAATGCCATGTTCAGAATTAAGTGAAAAAAAGTTAATAGGATTGTAAAACTGCAAGACTAAAAATATTCAGCAGCTCTACATTAATTGCAAGACCCTATATATCAAGAGAAGAAATCAGATTTTGTATATCAAGTCCAATTCCTTCCTCAGCAGTGACGTCTCTTTGACAGAAGCGTCACGACCCATCTCTCCTATGCATTGGATGTGCGTTCAAATTATTTTCACATAAATATTCACTCCGAAATAAGGGAAGTGTAATACACTTCATTTCAAGACGGGCGCTCATGGCAGACACCTCGGTGGTTTACTGTTGTCTTCCGATGAGAGACTGTCAGAATCCAGTTCTTACTCTACCCGGATTCGAACTGTGAATTTCACATTAGCAGTAGACGCACTTGACCGCTAAGCTATGACCGTTTCTAAAAGCCCAATGTACGTATAATATTCTGATTCTGCATATTACATTGCCGAAACTAACGAATTCAATGAATTATTAGTAAATTAGTAGGTAAGTTTCAACTTGACGTTGTAATAAACGAGTTTTTCAATTGCAAAGCATTCAGTCGACGGACACGACGTTTATTTTAAGAATATGAAATTAATTAATCATTTAAAAACCAAAAGAATCGACTTTTTCTCAAAATTTTACGCATCGAGAGAAAACTGCAATAACTAGGCAGTCAAATAATTAAACAATTGGTTTTTCATTTTGCACGAGTGTTTCATTTTCCGATCAATTTGAAAAAATACAGTATGTTCAAAACATGTGCAATTTTCCGCCACACTTCAATTTAAGCCCATAAAAACTTGGCTTTTTGGCAAAAATCACCTGTTTCCAGCTGCCATGTAACAATTTTTATTTAAATTTCTTATTTTTTTTCAGGTGTGGCGGGGAAGTTACAGGTCTTGTGAACAGAAAGAACTAAAAAAAACTTGAATATCTTATTTTTAAAATTAAATATCACTGCAAAACGAAGAAAAACTGTTAGCCAACATATTCAACTGCGTATGGCGCAAATTTTTAAGCATTTTCTAAAAAAAAATTTCTTACTTGTATGATAATAGTAGCTTAGTAAAAACAAAATCTATGTTGGCTTTCAGTTCTTCGCAATTAATTTGCAAAAACATCCTTATTTTTCGAGCGATTGACTGCCTAATTCCCATTGGGGGCATTAAGAGTCAACGTTTTCCTATTTTGACGGAAACTCAAATTAAAGACCCAAGATTATTATTAAAAATTGTTAATAAAGTAATCTGTAAACAACATCAAAGATAACTCAAGATTAATATTACTCAAAATTCTTACATCGATAACCTCTGAAGTAGTGGAAATCTTTTTGCTATTTAATTTTCAACATTAGTTCTTTATTCTATAAGCTTATGAATGCAGCTCTAACCACAGCAGTGGCTTGGTGTGATCGCTGGTCAAGTTACCGAAAATTGTGGGTTCGAACCGTGGACTTCGTGGAAGTTTAGTTGTAAACTTAAAGAGATAAAAGAGGATTGGATCCACCTCAAAAAATGAATTGTGAGATTTTGGAGAGAAGCAGAGTAGCTGTATTTGAATGCAGCTCTAAAATTTAACCTACACAAACAAAAAACTGGAAACCAAATAAGAAAATGGGACTACTTTTTTCGGTCCTATGTCATGACATTGGGTTCTATAATTTTGTCAAATTTTCTTGTGTCTGTAATATTTTTCTCAATTTTTTTAACTTCGTGTTTTTAATTTTTGAGTAAAAGATAAAAAAAAGGTATGTATTTTGCATTAATTTGGTTCTTAAAAAATGCATTTGCAGAAATAATAAAAAACAACTCTTAAGAGCTTTTTAAATTTCCTCCTATAAATGAATTTCTTCAAGATTTCCTGCACAAACATTTTATTGCCAATCCGCTCTTCAAACTTTGTAAATAATAATGGCGAAAGTTGATATAAACCAGAACTGTTCAGTCGTAATTAGCTTGAAAGATTAAATACCATCCAACAGTAAGCTGTTTGAACAATGAAGTTCAAACACAAAATAGATTGAAATTAATAGGGGTTCCGCAAGGCAATATACAATAACTTTTACTTTATATTTTGCACTGAACCAGAAAAATACACCTCGTCTATCAGATTCATTTTCATGATTCATACACTGTACTAAACCTGAATTAAAAAATCTATAATATAATACAATAAAAACAATATGCAAATTCAACCCTCAAAAATTGTAAGCATGGAGAGGGGCGGATACTCTTAACATCGAGTATTATAATAGGTTAGGCGGTTAGGGTAAACAAAAAAACTAACGAAGACAACAACTGTTAACAGCGAATATAATATAAAATATGTAGGAATAATAAAAAAAAAGCTTGTTCACCAGTAAACAAAAAGGAAAATCACAAATAATAAAAACAAAAAGCCTTCTAATAGCTTACTCGCAATTGACATTTTCCACTAGCAACTGCGAGCATCGTGGTTTTTTTGTGAGTTGCATAAAAAGTAATTCACACTATTCAAAACTATTGATTAGGTCGGAAATTTGATTTCGATAAATTAAAAAAAAAAAGTAATAGTATTCACAATGGGATAAAAATGTAACCAACCAACAAAAATGTGACAAAACAATCTTGGAAGCCTCGACCGTATGTAGGGACGCCCGTATGCAGCTTTTTAAAAGAAGTTTTGATGTTAAAATTTAGAAAATAAAAACACTTTTCTATAACATTTGAAAATAATAAAAAAATAAATGTCTAAAAAGTTAGTAAAAAAAACTGTTTGTCGTATGAGCTTTTTTCTTAAATGTGTTCACAGCTGAACTAGAACAATGGCCTTAAAATAGAATGAAAACATTAAGATTTCTGCTAAGAAAACTTGATAACGTAGGACATAATAGTGCTTAAATATTCTCTGAAAATAAACGAAACAAAATATCAGTCTTGAGACCAACATCATATTCTTAAAATAAGGATATAAAGAAAAGTGTAAAAAACATTAATCTATGAAGAAAAATATTGTGTGGCTTGATTGCTGCCGGGTATTGTTTCTTAGAAAAACGATTTTTAAACAATAAATATTATTAATATCATTGTTTCGATGCCTTTTGTGAGTTTCGCTTTTTGAATTTGAAAAATTAGAAGACAGAAATAATTTTTGAATCGTTTTCGTAGTAAAATTTTGTGAAAATAATCTGTATTTATGTTTAAAATTAATGGATCTAAGGAAAAACTAGGTATCTGCATGGGGTAATGTAAACTCCCCTCCAAATTGACCTGTTTTTATTTTCTTCAATTTTGGTTTTTAAGTCGGCATGTAAATTCCCCTCGAACCGTATAATCCCTAGTTATACGTAAGTAGGAGATTATAACAATTAGAATTTAAGTACGGCTTGTTAAATGGACAGGGCCGGTTTAGACAATTTCGTTAATTCAAAATTATTTAAATAATCGAATTTGAAAAGTACGGAAAAGTGCCATGTGCATGGTGCACAACCGGTCGAATGCCACTCCATCGCTCGGCGGGCGCGCATTTTGTTGACGGTACGTGCAAATCGATATACTCTTACACTTAGAAAATTTCGCAGCAGCAGATGCACCTCGAGCGTCGTACATGCAACATCGATTATTTTTAGTTTTTACGCGATTTTTTGGGGGTGAAACGAAATAGTTTACTGCCCCATACCGCAACTATACTTTTTAATGCTATTTCGAGGGTCTCTCGCATTCCGGTTGCATAGATCCCGGTGTTCTTGATGGATGGCGCCTTCTCGTATGTTTAGCCTAGTAACCAGAGTCAAATCCGCCCTGGAGGGGTGCAGAGCGGAGCGGAGCGCAGCGGCGCCCCGTAAGGGTAGGATTTGACGATGGATTACCCTCCTTTTCGAATGCACACCCCTAAAATTCGAAGGCAAAAAAAATTTAATTTTTTCACTTTTTTGGCTATACACGAGTATAGCCAAATATTTTTTTAGTTTTTACGCGATTTTTTGGGGGGGGTCTCTCGCATTCCGGTTGCATAGATCCCGGTGTTCTTGATGGATGGCGCCTTCTCGTATGTTTAGCCTAGTAACCAGAGTCAAATCCGCCCTGGAGGGGTGCAGAGCGGAGCGGAGCGCAGCGGCGCCCCGTAAGGGTAGGATTTGACGATGGATTACCCTCCTTTTCGAATGCACACCCCTAAAATTCGAAGGCAAAAAAAATTTAATTTTTTCACTTTTTTGGCTATACACGAGTTATTTTCCATTTTTTTTATTATATTTATTACTAATATCCACTAATCACACCCCCCTCTATCCGAATTTCAAAGAAAAATTCAAATCGGACCGAAAAAATTTCACTCCATTTGAAGGGACTGTAACCCGATACCCGTGCAGACCCCGTGTTCGACCGGCTACATGAATTTACTTTCCCTTATTAAATAAGTAGGTTATATTTTGTAATTTTTCAAATACAATTTTATTGTATACTGTTCGCCCCCCCCCCCTTTCCGGGCACAAATATTAACTTAAAAACTCAAAAATGTAGGTTTCAAGTTTTTCGCTAATTACATATTAGGTAGGAAAATGATATGCAAGATCGTGAATTTCAATCGTTCAACAAAAACGCCGTCCGGAAAGAAATCCTGCGTACGGTCCTGAGTTGTTAACGGGAATTTCAATTTATTGGTTTGATTCTGCATGTAAACTCCCCTCATTCTTAATTGCTTAGGAGGGGAGTTTACATGTGAGTTTAAGTGTTGGCCTTTTGCTCGGAGGGGAGTTTACATGCTTTTTTGAAATTTACCTGGCGCATTAGGGGAGTTTACACCTACCCATCTGCATGCTATAAACTTGCTACTCGACCTATACGGTGACCTAAGAAAGGCCTTCTTATAAGCGTTTACATAAAGGTGTACTTGCAAGTTGCGGGGACAAAAATAACCACTCTAGCCCAACCCCAAATAGGTAGTTCTACTAACATTTTCAGGATACGACCTAAATAATTTAGGTCAAATTTAAGATATAGGTCTGGATACCTAAACGAAGGGTGTAAACTAAGCCACTAAATATGTATACCTAATCTATAATTTGTAACGCATCTGTGATTGATTAATTAACTTTTAACCAACTTGAAAGGCAATTCGCGATTTATATTACCGTTGATGGAGCCAGCAGCAACAACAACATGGCTGTGGTTGGACGTATATTTCAAAATTCACTACAAATATAAAAATCCCATATTATAGTCTTCACACATGGCCGCGATCTCCTCGAGTGAGATTAAAGGCTGAAAAACTACGATCTTCACTTATAGTAGCAACCATCTCGAGTGAATATTACACAGAAAACAGGCATCAAGTTACTGAAATGTGTAAGAAGTATTATGTTGCTTTGAGGAAGGACACGATTTTGTATTTAATTCAAAGACGATCAATGTATCGTCTAGCCGGTCGGAAAAATTACTTTGGGATACTGCAAAAAAAATAGCTGCGTACCTAAACCTACCTACCCATACATGAGGCATTATTTTATCGTATTATCACAATACAACAAAAACAGTTAAAAATTCTAATAACAAAAATTTGTTATTTAGGATCATACAGAACCAAAGTTAATGTGATATTCGGACACGTAATGCAAGCTTTATTTACATTATATTTGTCAAGGATTTTGTGTAGTAATTACAACAAATGTAACATACAATGAAAAAATAGCCCCGTAAATCCATATCAAGTTTTGTATTACGACATTCCACTGCTGAAATATTCGTCTTGGAAATTCAGATTTAAAAATCACATTTTCATACAAAATTTTTGTATATTTGATTTTTATAATTTTTTGAGAATGAATAGAATAGTGTGACGCAAAATCAAACGAGACGTGGCCGAAGTCTCCTAACCTCAAATTTGAAGATGATAGATTTTGCGATTCTTAATAGCATTTTTAAATTCCCACTGAATTTCTCTTAACAAAATGTGATCTAGGTTTTCTTGGGCATTTTAATCTATACAATTAATTTTACGTTGCAAGCATCCAGGAAGAAGAAAGGGCATGGTCAAAACAAACGCAATACTAAAAATCTCCAAACAATTGAATTCAAAGATGTAACGCAATTATAAGAAATCGATTAAAACAGTTACTCTTGAGATGAGAATAAATGACAGATCTTCACCCCGAATTGCAAGATGATCTTGGGTGAAAACCCTATTAAGTAGCTCAAAGGAGTTCAATTGGTAATGGAAGAAGATAAAACAATATCGTTGGCAAGTTGTCAAGCGTAGTTAGTATTTGCCCCAAGTAAACTTTATTGTGAAAACGGCGTTTTCAAATTTATAGGTATTGTTTATTATGTTATAACGAAAGGAAAGCGAAAACGAAGAGACGGTCATCAGCTTAAGCGGTTTAAGTGCGTTATTGCTAATGCTGAATGCTCGGTTCGACTCCGAGCTCAGTAACTGCTCGTTCATAATGAACGTAAGACATAAGACGTAAAATTTATATTAAGCATAATTTGAA
The DNA here is from genome assembly GCA_932274525.1 of Podabrus alpinus. Lineage (NCBI taxonomy): Eukaryota > Metazoa > Arthropoda > Insecta > Coleoptera > Cantharidae > Podabrus > Podabrus alpinus. Next base: position 45,635,758 of record OW026451.1, read on the forward strand.
GTTGACGTACTACCAAAATGTTAACATAATTATATTAAATTTGTATCGTTTTAGTTTTTTGTAGTATTAAAATTACGCTTCATGTAAATTTTACGTTTTACGTATGTCTTATGCCTTTCGTTCATTGTGAACAAGCTTCTTCTCTTCATCAGCTCGATGTGCCTTCAAACATCCAGTCCACTCTTGGACTATAAGCCTCTCCCCATGAAGGGGAGGTTCAGGCCATACCCTACCACGGTGGCCAAGTGCGGGTTGGTAAGGGAGCAGGCGAATTACGCACCATGCGGTCACCCATCCAAGTACAAACACCGAGCAACCTTGCGTGATCTATTGACAACGAGTATTTGCATTGCGCTGCGTCAAAAATTCTCATACTTGAATTTGTATGCGAATAAAAGAGAGAATAGAAATTTCTTAACTGAAAATTTGACTCGTAATTATTATTGATATGTTTTACCAGTTTACTGCAATTTTTGTTACACCAGTTTTGTACATTGTAATTTATTGCTTCAACTACAGTTGGATTCAAATAAATTGGCACCTGCGCCATTAGAAAAAATAGTATGAATTAAGCTTAAAATCGCCAGTCAAATATGTGCATTTTAAAATAATCTTTTCCTTTCATTTTAGGCCGTGTTCAGCCTGGTGCTTTTTCCGCGCTTGCAAACGCTACAGTTCCGTCCATTTTAGAAGCTTAAAACACGCGACGTTCTGAAATGAGAGCAGATAAAGCGTTTGAAAGCGTGAAAAAACCCAAATCGAACTAGCAGAATGCGTTGACGGAACTTCAAAGCGAAAAAAGTGCCAGACCAAACAAGGCCTTAATATAACTTTCTCTCTTACTACAATTTGAATTATCTGTCAATGTCATAATGTTGGGTTATGTAATAAAAATGTTTATAAGGGACTCTATTATACCTTCTCATGAAATTACAATTTACTGATTATTATTAAATGAAACTGAAAAATATTTGAACTGAAAGAACTGTTCATTTATTCAACTGGTAACCTCAAAATTATTCTTTTTTAATGGAATTTCAAAACGTCATTTACATTTTTTTTAATGTACAGTACAAATTGCGACATACTAATTTGACATTGGTATCTATTATTAATGTACAATGTTGGTAAGGTACGACTGATATTGGGCTTTACCAAAAAAACGTGCAAATATTTTTGTTCTATTTTAAATAAAGCTAAACTATGCCCTAAATTATATGCAGGATGTCTTTTCTTCCGGATCAGAAATTCGTAACGCAGGGGCCAATTTATTTGGTTTCAACTTTATTAACCAATCTGTATCATCTTCCAAAATTGGAAAATAGTATGCAAGCCGTTTTTAAATATTTACTTAAAAAACTCAACGCCTAAGGAAATTAACGATGTTATCCAAAATGCTTAGGGCGAGTTTGAGTGTGGTAGAGCCATAAATTTTGGGTTCCACTCAAGAAAAGTCAATAAAATACATGATTCGTATTAAAAACAGAAGGTTAACCGTCCAAAACATGTAACTAATTTAAACATACAAAAAATGCTGATTAATGATCAAGTGAGCAACAACTGGCATGTCGGCACGTAATGCAGAAAACGCAGTACATCCAAAAATGTATTGGTAAATTCCTAACAGACGCAGACGGCTGGACTTGTAACATTCAAGGTTAGTTATATGGTTTCCGGATCATAGTTATAGAACCAAAACTGGTCCACAATGCCCATATCCAGATATCATTCCAAAATTATTCTCAAAGGATTCTTATGAACTTTAATACGTCACTTACTAATTTTAAATCTCCTGCTTGATGGAGTTTGCTTAATATAAATTTCGAATATATTTTTCGATCGTTCACTGCTGAAAATGGCTTCTTTCTCTGCGACATGCTCTCCTCGGCGCTAATATTGAATATGGAGAACCTACAGTTTAACGTCGGTTGCGTTTAAGTTTCCTTAAGCCCGCATTTCATTATAGCTTCTAGCAGCCGAGCTTCTAGAAGCCCAAAATTTGTAATGCATTGACTCTTATGGAACCAAACTCACTTCGGCTGCTACAAGCCGGTATCGAATTTCACCAGCCAAGTATCGAATTTCACCAGCCCGGCTTGTAAACTTGTCCACGTGGAGTAGTGTACGTAATTGGTTAATATTTAGAATAAGGACTTATTATTGGATAATATAAAATGCTCGACATGGAGTACTGTAGTTGTAATTGGTTAATATTTAGAATGAGGACTTATTATTGGATAATATTTGTATTACGAAAATTCTCTTAGCAGGTCTACGTCAGGTCCACGTGGACCCTGATGTCAGATGCATTTCTATACCAGGCCGGCTTGTCAACGCGAGCGTTGTAAATTTTTACAAGTGAAGCTGCAGAAGCCGGCGGTAATTAGATACTTCTAAATATTAGATAATAATATGTGTTGTAAAGTTATTACTAATAATAATTTATTTATGTAATTGATAAGCAATATGAAAAAAATGAAATATTGATGTCGAAATTTTTTATTTTAATTTTGGTTATTCGATGTCATCGTTAATTTGTTACGTTATCAAATTTTAATATTCTTTTTCGAACAACAGAATTTTCTGTTTCCAAATTTTATATTCAATTATATCCCACAGTCATAATTTTAATTTTATTTGAACATTCACAGAAACTACCCCTATTATAGTAATTTATTTTGCTCAGATTTTCAATTAGTTTTAATCAATTAATTGATTTCTTGTATTACTTCTATTAACTAATATTATTTTGTATCTAACATGTGTTCTCGGAACACTTTAATTTTAAAATTGTTTACTTGTTGTCAAAATCTGAGCAAAATAAATTACTATAATAGGGGTAGTGTCTGTGAATGTTCAAATAAAATTAAAATTATGACTGTGGGATATAATTGAATATAAAATTTGGAAACAGAAAATTCTGTTGTTCGAAAAAGAATATTAAAATTTGATAACGTAACAAATTAACGATGACATCGAATAACCAAAATTAAAATAAAAAATTTCGACATCAATATTCCATTTTTTTCATATTGCTTATCAATTACATAAATAAATTATTATTAGTAATAACTTTACAACACATATTATTATCTAATATTTAGAAGTATCTAATTACCGCCGGCTTCTGCAGCTTCACTTGTAAAAATTTACAACGCTCGCGTTGACAAGCCGGCCTGGTATAGAAATGCATCTGACATCAGGGTCCACGTGGACCTGACGTAGACCTGCTAAGAGAATTTTCGTAATACAAATATTATCCAATAATAAGTCCTCATTCTAAATATTAATCAATTACAACTACAGTACTCCATGTCGAGCATTTTATATTATCCAATAATAAGTCCTTATTCTAAATATTAACCAATTACGTACAGTACTCCACGTGGACCACTTTACAAGCCGGGCTGGTGAAATTCGATACTTGGCTGGTGAAATTCGATACCGGCTTGTAGCAGCCGAAGTGAGTTTGGTTCCATAAGAGTCAATGCATTACAAATTTTGGGCTTCTAGAAGCTCGGCTGCTAGAAGCTATAATGAAATGCGGGCTTTAAGGCTTGCCTATTTTCTATACGATAGCTACGCCACTGGTATTGAGAGGGATCATTTTCTTTTTGTTTTCTTGAAATTTATTTTCTACATTTAAAGGGAGGGGGATGGAAAACAGAAAAAGTTTGTGATGCATTTGTCTATTACATTGTAATACCACAGATAATACTGGCCATCACTAATTTAAAAAGTTAGGGGCATGTTCCAATACTACACTGAATAATTCATATTTTGTCATTTACTTCCATAATTTTAAAATAATTGCTAGTTTCGATTAACCAGTAATTTTGACACATCTGTTTAAGCAAACACGAAAACAAACATCGTTTGGGAACCCCCGAATCAATTATTTGTCTAGTTTTTAATTTACGCAATGTTCCTATGATTAAATCAGAATTTCTTTTTATACCTACTTACACACAGAAAGGGGTTGATGGAAACTAGAGGTTATCAAAAATTTCTGAAAATAAATTACTCCTCCTCCTCAGTCGTTATCTTCTTGACAAAAGCGTCGTGATCCATCTCTTCTATGCATGTGATATGCGTTCAAAGTGTTTTCACATACATAGAGGACCTACTTGTTTAACGTGGGCTCCGAACCACGAGAAGTGTAATACACCTCATTTCAAGATGGACTCACAGCAGATTACCTCAGTAGTTTAACATTGCCTTAGCGAAGAGAAACAGTCAGAATCAAGTTTTTACTCTGTCCGGATTCGAACCGTGTATATCGCAATAGCAGTGCATAAAATTATGACCGTCTCTCTAAACTGTGACCGTCTCTAGAGAAGAGAAGAAGTTATTTAAACGTTCTGAAAATAAATGACACAAAAACGAATTCCTCAATACATTTTTTCTTCTGTCAAAAAAAGTAACTTCAACATTTCTAAAAAAAATGAGAACTAATCACCCCCTAAATACAAAAAAACTGTTAATAGAATTTGGTTACATTAAAGAGGAAAGCTGGACAACTTTCGGTACCATTAACAACTTTTTTGAATAAGCCCCATCCCATTAGTCAAACCGGCCACGTTCCGTATCGTAAATCTCATATTTTAATCCCGTGAGTCTTAACGATGTTAGTTGGATCACTGTATTATTCAAAAACTGAAACAATTATTGCCACATAATTTTCGCGTTAAACTCTTAATGCAAGTCAATATAAAAAAAATACCCACAAAATTCATTTTCAACAAATTTTATTATTATCTACAAGAATAAAAGCACATTTGGAGTTAGTTCGAAGACAAAAACTGGTTCAGGAACCCATCCAGTACCGGGACTGAAGATTTCAGTTTCAGGTACCCTAGAACCAATTTCTTCCTCTAATATCTCATTTGCGAGTCCATACTTCCAAGTCTTTTCATTAAGTGTAAAAAAAGCCTATTGCTCAAAAATTAGTAAAAATTTAATTAACACAAGAAAATACTAATTACAATCCTTCCGGATTCAAACTCCCCAATTGAGCTGAAGTTACCTTCCGTCAATTCGTTAAAAATTTAAGGAATCAATGTTGACGACAATAAATTGGTCTTGATAAAATTTTTTAATTGGAAAATTCTATTATTTGTCAGGTTGATTACTACTACAATATCAAAAATAAAAATTGCTTTCCAAATACCTGTCCTATCTACAGCGGTGGATTTACCAAAGTCGTATTTTCGTAGAAGAAGCCGTATTCGCTTCGTGCAACACTTGATTTTCGACGTCAGCGCGTGAGGCGGTGATTTAAGAAACATTGGTTCGAGGATTTAGAAACTATGCATTGCGAAATCTAGAAGGGCTAGCTCTAGTTCATGGGACGGGGGTAATTCATTGCGTAAATTAATTTTGTAATTTTAGAGCATTCAAATGTTTCTTTTTTTCCTAGATATTTAAAAATTCATGGTGGGTAGTTATCTCCCTTACCCTGCCATTGCAGAATTCGCTAGTTAATTTCTTTCAATAAAATATTAGACATTGTATATTATTGAAGCGAAATAAACTGTATTTTTTGTATTTGATTTTAAATGACATTTACATTACAAGTAATTCAAAAATTTAGTTACCTTGAGTTACACGAAGCGAATACAGTCGGAACAACATCCTAGGCAGTCAACATTATTTTGGGAAAAAACCTCTACCGGTCCAAAAGGGGACAGGACGTAATTTTAATGTAGGTTAGTTAACAAGTAGGCTATGTCATAAAAATATTCTTGAAAAAAAATAACAATTGAAATAGGAATAGTATATTATTATACAAGGGCGGTAAAAAAAGTACTGACCGAGTTTCAGTAAGATATTTTGTTCACTACTGTAAATTGACAATAAAAATAAAAACACAAATTTGGTGCAATTACATTTAAATACAGACATAACTAATTTTTAATTTTCAGATTAATATTAATAATAATGACATGATGAATGATTAATAATAATGACAAATAAAAATCAACACAGTAATATCTCATACTATGATACACTTGTAAACGATAACGTGATTAATTCCGAGAGCACGCTGCTTTGTAAACCGCTGAGTGTATTTGTTTTGATGAATTCATCATTATTGCTATTAGACTAGATTTCAATTTGAAAATTTATAATCTGAAAATATTGTCGCTGATTTGGATTTAGTAACAGCAGTCAAACCGGAAAAGTTCGATTTCACGATGGGTTAATCCGCCCCCGGCGCATTGCATGAACCCGAAAAAACATTTAGCTTCAGGTCTGAAAGAAGCTAGAACCGCCACTGCCTATCTATAATTTATTCAAGGAAAGTTTTCCAAAAATTGGTCTCGATAAAAAAAAGGTATATAATAATCAGCGCCTATAGTTTACACAAGCTACAGTCCTCCATAGAACCCAAAGTTTGTTTAGATTAGAAAAAACGCAGTTTTTAATGTAGGCTTTCCTCTTCATCTGACACAAAAGTGGTCCACATATAAATGAAACTAGACTATATTTTAAAAATCCTCGACTGTAATTAAGTTTTGAAGTTCAATTTTTCCATATACATATGCGATATAAAGCTAAGCTGGACACTCACTCATTCATTATTTAGTACGTATAGTTAGGAGGGTCGTGGAAAGATACATTTTGGAAAGCTGAAATTGTGTAGGGGTGGTGTGACCGAGAGGGCAAACCCGACTTTTGTTTTTCGAAATTTTTCCAGTAGCGTGCAAGTTGCCCCGTGTGTTTTTCCCTACTCCTTCCGGGTTTTTTTTTAATCCGATCAATGTGACCATTTGGTGGAACTGCTTTTCGAAATTTTGTCCGATTTTCGGTTAAGGGGGGGGGGGCGAAAGATCCTCTCAAATTTCGATTTCTGGCAAAAAATGCATAAGTGCCCATTCACAATGGACGTAAGCATAAGAATTACATAAGCATAACATAAGCATAAGAAATACATAAAGTTGGATACCTGGTTTTAAATGGAAGCGTTCACAATGCAGTTACGTAATTGTTATGTTTAGGGAGCCCATAACAACTACATAAGAACTACATAAGAAGTTGGAATATTTCAACTTTTACGTATTTCTTATGGAAATTAACCTTAATTTGAACGATGCGCCGTTTTTCACGCAGTGAACACACCTTCTTGTGTGACAGTTCAAATAATAATATAACCTAAAATTGTACATTCTTTTGTAAACGCTCTAAAAATTTATAAATTATAAATATATTTATATTTATAAATTATAAATAAAAATAAAATATATATTTGAATGATGCTCCGTTTTTCTAACCAATAGAAACGCTGTCAGGGTTGTTTTTTCAGATGGTATTTTTCAATTGAATTTTTCAATTGTTCAGATGGTAGTAGATCTGTTACACTCAATAGCCGATTTCTGCAATGCCCGAAAAAAATGCGCAAAACTAGTTTTGAGCAACGAAGATTTCCCAAACCCGAAATTTTACTTTTAAACGGCTATTGAGCGTTACAAAATAAGCAGAACTAGTTTTGCGCATTTTGAATTGTACAAAACTAGTTTTGTAGGTTTCTGAATGACCAGCACTAGTTCTGCTTTTTTCATTTAATCAGCATCCGAAAAAATAAATAACATAAACATAAAGGGGGTGAAACGTAATAGTTTACTGCTCCATACCGCAACTATACTTTTTAATGCTATTTCAAGGGTCTCTAAGCTCCCGGTTTTCTTGATCGTAGGCGCTTCTCGTATGTTTAGCCTAGTAACCAGAGTCAAAACCGCCCTGGATGGGTGCAACGCGGAGCGGCGCCCCGTAAGGGTAGGTTTTGACGATGGATTACCCTCCTTATCGAATGCACACCCCAAAAATCGAAGAAAAAAAAATTTAATTTTATACACGGGTCGATTTTTGGGGTGTGCATTCGATAAGGAGGGTAATCCATCGTCAAAACCTACCCTTACGGGGTGCCGCTCCGCTCCGCGTTGCACCCCTCCAGGGCGGTTTTGACTCTGGTTACTAGGCTAAACATACGAGAAGCGCCTACGATCAAGAAAACCGGGATCTAAAAAACCGGGATCTTAGAGACCCTTGAAATAGCATTAAAAAGTATAGTTGCGGTAAGGGGCAGTAAACTATTACGTTTCACCCCCTTTATGTTTATGTTATTTATAGCAGAACTAGTGCTGGTCATTCAGAAACCTACAAAACTAGTTTTGTACAATTCAAAATGCGCAAAACTAGTTCTGCTTATTTTGTAACGCTCAATAGCCGTTTAAAAGTAAAATTTCGGGTTTGGGAAATCTTCGATGCTCAAAACTAGTTTTGCGCTGCCCGAAATCGGGTATTGAGTGTAACAGATCCATTCTTAACAAACGATATAATTACTTAAACGACGGAGAGGTTATGTCACAAAATAGTTTCGTGTTGAAACTTCATAGCGCCTGCGCAGTTTTTTAATTTTTATGTAATTCTTACGGTCATTGTGAACGGTCCCATCTTATGCTTATGTTTATGTTTTATGCTTATGTAATTCTTATGCTTACGTCCATTGTGAATGGGCACTAAGTCATAGATCGTTTATGACAGGAAAGTAAGTCGTCACATTTTAATTACTTTTTCGCGACCGTTTTATGCGCTAGGCTGAATGCCAAAACTCACCGTCGTCGAGCTAACGCTTACTGCGCACAAAATTTGTATGAAACTTTTTTTTCTAAAAATCAACCCGTTTGAATCGCAATATACAAATTAAAAATTTTAAAATTCATTTTGAGTAAATCAAATACCCGTCGCGCCGAGATACATTATTTGAAAGTAATTTTTCGATTTTATTTTGGTTTAAATTAAGTAATGATATTTAATTATGTTTCGAATTAATAAAATAAGTAGTAGCACATCAACCATTAATTACATTCTATATAACTAATCATGCTTTGTGGAATGAAACTGAATTTTTACATTGACCAAAATATTTTGAAAGGAAAGTACATTTTGAATTTAAAATTCAAGCAGCTTTTATAAAAGGTTGTTAAAGGCTCATTAAAGGTTATCAATATGATATAAATGATATTTAAATAAATTTTAATTAATTACTCAATCTGTGACGACATCTCACACATTAGTTAATAAATTTTCTGTGCAAAGCGCCATTCATGCCACGTCGTGCGTACATCAATTTGTACGGAAAATTTCCTAACTAATTTGTGAGATGACGTCATAGATTGAATAACTGATTTGAATTTATTCAATTACATCGAAATGAGTCGCTTTTACAAAAATCTAACCACATTACACGGCACAGGACATCCTAAGGATCGTATTTACGTAAAAAAAACAATACTAAATTTTTTTGTCGGTACACCGTTGTAGCAAACCGTGAGCAGGTTAATTTTAAACAACCCCCCTCAAGATAGATTTGTAACATTAAATTGATTTAACACCTGACATAACATCCTTTAACATTAACAATGGGGGGGGGGGGCTAATCGGAAGAAACTAATTAATGCATTGTAACCTCTGTAATATCTATCTATACATGGTCTTCCGCAAGGTAATGTCGTTACTATTAGAAAACAATTCTTAAATTGATCTGGTAATTCTCTTCAGTGCGGCCCTAGGCCGCACAGCCAAGGTAATCGTATTCTAGATGGCTGCCAAGTTGTATAGTAATGCGTTATGAACAAATAGATCGACATAAGTGGCGTTTTAAGGCCGCACTGAGGGACCTATAATCACCCTGGGTATTGTGTACCACAAGCACCAATACCTAATAATTTTCGGTTAAATTAATTACCCCCCTCCCCCAATCTAATAACCCCCCGTGCATGGAGATCAAGATGGCCATGTTGATATGCTGCGACGTATTCCCGCCCACGGTTTCTATTTTCACTTCTTATTGTTAATTTGAGTTCCAATAAAGAGTATTGACATTTTCAAAGTAACACAAAAAAAACGTATTTATTATTAGATTTTTCCTTTTATTTAAGTTTTGTGTCCTACCATTGAAACATGTCACGAGCCGCCACTGTGTTTAAATTAATTATACGATTTGGTTCGCACTTCGGGAATCGTAATCTTTCCCTCACAATCGTGACTGTGAAGGCCAAATGCCGACTGTGGAGATTGTAATATTCTAATACCGTTGCCTGTGACACAAATTTTGCAATATTTTTTTAAAGAAAACTGCAATTTTTAATTTAAACTTGAGGCAACTTTTGAAGTTGGAGGAATAAGTTTTTGCAATTTTTTGACGCTAGAGGATACCTTTTAGATTTAATTTCATGACATTTATTAAATGCAAGCCGTAGGCAGATTTGAGTTCTCATAAACAATTGGAGAGTCCGAAGGTCGACCCGCATTGTTAAAAACAAATGGGAGGCCGAAGGATGACCCGTGTTAATAAAAGAAAATGGGAGGTCGAAGGCCGACTCCCATTCTTAAAAACAAATTGTAGGGGGCCGAATCCCGGAAATTATGGGAGCTCGAGTATTATCTTTTGTTTATTCTTTAATGAGAATTGTATTTGTTTAATGCAGCGGTGGATTATGACTTTGTGGGGCCCCAGGCGCAACGTTATCTGGGGGCCCCCTTAAAAAAAAAACCTTTTTTCGTTTTTTTTTTCAACTGAAATCCGCCACTGGTTTAATGCTGTTGATAACTATTTTGAGCATAGAATGCATAGGAAGTATCAAATCCGAACGTTGTGATTTTGGAGACAAATTAGCTCCTATTCCGGTCCACCGCCTCTGGTGTAGAAAACTTAAAGAGGTTGTGTTCCGATACCAAATTAAGAATTTAAGCAAAAAAAATCGCATTTTCGAGTTATTTCCGCCCAAAAGCAGGCACCCAATGACTGGAGTTAATTTTATAAAAATTTATAATAAGAAAATATTGTAGTAACAGCAGCCTCATTTCCCGATGGGCTAATCCGCTCCTGGCGCCATTATATAGGCCCGAAAAAATATTTAGCTTCAGGTTTGAAGGAAGCTAGAACCGCCACTGCCTATCTTATAATTATCTAACGAAAGTTTTCAAAAAATTGGTCTCGATGATAAAAAAGCTATAAAACAATCTTTGCTGCTTGATATTAAACAAAGGTGATTTGATAAAAATGTAATTGCTTGACCTTACATACAATTTGTAAATCGAGTGGATAGTTAACTGATCAAAAGATCAAAATATCGCAACAATTTGAAAAAAAAATGGTTGATCCAAACACACCTACTCTTCCGAGCAGAACAAATTTACCGACAATTTCAAAAAAATTTCATCGGAGTTCCCTCACAAAACATTGAGCCGGCAAAAAAGTTGAGAACAAATTTAATTAAAAAAAAAACATTTAAAACTATTCAACATTTTTTCTACTTCATGCATAGTACATTTAACCATTAAAAGGTTCCGTGTTCACAACAGCCAAAATTAACGATTAGCTAAAAATATTGAAAGAGGATTTTTAATGCACTTTTGAATTTTTAATTTATTATAAACAAAGTAAAGTTAAAAAAAAATTAATAAAAAAAATTACCTCTGATGAAATAGGCTTTTGATCTTGATGCGATATTATAGGACTATCCAAATCAGGCACTGGAGGAGTTTTCAAATGTAACAAGGAATTGCACAATTTAATGTCCTTAAAATCTTTGAGTAGAGGATCTTGAGGTGGAATTGGTTTATGTTTAGGAGTAAGGTTCTCTGGGCACAAAAATACTTCGATTTCTCCACTTTCACTTTTCAATTGCATTTTGTACTCCCCACTTGGAGGCTGCGGTATACTAAAATTGCTATCGGGTGGCGCTTTAATAGCCATTACAGTTCTATTTTTATATTCGGCAATTGAATGTATATCCGCATAAGTAACATAAGCGTACCTTCGATTCTCGTTTAATTTACAAAGTTCGGATTGCGTGGTACGAATCAACAGTTCGAGATGATTCTCTTGATCCTCCAAGGTTTTAAGTTCGTTTTGTAACGTCGTATAGGCATGACTGCCCTTTGTGCCACCTTTCCACTGAATATTGTTTTTCGATTTCTTTTCTAAAATACCAATTCCTTCGAGAACATTTGTGATATCGTATATTCTCCTTTTTTGTACTCCTAATTCTTCAGATGCTTGATTTAAATTGACCACTCCGTTGGGCGACTGTTCTAATAGCGTGGTGAACTTCTTAGTGAGTATGCCCAAGGAGGTATCGAACCGTGTGTGCTTCTTTGCAGGTGAGTTTCGTCTCTGGCGTTTCGGTGGTGGAGCTTTGAATTCTGTTTTTATTGGTACGACCATCCGTGGCATTTCCATATTCAATCTTCGTTTGACTGCGGGAGCACTAAAGGAGGGTGTAGCTGGTATAATTTGATTGTGAGGTGTTGCGCCATATCCATGATCCAGCAAGTGAGGACTGGGAGTTAGCTCGGTTTTGATGGTGTGCTTTATTGCGTCTATGTCGGGAGTAGAACTGGAGGGTACCATGCCGTATCCTCCAGGACTCTCCATGGCCGGTCGACGTACCCCGCGACGCATTATTATCCTCGAATGTCAATACATTAAGCTTTTTCAAAATGGAGGACGTTTTGTAAGCTCAATTTGAATTTTTATGGAAGAGGCCGTTTCTCGAACGTACCAGAGAGAAATCTGCGAGAAAATCTTTACTTAGCACGTAGCACACAACAAGTAAAATATAATTAAAATGTACACAATAATTGCGTCGACATTAAAATCAAGTTGATGCACCTAACCAAAATTTAACACATTTTAAACGCCTAAATTATATTAAAAATGATTCGCGAGTGTATGTGGACAATAGTAAAATGATAAAAATATTATTTTATGTTGGATCCCCTACCGGCTCACAAACAAAAACGCAACGCCACCCCTTCGCATGCAACCGCCACATTCGCATAAACAAGCAACTCGCATTATTTAAAAATTACAAAATTTGGTACTTACAATAAACGAATTCCTTAACATATAAATTAATTAACATCCTCACATTCAAAATCCCAAAGAAACTTACAACCCTCCCTGAAAACCTACATATTTCACAGCACTTGGGAAAATGGTCGTCACCAAGCCACTTCAATCGAGCAGCTGTACTTGTTACAAAAAACGTGCGAATACAGCAATTTCCGATACGTTAAATCCATTTACAAAAATATATTCATAATAATGAAAATTTGAGCTTTTCAACGGTGCCCGTTTTAAATTTCTATCGCCTAAGATAACGTTGCAAAAAATTGTCAAAGTAGCTACAATAATTCGTGTACTACCTAACGATATTACAAAACATCTGCCATCTGTACCGGGCAGTTGGCGCGAACTTTTACGCGTGCGCACGAAGCCGCTCCTCAGATGTTCTCTTCAAAAACGGATTTTAAACCCCCCATTTTTTTAAGGGTGCACAATTACATAAATTTAAAATAACAATCGACCGAATGCTAAATAACTTGCACACCTCTCTGCAGGCAAATTTAAAGCAAAATGACAAACTTAAAAGATTTTGCTAAAACTGGTTTTTAAACCGGCTGCCACTAACCTTCCTGGTGTTGGAAAAAAAGATAACGAACATAAACAAATATGGCACCAAAACGCGGGGTAATCGAACTTTGGCACCATTCTTATGTCATCCGCTTGCATAAAATCCTAGCTCAAAACTCTAATTATTTATTGTTACGTCAGCCTTTATCATTATTACTTTATTTACATATTATTATGTACCTACTTCACTCGCATTAAAAAATTATTTAAACTTTCGGGCAAAGTTCTCGTATGATGTACGATTGCACGAACATCTCGATCTGAAAATGCAAAACTTTTCCGTTGACCTAAAGGAAGATTACATCGATTTTAGAGAAGGAGGAATGCACCTTTCCTTGGGACAAATTTTGAAAAAGTCGTTAGGCACATAAATTATTACACTCTTGATTGCATCTCCCTTTTGTTTGGGTATCTACCTACAACTCACAAATATTTAAATCCCCACTCAAATTTAAATCGTTAACATTTTTTATTGGCTAAAAGAGAATATTTAAATCGACGAATATTCCTTCTCAATATTGATTCGTGGACGATTTTTTTATCAGCAATTATTAAAGATATTTATTGCATTTTTTTCCCTTTGCATTAAATTAAATCTGAAAGAATGACAAACATGGACCCCCGCACGGATTTTACTGAAATTTTCTGGCGGGATTACTTCCAATGTACATACGTTGACTGTCCTGAAAATATTAATTAATATTGAGTAAAATTTTATATAAAAAGAATTCTTTTGAACGGCTTGACCGAATATTCAGAATATTCTATACTCTTTTTGTAATTTCCTTTGGGATCCTGGGTCGAATCAACTTGTTGACCACTCCAAATAAATTGAAAATTTCCTATTGCAAAGAGGAAGGTTTATAGTATATAGTATACTGACATAATTTTCACAAGCGAAGATATAATCAAAATTTTGAGTAAATCGATTTTGAAGTTAGCTAATTTAACGAGATTCAGTGGTAAAATCTAACGAGATTCCCGCGCGTCGCTCATTCTGTTGACAGTACGTGCAATATGAATGACCCTAACACTTAGAGTATTTTGCACCGGCCCACTAGTCCGACTTATTGCCTCCTACCTTCACGACAGAAATCTCCAAGTCAAACTCATGAACACCAGATCCACAAAGCGCCCCATTACCTCCGGGTCCCCCAGGGTTCGATCCTTGCAGCTTCACTGTTTAACATCTTCATGAGTGACATTCCAACCCCCTTAGATCCCGCAACAAAAATTTCACTATATGCAGATGACACTGCAATATAGACATCCTCAATCCACCCGGACATAGCCACAACCCGCCTCCAGGAGGCGATCACCGATCTCGGAAGGTGGTACGAAACTTGGCGCATCGAGGTTAACTCGATCAAAAGTTCCGCGATCATGTTTCGAAATCGTTGCAAGCCTCACAACTCCAGTGTCTGGATGTTCGAGGAGCAAATCCCCTGGAAAACCAAGGTCAAGTACCTTGGCATTACCATGGACCGGCGCCTCAAATGGGACGCTCACATTTCCTCCGCAGCCGGTAAAGCCAAATGCCTCTTCAATAGACTGTTCGTCCTCATGAACGCAAAAAGTACCATGTCCCCCGCTAACAAACTAAGATTATACAAAGCCATAATCCGCCCGACAATGATTTACGCCTCCCCTGTCTGGGGATATGCACGCCCCAGGGCCATAAATAAACTTCAAGTCATTCAAAACAAAAATCTCCGAGCTATTTTCAGCGCCCCCTACTACGTCACTAACAGACGACTACATGCAGACGCCAAACTAGACCTCATTAACACTCTTAATCGTAAACATGCCACCAATCTCTACAACAAATCCAAATTCTCAGAAAACCCACTAGTAAACCAATTAGGTCAATACAACCCAGCTGACTTTCTCATTCCCCGTCCCAAATCACTCCTGACCACGGACAACTCCTGACCATAACTCACCCCCACACAGACTAATGTATGTTCATAGGTTTAACTTACACAAATTCTCTTCGAAAGTGAATTTATTCACTAGATTTGTGTAATTTTTCGATCAATTATCACAAGCTTCGTTAAATCACCCCCCATAGCATCACTATAATCCCACTAGTCGCCAATTCTGACTAGTTCCAAGTAGAAGCCACTCACTCCGAGGTCATCAATAGAAATTAATTCATAATTTCTTTCTTCGAATTAGGGACTCTACTATATCGGCAAACGTAAAAATTTTCTTTTTCTTCTCATATTACATATTCACAGTCACAGCTCAGGTTTTTACCAGTCAGTCCGCCAAGCGCCAATTCCCAGAGACCCACCGGTCTCTATAAATTCCAATGTCACTAATGTATTCTTTCAGATGAAGGAGAAGGCCGGCTGCGCCGGGATGCTCCATCAAATACATATCAGGTAAGGTAAGGTAAGGTTTGCACCGGCCCGCCTCCCTAACGGAGGTCACTTTTGCCATTAAACGTCTCAAAAAGAGAAAAGCCCCAGGTCCCGACGGCATCACCAACACCGCCCTCAAAGAACTCCCCCAAAAAGCCAAAGTAGCCATCACCGGCGTAATCAATGCATGTTTTCGACTTAACTACTACCCACAAATTTGGAAAACCGCTGACGTAGTGGTAATCCCCAAACCCGGACAAAACCTCAAATGCCCGAAAAGTTACAGACCAATCAGCCTGCTCCCCTCAATCGGAAAAGTAGTTGAAAAAGTCATTCTCATCCGCCTTCAAGAAGCCATGTTCGATAACAGTATCATTCAAAATGAGCAATTCGGCTTCCGTGCTGGACACAGCACCACCCACCAAGCCCTCCGACTAGTTGAGCACGTCACGCAGGCACTCAACAAAAAATAATTCACTAGCCTAGTGCTACTAGACGTATCGAAAGCGTTCGATAAGGTCTGGCACGAAGCCCTTCTGTTCAAAATGCTTCACTCTAAAATCCAACTTCCACTAGTCCGACTTATCGCCTCCTACCTCCAGGACAGAAAACTTCAAGTCAAACTCATGAACACTAGATCCACAGATTGCCCCATTACCTCCGGGGTCCCCCAAGGCTCAATCCTTGCAGCTTCAATGTTCAACATCTTTATGAGCGACATTCCAACCCCTTCAGATCCCGCAACAAAAATCTCATTATACGCAGATGACACTGCAATATACACGTCCTCAATCCACCCGGACATAGCCACAACCCGCCTCCAAGAAGCGACCAACGATCTTGAAAGATGGTACGAAACTTGGCGCATCGAGGTTAACTCGAGCAAAAGTTCCGCGATCATGTTCCGAAATCGCTGCATGCCTCACAACTCCAGCGTCTGGATGTTTGAGGAGAAAATCCCCTGGAAAACCAAGGTCAAGTACCTTGGAATTATCATGGACCGACGTTTCAATTGGAACGCTCACATTAACACTGTAACCGGTAAAGCCAAATACCTCTTTAACAAATTGTTCGTTCTCATGAACAAAAACAGCACCATGGCCCCCGCTAACAAGCTAAGAATTTAAAAATCCATAATCCGCCCAACAATGACATACGCCTCCCCAGTCTGGGGCTACGCACGCCCCAGGGCCATAAATAAACTTCAAGTCATTCAAAATAAAAACCTTCGAGTTATTTTCAGCGCCCTCTTCTACGTCACTAACAGACGACTCCACGCAGACGCCAAACTAGATGTCATTAACACCCTAAATCGCAAACACGCCATCAATCTCTACAACAAATCCAAATTTTCAGAAAATCCACTTGTAAATCAATTAGGCCAATATAACACAGACAACTTCTTCATCCCCCGACCCAAATCACTACTGATCACGGATAACTCCTGACCAAAACCCCCTGCACAGATTAACGTATGTTCACAGGTTTAAATTACACAAATTCTCTTCGAAAGTGAATTAATTCACTAGATTTGTGTAATTTTTCGTTCAATTTCCACAAGCTTCGACAAGACACCCCCCCAGAATAGCATCCTCACTGCAACTCCTCTAGTCGCCAATTCTGACTAGCTCCAAGTAGAAGCCACACACATCGAGGACTTCAATAGAAATTAATCCATAATTTCTACTCTTCGAATTAAGGATTCTACTGTATCGGTAAACTTAAAACTTTCTTTTTCTTCATATATTTCACATTCACAGACACAGCCCAGGTATTTACCAGCCAGTTCGCCAAGCGCCAACACCCAGGGACCCACCGGTCTCTACAACTTCCAACGCCAGACAAGCCAACATCAGATGAAGGAGAAGGCCGGCTACGCCGAGATGCTCCATCAAAGACATATCAGGTAAAGGTTTTGCACCGGCAGTAGGAGCACGTCTCACGTACTTGTAACATCGATTATTTTTTGTTTTACGCAATTTTTTGGGGGTCTAAGATCCCGATTTCCTTCATCCCGGTTTCCTTGATGGTAGGCGCTTCAAATTTGTTTAGCTTTCTGCCGCGGAGCGGCGACGGTGATGAAAAACCGGCCGTCCGGGCGGAGCCCGGGCGGCTTGGGGTTTTTCTATGCACATAATTCTGGCCGGGCCGGATCCACCCAAAAAAGTAATTAGCACCATCAAAACCGGCCGCGGGGCTTTTTAATTTTATCTATTTAGCTATTTTCAAATTGATTTTTCTCGAAATTTTGATTATATCTTCGCTTGTGAAAATTATGTCAGTATACTATATAAACCTTCCTCTTTGCAATAGGAAATTTTCAATTTATTTGGAGTGGTCAACAATAGTTGATTCCCCCCTAACCATTATTTTTGGACATTGGGAAATTTGTTATTGTTGTATTATTGTTGAGAGTATCAACGAAATGGATTTTTATCACAAACGATGTTAAAAATATTTTTTGGACATTTTCCTCTTCTTTCGTGGCTTTGGTGAACAAATTGTGTGCCTCGACCGCTTAATCTCCTTCAACTGATTGTAAAACTGACATTGATATTTTAGGGTCCGGGACTCGGAATCTTTGCATTATAGTGCATCTTGATTTTGGTTTGTATTTACTAGCGATGAACTATGGGAATAACTTAATGCGATGGCAGTAGGTATGTTCCCCTGTAGATGATAAGAGGTTTTAGTTTTCTGCTTAAACCATTTTTGGTTTAATTTGGTAAATTGGCCTATGCCAATTGAAGTTTCAGATGGCGAACAACATCTGTAATGACACTTTCTGGAATTTGTGTTTCGTCAGCATGAACAGGATGATTGCCATCACTGTTGCTGAAATTTTACTTGGGACCTCGGATGGTTGGGTCGTAATTTGGTGTTGAAAATTTGAGTTGTATGAGCACCAGCGCATTTGACGCACCTTGCAGGTGACCTGCAGCACAGCTTGACACTGTATAATCCAATTTTTTCTATTTCAGGTTTCAATGCTTCGATGTCGACAATGCGTGTGTGAAATTGATAATAAACTTGTTTTCCTGTAATCGTTTCAACGCTACCATAATAAGTGCGAAGGGTTTCTTGTCACGCCTTCGGTGCATCCTACTGATGAACTCAGTGGGAAAACCTCGGGCTAGAAGATCATTCTTCACAACTTGGACATCCAAACTTTGGTAGATGTCACTGATAACAAAGCATAGCGATTTCTCATCATGGAGTAGAAGGAAGAAAAAGCCCACTCCAACTGCAGCATCCAAGTTGGTCTCGAGCAACTTGAACATCGAACGGTAGTTAGGAGAAGGGCGAGATGGAAATGCCTTGAAAATTTATTGGAGATATCTTCGGGTGAGAGAGGCCCGCTGGAGAATGAATTACGACCTCTCTTCCTTTTAATTTGGTGGTTTCTCCTGACTGGAGGAGAAAAGCCGTATCTTACGGACCAATTTCCAGGTTGAAAAGCTCATTTTGATTCTTCCAAGAAAGCGGCCTTGTCAACTTCCAGGAATTGTTTGCCTGTAATGATTTCCTCCTGATCTTCGTCGAGTTCATGTCGTAATTTCATAGCTTCCTGTAGTTCTTTGCGCAATTTTTCACGGACCTGTCACAACTGGTCCAGCAAGGTAGTTCTATGGTTTTTTTTCAATCTCCATTGATACTGACTCGCTGGGATGGTAGTGGGAGCGGTAATTGTATTTTTAAAAATCTCTAGTTAAATAACTCGATTTCTTCACTTTAAAAGGCAGTGGCGATTTTAACGTACTAAGGGGCCGTTCATGTATTACGTAAGACGTTTTTTCCTACTTTTGGACTCCCCCCTCCCCCTAGTAAGCCAAAAATAAGAAAATGTATACCCCCCCCACACTAATCTTACGTAAGATAAATTATTACCCAATGAGAAGCCAGATAGTAAACATTAAAAGTGAAATTAATGAAGATATTATGTTTATTTTATATTAAAAAAATTGTTATTCAAACAATAATTTACTTTATAGTGTAAGAAAATTGCGAAAAAAATCCAAAATCGGTCTGAAAAATAAATAATTAATAGTATTGTGTTTCACATTAACATTAATACCAACAGCACCTAAATTAGATTAAATAATTTTCAAATTTTGAAATTTAATCAAAAAAATAAAATCTTACGTAAGAAATTGTCTTGACCCCCTGCCCCCGAGTAAGAAAAATAAGATGTCAGCTACCCCCCTCCCCCTAAACGTCTTACTTAATACATGAACGGCCCCTAATAGGTGCAAGCGGTATACAATGCACGAGTCCCCCCCCCTCCAACACAGGGCAGCTTTAGGCCACCTACTTAAAACATGCAGATGATGATGATGATCTCCCACGTGGACTAAATTTAGTTCTGTCATATGGAAGAAAAATGTACTTCTGTCTAAACTTCGCATTTTTTTTGGAAATGTTCAAAGATGCTGTAATTATTTTGCCAATGCTGCCCAACGTGTAGATGACTCATGCTGAAACTGTTAGTGCCCATTCACAATGGACGTAAGCATAAGAATTACATAAGCATAAGCATAAACATAAACATAAGCATAAGATGGGACCGTTCACAATGACCGTAAGAATTACATAAAAATTAAAAAACTGCGCAGGCGCTATGAAGTTTCAATACGAAACTATTTTGTGATATAACCCCATAAATCATTCAAATATATATTTTATTTTTATTTATAATTTATAAATATAAATATATTTATAATTTATAAATTTTTAGAGCGTTTACAAAAGAATGTACAATATTAGGTTATATTATTATTTGAACTGTCACACAAGAAGGTGTGTTCACTGCGTGAAAAACGGCGCATCGTTCAAATTAAGGTTAATTTCCATAAGAAATACGTAAAAGTTGAAATATTCCAACTTCTTATGTAGTTCTTATGTAGTTGTTATGGGCCTCCCTAAACATAACAATTATGTAACTGCATTGTGAACGCTCCCATTTAAAACCAGGTATCCAACTTTATGTATTTCTTGTGCTTATGTTATGCTTATGTATTTCTTATGCTTATGTCCATTGTGAATGCCCAATTAATAATAAAGATCGCCTGTTCAAAAAATTTACCTGCGGCTACGGCTCAGCATAATTGCTACCAAAACAAAATCTTGCATATGGTCCTGATCATGGTATGGTCCTGATAGAAATAACAAGTCATTAGAAATAAGAGGTCATTTCGTGTTCTATGCAGGGCCGTCCTAAGATGTTCGGCGCCCGTGGGCTACTAAAAATAATGCGCCCCTATTCATAAGAAAATACACTGGATGACTAGCGGGAGTGGAGCAGGGTGACCGGCAAAGATTATGAATAAAAATAACTAATAACTAAATAACCTAATGTATAATAACAAAAAAATATAACACCAATAAAATTTGCCGCTCCCAAAAGGCTTGCGCCCCGGGGCTAAAGCCCATTTAACCCTGTGGTTAAGGTGGCCTGGTTCTATGTTGACCAAATAGTATTTAAGAAAGACAATAAATTATAAAAAAACTCAACATTAAATTTAACACTTTTTATGATCGAAAAGAAAACAGTCATCAAAATTATTTCCTAAATTGATTAAAATCACCATTGATAAAATATATAATGGAAATGAATTTTGGATTTGCAGTAGAAAACATCTTCACGATATGAAACAGCTCGGTTACCTTTACTACATCATCAGACAACCCAACCCTCTAACGAATCGTAGCGTTTGGCCCCCAAAGTGGCATTGTCACCTATTTATTTAAAAATAAAAAGACCGACTTAGAAAACATTCACAAACAAAGAACATTAACAAATGTCGTAGTCACATATATGTATGTATTTTGACTATGATAAATACTTTTTATTAGATAATTCTTTAAATATTATTGGTAATCTCCTTAATCCGCTCATACGCGTCAGAAGAGGACAGCCGATAGGGAAGGTCCAAAAACTATTTTTAACATCTGTGATAATTTTATTAAAAATATTGCAAAAATAATTAATAAATAAATGAAATAGGTAGATAAAAGAGAAAAATATTCCTTTGTCTCGTAGGTTTGTCCACATTTTATTCTTCCTTCCAACTCCTCCGTGAAATTCTTCTTCATCTCTGCATTACTTTGGTTGTACCAAGGCTTTCCTAATACCACTCAAGTCTTTATATTTGTTATTTTTATAACAACGATATGGATCTCGGATAAGTTGATTTCTTACTGTATCCATTCTAATTAGTCTACATTTTTACTGCCAAAAATCCATTTTCATTATTATATGCTCATTTTCTCCTTGTTTTTTGACGTGAATACGTCTATAAAATCGGTAACGTGTTTAAAAATGTAATAAAAATGTGTAACGAAAATTGTGTGTGTGTACGAAAAGTGTAGAAATGATAAATTTCGAATTGTCATTATTCAGCAAAAGCTTGGAACGAAAATGGCTATCCTGCGACGACGTATTCACGTTAAACCTTACGGCCATGTCCCCGAACATAGCCTACTTTAATTTTTTTCATAGATTCGAATTTAGTTAGTTTTGCTTATCTACTGACTGTACTCTCTCTCAGTATCCATCGCCCTGCGGAAGGACATAGTGGTATTATGATGACAGCGTCCTCAAAGAGTTGTTCCACGCTTCCCTATCATGCGCTGCATGTGTTGTTTCATGTAGGGTTTGTCCAGTTAAAGGTTTTATTTGGTCCACTCATCTTGTAGGGGACCTTCCTCTCGGCCTCTTTCCTTCGATTTTCCCCTGGATCATCAGCTTCTCCATTGCTTCAGATCTTCGAGCAATGTGGCCGAAATATCGCAAGTAGGACTGACTGATTTTAGTCGACAACCGTTTTTCGATCTTCAGCTCGTTTAGAATAGACACATTTGTGCGGTGTGCCGTCCACGGGATTCTCAGCATTCTTCTATATGTCCACATTTCGAAGGCCTCCACTCTTCTTCTATCGTCCTTCCTCATCGTCCATGTCTCGGCTGCATACGTATGTGGCCACTGGGAATATTAGTGCAGTCAGAAGCCTCATCTTTGTTTTTTTAGTAACTGTCGTGTCCTTCCATATGTTGACGAGTTTTGTGGTTGCAGAAATAAGACGACGACTGGCCATGGCAAGAACAGCAACCACAAACTGACTGTATATACAAGCATATATTATTATTAACAACGGATTCATTTACAGTTTGGTACCGCTTCTCCGTCCCCAGTAGCATAAACCTTCTTCGAGATTTCTAACTTTCATTCCCTCATTTATGTAATCTCTCCAACTTCTTCTCGATCGTCCTCTGTTTCTCTTCTCAGGTGTAATCCATTCAAAAATCTTTCTAGGCCATCTATCTGCGTCTATTCTTTTTTCTTTCTGTGTGTCCGCACCACACCAATTATCTCCTCTCGATTTCACGTACCATATCTTTTTCCACTTTCACTGCATCTCTAATTACCTCATTTCTTATTTTCTCCAAACGCGATCTTCTGCAGCATCTTCTCAAAAAAATCCATCTCCGTGGCCAGCAACTTTTTCTTATTAGCGCTACTTGCATCCCAAACTTCTGCTCCATACAATGTTATGCTTTGGACGATACTGCTATATAATCTCTTTTTTTGTTTCCTTTTTTATAGTTTTATCCCATAGTACCAAATTTAGGGATCTTATTATAGCACTTCTGCCTTATTTATTTTTTCGATATTTCTTCATTTCTTTCCTATTTCTTTAGATATTATTTCTTCGCCGCTGTTTTCTATTTTGTTAAAAGTTACACCCAGATATTTACATTTTTTTACTTCATTAATGAAGTTCGTTTCGAGAGGTAAGTTATTTTGGTCATAAGCATATACTTAGAACAAATTATATTGCCCAATGTATATGTCCATGTTTCTACACTTGATTTCGAAAAATTTCAGTGCTGCTATTCTATTTTTAAATAGATCTTAAGAAATATATGAACAAAACGGCAACCTTATCCAAGTCAACCAAATCAACCAAAACTACACTGTTAAAAAGAGAGACTTTCTACCTTTTTCGGCACCCTGTGACCATATACCTAATTATATACAATATAATATGTTAAACCTCCAAAAGGCGACGTCAATGCTCGGATCTTTAGATTTATTTTTTATTTTTACCCAAAATAACATTGTTTTCAAATTTTCATGTTTTTCTTTTTCAGGCGCAAGAATGATCTCCAGATAAGAAACACTAGCCTCAATTATCTGTAAATCCCCATGTAGAACAATCTTCTAGCTCTAATAGGTCCATAGCTGTAAGTTTCTCAAGTTGATCGTTTTTTTTCTTTCTGCCGATTTTTCCAATAACCCGAATCGTTTTGTAGATACTACGGCTTAAGTTTAATAAAAATTGTAAAATCAGTTTTTTAGGAAATAACTTTTTCCGGGGAATCCTATGAATAAAAGTTCTGGAGGACTTCGTTCAGCACAGTTTACACTATTTCCACATAAAAAAAGATTATTTTCTGCCGGGTGTATCCCAACAATTTTACGCAGAATTTTATTTACTTAAAATCTGTACTCATACATTTTTGTCGTGAGATGCACTAAAAACGAGTAAATTTAGAAAAACTAAAAATGATTAACTTTGAAAACTCATAGCTAGAGTCCAATTAGAGCTAAGAAGTTGTTTTATACGGATATTTACGGTAAATTAAGTTTAGTTTCATTTTTCTGAGGACCACTTTGACGTCAAATAACCATGAAAGAAAGTATACATCAAAATCTGAAATCAACGTTATTTTAGACAAGAATGTAAAAAAACAATGAGGTTCTTTTGGAATCGAAGAATACCATATAAATACATTCAATTCGTTCAAATAATTTGGTACATGTCCCATTAGTAAGCATAGTATGAATTAAGCTTAAAATCGCTAGTCAAATAAGTGCATTTAAAAATGCATCTCTTCTTTTGATTTTATTTTAATAAAACTTCCTGTCTTTCCTACAATTTAAATTATCTGTCAATGTTATAATGTTGGGTTATGCAATAAAAATTTTTATAAGGGACTCCATGACAAGTATGGTTTTAGTCTATTATTTATTATGTACAGCATCACTTTGCTGGCATGCGATATCAGGGAGATTAATCTATAATTGTCACACACTTCCCTTGACCCCTTCTTGTGCAGCGGAATGAATATGGAGCTCGACCAATCGTTCGGCCATTTTCCAGTTCTCCATATTATCTGACAAACAGTATGCATAACATCCACGCCCGTTTCTCCCATCGCCTGAATGATTTCATCTTCATCTCTCAGTATGTCCGGCTCTTGTTCCGTGTTTTCAACTTTGAGTGTGGTCGGGGTTATATTTCCTTTCTCATTTCTGAAAAGCTTTTCGCAATATTCTCTCCACACTTCCATAATCTCACTTATGTTTGTGACTTTGATTCCTGCAGCACTTCTAATGAGCCATGTTCGCGGGGAGAAACGTTTTGTTATCTTTTTGATTGCCCTAAACATGTTACGGGTATTATTTTTGTCTGCATGGCTTTGTATCTCTATGCATATTTCTTGAATGTAGTTGTTTTTATCTTTTCTACATGCTTGTTGTATATATGATGCGATTTAGTTCTTTGTATCTACTATGTTTCTCGTGGGTGTTTATGCCTTCCTTTCTCAATTGTCTTCTCTCTTCTATGATTTGAAGAGTGGCGTCTGTTATCCATTGTTTTCGTTTCTTGGGTAATTGTGCTGCTGGGATTTCCTTAATGGTGGATTCAATCATCTCTCTAGTGTGTTGCCATGCGTGTTCCGATGTTATGTTTGTATCTTTAATGATCTCGCTTATCTTGTATTTATCTTTTATTCTTTTGGCAAACTCTTCCTCATTTTCACTGCTCACCGTCTTTGATTCAATAGTGTTTTTTCGCACTGCTTTAAGTTTTAGTCTGAACTCAGCTACCAAAAGATTATGGTCGCTACCGTACTCTGCACCAGGGTAAGTTTTTGCATTTCTTATTGATGTTCTCCATCGTGATTTTATAAGTATGTAGTCGATCTGATTGCGAAATCTATCACCTGGTGAAAATCCAAGTATATTGTCTGCGGATGTGGTTTTGAAACACCGTATTTGCGATCGTTAGGTTGTTATCGACGCAGAAGTTTATCAATCTCTCGCTTCTCTCGTTTCTAGTACCAATATAAATATAAGTAATATTAATAAAAATAAAAGAATTTTACTTCATTGCATCAAATTTTGAAACTCCATTCACCTGTTGCACAACCATTACTTTTAAATTTATTACTAAAACATCAAAATTTCAATATGTTGGTAGCAAATACGTCATAATTTAAATTAATTAGACATAAATTGTCACCTATTGTAGTTTTCTTGAACTCGTGATGTTTTCCTTTCCGTACTATCCGAGTGACAAATAGACGAGAGGAAGACCTAGGGCAAGAATGGTAGATTTATCTAAATGGTAGGTTTAACTACAGATTGATAAACTAGCCCTAAGAATCTGAAAATATACAAGAAGGGATAAGTATATAGGAAGACTTGGAGGAACATTGTGGTGGAAGTAAAGTTCCACATCGGATTATGAAGTTAATGAAGCGAAGATCACGAAAGAAGTAGAAAATATGAGAAGTAAATCCACCAAGTTCAAATGGATTGTAAGGATTTTAAAAGAAGTCTCTCCTCAACAAGTTTATACAAGTTTCCTTAATTTCGGCAGAATGTTAATAATTATTGATATACATATTATTATTTTCCTACCTAAGAAATTGTCTTCTTATTTGGATGGTGGATTTTCATGCCCATGTGCTTAGAATTATTTAATTAGAATAGAATAAATTTTTGGATTGATAAAATTTCGATAAAGGCGAAATTCAAAGATAAGAGGAAAATTTGGAGAAGTTATGGTTGACATACCTGTAATATTCGAGATTTATGGAAATATCACATAACGATAAGAATAAGAAGATTTTACGGGTAAAACGTTTACTCATTTAATCGGTATAGTGAATACGCTTATGAACATTAATACCCACATAAATTTGATACAGTGGCGGGATTTATAAACGAATTTCATTTTGTAAAATAGAGACAAATTTTTGTCAATATTTTCATTTATTCTGTTACATTGAATGAATTTGGGGTCTCCAAAAAGAAATGGGTGGTTTAAAAGTACAGCCAAGTTGTTTCTATGTATGTCATTGTACTCTTGACTCAGCTTCATTTTGTAATTTTTGAGACACATGTCTGTGTCTAAATTGATTTGGTATCTAATAAATTTATCAATAATGAAATTTTATGTGAAAATATTAAATCATCAAAGAAAACGCATCGTTTATTGCCATACCAACGTGGGGCTGCTTTTAACGTTTTGCTGCTCGAGGAAACTTTGATAGCAATTTTTATTATAAAAAACACCACAATATATTTTTCAATGTCATGCTACGCAAGTATCCCGATATTCTCACACCATTCATTACTTGACCTTTCATTTTTTTGCATCTAATAAGTTTGTAATTACTTTCATATATTTAAAACCCATGAACTTCTCGATAATTTTAGCGTCTACTTCCAGCCATGGAGTGTTGTGTCCCAGGTAAACATTGCAATCCTTCTCTTATCTATGTCTCCAGCTTATCTCTGGTATTGCAAGTTGCCCGCCAGATTTGTGATAATTTTAATTTGAAGATTTGAATTGACCATGTGAACTTGGCATAACTTGTCCCATTCAAGGGAAAGATCTCGGGTAGTGGAGTTTGTATTCAAGAAAACTATTTACTTAAATCGACTAGTTTCGACAAGATTTCTTGTCATCTTCAAGACTATAATATTAAAGAAAAAATATACAATTTAAAAGCTGTTACAAATTGGTTACACATAATAATAATGTTGGAGCAAACGTAAATTATTTACCTCTTAAGTGGGATGGTAAGTTTTCAATCGAAGTACCGTAAAAAAGCAGAACACGATATTATAGTATTATTGGTGGAGTCAAATAGTATAACAATTTAACAATTTAAAATTATTTGACATAAAAATTATTTGACATAAATAAACAAAAATATTGGAACTTGTCGCCAATAAATTCGATAATACTAAATGAAGTCAAAAAGCAAAGATGTAATGATCCAGCCTCATCAATGGAAGCGTATACTAGCCAATCAGGCATCTCTTCTTGTTTTATGGCTGAAGATGGTGAGTAGAGCCTTGAAACCGGTGTTTATCGGCTCAAAATCGGTAACTTTGTTGACATTATCAGTCTCCTCGCCTATGTAGGCAGCCTCCAAGAAAGCTCTCTTTGTCCCATTCAAATTTAGGATTACAAATTATTTTTTTTGAATAATACAAATTATTATTAATTATTGTTTAATCTGTACGATTTTCCTCACAGACTAACATATCTACACTCACATAGACGGACATCCAAAAGAAATATGAGGAAAATAAAAATTTAAAAATTCTAATTTTTATTTAATTTAATTAAAAGTAAACACCAATAAATTAATAATGTTTTAAAAAATGTAGAAATATAAAATAAGTGCAATACTGTCCTGTAAAATTTTAGAAAACTGCCAAATTGAAATAAAATAATGCAAAAATGCATTGGTTTCGATTAAAAAAATCACAAGTTAGCGTTTTGACTCGACACTAACTTTTGCAAGAAACGCAGTATTGAAAAAGAACCAGGAAAATAAAATGTGCACAATGAGAACTTTTAAGTCAAGTACTTAAAAAAAAACTTCTAATAAAATTTTGAAAATTCCCCAAAAATATTAAACTATTAAAATAGTTCTCCCGGTTCTCAATTTTCTGGGCGTTAAATTTTTTGCTTGATTGGATATTTATTGCTCTAAATTCTATAAAACCGTTTCGACGGTTTGTCAATAAATTTAAATTGGCGATTTAGCAGCTGCAATTGAACGTTTGCTCTTGATCCCAGCTTCTTCATTTCTAAGCAACGCAGGTAGTAGTTTTATGCTTATATTATGATGCAAGCCCTAATATGTAATAACTTGATTAGTTTCACTATATTAAATCCGTAATCTTTTGCTGTTTTTTGTTGGGTATGCATTTGTCATTAGAATGGGAAAAGATGTAGAGGTAGTTGATAATGGAATAAAAAATGTTTTTAGGTAATTTACATTTTGAATAATGGTTTACTGTTCTTTTTTGTCACAGAATTGAATTTAACAATTAACAAGCGAAGCAAACACAATAAATTTCAATTTATTTCATAAACTTTCAGTAATTGGATGTTACCTTCTTCGGATGTTTTTAATTTATTAATTGAAGGGGTGTATGTGGATTAAGGTGTTAACTGGCTGTAACAAAAAAAGTTTCTATTGAATAAAAAAAATTTCGTTCCTATATTAAATTTTAATTTAATAATTATTACGTTTTAAATATTTTTTTAGTTGTTAAATAATGTAGTAAGTTACTAAATAATTTGTACCAAATGTGTAAAATCAGGACATGTGCAGAATGCGGAAAATTTTGTGTAGGCCAATTCTCCAGAGAAAAGCTTTCACTTTTTTTTTTATTTTATAATTTAATAATCAGAAAAACCTATAATTTAAAAATCACTTTATTAAATTAACTTAAGTTGTCGTGTGCGGTTATACCGCAAACTTCCTATATCGCACAACATTTTAATACAAGCCACAAATTTTTTGTTCTTTTACAATTTTATTACAAAATTAATTCGTTTATAATTTAAATAATTGTTACAAAATTTGTGTATCAAATCTTTTGTTAAATATCGAAAAATATGTTAGTTTTTATGTATCCTTGTGTCATTTCTGTAGTACTATGAGCGTTATAAGAACTACCCTTGAAATCATTTGGTAACTGAAATGATAGGATATTCCATTCAAGGACTGAAGGCAATAAACATAAAGTTTCCAAGTAAACGTCCCATCTAGATGAGGGTTTTTTATTCACCTAATGCAGTGGTGGGGAAACTTTTTTTAAGACGGGCCATTTGTAATAACTAGACAATCGTAGCGGGCCATAGGGACGCGCATTAATGGATTATCGAGATTCCTTAAAGGAAGGCAGGCTACTCAAAATCAACTTTCCTTTCCTTTGACGTACGTCAAACGCTAGTAAGCACACAGTAAGTACACAGGTTTTTCTTTAAATAAAGTAAAGAAATATTTCCACGTCCATTTTTCTTTAAAAACTCGACATTCTGAATCCACTTTTCTTTTTTTAACATCTATTTTAGACGTTACCTACTACGGCGAACAACACACAGAAACGCAATTGACGAAAGCTTACTGCTAACTAATGCTCTTGCGCGGGTGTTTGTTGAGGCAGTGGGAGTTACGGGGATTACACAAACAATTACGTGGTCATTATCTCAAACGTGTTGGCGTCATGACGTGTTCTTTCGAGAAAACAGAACAATGAATCGAAAATGCGAGAGTGTCTGGAAGTTTCGAGCGAAGATGAGTCATCTGTTTAGGTCGGATGGATTTGTCCAGAATGCTATTGTGTTTTGGATATCGCCGCAGGTAGTTTTTATGCGGGTCGTCACATTACGAAGTAAGAACGCGTTCAAACATTCTCACGACGGCACTCTTAAACGGGCCGGATTAAACCTTTCCGCGGGCCGGACTTGGCCCGCGGGCCGTAGTTTCCCCACCACTGACCTAATGCCTACTTGCTGGCCTCGGGATAAACCATTGATCTCTTAGTAGTACCTATAGTTTAACGTGGAATCAAGACCACGGCATCATATCCCGGAAAAAACATATGCTGACTCAGTAATGGGCAAGAATGGCAAGACTAGTTGACTGCTTGTTCTTATCGTGAAGAATAAGAGGCCAAGCCTCTTTCTGTCAAACATTTTTCAATTCCAGACATTGATATATAGGGTGTTTTTTTAGCTGCATGAGATCTTTCAATAGGGATAACTTTTGAATGAAGCTTGTCAAAGTTACAGTTCTTCGACATTTGTGTTCAGAAAGGTTTGCCATTTAATCACGAATAAATTAATACTTGAACAACGCTACCAAATTGTGGAAATTTATTTTCAAAGTCAGAGTTCCGTTCCCGAAACTTATAGAGCTCTTCGCCCATTTTATGGTCGACATAATCGACCTTCTGAGCAGGCTATTGGTGCGGTGATGGATAACTTTAGTACCATTTCTTCATTGCATGATGTAAGACCACTAACAAAACAAAGAAATGTGCGTACCGAAGAAACTATCGCTTCTGTGAGTGAAAGTGTGCAAGTGAACCCAAACACTTAAATTCGCCATCGTGCTCAACAACTTTTGGGCTTTGTCCGTCCACTACATGGAAAATTTTACATCAAGATCTTGGTTTACATCTTTACAAGATCCAGATGGTTCAAAAATTGAAGCCTAATGATCATCGATTGCGTCGTGCGTTCGCAGATTGGGCTCACAACCAATTGGAAGTGGATCCATTTTTTACCGCCAAATTTTGTTCAGTGACGAGGCACATTTCTGGTTAAATGGGTATGTGAACAAGCAAAATTGCTGTATATGGACTGAGACCAATCCGGAACATTATCTTGAGACTCCACTGCATCCATTAAAATTGACTGTTTGGTGTGGAATGCACGTCAACGGCATCATCGTCCATATTTCTTTCGAAATGAGGCAGGAGCTACCGTTACGGTGAATAGTGTGAGATAGCTACACATGCTCAATACATTTTTGTTTCCAAAAATCCAAGGGTTAACCATCGACAACTTATGGTTCGAGCAGGATGGTGCTACGTACCACACAGCCACCGAAACCATCGATTTATTGAAAGGGCAATTTGGTGACAACGTTATTTCAATAAATGGTCCTATCAATTGGCCTCCAAGATCGTGTGATTTGAGACGCCTCCAGATTATTTTCTTTGGGGTATGTTAAATCTATGGTTTATACAATCAACGTACAATCCTTTTGTAAATTGTGCTGATGAGAACTAATAAGTTCGAAACTCGAGTCCACATTTCAAATTGGGTTGTGCGATATTCTTGTATTTTAAATACATACTGGCTAAGCCGAGAACTTTTACTCTCATATCTATGGTTTATGCTAACAAACCAACAACTCTGGAAGCATTGGAGGTCAATATTCAACAAGCCATTTATGAAATAAGGCCGAAATATTGGAAGAAGTGGTCAAAAATTGGACTGATCGAATGCGCTTCGTAACGATTAGTCGTGGTGGTCACATGCCGGAAATCATTTTTAAATCATAAATGACATTAAATTTACTTTCATAAAAAATTATTTAAAAAAACATTCCATCAATTTTTTAATGTTTTATTTCAATTTGAAGTTCTCGTACCGCTAAAAAAACGCCCAATAGTACATGTTTACTTTTGTCCTCATGAGCTTTAATGAATTCGTTTTTGGATTTAAGTAAGGCATTCGAGGTTAAAAATCATGCGATCATACAATAAATTTTGGTAGATATGGAATAATGGGATACCTTTGAATTCACCACTAAATCGTAATATATGGGAAGGCTTACCTTAGGGATTAATTCTGGAACCTCCGAATTTTTGCTGTACATAAATTACAAGCGAAGATGTATCAATTACGTTTAGTTCTTTATGAAAATACCACTACAGCTATTTTATATGATATTAACAAATGTAAGCTTCAAGTAAAAATAATACAAACCTTTACTTATTTAATTTGATCGATGGTACCTACTCCTCAAATGGCTTTAATGTAATTTAAAATTCTCCAAAAAATGCCATCTTTATCGCCCGTTCTTTTACTTGCATACCGAATTTAAGAGTGGGAAAGCTTCTGGTTTAGGAGTGACATGAAAATAAATGATCGTAGTAATGCAAATATAAAATATTTTGTTACAGTGTTTTATTTTTATGGGAGCTGCAGCACTACAGGAGCTACTTTGCAAAACCCATCTTCCATTAAATTGTAGTCATTTTGCATTCCTGACATGTGTGTAAACACTTTTTTATGTGAAATTAAGTGTCAACTAATAAGGTGTATTATATTAGTAATATATCAATACGAAGTGTTTCACAAGAACTCAGACAGTTTTGCAATCAGCATTATTTGAGCTTGACGTAATCAAAATTTTGTAACAATATTGCAAGTACAAGCTTATATTTTATAGAGAATCGCCCTCACCTGTCACATGACGAAGGTGGACCAATGACATTGTCAAAAACAACTGAAAAATAGCCAATCATATTAAAATTACATGATTATTTGAAAAGCGGATATTTGACCCGGGTAATCGTCGAATATTTTCCAGCTACCCCTGAAAACATAATTAATAGCATTTAATTTATTAAAAGTAGGCAATTTTTTTAATAAAATTAATTTTTATTTGATTTTCTATAATAAACAAACAATTTTAAAAAAACTGACATTTTAACAGCTTGAAAAATTAAACGTGCAATTATTAATTGTATAATTATTAGAGACATATTTTAAATCAAATTCAATTTTTATCTTTTGAACAATTTTGCTGTTGTACTTTTCATCCGTGATAAATCGTTTGTTTTTTTCAATAATCTTTCAATTACTTCATGTCTGCCCCTTTTTGAAATTAATTTTCTAACAAATCTGTTGTAAAATCATTTTTTTGAGTTAATTGTATATTGTAAATAAATTATAAGATTTTTAATTTCGGGCCGTTTACATTTGGCCCATTTTATAATTTAACAAAAAAAGGTCAACTATAATACAAAAATTTATTGTAAATAAAACAGATGTAATTTTCACCTTGCCGAAGAGAAAAATTTCTTATCATTTATAGTAAATTAACCATCGTAATATATTATGTTGATACACAAAACTTCTTGAATCAAAATTATACCGTTTTTGTTTTTTTGGAACAAATAGAATAGATTTTTTTTAATTTAAATATTTGCTTCAAAAGACTACTCACTAACAAATTACAAATTAAATTTGGTAATTTTGATGTCAAAGGGATTTGTGTATTTTATCGGCTTAAATTTTTTTTTAATTTGCATTTCTAGTGTATTTATTTTAAGAAATTTTTACGATAAACCTATGCAATTAATATAAAATGAAATTGATTCTAGTGAATGGGAAAATAATGTAATGTTACATCAGATTTTTGTGGATTGTGATTGTTCGAGATTTTTAATATTAATGTCCTAGTTTAACATTGTGGAAATGCTCATTTCAAGGGATGATAATTTTAACTACGCTCCAAAATATTTGTATTTCAACTTTTTAAGTTAATAAATTAGAACACGATCTTGATAATGCAATATGACACCGTTCCATAATTATTACCATTCGTCAGTTACATTTAATCAAATTTACTTTATTCATAAAAAATTTCTTGTGATCAATTTTTTGATTAAATGCAACCAGTAGTTAAACGAGTTTCTTTTTTATGATTTTTCGAAATTAATTATTATAAATATATTAAAAGCAGTAGCATGATAAGCATGGTACAATAGCCTCCGTACAGATTGACTGAAATTTTTCAACCTACCTCTACTGCCCTGAAAATATTCCCCTGCCGACATTAAAATATTACTTAAAAAAAAACGAAAAGAACGATTATATTTTGAACACCCTGATCGAATATTCCGAAAAAAATTCACGAGATAGATCTATTATAGGGATTTCTTAGAAAAAAAATTTCTACTGCCTGTCACACTGAGATCAACGAACATTTTTTTAAATTTGTTTTCAGATGTTTTAATACCTGATATCGTCTTGATACAATCGGCAAACATTTTTTGTACTTTCCTTTTGAGTCGTTACTTCACCCATATTTTTTTAAAGGCGATAAAACGAGTATTTTATAGTCAAAACAATTATTTTCATAATTTCTTTTTAAAATAACAGTTAATTTTTAACCAACGGAACATTTTTTGTTGTTGTATTACAGGTGAGGGTTTTAATTAACTGAATTTCAAAATCGTCAGATGTTAAAAATATTTTTTTGCCATTCCGGGGGTAAAGTACTCACTTTTTACTCCGATTTGCGGGTGTAAAGGGGCACTTTTTACTCTGGAGGAGTAAAGTAAAAAAATAGGGGGGGGGGAAATTTTTCCTGCTTCCGATCACGTAAGTGTGTCTTATGTGCATGGTTACTACCGACGGAAGTTGCTCATAACATTCGTTTATTAGTTACCGTTGGCGACGGAACTTAATAGTGTCACTTATGTTCCTAGGAAAATAATAAACGAGAATAATGAATAATTAACTAACAGGCAAAGCAAACTTAGAAATTGAAAATAATAAAATCAAAATTCGAATGAAATATTTGACGATCGATGTCAAATTATTGTAACATGTATTATATAAAAAATATTGTCCGGTGATCCGCGAAAGTAGGAAAAATTTAATAAGCAACACGGCACGTAGGAACTATTATCACTCTCGGAAGGTTAATTTAAAGCGAGGCGGAGCCGAGGTTTAACTTAACCTTCCTTGACTGATAATAGCATCCTTACGTACCTTGTAACTTAAATAACTAGTTTTGCTCTAGGGCAATAAAAAAGTCACTAGAATGACACGTGATCCATGGGGTTTTCTTCGCCGTTCTTAATGACGAAAGTGCGCCCCACGCCGGTTTTAGATTTTTGAATCGTGCATATTAGCGCGGAAGAATAAAATTCTTTCACATCTGCCACGCTCAAATTTATTTCAAACAATGAAATAAATTGATGAGTCAATAAATAAATAAAAAGTACTTACTTTAGCTACCAAATAATTCTCACGAGGTGCCGTTTTTAAAAATGTCGCCACGTGGTCAGATGTTAGGACGCGCGATTTTTTCAGCAATTTCTAGGTTCTCGCTCATGGTACGTCTTGCTGTTTCCAAGGCACAAATGTAAATGAACTGAAATGAACCATTGGTAGAATCAGGGGTGTCAACTGCTATTTCCTAGTACTTTTTGGTAGTAGTACGTAATATTACTAGTGCCATTTTGTGGTACCAATGCACGAGCACGTCCATTATTAAAAAAATGCGTTAAATTTTTGCTTTAAGTTTCTAAATTGGCGAAGTTCCTACTTTACCTCCCGGAATTGCAAAAAACAGTATATGCACGACGGGAGTAAAGTGACTTTTGGCCCATGGGTAATTGTTTCACTCGGCTGGCGCCTCATGAAAAAAATGTCACTTTGCTCCCTTGGTGCATAAAATACTATTTTGACCTTGCCTAATAAAGTAATAGCTATCGGGCATGGATGGATTAATGAGATTTACTATAAAATTTCAGAATCTTTTAATACAAAAGATGTCTAATAATCTCTATTTAAAGTATTGATTTTTTAACTTCTTGAAAATATTTTTAATGTAATAAATTAATCTTTTTAAAAATTTCAAGCAAAATAACTCGATCTAATTGCTATAAATTATAATGGAATTGTATTTAAAGTTAAACACTCCTTCAAGACACGAAACAGAGTGACATTGTCATCTATTTGTTGTAATGCATACATTTTGTGTTATCTATTTCTTAATAAAAAGGCTAATTTAAAATTAGAACGGTCAACTTTACCAATATTAACAAATGTCGCAGTTGCATTTATTTTGACTACAATGAATAAATTTCATTAGTTTTTTAGAATTTCAGTGCGAATCTCGTTAATCCATTCGAGCGCGTCCGTGGAGATCAACAAATAGGAAAGGTCCAAAAATATGTAAAACATCTGTGATAATTTTTATTGATTTAATAAATTCTCGCAACAGTAATACTGCAACAAAAAATGGCCAATGACCAAAGATATTCCAAATTCCATTTGAACGGCAATTATTGCAAAACCAATAAATTATTGTTTTGAAGTACCCATTTGAAGGTAAAAACCCTAAACAAACAATGTACAAAATATCGTGTTTAAAAAACAAATTGAAAAAAAAATTTTGTTGATCTCAGAGTGGACTTGACGTTCTTGGTTTTGTCACGCTTTTTTTAAATTTACTTTTCTCAAAATTGTGCCAAGTGCTTTCCCGCGCTTTTCCTTATCTGACCTCAATTACAAATAAACAATAACTACACATTAAATTTCAGTTTTGCTTATTTAAGTTAAGGATATCTCGACGTTTTATAATAATTATATAAAAATTAACAATCCAATCTGCTAATAACTAATAAAATAATACGTACCATAAGATAGGCGTGATGAATCTTGAGCAGTGATGTAAAACTTATTCCTCCCACTGTACTTCAGAGATATTTATATCAATAGTAATTTTGATTTATTATCTATTATAATTATAAACGTAAATTAAAACAATACTTTCCTTACCTAGGGGTTCGGAAAGTAAAAAGGTACTCCTCAATATACCTCCACTGAAAAAAGAAATACATAAAGCAAAAATCTTCATATTTATTTCTGCATCATAAATACAATGAAATTCTTTTATTGGTTGAAAATCAATAAACCATTAGTAGAATTTTTTTTCAGTGGGCAAGAATGAATAATTAAAAATTAGCAAATTAGATCAAATTTATTATGCCACCACGAATCATTGCTGTAATATTCATTTGAAATGGCTCAGGATTCCCATTCTTAAATGATGTTGGTGAAATGAAACCTTCGCGATAACAAAGGTAGGTACATCCTTTTCTAAATATCTTGTTAACTAAATACAGCTTTTTGTCGGTGAAAATTTAGACGGATAAAAAATTGACTTACCTTTTCAATGCTTAACAACGCAATATGATTTGTTTGTAAGTTTGTAGAAAAGTTTAAATGAAAATAATTATTTGGTGCTAGTTTGATTATTAAACGTAATATAAAAGCAAGCAAAAGCAATTTACTATTACTGGCTTTTATTATAATGAATTAAATTACAAATATGTTACCGACACCGCAGTGTCGCTTTGTACAGCTATTATAATAATATACAAGACACTATAGCTAAATATAGAACAATATTTAAAGTGACTAACACCTAAGAGAATGGTCTACACATCGATTGTGATTGTTCTAAAAACCAATGTCCGTCTTACACGTTCCCTCAATAATGTACATTTTTTTTTAAAAACACAAATTAATTATACTGTATAAAAAATACAAAATAGATTATAAAATACAAGAGTCTTTACAATGGTTAAGGGAAGTGCAAAGCGGAAACTTGGAGGAAAAACCTATCCAACAGTGTAACTAGCTAATATCTTATACAATGGCGTAAAAGCCTCTTTTCTACTTACAAAAATCAACTGCAACTTTGCAAAGCAAGTGTGAAAAATAATAAAAACCAAATCATTTGGTAAAAAAATATAGAGGCACACAAAAGGTTTGTAACTTTATTTTTTTTAAATAAAACACAAAGTAAGGTTTCGTCGACACAAATTAAAAAAATAAAATATAATTATTATGGCTTACAGAACTTTATTATAAAAAAAACCTTTTGACGGTTTCAAAAAAAAAAATTATTTACAAAGTTAGAACCCTGCCGTGTATAAAATGCCCCTTACACAATTGAAAGGAAAACGACATTATTTTTTAAATCAAAATCACAACTTATACGAAAGCAAAAAAAATACTTAAATGTTGTATTAAGTTCCTAATTAAAATAGCATGCAAGTAGCAAATTACACAAAACTACATCATCGTATTGAACAGATCGCATATCCATAAATAAATACAATATACAGTCGAAAACCACAGAGAGCCATAAATATTTTTTTATGAACTTAAGTGATCCCCACCCAGCTACCCAATGCGGTGCAGCATAAATTAATATACTGTAAACACCATATTAAACTTTCCAATTTAGATTACATAGTTTACATATTTAATTACATTATGTGTATCTCCAAAAAACACTAAAAGAAACGTTTTAAATTTTACAATGGTTTTTACACAGATTACTATACATTATACACGAGATATAATTAAAAAAAAAAAAATTAAAACGAATTTACAATTTACAGCTTGTTTAGTTTCTTTACATCAGTCCTAGGTGCCTCTTGCACTTATTGGCATCCCCGTCAATACAATCTGCTTACCCTCAATTGCGATAAAAAATTAAATGAACCGTTAATTTCACAACATAATTCCACTAAACAATAACTTAAGATCCGTTACTTACAATAATTAATTAAATACATAAATATATT
This sequence comes from Podabrus alpinus, assembly GCA_932274525.1. Taxonomy (NCBI): domain Eukaryota; kingdom Metazoa; phylum Arthropoda; class Insecta; order Coleoptera; family Cantharidae; genus Podabrus; species Podabrus alpinus. The sequence continues at coordinate 45,674,627 of OW026451.1, forward strand.
TCGTTTAAAATAAAACAAAATTTGACAATAACCTTGTCAATCACCTATTTACACGTTATCGCAATTTCAAGTAAACAGATTTACAGTAATCCTCAATAGATGTGTGTACACGCATTACGTTCCACAAAATTTTCAATGCAACTTCAAATTTACGTATCACAAAAATTTTAAATCATTTTAACTTTGAAATATATTTCTACAAAATACGCTCACAAAATGTAGCAAATGAGAGTGACGGTGAAACTATATTACATATAATACAAAAAAACGAAGCGAGGGGGGGGAAGAGGGGTGGTATTGTATGTACACATACTAAAGATTAATGGACACACACGATTGTTTGTTTCGGGTTTAACTGCATTGCAAATTTGTATCAAAGTCGAATTTTGTGTGCGCACAAATAAACCCAAAACAAATTATTACGGATTAATGTACATTAAATAACATTCATATAAATGCAATAGTTCGATAATTAAAATACAAATTAAATAAAAGCATCAGACGCTTTGAAACTTTGCTCAAAATTATTTAATTAATCCAATTTGTATTTGTTTGTTTGTAAAATTAAGGTCACGTGATAAATATTTAACAACCCTGTTTTATCAAAATATCGAGATTAAAAATTCTGTACAATTAACTAATTTAAAAATTACAAATGTTACATTTATACTTAGGAAATGTCCTCAGAAAATTGGCTAAACACACGAGTCAAAGAGTTTTGGTGGTAAATTCGCTTGCACAATAGCGTAGTAAAGAGAAAGGGCAAATGGCATGTAAAACAAGTAGTGACACTCACAATTAGATTTAAATTTAAAAAGGGGGAGGGTGGTGCAGAGGGATACAAAGAGAGAGAGAGACTACTAGAAATTTGGATTCGCACGATTTTTAAATGATGTTCAGAAACTATTTCCTGAGGAATGTATCACATTGTTAATCATCTGTAGGATTTTTTGTTTTTTAATACAAATCTTGGGGACACTTAATAACTAAAAAGGTGTTTCAAATGTTAACTTCTATTTACAGCACATTTGTTTGTTTTTTAAAAGTGAAATTACTTTAGGATTTAAAATCGAGATTCGTCAACTTAAATATGTTGTGTTTGTGGTGTGTTCGTGTATGCGAGTGAGTGTTTGTGTGTGCAACAACTGTACATAGATGTGAATGCGTTTTAAATGTAAAAAAAATGGACATGCAGACTACACAATTTTTCATCATTTCAAGATTAAACGATTATTATGGTTGCCTAACTAACCCAATAAATACTTACAAACCAACAATATTCTTCAATTAAATAATACAATGAGTTGCGTAAAAAAAGTAGATTAAATTTTCACGATAAGATGCATGTGACATAAATACAACTATAATACAAGTTATCGTACACGAAGTACAATAATAATCTAATCTAACACTAATTAATAAAAAAAAAGCATATGAAATTACAAAAACATAATTTGAAATTATAAAAAAGAAAAAAATGAAAATAAAATAAAAATACTGAAACCGTGCATGTGTGTTATTAATTAATGTTGTGGAACTTGAAAAATTAACACACAATTGGTCGTAATGTGAAAATTATATTTTTTATGAACATTATAAATTAGTATAATTAAAGCACCCCATTTGTTGCTGGCGGTCCAATGGGGCCGAGCTCTCCTCCGATAGAGCCCAATGATCCGGGAGCCTTCATGAAATATTTTTCTAATTTGGCTATAATGTGTTTACCGTACGTGTATTTGCGTAATGAATTCAAATGTGGTCGGATCTTGTGCATCAATATCTTGCGTTGAGATGGTTCACTTACGTCGATCATTTTCTGTACAACATAGTTCGCGTATTGGTCCTTCATCATGACATGCAGTGCACTACACAAGAACACAATTATATTAATCAAAATAATTTGATATAGAATTTCACTTAATTTTGGCAAGTAATTTTAAAAGGGTAATTAGGTAAAGCAAGAAAAAAATTAATTACTTATTTTTGGAAGGAAGGTAGGCTTCCTTATTGTTAGAGTTTACTTGTATGGTTTTTTCTAAGAATGATATAACAGTTTATGTGGTCCAGTAGAAAGGCAATTCAATGATTGTTCATATCCAGGAATCCTCATAATTGGTTTATAAGGCTGGAGTTTCACTGAAGCCCCTGTAGAGCACTACACCTTTTCCACCAGTAATTCAGAAATCGTCAACTGTTATTCAGATTTGTCAATTGATATTCAGAAATCGTCAACCGTTATTCAGATTTGTCAATTGATATTCAGAAATCGTCAACCGTTATTCAGATTTGTCAATTGCAATTCACGATTTCTTAATATCAGTTGAAAAATCTGAATTACAATTCACAATTTCTGAATATCAGTTGATAAATCTAAATTACAATTCATGATTTCTGAATATCAGTTGACAAATCTGAATTACAATTCACGATTTCTGAACAGCAGGTGAGGTTTTCTGAATTACTGCTGGAAAAGGTGTAGTATTTGAAATACAATTGTATTTAATGCTTGCAATTCCACTATGAAATTTAATCGTTTGTTGTACAATAAATTGCATAGTGGCATAATACCAAACTTTCATTAAGCTGAAAATCCACTTGAGCAAACCATAAAAAATATTTATCAAGAGTTTACTGCTACTTTTGCACAAACGCGAATTTCTAGGTTAATAATGCACAATCCCCACCATTAGATGTTGGAGAACCAGTGAGACTACAAAAATAGACTTGATTGCTCTGTATAAATATTTAAAACTAGCTGTATACCAGGTTTCGCCCCCCCCCCCCGGCCCACAAATAAATTTTTTTAATAATATTGGTTAGAGCGTCTTACGTTTTAAACCTCCATTTGGTATGTTGACGCCTCAATCGTCGCGGAATTATTCGCGAAATCTTTGGGGGCAGCAGCTACAGAAGCTCAATGATGTGGAAACAAGATTTATACATAGCAACAAAGTATTATTTTATTTTGCAGTTTCCAACTTATAATGGTGGAGATTGTGGCTTAATATTAAGCTAGCACCACCACTCTCAAATGGTTGTAATTCACCAAGGATAAAAGTAAAAAAAATTCTTCCAGAGCAACAAATGAACAAACTCACAGTAAATTTATTTTCGTGCAAGTAGGGGTTGAACCTTAATAGCGGTTAATATCAGCATAATAAGATATGTACGTATTTTCAATACACATAATTGAGATACTACCCAGCCCTTGGTATATCGCCCCTTTGTTTAAACATTTTATAATTATTTAAAATACATAAACCTTTTAAGTGTTGAAATTAATATCATTAAAATAAGCTTTCAGCAATGTTTATTATTGCTATAGGCGGCGTTTCAATTTAAGATCGCAGCGCCGTAGTGGTCACTAATGGTATTAATAATGCTGGTACATATTTTATGTTTTCGGATAGTTATGTATTAAATATATTTTTAATTGTATTACGATATGTTTGTGTTTGTTTATTGTAATAATTTGATATAATTATTTTAATTACTTTTTGAATTTGAAATAATTATTTGCAACAACCGAATAGGGTTAGAAAATGTGACATATCCTTGGTAACATACCAACATTGGTAGTTCAAAAATTTTCCGCAAGGTAGCGTATCGCTTATCTTGAAACGCCTATATTGTAATTAGAGAACAGAAAGTAATCACACTTGATTACTTTATCGACCAAATAAAGTAAAATGAAGTAAATATTATGAAAAGTTAAAGCTCTAAAAATTCAATAATTTCAATCAAAAAATGGCAGTTCTAAAAAAATATAATTCAGACAAAATAAACGGAAAATTTTTAGTTCTGGATGATGACCTGTAAATCCAGTTTTCAAAGAGTAGTCCTCAAGTCATATTAAATTTTTGTTGAGTCGATGATGTAAGTGTTTCCTTTTATGAAATTCGTGGAGTTTGAAAACAGTTCATTTGTTGCTGCTTTTCAAATTTCACATAAGGAAATTTACTTCATATCCGCTCTTAAATATAAAATACTATAGGGTAAAACTTACAGTTATTGGCATACATTTTAATTTAATATTAAGGTCTTGTTTTATAAGCGGCCAATAATAATTTCACATAATGACCTTAATATTAAATTAAAATAAGGATGTATGCCAATAATAACTGTCTGAGGGGGGGGGGGGGGGTAATAACCGTACCTTTTACCCTATATTCAAATGTTTTTCGCTTATAAAAAAAATATTTTGATTTTTAATAAATTGTGTAATTAACTGGTTACCTTTTCAAATTCATTTTGATAACATTTCATAATAATATATCCATAAAAATTAATTGATCTCCTAATGCCCCAAAGTAAAAAAAAATTTATTTTAATTGCTAAGAACATTGTTTAGAAAACATCAATTCTTTTTGTCAGTTTCAAATCTGGAGGAGGCTCAAATAATAAAAGAAATTAATAAAAAGAATTCAACTGTTTGAGTTCGGATAGCTGCAAAGCTCATTCAATATTGCATGCTGGTAGCTCTCACTGTTACTGTCTTCATTAATTTTAATTATATTAGTACCATTTTCCTTTTATTCTTTTTGTTAATTTTATTGAAATATTTGTCGATAGTAATTATATTTTAACTTTTCCTTTTCAGATTTCAGTTGGGGTTAATAAGCACACTATATTTTTATTACATTACTTTCTTTTGGAAGATTGAGTACTTCGATTTAAAAGGTTATCCTATTGTACTTTCTAAAAAAGATAAAGAAGTTTTTTTTTCCTTGCAATCTCTAAAGCCCGCATTTCACTATAGCTTCTAGCAGCCGAGCTTCTAGAAGCCCAAAATTTGTAATGCATTGACTCTTATGGAACCAATTTCACCTAGGCTGCAAGAAGCCGGTATCGAATTTCACCAGCCCAGTATCGAATTTCAGCAGCCCAGCTTCTAAAGTAGTCCACGTGGACTAGTGTACGTAATTGGTTAATATTTAGAATAAGGACTTATTATTGGATAATATAAAATGCTCGACACGGAGTAGTGTAGTTGTAATTGGTTAATATTTAGAATGAGGACTTATTATTGGATAATATTTGTATTACGAAAATTCTGTTGGCAGGCATACGTCAGGTCCACGTGGACCCTGATGCAGATGCATTTCTATACCAGGCCGGCTTGTGACGCCGACAGTTGTAAATTTTTACAAGTGAAGCTTCACAAGCCGGCGGTAATTAGATACTTCTAAATATTAGATAATAATATGTGTTGTAAAGTTATTACTAATAATAATTTATTTATGTAATTGCTAAGCAATATGAAAAAAATGGAATATTGATGTCGAAATTTTTTCGATGCGATTTTTAAATTTTTTGTATATTCCGGGATTTTACGCATTTTTGAATCGAAAAATAAAATTTATCATAGGTAATATTATCCCAAATGAGTAATAATTTTCTTACCTTTCCAATAATAACATCCAGTACCTTCCTTCGACGCCTACTATTTATTTTATACATTCTTGTTGTAGGTGTCAATCATCGTAACACAATTTTTGTTATTCCATGTCATCGTTAATTTTTTACGTTATCACATTTTAATATTCTTTTTGGAACAACAGAATTTTCTGTTTCAAAATTTTATATTCAATTATATCCCACAGTAATAATTTTTATTTTATTTGAAAATTCACATAAACTACCCCTATTATAATTTAAAAATCGCATCGAAAAAATTTCGACATCAATATTCCATTTTTTTCATATTGCTTATCAATTACATAAATAAATTATTATTAGTAATAACTTTACAACACATATTATTATCTAATATTTAGAAGTATCTAATTACCGCCGGCTTGTGAAGCTTCACTTGTAAAAATTTACAACTGTCGGCGTCACAAGCCGGCCTGGTATAGAAATGCATCTGCATCAGGGTCCACGTGGACCTGACGTATGCCTGCCAACAGAATTTTCGTAATACAAATATTATCCAATAATAAGTCCTCATTCTAAATATTAACCAATTACAACTACACTACTCCGTGTCGAGCATTTTATATTATCCAATAATAAGTCCTTATTCTAAATATTAACCAATTACGTACACTAGTCCACGTGGACTACTTTAGAAGCTGGGCTGCTGAAATTCGATACTGGGCTGGTGAAATTCGATACCGGCTTCTTGCAGCCTAGGTGAAATTGGTTCCATAAGAGTCAATGCATTACAAATTTTGGGCTTCTAGAAGCTCGGCTGCTAGAAGCTATAGTGAAATGCGGGCTTAAAGCTACACGTACACATTAGAGTATTTATGTGCACATATTTCGTGTCGTACACCTTTTCTTACACTGCACAGCTTTCGTGCGCGCAAAGATGCTCTAATGTGTACGTAGCTTTAACAGTATTGTGTAAAAGTCTCATGTCGATATTCTTAGTATAGTAGAGTGATATCAATTCAAGCAGACTAAGGCCCGGTTGTTTAGTCTCGAGTTATCTTTTAACCTGGGTTAATTTCCAAAGGAATAATTGTTTCAAGAATTAATTGTATACCTAGAAATTACCTGGGTTAAAAGATAACCTGAGAGTGAACAACTGGGCCTAAGAAATGAGCAATAAATTGGGCAAGTTATGCTCGCATTTTAACTAACAACAAAACATAATAATCTTATTATCTTATATATAATTGCATTAGTTTTAGGAAAGTTTACATAGTGAGAAAAGTCCACTGTATGGAGCACGAAAATATCTAATTTAATTTTAAATACATTTACCTAAAATCAACAATTTTAAAACGGCGTACATGAGTTCTCCAAGTGTAATGGATGAATTGTCTTAAAATATATATTCAGAGAAATAGTAGTTTCGGCCCGACCTGATTTTGTTAATTATTCAAAAATAGTGCAGGAAAAATATAATTTTATGTTTGTTTTAATTTTGTCAACTAAAACGAAAATAGACAAAAAGCTCGGCCATACCAAGCAAATCTATTATAATTTATAATTAATGAAATTGCTTTTTAATTTCGGATCCGCCAAATGGCCAAAATCATGTACGCTATCCAACTGTGCATGAAGAGCTACATTGTAAGCTAAGTCACGTAACTTCTAGAACTATGAATATATTTTAAATTACACTTTATGCTCAAAAATCAATAAAAACGCATTTATAGTTTTGCCGAAATTAATTCACAAAATTTTTACTATGTTGGTCAGAGTAGGATAGGAGATCACAATTTAGCACATTACAAGAAATGTTTCAAATTTTGAATGGTAAACTTTTTTGTAATAAAAATAAGTAACAATCACAGCAAATAAATTAAACAAACCAATTTAAAAAATATTCGCCTGGTTAATTTTGCAAAATTTAATTCGTAGCTGTCTTATCAAAATCTTCTAGTGTAAAATTTTTCTGAACATATTTTTGCAGAATCATAATGAAGTGTATTTTTTGTTATGAATTTTTGTTAAAAAGTACAGCTTTATATTTAAGGATAACATCGATGTATAATTTAATCACAAATTGTACACAAAACAAATTTTATATAGGACAAGTAATTTTCAGATTTTTATTGTGATAAGCATAATAAATCAATAAAATATTGAAAAAATTAAAAACACAACACAAATCTTTAGAAATTTTTGTTAATTTTGTAGAATATGGGTTAACTATATATTGACGAAATTTTTCAAAATTATACATTTATCAAACAAATGACACCCATAAGAAAGCATAAACTTTATCATGATTCTGCAAAATCGAAACATTCAATAAAATTTCATCTTTTAATTTTGTAAAGTAACTTTTTTGGTCATTCCAAATTTTGTATTACAACTTCACTTTTAGCCATTCTAAAATCATTTAAATGATATGAACCTCGATTACAGCTAAGAACTCTCATGCAACATGAAATAACTTTTGTAGTTGCATAGAAAAATGTAACCAACCCTGTCGGCATTACACCAACCCAAAACCATCACAACTTCTACTACCTTATGCCAGAAATCAAAAACACTTCTCTATTCGATTATCGAGATGAAATTATAGGCAAAAATTGCATAACAAATTTTTCTATGGATGGTTTACACTCAAACTAAGAACTTCTGCTAAGCATAATACTTCAAGCTACGTTTCATTATTCTGTAACAGTAAGTTTGAAACTGCAGATTATTCACCAAGAGTGGAATCAAAAGACAAATAGTAATCGCTTGTTCACAATGGACGTAAGTGTAATTATTAATACCTAGTCGTGCCATAAGTTCTGATACTTGTTTGGAAGCCGATTTTAATGATTTTAAAATAAAAATCCTCTATAAAAATTACTACATTTTATTCGGTACATTCTAAGGAATTCAATTTTGTACGATTTATTCGAAATGGTCACCTTTTGCCTTCACAAGGGCCTTTAAACGTCGCGGGCAGTCATCCATTGTGGCACGCACTACTTTTATTGGTATAGATGTTCCAACCTTGATCAAATTCCGTTTTAAGAGCTCAATATTTTTATGGGGTACTTTGCAAGCTTGTTCCTCAAGAACAAACCATAATTTGTAATCCAAAGGGTTCAAGTCAGGACTACCTGAAGGTCAGTCTTCCGCGGCAATAAACTCAGGTAAATTTGTTTGTAGTCATTCGTTGGGTCGTTTTCGCTTTATGCGCTGGTGCAGAATCTCGCTGAAACACCCTATGGTTTTCACGAAATAAGTTGTAATTTAGAGGGTTAACTACGAGCTGTAACATTTTTTGGTATTTTTTCCCCCGTTATTTTTCACGTTTTTTTCCCATTTTCACAAAAAACAGCTGCGTTACTGCTTCATACGACACACCTCACCAAATCATTACTATTGTTGGATAATGGCCATTTTTCACCCCCGAAATTTTTTTAGGGGCTTCATTAGAGCTGTAAGCCTACACAGGATCGTTTTTCATGTTGAATTTTTCTTCGGCTGTGAAAATTTTTTCGTCAGTAAACAAAATATTTTTGTGATCTTCATACGCGTGCCGGTTCAGGAGTCGTTTTGTTCTTTCTTGTCTAATATTTTTTAGAGCAATTGTAAGACGATGTATTGTAATCCTACGATAAGCCCCAAGTTTTAAGTCATCTTTTAACACGCGAGAAATGGTTCTTTTCGAAATTTGAATTTCCTAGCCATAATTTTTTGTTTCCTCAAGGGATTTCTTCTCATTCGCTCGCGAACTGTTTTAATAACTCCAAGAATTCTTAGAGTTCGTGGTCGACCACTTTTTTTTCGGTTATCTACTCCAGAAGTTTCATTCTATCGATGGATAGTTAAAAAGAAAAAAATTTGTAATCCGTAATTTTTTTAAAGAAATTTAAAATTGCACTAGTACTTTTATCATTGTTATGTATAGCAATTACAACAATACGATTATCGTTGACATCCGAATTCATGTTTACTATTTAAGACTTGAATTTCAACTTTCGCCCACTTATATACCTGCAAATGATCTTTCCAAAAATACCATTAGCAACCCCCATCCCTTAATCTTCATAGTAAAAATGAACGGTGCTTTGTTAGTACAGAACTTATGGCACGACTAGGTATATTAAGTTTATATAAAGCATAATTTTAATACATAAGTTAAAATAGTTTCAACTTTACCAGTTTATTAGCTGCTTTAGAGCTTTATTGTAGGCTTTCCAGTTCAAACAAAAAGCTTTAGTCGCTTTAGTTATTCATCAAGTGGTCATAATGTTATGCTACACTAGTTTAATTCGCCTGTTGCACTAATACCCCTATTGTGAAGTACGAACAGGAATTTAGTTTATATTTGAAATGCATTGTTTTTTGAAAAGCTCAAGTCCTAGTAACTTCCACTCAAGTTAATCTATTTTCCATTTTGGAGAAAAAAATATATATAACACAATTTTTGTCCATAATTTCATGCCTTATAATATTGATCAGAATTCTCCTTGTTGCAAAGTGGAACAAACTCTTTACAAAAATTTAAAAAATGTTTGTAACTATTTCTTCGGCATGGCAGTTAATCTCATTTCAAAGTAAATGGGAATCTCACAATGTTATTTACACCAAAACATAAAGTAATTACCGCTTTTTCCTAATTACTTTAAAATGTACTTGCTCTGGAGAATTAAATTTACATATTATGTAGGAGTGAAAAGATGTGTCCCAGAATTCCCTGAACGTGTTGAAATGTAAAATTTATTAAAATAATTACGTACATAAACCAACTAATCATGTAATTAGTTTACACAAGCAATTTCTATTTATAATATGATGAGATCAATTTCCCACTAATTGTGAATAATAAATAAGTTCTAATTATTAAATTTAAAAAGTAGGTTGAAGTGAGGTTGACTTGTGATTTACTTAAGAAAGCTAAAATTTCGAGTGAGTGACACATGAAAAAAAAATAGAAAATTCACTTACTTATCGTTAAATTGGCACACTTCCTCGATAAGAAAACTTCTTTCTGTTCTGGTCGAATGTGTTACGCACTTCTCCACAACATTGCTTGCAAATTTGTGTTGACTCAGCACCAAAACTTTTCCCCTGACGGCATTTATTAATTGTGACTTGTCTTCTTGTTTACCGTGCTCTGAAAAATTCAAAGTTCTTTTATTACCTACGTTTATTGCAAAATGTGCAAAACTTACCCAATACATGTTGGATGACATAATTACCAAACTGATCTTGGATTAACTGTTCTGTATGAGAATGAAGTTCATTTAAAATTGACGAAGTCTGTTCTGGAGTACAATGTTCAAGAATGCGCTGTATAACCCGGCAACCGTAAGGATGTGTCGACAAAGTATAAACTTGACCAGCAAATGATGATATAACAAACTGTAACAACGTACAAATTAACGTCAAGTTAAAATCGTAACTATATTTCTTACCTGTAAAGCTGAAGGATCGACGCATTCTATACATTTTTGCACAACATGATTACCATTTTGATCCTTAACACATTTCAAAACGTGACCATCAAGTTCTTTAACAATTTCTTGTTGCTGATCTGCTGGAATGGATTCGAGAGCTTTCTGAATGACACGGCACCCATACATCTGCAACGCCAATGGTAAAACATGGCCACGCACTTTTTGTGCCAAAGTAGTCTTTTGTTCGGCTGTACCAAATTCGAAAAATTTTTGGATAACATAATTTCCAAATACATCAGTCATTAAATTATAAGCAGAAGATAATATCTCGTTAAACACCATTTGCTTTTCGGCACTAGTGGCCCTTTCTAATTTCTGTTGTATAAATCGAGATCCATGCTGATCTTGAGAAAACTCCACAATGTGGTTAGCCAAATCTCTGTAGAAAATCATAACAGTTAAAAACAATTTTTTTAATTAGACAGGCAAGTTTACCTCAATTGTAAATTGGGATAACGATTATTTCTGAAATCTTCGAGCAATCGTGACCTCCCCTGCGAGCCCTTATCTAAAGCACTGGCTACTGTCGTTAATGATGAATTCATTTTGGTGAATAGAGAATTGGTGGAACCAAACATGGCATTGGTAGATAATCCAGCAGCGGCAACTGAACTTCTGTACTTGGCTTCTGCTCCCGGAGCGGCAGAAAGCACCCGAGAATTAACTAGTCCACCTAATTGTAACGGTGCAGCAGGTGGTGGCGTTAAACTGCCGGTTAGTGGACTGGGACTACTTCCTAAACCATAGGATGCCGGCCATTTAGGTCTGTAATCCAACGATGGAGAAAATGCAGAGGTATTTCTATCAAAAGAGTCGCGACGTCCTGTAGTTGTTGTAGTCAATCCCAAACCTAATTATAAACTTGTTAGTCAATTTATTTGAAACTACGGAAAATATTTACAAGACAATTTAAAAAATGGTGCAGTAAACAAAAGCAATTTATTTTATCTAGCAAAATCTGAGACTTAAAAATAGCTCTTACATTAAACATTTAAATCTGTTTTGAAAATATTAGAATAAATTGTCCCTCACTTTAAATTTCCATACAAAAACAAAACAATAAGCAATAAAAACACCAGTGATACAGTATAAAATTTTCTATTAGAAATAAAATAACAAGTAATTACGGATCCTTATTCAAAGCTGTTATAGAGGGTGGCGCCATTGCTATTAGGTAAGAAAATAACCAGTCTGTTGTCAACAACAAATTTTTCGAACACACTTGAACGATTCGAGATACCAATAGTAGTGGCTTCCCTTTAAGGAAATATTTTGCTGTTGGAGTCCGCATTTGCAGTCAAATAATACTTGTGTTTTTTGTTCATGTGCACATTCATATTGTGGCAAAGTCGAATTCCACTTACAAGCAACTTATAGCATAATATTAGTTTAATAGTGAAATTATAAAAATAATTTGTTTCCAAGTAAATTCACAATAATTTATGTTCTTTCATAGAGTAGTAACATACAAACTCTCTCATTTTAAATTTAACCACCCAGGGCAGAGGCATCCCCTATGGTCACTACCACTTTGCTCTAATTAGTGGAATAATAGTGAAATTAATGTTGATAAATTGTCATTGGGAAGTAAGAATAGTATCACAATTTAAAACAATATTTTCGGGAGAATCAAGTAGATGCTTTTGAGAAGATATAATTTTTGTTTCATGTTAAAATACAAGAACTTTTTCATTTACAAAATTTAAATTTGTTACTTATTTAATTTGCATCGAATTTTTATAAACGATTTCTTTCTTGAAATAGGAGACTTAAAAGTGTAATGTCACTCATCAAAATATTTTTTATCAACCCATACATTTTTTCTAATAGGAAAACAATCAAGAAGTTCTTGAAGTGGCCAAAAGTGATGCCTCTGTCCTATGTATTTTTACATACTCAATTTCTTTACTTTTAATTTAATTTTTCATTACATGGTCTATTTGAATAGTCACATGAGGTTTCCTATTTATCAAGGAGTGTTTTTACTATACCCTCAAAACTTCAAATTGAAAGTAATCAATTTAAAATTGATTTTTGCAACGTTCTAAGTCTTCCGATTTCCCTGTCTGTGCTCGTTGCGTATTCATGGGACCTACAGCTAAACATGGATTCCGAACCAGGGGGATTGACAATAATACATGTATGTGTGTTATTTAGTGTACTTCTTAATCAATTGTTTAACCTAATTTGACAAATGATTGTGAAGGTATAGTGGCAGTTTAGTCAAAATTTTAGTAGCTAGAACATGAGAGAAGAAGTACATGACAGGACCTCTTGTAATATTTAATATTAATTAAATAGCAGAAGTTGGTAAAAATGATGATAGATCAACATTGACAGAATTCAATTTAATCTAATCTTAAAGAGGAACACACCAACTGGTTTCAGCGGTTTTTATCAATTTTCATTATAGGTGTAGGTCTTGATTAGTACTTCGATGGATACAAATTATATGAAGGCACTTTGTAGCCAATTTTCTAGTACATAAATCATTTTTTTAAAATTCATGTGTTCATAATATTGTTTATAATAAGGTTGTAGTTCAAGAATTAAATTAATATAATACGTTATTGCTAATAATTAATGTACATTACTTCATACAAATCTATTGAAAAAGTAACTAAATGAATAAATTCAATCGATAATACATGACAACGTTTGCAAAATTCAATATTTTTATTATAAAATAAAATATAAATAATTACAATATCGTAGTTCTTTCCATAACATAATCAAATTACAATTTTATTTAGTAAAATAAGAATTAAAAAATTAAATTAAATTAAAAAAAGCAATCTACGGTAATGAAAATACCAAACTGCATATTTTTTTTTAAAAAATGATTATTGCTAAACAAATAATAATTTCCATAATTTTGATACACTTGTAATTCGAATGGCGTAAAATTAAAAAAAGAAGTAATAAAGTTAGAACCAAGATTCGATCTCCAAACCCCTTCCTTAATAGGTGGTTTCATTACCATCTGAACTACAACCTTGTTATAAACAATATACTGTTATAGCTATTATATAACTCTATAGCTATTATGGACACATGAATTATTTAAAATTGATTTACTCAAAATAGGCTACAAAGTGCATCCTATAATTTGCTTTGTAATTTTCCCAATTTTTAAATGAAGGAATTATGTTTTAAAATTAATATTAATTATTTTTGGTATACTGGTAGTACATAGGCAGGAGTGGAAGTACTGTTATCAGTACTGGAACAGTACAGTGGTATGACATTCTCAGACAAACAGAACTGGAAAGAAGTAGAAATATTAATGCCAGTCCTGTCAAATTTGGCAGTAGGTGTACAAATATTGTGAAACATCCCTCTCTATTTTTATAAAATTTGGAAAAGCCACTTTTAAGATACTACTTGTAAAATAATTCCATTGCTTTTAACCTTTTTATAGACAATAATAATATAAAGCAGTTGAGAGTACCAAAATTCGGTTTGGTAAATGCATTCTCCTACAGATCGACTTGTGTAAAAAAAGAGGTCTCAGGTGATAATAGCTTAAGAACTTTTGAAATAGGCTATAATTATAAATAAGTTCCAACCTAAAAATTTTCGGCATCTGATACAATATTTGAATTGTCTGATAAGAATGTTACACCTACTAAGCCAAAAACTGATTTAATTATTATGTCGCATCGTCATAATATCTGCTATACTGTAACCATCAAGACACTACCCAATGTTATGATTATCTTATGACTATTGCAAGGAATTACTATACCTATTTCAATGAAGTAAATATAGTAATTTTCATTTATACAAATTATTCTTTTATTTCACTATTAAAGATGCTATGAAAGAATTCGTGGACCAAGCTAAATATTTATATGTAAACACTAAAGCATTGCATTATTATCACAGCTCACATGCACTCTCAGGAATGTCTGTTAAAAATAGTAGCGGTAACCAATAAACAAAGCTGGATGAAAAAATTGAACCGTTGAATGACTGCGATGATACTGCAATGCCTTAATACTTTGTAAAGCCTTCAGCACCATTTAAAAAATAAGCACAATGAGTGATTTGCAAAATGAATTAGTAAATGTAATTACCTGAGGGTAGGGAGGTAGTTGTAGCAGGAGAACCTATATTTCCAAGAGAGGAGCTGCCAAAAGGAGCAGAAGGTGGTGCGTGCAGTGTCGGAAATAGACCAGAACCTACCCCTTGGGCTACACCTACCCACACCAACCGTAAGTTAGTAAACAACAATCACACAACGTCGATCAACGATCAAAACAATCGAGAACTTCAAAAATGGTACCGTGATAGATGGGAAAATTTAAGAAGTTATCCCACTCCCTTTGCCAAATGCAAGTTTCATTAATTTGTTGAATTATAGAAAAGTTTTGATCGCCAAACGGCGACAATTTTGTTTTATTTACAAAATAAAGCCAACGGCACAAAAAAGCCCCTTTTTAATTCTCAATTAAACGCTAAATTAACAAAATTCAATGTATTTTGTACACACAAAAAGCAGTTTTTAAAATACTTTACAATTATTAGCGCCAAGAATTAATTAAAACTTTATGTACAATCGTAAAGGTATGATTTATGATCAATTATCCAAATTGATTACGTACCTCCAAGAGAGCCACCATTCACAGAAGTGTTTACAGTTCCTCCATATAAACTTTGAGGTGTATTCGAGTATAATGAAGCACCTGCCGGCGTTTGTCGGTTGGTCTGAGGTTGTACCAAAACAGGAGCTGGACTAACAAGGCGCATAGGTGTACCGTTACGCATTGCAGCTCCTTGTGCCATGAGAATAGGTGCATTTTGATCGTAATATGGAAGTATGTATCCACCTTGTACTTGTTGCTGTGAATAAAAACAAAATAAAATTATTAACCACATTGATCAACGGCGGATTCAGAACAATGAATAAGGAGGAATTGTTTTTCTTTCATTGGTAATATTAAAATAAATATTATTATTACCTGAACTTGCTGTTGAGCTTCAGTGCCATTTGGTGTAAGTGGTCGTCTGGCTCCATTGCTGGCATTCTGTTGAATAAGGTTAGCTGGAGCAGGATAGACCCAAGGACCGACGCCGTAATATTGTGGAACTCCGGCGGTTATTAAGTAGGGTTCTTGTTGAGGATTTAAAACGTAGGGTGCTTGAGGGAAAGCAGCTTGCTGTTGTTGTGCAAGGTACTGTTGTTGCTGTTGCAGAAGCTGTAGTTGTGCAGCACTTGGATTTGCCGCGGCAGCAGCTTGTGTTTGTTGTGAACGGAATAACTGCTATAAAACAAATTTCATATTAGAAAATGGTGTGCTTATTACATTTTAAATATGTGGGTGAATAATTTAGAAGCCTTGGAAGTTATTATTGGCAAACTTTATTTTTATTATGAATTCCATTTCTTGAAATTCACATAATTTTTCAATATATATTTTAGAAGGAAGTTTTTCTCTCCGTTGCAACAATGAAATCTTTCAAACAATATTTCCGAGTTTTGATTCAAAGTCAAGTATCGTCCTTTGCGAGCAAGTCTTTTCAGAAACATAACAAAACCTTTTTTTAAATTATCTTGCAGATTTTTACACAATGGTTAGCTTATTTTAAGATACAAATTAAAATTAATGAAGAATCATTTTGAAAATTCTCCATTAATTAAAAGTTACTGTCTTCATTTGAACAATTTAAAATATTGAGATAAACTCATTACAAATTGTCGATTATTTTTCACAACAAAGATCATTTAAAAAATAACGGTAATGTTTTTTTTTATTTCAAGTACCTACATAATATTATAAGAAAATAATTGTTCACGAAAATATCTAGGTTCATTAGACTGCCATCAAGGCTCTTCATTAAAGACATGATAAAACAAGAATGCGGTGCGTTATTACATTTGTAATCTATTGTACTTACAAAGACCGTACCTACGTATTTAATCAAAAGAAAATTTTAAAGTCATGCCTAGTTTCCATTTAATTAGCGGGTAAGTACAAATTTGAACAATACATCTCTTTCCCAACTAAAGTTGTCGCGCTACATACACCGTTAATTTACAAACCAAGCAAGAGTTAAAAAAACAATTCCAACAAAAAATTTCATAACTTGAAGGCAGAGACAAAAACTGCACGAGCTTTGCTCGGTGCATTCGAGTTTACCTCAATATAGCAAATTGAAACTCCATCAATTTAAAAGCACTTTCGTGGAGAACACAAAAACGACCATGTCGATCAACTCCACATAAAATAAAAACCTCTTTATTCGGTATTTTGTAAGTAATAAAGTAGATCTTGCAGTATTAAAATCCCACAATTAAATGACAAGAGATGCGGAAGTATGTATGTACCATTCGCAGAGCATGGTTTGAGTCGTGGATCTTAAAATTGTACTCCAAAGAAGTGGTTTCTTTGTAGATATACTCGACATTTAAGGAAGAATCGCATGCGGCGCCCTGGTGTAATACATAATTCTACATTGTAATATTCAAAAGCAAAAAACTTGTAGTGTTAATAAAACTTGAGTCGAACTAAAAATATAGTCGAATGTTTTAACCGCAATACAAATAAAATCATCAATTAACATGGGGACAAAGCTTTTGAAAAGCTAATATCATCCTATCCTATGTCAATAATGTTTACCTCTACAATACCAAAGCACAGACTGTTGGAAACACACTTGACAAGCTAGGAAAGTGTAATATAAACAAGAATTTTCAGCACGATTGATTTTCAAGGATAGAGAATAATTCATCTTTCCGACTATACGGTCACCGCCCTGTCGTCTGAAAAGCTTCCAAGCGTACCATATACGATTACTCACGTGAAGATCGCAAAATATGAAATTTGATAAGAATTTCTTTAATAAAAATGGTAAAAGCTCTTTAGTACATACATAGTTGAAATCTAATTCTTTCCCAAAGAAATAAACGAAAAATTACTACTCAAAAAATAGTAAAACCACGCGTAACTCGTCGATAAAATTCTCGACTGGATAATACAATCTCGTTCGACCAAATTAATTACACTCGTAATAGTATGTGAATGTAATCAACATAAAATCATCATTAACATTTTAATAATTGTTACCACAATTTTCTATTAATGAATCATTTATTTGCATGCAGCAGTGTTTTTGACTGTGAAAAAATTGTTGGAATACATGCACGAAATAACGGTATTCAAACTTGTAGAAGCCAACGACTTGATATGGCAATTATACAATATTTTAAGTAGCGGTAGTTTTTTAATAACCCCATTAAACATTTAATAAGACGGCAAATTACTTAAATGTAGTTTTCTCAACTTTGAAAAAATCATGATCAACGATCACAATTAGACAAAATATGATGTGACATTAGTCAATAGGGACAGTAATTATAAATTACTCAACCAATGTCTCTGAACGATACAAGGTTGAAACTGGTTTTCGCAGTTTAGCTAAAAACTTTGTTCAATGGGTCATTCATTTTTCGGTGATGATTCGACAGACAGTCATTTAACATTATAACCAAATATGATCAGTTACCAATACAAAACTGTGTCAATTTTTAATTTAACAAAAAAATCGTTGCTCTTTTCGTAGAAGTTGAAAAATTTCAGTAAATCTATAAATAAGCCATTATAATCAAACTTTCGAAGTTATCAAAACAAATAATATTAATAAAAACTACTTCTATATGCTGAGTAATGGTAGAAAAAACGTCAAAATCGGTAAAAACGTTTAACAAAAAATTCCTGACCAAACTAGCTTTCTTGTATGTATCATAATTTTATTACACGTTTTCTTTTTGAAAACCTACAATTAATGGCATTAATAAATTTAAAAAAAAATTAATGATCCAAAAAATTCAAGCAATTTTACTTGAAGATGGATCGTGTGGATATTAAAGGAATTAAAGAACCGTTTTTATATTTTGTTTAGTATAACAAATTTTTTGCAAAGTTTAAAATCTAAGCAATCTCATCGTTCTTGTGTCTACGTGATTCGCTTTGTTGTCAGATGCTCAGATGTAATTCGCCTCTTAAGAAGAAACATCAAATAAAATTATAGTCTTGGCAAATCAATTCTTGACTGGATAATTAAGTTAATTTCGTTGAGCGAATAATCAGTATAACAATAATTTCAAATCTTAACTTTCAATCGGAGAGCAAATCGATTATCTGATCAATCAAATCGATTAGGAATGTGATTACTTTTTAGATTTCAAGTTGTCTGTTGACAAAGATACTTTTAGCTCACCAAGAAATCTTTGTTGTGGAAAACTAAATAAGAAATAACCCTACCACCTGGTTGATAGATGAACTCTCATGAACTTCACAAAGAATAAGCATGATTAAGTAAAGAAAGGAGTAACGACCCGACTCCGTTAGTCGATCGTGCGGTGCCCCACTTAAGTATTTCCTTCTTGGAGAGGACCTAACTGATAGAAGAATAGTTTCTTTGGAAAAAATTGCTGATAATGTGGCCCGACATCGTGTCACGTCGTTTGTTACTGAATCCAACAAAAAATTAAGAAACACTTTGGCGTAAAGAAAATAAACGAACCAAACCCGGACCTGGGTTTGAGATAATAAGGTACGCAGGATACCTTTGCAAAATTCAAGGGGTTTACTTATTCAATTTGGGAAAACGATATGTCAGCAATTTACAAGTGGTAGAGCTTCTGATGAAAATTTGATGTAACAAGCTCTTTGCATTAGGATACCTTTTCCAAACACTTTAATGGTTTTATTTATTCTTCTAAATAATGAAACAAAGAGTTTCCTCTGTCAGTTGCCAACATCTAGGCAATTTTTCATCTGCGTTGACATACATCTCTTCGCGAACAGTTAGATTTTATTCGTTTTTGATGATGATGACGTCTCGAAAGAAACAATGTTTAAAAACACGAGTACATTGTAATAAAGTAACTCATGTGAATTTACTTAAAAAAAACATCTTTCCTTTCAGCACGCGACGAGGTCAAAGCACTTAAAAGCTTTTTCACAAGTTCAATATTAACATTTCCATATAAATTTACCCTATTGACTTCTAAATTTCAGACCAATTATGTAAGACATCGAATATTTTCTTGATGTACAGTAAGTTACGAATTCAACAATTGAATGTAACGACAAAACAATGTACTATTAAACTTTTGTAAGATTCTTAAGTGCAGAGAAAATGTTAGCACTTGAAAAAGTATAAGAGAAACATGTTTCTTTGATCCTTTTACAAGTAGTTACGTACCTTTCAACAACAGTTGCGCTCGTTTTACTATTCCAACACACGGATGGAAAAATAACAACTGGGGAGTTTTCTCTCATCAGGATGTTTCGCATTCCATCCGTGTTTGCAACCGAGATAACTTAATGGCATTAAGTGAAAACTCAAACAATGAAATGTTTTAGGAATTACAACCTGATTTATTAATCCAAAATCTTAATTTTCTAAATTTCATATCGAAATTATGATCATATTACATAAATAATAATAAGTAAATTATTATCCTATTTTGAGTTGTAGATATCCTAAATTTTCTTCATTAATCATAAACAGATTAACTGTTCAAAAGGTAATTTCAAATGAGTTATCATTTAATTCTACGTAAATCGAACAAAACAATTTCAACCAACTAAAAGTTAAAAGGCCAATTTTACTGGCATTTAATACAGAAATATTCCAAATTATTAATGAAATGCCTAACCAACTTTTACGAATTATATAAATTCAAGTTTTTCAATAACATAAGAACATTTAAAAAGTACATTAACCTCGCGATTAAATCTGTCTTAACGTATATCCTTCCGGTGTTAATAAATTTACAAGCGGTTAATGAATGCAGTTTAGATTTAAAAAAGAACTGGCAAAATATTCAACTCGAGATACGAGGGAAGTTCAAATTTCACCTGAACTTTATTTTATACAACTAAAATTATTAAGATATTTGAAATTGTAATACAGATTGTAGGTATTATTTCTCAATATTAACCCTAACTTGCAAATTCCAGTGGCAAAAATCTCGCGATTGATGACGGAACCAAGTTTACATTCATTCAATCACCTCCTCATTAGCTGCATTTATTGTTTTCCTTTCTGTGAGAAAATGAACGTGCACTTGACCCTGAGCCTCCCAAAACTCAGTTGCTAGTACTTTTTCAACAGAACGTTAAGTTTCGAGTTTCTTGCTTGGGTGGAGGTGAATGTGGATTACGCAATTCCATGCTGGCCAACTTGCCGTGTGGAATGTAGTAGTTAACCCAGCTTTCATATTATTATAGTGATAAAGTATCCTCTCTTCCCTGTTCAAAGCGTTGCAGTCGATACTTCAAGCCGCTTGCAACTGTTCAGATGGAAGTATTTTAGTGATCCATCACGCACTAAATTGACTGAAGAGTAAATTTGTTAATTGTGGATCAATAAATATTTATTATTATGTACTGTTTCGGCCAATTCACGCACATATGTATATAGCGATTATTTCAAACAAGATCCATCAACTAGTTGGCTATTAATTGGGGTTAGTCCAGTGCTAGTGGCAGGTCGAACACGGGGTGGAATGTGAATCCTTGAACGATTTTCACTATTCAAACACTGAACTACGCAATAAGTGCTTTTCTCTCAACTGTGCCTGTGAATCTCGGCCGCTTTTCCATCTTCATTAACAAAAACATCTTATTACTTGAGCTCGTTATTTACAGGCTGAAAAAAATTAAGTTCAGGTCAAATTTGAACTTCCCTCATAATAATTCACACACAACTATAATATATTCTGGAAAAAAGTTAATGGAGAATAATGCATTGTTGTAATAAAGGATATTTCAATATTTGTATAGTTAACAGAATCGACAACAACCGACTTACTTTTATCGTTTTGAAAGAATGGATCATTGATTTCTCATAAAAAACCTATCTGGATAACATTCTTGTCAAGACAATCAGATCTTTTGAATTTACTGCTTGGTAATAAAGCTTAGGTGTAAAAATTTATCTTGGGCGCAAGAAAATGCATATTTGACCTTACATCACAATCCATTCTAAATTAAATTTATTATGATCTATATAAATGCCCGTATAAATCAAGAATCATCTCCGGCCTTTGATATTCCAACCTCTCTGTATTCGTTCCGACGATCTACAGATCTACACACTTCGCGACCGCTCATCTACAGAGGCATTTAGTTTTTATATTACTGTTGAGACGCAACAGGAACGAGAAATTTCGAGTTCGATCCGCAATAAATTATTCTAGAAAGTATATTTATTTACATGTGCATACTATGTATGTAAGATTAACGGTTCCACTTTTAAAATTTAATATTCATTCGCAAACTTGAAATAAGTTTTAATAAAAAGGCAAATTCCGAAGAACAAACCTACTAAATAATAGTAAATATTAATAGGTTCGTTGGCAATATATAGAAAAATGACAGCGATTCTCACGGTAGTTAAATCGAGATTTCTCATGAATATTGCAAGATCATAAACCAAGAAAATCTAACAAAATGAAACAAATCACATTTAATGCGAAAGACATTCTTTCTGCTGCCCAGAAATTAATAAAATATTTCTAAAATGTCAAAAAATTAAATGAAATTTTAACACGAACTAATACGAACAAATCAACCAAAAGAAAATTTAATAAAATTGCCGAGAATCGATGATACCTCGTGAATATTTATTATTTTCGAATCCTTTTTCGATGTGAAATAATATTTCATATTAAGAGTAAAATTAATTCATAATCGATAACGGTCTATATGTATTTGAACATGTTGTCCAAATTTTAAAACGGTACTTGAATCACGACACGAGTGATAAAATTTAAATAAAATTTTATTCAACCCCACAAATCAGTATCATTTGGCTATCGCGAAGTTATTCAAATGCCATAATTTACATCTACATCCATTTCTTTTCTTTTGAGAATTTAAATAAAATGCAAACAATGTTCTAACAGAAAAGAGAGAAAGCTAAAATCTGTTTCATAAAACAAGAGTGGCAGTGTGAGAAAGTAAATTAACAATATTTGTGTTGTTATCATTACAAAATCGATATGAAACAGAATTATGAATAAAACTATAATAGAACCTTTTCTGTTATTTAGAACATTTCGAAATGCAAGAATATTCAATATATTGAAAAATAAATAACCCACAATATTGTGCAATTTTGATGTTACGTTCATTGCCACGATATTGAGAAATTTATTACATATCGTAGAGAAAGATCACAAATCCCTTAATCTTCTTAAAGCTTAGCTACATAAATTAAATTCGTTAAAATAAGTATATGAACGTGCTTTCGAACAGAGCAGAAAATAAAGAAAATCGTAAATACACGAAAAATTATTTACATATTTAATGAATATTTGATGATGGTTAATGGTGTAAACACTAAATGATAAACCAATAACAACATAACCCGCAATATTCCACAGGCTATTATTGAGATAAAAACTGATACTGTTGAAGAAGCAGCAATCATTCCATTGAATATTATTTGTTTATTACAACGGCATATTTTCATGTGATTACTATTTTAATAAAGAAAAAACCAGTAATACTACATCAGATCTTCTAAAAGAGGAAGTTCGTGTCACCAAGTTGGATTTTCCTCATAAAAATTAAGATTTCGAAAAACACTATTAGCCCTAGTTGAAAAATTTATTTGATGACAAATGAATCGGGCATACGAGGGATGTACGGTATTCAGTTGATAATGGGAGCGACTCCGAATTAGAGTCCGATTCCGAAATAGAGTGACGTCATCCTGGATCTCCTCCACGAAAACCTAGTATCCAGGATTCAGTGTTCAATCCGACCGGCCGAGAATGTACTTCCTCGAAGCCCACACGTAAATTAATTAAAAATGTACATTGCTTTCAAGTTTCAAGTCAGTTCTTCAAACACCCGTTCAAGGGAGTAAGGCGAGCTTAACTCGCAAAATATCCAACAATACTGTTGAGCTTAAGATTCAGTGAGCAAAATAATGGCCACAATCATTTGGGATGTCGAAGGAAGGTTATCGTGAACTCCTCGACTGAACAGTCAAAATTAAGGTATAAGGGTCGACAGTCATATCCAAAGTTTCACAAAACTATTTTCGATTTTTTACTTAATTTTTATATAAAATTAAAACCAATTAAAATTAATAAAATTAAAATAAAATTGCAATAAATTGAATATATTTCTCTATTATTTTTAGAAAAAAGGACATTGTTATAATTTCAGATAATGAATCGTTTATGGTTTACTAATTTTAAAATTTTTTAATTTTCTTTGCATAAAATAAAGCTGATCGAGATTTTATAAATTACTCCGCTATTATTACGTTACATAAAGATTCGGACAGTAAGCGAATTTATCCGCTATTTTTATTTAAAAGTACGAAGTTGCATTTTTTGCATACTGCAAAGTGTAGTTGACAAAGACAATGAAGTACACGTAATGAAACCCTATGAATTGTATGAAAAATTTAAAAAAATTACAACTGTAGTGCCCCTAAATTGGTTAGTGAAGTTTAAAAACAAATAGGGAAATAAGTCCATGCTGAAAATATCCGACAAGTCCTTAAAAAAATGGATATAGCGCCAGAATTGCACGGAAGACGCCCTTTATTAATGAGATCCACAGAAAGAAGCATTTAACTTTAGCAAAAGAGTTCATAAATAAAGAAGGTTTTTTGTAGAAAGGTTATGTCTGTCTATGAAAGCAAATATAACGTTTACAATTCAGATGGTCGTATAATAGATGGCGTAAGCCAAATAAAGGCCTAAAAATTAAAAAATTCCCAATCCCCAGACTCGAACTCTATTGGGAATTTATGGGACCAGTTGGATCGTAAAATTCGATTAAATCCTATTAATTTAAAACTAGAACTAAAAGAAATCCTTCGGCAGGAATGAAGTCTCGTCAGTCAAGATTATTTAAAAAATATGCCTAAATTTTTGGAGAATGTTATAAAACAAGAAGGCACACATAATATTAAAAATTATATTTTATATAAATATTTGATGATATGAAGACCTTTTTATAAAAGTGGCCTAATGTTTATGTAACTTTATAATAGTGTGTTGTTTCTTCATGTGGTAATTAATTTTGTTTCTAAATACATTTTTCGAATTATTTTTTTGGTTTAGGTCTTCTTTTTTTAAACCATCTTTTTTTAAATAATTGAGATATATTCAATTTATTGCAAATTTATATGGTGTCGGAATCTTGATGTCATAGTAAATGCAAGTTTTTTGAAATAAACTTAATGGTACAAAATTATGAACAAAATCCGTCCTTGTCAGATACATTTGTTTATGGCTCCACATTTTCTAACCCCCTTCTTTGAGTTGCCACATGTTAAATTTTTTAAAGAAGTCATAAGCACGTCGAAGATCTTTTAAATCAATAAATTAAATTTTTTATTGTCCCTTATTTATTTATTTCTCCCGAAGACGTAGGAAGGTTGCAACAGCCGATGTATACATTTACTTATAAGCTTATTTATTGGGGTCTGAAAAATATTACTACATTTTTATTAATTCAAATGTAATCTTGTCCCGCCCGATCCAGAAAGTTTGGTGACATTAATGATTAATTGCAATACATTGTATTCCTGCTGAATCCTAAATTAATAATTATATATTGTGTACATGCAGTATATTTCTTTGTTTTCATTTAATCGCATATTATCCACATTTCAGCAATATTACAGCATAATTATATCGACTAATTTTAACCGCACATAAAAAACTTTTATTGATGTTTTTTAACTCATATAAATCCGGACTCGATTGATGACTTACTAGTACAGTAGACGCCGATTATTATGATCACGGATAATGAACTCAATCGGGTATTGAGATCACTTTTGCGAAGAACTGGCCGGCCGTATATGACTGCATAGAAGAATCATCGTGTATAGTGATCAAAATTCGGTTTATGCAATCAAATTTTTGTTAAAATGCTTCAAATGTAGTTTTCACACGTATTATAAATTTGAACGTAAGCAATTTACCCCGCGAAAATTATAGACAAACAACATCCGATGACAGGTTTTTAATCCCATTAAAGGAAAGTTCTTCTATTTTTCAAAATTTTAATTTTTATATTTAAATAATGTTTCAACAAAATAAAAATAATTTTTGACTTTTAATGGTTTTTCGTTTATTCCCCGGTTTATTCGTATCATCGGTTATTGTGATCAAAAAACCCCGAGTCCCGATGTGATCGCATTAAGCAGCGTCTACTGTATTACGAAAATGCCGACAAGGAGTATTAAGAAAAATTTGGTTGTAAAGGAAGTGCAAAAGCAAAAAATAACACTTCCTTAATATACCGCAGACGTTTAACAAAATATATAATTACAGTTTCGATTGTACGAATAATTGCATTTACCGTTCACGTAACTGAACCCCTACTGTATTATACAAAATGAATTATTAATAGTTTATATTTAGAAAAGAGGAAAATTATCTCGCATAATTCTCTTGATCAAGAAAACATGCTTCGATTTAAAAGAATTATATTGTCATGAACGCAATTGTGACGTTGGATTTGAAGTTAGGAAGAAGCATCCATCCTACTCCTTTGACATAACTCCATATAAAATGTGATTTATATAAATTTTCAAACCTAAAAAGTATTTTGAAAATAAAATCTAAGCAGGATGAAGCTGTTATGACAGCAGAGCAGGAATTCTTTTTATTTTTCAGAATGGTGTTACGTATCATGTATAATGTTGTATTCTAAGCTCAAGACAATAAATACTGAAAATCCCTCGTAGCACGAAAATCCCTAATTCGACAAAATTAATATAACAAGGTTTCCATACAAATTGAGATATCACCAAATTATAAAAATTTTATCCCTATTTTAATCTCTGTCAACCTTTGTTTAGCAAAAAAATTCAATTACTTTCAATTGAAACTCCCAGAAGATTATCCATTATACATTTCATAATATTAACATTTGATCTTCAGAATTTAATGTGTGACCCAAAATTGACGCAATATCCGTTAAGATATAAAAATATACAAAGGTAGATACTTATAATGCACGTCCTAGTTTATGAACTACTTATTGTCATTCTAGTATGAATTTAAAATTTGAAAGACTACTGCAATACATAAATAATAGATGTTTCAGTCATTTATCATGCCATAATAGTATAATAATGCTTCAAAGTACCAACTGCGTACGAACAATTTTTTCAATTTTGAAAATATGTATGTAATACATAAAAATGTAAAGCACTTGCTGTAGTAGTATACAATACAAAGATAACATAAACGACCCATTCTTATGCTTGTATTTTTATGCTTCGCAGTAATGGGTTCGTATTATTTTCTTGTATTGGTGTTTAAATTCCTCAATATTTAACAAGTTTTACCTCACCCACATATTTATCGTCTCTTAAATCATCGAATGGAGTTACTTACCTGAAACAAAATAAAATTAATTAGTCGATTGCAAAACAAGTTACCAGTGCAAAATAATAATATTATGGTCTACATCAAACCTACAGTCAATTAAACATGAATTTTATTAGTGTAAGATTACGATAAAAATTGTAGAACAATTAGAATTGAAGTCCGATTTAATTTGCAGTATATTTAAATGAACGTGTATTAGAATATCGTATTTGTATAATGCATATTTTATAATACGTATGTAAGTGATGCATTTCTATTGTACATAATTATGATGAAATATGCTTACTTAATCCAACGCCTACAGAAAAAAGTAGAAAAGGGGGCGACTGTGAGATTACTTTTAATTTAACAAAAAGATTTTAAAATATTAAATTCCATCCATAAGAGTATTTATTCAATCCGTATTCTTGGCAAACAACAAGTTCCCATGTCCCTACCAACCCCGCTTTACTAATAATACGGCGTATAACAAAGAGCATCCTTGGTAACAAGTACTAATTTGTAAACGACGTATCCGTAGCTTTCTCGCAAAAATACAAAATTTTGCATACAACGAATAAAAAAATGCAACAGGTATGTATAACTAATCATCTACATTACGTAACCAAACAAAACATTCCACGCCTACTGGAAGTTAAAAGTTGTTCTTAATTTATGTACCTGAATGTACTAAAACTGGTATTTCATTACCAATAAAAATAATCCGTTTTATATCAATGAAGGAGTAAAATAAAAAGCTTTGGTGCTGCATCTACCATTCTACGTCAAAAAAGGAGCGCTTCCATATACGCACAGATGTGGTAGTAGGTGAAAAATTTGCAATTTTAGATAAAGAATTTGTTCGATAAGTATGTCAGTGTGTTCTAAAGTTAAATAAGACCAAATGTGGGCTAATCATCTACGTGTGGTGCGAAAAAGTTGATACAATTACGCCATGCAATTCATTGTTTAACCAAATATGTATGAACGCTAATAAAAAAATCCCTTTTCACGAACATTATCTTTCCAATTTGCTTTATTTCCTCAATATTAAAACTCAAACGAAATAATAAATTAGTAGAACGTGTACTCCCAGCAATCCATTAGTAGATAATAAATTTTCTGAAGTTAATATCGAAAATTTGATTGCTTTGCAACCAATGCATAGTGAGAAGAACTGTTTTCCCACCTCCGAATCGATATAGCGTAACAATTTAGATTATTGAAGAGCTCTTCTTTGAAAAATATCGAATACCTATCCTCTTTTTTGTATAAACTAAATATAATATGTGCATTTTCCTTTGTTAGAAATGTGAATGTCAAATTAATGCGATTAGATAGACAAAGCTAAAAAAGTAAAAAGAAGAACGAACTAATAAACATTAGCGTACTTGATCCGTTTCATAAATTTACCACATACGGATTCACTTGAGTGCTCCAATAAACTAAATAACACAATAAAACTGCCAATATTCATCCACTTGATATATCAATATACGTTCGCAACATACTGCCAATTAACGAAGTCCTATTTATAATTTCAATTATTAGATAAACTGACTAGATAACGCTATGCTGCTACTAGGTTATTGATCAGAAATAAATTACATTACGATGAATTAATCGCCCGACTTTTATGTCATCATCATCTTATAATTTCAAAAAGTAAACCGAAACGTCACAATTAGATTCCATTAAATTAATTAACATTCCATTTTCGTTGGTAAATTTTATGTATGTATGTACACAAAGAGATTAAAATGTTACTCTTGAAATAAATCTTGCCAACCTTGAAAATAAAGCTAAAGATACGATGAAAATATGTATCAACGTGGGATAAATAAGGAACTACTAACAATCAATTGCAATTTGTATTATGGCGTGGTAAACAAGCAACAAATTAAAAAAACATGACTTCATAATTTTCAAAAATCGATAACCTCAACAGACTGTCGCTAAAACGTAGAAAATAAGCTGCAAGGATAATTGCTAACCCTAATGGCTTTTCGACAGCCGTTTAATGCGTTTATTTTCCACCGCTGTCGAGATTTGGAATTTCGACCAGCATTGGTTTACGCTCCGAACCTCAAAAAGTTGCGAATACAACAAACCGTCGTATCAAGTGAGACCATCTTTACATTTTCAGACTTCCCAAAAAAAGATAACAACGGAAGGAAACATGGCACTGTTAAGATAAATTGAAAAACTGATAAAACATAAAAAATTGATTTACGGTGGCGTTGAAGCGCTCAACATAAATATATCACCTCCATGACAACCAGACTCATAACGAATTATCGTCAAGGAACAGAGGTCGATTTCCTTATAAACTAAAATATAGTCCTTGCTACAGTAACACTCACAGCTAACACACACGCAACCCTTCTCACTTATTTAATAGTGCCAGTAAAATTAACAAAGTAACAATAAACACGAAAATAAAATAAGTTTTCAGAGTTTCACCGCGCGAGTGAACGTTAAAAGTTAATCAATTCATATCTACACATTTAAATTAAAATTACAACGTTAAAAACATGATCATTAAGTGAATAATAAAATAATATAATAATTAATAAAAATATGGTTGAAGTATTACATAAATCACACCCGACACAAAAAACAATTAATATTAATTATGTATAAATGTAATAGAGGTAATATGTTTTGTGTCAATGATTGGTCAATATGGGATCGAAGGAACTCTCAAAAATATGTACATATATCCGTGAACGATAATTTGTTTGGAGTTCATAAAATAGTCAAAAATATAATATTTGTAAATAATATAATAATAGAAAAATATAGATTCTAATGCGATGATAAGTTGGAAAAATGTAAAAAACCGATTATTGGTTTCGACATGAAAAATAAAATACATAGATTAGTATTGTAATCACAATTTTCAAAATACATTAATTAAAGAGGCGATGGCGTTTCAATTGAATCAAGTTTTCTGCATCGCTCAATCAAATTGAAATTATTAGGGGAATATAACATAACACTCCCGTTAGTTTTCCAACTGGGGAGATGGCTTCGTAAAAAATTTCCCCATGAATAGGAGTCGAATTGATCGAAATATTACCCCGCGTTGGCTTCTATACGAACTCCGATTTAACTTTTACGATGTACTACATAAAATGAATGTAATATCAGCGAAAAATATACATTAATTATTAGTCAACTTAAAAAGTATTGTAATTTTTTTTAATTTGCTATATTGATATCTAAAACGATAGTTAAATAAACTTTATGGTGATGATTGGCTCTGTAGTCTATAAAATCTATCTAGGCTCCTGTTTCCAAAACAAACTGATTTGCTTTGATGTAAATAATAGTTTGTTAATTTTGCTCTGGTTGTAAGTTTTTCAAATAGTGTACTTCATCAGCGATATATTCATTCGTGTCCATCCTCGAGGGGACTTCATAATATATCACGTTCGCTTTCTTCCAAGTATGAGCTATATCATCTCAAAATAATCTCCAATTAAAAACTCAATCCGCAACACCATATATTGCGACATTACTGATTAAGACTTTCTTGCATTTCAATGCGAATTTATCGAATTTCCATCAGCATAAAACGCGTCGATTATTACGTCGCATTTTCACTGTTTGGCAATGCTCTTAGCAATATTAATTCAGGTATTGTAGAAAACCAGCTTTCTTTTTCTAAATTTTATTCCTTGATCAAAAAGATAAGACAATCTTTGGCTAGTACTGAATCGTTTTGTATTGCGAATTAGCTCTTGTAACTACTAACTGTTTGTTTCTTCTTTTCCTCTTCTTGACAACAACTTCAGTTTCTGTTTTTTCAGGTTGAGTCGATATTACCAACATGTATTATAATATTATAAGTTTTGTATAAGTTAATATTATAAGAATATTGGTATTTGACCAAGTCGTTTATATACTTTTTTATTACGTTGAGTTGATTTACTGTTTGAAATAAAAAGGTTTTTTGCGGAAAATTTACTTTTTCTTCTAGTCGTGCCATCCTTTCTTTTTCTGAACCTGTTATAATTCCAGCGTCACTATGTTTGTTATCTTTCTGGTGACCATTACTGATCGCAGTCAAATTGATATATTATGCTAAATCCACACCATGATCGTCTTCTGCATTAGATAATTTATTAAGACAAATACATTCTAACAAATCCTCATCACGGGTTACGTCTACACAACTATCATCATACTCTTCAATTAAGGCGAGAAGGAATAGATTGAGATAAATCTTGTGCCTCATTATTTGATTTAATTTTGTTATTCGCTTTAGAATTCAGCTGCAACAAGTGCAGTTAATCTTTTCGGAACGTATTACAATTTTAGTTCAAATTCGATGCTGTTCATTTTCGTACTATACTACTTTAGATGTTGTTGATATTAACGAAAAGTCTCTATGAACGTAAAAATGAAGAAATTAAACAAAACGGAAACATTTTTTCGACAAAAACTATTTGCATTTATTTTCAATATTTGAAATCTGCGATAAAATTTCACTTCGTAGTAACATGAATTTGTCATTTGGCAAAACACGGGCTAAAATCAGCTTAAGATTCAGAAGCTCAGCCGATAGTTGGACAGACTAACTAATTTGTCGCACAAAGTTATAATTGGCTACTAATGAAAACTGACAGTCACCTGAACTTGAATAAAATAAATGGAATAACATTAAAAGCGATCAATATTAGTTTATTACATTTTAAACAATTACTATGTAAAACGAACGACACGGAAATATTTTCAACATAAAACATTGGATCACCGTCAATCAAAGATATAAGCAGCTGCTTCTTTGCTTCAGATTGGTACGTTTTTTTTGTAAATAGAGCGATTTTAATATTGTAAATCCAGCAATCAACCAGAAAAAATTTTATTATATGGAAACGATATGATTACGGTTAGGATGGAGGTAATATTAGATAAAAATTATGAATGAAAGGCGAGAGCAAATATCGGAACTATTTCTAAAGTTGTAAACAAAAGAACATACTACTATCTGTTTTCCAATAATCATTGTTAAACCTCCATTTCACAGACATGACACTAATGGACTGCGCGAATAGTACGAGATACGCAAAACATTTCCAACAAAAGTTCTGAATCAAAACTGTAGACAAACCATTCCGAATATACTCGTCTAAAAAGACGATTTTCCAATCAATAACAGCTTTAAAATAAGCTAGGAATATTAAATAGGTGTTGAAAAATATGAACTATAGTCTATCCGTTTTAAGAATGCAGAACTAAATTGGGGGACGGTCCCCTAAGTGTGGCCACTCCAAATAAATTGAAAATTTCCTATAGCAAAGAGGAAGGTTTATAGAGTATACTGTAAAAATTTCACTTGCGAAAGTATACATAAAAATTTCGAGAAAAATCAATTTGAAAGTACGTAAATTTAGCGAATTTTTCTTCGATTTTTGGGGTGTGCATTCGATAGGGAGGTTTATCCATCGTCAAAACCTACGCTTTCGGGGCACCGCTGCGCTCCGCTCCGCTCCCCTCCAGGGCGGTTTTGACTCTGGTTACTATGCTAAACATACGAGCAGGCGCCTCCAATAAAAAAAAACCAGGAGCTTAGAGACCCTTGAAATAGCATTAAAAAGTATAGTTGCGGTATGGGGCAGTAAACTATTACGTTTCACCCCCAAAAAATCGCGTAAAAACAAAAAATAATCGATGTTACATGTACGAGAGACGAGCTGCATCTGCCGGTGCGAAATACTCAAAGTGTTAGGGTCATTCATATTGCACGTACCGTCAACAGAATGAGCGACGCGCGGGAATCTCGTTAATTTTACATGTAAATTTGTAAACTTCAAATTCGATTTACTCAAAATTTTGATAATACTTTCGCAGGTTTAAATTATATCAGTAAACTATATAAACCTTCCTCTTTGCAATAGGAAATTTTCAATTTATTTGGAGCGGCCACACTTAGGGGACAGTACCCCCTAAATGGTACTAAAACTGTGACTTTCGAGCGTGATTGGATAAAATTTCTACACGTTTACACTGCCGAAATTTTATTTGCGATTGATAACTCACGAATATTTTTTTCTGAAAGTTTCTGGCAAATTTAAAAAATTTGTACAAGATAAATTGCTATTTGATAAAAAAATACTTTTAACTCGATTTTTTCAAGTAGTATCAAATAAGTGACATTTGTTTTTTGTCGCTCATACACTTTAATTATTTGACGTTTCCCTGTGTAAATCTGACTTGCCGTTCAAGGCGACCTCTACTGCAATCCAAAACCAGATGGACTATAGGTTTATTTATTTATTTATTTATTTATTTAAAGATTTAGACACACTCCTAACAGTAAAAACTAATTACAAGGAGTGTGTATACAAATGTATATACATATATTTATCAAGTGTATCATGTCACTTCCAAAGTAGATACATTTGCAACGGAGTCACTTCATATATATCGTCGTGACTTCCGATTTTGGAAGTCACTACGAATCTCCATGTTTTTAGTGTTTAACGGGTAGTGTATGGGATCAGGCGTTAAAATCCGAAATTTTTACTGGAAGTGACTCCGGTGCACTCGTACTTGCAAAAAAATGTTTTAGTTCCACTGTATATGTCTGGCGCTAGCGTCGCATATATGATAATATATATGAAATAGCATCAACTGGACCGTGCAACTTCCGTTAATACGACTGCACGTTCTCACTTCTTTTTATCGGCAACATTGCATTAGACATTTCTTGGAAATCAGTTTCTATATTTAATTTTGATTAGAATTATTAATTTAATACTCTTTAGATTTAATAATGTTATACCATTAAAAATCTGTGCAAATTTCTGTAGATTATACATTATAATAATTAAAAATAATTAAAATCAATTCTGTTTAAAATTTTTTGAACTATTATAATTACGGCTTATTCTCTAGTAGAATGCGCCGAGACGCGCGCGGCGCACAGTAGTTGAAAGTAGGCATCTGAGTGAAAAAAAACTTTAAATTTATTCAAAATATTTATAGGTCATTGAAACTAGCTAGGGGACACAGCATATCATATCGGCAATCAAGTTCCCATTTTATTTGATGACGTATCCCATGACGTACCAATTTCTGTTTTAGATAACTACCTACTTTTAAAAATGATGACATTTATTTTTTTTTTTTCTCTTATATAGCGTTTGTAACAACAAGGTCATTACGCTTTTTGTTGGTATGGGTTTATTTGTAAGGGTTACTTTTGGTAGGGTTTGTTTTTTGTATGTTATTTGAATTAATTATGTTTTAACATTTTATTCTGCTTTTCTTAATATATTTCAAAACATTTTATTAGTTACGCATTTTTAAAAGTTTCTACTTCTTAAATCAACTAAAATTTTGGTGATAAAAAAATGCTCCAAATTATAGATTTATCTCACTCAAATGTCCTTTTTTAACTATTGTGGCGCGGCGTTCCGCACCCACTGTTTTGAACAATTGCAAAGATAGTCGAAATTTAATTTAATATAATTTTTTGTAATAAAAAATATAACATGGTTTGAGTTTCGGCATCTTTTTTTCACAAACTAAGCACTATTAATAATAATTATAATAACATAAATATAATAATTAAACTAGCGTATAAAAATTATATTCGGTATTTTTGGAATAAACGTCTATTACTCGTATTCTCACCTTAAGGTCTTATTATTTTTTAAACAAAGGAGAAGGAAACCAATTATTTCCATTTTACATGTTACATTTTTGTAGAGCTCTGAACAACATACGAATATAACAAACTTAAATTGTTTTCTTAAACTTGTTATTGTGAAATACCTTTTCTCAACAAAAATGGTGTAAAAATAGTAATTTTTTTTAAAAGTGTGATAAAAATTTACTTATTTAAAAAATGAGGCTAAATAAACGCCCATCATTATCACGTTACAGTCTTATTTTTTAAAAGAAAGAGTAGGAAATCAATTTCCACTTTACTTTCGTTACATTTTTGTAGAGCTCTGAATAACATACGAAATATACCAATCATAGTCCGGTCAAATTAGACCAAAAAATAGAAGTGAGGTTGCAATAATTCGCACCCAGCTGAAAATTAGTAGGATTGTTCAAAACACCATCGTAAATAAAATCTAAAAATTCCTCATCGATCCGACACCTGGAAAAAAATTTATTCGGGGTCAAAGGTCACTAAAACGGGTTTTTCGCGATTTTCAGCAAAACGGTAAGTTTTATCATAAAATTATCCCATTCAAAAATTGTAGATCAGATAATTATCTATAAAAAATGTCTAAATACTTTTTTTCCTAAGAGTCACCGTTTTTGAGATATAACGATTCGAAAAGTTGAAAGAGTTGTAATCGTCATTTAGGTGCAAATAAATAAAATGAATTTGTGGAAAAACTATAATGGTGCCAGCTTTCATATTTGGGTGATAGCTGGTGCTAGCTCTAAGTATCCCAGTGCTAGGTTTATGGGTAAAAATATTAACCGGGGGGGCTAGCGTTACTTTGGCCCCCCCCCCCCGGTTTCAAAGTCGATTTGTGAAAATACTGTAATGGTGCTAGCTTTCATATATGGGTGCTAGCTGGTGCTAGCTCTAAGGATCCCAGAGCTAGGTTTTTGGGTAAAAATATTAACCGGGGGTGGCTAGCGTTACTTTGCCCCCCCCCCGGTTTCAAAGTCGATTTGTGATAAAACTGTAATGGTGCTAGCTTTCATATTTGGGTGCTAGCTGGTGCTAGCTCTAAGGATCTCAGTGCTTGCTTTTGTTGTAAAAATATTAACCGGGGGGGGGGGGGCAAAGTAACGGACCCTCTAAATACTTTTTTTCCTAAGAGTCACCGTTTTTGAGATATAACGATTCGAAAAGTTGAAAGAGTTGTAATCGTCATTTAGGTGCAAATAAATAAAATGAATTTGTGGAAAAACTATAATGGTGCCAGCTTTCATATTTGGGTGATAGCTGGTGCTAGCTCTAAGTATCCCAGTGCTAGGTTTATGGGTAAAAATATTAACCGGGGGGGCTAGCGTTACTTTGGCCCCCCCCCGGTTTCAAAGTCGATTTGTGAAAATACTGTAATGGTGCTAGCTTTCATATATGGGTGCTAGCTGGTGCTAGCTCTAAGGATCCCAGAGCTAGGTTTTTGGGTAAAAATATTAACCGGGGGTGGCTAGCGTTACTTTGCCCCCCCCCCCGGTTTCAAAGTCGATTTGTGATAAAACTGTAATGGTGCTAGCTTTCATATTTGGGTGCTAGCTGGTGCTATCTCTAAGGATCTCAGTGCTTGCTTTTGTTGTAAAAATATTAACCGGGGGGGGGGGGGGGCAAAGTAACGGACCCTCTAAATACTTTTTTTCCTAAGAGTCACCGTTTTTTAGATATAACGATTCGAAAAGTTGAAAGAGTTGTAATCGTCATTTAGGTGCAAATAAATAAAATGAATTTGTGGAAAAACTATAATGGTGCCAGCTTTCATATTTGGGTGCTAGCTGGTGCTAGCTCTAAGTATCCCAGTGCTAGGTTTATGGGTAAAAATATTAACCGGGGGGGGCTAGCGTTACTTTGCCCCCCCCCGGTTTCAAAGTCGATTTGTGAAAATACTGTAATGGTGCTAGCTTTCATATTTGGGTGCTAGCTCTAAGGATCCCAGTGCTAGGTTTTTGGGTAAAAATATTAACCGGGGGTGGCTAGCGTTACTTTGCCCCCCCCCCGGTTTCAAAGTCGATTTGTGAAAAAACTGTAATGGTGCTAGCTTTCATATTTGGGTGCTAGCTGGTGCTACCTCTAAGGATCTCAGTGCTTGCTTTTGGTGTAAAAATATTAACCGGGGGGTGGGCCAAAGTAACGGACCCGTATTTAGACATGTTTTATAGATAATTATCTGATCTACAATTTTTGAATGGGATAATTTTATGATAAAACTTACCGTTTTGCTGAAAATCGCGAAAAACCCGTTTTAGTGACCTTTGACCCCGAATAAATTTTTTTCCAGGTGTCGGATCGATGAGGACTTTTTAGATTTTATTTATGATGGTGTTTTGAACAATCCTACCAATATTCAGCTACAGCGAATTATTGCAACCTCACTCCTATTTTTTGGTCTAATTTGACCGGACTATAAAGAGTTATTTTTAAACTTAAGTTGGTAAAAAATTATCAATCACTAATAAGTATCATAAAATAAGCTATGCAAATTTAATATTCGTTTGTGTCTTTGTACATTGCATAAATGTTGAGGAATTTGTTATGGAAATATCGTACACTAGGCTTAATAGGATCTGTGTTTACTATGGTACTTGTTCGGAGTTAACACGTCAAAACATTGAAAAAATTACGTTGTTAATTATGGGGGAATCCTATAATCCTAACGAAATCAATTTGTTTAGACGAGATTTCAAAACTTTATCAATCACAAAGGATGCTTTATAAATATTAGACCCATCTCTACCCATTTATTGTAAGATTTTGGCAACCCCTTCACTTTTTCATACGTAAGAATTTTTTTTTAAGTTTTCAACTGTACCTTCTAAGGGCTTTTTTTGATTTGTTTTATTAATTTTTATTATGAAAAAGTAAAAAATTTCATTAAAAAGTATTAATTATTAAATAATAATGTAAGCAAAAGATAAAAAATTGCGTTCAGTACATTATTAAAACGAAGCATATTTCCGGGAATTCCCCGCATCTAGTAATGCGAGCGGTCAACGTCCTTGGTCCTTTTAAATCAAAGTTTGATCATAATTTACTTTTTTAATAAAATCAACTCTGAAGTTGTCTTACTTTAAATTCTTAATTATGCATTTATACCGTTTTTGCACCAAGCTTCCAATGAAAAAAAAAATTCAATTTGTTGTGTTGTTACGTTATTGAAGGTCACCGTCGAAATAATGCTGTATTTAATTAAAAGATTTTAGTTCAATTTTTATTGTTACCTATAGCATATTATTATTATACCCCTTTAATGTTATTCATTTAATTTTGTAACATTTATAAACATCTAAAATGAATAATTAATTTTTTAAATTTGCATTGAACGTTTTAATGAGAAGTGTAAGTATCATGACGTACGTATGATTGGAATGTCGCGACTTGGCAGCGCTGTTGGAAGTTTGTACGCGTTCTGTTTATCTGCAAATTCAGAGATTGACTGCATATATGCTCGGAAGTGCCTTCGTCACTTTTATACTCTTGAAAAATAATTTAAAAAATGTCTTCCCCTCTGTTGCAAACCTCGTTAAGAAAGTTCCCCTCATGCATAAGTAGGAATCTATATATCAATTAAATGCTTGGTAGGGATGGAAGTCAGGTCGCCATTTCTATGCATCGGAAGTCACTCCTTAACAGAGATACATATATATATATATACCAACTATAATATATAGAAGTACATAGCACAAACAAAATAAAATAAAATAACCCATATTTATATAAGTCAGTGCTGGATCGTTTGGACGGGGCGATTACCCAACTCGCCTGTAACAGCATGCAACCAACTCCTTGAGGCCCGTGTGGTTGGGGTCGGCAATGTCAGTAATAACATTAAAGTTGCGGCTGCAGATGGAGATGGGGGACGTGGCCAAGAAGTTGGTACGGCTAAACCTACAGTAGAACAGGTCGCTCTGTCTAGAGTTACCTCTAGGTACTCGAAAATTTATCTCTGCCAATAATGGTGGACAATCGATGTTGTATCTCAGAAGTTTGTATATAAATACGACGGACGATACAAAGCGCCTGCTCTCTAGTGTTTCAACATCGAATTGAGCCAAGAGTTTGCGATGATTATAGCCCTGTATCGGGTAAAGACCATCTTGAAGGAATGCCAAGAATTTCAAAAATCGACGTTATACCGACTCAAGTCGCCTAATGTGGTACGCATGTGTTGGGTACCAGATCAGCGCAGCGTATTCCAGCCTTGAACGAACAAAGCTATAGTAGAGAAGCTTCAAACATGGAATGCTTTGAAGGTCACGTGCGTTTCTGTAGATGAATCCATACATGCGGGACGCACAACCTAGGGTATCGCTAATGTGTTCGGTGAAGGTTAGTCGTGAGTCAAAGATAACTCCCAAATCTCTGAAGGAATCGCATCTCTCCAAAATTCTGCCCTCGCAAGTGTAGGAGAAGTCAATAAAAGTCTTCTTGTTTGTAAAAGAGACTACTTTACATTTGGAGATTTGTAGTTGCAACCGATTACTCCTACACCAGGTCCCAATCAGGTCCAGATCAGATTGCAGACGATGGCAATCCTCTAATGAGGAAATGCCTGCGTAAATTTTTAAATCATCGGCATATAGCAGTTTTTGCGATGATATAATATTGGGCAGGTCGTTCACGAAAATTATAAAAAGGAGAGGACCAAGGTTGGACCCCTGAGGAACGCCCGAGCTAACCGAGAAGACCGAAGATTTATGACCCCGGTATTCAACAAATTGCTTGCGTTCAAATAGGTATGTACTGAAGAGATTAATCAGCTGATTAGAGAAGCCAAACGATGACAATTTCCCAATCAATCTATATAGATCAAGTTGGTCAAACGCCTTCTGGAAGTCAGTGTAGATTGTATCGATTTGTCCCTGGCAGTCCAAAGTTTCGGATACGAACTGTTTAAATGTCTTTTAATAGCAATTTGGATTTTGTAAGTTAAATACAGTGTGTGGCAAAAGATACTTGCAGTACTTAATCTAAGATGGGAAAATTTACAGTTCATAAATGATTCCAAATTGACATACTACATTTTTGGAATGAAAAGCAAAGAAAATCATGCAACTGCGAAGTCGATAACCTAAGGTTGGGTGGTAGCAACCTACAGACTAAAAGCATCGATTATGATTTTTAAAGCCTCTCCTCTTGAAGCTATTTCCTTGTAAGTAGTATAGAAAAATTTATGAAAACTATAATCACCTAAACAAGTTAAATATGTGTCAAATCAATTAAAGTAAAGAAATATTGCTGGTATTATTCAATTTAAGAAATAACTATTGCGTTGATTAAAATCTATTTCATTTTGCACAAAATTTCCAACCTCTCGGAAATAAATTCAATTGAGCATGGCAATACAATATTTTCAATATGTATTGCCGAGTTTTCTTTTCATCATATTATTTCAATAAATTGCAGGCACTATAGAAGGTGGATCACGCAAAAGGAAAAAAGTAGCGCAATTTAAAAGCCCTATGGAACTACAATATTTTTATGTTTGTTATCGTAGACTACCTAAAGGTATGGCAGATAGGTGCGGCGATATGATAACGGCACGCCTTTGCACCACCGAACACGCTAATGGACGCGCAAACATCGTCCTTTATTTCATCCTTCAAAATTATTGTTCATAATCTAAAAACCAAGTACGCTAAAGGCTTGCAAACACGGAATTTCGTCACTACTAGTAGGTCAGCGCTTAAACGGCATTAAACTTGAATCTATCAACTTCATTAATTAGTTGGAAGCTAGCGATGAGGAATAATTAGTTCACGTCTTTGATCTCACGTGCACGTACAATTTGAAATCATTAAATCGACATTAAGGCGGAAAATTCAATCTTGCTTGGAGAGTTACTTTTGGAAAGACTCGCATTCAAATTTAAATAAATCCTAACTGACCCTTTCACTTAAAAATAAACGAAGCGTTTCTACACACGAAGGTAGTAAATGTGTTAAGCATGGATGCTTCTTACTTCATTGTTTATAGAAACGTTTCATTAGGATCAGGTAAGATTAAATAAATTAATTATAATTAACTTTCTTACAAAGAGTTACTTAATCCCATTAAATAACACCATCCATATTTGGTGGATCACTGCTTGTTGGGTACTATTATTTGTATACAACCTTTTCAACTAGAAGAAATTATATCTAGAAATGTTTGAATAACCCTTCAAAATTCTATGTTTTTCCTTCTAGACTTCAACTATAAGGAGAGACCAGCTTCCTATGAAAAGTTGAACAAGATAATCTCGGGTCAACGTTTCCGAAAATTATGATTCTCCTACGATACATTGATGAGTATGCGGTATGCTATATTTTGAATTTCAAGAAGCAATTTCCCTGAACAAGAGAAACTTGATGTGTCAAGTGCAAAAGTAGATAAACACTACTACCACAATATAAGCACAAGAATCAACATCGATGTGGAACGAAACAATCGCAAAGGATTTTCTATTTAAGTAGACCATTATAACAAACTATAATAATTGAATAATTTTACTATCGAATGCGGTTTTGCTAAATAAATTTTGTTTTATAATAAATTAATTATTATACCATAATACTTTTTCTAAAACGTTCATTATCTATATCAACAGAGAAAATATATACAAGAAAATTCCGAGACAAAATGTAAAAGGAATTTGAGAAATAATTAGTTGTTTCAAAATATATTTTCAATGAACTACAAAAGAATGAAGCTTTAAGAAACAGTAATTTAAAATTCTCGGGAAAACTAAAAACAATTACTTTTCAAACTTGTTTCATAAAATGAAAGACGCAATTAAAAATACAACAAAAATTTGTCTTTCCAAGAGAAATTATACATCAATATAAAGCAAACGTAATAAGTTATTAAAATGATGACAAAGTTAATTAAACTAAAGGGTAGGTCACACTAATTATTATTTAATGAGAAACTACAGCAAAACTGAAAATCAAATAAAACGATCTAGTCCGATAATGGAACTAAAACATTTCTAATTACTTTTTCTTATGAGTAAAAAAAGCACCGTTAATAAAAATCAATGAACTAAAACACCTTTCTTTATTGGCAAATTAAACTTAGTTTAAGCTTCAAAGCTGAGCTATTTCCGTATTTCTATTTGGCAAATCTATGCAGGTGTTTAATTTGCCAATCGTTCCGTCTATATTGGCGCCTTCATAAAGCTTTATTCAATGTCTAGAAAATTGATGAAGGAACAAACAAGGGTAAGTGTTAATAATAATAAATTACCAAGACGTAAACTGCCCCAACTGGTTGTTA
This sequence comes from Podabrus alpinus, assembly GCA_932274525.1. NCBI lineage: Eukaryota > Metazoa > Arthropoda > Insecta > Coleoptera > Cantharidae > Podabrus > Podabrus alpinus. The sequence goes on from OW026451.1 coordinate 45,716,793, forward strand.
ACATTTATTACACATTCTTAATTTGATCGAACGTTGCATTACAATGATCGAGTTACCTGAAGCTTTAATGAAAAAAGTTTCGTTAGCAAGCATTGAAAAACAAAAACCAATCGATTATGAAAATTTTCACAACCCCACCATGATTATGCATTTTTATATTCTTGTAACCTTGCTTGAACGTCTTTCAAAAGTACAAGTGGGGCTAGATTTCTACCTCAACAAGTCCCCACTCAAAATGACATAGGAAAAGCAATAATCCGGAAATTACACATCATTTTAAAAATTTCCAAACGTGTAAATATTTTACTTTTGAAATTTACAGCTCTAGTAGTCGAAAACTCGTTTATATATCGTAAACATGTTGGCTGTTATCAACTGCTCAAGTCATTAACTGTTTCTATTAAAATTTAGCCCATTAATGAATATAAAATTAAGTTTTATTATAAAAAGCGATTCGTTCAAATTAAAAAACCGAAAATATAATTATAAATAAGATTACTGTTTCATAAAATCAAGGTTATTTCGTATAATCTGGATATTTGAGAAGTTCTAAGAAATGCGTGTACAAATATACACTACTACTGCCGAAATATAAATAATCTTAAAATAAAAAAAAACCTTAAAACTTCTCAAGGAAAACGAAAGTTGCATACAAAACATATTAATGAAATGTTTAAAACCATCCACGTTAATTATTATGAAGAAAAAAATAGTAGTTTTTCAACGAGATTGCGAACGATTTCTAGAGATTTCAATCACACAAATGAACAAACGATGAAAATTAATGAAAAGGAGTTTCTTTGCGGAAATAAAAAAAGATCTTCATTCCATTCGATGACCTCTTTTCTTGTACGATACCTTTAACATCAAATTCACCTTCAAACTAACTCAAGTGCAAAACGCCGATAAGGTTCACCGAAAAGGGGTATTAAAAGAATTTCTCGATAAAATCAACATTTACTCAAATAATTTCATTTTTAAACATCAACAAAACGGAAAATTTTTTCTAAAACTGTCGCTCCTTTTCGCAACCAATATTCTAATATTATCTTCTAATAAGAAGATAATAGAAAAATTTCCAAGTAAGATCAAAGGTGATGCAAATATTATCGACAATTACAATATTGAAGGCTTTCATGCAGTTACGAATGAATAACAGACACTAAGAGTTATTTTTGTAGATATTGATGAAATTGCGCGAGATGATTCAAGAATCAAGTTGTACTTCCATATTTAAAATTTTTTCCTGGAGATACCTGCTTACAATTATACGGACAGTACGTGCATACATTAAAAAAATCATCCTTCCTGAAATAATAGAGTTTCCTATTTTATTACATAGCAACGCGTTCATGACAGTGAAGTGTGTCAATGTTATATTTGTTATGCATTTATAATCGTAATATTAAGTCCATACACCAACCTACAAAATTTACATTAACTTCCATATAAGAAATTAATAATGAACGGAAGGCAGACCCAATGGAGAAATGTAAAGTAAAATATATATAAAATAAATCAAGTATCAAAATATAATAATATTAATGTCAAACTCGAATTTTAACTTCAACAAAAATATGTAGGATTACTTTTAAGCAAGTACACTGAATGCAAAGCTTTTCTGCCTTGCTAAGCAACAATGCATTTTTGTTTACAACCTAAAATTGGCAATTCAAACATGAGAATCTTGCAATTTTACTATTGAAATTCCATTGTAGTTATTTGAAATTTTCATTTGTATATTCTTCTATTTGTTGATGCGTCGAGTTATATGTAGGTACGAGAAGGTGCATACGTAACTGTAGAGTTGCATTATATCGAAATTTATTTGAAATAAAATTGCTGTCCACTATTTGGATTTCAATGTTGCAACGAGGTTTCGATGCCAACGCCCAAGAATGGTTGAACGAGATTTAAATCTTTACAATAAACAAATTTTTATTTTTGCTGGAATTATAAAAAGTATTCTATTTAATATAAAATGTTGATTTCTTTGTTAAGCAAATAATAATAAAGCAAAAATAATAATATTCGGGTCGAGATTTAAATCTAGTTAATCCATTGTTGCGCGTCAACCTGAAAAAACTTTGAAGAAAGGATCATTTTGAGAAATTTTTATTTGCCAAAAAATCTGCGGTGTCTCCTTGCATGCGTTAAATGCATGTACTATATAACCAACCTGCCAGGATAATATGAAGTAATGACTTCGACTAAACGTTTTTGATAGGTATAGACTTGAATTATTAAATTCAGTAATGATTGATTCGAAAATTATAAAGGTACACCTATATATTTTTCTTCGTACTAACAAGATTTAAATGCAAATTTGAAATCAACAACGCCTTGGTGAGTCATAAGAAAATTTAATTGAAATTGATAACTAAAAACAGTTTCAGTAAATAACACCATTTATTTATGTAAGAGTAGTATTTAAAAATCTGGTGATCGTGAATAATTGATTTGGTCTAACCAGAATATATAATCGTAACTACTACAAAGAACCGTATGAAAGTTAGAGTATTACATAAATAATAAGCTGATACTTGACACTTCCGAACGGTCATTCACATTATATGGATTTAAATGAAAATTAAACCCATTTTGAGTGATTGAAAATAGGAAATGCTCGTCAAACACCAATATGCTACATTTGATGATTTATAATGCATCACTACAGTTGAAACAGGTGTAACGTATGACACCGATGAATGGGATTTATGATTAAATTGAATGTAGGCGTCTAGCAGTTCCACTCGATTTAAATACATTTAATGAATCATGGAGAAATTAATTGAAACATTATTTTGATTGTCAAAATCATACTTGCGAGACATTAAATGTTCAAGTCGATTTTAATATCTTCTGTGCAAAAGGATAATTTGTGCAACGACTTTGCAGACACTGAACTTGAAGAAAAAAACGAATATGGGTCAATATTTTAATCTTGTTGACCATTCACGTAACAGTACAAAGTTACTTAAAGGTCGATGAATCGTCTTGAGGCTATTCAAGCAAGCCTCAAGTGATTTTTAGCCCGTTACGATCACCTGTATATAAATAAAAAGTACCGGTTCGATATTCAGATACTGTTATGTGATTGTGCTACACACAATAAAACGTCAAAACAAAACTACGTATGCATTCTGGTAGGTGGTGCACTTTAAATACTTCAAACTTGCAAGGAATAAAGCGGGAAGCAGAAAAACACGCCACGGTGTAATTTCGAAACGCTTAGTATAAATTAATATTTCGTAATTACACTAAACGGTACTACCTACTAGTAAATTAAAAAGTTCAAGGTAATTAAAAACCTATCGTGATTTAATTTAAGCAACATTTAAGGAATGTTCATGGAATAGACACATTATTTTTCAAATATTGCAGGAATTTCTCCAGACAGCTGAAGAGGTATTTTACAAAAACTTTCCACTTTTTTACATTTATACCGGGATCAACTCTGTCTTGGGAGCGCTACTAATAAGTGAAATAATGAATTTAGTCAAGTTGACGTAATTGTTTAAAGAAAGCCCTCGTGCCAAGTCACGCCGAGCACTTTTTGGGAAATTAGACTTTACGATCGTGGAGGTTTATAAATTCTGCAAGTTTAAATTAAAATTTATTTCTTTACCTTGAAAATTGATCCGTGAATTATTATTATTATTTTTCTATTATTAAAGTATTCACCTGGAACAAAACAAAAATTGTTGGAACTTTGTTACACAATATGCAGTCTAAAAATTATTATATAATAATATGTAAAATGCCAATGCAATACTACACATTAAAAAGTAATAAAATATAGCAGCAGCAAGTTGATCCAATATTAGCTTTCCTAGTAATAAAAACGTAGAACTGTTTTTTTTTGTAAATTTAATAATAAAAACGATTGGGGCAGTATAATAAATCTCAACCCGTTTGAAGTTTAATGAGTATGGCAGTAAAATTTTACAAAAGCTTTTCAGTCAAATCCTGTCCACAATTGAATAAAAAAAAATATTTTTTATACTCGAGAATAAATCCTTAATCAGTGACTACGGCTTAATCTCGAGGTTAGTCTGTCGACGTGGTTGAAAACTAATTTAAATACAAAATCCTAACGGAATCGGATTTATGAGGTTTTTAAAAAGCTAATAATACAAAAAAAATTTAATTACACTTGAATCCTAATGCGACTGCCTTTCACCAGTTATTACATTGATCATCGGAATTAAAACAGCAGAAACATAAAGATCAAAAATAAAGTGCTTAACAAATTCCTTATCGGTAGGATAATTATGTTAACTAAATAAAACTTTCTCTTCAAATCAATCGAGGGTGTTAAAAGTAACAAATAGGCAACGCAAAAAAAGAGCCAGGTTACTGGAAGTACTGTAAGTGAATTACGTAATAGCAAACCACATTTACAGAATGTAATATTAACATTGATAATTCAAGCTATTTATTTACCTAGGAAAACAATTGAAAATACTTTTTTGAAATAATTTCAATAATATATCGATAATATATAAAGGAATACTAATTCATAATTTGAAGCAATTACCAATTCAGTACAAACATGCAAACTTGATTTGGTATTCATTACTGTAATCAGAATAATTAAATTGCTGTTTCGGCCATTCAAAATACAACTAATTATGATAATATTGAAAATTATTAATCAATTCATATTATAAAGCTGCGAAATATAAAATTTTTCAATTTTAAATAATTATACCTAGAACAATTTTCAGTAAAAATAGAAAATTACTATTAGCAACATTAAGCATAAAGACATTATTTTCTTATTATGATTGAACGATTATATAACATAATCAAACATCAATCAATACGTTCAAAAAAAAAAACGATTATGACATCAAGTTCAGGTAATTTTTCGATTCCACAAGAAAATCGATGGAACAAAAGATTAAACTACAATGGCGATGATATTACAACGAAATAAAGGCGTAATTATAAACTTAATGTCAATAACGGATAATCATAATGAATTTTCATTAAAATTAAACAAACACAATTTACGACAACAAAGGAGGAAAAATTCAACCAACTTGGTAAATTTCCTCGAATTCCTGATTAAATTATTGCGTAGTACGAAATTTTCTTACGCGAAATAATATTCACGATCCTCGGCATTTCGTATCTCCCATTTTACAAATTAGTACCAAGATAATACAAGCACTTTACCAGTCGTAATTAACAAATACAAATGTAAGCTTGTCAATCTATTAAGTTTAATTTTAAGAATGGGCCCGCATATGACTAATAAAAGAATTCATTTCAAGTTTTCCATATGTAAAATTATTATGGATGGAACGTAAGCAGTGGTATGGTGTGGACTCTGGTTTAGTTAGAGCACGAAAATTTCTGATGTAGGTAACATTAAAATTAAATTCAAGACGATTAAGTTGGTCCACACAATGTCACAATTTTTGATTAATGTTGATTTTATATTTCCAGCGTTGTAGCATTAAAAGGGCTGTGAACACAATAATTAATCAATTTGTGCGTGCTCTTTTAATGTTAATGTCAGAATTAAGGATAAAAAGAATTAACTTTTTGTTGATGTTTCGGTAGATGCAGTACAGAGTACTAGCGACTATTACAATGTTTTAATCGCCCTGATAATAATACTTATCGATATAAGGCGGGCGTTACATTAAATAAAATAGATCAATTTATATACATTCATCATTAGTAAAAGTATAATTTTATCGTTTGTCAACGAAACGTGATGTTAATAATTATTTTTTATGTGATAAAAAATCTAAACATCCACAAGAAACTCATATAAACTCAACTTTCACGTTGTGCTCCGCATAATAACCAAACCAGATGATTTCTTGTTCCAGATGGTCACTAAGCGAGTCTCAATAGCATCAAGTCGTTTCCTCCATTATATTATATTGGAAATGTAAAGGTATGTTGATTCAAAAATTAAATGTCTTTTAGCAATAATAAAAAAAACCACCAACAATTTTTCAATTTTCTCCAATGTAATAATAACGGCATTCCATTAGAAGAATCCTAATCTATCAAGTATGCGCACTCGTTTTTCAATTAGGAATTATCATTATACCGGTTATTAAATCATAGTTCGTGCATTTTTGTTAAACAAAAGTAAAAAATTGCTACGAAAACGTTTCGACGATAAAATCAGCACCGGATTTAGAGAAACTAATTAATCTTAAGTTTCAGCCTACCCATATAGCAGAGGGGTTCTAGCTAACAGGGGTTCAGACATTCATTTTTTATTTCAGATTCCGTTGTTTAATACGGATGAGTCTTATTATGGAAGGAATACAGAAGTGGCTTGGTGTAATCTTTGGTTCGAATCGCGGAATTCACGTTCTCAGCGCGGCTCTACGGTAAACATCAAGAAGTGTCAAGTTGTAAAGTAAAAGGATAAGGCAGAGAAGCAATATTCCGAATGGAAAAACATCTTGAATAATAATAGTAATTTTGGAAGAGTAGTTTTCGGCGACCATTTTTGGGTTGAAAAGATAATTAGAGAAGGGTCCTACAAAATATTTAATTTAGAGCCCCCAAAGAAGCTCGATCCATCACTGCATAAAATAATGGAAATATGTGCAACGAAACAAAGGGATTTCCAAACGATTTGTATGCATAGCAGAACCAAATTTAGCTGAATTTAAAACATTCTGTTCCTAATGCGATTGATAAAAAGATTGACTTGAATCTCAAATTTAGTAAAAGGAACTTTTAACAAGAGACGACTAATGAACAAGAAAACACCCGGAATGATTTTAATGAAATTACGCGAGGTACAATTAATTAATAGGCGTCTTTTGATGCAGATGCACAAGAATGGATTAACGAGCTTCAAATCAAGATACGAAATAAAAACAAGAAAACTTGATAATGACAATCTAAAATTCCAAAAGAAACACTAAATCTGAACATTTTTTCTTCATTAATTTTATAGGAAAACTATACCTTGGTATTCCCAGGAATTTCTCTGCCAATAGAAGTTATCTTACTTGTTTAATTATTATAAGATTACCCATAAATATACATCACATATATTTTAAATAAAACAGGAAACTTGATCATAAACAAATAATAATTTTGTATATTAACTTTATTTTTTTTAATATAATCAAAACAATATGCGCATCACGCTACGTATGATATAAATTCGATTAATTTTCCGGTTTGATGTTAACCCATTTTGAAGGATAAACAGTAAAATTACGGAACTATATTAATAGGAGAAAAATCCGAAATATGTCAACCTCAGCAAAAAATAATAAGAGCTTTTGATAACGTGGGTTTGATGTCCATAATTTTTTACAATAAAATTGGCTTACTTTGTTCACAAAGTAATTTTTATGCCTTTCAATAAGATCATAGCGCGAAGTGGGCGACGTAATAACCTGTGTGTATGCAAGTCGAGACATGGAGTGTAAAGTCTAGGATCATAAGCTTAATGTGATTAGGCAGCCTTACTTTTATTTTAAAAGGGGCTCTTTTAAATTTCAATATTTTAACAAAACGTAGATAAATGGCATATAATCGATTTACAGCGAAATCCTGGAATCAAATTCCCAGCTCAACAAATAAACTCGACGATTATTTAGGTCTGCCAAAAAACAAACTTTGGTTCTTTATATTGTATTGCTACGTTTAGCCAGTTTGCTTTTGGTTTCAGAGAATAATTATTGCACGTTTAAATGAAGTCCTTAGTTGATCCTTGATTAAATTGTTGGATAATATTCAAATTTTTTAAATAAAACTGACATAAAAAAACACTGGCTAGCACCGGAGTTGAAATTTTTTTGTATGATTTATCAAATTATGCAGGTAGCTGCTCCATTATCTCTAATGAATAATTTGAAGGAAAAAACACTGCGATGAAGTAGGAAGATAAAAGTATTCCGTATCTAAACGATGACGGTGTCCACATAAATAAGCATGTGATCCCCAAACAAAAAATTTGAACATATGAGACCATTACATACATACTCAACACACAAAAACGAATTACCAGATGTTAATAAAGCTGAAGAACAAAATTTCTATACCAACTTCAATATTTAAAGAGCAAATATGAACATGAAAATAAAGAGCAAGATTAAAGAAACTTAATAGCACAAATCATAAAATGTCAAGTTTTCATTTATCTACATGTACTAATAAAGACCAGGGGGAGCGTTAAAACCAAAAGCCGTGAAATATAAGGCTTGCCCTATATAAAATAGTAAGGCCCAATTCAGAAGGTTATTCGCGTAAGCGCAACTGAAGCGAAAGGTTACAGAAAACACTTTTTTAATAGTTTTTTGTGAAATGGTCTGTTAAATGTCGTCTAGCGTTACAAAAAGGTTACATATAAACAATGTACTTTACTTATATTTTTGGAATATTGGTGTTTACTGAAAGACGGTTTTCCAAAATTACGAAAAGAACAAAAGTAAACGCCACCACGATGCTGTATTATTTGATAAATTGATGTAATTAATGAAATATTCGCCCGGCACTTGGAAAAGAAATTCCTTGATGAGAACATTGTTAGAACCGTTCAATAAAAAATATGAAAGATAATACAAAGTATTATTTCTCTTTATTTTACTATCAAAATAAAACAAAATTGATGATTTTGATTAACTAAAGTCTATAGTCTATCAATCCACTTTGAAAGAATTACAGCATGTGCATTTTAGAGAAATATTAAACCGATACAATTGATAAGGTTCAATATTAACTATGACCTTCATGACAGCATTTATTATACAACGTGCTGAAAAGGGTGGAACAAAATTTTATGAGCACATAAAAAGCAATCAAAACATGTCAAATTTGTCTTGAAAACATAATAGGACCAAAATATTTATTTCTCTGTAATTTCAGAACTTGTGTAAACAAATTATCCATTTCTTAAGAAACACAATAAAACACAGTTGGACATAAAGAATAGTATGACTTACGACAATCTTACAGCCGTTTTATTAAAATCAGACTTTTTTTTAAGTACTTCGAAAATTTGCTAACATCTATTTTGAACACCCCGTATAAGTACCTACTTCAAAATCGATAATGTTTATATGTATCATAAAAATGCTTGATTATAATCTTGAATTGATCGAATATTTATATAATAAAATAATCGATGACGCGAGTAATGTTAAATAAATTAACATCAAAAAAACTTTTTCTTGAAAGAAGTTTAACTAATTTAACGAATAAAAAAAAAGAATGGATAATATAGTTACTCGTTAATTAGCACCTTCATAACTTAAATTTATGTATGTAATGATGTGTTTCCACATAACTGTATAATTATTATTATCGAGATTGTAAATGCTGTGAAGTGTTTCGTATAAAACCGGAAACTGGGGCCATTTAAAAAACAAATACAACTTACTAGTTGCGATTTTAATTCCTTGGGACAAATCGGACTGAGCCAATGATGCATGTTGATATACCTCTTGGGCAACATCTTCAAACATGCAGCGGCTTGTCTATAATCCAAAGGATCCAAAAGTGCTGCGGGTGCCTGAATAGGCGATCCACTTTCTTGTAAAACCACCATCACGTAATGTTAAAAGTATCGCGCACTCACAAATAACAAAAAGGAAACATCACAGAAATTTCTTTAAAGTACTTATAAACTTTTAACAGGCTTTTAGTGTTTTAATATAACTTTTAAATTGCAATAGTTTTATTATATGGAATTCCAAATCGACTAACTAAAATAACTTTGGTATAATAGACGATAAATATTTCGTAACGTTTGTATGGATAAGGCTTCCAACCATTTGATCCGTATTATTATTTATTATTCACTTGGAAGAAACTTATTGTGGGCACATTCCTTTCGAAATTTGTAGTAATTAAAATACAATTGCATAAATATGTATGTTGATTGAAAAAGGCACAACTACTAACTTTGGGCACTTGTAAGCGAAAATTTAGAGTAAATCCATATCACAGTAGAAAAGTTAACCTACAAACAGTGTTCAAATAGAAACTTTGTTTTCTCGTAGGCGAAAACGAATCAGTCAAATTTTTATCTTGATTTTTGCATTGCTTTTCAACAAAATTTGTCGATTAAGTTAAAAGTAAATTTTGCGTTGTAATTTCCTAGATTAGAATGCATCGAGTTATTGTTACAAAAGAATAATTAAAACAATACTTGATCGACTAGAAAAAACGAACTCATTGAAACATCACAATTGCAGTTATTATAATGTCAAGGTATGCAACGATTTTTTAACATTGCAAGATAAAACTTAATAAATCATTGTTTGGGTGTGCAGATGTGGTAAACGAAAGGTTTACAAATTTATTATGATTTATAGCAACTCGGCCCGTGATATTCATCCAATCGTTCAAATTTTGTTTTATCCAATCTCCTAGTTTAATGGCAAAGTTTATTTCTTATCGATAAATGACCATCACGTGGAAGAGAAAACGGTAAATAAACAAAATTAAAACAATTTCACGTCTTACATATTCATGCTATTAAAACTGCAAATTTGCCACCTTTATGCATATTCAAGGCAGAGTAGTTGCTTCAAATTGAGAATAAAACTCGGGAGTTTTGATGGTAAAAGTGCAAAAAAAAATTATGTTTTAAGAGGCTTGGAGTAATTTTTCGGGAATATTTTAAGCTTGGCTTAATAAAATATGAATATTAAACAAACACACCTTAAATCGAAAAATACGGCTATCTTAGTGGTTACCTCCGGAAATACAAACAGTCATATCAACAAAGTATACCACATTTTTTAAAACCTCACAGGAAGTTAGAATGTGACAATTTGCCGCAATTTACTTAAGAAATCTTATCAATTTATACTATAAATGTCATTACTGTAATAAATTTGTAATCAGGATGTCGGGTGACGCTTAAATTTATTAGTAAGCTAAGAAAAAGTAAGAATTCGTCGATAAAAGTGGGCAGGATTATCTCATGCAAAAGTCATTAATTCAAATTCAAACAACTACCCTAACAAACACGTTAACAAAACACGAACAAACAACCCTTAGAGAAAATGTAATTAGACTGCAGGTGATTTCGTTTTAACGCACGTCGATATTGGAAATTAAACACACCAAATAGTGCAAATTATAAATATTTACATGTTAAAAATAAACCATTTAATTTATGAGTAAGCTATGTATGTACAAATATTTTTTCCGAGAAATGGTTCTCTCAACTCGAAATGATAATTCGACAAAATGTTTAATTACTATATTGATATTAATGGTTTGGAAATCGGAACAATAGAAAAATGGTGCCCGTTATCAAAGTTATTGTAAATCTTTACGATATGTGCAATAAAAATATCGTAAAATTTCAACTTTAATTCGCGATTTAATTAAGAAAATTTGATTTATTGGCCCTAAGATTTTATTATATTGTAATAGCGAATGGAAAATAGCAAATGTATGTCAAAGATGACAACGACAGGTCAAAAAGTCGCAATTTAATATAGCCCAATCAATCAATACCAGAATATTTAAAGTTAACAGGGAAACCACTTAGCTAATAGGGCGTTATAATCGAGTGCATTAAATTTAGCTAAAAAATTTTTTTTGGGAACATCAATCACTATGATTTCTATCATATAAAAATGTAAATCTCATCAATTTTACATTATTCCACAACGCATTGTAATAATTATTCTCGCACTAATTAATTTTTGTTTGTCTAGTGAATTTGCGAAACGCACCATTTTCCACGTCATGGGAATACAATACGGAAAATAAAAACTCAAAAGCATTACAAAATCAAGACATAAACTTGAGTTTCTACGTGCGTAAAATTCTTAGTACGAAATTTGCCTGATTCACTCCTACGTGCGAACAGACCGACTTGCAATAAAAATTATTAACCCGACGTTACTTCGATGAATTATTCTTATTGATACAACTGAACTGTTGATGATTGAAACGACCCATCCAATCTGTCTTAAATATTCAAGTAGATGAAATAAAATTAATGAAAAAAAAAATGTAATTGCATTCTATGCACAAGACGTACCGTTTGCATAAAAGTCGCAATATAAAGACTGACATCGAAGTAAAACAAAGGGTTAATATTAATAATCTTGTCTAATCGAATAAAAAAAACACACCTAAATAAAAATTCTTGTCAAAGCACAAAAACGAACGGATGGTTTCGTATACTTTCTTTCATTAATAATTCACTAAGTCACTAAATAATACAACATCAACCCTGTAAGTATCCAATATATCGCGTACTTTTATTAAGGAGTATCAAATCGGTGACATATCATATCGCGATACATTCACCCCAGAAGTTGGAGCATAACTACTGAAGGGTCTAAGCACACCGACTCGCAATGTGCCCCTCTACTAGTAATGAAGAACGCGTCGGTCACCGCACTTACCGGTGTACTTCGTGATATCTAAATGCTTCGATGGTCACCTCTTCCTGCGCACCGACGAGGAACAGACGCTCAAGCATTTGCTTTATTTACGTAAATTATAAAATAACAGTTATTACCCCATTCTTGATTACGTTACAAACTAAATTCACGAAATCGAGTGGGAAAGACGGAAAGCATAAAAACTTCCAATTGAGCATTCTCAAAGATGTTTTTCGACAAAACATCCCTTAAAATAATGATCATCAAATTAACAACGCGTAGCGGAGTTAATGAGCTATGAAATTTTTTGAATAGAAACTGAAAGCGACACAATTATACAGAAAGTAGCACTAATAAAGTTATCAACATTTAGAAGAAAACTTTTTCGATCAAAAATTTAACTTGACACAAATTGTCGCTTAAAATATACAAGCATCTTTTATATTATGTATAATTATCTGTGTTCGCTTATATATTAAACGCTTTATAATTATATACAATCTATGATCTCATGAATTACCAAAGTAACAGCAGCAATAAATAAGATGGCAACTAAACCTATCCCATCATTTTCCTGATTGCATACAAAAAAGGATTCGTTTAAAATCCCGAGATTTATTTTCATTGTTGTGAAATTAACACAGTTTTAGAAAATTCAGTAATGGAAAAGTAAATGCTATGGTTTTATTCATTTATAACTCTTAAATTCAATACAACGTGGAAGTTAACGAAAGCATTTACCCTCGGGGTCACTTTCAAAGTCGAAAAACTAACCACAAAATTAAATTGCGTTCGAAAATGTTATTACAAGGTTTTTTTTCAATATTTAGGAAGCGGTTAGAGCTAACTTCAATTAAATGCGTAAGGCATTTCCACTCACGCAGCCGATATTTCACAACGATTAACTTTATCGAATATCGTAAATCGACGGTGTTTGATTTTCAACTTTTTTAATTATACATAGATGGATATTCGTATTTTAAAGTGTGCAAAAATAAAGAAAGTTACATTTTTAAATAACTCGGCCATAAAGGTGCGTATACACGCTTTCAAATTTTTTACCGGTTTTCGAAAATTGTTTGATCGTCTAATCTATGCAGATCAAATTATAAATTTTTTTATTTTTACAAGTCTCATTTAGTACATTTGGTGGAAATGCAATTTTTTGCTTCAACCTTTTAATCGGCATTGGAAAATTTCCTGAAGTTTTCGATAATGGACTTCGTGTAGAACAGGAGCAAATAAAACAATAATAAAAGGATGTGCAGCTATCCGAAGAAGCCATATTTTCCATCATTTAAGTTGACAATTGCGTACAATTACATGGACAGTAATATCTACACTGAAAAGAGTATCCTATCTTGTGAGCGTGTTGCGTTTCCAGCTTTATTACGTAACAACGTGTTCATGCCAGTAACATATCAATGTTAAACTAGAATGTTTAATATTATCTGCCATTGAAATGATTGACTAATGCATTTATCTTAGGAAATATAATGTAACTTCGCGTTCTTCTCTTGGAAATTTGAACTTTTAAATAAAAATTTGTATTATTGCTTTTATATCATCCCTGGATGATATAAAATATAAGAAGGTTGTTCGCGGATACCTAATAAATCAGGTGTTTTACAAGGCGGATGACTTTTTGAAAAATCCAATAGAAATCGTATATTGAGTATCATCAAGGTTAAGATGAAAAACAGTGACCCTGATCTTCGCCATTTATAACATTTTCTTTATATTTATATTTATGTATAATTTATATTTGTTTTAAAAAAGTTTACTCCTCTCTAAGCAAGAGCACTCGAGCTAAAAGCTTTCGTGCATTGCTAAGCATCAATACACTTTTTCGCAACCTAAACTTGCCCATTAGAACATGAGGTCGTGTTAATTATTGTCAAGTCTTAATTCTTATTCTACCGTGCGTACCTTAAAACTGCCAAGACTAAAAACCCAGAATGTTTTTATTTTAAATTTTACTTACAAATATTTTTATAGTGCGATGCAAGTAAATTTCGGAAAACAAAAATTTTGAAAAACATTCTTCAAACAAAAGATAAAACACGATTAATTTTGAAAGCACACAAAGGGCCCAGATAGGGACTAGTTAGAGGTTTTATGTAGAGATCTACAGAGAATTTAACCTTATTTTAAAGGTTGTATGTTTTTATTATTGCATATTCGGTTTCTTAATGTCGTGCGATATTGTCCGATTCCCTGTCCGAGTTTGTTGAGTGTTGAATGTGCAACGAATGCAGCACACTTACAACTTGACGTGGATTCTGAACCACGGGTAGATTAGTTTTTCATCGTCCGCTCCAACCAGTGAACCGCACATAGTATTTATTACCTGTAACCACCATTTGGTAAGTGAAAAATTCTTCTATAGATAATACACCACAGAATCGTGCACATTTATGCAGTTTAACTTTTTTTAGGCGTAGCTAGTACTGGAAAACGGCCAAACTACGATCGATTTATGACACCTACGTCGACAAATTTGCCCCTCTGATGGATCGATTCTGTTATCCAAAATGACTTTCTTCTGATGCTAAAGGGTTTAACGAAAAATAATCGCATTTCCGAATTATTTCCGAACAGACCCCTTTTTCGCACGGCAAAAATTGCACCAACAAGAATTTAATGTTTTATAGATTAGGATTACTAAATGAGAGTTTGATCAAAACATTAAAACGAATTTTATTTGTATAGCTGCATAAATGTTGACAAGGAAAACGGAAAACGATAAATTTATACAAACCTAACTTTTATTTTGGTTTTGTTTGTGGTACAGCTGATCATGAGATAACCTAATCTCGTTACTTGTTCGATAAGGTACAAATTACACCATAAAACTTCGTTTCAATTCTATCGCATACAAAAACATGGAAATTAAGATTTTGATTAAAAAAAATTATATTTAAAAGAACACGAAGCATTTTTTATAATCGCTGAAATGCCGAAACAATTTAAATAAAGTTAACATTGTTTACATAAAAACTGCAATACAGAGTATACAAAAAATTCCAATTAATACTAAGGATGGGAAATAATTCCATTTTCGAAAAAAAAATTCTCGCATCCAGGAGCAAAATATTTAAACGAGGGGGTGGCTCCTGAAACAATTTAATTTTTTCGTGCGTATAATAGAGACGCCCGAATTTTCACAAATATGTAACGTTTAATGTTTAATGACGCCGTTACATTAACGTGACTTGAAAAATAAACGAGGAAAACTTATAACTTGGATGCGTAACGTGCGATAATTCAAGTTATTGTGACAACGATAGCAATTAAGCTCAAAATACATCCTCGAAATGCACTTTAAATTGGCGAAAATTTCATAATCCCGCTCCGTAATGTTCGTATGATGTGACAAATGTTTGAATCGTTTATATTTCAACCACCTTGCAATAATTTACAAAGCGTACGCATAAATCGATTCGTCTTGCTTCCTCTAGTCCGTGCAATAAAAGTAAAAGAAGGACGAAATATTATTGAAGTGAAGTTCTACATGAAAAGGAATTCTAAGTGATTTGTTAAAAAGAATAATTAGATATATTAACTTGCAGGTGGCAAATCCTGTAATTCATTATTCAAACATCACACTATTTGACAACATCAATCGTTGTTTAAATGCAAAACGAATTTATTTCTCCGTTGTTCTAAAAATCGATGTCGCCGTTTTACGAAAATACAATTAAACCAGATTTCTAAATTGCGTTGTTTGTTATGCATTACAAAAAAGAACGAAAAAAATGTACCTATTTGTAGTATATTATCACTCGAAAATGCTTACAAAAACGTGTGAATACAAAGCGACCGGGTACTACAAGAAAACATCCAACCCATGTGGCACGCAGCCAAAAGAGCTTAATAGTGAAACTTCATAATATATTAACATTTAATTACTTCAATTTATAAAACAATTTCAAAGAAAGTTGGACAAATAAAAAAGTTTATCGGCGATATGAATTATTATGAAAACGAGATGCAAATATTTTTTTATTTACACGAGAAAACCAAATGTTGAACGAACATACATATAATTTTTAGGTGCTCTTTTGATTAAGAAAATAAATTTTCATAATATTTTTAACAACTTTATCGGCATGATGTTGCTCATAATATTAAAGATAAATATTATCAAAATAAAAGTTTACTAATAATAAAAAACCATTTTTCATGTTCCAACTTTCTGTTTTTACGATAGTCGGTATAATACTTGACATTCGACTAAATAAAAACAAATATCAAATAAATGAAACATTTTATATCCATAGTTATAAAGTTTGCTTATGCTTGTATCATAAAATAATCGAAAATACGTTAAAAGAAAAGCATCAAACTCCATGCGATACGTAAAAATCTCACGCAACCCAACAATTACCAATCGCTTTTTGGCTTAAATAAAACTTACAATGGTACATTTAAACTTTTATCAAGTTATTGCTAGAATTTGCCCGATTACTGATATATTTTCACTCAACTTTATTCAAAAAAATTAATATAACGAGTCGTTATATTTGAAAAAGTCGTAATTTACTCCGAGTTGTAATTAGTCACGTCGACAGCTAAAAACAAGAAAGCCCAGCTCAACCCTACTTTTTTGATTTCGCGTCACTTTGAAAAATTGCTCTTTCAAATTTAGACCGAAAGTGTGTAAGTTTGCAGCTTACATTTTTTAGTTAACAAGCCAATCGAAATGATGTAATTCGAAAAAATATCAATTAGGTCTCAAGTTCTTATAACCACACAGTTTCAATATTTTCTCGATTAACCATTATTATTGCATAATTTTTTTAAATGCACCAATGAAAACTAAATAATTCATTATTAAAAACAACATTGAGGAAGCAAATGAAGCCAATTTAAAACTAATATTGGATCATACATCAACGGCAAATAAATTCAACCTTCAACCGAACTTGTTTTATAAGATATTCGATCAATTTAATTTTGTTTCATCACGCGTTTTGTAATAAAAAGCTTTTAAATTCCAAATTTTGTATGTACTTCAAAAAGTCATTGTTGCAGAAACTTTCAGAATAATAATTATTATTATAGAAACCGCAATAATGCAATCGATGTGCTTGCTCAATTGTTTTTCAGTAGTATACCTACGTTCTGAAGAATATTCACATTGATTTATGAAAATACACAAATAAAAATGTAAATAAAAAAAGATAGGCAAATATGGGAAACCCTTAATCAATTTACGAGTGTGCATCAAAATCAACTTGAAGAGGTTCTCAAAAAATACTTCCCCTAAATAAAAATAGCGTCAAATAGAAATCCAATTCCATGATAGCACGCAATATGCAATATCAAAAGTAGAACTTTTTCGTGTCATATGACAATTTCTTCATCAAGGTGACATTTTAAACGGATATTATAAAATAAGAATATGCAATAAATATTTTAAACACTTATAGCTAACCCTTCGCATAAAAGGTCTAAAATTGCTGATTCAAAAATAATCGCAACTCGAATTTATTTCGTAAACAAAATTAACTTATTCGGTTATTCCCAACAAGTAACGTGCTTAGGTTAAGTTTCGTGACTACATTTAAATTCAAATTCACAGGATAATGATTTAAAAATAGAATAAGGAAAGGCTTCCAAAAAAGCGAGGTGGTTAGTATGTAAATCTATATAATGAATAGATTTTGAAGATTGGAAGAAGCTTGTACCAAAGGTCTCATCGGATTAACTTGTAATGTTCCAGAAAATAATAGTATTGTATAATATTATGTAGTATTACTACAAGTTTTATAAAATATATCTTCGATTTCAGTTATATAAACTGATAAAAAAAAAAAGGAAATATAAAATCTTTTATTCGGGAAACGAAATCGGTATTGATCTGCGTTTCGAACCTACGACTAATTCTACGGTTTTGTCAATACTTTTTTTAAGTTTTGCTTTTGGCACTTGTTTTATAATAGAGGTTAAACAAAAACTCGTTTTACAGTTAACAGAGCATCAAACGAATTTCATTTAAATATTAAATAATAATAAATACCGTGGAAAGCGTAAAAATTTAGCTAATTTACCGGACTAGATTAATTAATTTGGAGAGGATGTTTAGCATAAATTAGGTAGGTAGGCAGGCAGACAGACAGGTAGCTGAAATTAACCACCCGAATTTTTAAATTAAAGCACATTTACACAATATAAATTAGATGGATGTCTCAAGAGTTATGAATTTGATAATTAAATTTTAAAACAGCTTTAATGAATAATTTTTTACCAAAAATATGATAAAATCTCTTGTATATTCAAATTTAAATCAACTTTTTTTTAAAAGCGACAAATTAGGGAAAAAAATTAATAACGAAACAGAGGCGTGCAAATGACAAGGCATTGTTCAAAACCATGTTGAAACGGGATTAATTCGTATAAGTGCATTTAGAAAGCGTTTAATCCTGACCGACGTCGTATACGTTAAGAAAAATTTAAATGAAAAACGTCACGTCTAGTGATTAAACGAAATTATTACTATATCAAATATCTTCTCGAAAGTAATAAGGACGAAAGACTTTCGGGGGATCCTGCCAAGAAAAGTGATATATATTAATCAAATTCGCTATGATAATGAAGTGACGAGCCCAGCACGCAAACTTGCGTGATAAAACCCCTAGTTGCCTCCTGGGGTTAACAGAGCTGCACCTACCAGGGTGTGCCTTTTAACCTGATTCCGAAGGGTGCAACACTTTCCGCAATATAGCAAATATTTAATGGAAAATATAAAAATAGAAAATTTTCTTTCAATAAAAATACACGATTTTTAAATAAGTCTGATCTTGAATACACATTTGCTTCACAATAAACATCAGAGCATTCTCGGTTGACATCGCCAATGTTGCGAATCCTTTGTTATGGGGTAAACAAGAGGAAATTCAATTTCCAACCTCAATCATTGCAAAATATAATTTTATATCTCCAGTTCGGGGAAATGAAAGGTGTTCGTTCCTTCATGAAATAATATACATGTACCCATTAGTTTTATTGATCACAAATGTTTGTAAACATATTTGTAGGTAAAAGACCAGCCACACCAAAAGCAACCATATTATTAGTATCAATTGTAGAACATTACCTAATAATTTTGTGTTATTGTAAATGCCAATGAAAAAATAAATAAATGTTCTCGTTTTTGAAAGCGCACTCAGGAAAGCAAATCGATGGGTAATTTTAAAACAAATTAAGTAATCTCTAGAAGTGGAAGAACCTCGATTTAAATAACCATTTTTTCAACTGCGTTAAGAATTTTCAATTTTTTAATTATAGGATATTTTAATTTAATTATGCTTTAGATCGTCTTATATCACGTGTGAATTTAAAGCAAGTAAATATCTCGAGCTCGTGAACCGAAACCAAACGGTTAACGAACTCGTGTACTAATCACAATGAGCAGTCTCTAGAACTGTTGCCCGTCCATTTCTTCTTCCATGGGTGGTGACAACTACAAGGCTTCTCGTGACTTTTGCTTTCAGGAAGCAGCATCGAAGAGCAAAAAAAAAAAAGTAATTTTCATCGTTAAAATGGTGCACCATCATGAGCAAATTTTTCAAGATCATCATTCATTAATTTTTCGGCTTGAATTCTGATTATCTAAAAACCAACTAAATTCAAGGCATAAATTAGAATTAAAATCATGAAGCGGAGCAAGTTCTGATTTTATCTTGTGCTTTTTAATATTAAGAACACGTAATTGGAAAGAGATCTTAACAAGTCAAATATTATACAGCTGAAATACACAAATTAAATAAAGCTACCGGACATTTACACATTTTAGGTGAAAATTGATAAAAGCCCATTAGACAGACACCTACAGTGTTACAACATCGTCGTAAGTGCTTTTACAATAAAACGTTCCATTAAATACAGAACGTTTGAGCATTGTAACTACAAACGCTTTGTTTGTTTAAAATTAAGAAAAAAACAAAGAAAAATTAAGTGAAATACGAAAGTGTAAAATTTTTAATAAAAATAATAAATAATTAATAATAAAAATTTTTAAAAATAGATTAGTAACAATAATTTTAAAGAATAATTGAAATGTGTTTTGTTTGAAAAAAATATTTCCTTTAAAAGTAATTTAACTCTTAATAATAAATTAACAAGTAAAACTTACAAAGTGACAATGAAATACGGCGTGAAAGTTGTTGTTATAAATTGCATTTTCTATTTGTCAGAATTCTGTTAAAAAGGATTAATCTACTATTATGTAATATATTAATTAATAGCTAATAAATTTATTCGAGAAGCAACGCTCGTGTAAATTAAAACCAGTGCAATGTTCCGCAAATTTTTTCGGCCACTTTCAAGATGGAATTCCCCGGAACTTTTGTTGGCTAGGTTTTTAAATGTACGTTCGAAAAATTAAAAATAATAGTTTCACACTTTAATAACGACTACAGTTAGGATTTGGAACAATGATGGGACCATTTTTATACATTCTTAGATGATGGGCAGTAACGATGATGGTATAATATCAACAGACGCAAACTAACCGTAATAACTACTTATTGTTAGAAAGAAGTTAAAAGTAACATCGAGTTATTACCCGCGGTTTCAGTATCATAAAATATACGAAAATCGTAAATCATTCTAAAATCTCAATTATATGACTTTATCAAATTTTTTGTTGTCAACTTGAACTAATTACTTGAACAACATGAATTAGTCTGAATCTAAATTACTAACAATGACGAAGCGTATATAATATAATCGTTTGCTAAATAATAATCTGAGAAAATAAGAAGAATGCCATAAAAGTTTTTAGCGTGTTACTCGTAAAAATTGATTAAATTCCTTTCAAAATAACAATAGTAAAGGTATTCAATGTGTGTATATTTTGCAATAACGTAAATGCCAAGATTTCAGTTTCTTTTATATAAAATTTCAACGTTTGACTTAACATGTAGGCAACAATACGCATAACAAATTCAACAAATTACTTGGATAATAATAACACTTTCTAAATTTGGATAAAGTACTCTAACAAAAAATCAAAAAGCCTACCTGCACATCGAAGTTGTGTTGTTGCTGCTGAATCACTGCGCTATCCACTTGATGAGGTTGTGGTGGTGGAGGTGCATATTGCTGTGGTTGTTGATCATAATGCGTAGGTGGAGGTTGTTCAGTAAAATGTTCAAAATGTTGATTTACAGATTCCGACAGTGTCACGCCGAGATGTGGTGCCAAATGAGGTGGCAATTGTGATAAATGAGGTGGCAATTGTTCAGGTTTTACAAGTACAACATTAGGGTCTAATTGGGGAAGTCCGTTTTTAAGATCATCTTCCGATGGCGATGGTTGTCGACTGCCCGGTGTTCGACTGTGAAAATACAACAAACTGAAATCGTTACAAATGTCTATCAGTTCCTTGTTCGAATATAAAAATATTTAAGCATAAAAAAATAATATTTGTAAGGTTGTTTTTTATAGTAGGTACATAATACCTTTGGCAAATAACATGTTCACGGATCATGTACTTGATTAAAAAAGCTAATCCACCAAACGAAAATCCAAAATATTTTTAATTATCTAGGTCAACGTAAAAAATTGGAGCGTAATTTTTCACAAAATATTAATACTTACAGTAAAAATATTTAATCAAACAAAAATATTTCAAATATTCTCGTAACCAGCACCATCTTTTGGCAATGGAGATAACATATAGCCGAGTTAACATTTGGAAGTCGCCTGTAGTCAATAAAATAAAATGAATAGTAGTGGTTTGCTTTTCACCCAACAGGCGGCGCTAGGTACCAGAGTGTTTTAAAATTTAAAAAGCATGCTTGAACGCCTTTAGGTGGGAGAAGCATCACCTTGACAACCGTCGAGCACGCACATGTCATTGACACGACCCAAGGTAGAGCTGAAACCTTGAGAGCCAGACTCGGCTGGATCAAGCAGGGTTTGATTTTCTTGTATGCATGAACAGCGCCAATTTTGCATATAGGCTTTTCAAGTGATCGGTTTTAGTTATAAAAATAACGCTATGATTAGATAGAGAGAAAAAGTGAAAAATTTCTAGATAGTTTAGATTTTAGATAAATAGTTCGTTATCCTTGTAAAAAAAAAGAACATTTGCAAGTACAAACGCGTTTAAATTGGACAACACAAATTGTTAGAAGTTTTTTAGCAACTTACTTAAAACCCTTTTCTTCTTCAGATAATTGTCCATTCTGTACAACTTGTCCGTTAACTTCCTCTTTAGGACTCTGAGGCTTATCTTTGTCTTTATCCTCTAAATGTAAAGCCCTCATTCTAGGCTCGAGTCCAATGTTATCTTTATTTGTTGGGGAACTGCCCAAAACGTATTCCACCATTTTGACGCCCAAGCCACCTGTATCAGATCCACGAGGCGATAAAATACTTCCAGAATCGCCACCAGCAAAAACTCCTCGACGACCCATAGCCATGGGTGCCGAGACTGTGTGATCGCCTACAACAATAAAAAAGTTGATGAAAAACATTTTGAAATTGGCAAATTAATATTATATAAGCTTCAAATAAAACGGTTTACAGTTTTCATCATTATAAATGCTTAAAAGTTTCTTCATTTATCTCCCTTTCCCAATAATAACTTCTTATTACAGCTATTATCATAATTAACTGGATATCCCTGGTCGTCAAAAAGTAGGAATCGCGATTTCCAAAATCGATCAAACCGATGTAAATAATTTGTTGTAAATGAATTCAAATAGGAAGGTGAAAAAATTCGAATATTAAATAATTTAACTAATTTTCATAATATCGAAATGGTAACTCCAAAAATAATAGATTGTATGTGGAAATGAGATTACATGCCATAATAAAATTATTAAACTACAAAAGGATACAATCAAAATTGTAAGTTAATGAAATTGGGTGTAAATAAATTTTAATGCCGAGCGAAAAAGTAATGTTGATGAATTATGTAGCAAAGCGAAAGTAATTAAAAGTCGTCGACTAAAATATTTAACCAAGCGCCCCTAAAAAAGAAGGGTAAATTAATTATTTCCAAATTAGGTGCTTTATTTTACATTGCAAGTTTTCAATTTTTGCCATCAAGAAATAAACGGGTGTAGAAATTGGCAGTCTTAATGATATATTATCATCGTAAAACGTTTTGCAACATGAAAACTTAATTTTTCAATATTTTTTATTAATGCAACTAAATCTCGTGCAATTAGGAAACATCTACACAAATACGGTATTTATCGATATTTCCGTAATTTAGCGTGGAAGAAATTGTAGCAAAGCAATACTAAATAACAAAAATTAAATGTCAAACTGAAATTAGTTCATGAGAGTCTTCTCTCTCCTTGCGAACTTTTGTATAATAATTTATTAACTGGTGGAAGATATAGATATACATTTTTCTATTTAGTTTGCAAATCGAATCGGTATCGAAAATTACCGTAGAACTTCACAGTTAACAACCCAAGTCAAAACAAATACGGGTCGTTTTATTAAATTTTAATGAGGAAAACAAAAAACATTTAAAAAATGGTCGATTCGGTCAGAAAACGTTCCGACGATCGATGAAAATCGGTTAAGTTCAATATTAAACAGTTCGGCTCGAAAATACATGGTAACTTAATTGTAATAAAAATAATTGGAATTAATCCACTTGGAACTTAATCAATAAGCAATTTGCATTCTAGAATACCGGCGAAAAATATTCACACGAAACTACATAATTACGTTAAGCTTCAAACAATCTACTTTTTCCTAATAAATTATTGAGTAATTAGCATCAAAATGTAAATCCATCTAGAAACATATTCAAAGTTATTAAAGTTATAGTAACGTGAGCACAAAATGGAATAAATTATAAACGCTGTAGTACTTAAATGACAAGGTAGATAATCCAATAATTTTGAAACCAAAACCTCCTAAAACACTTGTTTCATAATTAACTATCAATAAATCTTCAATTTTTAATAAATTACCTGACTATAACGCGAATAAATAATATAAGATTTTCTCGACGTTATTGTTTGTTGTAAGGATAATATTTGGGGTGTAGCTACGTCTTCATCTTAAGTTGTTGACAATGACGTATATTTTGTATCATATTTAATTTTAATTAAGTCGTTAGGCAAAAAAGGAATTTATCACATTTATTCTGGCGAGGAAAATTGTATTGGTTTATAAGTTTGCAATTAAATGAGTTGCCATGAAACTACATATTATACACAAGTAGTTACAAAGTTATAATATAAGCATAACGAAAAGTTCATGTCAAGTTATCGATAGCTTAAATGGTTTAGGTTTAACATGTAGGTACGATCAATAACAAGCGGTAAAAATATAAATTTTGTTCTGCATCACGCCAACAAATTAATAAATTTACGTCATCAAGAAAAATCTGTATGGCAAACATAAATTTTTTAAAAACTTGATTGAACTTTTTCCAAGTGAAAAGCTACTGGAAGCGCAACTACATTCAACAACCAATTAGTTTAAATCAAATTAACTATGCATTTCGACGTTGACGTTCAAACCCTGTCATTTTCAATTTAACAACTTAAACGAACACATCTCCGTTATTAAATACTACTACAAATTTCGAAAACTACATAAATATATTCGTTGTCTATCAAGTAAATAAACAAGTGAATTTATTTTCCCAAAAAAAAGAGGCAAGAAAATCGGTATGCTAGAAAACGGGTGCGGTGATAATGAGAACCGTGGCGGCTGATTGAAATCAGATCGGCTAGGATGGAGTCGTCATGGTAACAGACGCCGAGTGTGTCCATGGCGACCAACGTCGCCACCGCCCGGCACGCCCATTTTTTGTCAAACGTGCGTCTCTATGACGTCTCCAGCTTTTCTGCAAACACACTCCACTCACATGCACACAAAAATTAATTAATATTTTATTCTTCTCGTGCAAACAAAAACTAGAGAAAAAAATTCTGTAATTTAATGCTAAATTGAAATAAAATCGATTTCGGACATTACGCCAGCAGTGCGCGCACATTTGTAAAATTCTTACAAATGAAACGGTTAGGTTAGAAAATGTAATAAATGAACATCCGATAAATTTATATCATAATCAAGATGTTAACCGGTAAAATTGGGTTTACATCAAAAAATATTGTCTGCGTTGCAGCAGTTACATTTTCTATTTGGGGGTTCGGCGTAAACGAATTGGGGTAGGTAAGAAATCGCCCTCCAAGTTGGCTCATATTTTGTGGGGGGCGACAATTCAGAAACTCGGCAACATTTGGTCCGCTTAAAGAGGGTTAGAAATATCCGAGAATAGCACGTCCGCGGTGCAATGCGCCAAGAATAACTAATGTGGTGCAGAATTTCTTATGGGGTGCTTTTAAACAATCGAAAAGTACATAACGAATAAAATCAAGACATCGATAAAAATGTTTAAAATTCAGATTGAAGACCAAAGAAAATGCTGCAGCTTATTCATTAGTCAATTACCCAGCGCGGCAGCGATCGGAATGCATTTACTCAAAATTCTACGATGATGTAAAAGGCAAAACGAGTAAATAAACGATACAGTGATCGTGATATAGAACTTGAACTTCTTGAACACGAAAAACTAATTTTAGAATTAGACCTCTCACTTTAATAATATCGTCAGTTCGTGTATGAGCTGCCCACGATTTTAAAATTTAGTTGGAATTAAAAAAAACTTTTGTTCTCACACTTATGCGTAAAGTATTCAATTCCACGAAAAACTAAATATAATAATAAAAAAATGTATATATTTGGACAAATGTTACACAAAAAGAGATTAATTTGAAAGAAAAATATATTCGAAATATTTACAGAAATGACTGAAATTAGAAGCGTGCAGGAGAGTAGTTGATAGAAAATCTCGTTTAAAGATTTTTGAGTAGAAACTTGTAAAATTAACAACTCGGCTACTCTACCCTTCGAACGTTTCCACTCATAAGTGCACTTAATTTGAGTTTTAATTTGGCATAACCAATTTTCTACAATATCTGCTTATTTAAAAATATATATAATGAAATATCGTAGCATCCTCACATTCAGAAGCCTTCATTAACTATTTATCATTTAAGCAAAATAAACCCTCATTCTGAATACGAAATAAAACGTAATTTACGTTCGAAATATTTACAATATTGAAACACAAATTAAATGCTCCAAAGAATTTTTTCAATTCAAAAGAATTTCCGCAACTTCATACAAAGCAAACGCACAAAAGGGTACGTTTTCATAAAAACTACTATTTCGCAACATAATACGAGGGTACTTATGAATAAAGATTAAAGTATATTAAAGAACATCTGTACCAAATTTTAAATGAAGCTATTGGAAACTGAAATTAACGTTGGTGGCGCTGCATATGTAAACAAATATGACCGTTTAAAAGAGGTTTACGTAAAGAAGATAAGCCACAATTAGGACAAGGTGCTGTGAAAAAGTTCAAATAATATCACAATTACTTTAAATTCACTTTTATCACTCGAGACTACGGACAAATAAATAGCGCTTTTATTTTAACCACCTATGTATATATTACAGTTCTACAAAAGGTCCAGTGGTGGCGTTTTCTTATTTGAAGTTGCCAATAGCGTTTTCTCTAATGCCTGTATTTGGCCAACATTAATATGCATTCTTTAACTTGATTGGTCAACGTTCGGCATTTGGTTTGTTCTCAACTACTGCTGGTTTTTCTTCTTCAAAGTGGGTCTTAATCAGATCTAGCTGACGCTGTGCGTGTAAGTGTAAACACAAACAGTGCCTTCGAGGGGAGACGAATATTAATAATTATATTAATATTAATTATAATAATTAATATCGGGTAATATTCTTGGATTATTTGGGGATGGCGAGTTTAATATTAAATTATAATCTTGATAAGGTAATGTTCCATTATAGTCCATTACAGTCAATATTGTTGCATCTAAATTACAATTTAATTCTTAATTGAAAAGGAATATTTCATGCTTATCAATATTTTGTCACTATCGTTAATTAATGAGACTGTCGTGGACACCGTCCGCGTCCGTCGGTTGGATGCTGCACGAGTGTGTGGGGAGATCTAGTATGTTTAGGGAAATGTTTGCCAAAAGTGGGAGATGCCACTGGCTGAAAATTTGGTAAATTTAAATGCTAAATACACACAACGTCTGGACCCAGCCTAAAAGTCGCTTTACATCTCTGGACTTCTCATATGAGAAAACATACGATTTCTCTCGGGGTTGGCTAAACTGTATGGTTTTGAAGTTTTGCGTTCACATCTTTAAGAGTTTGTTTGGTTTTGAGTGAAGTTAACCCTACTTTTTAAAAAATTTATTAGTAACGATGAATAATAGTAACAATTATTTATAACAAATAAGGTTATATTAAATTTATTGTGCGTAGGAAGAAAAAGAGATTTAAAAAATTTATTAACTTAACAATAAAATTTATTTATTACATTAAATCGATTTTTTTCTTATCAAATCATTATTTTCTAAAATAAATTAATATGAAATTTAAATTTATATGAATGTTGACACATTTATTTTTTCTAACCTTCATTTTTTCAACTTTGACAACTATCTTCGTGTATGTTCGCCACCTTTCGTTCGTATGTTCTGTGTTTTCTCATAGCTGAATAGACGGCGTTCTATTCTGAAAAAGTCCGATGTTTTGCTATGTTTTTACCATGAACTACGTATGTTTTTTCTTATGAGTGGTCGGCTATGAGAAAACATATACTAGTGTAAACACCGAAATATTTCTCATATGAGAAGTCCTGTGTGAAAACATAGAGATGTAAAGCGACTTTAAGAATCACTTTGAAAAGCTGTCCCCTTGCTGGGTACCTGACAAATATAAATAAAATTCATGAATTTTAAATTCATTTGTGTACATAGTTAAAAAAAACTAGGTGTAAAAGAACGGAGAAGAAACTCGCAAGCGCCAAATAAAAAATGTAATTTTCCATTAAACAAGTTTAAATCTCCAACGTTGAGGTAAAAGCATATTGCACTGAGAAAATATGTTCTATTAGAAATTCGTAGGAGTGCTAGAAATAGATTTTGCAAAATTCACAAACAGATCGATTGCAAATCAAATTAAGTTGCCAATTTTCATTAGTAATAGCATAAGTGCATTAGAAATTAGCGATAACAATTTTGCACGACTTTGAAAATGGAAATCGTGTTACCCCAAAATAGGCGGTCCTTTTTTTTACAAGCTTACCCGTGGAAGTCTAATTTTTGAGTCTTTTCTAACCAACTCCCCCACATTCTAGATAGCTAAAATTTGGTACACAGCTTCCACTAGCTGTTAATTTTAATATATTCGACTTTAACGGATCCTCGAATTATGAAGAATCGAAGTGTTATTTTGTTTTCGTTTATTACTTTAGTGGCAGTTGAAGTTTACCATTTTTAAATCGATCTTTCAGGACAATCATTTGTATCGGATTTAAAATTCATAATCAATATTATATAAAACAATTGGAGAAAAGTTTAGTAAAATAGCCTCTTTTTGTCTGGGGAATAATTATTTTATTGATGTAGCGATTTATTCATGATAGCTTTAAAATTCCCCATTCGTAGTCTTTAATATGCTATATGAAGTTTAATATGCCAAATGATTATGAATGTAAAATCATTTATATTCAATAACATAACTAGGTACTGTTTAATTTAGTAACCAATGTTGTTAAAGAAAACTTGAATATTCAAGAATATCCAAAATGCATCAAGCTGTATTTGGAAACAATGTAGCGCCAACATAAAGAAAAACTTTAACAAATTTTCGGCATTGCTGTGAAAACCCAACTTCAACACCTACAATTCGGTAATCAAAAATTTAAAAGAAAACATTTCAACTACCACTGTATAAAACAGTGTTGATGATATTATCGATACTGCTATACCGAAATAATGAAGATTTTACTACTATTATGGATTTCCATTCTCGCTAGGGTCGTACAGATACGGCTAGTAATTTAGTCAAGTAGCAAGTGTTACGAAGATAATAACAAATTATTTCGACAATCGACTTGTACCAATCAAAATCATGATCCGATTACACTGCCAATCGTGATTGTTATCACTACAGCAATTTCAGTCGACTACAAAATAATATTTAATATAAGAAAATTAACTTTATTGATTTAAATTATTACCAGAATGTACACCAAAGAAATTTTTACAACTAACACTAAGAAAGGATGGAGAGCAATACATAATCGGTAACTCATGTTCGGCCAATTGTCAAAACGAATTTCACACGTGGTTGATTTTCCTTTGACAATTTTTTAATTTTTATTTTGATATATTTCGGTTAGAAACTTAGCAACACTTCATAACTTGACTAAATTACTATCCGTGCCCGAACAACCCTTTGTGGGTCGTACAGTTGTTGAATATTAGGAAAATATAACAAAACAGCTAATTCATTTCCGCAAGTATAAAAAAGAAATCCATCTTTAATAACGCGAAAAAATGCCGCTTCATTTACAGCCTGAATCCATGCACCTAAAGTTCCGAAGAACAGTCGATGCATTTCCGATTGAAAACCCGTTGCTTTCGATTCAATTTCATTGTATTCTTCATGTCAACATAATAATAATTGTTTCTATGAATTTTATGCATTGCTTTTGTAATATATTTTGTATATTATGTATCTATCGATTATGTGTACTAAGCATTTGTTATGTTTATTTTATGCTTTCTCCATGAATGTTGTTTGTTGATTCAAAATATAAATAAACCCAAAAACTATAACGATCTGGAGATTCGGGAAGATATTTAAATTGTATTATAATCATTTAAATTTTGAGCACGTCCATGGAATTTGATGATGGGTCTTTAAAAGTAACCCATGGTGAATACAGAAAGGGAACTTTCAAAACTGTAGAAGAAACTGTAATCAAAAATGGTTACCACGGAACCATCGATTAAGAAAATTATAAAAGATCGTGTAAATAAACTTAATAATGGAAACACGTTTACAAGCAATCATCTATTAATTTCATGTCATATTATGTTAAGGATTAAGTGAAAGAGCGAAAAGGATTTTAAAAACATTGGACAGCTCGACACTAAATTGAATGAACTTGTACCTCGAGCAACAAACAGATACGAAGTTCAATGTAATAATTTATTATTTACTGTAATCTTGCTTTTCCAATAGAGTATTTGATGTTTGAATTGTACATACGGGAGCTTGTATATGCGACGCTGTACGGGTTGGTTTTTATTTCAATGCAAACATAATTATTATGTACACCTGAAAAAAACTTCTAAACTACGTCATGTTAAAGTACTTATGGTAATTCGACACGATTTAACAATTCGATGGAATAAACCGGAAACTTCTGGAATTCATTCATTAACACGCGGGCTACCTTTTAAGCTTTTACAAGCGATCACTAGGTGGTGCCATTACTATTTCCGTACAATTTGACTTTTTATTATTGTGAAAAAAATTACAGCTAAGAAATTGACCCGAGTAGTTAGTTTACAGTGAGCGTTTAAAATACAATTTTGTGAAAAAATTGAAATTTTACGTGGAGGTTTTCGTTGGATGACTTTTTACGGTTTCAAGCAAGGCCTAACGCAACAACAATGCATAAGAATCGCTTCGTTCAACTTTTGGTAATGAAGCACCAGCAGAAGACTGTTTGCAATTGATTTGCAGAATTTCGTCGTGGTCGTGCGTTCGTCAGTGATGAATTTCGTGAAGGTCGACCAAGATCTGGTCTTGGTCATGGCCTGAATTTTAATGAGACCAACTGCTAATGCAGGATTCCTCGATTCGATTCCGGATAGTCTAAAATTTTTTGACCGGTTTCCGTGCTTCGGAGGGCACGTCAAGTCCCCCCCCCCGCGATAATGATTTGCCATAATAACAATAAAAAAAAGTGCAAGCACATCGAAGGCCATAAACACGAATGCTCATAGAACTAATTAAATAACAGATTATAGAACAAGACGGAACTAATAAGATTGATTTTTTTCACAACGAAATGACACCAGTTATAGTATACCAAGAAAAAGTGTACATCAAGGATTTAAGCAACATCTACAATTAATTCACTCCTTTAAGGCAAGTAGTGTACCCGTTCAAAAATTCATTATGCATTTTTGCTTTTTATCAGTTCGGAACACATTCCGTCTTCTTCAGTTCATAAAAAAATCAGCATCGAGCAAGTCGTAATATTAAATATGAATTTTTTCAAACTCGAGAAGGCATAGTATTTGAGCATGTAATTGATATTTATGTTCTATTGAATTTCTTATTTCGACGGAAACCCAAATTACGTTATTTGCAAGATAATTTTATAGACCGTATCAAATGACAATACGTTATTTTAAATCCGTTTCCATGTAGGTACTTGTTTACTAATTAAAATCATCTGAAGAAAGCAAAAACTTATTGCCGAAAGATTATGAAAAGCTTTTTAGTTCTATTATGCACTTAGCTTTTACAATTTAATATTAAATTCTGTAGTTGAAAAACATAAAATTTACTATTGTTAAATTCGCAATTAACTTTTTAACGACAAAAACTTCTACTTCTAAAACTTCTCAAAATCGCCCCAAATTATATTCTCCCGAAAGAAAACTAGAAATTTTGATGGTGTCAAAAATGAAACGATATCTAATATTGTTTATTCATAACTAACCTGGAGCGGCCCATGTTGGATCTCTCCAGACGCCCTCGTGGTGATTTAAATGATGTAACGTTAAGGATTTGCCATCCTTCGTCTCCAAGCCCCAGAGTTTCTTTGCTGCTGGAGCAATCTGTAATAAAAATTAAAAATTTAGAGACATGAAAGCAAATAAATAGTCAAAAGTAGTATTATTTTAGTAGATATTACATAATATAATGAAAATAAATTGTTGAGATATGTACATACACCTTCACGTAAATAACTTGCAATTACTTTGGCTTCATTAGTTTTCACACACGCATTTAGGATATAAAAAATTATACGCTAATGCACTATTAAGTGTTATCTACAGAAGTATTACAACAATGCATAAAAATAACAAGCAAACAATCGATAACGCGGTGGTGCGTTAGCAAAATAAATTATTTAATACTAGACTAAATTCCTGTTACCTCTAGACTGAAAGAATTGATTTGTTTTTTCAGCAAATTAGTTTTTGTTGGTTAAATTTTATAGCATCAACAAAAATGTTATCTTTCATTATAAATAAAATCTGCACGTTGTCAAGAACAATATCAACAATATCGAGTTTTCAGTGGTAACCAACTAGATTTGCCCTAGCCAAGAAATTTTTCTGATAGCTTCTGCAATTTGCTCCAGAAGTTGTGCAAACAGAAGTTAAGTTAATAGCATTATTTTACTGTTGGAAAATCAACCCCGATTTGAAAAATTAAGAAAAACGAGAAAATGTTTTACTATTGTAGATGCAATGTGTCATTATTTTATTTATTACTACAGAAGAGACAGTCATCAATAGAGACCGGAATTCTAAGCTTAATGCTTATTGCGGCGGTTACAAGCATTCAAAAAATTTTAAGAAATGAGCACGATTCAAAGAAAAACAAATCGTTTGACACCTACTTTTTTATGCTTATTTTGCTTTTTTCAACTTTTTGCGCATTTTTTCAATTTTTATGCTTTTTTGTGCTTTTTTTCGGTGAATTTTTATTCCCTATTTAAATTTTTAATTATATTAAAATTTGTATTAAAAATTCAATTCCTTTTATACTCGTAGTTATCTTTTAATTTAAAATAATAAATTAATTATCAAACATAATGTTTGTCATTTTATGAATCATTTAATCAAATGCGATACACATATGATTGAAGGATGCAGAATTGCAGATCGTTCAGAAAAATGTATATAAACAAAAATGGTCATCCAATATGCTATTGTCAGCTCACCTGTAATAATTATACCTACATCCGTGGGTACCGATATCTTAAGATATTTAAACGTAAGCGGAATTGTCTTAACTTTTGTTATCTGTTGCTTCTTGAAAATTGCTGGTCAAGTATAATAGTAAAATAATACCTAACAATTTGCTGTACAAACGGTGACAAACGGTGACAAACGGCATTCAACTGTTTAATTTGAAGAGTGCTGGTCAGTGTTTTAGAGTTTCAAATCCGTTTTGTATAATATTTAGTTTAGTGTGAAGTTTTTATTATAATTTATAAATTATTGACAATGCCAAAGCAAAAGTCTTCTGTACAAGAGTGGATTCGAAATCACCGCGAGCTAAAACACGAAAATAATAGAATATTTTGTCGTGTATGCAATAGAACAGTAAGTTTTACTTTTTTTTTTAAATCTGAATTTAAAGTATTTATTTTCGTAATAGATTCAATGCAATAAAAAATTTGATGTCTCTCAGCACGTCAATACCCAAGTGCATAAAGAACGTTTGCAAAAATCTAATCTTCAACAGACGATTTCCGAGTCTATACAGTCATCTTCTGGGCTCAATGAACAAAAAGATTTTAATTTCGAGTTATGTAAAACAATGTTAGAATGCAACATTCCCTTAAACAAACTAAACAATATTTCTTTTCAAAAGTTTTTGGAGAAGCATTGTAAAAGACGTATCCCGAATGAGAGTACCATAAGAAAAAGTTACGTTAGTTTAGTATATAAAGATACGCTCAACCAAATTAGGCAAATCATCGGGAACAATTGTATTTGGATTTGCGTAGACGAAACTACAGATCGTTGCGGAAGGTACGTCACAAATTTAATTATTGGCGTATTAAATGAAGATACACCAAATAAAGGCTACTTAGTAAGCACCAAGGAGTTAGCAAAGACAAATGCGCTTACTGTAGCTAGATTTGTTAATGAAGGTCTGACAAATTTTTTCTTACCTGAAGCGGTTCCTTCTGCCAAAATTTTATTAATGCTATCCGACGCGGCGGCTTATATGATCAAAGCAGGTTCAAATTTACAAATATTTTATAATAATTTAATTCATTGCACTTGTTTGGCACACGGCCTTAATCGCGTTGCCGAAACTATACGAGCGGAGTTCCCATTGGTAAATAATTTAATTAGCAATGGGAAGAAAGTATTTCTCAAAGCCCCTTTGAGGGTGCAGATATTTAAGGAAAAGTTTCCAAACCTGGCATTACCACCACAACCGATTCTCACAAGATGGGGAACATGGTTGGATGCGGCATTTTATTATGCTGAAAATTTTCGACAATTCGGAGAAGTTATACAAGATTTAGAACCGAATAGTATTGCTATTGAAGAATGCAAAAAGCTAATTCAAAATGAAGTTCTAAAATGTAATTTAGCTTTTATAAAAAGTAACTTTGGATACGTTAGTCAAACCATAACGGTATTGGAAACTCAAGACGTTACTTTAGAGGATTCCATAAACACGATACGAAATTTTGAAAATTCAACATCTTTAGTACCAGGCCGTATTGGACAAGCAGTTCAAGTGAAATTACGGGACGTACTGAAAAAGAATGAGGGTTTTCAAAAATTACAGAAAATTTCAAGCATTCTAAAAGGTGAAATTGTCGAGGATTCGCAGTTGGACATGGATCCAGCTACAATTGCTAAGTTCAAGCATGCCCCAATCACTAGCGTTGAGGTAGAAAGAAGCTTCTCTGCATATAAAAACCTTGTAAGTGAAAGAAGGTTGAATTTAACAATGGAGCATATCGAGCAACATTTAATTGTAAATTACTACCACGCATAATTTTAATATGATTTAGATTTATATCTAATTTTCTGTATTTTGTTTTTAAAAATAAATGTTACTTTTGTTTGTTTTCTAACGTTTTTTAAAAAAATTTTTATGCTTTTTTTGCAGAAGTTTATGCTTTTTAGGGGCAAATTTCGTGCTTTTTAAAGCGCTTTTTTCCGGATTTTTTGTGCTTATTTATCCGGACCCTAGTCATCAACCCCTCCAGAGCGGTTTTGACTCTGGTTTACTGGACTAAACATACTAGAAGCGCCTTCCATCAAGAAAACCGGGATAAAAGAAACCGGGAACTTAGAGAACCTTGAAATAGCACTAAAAAATATAGTAGCGGTATGGGGCAGTAAACTTTTACCCTTTTACGGTTCACCTCCAAAAAATCGAATAAAAAAAATTAACCATGGCAGTTTTCTCAGTGTGCGAGAGCCTTTCAGAACTGCGACCAGTATTAATCTTTTGTTCTTTAATTAATTTATTATATGGAATATAAATAATAATTTCAATAGTCCGGCATTAATTAAAAACATTTAATCGTCATCATCATCAACAGCACGTCATAGACTTGAAGTCCGTTACGCCACTCTATTATTTTGGTCCGACCATCTCTTCTTTGGTCGGACATTTAATAAAAATGTAATTTACAAAGTTGAATCAAAAAATAATAAGTATCAAAAAATAATAAAAAATACACGGACAAAAGGCCAAGGATTAAAATAATTACAGAACCTTTTCTGGCCCAATTTACCTACGCCCCAATTTACATGGGACCCTTATAATCTTTTGGCCCAATTTACGGGTAGGCTTAAAAAGAACCTGACCGCCTGGCCCAACTTACGGGCGGAGGTAAATGTGCCACCAAATGTACCTGACCAGAAAAGGGTACCGGTAAATGTGCCACCGACCAAAAGGGTTCTTTAAATAAACACAGGTATTTGTGCCACTAACAGTGAAAAAATTAAATTTTTTTTGCCTTCGAATTTTGGGGTGTGCATTCGATAAGGCTGTAGGCCAGCTCGGCAAATGGTCAGATATTTAATCCGGGTCCAAATTTTCTACCTGGAAATACATAGACCAACTCGGCAAAATAATAAATTTTGGCTTGGCCAGAACTGCGAGCATCAAAAAACCTACCCTCCGATGCTCCGCATCTCCGGGCGGTTTTTCGTGCTCCGAGCCGCTACGCGGCGGGCGCTAAACATACGAGAGGCGCGACAGATCAAGGAAACCGGGATAAATGCAACCGGGATGTGAGAGACCCTCGAAATAGCATTAAAAAGTATAGTTGCGCTATGGGGCAGTAAACTATTACGTTTCACCCCCAAAAAATCGTGTAAAATCAAAAAATAATCGATGTTACATGTAGGAGATCCATCAGGTAGATGCCGTTTTCTCCGGTGGCACAAATACCTGTGTACTTTTAATATCCTAAATTCGTAGCAGGTAGAATAACATTACTGGTGGCACATTTACCTCCGCCCCAACTTACAAGGGCCGTCTTTAACATTAACACCTAAAATTCGTTACCACAAAAGGGTTTTATTGCCCATTTTACTTAAGGTGGCTGAGAAATTCGAGTAGGAAAGTTAATCCGTTAGTGTGGCGCCGAATTTATTTTTATTTATTACATTGTAACAAGGTATTACTACATCTCGGTCTTACAATTTTGACGATATACGCTAGTTGCGTAGCTCAAGTGGCGCTGCCCTAGTGGCCAAATTTAGCATAACTGGGATGGTGAGCGCAAACGGTTTTAAATACAAGTAATAGTTTAATTACGAATTAAACATTAAGAATTAGAATTAAGAAGTAAATTTGAATTTAAATAATATTCTATATGCCCTATATAACTTAATAGCATTATGGTTGGTAGTGTGACGGTTTTATGTGATTTAAAAATTGACATTAGTAGTAGATTCACATAGAAAAGTTGATTTAAAAATTAGTGCAAAAAGGTATTGTTGTGTAGTTGGATGCAATAAATCAGAAAAAAGAATCCTGATTTAACATTTTATCGCTTTTTGTTAATCACATTATTATTAAATAAGAAAACCTTTTATAATTTGTATTGTAATAAATTATATTTACTTGCCTTTTGATAACGATTTACCACGAAAAAAGTCAATAATGTTTATATTTTGATAACCACATTGAATAAGTAACTGACTGAATTCATAATGTGAAAAGCGAATTATTTCAACTAAACACTTGGGTTTATACGCTAGTTGCAACTTGTAAATTTTGATAACAAAACATTGTTTATTTTCTTTTATATAGTAAAATACATCTTGGTTATGTACCAACATAAACTTAAAGAATCGACTACAGTTTATAATAATTATTACATAATAAAATATTTTAAATTAATAAAAATAATTAATATTTTTGCTAATATTACCATATAAACATGAACATTCGGCCATCCCAGTTTTGACAAAATTTATCCACGAGACGGCGCTTCGTACGCTTTTGGGAGCTACGCAACTAGCGTATTACCCAAAAATAATAAATTCCGGAAAGTCTCGGCACCGACAATATAAACCAGTAAGCTTCATCAAAGTTCGCCACTATGTCGCTTAAAATTTGTACAAAAATTACCTACACAGATTACCTAAACAAAAATGTGGTTTACTATTACATAAATACCTCTAAAATAAGCCTTTACAACTATTAGTGAAAATTATTTGCAATGCCAAATGTTAAGAAAATTTAAGTGCAATTATAATAAAATTTTAAGAATTCTTCTTGTTGTCTTTTCATTTTGCGCGATTAAAAAATGTTCATTGTGAATAATTTGAATAGCTTATTTTCAAAAGTTTAGAGCATATTTTGTAGTTTTTTAGTGCCTAAAATCCGATCGCTACTAATGAGTAATAAATAAATAAAAATATGACACTGAAAAATAAATTTTCCGAATTTTTTTTATGAAAACCACCCACATTGTAATTTCAAGTCTTTTCGATGGCGTTTTTAGAATATCATTAAATTTATTCGTTTTTAAGATTTGCACCGAACAAAAACAGCGAATTTTTTGGTCACCTTAAA
Organism: Podabrus alpinus; assembly: GCA_932274525.1. Classification (NCBI taxonomy): domain Eukaryota; kingdom Metazoa; phylum Arthropoda; class Insecta; order Coleoptera; family Cantharidae; genus Podabrus; species Podabrus alpinus. Next base: position 45,754,856 of record OW026451.1, read on the forward strand.
GAAAGCTTAAAGTATAATACAACAAAAATGTTTTACAATATTTCCAAAAATTATTGAACCTCTATGATTTACAAATGAAACCATTTTTGTTCTATAAATACAGTTTTGGCGAAAAGTATTAGCCCACCTCTACATTTAGAATTTGAATTTTTTAAATCTACCACCTAGAAATGATTCTACGATAAATAATCAAAGGAGAAAATTTAGTAGTTTAATTGCTATACATCAACTACATAATATGTAGGTATATTAAAAACAAATACATATTCAAGTTAATGATCGTATGTAGTTTTACATACGTGAATTAAAGTTTAATCTATGATTAAAACTGTGAAATAATGCATTAATTTTCCATTACAAGAATTTAATTATATTTTAAAATGAATCGGAAAATCATTTCCCGCCGAATTGTCCTTGCGTCGAATTGGTCTTGCGCCGAATCGGGTCACGCCGAATAAGGTTGCGTCGAAATGGGCTCGCGGCGAATTAGTCTCGCGCCGAAACGGCGGCGCCGAATCGGGTGCACGCCGAAAAGTCCTAGACCCGTATCTACCTACCCTACCAGTAGGTCCCCTATATGTGTGAGATAATTCTTAAAACGCACAACACACAGTACACAGGAGAGAAATCGCCAACATGCTGTAAAGGATCAACACGTTAAGAACATATTTTGAGAGGCGATATTTCAGGATAAGCCAAGAAAAATCCACACTAATGGAAATACCCTCTATCTGCTTACAAAAAGAAAAGGAGGGTTTGTGAATGGATCGGTGCAAGACAAAATTTTGTGAAAAAGAGGTGATCAAAGCAGGAAAGTGCGCCCACTGTTAATGCGAAATACCCAGTTCGACTGCTGGTAATCTGCCATGAAATTTCATTAAATCAATTTTTCGCAGAGATCAGTTCCCGTCTCGATTTTATTATTGTTTCTTCCATTTCATTACCGTCTTCAACCTCGCATATTAATGCGCCAGCACCATTGCAATTCATGCAAACAATGAAGGACTTCGGTCCAATCTTTCTCCAGTCGCATTCTCCCCGACATATTTTCTTACATTTGCAAGAAATAAGGTTCGAGTTTTTCGGGTCTAGTTTTACTGCATTTTTTTAAACTCCATACTGTCGGTGACAACGATGCTATATTGTATTTGCTTTATAACGCATGCTAGCCTGTAATTGTCCAGTAACGCAATACACATAAATAAGGGCGCATTCTCCAGCTTAGTAGTGATCCCAGGATTTTTCCTTTTCCAGATTTATTATGAAATCAAATGCAGATGGCGTACTGATTGCATGATTGCAATGTTTTCGTGATCATCAAAATCGCACAGTATAATATTTGGTACTATGATGAACTACTACATCTTCTGGATATCTGACTATCTGTCAAATACAATCATGGTTTACAATTTATAGCGCAATTGAACGAATGCGACGTAGTTATTGCAAATAGATGAAAACGATTCAACCAGACAACTCAGTGCAATAAGTATCCTTCGTAGATGACATACATGGCGCGTCTTCAAACCTTCGTATTATCAATCCAATCATTTAATTTGTTTCCGGTTTATAACGCGTCGTATAATATTTTTTTTCATCAATAATGGAAGACTATTTTCCAGAAATAGTCGACATAAAATTTTATGTACATTTTATTGGTAATTATTTTGGTCTAGTTCAATTTGTTATAGAACCATTTTTTTACCATACAATGTACCCGAAAGGAGATATTGCAGAAAAACTTTTTGCTACCGTCAATTATTCCAATATGGCGGCGCCACTAGACAAAAATATGATGTTGAAAAATAGAAATTCAAAAACAGAGCACCTCGAAATCTATAAGAATACAAATTTTAAAAACATCTGAAAACTTTCCATGCGAGCAGTTTTCAGCACCCAACCAGTGGAAAATTTCAAAGCTATACAGAAATTAGGATTTATAGGACTATTTGATTTAAATTTATGCTGTAATGCATATTTATCCGATTCGCAGGTTCACATGAGGTGAAATCAAACTCGGAATAAAACAAAAAATTATGCGTGTAGGAAATCAAAATTATTATCAAATAAGCACAAATTAAATATTCTACACCAATAAGTAATTTCAGTTTTAATCATGGCAAAATCGGGATTCCGAGTACAGGCTCTCATTGCTTATCAAGCGCCAAGATAAACTATTAACCCAACAGAGTTAATTAAACTTTACGGTAAATATGTGCACAGTGTAAACATACATTTATAAATCCATAGGTTTGTTCTTAAAGCGTGCCGAGATTTTACATTAATTATAATTAACACCTAGGTTTACAAACATTGGACATATTCATAACTAGAACTTCAGTCTCAATTATTGTAAACGTTGTAACGAATTTATCAGATAAAATATGGTTTACGATACGCAAAATTATATCTTCCGCGTACGTTTCATTTGCAAATCATATGCACGAACAATTTATTATTGGTACCTAATAATTATTTTTATAAAATAGGATTTATTGAATAATAGCCACCCCGGGCATTTAAGGGTAGATGACCGTGCAGCTCGCAGGGTTGAAAGGGTGCAGGGAAGAGAGGTCGCGACCCATGGGTCTTTGGCCTAGACCTAGCCGACTGCGGGTCGATATTGACACCGCACCCGTCCGCACTGCACCCACAATCAGCACCGTATGACGTAACATTCATAACCAGAATACTAGTGCAAGAAAAAAATTTGTTAATAAGTGGTAGTATCTGAAATAATATCTAAATGAGAAATATTTAATAATGTTTAAATCGTAATGTAATTAACAAGTCACGCTTAAATAAGAAACTTTCGCTTCCAGCTCAAATAAAATCGGGTAGGTTACCCAGTTCGTTAAATTCTGTTAATTTCATTAGCAGATCTTCCAGGAGCAAGAGTTCGTTTCCTATTTTATACTCGTGCTGGGAACAAGATTATTGAATATATGTTTTGTATGAAAGCAGGGTAGCGACCCCAAGGAATAAGTGGTTCATATGAGTCAACTGGGAATCCCCACAGAGAGATCGCATTACTCACACCTACCAAACCACAGAAGACCTTCCGGAGATGGCTTAAAATCAATGAGGAAGTTCAAAAAAAATATTATTATACCGTATTTATTGATCATTTGAGAGGGAAATTTATGCGACTATTCCGATTTTAACTAAATTAACCCGCAAAAGTAGTAGGAGGAAAACGCAAGTACGTGGTTTCTAATACGTTAATAACTAAATAATTATACACGCAACGCGTATCCAAAACAATAAATAATGTTAATAAAGCTCAAGGAAAATTCAAACATAAACAAGATAACTTTCGAGTGGGAAAATAAAGCGGCCCAAGTTTTGAAATCGAATGAAAATTTCAAATCGAAAATAATATTTACCAACATGAGAGAAGATTCTAGAACTTTTATCCAACAACTTTCGCTTAAAAATCGAAATAACGACCGAAGAACCTTCGCAATAGTATTCACTACGCGGAGAGCATCAGCTATATCGCGAATTGTTAGTAGCTCAAGGGGGGAATGGATAAAGGAAACGCACGACCTTGACAGTGGGGACAATGACTTGTTAGCTCAACGAAACTCCGAGTGTCAGTTTCGATCTCCTCGCTCACAATAAACTTGGTCGAAAAAATATTGCATAAAATATATGAGTTGGTTCATTAATCGATTATTTCAACGATTCTTGAAAACGCAATAAATTTACATCAACATCGCAACAATATTAATAAATGGCATACCTAATTCAGTGAAAATTCTTTTATGTGAAACTTTGTAATAAATTTTTGATCATTCATTACGGCTTGTTTGCCCAACTCTTAATCATTATTGTGACTCATTATTAAAAATAATTAATTGGAAAAATCCATGTATAATTTAAAACGTGCCCTAATTTTAAAAGTCAATAATTATGATAGAATTACAGAGTTTTAAATAGTTCTTGCTGGTGGATCATAATGCAATAACGAATTAATTCAATGTTAACATTCTTTTAATGTTGACATTTGCCTGAAAATTTATTATTAGAATACACTCCGGTTTAATAATATAACCTTGTTAATTTGCATAACAAATGACAAATTTGCAGCTTATTCGTACAATTTTTTATCAATGCATGCTGCATGCGGCCTTAAGAAAATAACAAAATCGATAAAGTCGGCCACGACAAATTGAATTCTTTCAACATTGCTCCAAACAAATATAAAAGAGTACAGATTTTAAATAATAAAGACAGATTATTACAACAATTTAACATTCAAGTTACCTTGTTTTTCTGTGCTACCTTAACTAGCTTTACTTATGTCGAAATATTATGGTATCCATATACGATACAGCATGACGTAAATTTAAAAAAATAAGCATTAAAATCTGTTAAAACCTATTAAAGTTATGAAATTAACGTAACCGTGAAATAAAGATTTCAAAATACATAGGTATTTCAATACGAACAAAAAATGTTTGTTATTTGTGCAAATTTTTTGTGATTTTAAACGAAATCAAAATAAAACCTTAAAATCCGCGATATTTATGACAAACTTGATCGACTTCAGTTTCAATGCAGGGCGATTCCAAATTGAATATTGTTGAATAATGCATTATCAAGATTTGGTAAACATACAAGTTGATTCAAAAAAAAAACTTCTTAAATTGATAATTATTCGCCACTCCTCAAGAAATTCAAACGGAAAGATTAAGAAAAGTCTCAGCATTAATTTAAAATAACTTGGGGTGCGGAAAACTAATTAAAAACATAAACTAAATTTGAGAAAATAAGCTTTCATTACTTGAAATGCTAAATAGAATTATAACATATCTAAATTTTTAAAGAATGCTTTGTGTAACAATCAACATTGTAATTAGTTTATAAGTTTTGCTTACAAATTTAATTTCCTGCAAAGAAGTATAGCATTTCAACTGCAAGTTGACTCTTGGCCGGTGCTGCGATTTTTTCAAGTATCTACGCAGCCGCAATTTCCAAAACCATTCATGCATACCATATAAATATGAACATGTTCAAGTTGGAAAATATCAATTTTGTTAGAAAATTTTATATCGAATCAGCTGTTGGGCGAGAAATAGAAACACGCCGAACAAACTATTATGAAAAAGCGAGACCATGACATTGTAAAAAGAGAAGCAGCTGGTATTGTTTGAAACTAAAACATGGTTTCAGTAATCGATCGAATGTTGTGAGAAAGAATTTACATAATTCAAGTTCCACCATGAATAAATACTTCAAGCACTTGGATTATATTACGTCAAGCTACATAAGCCAGAGGTTTTCAAACATTTTTTCTGACAAGATAATGGACGAAAAATTTGCACACAGCTCAGTGGAAAAGTGCCAATTACAGATCGATTTACACCAAATGTATATAGTTAATGAGCAAATACTGACAGGTTCAAATGGCTGAAATGATCAAACGAAGATTAATCAATAAATTGTAGAACTAAAAATTTACAATATAAATGAACCTTGAACGGCGCAAATTTGACAGTTCACTCACTCGCATTCATGGTCATCTAGTACTATTACACCAAAAATAATGGATGTTATTTTAAAAATTAGCAATCACCATATATTTATGTATATTATCATAATATTTTCTTATTTCATAGATCAAATCACGTCGAGATTTATCTTACGCAAAAAGTATTTGCTTTGAATTAGCAAAAACCATCCCTTAAAAAAGTATTCCAGTAAATTAACAACCTATCAAATCAAATTGATTAAATTACATCATTCCTTGTTCCGAACAATAAATTCATCACTTCCCAGTTAGCGATAGAAGTTGGGTTGCACATTTACCAATAAGATCGAACATTATTGGTCAATTATTGTACATTGTTCACCGTTCAAAGAAGTTTAATAAAATTATAATATATTATTCAACGTATTATAAAAAGGAAGAAAAGTGTAATGGGGCTTCGACTTCTCGGTCGCTAATCGTTTCCACTTTCAAATTTACAACGGCGATAACTAAAATTTCATTACTCAGGACACAACGATTCAAAGTTAATAAAATATTGCTGACAACCGTTCCAGTTTGACAAATATTATTACGACGAAAAAAAACCATTGTCATCGCATAAATCAAATTAAATATTTATTTTCATTATTCGAATATTATGTTTCAATTTACCTCCAACATAAAAACTTCCAAAATTTCCCGTAAGTAAATACATAATATTTGAATGGGAATAATAAACCCACTTCGTGTTTTAAATACATAATTAATTTTAAGAGGTACCTATCAGTTTTTTATCAATTAATACGTAATAAAAGAAGTCAAAATTAATGACATTTCATTTCAGACGAACAATGTTCAAAATATACAAATATTTTTTAGTTTGCACTTACAGACATTCCGATTATTTTTTTCTAACCAACGATTGGTGAAGATTTTCGAACAGTCACCATGGAGTAGTTTCAAGACACCTCGATGGCTAATTATTAGGGGTGCGCATATAATCGATTAATCGATTACGTAATTCGAATAATCGATTATTTCATAATCGATTATGATATTTTATAATAATCGATTAATCGATTATTGAAATAATCGATTATTCATAATCGACTATGAGTTCATAATCGATTATGAACTCGTAATCGATTATGGGTTCATAATCGATTATGAGTCCATAATCGATTATGAGTTCATAATCGATTACAAGTTCATAATCGATTACGAGTTCATAATCGATTATGAACTCATAGTCGATTATGAACTCATAGTCGATTATGAACTTATAACTATAATAGGTAGGGCTATTAAGGGTTACTAAATTACTATATAATTTATTATTTTGCTAATTGTGTTACGGTGGTGCTAATAAGAAGTGTTGTTAAGCACCAGTTGATATTTGGATTCAAAATATGGATTTGCCATTCAACTTTTAGGTATTTTTGTTTATAAAATTGATAGTTTTTAAAAAATATTTTTTTGCTTTTCAATTAAAGATTGCAACCCTTTTTCATCAATATGGATTTAAATTATTTGTCCGATATTTTGAGTGAAAGTGTATACTTTTACAAAATGAATTTTAATTAGAAGCCTTTTAGATGGATTATTGTTAACAATAAATTAATTACATAATGCATAATACAATAGTAACATTCAGTTAAAATTTAAAAACAAAATATTTGGTACTTCAGATTTAATCAGCGTTTTTATGAAGGAGTCGTAAAGCAACATTATAAATATGCTTCCAGGTACTTGGTTGGAGGTTATGCGTTATGTGGTGCAATCCTGCAATCTGAATAATTTGAACCCACGGTAATACGAATCTCCAGAATTCAAACTCAATAAAATGATCTACAAAATTTTCGAAATTAAATTAATGTATGTAGATTAACTAATTAATGTAAGTTTATTTAAATATTTTCAATTCCAGATCAAAATAATTTTTAAATGTTTTTTAAATAAAAATTTAATTCCAATTCATAATTTGATCGAGTTCGTTAATTAGTGCATTAGTGGGTAGAATTACTATGGTTTTGCACTTTTGAGATTGCACGACAAGTTTATCTTTGGTACTACATAAACATAATATTACAAAGTCATGTCTGGTTGTTAGGGTCCGTCTTTCTTCGTGACGTAGTAAATTCATTATTATTTACATTATAAAACTTATTACAGATTGATACCGGACCGTAATGTGTTATCAACTGGTGCTTAACAACACTTCTTATTAGCACCACCGTAACACAATTAGCAAAATAATAAATTATATAGTAATTTAGTAACCCTTAATAGCCCTACCTATTATAGTTATAAGTTCATAATCGACTATGAGTTCATAATCGACTATGAGTTCATAATCGACTATGAGTTCATAATCGATTATGAATTCATAATCGATTATGGGTTCATAATCGATTATGTGTCCATAATCGATTATGAATTCATAATCGATTATGGGTTCATAATCGATTATGAGTCCATAATCGATTATAAGTTCATAATCGATTACAAGTTCATAATCGATTACGAGTTCATAATCGATTATGAACTCATAGTCGATTATGAATAATCGATTATTTTTAATAATCGATTAATCGAAAAAAATCGATTATTTTTTATAATCGATAATCGATTATGAAATTCCATAATCGCGCACCCCTACTAATTATAACTAAAAGCTTTTAATTTGCTGATCAATCATAAAATATTATACAGCATGACTAAACGACCGGGTAGAAAAAAGTGAGCCGTAGTATCTTGGAACAAAAGATAAACACGGTCGTTTTTCTTTTGATTCTTGCCGAAGAACCGATAACAGGCTAAGCAATGTCAGAAAGTTTTCTAGAATCTAGAACGGCGACTACATGCGACAAAAGACATCCTTATCAATATTTATGAATGCGTTAGTGCATTTATGGTGGGTATTTTTTTTTCAACCAACTTTCAAAAATATCGTGTAATCCGATCAAAATTTCCAACACTGTTTATTCTAACCGGATTCCACTGCATAAACATTATATCCGCGAGCCGTGTGAGAAATTTTCAAACTATAAACAATGATAAACTGTAAAATTTGAGCAGTCTACGAGCACCTGAACATATTTTTTTTATTTTTCCAGCACTTGACAAAGAGATAATAAGTATTAATTAGCTACTGGAATATCAACTTTTACAATTTCAAGCTTGTAACCCACGCAGAGTACGACAACAATTCGTCCGTCACACAGACATACATTTACACACACATTTTAAATCTTCTGGTATTTGCAGTAAGACCTTCAGAAAACCACTCATAAAAACAATCGCTTATTAGTGATATAAACGTCGAAGTCCAATGATATTCAGAATATTGGATATTATAAAACAAAACGAAATTAAAAAAAAGTTGTATCCCTTAAATTCTAAAAGCATTGAATAGCATCAAAATATGATATATAAAAGCACGTAAAAGCAAATCAGGATCAGAATAAACAGCACGTTCTATGGATTCTTTGATTCGGCATGTTCGATCGATGCTATTACAAAATATTGTAACCCAACAAGTTTATGAGATTAAAAAAGAAACGTGTGTATAGACAGTGATATGAAAAAAAGTTATGTAAAACGTGTCCAGGACTCGTAAATACAAACACTGTTAATTCTTCAAAATTCCAACATCCATGACAACGTTAAGCATTTCTTCAGAGAAATTTGTACGTTTACTTCCATGTCATCCTATTTATAAATTGATTAGAAGTTTACTACGAACAATAATATTATGTCTTTCAAGAATTGTATCAATGAAACTTCAATAATTCCTCTTTGCTAAGTTTTTACTATCGTTACGTTAGGATTACAATCGCACCATTTCATGGAAATTGTAAACAGATAATGTTTCATCTGTGCCCCATTCGAATTTTGATAAGCTATCAATTTTTCTCGGTATTCCGGGTCTATTTCCAATATTGGTCAGAGCGACAACCGTAGAAGACCAGTTCGAAAACAGATTAATTTATGAACTCAGTTCGTTTCATTTGCTAGTAGTATAACTGATAAGGTGATATCACGACATAATATCGGTTATCCTAATTTGAAATTCTCCTGAAAGATTCGTGGTATCCGTTGATATCCCACGATAAAAAAACTGATAATTAGTGATATAATCATAATATATTTATATTGTTTAACGTGTCGAGCATTAGCATAAAAGTTGGTATGGGAAACAGTTTTTGCAGTACAAGATTTCCTTCAAACTAGGGATGCTTCAGTCAATTGAGAGCGATGACCATCATTAATTAATCGTTCTGTACAATGCGACCGTGTTTGACGATATTCCATGACTTGGTGCATTTTAAACTTCATTGTCTACTAAAGAAATGGCATCCCTCGACAATTAGAAATTCTCATTTAAATAATTTATGATGCTAAGGTTAGAAGTGCACTTGAAACTAATGTATGCATGTATATCGCTCAGCCTTGTGCATTCTTCGATATCTATCACGTCTGACATACATAACTTCAATAAAAAATATTGGAAATAGTAGAATTTTGAAATATATTGTGGTAAAATTGCATGACTTAGCACTCCTGTACGACACAGCTGAAGTGATGCGATGACCATGTATGAACTGGCTTGTAATTCTAAATTGTTGTAAATTATTTGATCGCATTAAAATTGCCGAGTATCCAACCACGCAATGAAAATCCAACTAGTACTACATCCTACATCACTAAAGTGCGTGTTAGAAAAATTCCCAACGATTTGAACAGCAACATAAACATAAGTTTGAAATTCAGACAAGAAAATCGAGATACGAAAACAAGAAATAGCGCAGTTCCTCAACAAAATTGAGCGGCATTTCCTGGCAAGGTAGACAGAGACTGAATAAACAATAAATACAAGACAGAAAAGTTTGATGGCCACTCTCGCTTGTTCGATATACACCCTTCGGCAAACCTTTAAAATGGCTACCTGAGTTTAAATATCACTTAAACCTGTTGCTCAAAACAATAAATATTAACAAACAACTTCGTAATTGTCAATAATATAACAAATTTAAAATTATACAGAACAGGCAAGACGAACGATGTGTGGTTCTTTTGTTTGATGCTGCGAAACAGCAGACGATCGTTCGGAACGAGTTTGCTTGCAGCACGTATATTATAAATAACACACCCCTACGGTGAGAGTAATCAAGCAGGAACAAAACAGAAAAAAAATTTACCATGTCGGGACCCATATCCTTCATTGCATTAATAATCCACTCATATCACTCTTGTTTACATAACAAACTTGTACACTTTTAAAAAAAAACGGCACCCGGCTTCGCGAAACAAAAGTTTTTAGTGTACAAGGCGCGGCATTCGGTATTCAACTGAACACAAACAAAGAACCGCAGCCATAAACGCGCGTGCGCTACACTGCGGTCTCTTCGAGCACTTACCAACCGTAACTTCAAGCGCCATGCAGTGGCGTACTCGAAGAGCAAAAAAAAATAAAATAAAAAAGGCAAGAAAACTTGGACCAAGCAAAGCAAGTTTGTGCGTAAAACTAAATTGAGAAATCACGAATTCTTAAAATAAATAATTGCAAGTTCGAAACGTCCAATAATTAATTATAGGAGCCAATAATGCAATTCACAAAATTCACTACTATTTTGGCGATCGGTCACAGATGCATAAAACAAGAATGGTCATAGTAGTGTACAAAATTCAATTAGTAAGAGACTTGACAAAATTACAAGCTTCCAAGATTTAGATTACAAAAGGGACAGTACAAACAAAAAGATTAAATTTGGCTGTGGGTTACATTTAATATTTAAGAGGAACTACAATCATGTAGTAGGTTTACCTCTTCCAAACAACATTTTCTTTAAATTAACTTGTGACAAAATTCCACAAAAGTTATATATAAAACTAAATTATCGAATTAATTTAGTAAAATGCGTTCTCTGATGCTGTCACGAGTATCTAATCTATGTGTTGAAGGTACGGTTGAATGAACATGACTCTTTTAACGTTAAAATGTATTGCATTTTTTTATAATTCCATAAGAAAACCAAGTATGATTTATTGATTATAGTCAATGGCTTATTTTTAATGTCGAGTATGAAACTGTATAATGGGATTTAAAGAGATCACAGGTGGGTTAGAATCTATTTGAAAATTTCATTTCAAGCATCACTTCAAATATTCGCATTTCATTCCAATTTACTCGCACAATTACCGACCTGAGCTTCATTATATAAAATTCAAAAATTGATCAATGAAAAACCAGATCAGGCTAAAACAGCGCTTTTGTAAAATAAGCTTTATTAAAATCCGCAAAACTTGTGAAGAGTTTCTCTTTGTTTAGAGGAATTGTATTCGCTATGTACAGGGTACTAAATTGCCAAAACATATTTCCAGACTTTTATAAAATTTACCCCAACTTGAAAACTTTATAGAACTGTATAAGTAAACCAAAAACAAACCGATAATACAGGATCAGCACTACACAAAATTTTACTCGAAAGATAAAATAGTGAAGAATGATTATTTGGTTATATTTTGAGTTTGTGTAAGATTTCTTTGATAAATATTTATAAAATGTGAACTAAAATGGACAGGATCTTGAAAATTGCAAAGAAATCATAAATATTGGGACATCGGGAGATTGAACTTGGCAAAGAAACATAGAAACTTCACCTTTCATGACTGAAAAACAAGCATAATAAATTAATCTTTTATTAGCTTCAACGATTTTAAATTTGAAACTTCGCGAAACAATAAATATGTGAAAACCAGTAAAACACAATAAGAAACAATACAGATCACTTTATTACTTCGAGAGCAGTGTAGGTAATACAGCAAAATCAATATTTGAAATACCATCTTTAAATTTAAACAAGTTAAGTTGATGCACCGTGTTGTACTTCAAAGTACCTAAAATCAAAGGTTTCAGTTGGATTGGGCCAGGTACTTCATCAGATCTCAATTCAATGAAGAATGTATGATCAGTTTTTAAAAAAGAGGTAAATAAACCTATTTTAAAAGAAAAGTACGACCAGGGCTACATAGAAAACACGTTGAAAACAACCTTTAGTTTAGCATCAGAAAAGAGCCACTAAGTTTTCGACATCAGGCTTGGACTGGAACAGGGGCAAATTTGTCCAAAAATCACAATTTCATAAATTAGCCGTTTGAACAAAAGCTGAAAAACAAATTCTTCTAATTCCCATAGTTTCCGAGGTACAGCCTTACTATGTACATAGTTTTTTAATCACTTTTTGCTCAAAATAACTTCAGATTTATTTGTTGACTTTTTTTACTTATCCATCTAACACAAAAGAGGTCCACAGATAAATGAAAGAAGATTAAATTCTCTGTAAAACTATACCCAGAAAAATCTTTCTAATCCTAATAGAGCCTTAGCTGTGAGCTTTCAAAGTTGATCAGTTTGTAGCGTTTTTTAAGGGTTTATTCAGGTTATCAATTTCTTCATTTTTTGTACATCCCACGTGAAAAAAGTATAAAATAAGATTTAAAGTAACTAAAAATGAGCGTGAAACTAATAAAAGTCTTGTTCTAACCTTAGTGGTTTTGGAGAAAAGCTTGGAGGAAAAATTTATTTATTTGATAAAAATGATCTAAATTGCGTAAATTAAGTCTTCTATAACTTGCCTTTTATCACTTTTATTGATAGGATTCCCAGAACAAAAAATTATTTCAAAAAACGGAAATTTAAAAATTTTAAACGAGAATTTAATGAAAATTTGGGTTTTCTAAGAATACTATATCTACAAAACTATTGGGGTTAGAACCTTCTAATTTTTTTAGTTGGACTTGGAATTTTATTCAGTTATATTCAATTTGTACTTCAGTTGCACTACCATTAAGCTATTTACATAAATGTAAAAAGTAGTGGAAAAGGTCAAAAACGACGAACTTGGAAAGCCCACAGCTAGAGATTTATTAGACCTACAAGGTTATTTGATACAGGAATTTACAGATAATGATCAGCTAGTTTCACTCATCTACAGAACACTTTATGTCAAATCGAGGGGTCAATCACAGGCGAAATTCGCGTACACCAGACTACCAAATGTACAGACTTCCTTCAACTTCTACAAAATGTCACACATTTTTAAAGACTGCAACAAAATTTTACCCAAGAATGCGTCAAGATTTACATAATCCATTAGGAGCTCCAGGAATAACATGAAACTTTCAGGAATTTACAAAAAAAATGTAAACGGACTTCCAAATAATTCAAAACATTTGTACACCAGACTTCCATTATAATATTATAATTAACCCCTGGTATCAAATAAACAGATAAAAAAGTCTACATCAAAATCTAAAAACTACGTTATTTTGAACAAAAATCGATAAATACTGCTGGGAATACAATAGGGATATCCACTACCTATTTGTGGACTTCCAGCAGGCATACGACAACGTTATTCGAATACGGCAGTGGAGGAGTATGGCATCCCTGGAAAACTGGTCCATCTTATAAAAGTATGGCTAGAAGGATCCCAAAGTGGTGTAAAAATGGGGAACGAAGGTAACAAAATGTTTTCAATTAATAATGGATTAAAGTCTCGTTGTTCAGTCTTGTGTTACCTTTTAAACCTGGTTAATTTCCATGTATACAATTCTTGAAACAATTATTTCTATAGAGATTAGCCCAGGTTTTAACCTCAGATACGTTGTCACCCCATCTATTTAATATTGCCCTAGAAAAAGTCGTAGGGCCGCGAATATCCAGATGCAGGTATTTGGACCTAATGGCTCCTCGCCTATGCAGACGACATTGACGCGTTGGGGAGAAATACAGTGGATGTAAAAGAAAATTTTGTGCGCATGGAAGCTAACAGAATGGGTCTCGATATAAATGAAGCAAAAACAAAGTACATGCAAGTTGTCAGACTGAATAAGACAAAATGTAACAGTGGATGTGCAACGATTTAAATACCTTGGGGCTATAACAATATCGAGTAACGGTGTAGGCAAGGAAATCAAGTGAAGAATTAGCCAAGGTAACAGGTGCTGCTTTGCGCTGCAACAGATACTGAAGTTAAAACTGGCATAAAAATCAAAATATACAAAACCCTCATTATCAGTGGTAACTTACGCATGTGAGACACGGACAGTGACTGTACAAGACAAAGGTGCTACAAGAAAACTAGCACTGATGCCCGTTCTTATAGTCAGAACATTAATTCTCGACTTGTCAATCCAAGTTTCTACCAATCAGATTACTGGAATTTAGTACGCATCATAACAGCAAGTATTTTAAGAAAATCTGAGGTTCAATCTTAGATCAGTTCCCAAGCCTCGACTATTAGTACAGGCATGGAAAAACCCAGAATCACAAATCACATAGATTTCGATGGCCAGGACACTGAGTTAGAAGTGATTAAAAAATTAATCAGAATTTTTACATTTTACTTGTTGTAATTTTGATCTATGCTTGAAATTTGTTTTCAAATTCACCATATAAAGTTGTTAATCAGAACAGTCTGGAATGAAGCACCACAAGGGAAGAGACTGAGACAGCATCAAAGCAAATCTCAGGATGCTGGAAGTCGACATGGACACATGGAAGGAGTCTGCCCAAAACCGCCAGAAGTGGTGGCAAATAGTAGAGCCAGTCAAAACTCAGCATAGGTTATAATGCTATGGAGCAATAGTAAAACCCTATTTTGAACATTGGATGTATAGGAAACGCCACTTCGTGCCTTTGTGAACCTTCTTCACCAAATTTACCACTGTTCAGGTCCGAGTTCGATGGTGAAAACTTGCAATGCCAAACTGAAAGGTTTAAGCAAAAAAAAATCGTATTTCCGAAATATTTCCACAAAATAGTAAATAAACTGGACTCAATTAGCAACTTGAAATACTTTTGACCTTTGTAATAACTTACAATAAATAATCGAATGATTCATGTAGTTCCACTTGACACCAAACATTTTACACCTGCATTTTAGTATTATCATACTATACATTTTGACAAAAATCCAAAATAGAGAAATTAACGAAATTTTTCTTGTTATTTAGTTGAACTATGGTATAAGCAAAGATTCTTTAATGATCAATTGATTCACAGTTCATGTAGTGAAATTTGACAGTAACCCTTGAAGAACTTAAGGATTACCAAAAACTTGTAAGCCCAAAATCAATTAGAATATTGAGAATACTTTTAAAATATTACAGCAAGAAACCGAACTTTTTTTTTCGGGATTTGGTAATTCAAGTTCAGTACAGTTTTTGATTCTAAAATACAAGACTCTTTTTTAAATATTGGAAGTAATTTTAATCAGAAAGTTATAAAAATATCTTACTCCAATAATTTGTATCATATCAGTCGCTTAAATGCAAAACCCGACAAGTCCAGTGAAATAGAAAGCGAGATAATGCAGAAAAACTCATAAAATCTTTATGCGACCGAATTAAGTAACCATTTTTTTTTGGTATAGCTTGCTACTCATAGAGAAAAATATAGAAATCAATTGAAAAAATGAGGGGCAGTCAGAAGTCTTCAAAAATTAATTATTAGAATGGACATGTCGGGTTTTGCACTTAATCTCGTAAATATTTATTTAAAAAACGTCAATTACTACAGATTAACCATCTATTCTTCACAATTTTCTTGTACTGTAGTTACCTATGCTCTCTCCAATACATTTTGGAAAACTTTTCTAAAAAAATAGACTCATCTTCTTTTTCCCATTCATTTCCATAGTGTTTTTCTAGTAGCTTTGCAATAATTTGTTTCTTATCCTTGTTAATAGGTACCCCAATTTCTAATACTTTTGGGGTCGTATGAGAAAAATGATTTCCCCTCTGCATAAGCCTTTAGAGTGTACATAAACACTTTTATAAGTTGTTTCACCTCTTGCAAGTGGAGCCACCTTTCACCTTAATAATTATTAATCTTTTTGAAGGTTGAAATTTGAAATGCCAATAACTGGGTTGCTTCAAAACATTTAGAGTTTCGCTTCTCCAATCTTTAATTAATCACCACATCACTTCCAATTTTGTGAACAGTTGCAAACTTTTTAATTATATTTATTTAGTCATCAGGATGAACAACTACGGCATGTTTTTTATAAATCTTTTCAATTTGTCCAAAAACACGATCAGGGGGAATATAGGTATGTCAAAGCACACTACACAACTGACAAAACCTTTGAAAATTCAATGGTCACGGGTTATCAAAATGTTGAGCTTTGGAAATGTCGGTTTTTGCATCTAAGATGATATTTTAGTTTCGTATAACTTGGTATTTATCGGGATTTTCTCTTATAATTTTTTATGGGTTTGTAGGATTTTGCATTTCTAATTTTTTGATGTATTATCTCATTTTGGGAAAAGTTGTGACATGTCGGCTTTTGCATCTAAGCGACTGATATTATACTTTTGTTCAATTACAGATCAAGAGAAATGTTACCCAAAGGGCAGAAAACCAGGAGGCACATGGACTATAAATTTAAGATCATCTGTATTCCACGATGATTATTATTTTATTTTTGAACAAGCATCTTTTTAAGTAAACCAGATTATTGCATGTTTACAGGTATTGATCAATCAAAACGCCTACCCTTTTGTAAATCATATATCAAAAAACTGTTGATACTAAAAAATAACAAATATTATAAACTCTTTGTGATAATTTGTTAGAGAAACAAATAATAATTTCTTTGCAAATAAATATACTTAGAGAAAATAGGAAAATGTGGGAGCAAAACCAGAGTGGAGTAAATAAATTGCAACCGAGTGCAAATGTCATAAACCTAATTTTGAGATGAAATGGTAAAAATAACAAAACACGTATAAGCCATCCAAAAATTTGAATAAGGATCAAAATTCAATAAATACGTCATGTAACTAGCACAATTTCATTATAATACAAAACTTGGCAGATCATCAAAGGCCACATCTAATTTTAATTAAAGTCATTCACTTAATAATACCAAGTATACGAGCAAGTAAACAAACAAATTATTTTCATTAATTTCAAAATTAAGTAACAAATCGGTATACCATTCGGTCAAGTGCCGTAAGCATAAATTTGTCGATCGATAAAAAGCTGACAAGATATTTAAAAAAAATTAAAACACATACGTGTGGTTGTTGCATCGGCATTTGTTGGGGTACTGATTGAGGAAGATATTGTGGTGGAAGAGCAACACCTCTGGGAACTTGATTTGCGGAATAATATATCAATTGCTCGTGTGGTATAGATTTATTTTGCACAACATCGTAGAGACCAGGCATTGCTGTGCTACTAGGGCCCATGTAGGACATGCTGTTAGGTGGTGTTGCTATTTTACTGGCCATTGGATATTTCCATTTATCGTGATTGTGATTCTGTAACAATTATTTTACATTAATTTGCTTTGCCTTAAATGTAATAAAGCTAAGTTATTTCACATATCACAGAAAAAAAAACAAATGGAAAAAATAAAAAGTAACCAAACAAATGATACAAGAGTTCGCAGAGTAAAGCAGCAAAACTAATAAATATGCTACTAACAGGAAGCAAGTATAAACAAGAGATTATCTAAAACTAAAATATTGTTTTGTAAACAAAGCCTTAGAAAGCGCTGTAGGTACAGAATAATGCTTTTCTTTTCAAAGTGTGATGAATTTGAATAAAGCAAGACAAATGGAGAAAGAAACAGCCATAAATAGAAAAAACATTGAAAGTATATGAGATCGCTGCGCTATATCAATTCGTGCTCTTTTGACAAGGCTCTTGGGTAGTACGTACTAACGAGATTGCATTCACACGCAAAACCAAATTCCATACAAGTTATGTATAAATTCATACATTCGCACATGGTGAGGTTTAAATGATTTTATCGTCATTCACATTTAGGTCTTCATGCCTTTATTGGTCATTCATGCAAGATTCTTTGAATTTCTAACTGATGCAGTTACAAGTAAGAAAGGATTTATGTAATTTTCTGAAATCTAGAAACAAAGAATAAGCCAAACAATATTTGAAAGAACCAATTATTATTATACTAGATCATTATTTTTGGCAAGACATTAATTTAATTAGTTTATACCGCAAACGTTCTCACATTGCTTAATAAAATAAGACAATTAAAATAAAATAATTTACAAAACAATACAAACTAATTCAAGGTTGATCTAATTTTATATCAGCATAGACCAAACTACCAAAATCTACGTTTTAATTTTCTACAAAATAAAATGGGTAAATCCTTCTTCTAGAAAGTGCGACTTTTGAAAGCTGTTTGCGGCAAAGTAACATTGATTCGTTTATAAAATTACAAGGTAATAAAACTTACAGTAGTCGCATCAATTATACTATCATCTCCCAGAGCCCAACGAGCGTGTTTCTGTCCAAAAGGAAGAAATTCGGGATCTACCGGTCTTTGAAAAACATAACCAACGGCAGCATCATCCTGGGAGCGCTGAGGGCTACGATCAATCTCAATTTTTACAGAAGCATCACCTCCACCGTCGCCTAACCACTTCATTTGTATACCTAAAATAACTTGCATGTTATAATCGAACGGCACAAAGAAAGCAAAAAAAAACAGCAAATTGCTTCATTACAAAACAACAAGAATTGATTTTAAAAATTACCTAATTGCATTTCCATGGCAATTATCACACATTTGTTACAGTCGAAGAAATAACTTTTACAAGCGAAATTGATAAGTGGAAGTTTAAAAAATTACGAACACAAAAGTTGGTTGTTTACCAGATGACATTCATAATAATTCCCGGCATAAAAACAAATGGCTACTTTGACAGTTCCAAGAACAAAGACATTATCTCAAAATTATAAAATAAAGGTAGAGGCTATTCGAAAGGAAGAATTGATCATACCTTTTTTATTACAAAAGGGTTTTAAGCATCAACAAACGAAATCTCCTTTTATAATTTGTTGTATTTTAATCGGCGTCGGCTTCGTTTCGATTCTGATTCAATACACAAACACGATATTTAAATCACTATTTGTACAAGATTGTGGTTTCCACAACACAAAATATTATCACTAACTATACAAGAAACTATATACAATTTACAGTAAATATAATCTTCTATAATTAAGCCATCGAAGTTGGTGATATTTGCAGATTTAAAACTGACAGCGATCTTTTACCATCACGATCGCCATCTTGGCTTATTGCGCACCTAGAGACAAACAACTTAACTACAATTACCGGCAAATTTAAATGTGAGGACAAATTTATTCTGAAACGCCCTTTTTACGATTTAATTGGATTTTTAAATTCTACTATAGTTAAAGTAGTACCTTAATTAAATATTATTCATTTATGTTTTGAAAAACCAATAGATCACGTAGCGTAAAATTAAGTAATTATTATCCGATAGGTAATTATAGTTCAGTCAAATTAGATTAAAGTATAGCGAGTAGAAAAAATAACTGGTAAAGAGCTATAAATTGGTGGATGCCTTTACCTTGGCATACTATTGAACATACTAAAAGTTCTGATGTCTATATGCACGGCTCGATCCGCCATCTTGGAAAAAAGGTGCTCCAAGTCAGGTTATTTCTTATATCTCGGTAATCGTTGAAGCTATCGCATTTAAGGTTATAATAAAAAATTAAGCTCATTAAATTCTCTATAAAATAGTTCAATACATTTTTTCATATGTTTAATAGTTTCTTTGTAATACATCAGTGAATACGTAAATAATTTTTATGTCTGGGCTGTACTCTGAAATCTATGATTGTACACGTTAGATCTAAGCATCGAAGAGCATGAAGCTATTAGAGATATTTTGAATGACTTTAATCATAATCCTCCGACATTATCATCAATTAAAAAGGAGCCTGTAATTCAGAAAATTCACGAGAAATTCAAGCTACAATAATTGCAGAAGGTAGAAGACAAAGGTCCTACAGCAAAATTGTGGATTCAATATTTCCATATGGTGAATTTGGTGAAGCAATTTATACAATCTGAGAGAGAAGGTGACTGGACAACCCATTTGCAAATTATACAAAATATGCTGCCATTCTTCCATGCTAGTGGCCACATCCTCTACGCTAAGGCATGTCATCTATATCTTCAGGATATGTTTAAATTGCAATCTCATATGGATACTGAAGAATACCGTAAATTTGTAGATCAAGGATTTTTTACAATCAGACGGACTGACAAATTTTGGTCTGGGACTTGGTCGGACATGGTTATTGAGCAAACCTTGATGAGAAGCATTTATCGGCGGCCTTACCGGTCGAGGTTTTACTGACAGTATTCTTGGCAAATGGTCTTTGGCGATGCCCGCCCTCCTTGACATCTGTGACAGGTTAAAACAATTCTGCGATTTATCCTTTGTAAGTGGAGAACAACATGTCGAATTAAGGGAATCACGAATGAAACGAGATAACGAAAACGTAAAGCGAATGCAGTACTGGCTGTCTACTCACGATCCTTTCCCGAATTCCGATGCAATTTTTTCAATAACACTCAAAAAAATTTGCTCAAGAAGTAAATCAAGAATCCGTGCATTAAATTAAGAATCTTGAAAAATTCTTGATTCTAAGAACTTACTTCTTATTTTTTACATTTTGGTATTAAATCAAGAACGCTATTCTTATTCTTGCAGTACTTTATTAATTTAAGCTTAATTTTGGAAACAAGAATGACGTTCTTAAATCAAAGAATACAAGCTAACACGTTAATGATATCACTTTTGTTACTTTTTCGTCCAAAAACATAAATTATAATGCAATTTTAAGCATTTTTATCTTCGCTATCGTAATACAAAAATTGTTCTCTACATGAAAAGGCATATTTATAAAAAATATTTTACACACGTTTTATTTTATTTTGTTTTTTAAGGGTATTCGTTACTCTGCTCATTTTTAGGCACAAAAATTTTATAATAGTTGACGTTATTATAATTCATAATTATATAATATAAATTATTGCAAATTTATATTTTAGCTGCGACTATTGCACACATGTGTCACATGACTAACATCAACCAATGATATTTAGGGATCCGATCAATTCTAACCAATGGAGTTAGAATTACGCGATAATTGTTCAAGTTGCTTTGATAATTGCACATATGCTTCTTTTTGATAATTGTGTACGTTTACTTTATATCATGTGATACATTTTTTATATGAAATAAAAATTCGCCGTCGGCAAGATTCGAACCTCGGATATTCTCATTGCTAATCATGTACTCATGTACTATCACCATTTCGCCACAGCGGGTAACATACAAAGTAATGCTTTAAATTGTCAAATATGCTACACAATAACCATAGAAACACTACTTCAATTATATTTAACCTCCAAATTCCAATGTGTGCAATAGTCTTACCGAATTTATTACGTGCATTATATTGATTATCGTCCAATTTAACTACTTTGCTATATTCAAACCTTGTTGTCATTAGTAAATGTCCTCATGCTTCGCATTCGGACATTTACTTGACAACAAAGTTTTCATAGCAACGTAGTCAAATTGTTACCGATAATCAAAAATGCACTTAATATATTATATGTGACTATCGCATGGCATGGTAACCAATTCTCGACTTTAAGGTTTGGACAAATGCCGTGAGCTTTATTCGCTGTACACTGGGCCAACTCCCTTTTTTGCTAAATTTTCTTCCTAAATAACAATAATTTACATTATGTTCATTATGTACTTTTGTGTCCTCACAGTGACTTCTCGCCCTATAGTTGGGTGCCACGTTTTGTATCCACTCTCTCTCTCTCTCAGGTCGCTTTTTAGTTAAGATTCTTCAGACGTGACACACAATCAAAATAAGAGACAGGATACCTCGAACATAATTTATTAACAAACATCCAACACAAACAACAATACAATTAAATAATAAAATGAAATCAAGAGATAATTAACAACTTAGAGTCCCTATTGCAATTTTTGTATAATAGTGTAAAGCTTTACCTTTATCAGTTTCCTTCCGTAAAACGAACTTAATTTCGTCGCACGTACACGCACTGCCGAACTTTATACACCTTCTTTCTTTCCGCGTAATTCCGGTATTCAATGCTGGACCAAATCCACCAATTCTATTTACCCAAATTTGTCCACTTCTGCAACACTCTTTATATTCTGAACTGCAAAAGTACTATTGGTTTGCGTGTTGTATATTCATCCACTTCTTTAAACACAATTGATCTGCATATCATTAATTTAGATACTTCTTAACACGCCCGGACTGTATGTAATCTTTTCCACAACTGACTCAAAAATACGACTGGTTCGTATCTCATTTTATCTGCCACTCAAAAATAACACGACTGGTTCGTATCTCGTGCAAACTGCAACTCAAAAATACGACTGGTTCGTATCTCGTTCAAACTGCAACTCAAAAATACGACTGGTCTATCTGTCGTTTTATTCTCAACTCAAAAATACGACTGGTTCGTATCTCCTTCAAACTGCAACTCCAAAACACGACTGGTTCGTATCTCGTTCAAAACTCAACTCAAAAATACGACTGGTTCGTATCTCGTTCAAAACTCAACTCCAAAACACGACTGGTTCGTATCTCGTTCAAAACTCAACTGTCTTCCAGCTCTTTATTATCACTTGGCATGGTTACCACTTGCTTTTCTTTTCTTATGTTTTTCTTCTAAGAGGCCGCACTATACTACCTCTATTCTTTTTTATTTCATCACAAACAAAACTTAAATCTAGTAACATTTTTTAATTTTTAATAAACACATTCATACTGAACAAATTTTAATTAAACAATGTTGACATATCCTCCCTCTTATCTTGATTGCGTATCACGTACACATTTATGAGGGAGCTAGCATATAGTGGACACAACATTACCCCACTGAAAAGTTACAATAACTATTTGAAACCTTGTGGTAATTTTCAAATTTTTATTTTAATCTTTGCATCTTTTATGCCCCATACTGGTTCCTCAACTCATATGTAAACCGTTACTCATCTACCCTTCATCTTTCTTTCTAACACTTTCAACTGTTCCTCTAACTCTTCATTCATGTCTACCTTCATCATCTTCCTACTATACTGTCATGCTTCCATCTGCATTTATTCTTTTATCTGCTTGGACAATTTTATAATTTACCCTTCCCCTTGTAGATAACTACATTTATAATGTCGAGACAGCGCACAGCTTGTCCTCGACTTTCCCTTGTAGATTCCTACATTCATACTGTCTAGACAGCGCACAGCTTGTCCTAGAATTCCCCTTGTAGATTCTTGTAGACTCTTGAAGATTCTGGTCGACTCTATTTAACCCCACTTGCTGCACAGCGCACAGCTTGCTACAGTTTTTCCCCATTCTACTATCTTGTCCTAACATTCATACTCAACCTTTAGGTTGTTCTTCGCAGATCCCCTTTGATTTTAGGTAAACTTATTTTTTTGACGTCTTGTTAGCAAAGATGCCTGGTATTCTATATTTTCGTACACAGTTTAATCTCACCGAACCTTTCACTCCTGCTTCATAACATCTTTCATGCTCTCATGTCCCGAATTTATTAATGTTTAAATTGCTCAGTATTCACCTTCACCTCTCATTTATCAAAATTATATTTTCGAATCTTGCCTAAACTTTTATTCGTAACCACATTATCCTTTTCAAATTTCTTCCTAAAATTGATTGTTATCAAATTTCCAACTTGGGCCTAAAAATGAATGTCAAATTTCTAACTTGGATCTAAATATGAATTATTTAATTTCTAACTTGGGTCTAAAATTAAATTTTAAATTGCCCCCATTCGCTATTAATATTTTCTTTTATAATACTTGTAATTCAGCATTACTTCATTTGTCAACATACTCCCTCTTGCTTTTTCCCTATCTTCAACAAAACATCTATATTTCCAATTCTCTTTCCACGATCGATGTGGACTCGGATATATCTTATTTTTGAAAGATGCCTCATTCTCAATTGACAAATGATGTTCGTAACCCTCTACAACAGTTACCTTTTCATTAAATAATACCTGCTGTCTATTTAATATTTCCTTTATCTTTCTAATGTGGATTTCTGTGCAATTCTCCGACGTTACAATTGAATTTTTACTGACATCTGTCATATTTATTTTTCCTTGCTTGCTTTCTTTACTCGATTTCTCAAATTTTGGCATTATTATTTGATTATTTCCAAACTTCATCTTAATATTTTTAATTTTCAAATGATTTAAATTCAAATTCCGATCAAAACTGGACTTATTTTCACACTCCCATTCTATTTCTTCTTCATCAACCTCAATGATTTGTTTTTCCCCTTGCACGTTTACCTCCTCTGTTAAATCCTTCCTTGTATTCTCATTCTCTCTTGCACCCTCATTCAATCTTACGTTAATCTCCTTCACTACTAGACCACTACATTTTACCTCTTGTCTCAATTCATTCAACCCTTCATTCATGCTTTTAAACCCTTCATTAATAGAAGCAAAATTTTTAGTTGACTCTTCATTAATAGCCGCAGCCAAATTTTTATTTGACTCTTCTTTCATACTTTTAAACTGTGCCATCATCATCTCACATAACCTTTCACAACTCCTCGTATTCATTATTATGTCAGCTGTTCTACTTATTGTGTCCTACTATGTATCTGCTCTTTTTGATTGTGATCACCTGATGCCCTCTCGTTGGTCGCCACGTTTTGTGTCCTCACAGTGACTTCTCGCCCTATAGTTGGGTGCCACGTTTTGTATCCACTCTCTCTCTCTCTCAGGTCGCTTTTTAGTTAAGATTCTTCAGACGTGACACACAATCAAAATAAGAGACAGGATACCTCGAACATAATTTATTAACAAACATCCAACACAAACAACAATACAATTAAATAATAAAATGAAATCAAGAGATAATTAACAACTTAGAGTCCCTATTGCAATTTTTGTATAATAGTGTAAAGCTTTACCTTTATCAGTTTCCTTCCGTAAAACGAACTTAATTTCGTCGCACGTACACGCACTGCCGAACTTTATACACCTTCTTTCTTTCCGCGTAATTCCGGTATTCAATGCTGGACCAAATCCACCAATTCTATTTACCCAAATTTGTCCACTTCTGCAACACTCTTTATATTCTGAACTGCAAAAGTACTATTGGTTTGCGTGTTGTATATTCATCCACTTCTTTAAACACAATTGATCTGCATATCATTAATTTAGATACTTCTTAACACGCCCGGACTGTATGTAATCTTTTCCACAACTGACTCAAAAATACGACTGGTTCGTATCTCATTTTATCTGCCACTCAAAAATAACACGACTGGTTCGTATCTCGTGCAAACTGCAACTCAAAAATACGACTGGTTCGTATCTCGTTCAAACTGCAACTCAAAAATACGACTGGTCTATCTGTCGTTTTATTCTCAACTCAAAAATACGACTGGTTCGTATCTCGTTCAAACTGCAACTCCAAAACACGACTGGTTCGTATCTCGTTCAAAACTCAACTCAAAAATACGACTGGTTCGTATCTCGTTCAAAACTCAACTCCAAAACACGACTGGTTCGTATCTCGTTCAAAACTCAACTGTCTTCCAGCTCTTTATTATCACTTGGCATGGTTACCACTTGCTTTTCTTTTCTTATGTTTTTCTTCTAAGAGGCCGCACTATACTACCTCTATTCTTTTTTATTTCATCACAAACAAAACTTAAATCTAGTAACATTTTTTAATTTTTAATAAACACATTCATACTGAACAAATTTTAATTAAACAATGTTGACATATCCTCCCTCTTATCTTGATTGCGTATCACGTACACATTTATGAGGGAGCTAGCATATAGTGGACACAACAGTACATTATAAATCAGTGTTAAATTAAAATAAATAAAACATTTTCTGAAATGTTTCTCAGATCAATTTTATATTATGAATTATTTAAAATAAATGCATGTTGAGGAAAAGGGAGAAACACGTGTCATATATACTTTTTTACAAGCATTATAATTTATTACATTAACCAGTATTTATTTAAAATAATTTATAACCACGTGTAATTTTTATTTAAATTAAGACAAATAAATAACTGTTATTAATTAATAAAAACAAAAAAAATACAAGCATTATAATTTATTACATTGAATTGAATTGATGGCAAAATTTTTTAATTAAATTTGAAAATTTTTTAACTGCTTAATTTTAAAGAAATCTTTAGTTTTTGATAGATGTTGCTATTTTTAAACACTAAACTTTGTAGGCTCTTGCACGAATATTTTAAAAATTTTGCTGAGCCACATCGCTTGAATTAATGTCAAAATTTTTAATTAAATTTGAAAAATTTTTAACTGCTATTATTTGCGCGCTTGTTTATCATGCTTGATTGTGAAATTTTTTTTAATTTTTGATAAATGTTGCTATTTTTAAACACTAAACTTTGTAGGCTCTCCACGTGTAATTTGAAAATTTTGCGAGTCACTCGCTTGAAATTAATGTCAAAATTTTTTATTAAATTTGAAAAATTTTTAAATGCTTAATTTTAAAGAAATCTTTAGTTTTTGATGGGTGTTGCTATTTTTAAATACTAAACATTGTAGGCTCTTGCACGAATATTTTGAAAATTTTGCCGTATCAGTCGCTTGAAATTAATGTCAAAATTTTTAATTAAATTTGAAAAATTTTTAACTGCTATTATTTGCGCGCTTGTTTATAATGCTTGATTGTGAATTTTTTTTTAATTTTTGATAAATGTTGCTATTTTTAAACACTAAACTTTGTAGGCTCTCCACGTGTAATTTGAAAATTTTGCGAGTCACTCGCAAAATGTATCTTATAGATACATGTATGATTTGTACGAGACTCCATTGCAATCAAGTAAATTAAATATTTATTATGTATGCCACGAAGGTATTAAACATGAAAATTTTATTCTGTCCCAAATAGAATGCAAATGTGTTGCTATTGAGCATAAAAAAGGTTATGCAGTTTTTCCAATTCTTCATCAAAGACGTTAACGTGAATACCGAAAATGTAAAATTGTAAAATAAAAATGTAAAATAAAAAATGTAAAATACGTTATTTAATTTTGTCATTTTAATATTATGGTAGCCCGCCTGTGCTAGCTAGTCTTTTATAATTTAAAATTCGAATTAGAAAATAGGATTTTTATGACTATTTAAAATGACAATAGTCAAGCACGTCCAGATAGCACAGATGTTACAGCGTTAGACTCAATACCTGTGGGTCCTAGGTTCAAATCCCGGTGGAGCCGTAAAAAAAATCTAAGTATATATAATTAATATTTCAACTTAATCAGGATTTTACAGATATTTATGCAAAAACAACACATCGAATCGAGCTGGTAGAAAAAGTAAGTAGTACGTGTATAAATAAATTTAATATTTAGAATTTAATCAGGAATTTACACATAATATGCAAAAAACAACAGGACGCAATATGATGAATACCAAAATTACCATGAATAAGTAGTAAAATTTAAAATAATGAAATTGTACAGAAGTGATAATAGATAAATTGTCAAGTAAAATAATTGAAATAATAATTTTTATTATTTTTTTTAATTTGTTTTAAGACTGGTCATTCTAAAATTAATAACTTCTTAAATCTTGGAACCAGAATGTGTTCGCTTTGAAATAAACCTCGGGTGTGATTAGCATAAATTAAGAATGGGCATGTTTAAATAGAGGATGCCTGCTTAAGTATTAGGGTTTCTACAACCCTAATTAACAATAAGCTTGCCATTCTTCCAATTATGCCAATCGAGCCTCTGTTGCTCTTGAAAAGAATTATTATTGCAAAAAAAGATGACGAACAATTAGTCGGATATCTTGAATACGAACTGTCACCATACCCACTTTCTCTATTTAATGAGGCGGGTATGCGGAAGACAAAAAAATCAGCGCTGTACAATATTTTTGAAGAGACGCGCGATCACGTGAAGTTTAATGATTGCAGACATGTTATTGACGGTGGGTTTCTCTTGCACCGCGTAATTTGGCATCAAAATCAGATATACCTATCAATTTGTTCCACGTACATAAACTACGTAAGAAACCATTTCGGAGCAACGGCCATAATTGCATTCGATGGTTATGCCAATAGCGCTTCCAGCACTAAAACAGTGGAACAATGCCTACGCTCTGCGAAACATATGAGTGCTGACACTCCTTGATGGCACAATGATAGCCACAGTCACACAGGAAAAGTTTCTGGGCAACGCAAAAAATAAGACTCGACTAATATCTATGTTATCGAAAAAATTTGAGGCCGAAGGTTTTATCGTTAAACAGGCTAAAGACGATGCTGATACTCTTATCATCACAACAGCGATAGAAGTATCTTCTTTCGAAGAGGCTGTAATTGTCGGTGAGGATATAGACCTTCTCGTTTTACTAACTGCTCTAGCTCCACAGAAACGGAATATTTATTTCCTAAAACCAGGAAGAGGAAAGTCCGAACGTAAAATATACTGTTCTCGTACTTTACAATCACATGGAGGACTTAGAGATAGAATACTATTTGCACACGCTTTTAGTGATTGTGATACAACATCGTGTCTCTTCCAAAAGGGCAAACTAAAATGCTTTCAACTATTGAGGCAACGAGAAGATTTACGTGATATCGTAACAACATTTAATGACAACAACGCTTCTCATGATGATATTACTCTAGCTGGAGAACGTTTTTTTATGGCTATATACGGTGCACCTGCAATTGAGACATCTTTAAATCGACATCGGTATAATGTTTTTACGAAATCAGCGTACAAGAGTAAACCGAATTTAGCTTCGTTGCCTCCTACAGCTGCAGCAGCTCAACAACACTCGTTTCGCGTGTATTACCAGGTACAAAGTGGCGCGGTTATGAGAAATGCCCTGAGCTGTGGGGTTGGAAAAATATCAATGAGTGTCTAAAACCTGTACTGACACTCAAGGCACCAGCTCCGGATTCATTGCTTACATTAATCTCGTGCAATTGTAAAAAAGGCTG
This sequence comes from Podabrus alpinus, assembly GCA_932274525.1. NCBI lineage: Eukaryota > Metazoa > Arthropoda > Insecta > Coleoptera > Cantharidae > Podabrus > Podabrus alpinus. The sequence continues at coordinate 45,784,250 of OW026451.1, forward strand.
CACTTCATCCTGTGGGTGTAGAAAAGCAGGACTGAACTGCCCGGCTATATGTAGCTACTGTCATGGTACGTCATGCCTAAATTCAAATTCTGCTCTTGACGAAGATAAGGAGAGTTCCATTGAGAGGGAGTTTGACGAAAATGATTCCGATGCTGAAGATCGAGATGATAGCCCTGTTAGGAAGAATTTTATAGATGACGCCACCCCCAGTACTAGTAGTGTACTACAACTTTAAACAGTAAGAGTTGCCAAAATTTCATAGCTATACGCTAGTTGCGTAGCTCAAGTGGCGCTGCCCTGGTGGCCAAATTTAGCGTAACTGGGATGGTGAGCGCAAACGGTTTTAAATATAAGTAATAGTTTAATTACGAATTAAACATTAAGAATTAGAATTAAAAAGTAAATTTGAATTTAAATAATATTCTATATGCCTTATATAACTTAATAGCATTATGGTATTGGTAGTGCTGACGGTTTTAGGGTAAAAATTTTAGGGTAAAAATGTGAATTTAAAAATTCACATAAGTAGTAGATTCACATAGAAAATTGTAAGCCTCCGCTAATCAAAATTTCATCTGATGAATTTTAAAATTATTGTATATTATTATTTTTATTGTGGAAGAATTGGAATAAAATATTTGAAATAAAACCATTCAATTTTTGGAATTAATTCTATTAAAAAGTTTTCGTTTCTTTCTACTTTTACATGTATGGTATATATGCTAGAATACACAAAAAAATGACATTTCTTCATGTTAAGTATATAGTACATAGATACTTGGATTTGAGTATATAGTACTTGTCACTTGTTTTTAATGCTATGTTGTCATCGCTATCAAAAAATAAATACGGAACATTACACGTTTTTGCATTTCGATCCACAATTGGCATATCTTTGCAAGAAAATGGGCATTTTATCTCCAAAAGAGCGTTTTCGCTGATAATGATCCCATCAGGACTTGCTGCCAAGAACGGTTGTTGCAAGTTAATCACGAGTCCAACCATATCAACTTTTAAACTAGCTATAGTTGCAACTTTAAATTGCATATTTTGCAAATTTTGATAACAAAACGTTGTTTATTTTCTTTTATATAGTAAAATTCATCTTGGTTATGTACCAACATAAACTTAAAGGATCAACTACAGTTTATAATAATTATTACATAATAAAATATTTTAAATTAATAAAAATAATTAATATTTTTGCTAATATTACCATATAAACATGAACATTTGGCCATCCCAGTTTTGACAAAATTTATCCACGAGACGGCGCTTCGTACGCTTTTGGGAGCTACGCAACTAGCGTAATTATATGTTCAACTGTGTATTACAGAGAAACTAATAAAGATATAAAAAAAATTTATTGAACCTTTTTTATAGAAAATTTAATGAGCTTTATTTTTTATAATAACTTTAAATGCGATAGGACCAACGATTATCGAGATATGAAGAAAAAACCTGACTTGGAGCACTTCTTTCCAAGATGGCGGATCGAGCCCTGCATGTAGACGCCAGGACTTTCAGTATGTTCAATACTATGCCAAGGTGAAGGCCTCCACCAATTTATAGCTTTTTACCGATTATTTTTTCTATTTTTGCTAATTTGACTGAACTATTATGAAGTTAAGGAAAATTAAATTTGTTCCTTTTTTCAACTAAATTTTGTTATTAAGGTTTTTCAAACAGTCTTTTTTAACAATCGATCAACATTTTATTATAATTCAATTTCGTTTTTTCTCAAAAATTCAAAATTCTAAATTAGTCTTCTGGAAGATTAAAAAAACAGTTTAATTCTTTGGTTATAAAATCTAGGATAGATACACAGCTCTACAAAACAAAAGTTTTTTTTTGTTGCTCTGGATATCAACGCAAATTTTTACGTTTTCAGGTGCCCAGATTACGAATATATTCATGAAAGTTCTCAATGTGCTCGTATTTTCATGATTTTTGCATATCTTATATTTTGAACAATTATCGGTTTGTTAAAAATAAAATTTAATTTTCCAGTCATGATTAGGCTTCTGCGCAACTTTTTCGCGCATACAAACATCACGTGATCCCCACTCTCAGACCCCTTGCTCCACAGGACAGCTGAGATCATGGGGGTGAAGGTTATATTTGAAATCGAGAAACACACGAAAGTTAACGAAGCTTGCCATCTCGCCGTTTTTCGGAAAAATCTTCGCATCCATTCGTATTTTACGAGCTTCTAGTGGCTTCTAGTGATTTTTCCATTGTGTATTTGGTGTTTATTTATAAATTCAGTTCTATTTCGTTCACCAATTTTCAGGTTATAAGAATTTTGTGTTTAAAAATGTAATAAAGAAGTTAAAGCGAAGAAATAAAAGTAATTGTTCGTTAATTACAAGGTGAGGAGACGATTTTACATATACTACATAATTTGAATTTCTTTTCTTTTTATCTTTAGGTTTCCACACGTGTATCTTGTGTATCACGTGTTTCCACACGATCACGAGATCTCAGTTATTTTACAATATTGAAGTACGTACACGTGAATCTGGATAAGTTGTCATGGATCAATATTTTGTTTCAATTACTGAATGTCCATTCTAATATATTTGTCTTGTCTTCTAAAATATGAGTTCGTCACGAAGAAAGTGTAAATATTCTAGTGATTTATTTTGTTATATTTGCGGTGTTTATATACCAAAAAAACAAAAAAGAAATATCACAGACTTTGTCAAAGAGACTTATGTTGAATATTTCGGTTTCAAAATTGACAAATTAGGTAAACCATGGGTTCCTAATAAAGTTTGTAAGTCCTGTGTTGAGTCTCTACGGTTATGGAAAAAAGGAGAACGTTCTGGATTAGACTTTGGTATTCCTATGATCTGGATGGAGCCTACGAATCATTTAGATGATTGTTACTTTTGCGTAGTAGATGTTAAAGGTTTTAATCGAAATCAAACGTGGAAATACCCAGACTTACAGTCTACGAAATGTTCGGTTCTACACAGTGAAAGTTTCCCTCGGCCTATTTACGTCTCAAAAGTAATTCGCACTCCCTCAGAAACAATGATGTTGCCAAATTCTCAGAAATCGGGACCGTCTACCAGTGGAAGTGAATGGGAGGGTGAAACATCTACGCCAAAATTATTTTCTCAAAATGAACTCAGTGATTTAATACGTGATCTCAATTTATCAAAACAAGGATCAGAACTATTAGCCTCAAGATTGAAAGAAAAAAATTTATTGGCACCAACAGTAACAATTACAACATACAGAACGCGAGAAAAAGGGTTATTAGAATTTTTTAGTGAAAATGAAGGATTGGTGTATTGTAATGATATCGCGAAGCTGCTTCTAGACATGGGTTTAAAAGAATACAAATCTACTGAGTGGCGCCTTTTTATTGACAGTTGCAAAAGAAGTTTAAAATGCGTCTTATTGCACAATGGAAATAAATTTGCATCAATTCCAATTGCCCATTCAACGAAACTCAAAGAAGAATATGAAAATGTAAAATTAGTTTTAGAGAAAATTAAATATTCGGAGCATCAATGGTCAATCTGTGTGGATTTAAAAATGGTTAATTTTTTACTTGGCCAACAAAGTGGATACACAAAATACCCTTGCTTTATTTGTATGTGGGACAGTAGAGCAAAGCAACTTCATTGGGAACAAGATGTTTGGCCTGTAAGAAATTCTTTAACTGTCGGTAAAGCCAATGTAATAAGGGAGCCGCTGGTGAGCAGAGACAAAATCATACTTCCACCATTACATATTAAGTTAGGTATGATAAAGCAATTTGTAAAAGCATTGAACAAGGACGGAGATTGTTTTAATTACATTTGCAGAAAATTTCCAAAGCTTAGTATGGAAAAATTGAAAGGTTGAATATTTGATGGTCCTCAAATACGGCAATTGATGAAAGACTCAGATTTTACCAAAGTTATGACTGTTCCGGAAAGTAAAGCTTGGGAAAGTTTTGTGTTGGTTGTCGAAAATTTCCTAGGTAACCATAAAGCAGCAAATTATGAAGAAATTGTGCAAAATATGCTGACAAACTTTCAGACTTTAGGAGCAAATATGAATATTAAATTACACTATCTCCGCAATCATCTAGATAAATTTCCGGATAATTTAGGAAATTATAGTGAGGAACAGGGAGAGCGGTTTCACCAAGATCTAAAATTGATGGAGGAAAGGTATCAGGGTCGATGGGATTGTCACATGATGGCAGATTACTGCTGGTCTTTGCAAAGAGATTGTCCCCTGAAAAACTATAAAAGAAAAGCTCATAAAAGGCGTTTTATGGAAATATAAAATATATTTTCGACATTTTCCTGTTTATTTGATTCGATGTATCCTAGTTTCTCAAAACATTACATTACTGACATTATAAATATATCTTCCTCGGGGGAACCTGACCCCTAGAGGACGCGTCCCCAGGTGGCGGATAGGGGAAAGCCCTCACCGGCTATGCCGGCGGGTAAGTGGGAAATAAAATACCACTCGCGGACCAACAGGTGGGGTAGATGAGACTCCTCAGCTGCAGAGAAAGCAATTTGTCTAGAAGAAGGTAACTTTGAAGAAAAATCCTTGGCCCTCCAGGTTGGGGGTTCTTCGTCGGGCTAGCTCCTCGTCGTGGATAAAAAATGTAAAATGCTAAAAAGCCAAACGCCAAGCCTCGGAACATGGATGGATACACCAATAGACGACTTATGCAAAGAAAATGGTTATGGAAAATGGGTACGTGGAATGTACAAGGAATATCAAATAAAGAACAAGAAATCTGGAACCACTTGATCAAACTAGATATAGACATTGCTTGCCTTACAGAAACCAAGCGAAAAGGTCAGGGAAAAAAAATAGAGAAGAGCTATGACATATACTGGTCCGGGGTCCCCAAAGGAGAGAGAGCTAGAGCAGGAGTAGCAATCGTTCTAAAAAATAAACATGCAAAAAAGGTAATAGACTTCGAAGCGATAACAGAAAGATGCATTAAACTAACAATAAAGATAAGAAACCAAGAAATAGTTATATTAGGCCTATATGCACCAACAGACGATGCAAAGAGAGAAATTAAAGAAGAGTTCTACCAAACCATAACTGAGCAATTAGACAAGATAAACGGCAAACAACAACTAATAATTGCCGGTGACATGAACGCCAGAATAGGAACAAAAAATCAAGATTTTGTTTTGGGTAATTTCGGTGAAGCAATTAGAAATGATAGTGGAGATAGACTAATAGATATGTGCACACAATATAAACTAAAGATATGGAATACTTTCTTCCAGCATAAGCATATCCACCAGATTACATGGGAGAGACCATCGCTTAACCAGAAATCAATGCTGGATTATTTTATCACCAGACGAAAACAGAATATGATAGTAAAGGATGTTCGGGTGAAGAGAGGAGCAAATTGTGGATCAGATCACTACTTGGTAATGGCAAAAATATGTATACCTCCCATGTGCAATAAGAACAAAGGAGCCCAGCAAGATAGTACAAAACCAGAGATAGTAAGTCGAGCGAGATACAAACTATATCTATTAAACGATGATACGATAAGGCATTTATATGAAGAAAGAGTAAAGCTTCAACTACGAATGATGGAGGAAACGAACAATATAGAAATGGAACACTCTCTGATAACACAAGCGATACATCAAGCAGCTAGGGAGGCCTTAGGGATGGTGGAAAAGGGCAAATGTGGAAGATTGCCATTTTGGTGGAATGAGGACATCGCAGATTATATAAAACAAAAGAACGATCTATACCGTAAGTGGCTCTCTCAGAGAACGACGATATCTCTACAGGAATATAAACAAATGAACAGAATCGTTAAAGCCAAGATAGCCCAGTGCAAGAACGACGCATGGGAAAGAAAATGTTTAGAAATCGATGGAAAGATAGGGGGCACTCAATCCTCAGAGGTTTGGAGATTCTTAAAAAACATCAAAAGAGAAGACAATAGTATAAGCGCAACCCTGATTACAACTGCACAGTGGACAATGCACTATAAGGACCTCCTGGTGGAAAACAGACAGCAATACAAACACGAAGAAAGTATAGCAGCGAATACAGAGAATGATATGGAAATAACCAGAGACACATTAACAGCGTGTCTGAGGGGAATGAGAAATAGGAGAGCAGCTGGACCGGGCGATATCCCGGCTGAATTACTAAAATGCGGTGGCCCACATCTGATAGATAGACTGCTAATACACTTCAATAAAGGTCTAAAACAAAATAAAATACCGGAACAATGGAAAAAGTCCCACATCATTTCTATATACAAAAAAGGATCAAGAAGAGACCCGAACAACTATCGCGGGTTGAGCATTAATGGCACCTTCAGCAGACTCTATGGAAAACTTCTATCTACCCTGCTAATGGAAGAACTGGACAACAAGATTAGTGAGGAGCAGAGTGGTTTCACCCGAGGTAAATCTTGTATGGATAACATCTTTGTGATACAACAACTTATAGAAAAAAGAATATCAGTAGGACAAGAAACTCATTTAGCCTTTATAGACCTACAGAAGGCATACGATTCCATCCCTAGGAATAAACTGTGGGAGGCACTAGAGAAGTTGGACATAAACCCACAACTGATAGCTGTTATCCGAGAAATGTACAAAGACAACAAAGCACATGTAAAGAATGGAAAGGAGATATCACAAGCGTTTACCCCTACCAAGGGCCTAAGACAGGGTTGTAGTCTATCCCCACCGCTTTTCAATGCTTATCTAGAGGTCGTGCTGAGAGAATGGAAAAGAAAGGTCAGGGGCATGGGCTTACCCATAGGAGACGAATACCTCTTTACACTCAATTTTGCCGATGATCAGGTAATTATAGCACAAGATGCATACGATCTGGAATTCATGCTGAGAAGATTAAATGACAGCTATCAAGAATGGGGCCTAACAGTAAATGTTGGGAAGACAGAATACTTAGCGAGTAACAGTATAGCACGCTTCCTAATATTAATCAGTGATACAGAGCAAGTAAATCAGGTACAGAAGTTTAAGTATCTAGGTACGACCATAACAACAGATGGGATCGATAATGAGGATATAAGATCTAAAATAGAAAACAGTCGGAGGGTGATAGGAGCACTAAACTCAGTATGGTGGAATAGACACATTTCACAAAAAACTAAAAAACACATTGGAAAAACAATGGTAGAGTCGGTGCTATGCTATGGAAGCGAAGCATGGGTTTTGAAGGAAGATATGAAGAAAAAGGTTCAAGCTGTAGAGATGGACTACTTGCGACGAAGCGCTAGAGTATCAAGAATCGAACATATTACTAATGACGAAATTCGACGAAGAATGGGGGCCCAGGATACGGTAACGGATAGAATCGATCGCAGAAGTTTGAAATGGTTCGGCCACGTACTCAGAATGAATGAACAGAGATGGCCCATGAAGATCTGGAAATGGAAGCCCCCTGGGAGAAGGAAAAGAGGTAGACCAAGAAGATCATGGAACGATTGCATAAGAAAGGGGATGGAAACATACCAAGTTGAACAGGAAGATGCTCTTGACAGAGATAATTGGCGTTTGAGAACCGGAAGGCCGCGTATTGCGGTATAAACCGGATATATATATATATAAATATATCTGTTATTTTATTTCTCGTTTTTTGATTTTTGTAATGTAAAATGAAAATAAAGATTAAAAAAAAAAATCAGAGCAAATCTAATAAAATCATTGATAGTTTCATGAATTGTGTGCATAAATGGACCCAAAATCATTTTCATATCTAGGGCAACAAAACCACTGTAGACCAGTGAATGGAAGTTTAGCAGGATGCTATGCTGAAAAATATGTTCCTCAACTTGGATTCGAACAGAGGCGTATTCGCTGTGAATACGCGCGCTTTAACAACTGCGCTGCCGAGGCGATTAGTTTATGTAGCGCGGAACTTCTAAATTTCGTAACTAATTCTAGGACCGATGCAAAAAGGAAAAAAGAGTTACCTATGTAAAGTATAAAAAATATAATATTATTTTAAAGCTTAAATTATTATTATTCCAAAACAATTAAAATTATATAATTCCACATTCTTTTCCACAAGCGTGGAACTACGAGTAGACCCTCCATGTACGCGAGTTCGATGTACGCGAATTCAGAATAACGCAAATTATATTTTGATACCTGAATTTTTTGTACGCGAAGCAAAATTTCCTTTAACGCGAATTAAGTTTTCGCGTATTATTAAAATAACTAGCTGACACAGTCGGCCTACCGGCCGCCTTTAGCCATCTAGACCGTGTCGGATGTGGTTCTTCGGCCTTCGGCCTCACTCCAAGGTACTAAAGTAGCCTATGTTTTTCGTAGCATTGTAAATAACTTCTACACCAAATTTGGTTAAGATTGGTCAAATAGAAACGTAAAGCACGTGCACGCGTATTTGCATTGTCGATCGGTTGACAAAATTTCCTTTGCGAATTTTTGCACTATTTCAATACAAAAACATGCGCAGGGACCTACATAATAACTGTGCCAAATTTGGTTCCGATCGGTCAAACGGTTTAGGAGTCTATAGGGAACATACATACATACACACATACATCCATTTTTATATATTTTAAGGATTAAGGATATAGTAAGACAACTTCCAGATTTTTTGCCCTAAAATTGAAGGCTCAGCCACCGTTTGTCCACAAAAACCCCATTTCACCACACTGTGCGGCGTACCTAAATATACGACGATTACGATTGATGACCTTTTTTTTCTGGGGTTGCACTGAAGAAAACAACCATGAGGTTTGGGGCAACGTCGGGTGGCACCCCTCCGGCGGGTGTACAAAAAATAAGTACATTTGTAAGTACTTGGAGAAGTTTTTAAGTACATAGGACATCGTTCTAAAAAAGAGTACTGTGCTACTAAAATAAGTACATATGGTCACCATAGCTATACTCCGCGTGGATGCAACAATAATTGTTTACCATAACTTTAGCCCAATTTAAACCATTTTTTAACTTTTTTTATCCCAAACGGTTGGTAGTCCAATTAAAAGTTTTGGTAGATTATTGATTTTTTGTAATTAACCAATCAAAATTTAATGTAGACTTAGCCGCCTCTCAATCGCTTTTTTAACTTTTTTTCACTTATTTGATCGATTATGGTGTGTGGAGGTTTGGCAGTCCAATAAAAACTTTTGATAGTCCATTGTTTAGCCGTAATTAATAAATTTTAATTAGTGTTTAGCTTATATGCGTACGCTATACTCCACGTGGATGCAATAATAGTTTTGTTGTTTTGTAAACTTTTGTTCATCTCATTTGTTTGTGTAGAAAAGTTTGGTAGTATAATCAAAAATTTTGATAGTCGATTGTTTAATAGTAATTAATTAGTCCTTTCAAATAAACTTAATATTGTAATTAAATTCGTTTAAAAGTAAGGGAAAATATAAATTGTTGGGAAGTATAGCTATATAATGAGGGCCCCAAATAATCGTCTCGGGGGGGGGGGCTAAAATTGAAGTTACACCACTGTAGAATTATATGCATAGTGCCGTATGATAAATTGATGTCTTGAGATATTTTTTAGATAGATAGATGTTAACTATCCATTAACAAATTTTCGACATTTAGTGCATCCACAGGACGACCAGTGCGATGATCATCTTCTAATGACTCATGTCCTGCTTTGAAAAACCGTACCCACTTTGTTTGTGTACATTTTTGTAAATATGTAAATTGTTTTACAATATCATTTTGTATTTCTTCTGTACTTTTACATTATTTCGTTAAAGATTTTATCACGTCGCGTTGTTCGAGTTTCTCCATTTTTACAAATAATGTCGAAATTGACCATTATTAAAAATCGAATAACAATCCAACGGTTGTTTGCATCGACTTAATTTTTGAAAACTAGCTTACTATTGATTTTTTTACAAACCACTTTTGGGATATTTTTATAACTCCTTTCCTTGCACGGTTTTTCCCGAACTTATTGATCTCTCCTCGTATATAAAAACTGGAAAATTCGTTACTTTACTTTAATTTAGAAGAGGGATTGCATCCCCTAAAACTGTTTTTCCGCACTCAGAAAAAATTAGGGGATAAACCTAGGATCCCTTCCTTATTAATAAACCGATAAATTGAATCCTTAAGTTTTAAGGATTATTTCACTGAAAATCTGAATCCTGTTAGCTTCTGGGAAATTAAATTTTTTCGTCATGACGAAACTTAAGTTTTTCAAAAGATGACAGCAAAGTCCAAAACTCACGAAATATGTACTCCACTCAGACTTGTTTATATTTGGATGCTACTAAAGCGAAAACAAATGACAAACTTGTTTCCCAAGCTATATCGGAGAAGTATACTTGACTCCTTGCCGCTAAGTTGCATTATCAGAAATATGAAAAGCATGGGGGGGCCATATATACCATAGGGTATATATGGCCCCTATATACCGATAGGGGCCATATTACCACCCCTACATCTGATGATCCTTTTAATGGTTCGTTGTACCGCATTAGAAAGATTTGCAATTGATTTTACCGGAAGGTTTGAATTTGCAATCCATTTATGCATAATTTCCAATGCCGGTTTTGTTTGCTGCACATTTTCATGACACAGTTAAAAATTAATTAATCTGCTTTTGTTATATTTTGTCCATACTCAGTGTATGGATGTTGTCGAAGCGAAGAAAGTAAGCTATGACATAGGTAGGTGTGAAAAGAGTTAAAGCGGGGATTTTTTTCCTGCTCCAAAAGGACGCAAGGGAATGGCGCGATTCGGTAGGTATTATTATTTTACAAAAAAGTGTAAACAGAAAAAGCAGTTTAACATCTTTTACAATTTTAAAAATTTTAGTTGGTAGTGGTGCCTTTATCGCAAAATTAGGATTATTAGCGCTGCTACCCCTTAAATATATTTTGGGTGAATATGCAAAAGCGCACTTAACTTACATTTTTCTTTCTGTTACAACATTTTTTTTTTGAGCAACTTTGAAGTCATTTAGGATATTTAATGCCGTTTTAAAATGCCGTTTTGATGGTGGTTTCATTCAAATTGGATAACTCCTGCTATATGAAACCGGAAAATTCGTTATTTTATCCTAATATTGAAGGGCGATTATATAACCCCTGAAATCGTTTTTCCACTTCCAAAAAGAAATTAAGGGTTAGTAGTCTTTTATTTATTGATACTTTACCACATATCCAAAAATTATCAAAATCTGATAATTCAAAAATTTTTGAAACAGAGTGTGGGTTGATAAATTATTCTCGGACTGGACGTTTGAAGTTGATGTGTTTGATGAGGCTGCTCCATAGCAGATATGACCCCAAACAATTAAGTTTTTGAATGCACATCGTGCTAAAAGGATGAATATTTTATGGCTTTTGTTTGCAATAATAAAGCAAGAATATTATAAATTGAAAAATTCACTTTTTTGTCATTTTTGTTGCGGGGGAATATTACCCTCACTTTTGTAAAAAGGTCCTAAAATGACCTTTTTTGAAAATTTACATTAAATACAATTCAATTGTTTCTGTATACACCTCCATTAAGTTAGCCCCCTTTCAATCGATTTTTTAACTTGGTTTTAGCCCATTTGATCGATTGTAATATGTAGAGGTTTGGTAGTCCAATAAAAACATTTGGTATTTCATAATTTGGTCGTAAATAATTAATTGCTAACCGATGATGTTTTTATAAACTGAAAACCTTATAATTAGTAATACTGGATAAACTAGGTACCCATTTTAGATGTATTATTGTTAAGTGCAATAACTCTGCCTTCTTATGGGGGTGCAAAAGTACGGTTTGTATTTGAACAACATTAATTTTTGGATGGAAAAATCCAAAAGGTGAGCACCAAATTAGTAGTTACTAAATAAAAAACTTAACCTTCAAGATATGCAACCATTGCTATATAAATTGAGTATAAAGTTGCATATATTAAACCATGGAACTTATGTGAATTGTTAGTCCAGAGTCGTCCCGAGTGTGAGGTTTTTGGCTGAGACGAAGTCGAGAGGGATTAACAATCCACTTAAGTCCTGAGGTATATACATTATTTTATGTATTTCCGTAACTGAAACTGCAATTAATAATTATTATTTAATGGTGTAATTCAATGTAATTTAATGATGCAAATAAACCACAGCAGTGGCTTGGTGCGTTCGCTGGTTGCGTTACAGCGCGGAATTCGTGGGTTCGAATCGCTAACTGAACGGAATTTCTTAGCACGGCCCTCTGGTGAACATCAACATTTTGTGAATAAATTAAGTTAAAAGTAAAAGAGAAAGTAGAGGATTGATCTATTTCAAAAAATGGATCATGAAGGCTATGCAGAGAAGCAGAGTAGCAATATTCCGAATGAAATGGAAAAGCTTGATAAAATTTCAACATAACCCTCTCAAAATAATTGTCAGTTTATCGTTGTTTAATAATCAAGTTGCGTGCGATCGTCATGGAAACAACCTACATATTTATTTTTGCTTACGTCCCTTGGGATGTAAATTCATTTTAAATTCTTCGAGATTTAAAGTTCAACTTAAGTCTTAGAAAAAAGAAACTTAAATAGCAGTTTAAGTCTCGCAATTGTATAAATTATGTTGATTAACTTGATTGTTAAAAAACGTCAAACAGAAACTGATTTTGAGGGGGTTCTGTTAAAATTACAGCATTACCCAAGTAACACACGTTGATATAATATACATGTATTATTCGGAAATTAGGTATATTTCACGGATAGGTATAATTTTCGTATATTTAATATACATACATGTAGCATATACACGGCATGTACTTATACTTAGAATATTCGTATATTATACGATGCTTATATTTGCTTTAATGTAATCCCTAAAGGTAGAATTTAGAGTTATCGTAATCGTTTATTGGACGTGTAGATTATACCTTTAATCTGCCAACTATAAAAGAGTATAATTTTGGATTACTATAAATGTTGAATAACCATGTAATGTAGACGGACATATTAGCAGCTTAAGTCCCAGAAATGCATAAAATAATAATTTGTATGACAACATTTGTACGACTGCTTTTGTTTGTAATTGACATAGCATTTTATATGCCATACATTTGTACGACGGAAATTTCTACGACAAATCAATCTTCAGAACCTTGTCGACACAAAACTTATAGTAATAAAGCGTTTTTGCATGTAAAAACCCTTCAAAAAATACATATTGTAACAAAACGGGATTCAAATTGGTAAAATTTAATTTCATTTTAAATTCAGATAAAATTATTAATTATAATTGTGATAATAATTGATAATAATTCTTAATGGATCATATTTATGCACAGTGAAAGAGATAAGTTTTATAGCGCGATCGTAAATTGATAATGCATTTTATCTGTTTTCAACTGTATGCGAACTTCCTGCGTCTGAACATTATACTTAGTTAACATAATACACTGTTCTTTGTTCAGGTAAACTGTTTCAACTTCAGACAACAGTGGGTTTTTGCCAATTTGACCGGATATTTTAATGTAATCTACTTGATTGCGAAAGTAAAATTTCATAATTACTTCGTTTGACAAAATTCTATTGCTTAAGATTTAAAGTAAAGGAAATTCTGCGTAGTATTGAAAATGAAAAAATTGTTATAGTGCTTCCAGATCTGGTAGTTTTAGAGACTGAAATAAACCTTCTTGGTAAAAGTACTGATGTAAATAGCACAGAATTAAGTCTTAATTTTTTATTATTTCTTAGGCTTCCTTTTGTAATTGCAAGAATTTTTTTATTTTCTAAAACGCAGTTATTCAAATCACTGCAAGCAACTCTGTTTTTTTCGGATAAAGAGGGGCTGGGCTGGGGTGTACAACGTCCTAGTTGTGCATATGAAAATAGGTTTCGTAGGCACAAATTTTCAGTTAAAAACATTTTTACTCTAATTATCATAAAATATTTACATGAAAAGGGGGAAAAGAGTGCAGAGTTTGGTAAAATTTTCAGAATTGCTTCGATGCCCGGAGTTCTCTCCTACTTCAGAGATCTATCTCTGGTCAGAGATTAGACCTTAGTTTAACCCTACATTCGTCAATCCTAGTTTTAAAACCGATCAAATGACTGATATCAAGATCGCATCATCGGAATAGCCGGGATTTTAAAGAAATCTGATATTTAATCCTAGATTAGTTTTCAAGTTTCGACTATTAATACAAAATTTTCGACGCTTCAAAAGTTGCGACAGACTTTTTTTTAGCCTAATTGGGAAAACGACTGATTAAAATACAATTACAAGAATATTATGAATACATTTAAAAGTAACATGACAAGTAGTATCCTATACTAAATTTACTTATTATTCCGGATTTACATGCGGTGAAAAACATCAATATAAGTATTTTATATGCGGTTAAAATTAGTCGAAATATGTGATAATATTGCTGAAATGTAGATAATAGTTATGCAGTTAAATGAAAACAAAGAAATATACTGCAAATTCGAAATTTTTAATATTGTATACAGTATAAAATTATTATATAGGAATTCGCAGGAATATAATTTTTTGAAATTATTTTATTATTTTTTAAGTTAGAAGATAGGAGTAATATTTTTCAGACCCCAATAAATATGGAAATAAATAAATGTATACAACAGTTTTTGCAACGTTTTACGTCTTCCGTAGAAATATATAAGAGAAAATAAAAATTTTAATTTATTGATTTAAAAAATTTTAGAACTGCTTATGATTTTTAAAATTTAACATGTGGCAACTCAAAGAACGGGTCCATAAAATGTGTAGCCATGAATAAATGTATCAGAGAAGGACTATTTGTACATAATCCATAATACATAAATAATCATTTTGTACATTTTTACCATTAAGTGTATTTAAAAACTTGCATCAAAAAAGATGATTTTAAGATTACATAACATGGTCGCAATTCAGCAACGGGATTACAAAACTACATTTGACCATGGTCATTGTCATATAAAATCAATGCCATGGTGCAGTTCGGTCAAGAAATTACATTTACCCGGGTACGAGAAATTCCACCTGATAAACCGTGGTGCAGTTCGGGTAGCACCATTTTGTCAGTCATCAATTAGCCAATGCTTTTTTCAAAATTATTAAGAAAACATCAACAAAAGTCTCATCACTTGCGGGCCAGTTTATGTTTCAAACTCAAAACAATTTCCAAAAGTTTCAAGAAGTTATTAATATTTTAATTAAGGGGGTTAATGCATGCTGACATAGACTGTTTGGGAATATACAGATGTCGAATATGCATACTCATCGAAACCAAATGAAACATCCCCTCTACAACTTGAACAGCTCTGCCCCGCCAATAAATCCAACTTCCACGTCCTCATCGTAATCTACTAACGGAAACCAGGCCAAATGTTAGTAACGAACCAATAATTACCCAACAAACACAAGAAATTGGAGTGAAATTGGAACATGTCGAGGCCTCATGTAAAAGTATGAAAAACCGTAAATCGCCTGGACCAGGAGATATTCCAGCAGAGTTACTAAAGTATGGACCTCAGAAACTACATGTGATGATAAAACATCTTTTTTGGCGTTGCATAAATGGGGAAAATACACCAAAGCAATGGAGAACATCAAATATGACACCAACCTTTAAAAAAGGATGTACACAAAATAGGTATTTCAGTAAATCCGTCGTTGGAAGACTATACACTCAATAATATGAAAAAACTTTATTGAAAAGGAGATAAAAGGAAAAGAGGCTGAAGAACAAGCTGGCTTTCAAGCAGGAAGATCCAGAGTAGAGTTTATTTTTTGCCTTTGAATATGCCTTCGAACTAAGGCATATTTATGACAACATCCCAATTAACAAGCTGAGGATTGCAATGGAACAATGTCGGATAAATAAAACGTTGATATGTGCTACAAAAAACTTATACGAGGCAAATACAACAAGAATTAAATCTCACAATATGATATGTGAAGAATTTACAATTGACACAAAGGCCTGAGACAAGGCTATTGCCTTTCCCCAACCCTATTCAAAATATATTTAAATGAAGCACTTGGAAAGTGGCAAAAACAATGTAAGAATATGGGGATACAAATAAAAGAGGATACGCTGTTTGCCCTTTATTTTGGTGATGATCAATAATTAGTGATCGCAGAAGACGAAATTGATCTCTGCTACATGGTGCGAAAACTCCAAGGACAATACAACAAAGCCGATCTGAATATAACAACGGCACAGAAAATATTCAAGATCTGGACATGGAGGATGAGTTAATGAAGGGCACTAAAGCATACACATATTTAGGAGGTATATTTGATAAGAAGGGTAGCAGTTGTAAAGAGATCGAAAAAATAATAATTAAGAGAAGGTATTGCGATGTTCTTTGCTTTGCTGAATTGGCAAATCAAAGGAATGAACGAGTTTTAAGTTAAAAGTTAAAGGAAAGTTGAATTATTGAGAGATCATGGCAATGCGATACAACGATTAATTCGTTATAAAAAAAATTATAAATTTTATATCATCGTAAAATTATTTGTTATTAATTTGTTAGTTATAATAAATTATATTAGTAAAACATATTGTTATTAAAACTAGGTTAATTAGAATTAGTTGTGTTAAGCACACTTAAAAAAGGTTTTCGTGATGACATTTGGTATAACAGCTTGGTGCGATAAATTAAAAGGACGGTTATTCGCCTCAATTTAAACTTTAAAAGTGCATCGTGTCTCCAATTTACATTTCGTTCCTAAAAAAAAAACATTATTTAAATGAAGATTAAGTGTGGTAAAATTCAATAAAGTTACCGGCCAATGAAAACTTGCTACATCAAAAACAGGCATGCTTGGAAATTTCAACGAAATTTGATATCCTTGGCGACGAAATTGTTTACCTTAACAACGAAGAGAACGATAAAAATAACCAAAGTGAATGGACGCACAAATATGTGTTGTTCCAGAAAATTTGTGAAAAATGTGTTTTAAAAACCCAAGTAGGGTTAAGTAACGTGGATGTATTCTGGAAAAGGTTAAAATATATTGAAAATGTTAAAAAATATTAATACACTCACAAAAAACTCAAATTTTGGTATTGATGGCCGAGGAAATATTTTGATAATTGATGAAAATTAATTGGATAATCACAGAAAAGTAAACTGGAGCAAATTATAGGTGTAAATAACTGGTACACTCACGCTAAGAAACGAACGATGATGCAATCGGGAAGTGGGGTAAGATTTATTTAACTATCCAAGTGCGGGAATTTTAAAACATTAAAATCAGAAAATCCTTTTTTTTATTTTACAAACATTTATTTAGATTTATCATTTAGTAAGTAAGAATTTGTTACATTTAGTTTTAAAGCACATGGTTAAAATTTTCTTTCGTCTCCATGACGACAATTTGTGAAAAATTTATTAATTTCATTAAAAATCAAATTGCCATGATTCTATTTTATTTGAATTTAAATCAATTTTATAAACAGTGTGAAAATATGAATCTCGTTCATTCTGAAGATGAGCGAATGCAATAAGGTAAATTTTAAAACAATCAAAGAATTTCTTTCACTTTTGAGCTAGCTGAGGTAAATACAAAATTAAATCCACGAGTAAGTTATCATTGTGGGATAAGCATTCAGGTAAGGGTCTCATTATTATAATAAGCTTGATTTATCTCATTAACGGGAGGGGTCATTGCAGTATGTTATACGAACTTTGAATGGTGTACTATGGGATAAAGATATAAGGAAGGGTACGAAGAAAATGATATATAAAGTCATACTAGAAAGTGCAGTAACCTACAGAGCTGAAGTATGGGATATCACTGCAAGAAACAAAGACTTTGAGCAATGGAGATGGATTTCTGGCGTAGAAGCGCTGGCAAATCAAGAATCAATAGAGTGAAAAACGACGAAATCCGAAGAATAATAGCAGAGGTACGATCGACTATAGTAGAAGAAATTGAACTTTAGCAATTGATATGTTTCGGATATTTGAATAGGATACCTGAAGAGAGATGGCCAAAGAAGATGCTTATATGGTTACCTCCAGAAAAAAGAAAAAGAGCTCGACCACGTGTAAGCTGGAGAAAAGGAATCGAAGAGGCAATGTCAGCAAGAGGTCTGGAGGAGGAACTTTGTCTGGACAGAGGAGAATGGAAAGTGGGGACGGAGAGACGGCGCCAGCTGTGGAAATGATTCGATATACTATATATAATTAATATTTTAAATAGGATTTAATTAAAAAAATTCAATTTAAACACTTCAAACATTTAAAGCTTGCAAACTTGAATAAAAAATTAAAGACTATTCAAAATTATAGAAATACTATCTACATTCTCGCCCACCACTGTGTGCGCTCAAAATTTTGGTGCGATTCACAGCTCGTGGATCGCGTTCGTGCGTTGAAAACTGTAATACATTTTTTTTAGTTTGCTCAAAATTGTCTAACACCTGTCATTCGCAACGGAAAAACGAAAAGATTGTATGCGCGCACAGTGCTCAGTGTGGATGGGTATCTTGAATAACGTGGGATTTTACGATATGGAATGAAAATTTACGCGCAAGATATTAAAATTTGACAAAATATTTACGCGCACAGGTTTCGTGCGAACACAAAGAGCGTTCGCGCAAAAATGCTCTAATGAGGACACACCTTAAAATGTTGACGACAGTTTGGCGATGCTTATAACTTATAATATTATGTATATATAATTTTATAGATTTTAGCATTGGGATACCAATGTTATAATCAGCATTAGTGAGAGGCACCAAATTAAAAAAAAGACAAAAATATTCATTTTTTCAAAATAAACATTGCAATCTGAAAAGATTAAGGGTGAGTTATATACCGACAACTTGTAGTAACTGATTATAATTAACTAACTCATAATAGTTAATGCATTGTTTGCACCAATCGTTAAGCTTCATTACGGTTAATCAAGGTAATGCGCAAGTGGAAATATTAGCTAACATAATAAATATACTAATTAAGGTCAATGCAATCCATTATAAAATCAATAAAAAATAAATCTTTTTATTAATATTCCTAAAAACTCAATTTTGGGAACAACTTTTTAAGAAATAAAAAAAGAGTGTCAATGCTAATTGAATTTCATTTTTATATTTTTATTTCTGCATCTAACTGTAATCCACTTGGACGAGCATCGGTTAGTCAATAGCGGGTAGCATTTTTTTCAATTTTTGATGATAATGTTTGGCGTTTCTTCATCTTTTTCGTCGATTTTGCCTTCATCCTCCAGCATGTTGACGAAATTAAATAGCTTTCGATTATAAATAATTTATTTTAAACAAATCACACATCGATTTAGATATCGAGAGGCAGTGCCGTAACCCCGCAAGCATGGCGATTGCGGGAGGGCCCGAGAAGTTTTGGGGCTCAAGAATTTATTGAAGGTAATTTTGAAGTTATTTACTATTTCGATCAAGTTTTACAAAAAAAATTAGGCCGGTAGTGGTAAGTACGGGTAGATAGACAAGGGTAGACAGTAATTTTAAATACCAGGTAAAAGGGTAATAAATTCTATTGTATATTGATTTTCAATTGTTGTTAAGTACTTCTTTTAAGTATTGCCTTCAGAACATCTGTGATGCATCTGTGCTTATGGAAGAGCCCAGTAGTAAATGATATTTTTGTTTGTAAAGAAAAGAGAAAAAGAAAATTCGTTTAAAAAATCTGAAAAAGTTCTTTTTGAAGATTTTTACTAATAGTTTCGTCCTTTGGCTGTACTAATTACAAAGCGCATATTAAAACTTACCAGTTAAATTTAGATTGTGCTTGTATTTCAAGTATAGAATACAATAATTATTTAATCCTTTTATATCAAGATTTTGAATACATTTTTTAGTCAGTGGGGACGATTTAAATTTTTTTGACAAAAAAAGAAAAAATTTTAAATTTGATAAAAGTCTTTTGCCCTCCAGACAGATTTTAGGTAATTTTTATGGTTTTGCAATTTCATGCTTGCTTATACTAGTTTAGTTTTTATGTTGTTGCGTGAGTAGAATTCCATGAAAAAATTTCAAGAGCTGTTTTTGTCCATTAATGTAGTAATTTTATATATTTTTCTTAATTTCTTCACTTTCAATCAAATCACAATCTGAGTAAATTTTTGTTTGAGTCTCATTTAGCCGGTTCAATTTCCAGAATTATTTTTAATCAAGAATGCTGTTACATGTTAGAATTTAGATTAATAGGTCTTCTTCTTCTTGTGTTAGGTTTGGGACCTTTGTTTACCAATTCATTTTTCAAATTAGTTCTTTGAGCATTGGTTTTTACATCTTAGGTAGATTGCTAGCCTGACTTTCGATGTGCCTATACCCTGTTTTTTTATTGTTAAGACCTTGGGGACTTAAAAAAAAAAGTTGGAATTTCCACGTTAAAAGTTGTTCATCTTTGAAAATTCACCGTGGAGTGCCGGTTCATTTTCCAGAGACTCTAATCCAACTTTGCAAAATTTCGGACCTTCCGGCGTCGATCGCCACAAAATGTGCAAAAATCGCGCCGGTGGGTTCTTCTGCCCCTTTTGCCTCTTTTGCGCACCTCCACGCCGCCTCCTCCCCGTCCCTCCAATTTTTTTACTCCACCACCTGGGGCCCGTCGAACCGGCATTTTAAGACGTCGCACGTAAAAATCGGTCCGTAAATAAGGCGTCTGCGCACGTTTTTGTGACGCTTTTTCTTAAATTCCTTATTATTTTATTAACACAGGGGAGCCGATGGCTTTACGTGCCCTCCGAAGCGCGGAATTAATGGGTATATATTGACCTGTTATTTTCCTCCCCCAGGTATATTTTTGTATTTATTGAATTTACGATAAACATTTTAAATTTGCGTTCAAGTGTTCAAAGAGATAAGTGAAAAATGTGGTATCAGACAGTCGGGTCCGCGCGTAGCGGATGGAAGTTGAATTTTTGTATTTTGGTCGAAGTTGAGAATAAATTTGAGATTTATTGGAAAGTGATGGTGTTTGATTTTCCTTCGCGAAATTTTAGGAGCGTAGGAACTCCACATCTTTAAATTGCTCGCCCAACGTGGCGCTATATTTTTAAAACACCACATCATAAATTGGATCGCCCAACGTGTGGCTATTTTTTATAACCACGATGAGGAAAATATAACAATTTCGACAGTATTGGCTTTACCAATAATAGCGAGGGGTGCAATTGGAATTTGGACTTACTTTACCCCTGAGATTGGAGTTTTTTTTGCTAAGATGGATGATAAGGCTGTACCTTTAGGTTTAGGTGAAAGTACCCCGGAAAAAATGAATGTAGACGCATCGGAAGAAGAAGATTCCTTTTATGGTGCTAATATTTTTCAATATACAATAAATCCTGAATTTGGATGGCAAGAAATGTTAAAATTATTAACAAAAATAATAATAGACGCAAACACGAAAACAATAGATGCAATCAGTAAAAAAATAGATACAATGAACAAAAATCTAGATACACTGAATAATAAAATAACCACAACAAATCAAGAAAATTTTATTGAACGACCCATAAATGAAACTAACAAAAATTATTGTAAAAAAATTGAAGTAGACGTTTCAAACAAAAAAATTAATATCCAGGGGGAGAAGATGGAATGGATAGACTAAGAAGAAATGTTAGATGTTAATGAGGAAGGTCAAATAATTATTAATAAGATTACGGTTGAAGAAGACCAAGATGTGGAAGATGTTAATAGCAATGAACGAGCACATATAGTACGAAAAATGGGAAAATATGGAAGAATATAGAATTAGATTGTGATAAAGATTATCTACAATACCTGAAATTTGTGTTAGATACTAATCATCGCCTTATTAATAATGAACCACGTATTGCCTCCGGATACACGCATAAGTTAGTAATTGAAAACGATAAAGCCTTCAAATGTAAATCATATCCGATCCCTCAGGCGTACAAAATACAAGTATGGAACGAACTAAAAAAAAAACGATACAAGACAACATAGTTGAAAAAGCCGCAACTTCCTATTTGAATTCATTAATGGTGGTCGAAAAGAAGGTTGGAAATGAAATGAAAACGATTGGGTCTGGTTGAATGAAATTTGACAGGATAGTCGGAACAACACCTGAAATGTGGAGGCCTTTAACAGGAATCATCTCGTGGAAGAGTGTGAGATGGAGATGGAAGACGGATATGTCGATTGCAAGAATAGACCATGGACTCCATTTCGGAAAAAATGAAAAAAATAATGGAATGTTTGTTGTGAAAAGAAAAATTTTTATTTTGAAGAATTTAGTTTGAGGTGGATACTTCACTTAAGGGGGAAATTTTAATTTAATTTATTGTAATAAAAAGAAAAGGAAAATGTTTTAATTTAATTTCGGTTATGATTTTTAGATTTTAGTTATTGTGAATTTATTTTCAACCACTCGTGCTTGTAAAGGAATATTATTTGCCATTCAATGCATTTTTGAATATTTATTGTATTTCGTAAAGATTATGTTAGCAAATCTTTCCTCAATCCAAAGGGGGAAGTTGACCTGTTATTTTCCTCCCCCAGGTATATTTTTGTATTTATTGAATTTACGATAAGCATTTTAAATTTGCGTTCAAGTGTTCAAGGAGATAAGTGAAAAATGTGGTATCAGACAGTCGGGTCCGCGCGTAGGGGATAGAAGTTGAATTTTTTATTTTGGTCGAAGTTGAGAATAAATTTGAGATTTATTGGAAAGTGATGGTGTTTGATTTTCCTTCGCGAAATTTTAGGAGCGTAGGAACTCCACATCTTTAAATTGCTCGCCCAACGTGTGGCGTTATTTTTTCAAAACACCACAGTATATTTTGTTGTGATACGCTTTATCCATGTTGAGGATAGATTATTACCAACAAGGAGAGAACAACGATTGGAGACGGTGGGTTCAAACACATTGTTGACATGTGTTTGTTTTTTGTGTCGTTGATTAATTTTAAGTTGTTCGTGTTGCATGTTGTATGTAAGCGTTATATACAACATGGCAAAAATCAAAGGTGCAGAGAACCGTCGTCCATATATAAACAAACCGCAAATTATATGAAGCTCCGGTTTTAAAAACAAAACGATATGGTAACGGAAGTTACACAAAGTAAATAAGATAGTCACAGCGAGATTCCTAAACGGAACGGTCGCACAAAAGTTACTGCGAGACGCAGTCGTGCGAATAATTGCGATTCAATTAAATATAATTGATATCAATTATATTCGCGAGTGATAAAGAGAGTATCATCAAGATTCCTAAACGGAACGGTCGCATAAAAGTACTGTGAGATGCAGTCGTGTAAATAATTGAGATTCAATTAAAATATAACTGAAATAAATTATATTCGCGAGTTAAACGGTGGTGCTACAAGGGAGAATAATTTTCCCAAGCAATTAAAATTCCTTGAGATAGTGGAATTCGGGAGGTGTCGGCAACAAAGATTTGTTGGTCGAAATCGTATAGTACGGATACGTACGTGAGATCCGGATACAAAATATCCGGTCTATTAGAAGAGATCGTTGAAATATTGGAACGATCAGATCAGAACGAGGGTGGATCGTGAGAAGATTGGAAGGAGAGATTGGAAGATACAAGAGCGAAGAACGAAAATTGTGCGCACGGTACGATATAGCAGGTTAGCTAAGATTCATTAATTCAGTGCGTAGAATAGTAGTCCGATAAAGATTGTTTGAGTTATATTATTGTACGTATGTTAAAATTTGTTAAATTTATTAAAAACTTGTTAACGGCATCCAATCGTGTTTTGTCTTTGTTGGCATCGAGAAGTCGTCCGTACATAAGCTCGTATACAAAAAGTGTCGTTGTTGAATCAGATCCCGACGCATTTATCCTGAGAAGTAGAGTCAAATAAAGGTAGGTGACCGAAAACGATTGTGTGTGTTCTCGTGCATTTCTCAAGTACACCAGACGCTACAATATAAAATACATTTTTACCTTAACATTATTTTCAACTTAAATTAAATGAAATCCTGCAGATAATGCAAACGAAATTAATGTTGAAAATAATGTCCAAAATTGTACCGAATTTGAATTTGTACCATCCACATCCAGTCAATTGGAATACCATCTAATGACTCACGATGAAGACAATAATGCAGAACATGAAGAAAAATCGGAATTTTGTCGATTTTATGCTTCTTCTTCTTATGCTTCAGAATCAGATCTTAATATTGAGATATTGAAGAATGAATAATATGCTTCTGATTTTGCAAATCATCCAAAATTTTCTTCCAAAGTAAAGCGATTTATTTAGAGTATAGAGCTGTGTCGTATTATTCAAATTGTTGCTAAAGATGGAAAAAGTCGATCATTTTCTTCGAAATTGGAGCTGCGTATTGAAAATTTGTGGTTATGTTACTCGTCAAAGACGATTTTTATTGTGAATTTTATTGGCTATTTTTTAAAATCGATAGAAACAAAATATTAACAAATATAGTAGAGGCTGTAAAAACATTTGCGGGAAGGGGGGGGGGGGGGTGAAATTTGAAGCTACGCCACTGTGGAGAGGAAACTTCAAACCAATATTGATTGAATTTTAGGTTTCACTCCTCACTACCAGCAACCCCTATTTTTAAATTGAAAAAAATAACTTCAACGTTGTGATACATAATTTTAAAGATGGAAAAAATCCGCATCTGCCTGCCTACAACGGCGGATCTACGGGGGGGGGGTAATGGGGGTAACTACCCCTCCCATGAATCTTTAATTTAACCAACTAAATTGGTTAAATAAACTAATATTGCAATACAAATTTTAAAAATATACCTTAATTTTATTACAAGACATGTACGTATTTACCCCCTCCATAATCTTTGACCAGATCCGCCGTTGCCTGCCTATATTGAAAAAATTGGATTCAATCGACCCGTCTATGGGACAACATTAAATAAATTTAACCCCAATTAGGGCATAGAAAAAAATGTATTACATGCCCACTAAATGCAAATTTGAATGTTTTTAATTTTTTAACAATTAAAAAAATAATCAAACATATCGAGAGGGAGCTTTAAACCAATATTGAGTGAATTTTAGGTTTCACCCCACACCGCCAGCTGCCCCTATTTTTAAATTTCAAAAAATAACTTCTATCTTGCGATACATAATTTTAAAGATGGAAAAAATCCGCATCTGCCTGCCTACATTGAAAATATTGAATTTAATCGATCCGTTATCTATGGACAGTATTCTTGTAAGTAAGTCGTATTGTTCGTTTCCGAACGTCGTGACCCATCTCTTTCTATGCATGTGATGTGCGTTCTAAGTGTTTTTACATCCATAGAGGACTTACTTGTTTAACGTGGGCTCCGAACCACGGGAAGTGTAATACACTTTATGTTGAGATGGGCGCTCTTGGCAAATTACCTCGGTGGTTTGCCATTGCCTTCCGATGAGAGACGGCCAGAATAAAGTTCTTACCCTACCCGGATTCGATCCGAGCGTTTCGCATTAGCAGTAGACGCACTTAACTGCCAAAGCTACGACCATATCTGGACAGTATTAAATGGATTTTTACACCAATGGGGTACCGACAAAAAAAATAGTAGTGCTTTTTTTTTACGTAAATACGATCCTTAGGATGTCCTTTGCCATGTAGTTAGATTTTTCGAAAAGCGACGATGAAATTCAAATAAATTTGAATTATATATTCAATCTCTGATGTCATCTCACACATTAGTTAGTAAATTTTCCGTGCAAAGCGCCATTCATGCCAAGTCGTGCATATACCAATGTCGCTTTACACGGAAAATTTACTAACTAATGTGTGAGTTGACGTCACAGATTGAATTAATAATTCAAATTTATTTGAATTTCATGATTTAATCAAGGGGCTAGCAGACTAGGAAATTAGCGTACAATTCAATTCAATTCCAAACTAATTCAAGTAATTCATTCAATTCAATTCAATGCAAATAATTCCGTTTAATTCAATATAATTCCATTCTAATTCAGCAAAATTTTATTAATTCAATTCAATTCAGTAAAATTTTAGTAATTCAATTCAATTCCCATCAATTTTACTAATTCAATTCAATTCCGATTAATTCCAATCTAATTCAAGTGATTCATTAAATCAAATTCAATACAAATAATTAAAAAAAACATATGACCTTCACGCTAAGAAGAAGATCCTGCCCACCGATCACATTTGGTAACCAAGAATTAATTAATTACAAAGAATTAAGTAATTACAGATTACAGTTTACAGTAATTAAGTATACCTTTGTAATTATGTATACAATTTATAACAAATTTTCACAATTTAAATTCGTATATTATAAAAAAAGCAACTTGCTGATATTGCAGAAGAAGGTTGTAAAAAGAGCTAACTCCAGAAAAAAAATCGCATTATATGGGAAGTGCAAATTTTACATATGTATGTATGTAGGCGTAGATAACAACTTAAACCGACATAACAATATAATATAGTGGCTCATCACAAAATTATTTAAACAAGAAAACTTAGAAATTATTGCAATATTTAATTAAAATAACACCCTATCTTATAGATTTGATAAATTTTCATGTGATTAAATGATACTATCATATTAATAATAAAAAGAAAATTATGAAAAAAAAACTTTATTGAAAACACAGTTCTAAGAAACGGAACAAAATGACATATCATTATTTAAACGCCTGCATATTGCACTTTAGTTATCATATTTCCATAATGTAGTACCGCGGTAGTACAAAGTATTTTTATGTTATGATGATTTAGCGGGTTGTTTAGAATTATTACAATAAAGCAAAATCACTAGCATTAGTATTGAAGAAAGTAGATTAATCCTTAAATTACTTTGCTAAAAATTGCTGACAATTCATTTCAATTCAGTGGATAATTCAAAACAAATTATCCAATTCAATTCAATTCACTTCAATTCACTTCAATTCACTCCAATTCACTTCAATTCAATTCAATTCAATTAATTCAATTCAATTCAATTAATTCAATTCAATTAATTTAATTCAATTCAATTCAATTAATTCTCAATTCAATTCAATTCAAATCAAAACTAATTCTTCTGTAGGTTGTACCAAGTAATTCATGAACTGTTAGCCCCCTGGATTTAATTGCATCGAAATGAATCGCTTTTAGAAAAACTAACCACATTACATGGCAAAGAACATCGTAAGGATTGTATTTACGTAAAAAAACACTACTAATTTTTTTTGTCGGTACCCCATTTAGGCATAGAAAAAAATATATTTCAAGCCTACTAAACGCAATTCGAATGTTTTTAATTGTTTAATAACTAATAAAAATAATCAAAAATGAACTCATGCATTAGAGCAGTGGGCAACCTTTTGTATAACAGGGGCCAGAATAATATTTACGTTTCGTTCGCGGGCCTTAGTATAGTTAATGGACACATTTTTGTTACTTGTATTTTTTTCTGAAAATATGTTCCCTATAGACTCCTAAACCGTTTGACCGATCGGAACCAAATTTGGCACAGTTATCATGTAGGACCCTGCGCATGTTTTTGTATTGAAATAGTGCAAAAATTCGCAAAGGAAAGGAAAGTTGATTTTGAGTAGCCTGCCTTTCTTTAAGGAATCTCGATAATCCATTCATGCGCGTCCATGGGACGCGCATGAATGGATTATCGAGATTCCTTAAAGGAAGGCAGGCTACTCAAAATCAACTTAAAAAACAATAATGAAT
This sequence comes from Podabrus alpinus, assembly GCA_932274525.1. NCBI lineage: Eukaryota > Metazoa > Arthropoda > Insecta > Coleoptera > Cantharidae > Podabrus > Podabrus alpinus. The sequence goes on from OW026451.1 coordinate 45,811,845, forward strand.
GCTGTCAAGCTGTCAACATATCGATAATGCAAATACGCGTGCACGTGCTTTACGTTTCTATTTGACCAATCTTAACCAAATTTGGTGTAGAAGTTATGATATTTACAACGCTACGAAAAACATAGGCTACTTTAGAACCTTGTAGTGAGGCCGAAGGCCGAACAACCACATCCGACATGGTCTAGACCTAGTTATTTTAAAAATACGCGAAAATTTAATTCGCGTTAAAGAGAATTTTGCTTCGCGTATGTAAAATTCAGGTATCAAAATCTAATTCGCGTTATCTTGAATTCGCGTACATCGAACTCGCGTACATCGAACTCGCGTACATGGAGGGTCTAGTGTACTTTTCAATTTACTTTTTACAATACTTTTTAATTTAAATAAGACGAATTACATCGAAAATTAAACTGTAGATCTCTCCTTTTTCCTTATGTTAGGTACTAACCTAATCCTTTTCTTTAAAATTTATGTTTTTGAAAATATTTATTTATTATTTCTTCTAAAGATCTCGCGGGCCGGATTAGAACTTTACGCGGACCGGAGTTGGCCCGCGGGCCGGAGGTTGCCCACCGTTGCATTAGAGGATTAAGAGGTCCCGGATAACCCACCCGAGAAATATTTCAAAAGTCCTGGAAGAGTCCCAAAGCTAATTCGGTAATAATAAAGCAAATTTTGAAAATTTCTAGTTTTGTTATTGCCGATAATAAATTTAAAAATCCAAAATTCATCAATATTGGTTTAAATTTAAATTTGATGGAGATTATCGAGATCGACTAGTTTTAAAATGAAAATAATTGTGTAATACCAATCACGTGTAATTGAAAACACCCACGTTAATTAAAAAAATGGCGAGCTTTACATTGGCGCTTAAAATATATTATGTAAATCAAGAGACTATATTCGAAGTAGAGTACTCTATTATATTTCAAATTTCGGTCATGTTTACCACCAACAGACTGAATTATTGGGTAATTAATATTTTCAGCCCCATAATGATCCTCTACAAAGGTAAAATAATTAAGTGCTAATATTATAAATCTTACCTAAAAGATTCGTCGTGCACACTTAGGAATTACAAAATATTTTGCTTAATATTATTGTATGATAAAAGTTAAAACAATAGCTTTTATAATATAAATAAAAGACATTCTTTAAAAATGCAACGTTTTTTTTGCGAATATTTATTTTCAATAAAAAAATGTTAATTCAAAATACATTTATTCGCAAACAACAATAATACCTTATTCGTTCCGGTCAGTACCTGGGATGTTCATTCTTTATAAAAGATTTCTTTGAATTCACACATTAGGTAGCAAATAAAAAAAATTGAAGCTTCTCCTTCCAACGTAAAAACGTCTTGCGATCGCGTTAATTTGCGTTTCCCCAAAGAACACCTCGATGATACCCAGTCTACGCCTCGATGAAGGTTCGCGACATCTCTTCAGTTCATGTTGATGAGTGGTACCGATAGGATACACCAGTGTTTTAAATAAATAGTAATGAAACTGTTCACGTTATTTTTTAGTGTAATTTTACAAGTGCCATTTATTAAGGGTGAACAAACATGGGATGTAGGCCATGGTGCGTCTTACCCTAGACCTCTCCCACAGGAAATTATGGTCGACTCTGTTAATTACATAGGGCTGCTTTTATTACATGTAAGAAAATTATTCTAATCTACATTAAAATTTATTGTACTACAAGAAAAATTATTACATTTTGAATTTCCTGGTCAAAAACTTTAAGTTTTTACGCGTGACTTCAAATTATTGTAATTTAATGCAAAAAAAAGTTTTAATTAGACACGTTATAATAATACAAAATTGCAAGTACAATTTAATTATAAATCTTAATTGATATGTATATATTACATCATTCGTTTTAGTTTTGTAAATTATACCGAATCTGATTATTTAATTTTAAATGGCTAAAATTGGATTACGTAAATAATTTAACAATATAAAGGAACTTTTAAAAGGTTTATGTGTAAAAAAAAACGATAATAAACAATGACTTCGATTATTATAAAATTTAAATTTAAAATATGCAAGTGTTAATTTGTGGGCAACCAGTCTTAATTTTTTATTTAAGGTCCCTAAAAATGTTGTCTTATTACAAAATAAGATACAAAAATACACAACTTGAAACTTGGATATTATTTTGAGTGCATCTAAATTTAGAAATTAAGTGCCCATTTTTACATTTAGATAATTTAGGAATACCGAAACTATTTTACGAACCCTATAATACTTATAGCATTTAATTTATACTTGTTAATGATTTTATTTTGAAAAATGATTAAAATGATATATAAGATGTACAACATTAAATAAATAATATGGTAATAAAAAAGAGAAATAATTTATGTGTGAAATTCAACTTGCATTAAATTGATGTTTATAAGCAGGTTTATAAATAAAACAATACACTTTAATTTTGACTAAACGGTTTGTAAATATTTATAGTATTTTTTGTAAAATTTTAGAAACCACTTAGTTATCATAATATGGCAATTGTATCAGGGGTTTTGGGATGAGTACGCGATTATTTAACCCCCCAGGTCAAAGTTGGATATTCTAAAATTGTTAAAATTTTATTTTTGTGAGGGGTTGAACGGAAGAGTCTAAATAAGGGTTAAGGGAACCCCCTAATTACAAACTGCGATATTACATTTTTTAGACGATCAGTTTAAAAATTTGATCGCTCTAAAAACCTGGTTCTCGTAAACGTCAAAATTTGGAGTTATATCTTGACCCTAATAGGTACGATATGATATTTGCTTAACAGAAGTTTGGTAGTAAGTAACATAACTACACAGGTAATTTATTTTGAAATCTATACAGTACAGTTATAATTTCTCATTAGTACAACATAAATTAATAATCAATTACGTTACTCGTATTTACATTTTGTAGTTACATCGTTTATTCAGAAAAAATTATGTACCTACCTAATTGCAAAAATTTCGACCTCGCAGATAATGATATGAGCCGGATATCATATTGTACGGAAGTATAATATGAAAACAAATAAATTTCCGACCTAAATTTGAATATTATTTGAATTTCCCAATTAAAATATTTTTGGCAGGCACTTGAACCGAAATTATTGATTCTATGTTGATTTGCCCACATGTCGTGTTGTTTATCATTATTACTTAAGTGGAAATCCTTATTAGCATAAACACCTTATAGTCAAAATAAAATTGAGTTATTCACAATATTTTAAAATTAATAGTTTAAGTCTGTATACCTACGAGGTAACATTTTACTAACAAGGGGAAGCCCAATGTAGAATATCGGCAATCAAGATCCCAATTTTTTGGTGTTTGGATATGTTCCAATATTGCTTGGTTTTTGAATTATGAATTTTTTGATTGGTAATGAGTCGATTTGAGATGAAATTACTCTATTTTCAAAAACTCATAACTCAAAAAGCAAGCAACATTGGAACAAATCCAAACACCGGAATATTTTTTTAGGTTTTTAGAATTACCAAAAAAATTGGGATCTTGATTGCCGATATCCTACAGTGGGCTTCCCCTTGTGTAAGTTCACTTTTTGCAAACATGGGTTATTAGTACCATATTGTTCAGTATTCCCTTCTATATATCTGGTTCCCAAGATTTGGATCCTGTGTGTCCATACTGGCTTTCGATTAGCTTTCTAGACCGATATTTTGTTCTCTAGTGACAATTAGGATTTTCTTTCCAATAGCCAGTACATTTGTTTAAATTTTATTTGCAGCTGTTTGTTTTTGCATTTATGTGGTTTTCCATGTCAATTTTCTATCCAAATCCAAATGTATGCCAATATATTTAGAACTCTCTCATTAAGGTAAATGGAAGTTGTTAAGCTTTACTGGAGAACAGGTATCTCTGTTCATTGTGAAGGTTACATGTGTGGACTTGGCTTTTTTATCTTAACTGTTATCTTTTATCTTAAGCCATCGTGCCATACTTTATCGAAATCTTTATCGAAAGATCATTGGTAATTGTTTTAACTATTCTGTGGATTTGTTCAATCGTTCCATGTTTACTCCTAAAACCAAACTGATAGTTTGTGTTTCTTTTATGACAGGATCCGTTGCAATCTTTTATTGAACAACTTCTCGAGAATTTTTGACATAACCGGCAGAATGCTTATGAGTCTAGAGTCTAGATGACGCTACCTCGTGTGTCTTCTTTCCAGGCTTTGGAAGTAGCGTAATTTGCGCCATTTTCCATTCTTCTTCTTCCACTTTTATTAAGAAGTCTCCCTCTTAATATAGGTCCAGGACCTGTTTTTTACTAATTTTTGTAATTAGTTCTATGAGCATTTTTGGATTTCACATCTCAGGTAGCTTTTTTGACATGTTTCTTTTATTTGTGTTTCATTCTGATCTGGTGTTGCTTGCCATGTCGGCTTCTGCATTGCTTTGGTAAGAACTTTCACCGCGTTTTCATTTAATCTTATGTTTGAGTGGTATATTCAGGTTTAGTAATTCATCTAGGTTTTCTCTGAATGCTTCCCAATTTGTTTTCCTGCTGAACAGCGATGTCAGAGGCATGAAAACTTCCGATTTTAAAAATTTTCAGTGCACTGATTGACAGCCGAAATTCACCATTTATTTCAAAAAAGAAGAAATTCCAAAATATCGGAAGAAGTTGAAATTCAGGTTCGTCATGACCGATAAGAATTTTTGGTGCAACAAACTGAGCAGAAACATTGATTTTATATACTTATAGATGTTGCACGCAATGTTAAATTTGGTTATAAGTTGGAGAACTTTGTACGCCAGATGGTGCTTTAAATCACCACATCGCCACGCAGCGTACAAAGTTATTACTAACTAGCCATGTACATCTGTTATAATGGTTTCAAACTTAGATAATAATTATGTACTTACTTAGAGCAGGTAATAAATCCTTTATTGGGGGTTTATGTAGATTATAACAAGGGTTTCTTTTAACAAAAACATTCCTTTTTGATTTTAACAATACTGTTTGCTAAGATCCCACTTAAAATTTATTTTTACTTTCTGAACTCCTAGTGTCTGAAATTATTTTGGCATTATGCTTTATGCATCATAACTTCGAAACGAAATTAAATATGTAAAAATATTAAGAACCAAAAATTACCGTTATAGAATTTACTACAGCTTTCTCCAAGGTATTTTTCTCTAAATTTTTAAAATATACAGGTTTCAAAAATTTTTGCAATACAATATAATACAATTTATATTGCAATATTTTTGCAATATAAAACCCACCAACAGAGAGAGATTTGTTAAACAAAATAAACGGTGGAAATCTCAAGGAATGCATATACGATTTAACCACCACAAGATAAACATTATCATAGCCAGGGTCCTTCCTAGTTTGAACAGTTGCTATCTTTCTCATAATATCCTCAACGGAAATTTGGTAATGATGTACATCCGAAGTTTTCCCATAATGAAAATTTCTTAAAAGATATTATCCCATCGCCATAAACATCTGCGAAGTAATTCGAGAAAATGAATAATAATTATGATCAACCAAATTCGCATTTTCATCATCCAAAACTATAAAATTCGGAAAATCGCCAGAAGACCTATTTGAAATTATATAATTCCAAAAATTATTCATTTCAGCTGGTATGGGACAGCGACTTAACCTCGATTCTCAAATTCGAAAACTTCAAATAATTATTTAACAAATTATAATCTTTAAATTATTTATGAACTCTAAACTATTTAGGAAAATAAGTATTTTTAACAAAGAGCAACAACTGCATACCACGATACAAATATTCAAGACCACTGTCAATGCCCAAATCTTGCAATACATCTACTAAATTAAAATATTCTGCTTTCGCAACTTAATTTCCTTTTATTAAAATTGAAGGATAAGGCCTGAAGTGAAATGGGACTTCCTCCAGTATGCAATATGACACCTCCAAGACAGGATGATGACAATCAACAGGTAAAACAATTTCTTTCTTCACACAACGACACCATCCCACTCTCTAAAAACTGTGTTATCAAGCTTCCTTCCATTGATGTGTAAGATCTCGTTAACTTGATAAAAGTTTAAATATTTCAGCGAATAACTTATCAATAAAAACGCCACCACTGTTGGTATATTCAAAACACCAGAAATCAGAAACTTTGCATCAGGATATTACACATTTATACGCTCCACCTCATGACAATGATTTGCATAAATATTAGAATTTGATCTTGGGGGAATACACACACGCAACCAATTTATTTTAATTAAAAAAATTGTACAACTACTATGTAAAACTGTGGCAGACCGAAACGAGGGATCAGAGCTACAAGTTGATGTTTGCTGCTTGCCCAGCCATGCACCATTTCAATATTGTATTTGAAAAACTGTTCTTCGTCCAAAAACCACTATATAATACAATATAATAGAAATTAGCGTGATTTTCACTAATGTTAGCACTTATGGATCCTACCTACATTTTGGGTACAGGTATAAAAAATTAAAATTCGTTATGCTTGAGATTCCACGTAAGGATTTAGCTTTTTAATTAGTATGTATCATAGAATCAATCTTATAACTTATAAATTATAACCAAGTCTTGGTTGATGATGCCCTAAGAATATCAAAAAGTGTTGTATAAGACGTTCCTAAAAATTTTCAAAGTAAAAAAATTATAAAAGGTTTTCTATAGCTCCCCAATGCATTTTTAAATAACACTATAAGTGCAATCGAAAATTAAAGAGATACAACAGGTACAAACGATTTCGACTAATTTGTACTCATTTAAAAAAGAAAAGGTGGGCGCTTATTTTTTAATTTGTTAATTTTGGTCAGCAAAAACGGGCGACAACTTTACCGTTATCGTTTTTTAGTTAAAACGTCCTAAATACCTAACAAATCAGTTTTTCCCCAATAGGGTTTTTTAGTTCCTTCAAGACGATTTATTGCCTATAACTTGATTAATTTTAATTTTTACAGAAAAGTACTGTTAAACCGCAATAGAAGAGTAGTAAATCATCTATCAATTAAGATTTTCCGAATTTAGTTCAGATGATGAAGATGAAATATACGAAATTTTATTCCAAATAGGATTTATTCAAAACTTATTTCAAATTTGTTTAAACAACGCATTTTGTCTGTCTGTAATTGACCTTTATTTCAGAAATATTGTGAAAAATTTTGAAAATTCTAATTTTGGGGAATTTTATGTTCCTTAATTTTCACTAAAAATGAAATTAAGCTTATAGGCGAAATGCCGTTAGGACCAAACTCCCCAATTGGGGAAGAAGCTGGCAAGTGATTTCAGGGGAGTTTTGGAGTTTCATTCTCACTCAAATATATGTACATATATCTGCCAAATTTCAGCTTTTCCGGATTTTTTGCGAGCTCTTACCCATTTTTCCGGATTCCTTGTCTTCACTGGAAGGAAAACTTGGAAAAATTTGTAGTGTAGAGAATTTTATGGTCTGCTGGTGATAATTTATCGCAAAATTAAAATGAAACTTATTTGTAGTGTTATAGGAGAAAAACCACACCGGAGGGCTAAAATCTCCAATTGGAGCGAAGCCGGTGAGGGTTTTTAGGCGGTTCATTTGGACACTCAAATACGCTTGTGTGCCAAATATCAGCTTTTCAGGATTTTTTTGCGCGAACCATTTTTTTAGCTACCTTGCCTGGACTATAAGTTTAAAAATTTTAGAATATAAAAATATACATGAACATACATTGATTAAAAATGGTATATTATAAAATAATAAATTTTAATCTATATATATAAAAATGGATGTATGTGTGTATGTACGATATGTATGTTCCCTATAGACTCCTAAACCGTTTGACCGATCGGAGCCAAATTTGGCACAGTTATTATGTAGGTCCGTGCGCATGTTTTTGTATTGAAATAGTGCAAAAATTTGCAAAGGAAAGGAAAGTTGATTTTGAGTAGCCTGCCTTCCTTTAAGGAATCTCGATAATCCATTCATGCGCGTCCCTATGGGACGCGCATGAATGAATTATCGAGATTCCTTAAAGGAAGGCAGGCTACTCAAAATCAACTTAAAAAACAATAATGAATGCTGTCAAGCTGTCAACCGATCGACAATGCAAATACGCGTGCACGTGCTTTACGTTTCTATTTGACCAATCTTAACCAAATTTGGTGTAGAAGTTATTTACAACGCTACGAAAAACATAGGCTACTTTAGAACCTTGGAGTGAGGCCGAAGGCCGAACAACCACATCCGACACGGTCTAGATGGTTAAAGGCGGCCGGCAGGCCGACTGTGCCAGCTAGTTATTTATAATTCCACAAAACAATTATTATAAGTTCGCGACTAATTTTTCTGAGGATCACTGGTTAAGAACCACTGACCTACACAATAGGGGATTATGATCTACTTTTACCTTTACAAGATCAAATTGAAAATAAGCAATTTTAGATTGGAAAATTTCAACAATAAATTGCACCTTTCTTGAGATGAAAATAAATATTAATTTACCTCAAAAAGTTAAGCCTATCATTTTATTAATAATGCACTCATATTATGTGGAGCGTAATGCATTTTTTAATATTTCCTTGATCCCAACTACACATTGATTGACTATTGCGAATATGAAATTGGGTATTCCCAATTTGAAGTTGTAAATGTATATTTTGAAGGTAATTTTAGACGGCTTTAAAAAGTATTATTTAATGATTAACACTAAAAAATCAATATTTTTGGTGCCATGGTCTACTTTAAGATAATTATTTAAAAAAAACTTGCTAAAGCAAGCTAACCCTGACAATTTCGTTTTAGAGAAAAATTTGAATTGCATTCTATTCTTAGAAAAATGTCTTTTATCATCACTTAGGAGCTGTGTATTGATTACTAAGACACCCTGTATATAAGATTATTGTATATAAAAAAGTTTAAATTATACTTAAAATTAATTCATTTTAATCGGGGGGGGGGGGGGGGTTTACTTCAGTTGACCACTGAAGTAAAATTTTTAGTGTGTAGGAAATTGCGAGAATTGCAGCCAATTATTGCCATCAATTGCGGACATCTGATCCACCAAAATTTATTTCATAAACCAATTTTTAGTGGTGGTTTTTGTCAAGGCAAAGAATTAAAAAAATTATTGTTCAAACGACGGGAACGTACATAAGATTATATTCACTGCCTTATTTAATATTTTCTTATATAAAAATTAAGACAGGTCCTTGAATTGTCCGAAACTGGCTGGTTGTTATACCAATTTTTATAGTTTACTCGAAATAAGTAAAACTAATTTTTCATATCAAGTAATTTAATCGTAATAATAAACAAATATTTTCATTGTTAAAAGTACGATTATGTAAAAAAAACTTAATTTCAATTCAGAAAATTACGATAAAATTAAGTAATAAATTTAAAACCGATTAATTATTTCATTTTATTTAAATTATATATTTAGATTATTTTTTGCACTTAATACTGATTAAATCAGTTTTTTCAAGATAATAATAATATAAGTGCGTTAATAATAATTAATGATTGTTAATTTTACCTATTCGCAATGCATTTCATAACGTATTATTGGAAATGAATAAAATATACTTGCACCATTTATGTTGGATCCACACTCGATATTATCATTTTTTATCATTTTAATCAAAGGACATCTCACCGTATAATTTTTATAATAAGGTCACCGTTATTGTTGTAAATAGCTTCCAGGTTGTATTAAAATTACTAATAGGCATCAGAATTGCTTTAACAAATTTTGGTAGCGAATCTCTTTATTAATTTTAATTTTTTCAACATTGTCCACAATTACATATTTGAAGGTAAATTTGCAATGCGCAATTTAATAATTTGCACGTTTTGAACGTACAATGCGAAGTTAATTTAAAATAATATTAATTTCACTAATTATCGACATCTTTTGTTCGCATAATGAATTTTGGGTGAATGCCCAAGATTAGTACTTTAAGAAGTTGCAATTTTGCTTAATAATTATAATATTTTTTTCATTATAAGAGGTCGTGCTTTTTGAAATCATAATTACCATCCTTTTACTTAATCATTACAATCGATCCATTGTTGCAATTTGCAAATATTATTAATCGAGTACACTTGTGCTTAACACAATTTCAGTAATACATAAATTTAGAGGACGCCAAATTTATTGTGAAAACAATTTCACATTTTATTTTGATTTTTACATTAAATATTTCGAAATAATTTTTGTGCTAATGTCTTTCCTTTTATCTTACCGGGAATAAATTGAATAAACATCATTTATTAATGCTGAGGATTTACGTAAGGGGTAATCCATTAATTACGTAAGGGTTTTGGGGGGGGGGGGCTATTGGATATCTTACGGACCCTTACGTAGGGGGGGAGGGGTCCGTCGTATTCCTTACGTAAGTTTCTTAAAATATTTTTTTAAATTAAATTTAAAAATCAAATATAATTTTTTCTTTTTACGTTGCTAATTATATCCAGGTATAATGGAAATACCATATATTGAAATATATAGTACTTAAAAATCATTAAACATAGTGGCATAATAGTGTGAATTATAGAAAATGGCATCAAACTTTGGCGATCTTTACGAACGGTTTTTCATCTATGTAAATAAAAATTTAATTTAAATTTTTGTATTTATTATTACTACCTTTATATAAAAATGGATGTATGTGTGTATGTATGTTCCCTATAGACTCCTAAACCGTTTGACCGATCGGAACCAAATTTGGAACAGTTATTATGTAGGTCCCTGCGCATGTGTTTGTATTGAAATAGTGCAAAAATTCGCAAAGGAAAGGAAAGTTGATTTTGAGTAGCCTGCCTTCCTTTAAGGAATCTCGATAATCCATTCATGCGCGTCCCATGGCTACTCAAAATCAACTTAAAAACCAATAATGAATGCTGTCAAACTGTCAACCGATCGACAATGCAAATACGCGTGCACGTGCTTTACGTTTCTATTTGACCAATCTTAACCAAATTTGGTGTAGAAGTTATTTACAATGCTACGAAAAACATAGGCTACTTTAGTACCTTGGAGCGAGGCCGAAGGCCGAAAAACCACGGTCTACACGTATGCCTGTGATACCCTTGAGTGAGGCCGAAGGCCGAAGGCCGAACAACCACATCCGACACGGTCTAGACGGCTAAAGGCGGCCGGTAGGCCGACTGTGCCAGCTAGTATAATATATTATTATTCATCTTTTATAAATATAAGGGGTGGAGAGGGGGGTCAAAATAAATTTTCTTTTAAATAATCCTTACGTAAAATGTGGGGGGGGGGGGTTGCCACAATCTTACGTACCCTTACGTGGCGGGGGGAGGGGGTCCAAAATTACAAAAATCATCTTTACGTAATTAATGGACGGCCCCATAAGAGCTCGAAAAGTTTAGAAGAAATTTGATAAAATATTTTATGGGATTTTCTCAAAAAATCCTCGGACACGTCAACCTTATTTTTTTAAGTTTCAGTTTTAGGCTTCTATACAAAGTATAGCAAGAAGCCTTATTTAATGGTGTTTTATTTTTGAGCGACGATGTCATCGTAAATTTTTTTAAATTGCAACCCTTATTTTTTCCGGATTTGGATAGAGCACAATTTTCTGAGTATATGAAAATGTAAAAAATATATAACCTTGAAGAGAAAAGTTTTCAAGATAATCAGTCCTAAAGTTTCAAAAATTCACGATAAAATAATTAGAGTATACCAATTATTTAGTAAGAAGGCGCTGGAAAAATAACACCACGATTTTGACAGTAATTATAGAATTTTGTAATCTGTGGTCTACTATTTTGTTAATTAATCGTTGCCTAAATTGTATTTAGAATTCATTTTTATTTATTTAACTATTTTAAAATTGTTCGTCGCTTGTCTGAAAGGCAAAGCATTGAAATTCTGATAATTAAATAGGATGATGGAGTCCGAAGTAATATAATTTTTCTGATAAAGGTTTTTTTTTACCTTTTATCTCGACAGCACAGTTAAGAAGCAAAACTGTAGATATTGGAACCCTTTCAACCCACACTAAAAAATAGAAACTCATAGCCAGTTTCCACAAAAACTTAACGTTTGGGCTGGCATTGTAGGTAACCGTGTATTGGGCCCATTTTCCTAGAAAGCACATGAACAGATTAAATATACTTATTTTCTATTATTTTTTATTTATTATTTTAAGATACGAATTAGTCCCTGCACTTGTGGAGCTATAGCCAATCAAATGAGCTCTACCCCACTTTGCAGTGATCGTTCGTGAATATTTAAACCAAGTTTTTAAGAATTAATGGATTGGTCCCTGATGGAACGATCGAATGTTTCCTAGATTTCTGGATCTTACTCCGCTTGATTACTTTTTATGGGACTATTTAAAGAGCAAAATCTTTTTCAATAGACCAACTACCATTGAAGAACTACAAAGATAGAATTCGCAATGAAATTCGGGAAATTCAACCCGGTTCGATTGAAAAAGTTTCCAGGAGTTTTAGTGGCGGATTGGACATTGCCAAGAAGTGAGCGGGGGCCACTTTGAACATTTAATTTAATTTTATTTTTTACATCATTTGTGCAAAAACCTTAATAATTACAGTTTTAATTAAATTTATTGAAGTAATTGATTAAAATCTTTTTTGTAACTTTGGGACTAATTACCTTAAAAATTTTCTCTTCAAAGTCAGGATTTTTTAAATTTTATACCCAGAAAATTGTGCTCTATCCAAATTTGTAAAGAAAAATAAGGTGTTGCCTTCTCAAAAATAAAATACGATAAAAATATGTCAATGGAAGAAAAAGGTGACATTTTAAAAAATAAGGTTGACGTGTCCGAGGATTTTCTGAGAAAACCCCACAAAGTATTTTTATCGAATTTGTTCCAAACTTTACGAGCTCACTGTATGTTGAGCATGTAATATGATAAGGATTTCTGATAGTTGCGACTGCATATCATTTTGCCCACTTTCCGCTTAGAATCCAGACTTGTTATTGCTTGGTGATCAACATAGTAGCTATTTGTATTTTCGACGCAGTAGCTCGAAACAAAGATCTTGTACTCTTTCCGTACCACTGCCTAACGTTTTTCAACCATGAAATTCGACTACGACCAGGTCATTATCTTCCATATTAACTTTGTCGTGAATTATTAACTGAAGCAGCTCGTATCTCTCACCTTGCAGCAACTCATCATAATGAACGCATCAAATCTCTTCCACGCTTGATCAATAATAAGATAGAAAAAAAAAATAACACTTTTAAATTCGTTATCTTACTTTAATGCTTCCCAGTGCTTATGTATACAACACATTCATGGAAAAGAGTGCTTCTCTAGTTCCAAAGTCATATCTCCACATTTCTTTCCTGAATTATTTTCAAGAATACTTTGATGTCACCGTTTTTCGTGTCCTGTACATAGCTAAAATTATTGGACCTCCAACTATGGTAATATTTTCTGCCGTGCTTGAAGTTTGTAACAAATTGTATCAAATTTCCATTAATGTGCAGAATTATATAATGTAACGATTTTTTGAATCGTTACTTTTTCTACTTTGCATTTGACAACTTTAGCAACGCCCTGTATGGTGGATTCATGCATTAATTCTAATGTTGGCGGTATTGCTGTGTTTTCGATAGCGGGGTCGCGATAGCGACTCGAAAAAAGAGAATTGTTTTTGGTAAGTGCCGGGGAAGGTTGAGTTTTGGGGGAGCTGGTCGATTCCTGTTTGTGATGGAGCGATAGCCATGGATGTGGTTCAAGTGGCTGTGGCGAGGATTAGTTTTTTGGCTTGCGCAATTCTCGTTAGAGGATTTTTAGTTCGCGTAGGTGAGTGCGATATTTTTGTTATTCCTTTGATTTCCGTTCTGGTTCGTCGTCTCTTCACCAAATTTGGGCATATGGCTTTGTCTTTTTTGTATTGCTTCCGCAATTATGCAACTTGTGCGTGATTGTTATTTTTTTACTCCTTGATGGTACCTAAAATTGTTTTTCCTTGTGTGTGTAAATACAAGTTTGTTCTGTGTAGTAATTGTTGCCTCATACTGTATGTTTTTTTGATCTAAACGGTTTGTTTAGAGCCATTTTTTTGTGTGTAGTTTTAGTACTGCAATTTAGATTTAGGCAAATTTATTTGAATGGGAACGTTGATAGCGCAAGACATGACCGCTTCGCCTGCCAGATAACAGCGTTGTCGCTCGCATTGACAATTTGATTACTTTTCCATGTTAAATATTTTAAGTAATTTTAAATATTTAAGCATTGTATTTTCTTATTTAGCTTTATTGGTATTGTGTGTATTTAAATGCGATTACCATCTAGGGGTTGGCATGAGTGTGATGATTGTGGATTTTATATTTGCTATTAGCAAATAACATTTGACGTCGCATTACATGCTCGCTTCTAACAGGAGTTCTAATCGATTGTTGGTGGTTGGTTTTTTTGTGTTTTCTGGTAGCGGTCGATCTTGCTATTTTAACACAGATGAGGTGGTGTCGTTCGACGAGTCGTTATATATTTTTCCGGTCACGGGGGCATCCTCCGACCTTTGGTTATTTATTTTCGGAAGCACAAATTGTAATTTTTGTGTTTCTAAGTTCTCTCTTTATACGGGGTGAATATAATTACATGGCGCCCAGACCAACACCTTTTTTTGCTACGTTTATGTATCCTTAGCGTCATCCCGTATAATTGTGTAACATCAACCGAGGGAAGTGGGGTTCCGTTTTCTTCATGGTCCGTGCTTGAGCTAGCACTTCCTGGCATTTTCTATCTTTGTCCGGCGATCCCCTGAGTTATTAACAAAGATCGTCGGGGCAGTTTTTGTCGTTCCTTGGAGTGGCAAAAATTGTTACAATAAATTCTGTAAAATGTGGTCGATAGTTTTGCGATAAATTCAGATCATTAAAAACGACTTTTGCAAAGGCTAATGGGTATAAAAGAAATTCTGTAATTGCATATGCATAAGCATCCCCTACCGCCAGTGATTTACCAGACAATGGGACCTAAACGACAAATTTTTTAGCCTTATAATATAGCCTTATAGCCTTATAATTATAACACTTCTGAACATGGGCCTCCTTCTTTAACCACATACGTCTTTCTTATTTCTAAAAAGGGAATGGAAGACCCTAAGAAGGGTTTAACATCAATTCCGAATAACTTTTGTTTTTTGAGAATTTTTAGGTTTAGGCCATACTCTACAACGCTGGTAAAGTGTCCCCCATCCAAGTGAAAGCCGTTAGCTACATTGCTGAACTCCCACGATCTAATGAGAGCTGCTTCGATTCGATTTAAAAATTATTTATTAATTAAAGCGGTACAATATTCGTCCGATCAGTAAGCTTACAAATTTGCGCCTACTGATCATACATGGAAAATTATCTACATAAATAGGAACCCCTTGTGGTAACACATATCTTTAAATTAAAATAGGGGAACCAGATTGGTTTTTCCAATAATAAATTGCTCATGCTAAAAGAAAAATTATTATTATCGCATTTTCAAGTAAATCGACAGCTGTGTGTAGACATGGTATCGTATTAAATTATCGAAGAGTACAAGCTGTTATAGTGATATAGAAATAACGTCTAAAAGTGTTTATGATGTTATGCATAAAGAACTGCATATGAAAAAAGTTGTCAGCAAGATGAGTGCCATGTTTGCTCATCATCAGCGATCAAAAATGCAATTGTATGGATATTTCAAAGCAGTGTTTGGCATTACTTCAGCGTAATCCTTAAGACTTATTGAATAGATTCACTACCATACTCCAGAAATGAAAGAACAGTCCAGACAGTGGGTTGAAGCTGTAGGAAGTGCTCCAAAGAAAGCAAAAACAGTTCAATCGGCTTGAAAGTTGGTGACAATTATATTTTTGGAATTTTTATGGAATAGTTTTCATCGATTATTTTCAGAAAGAAAACCCAATACAGGGGTATACCATACACAATTATTGGACCAATTGAATGCCGAAGTGCTCATTTTGGTCAAATCAACATCATTGCAGCAAGAAAAATGTGCTTCTTTTTGCATTTTCCTTTGCAAAAGTTGCGATGGCAAAACTGCATGAATTTGGTTATGAATTGCTTCCAAATCCACCATATTCTTCATATTTGACTTCTAGTGACTTCTTCTTGTTTTCAAAATTGAAGAAATGGCTCGAAGAATAGAGATTTAGGTCAAATGAAGAAGTGGTAGGCGACACAATTACTTATTTATTTTGAAGAGTTTGACAAATCCTATTATACCGGTGACCGACAATTGGGCGCGATCGATTGGGCGCGATCGATTGGGCGCAACGACAACTGGGCGCAGCGACAACTGGGCGCAAATACAATTGGGCGCAAATACAATTGGGCGCGAGGGAGATTTATCTATTACGTATTAATTATTATAACTGATTGTAAGAATTTTTTTATAAAAAACTAATAGGTATTTACGTATAAAAATGTTTTAAATCTAGAAATGTTTATTTAGACAATAAAAAAAATTATAATTAAAAATTTAAACTAAATGTTTTTAAAATGTTTAGTCCTAACAATTACAAATAATAAAAATGCCTATTAATAAAGTACCTAACTAATCATGGATTCATTTCGTAATTATGGGAAATTCCCCGCAAAAAGTCTACAATATTTCTATGGGGTCGTCCATAAATTACGTTACGCTCCTAGGGGGGGAAGGGGGTTCCGACCCTTGTGACAATTTGTGACGATGGGGGGCGGGGGGGTTTCAAAAATTGTGACGTCACAAAAATTATTATTGCTTTTATTTCTCTCTCTCTCTAAAAACGTAAAAGCTTCTTGAAATGTCGAGTTAGTAACAGGTTGCCAACTTGACAACTTAAGATAAAAGTATGTTTTACACATGCAATAATTGGTTTCTAACGTCCTGACATTGGTCAGGACCGGCCCTCGTATAATTTGGCCACTCATGTTCTCCTTCTTCTAACAAGTATTTCAAAAATACTATTTTTTGAACTTTCAAAATGATTTTTAAAATTTTTAAAAAACGTAAAAAGATTAAAAGATTAAAAAACTTAATTTTAGTTGGTAATCTGTACGTGTATATTTATGTATAAATATACAGAGCCGTCATAAATCTATTATAATAAATTGTTATAAAAATCAAAATGAAACCGATTGTAAAATTTACTAAGAAGTCAATAAAACTACATTGGGGGGGTCAAGAATATGTGACGTAATATTTGGAGGGGGGTCTAGGTTTGTGTGACGAAGTGTGGCGATGGGGGGAGGGGGTTAAAAATTGCTTAAAATTGCGTGACGTAATTTATGGACGACCCCTATGTGGCGTAATCCTCTATTTTCTTTTTCTTTTCTTAATAGGTGGATTGTTGCCGGCAACTAATTTTTCATAAAACAGATCTCGCCCACGTTGAATAACTTTTAAACTAGAAATTAATTTCCAAATGTTTCCATACTTAGCTCCATACTTAGCTTAGATCCATACTTAGCTCTGTCTCTAATCGTCTATTCAGTAGAGGATTACGCGAATAGAAGTGTTATAGACTTTTTGCGAGGCATTTCCCATAATTATGAAATGAATTCCTGATCAGTTGGGTACTATATTAATAGGCATTGTTATTATTTGTAAAAGTTAGAAGGAATAAACATTTTAAAAACATTTACTTTAAATTTTTAATTATAATTTTTTTATTGGCTAAATAAACATTATTTCTAAATAGTGGAAGTTAGAAGGAATAAACATTTTAAAAACATTTAGTTTAAATTTTTAATTATAATTTTTTTTATTGGCTAAATAAACATTTCTAGATTTAGTTACGTAAATAATAGTTTTTTAGAAAAAAAATTCTTACAATCAGTTATAATAATTAATACGTAATAGATAAATCTCCTTCGCGCCCAATTGTATTTGCGCCCAATTGTATTTGCGCCCAGTTGTCGCTGCGCCCAGTTGTCGTTGCGCCCAATCGATCGCGCCCAATCGATCGCGCCCAATTGTACTAGACCGCTATTATACTGATGGTAAAAAACAATTTGAATCGCGTTGGATTAAGTGTGTCGACCTAAAAGGAGACTATTTTGAAAAGTGAAAGGAATTTTTCACAAAAAAATTATTTTTTTCAGGACTTAATAATCTGCCCTCTTATAACAAAATTAGACCTTCAACCAATTTACAATCATTCTGCTAGAAATTATTATTTTTCTGCGTTTTTAATGATATCGTAGATTGAAATTCTTTTATTTCGCTGCACCGTTCCGACATCCATTCATCTTTTATCCTTCTATTTTTACACTTTTCTTAATATCTCGGTTTATCTTCATTCTTGTTTGTCTTCTTTGGTCCATTAAACTTGGAATTTTGTCATTCATTCAATTCTTCTTTTATAATCTTCAACCATGCAGTATTGGCAGATTCTTCATCCTCTGTTGATTTCCTCTGAAATTAAAGCTTTCAGTCTACCGTGTCTCTTGCTATATTTGTCTTGAACAAAATTTTATCACAAATTAAAAATTAAACTTTCTGTCTTTAATAACATTTTGCTAATTAATACTTAGAGGTCTTTTAAAATCTATCATTGTCAGAAAGGAAATAAAATGTTACGTCCGGGGTTAATTTAAATTACAACCATAGTTTATTTATAATAATTTATGGTAATTGTACGTTCCACAACATATAATTTAATTGCTTTTATAATACCCAGTTTTTCTGGAAAAAAAATATAACCAAAATAAACTTGATAAGTTCAGGGTTGCAATAAAAAGTAAATAAAAATGGAGAAATTAATTTAGCAATTTGCGCGAATATTTTAATTGTTTGATGTTATCAAGATGTAAGTTTTCAAAGTGTTGTCGTTAATTCTATAATTACAAAATAGTAAAACTTTTTAATTTAAAAAAATTGAAGCTAACATCTTTTTCGTTATCAACATTAAATCGACATCCATAAAAATTAATTCGTAATTAGTAATTACACTAAAGACCTTGGTTTTAATCGTAAAGGTAGGTATATTTCTTATGCAAATCTGAAGCTATGGAACTAAATTAATGTTTCAATTAACAAGGATTAAAGGCGTAATAAATAATTAGCAATTTTCTTCTGCTTAGGCACATAATGAAGGTAACGAAAATAATATTGCCTTCTCCCCTTATGGAGCTGCAAGTGTTTTGGTTGCATTAGCCGAAGGTGTTCAAGGTACTGCTCTAAAAGAAATTGTTCAATCTACACTACTGCCTCTCGACGTTTCCGCAACAAGAATCGGCTTAAGAGATATTCATCGACATTTAAAGGTGAGCAACTTTAAATATTTTAACAGAATTATAACGCCCTATTTTTAGAGTTATTTTATACCACAAGAGGGATTTCTGGCTGGGTTAACATTCAGTCACGAGAACGTCACACTGAATCCTCCATATGAAGCCTTGTTACGTTTTTATGGATACGATATCGATTCATTTAATAATGCGCTATATCCGGATCCTTACACCACCCCATCTTCAAGTGAAGGAACTTCGTCTCCTGGCGTGTTTTCGTCAAGTACAACAGATTCCGGCGTCACAAATACTGGCGTGACACAAAACTTAACACCTACCTCTATTACCATTGACGTAACACCCAGCACATTTGGTAACGACGTCAGTTCGATTTCCACTACTGAGTTTCCACCAGTTTCGTTTAACGACGATGGTTCACTCACTATTGATGTGCGACCAACAACCGCAAATAATCTCATATCGAGTATATCTACAGAGAGTCCCAAACGTGAGACCCTTGAAGCCAGTTTTGGAAGTTCGAGCAACCAACCTTTCGAGACGTTCAGCACACTGTTTACAGAAAATAGGTTGCCCATTACAGGCAGCATTGCATCCAGTACTATAATCGATATTATTTCAAATACCAATTCCGTTTCATCTTCCACCACTGAAAGCACATTTTCCTCTACATTAGAATCGGATCAGTCTACAACAATCTCGGAAACAACGGATGAAACTGTTTATAGTACAACGGGAATTACTATAACCACTTCCCCAGAAGTTGATTTGCCATTAAGTACCATTTTATCTCGTAATGTAGATATAAACCAGGCAATAGAGAACTACGAAGTCTCCAATAAGCTTCGTAATGATTTACAAAGCAATGTAGAATTGATTAACTTTTCTAAAAGTGGAAACACCCTACCACTGAGAGGCCACAAAATGGTAGATAACAATGCCGAAACGTTAAATAAATTTATAAATGTGACAAAAATTCACTATGGGCTTGAAAATGATGATGAAACGCATAGTTTTGTGACGACCGATTTTCCTTACTTTTCTTCGACTCTTGATTATGACAACACCGACGATTTCCTAAATATTAATTCTTACACCCCGTCTGAAGACATTTATAGTACTACGGAAGATAACTTGTTATATAATGGTCAAAGCTTGAATTATTTGGAAGACAACGATACCATTTCCACTAATTCGGTATATAGTACAACTTCTTCGGAAGGAATACAAGATTTAAGTACGCTGTACGACCAAGTAACAGCTGCAGCTACTCCGGCCAAAAACCAAACTAATAGAACCGTCAGATCCGTAATCGATTATTTAATAGCAAAATATCACGACCGACAAAATAAAGCGTATATTCCATACGGGTATCAACCTGCACCACCGCCTCCGTTCCATACTATTCCTGACGAATTAGCATTTTCGGTAAATGGGAAATATCGGGAACCAAATATTAATTTCATGACGTACGATACGGTTCTTCCATTCAGATACATCTCTTATTTAAACGCTTTAGCTCTGACTTTTCCCTTAGATAGTACAAAATATTATTTACTTCTCGTCCTGCCAGTCGATGAAATGGGTATCGATCAGCTCATCAAAGATATAATCCCGGTCAACCTTAAACAAATTGTATATAACTTGCATCCAACAAGGGTGAAAGCCATCATTCCCAGTTTTATGTTGAAGGGATACGTGGTTTTGACACCCACATTACAAAAGGTGAGTTTGAACTTTTAAAAATTTTGTCATACTACAGCAAATACTATTATGCAATTAAATCATCGTTTTAGAACTGCAATTAGTATTTCAGTAGTTTTTTAAAGATTTCTCGTTACGCAACATTTTTAAAAATGTTAACTCCTACCTATATAGTTTTTCTTATTGCACTTTCGAATTATTTTTGCATTACTTACTTTAAAATTAAAATAAGATTTAGTTAGTTAATGTCTACTTTCAAGTAGGACATTGTATAATTTAAAAAAATATTTTGTCAACTATACAATTTTTGAAGTTATGGGTCAATTATTTTCTTCTGGCTACATTCTATAACCTTTTATGGAATAAAATATAGTAATCTAGACATCATCGTTGCGTTCTAATGAATGTGGGATTTTTAATTAAAAATTATTAGTTAATTAAGTAATTACATGATACCAACTCTTGTATTAAAATTTTATGATATACCTACTGGAAGGCGATTTCCCATTATACCTTACAAAAGTATATTATCGAACCTTGACATAAAATATTAAAATTTTGGTACCATCATGTTCTTCCAAATTTATTATTATCTTAGTAATTAAAAGTAATGCAGGTATTGTCACACTCATAATTACTTAAAATTGAAATTTCAGTTAGGAATACGAAGAATATTTGAACCTCGTCAAGCAGACTTTTCCCGGATGACCGAAGAACCCGACATTTATGTAACCAATATCGAACAAGCAGTTACAGTAACAATTAGGAATTACGTTAATCCCGAAACTTTACCAAATTATAGTAAGTATTGAATTGTCACATTACAAATTGCGAGTATGTAATCAACCTTGTGCTTAACTGACGTTACAAAACGTTTGAAGGCATTTAAATTAAATATGTCTCACTTTATTCACAAGGTAATTATTGACAGCAACATTGTTTCAACTTAAAAGCTCGTCTTATTACAAAACAGACAAGTTGGTCAATAAATAATTTTCTGGCTGGATTTTCTAATGTTAAATTAAATGATGTACCCTAATTTTTTTACATAACACTCATAAATATAAATTGTTTTATAGTATCGCGTCGACAAGATCCAATCGAATTCAAAGCTGACCATCCCTTTTTGTACTTTGTTATGGATTCCGAAATTCACGTTGCACTTATGGCAGGCAAAATTATAAATCCACTCAATTCTAGAATAAGGTGATATAAAATAAATTAAAAATAAAAAATATAAATTAAATTGAGTTTTATTTACTTACTTTTTTAAACTTTTATTTAAATTATGCGAGTTTTTGCCGAACGTAACTTCACCAAAAGATGTGAAGACTATAGGTAGAACTAACAGTTTCATGAGCCACATGGTGAAGATTTTCTTTTACATGAAACATGAAAGAATGTTCTTAAAAAGACGAGAGAAGCTTTGTTGGGCTTGCATGTTCTGGTTCGAGAGCAAATGATGTTGACTGTGACGTGTACGCTTGTTTCATAAACTTCGGGAAGGCTTTCGACAAAATCCCAGATGAAAAGCTAATTGAGAGCTCAAACAAAACAACTATAGATGAAAAAGGCAAGCGTATTATTGGCAATCTCTACTAGTGACAAACGGGATCTTTTTGTGTCGAAAACAATATATGGGAGAACTTTAAAATCCAAAGAGGAATTGGACAGGGTTCCAATATTTCTGGCCTTATTTCATAAATGGCTTGCTGAATATTGACCTCCAATGCTTCCAGAGTTGTTGGTTTGTTAGCATAAACCATGGATTTAACATACCCCCAAAGAAAATAATCTGGAGGCGTCAAATCACACGATCTTGGAGGCCAATTGATAGGACCATTTCTTGAAATAATGTTGTCACCAAATTTTCCTTTCAATAAATCGATGGTTTCGGTGGTTGTGTGGCACGTAGCACCATCCGGTTGAAACCATAAGTTGTCGATGTTTACTTCCTGGATTTTTGATAACAAAAGTTCAAGCTTCGATTGTTATGGTCATGTTTGTATCATTTATATTTTTACCTTTTTCTTCTTCTACTTTTAGGCTAGGATACTCATGTATGCCTTATTGACCTCGGACAGTCACAAATGTCAGTTTTCAGAAGCATTGAAGAACTAGCGTTTTTTGTCGATTCTGTCGTAATTTTCGCTTTGCGTTGTTTTCAAGGTTTCTTCTCCTGATCAACTATACACTACTCCTTTTCCACTTTTATTTGAGAAAGCGTTAATTGTAATTCAGATTAGTCAGTTGTATTTGAGAAACTGTCAATTGAAATTCAGATTAGTCAGTTGTATTTAAGAAACCGTCAATTTAAATTCAGATTAGTCAGTTGAATTCGAGGAAGTCCCAATTGAAATTCAGATTAGTCAATTGTAATTCAGATTAGTTGACAATAATTTCAGCAAACATAAAGGGTATTCAAAATTGTGTGAATATTTTCAGAAGCATTACAATTTGTGGATCTGAATTACAATTGATGCTTTCTCAAATACAATTGACAAATCTGAATTTCAATTATCGCTTTCTGAAATTCAATTGACAAATCTGAATTTCAATTGGCGCTTTCTCAAATACATGTGACCGTTTCTGAAATAAAACTAGAAAAGTTGTAGATGCGATCTTCTGCATAAACCGATCTGGAATCTTTAAAAAAAATCTTCCGTAGTATTCCAGGCACCTATATAAAATCCGGTTTATTTGAGCCTTCGTGATTATCTAATAATCGGGTGTAACAGCATCAGGGCAAAGAAAATCATCAAGGATCTGGCAAGGGCAAGTTTTGTTCACAGGGATTGCACGAGCTCATAGACCGAATGTAATCCATGGCTAAAAAACCTGGCCGAGATAAATGTTCCGACCTAAACAATGACATTTCCAACAAGATACATAAGTTTCAACACGAATGCGGAACGATCCACAGAACTCTTAGGAACCCAAGTCGAAGGGAAACTAAAATCAAATTTTATAAAACAATGATAGCGGTGCCGATCCTAAGGTATGAGTGCGAAACATGTGTCTCTTTCTAGAGAGACGAATCAAAAATACAAACAGCGGAAATTATATTCATGGGAAGAACTAAAGACTACACGAAAATGGATCGAAAAAGAAACGAAGATATCCGCGATGAATTAAATATCTTCTCTATTAATCAAAAAATCTCAGAGTATAGAGAAAACTGGAGATATATAATAGAATGGAGAACAACAGGATCCTAAAGAAGATGCTCACATATAACTCAAAGGGTAGAAGAGATATCAGCCGCCCAAAAATCTGCTAGTGCGATCTATCAAGTCGGTACAGGAAAACACTGCATATACCTTGAAAAGAAGATGAAGGTAAATGTTCAATTATTTGAATCTGTAGGAGGACGGTTGAGTACAAAGACACATTATGTATCTAGGAAAAAAATTTTTTTCTTATTTTTTTCATAAATTTCAATGTTCGAAAAATTTCGTAAAGAACATTGAAATTGCTAAAAAAAAATAACCGCTCCTTGCTGGTAACACCACTAGGGTCTGGTCTGATCCCACATATCGACAAGCCAAAAATGGAGCGTTTTCATTGGACCTAAGTTGCCTCAGGTGCATAATTTTTTCATATATTCCGACGCTTTGTCTGAGATTTTTGATCTGGCGAATCAGAGGTAATTTCATTAATCAGCCAGTTTATCATACATAATGGAATAGAGACATTAGCATATTTTTAATACTGACACAT
Source organism: Podabrus alpinus (assembly GCA_932274525.1). NCBI lineage: Eukaryota > Metazoa > Arthropoda > Insecta > Coleoptera > Cantharidae > Podabrus > Podabrus alpinus. Next base: position 45,836,476 of record OW026451.1, read on the forward strand.
TTTTACAAAAAATTCTGAGTAATCCGAATTTTCGAGTATCCGACGTACCTTCTCCCCATATTGTTCCTGATAATCGGAAGTTTTTATATGTACAAAATAAAAAAAACTTTAAAAACTATTTGTTGTTAAAAAATAATTCAACAGTCACCCAAATAAAATATGTGGACGTATAAATAGTACCAAGATAAGGATTCCATCAAAATCCTACCAGGAAGATAATATTAGACTTAATTTGTATAGTGAATTAAACGTCAATATGGAAATTGTGAATATGAACTAATAAGATGTATGGCAAGTTCTGGTTACTTATCGGAAGGAAGAGATCATAGACATATTTGTTGTAGTATTTTTGAAGGCACTTCTTTATGTATACATAGTTCTTCATAAAATAATCGTAATTCTGTGTGCGGGGGTTTACACAGATGTTACCTGATTGGTGGTTGCAGAATGGCTTTAGATCTACGGTTTATGTCATCTAATCCCTGATCTCTTTCTGACCTCTTGTTCGCCTCTATGTGTCTGCGATGGTCATAGTCTTCTCGTAGAGAATTAGTCTGGTCGTGGATGAGCTTTTCAATGGTTTCCATGTGGTTTGCCACCTGCGTGGAGGCTGTAATTGAACATGTAATATGTGTCGAAGATTGCTCGGAGTCCTTTATTTAGGATGTATTGAAGTTTTTCATGTGATATTGAAACAATATATGTCCTCACTATCTCTAATGAGAAGGTAGCTGAGATCAGATATGTCCACGCAGAAAATAAATTTCTACTTAATTTCCGTGGGGCCCTGATGTTAGGTATAAATCAGCTCGTTGTAGCGGCGGCAAAGGCCGTGCGTCATCTCAAATGAATGCCCCGAAGAAGATCAAGGAACAGCTTTGCTAACAAAACAAACATAAAGTAGCAACTAGATGGTCGTTGCCTTAAGGTGATGATATCAGCGATGTCGGATGGAAAGTGCATTAGCCGACCAGGACCAGTACCGAAGTAAAGACATTACCACCAAGAACCCCTCCCCAAATCAATCAAGAGAACGTTCGAGTGGTCATTAAAAATCCCACAAAAGGTGGAACCACAACGAACTTCCAAACAATCAACCAAGCGGAAGCGCCCCCGATAAAACTCAATACCCTGTACTTTGGTCGTGCATCGCTACCTACTTTAAAAGAAAAACACATAACTAAAAATAAACACAAAAAAATTATCGATCATAAAATTTCAAATACGAGATTTGAACTCATGTCGACCACTTTGGAATTCCTTCGCCTATGCAATACCCCACCACTGCACGATGGTACCTAGTTAAAATACGTAGTTTAAATTTATCAAAGAAAACATTATAATTTATTCATAATTAATAATGTAGCAAACACAAAATTTAAACCTTCATATCCACGCGTGCGAGCATGAAAGATAAGATTGCCTTTAATCACCTCTATGCAGAAACACAAAAGTTGCAAACAAATAATAATCTCGACAAAACCTTCAAATCAAAAATACAAGGCAAAAGAAAAACCAAAATGTTAAAACATAAAAAACAACATTAAATCAGCCAAGGGTGAATTCAAACGAAAGCGAACTCCAGGTGGACGGAGCAAAATTTGTCCTAGTCGACCAATGTATTCCACTGTGAAACAATTAAGTAACAAATTCTGTTACTTACCAATCTGAACGGAAACCAAACCTTCAAAGACAGCATGGGCAGTTGTAGGAATCGACCAAGGAACGTCCGATATGGGGAAAATCCGCCATTTTCCATCAACGAAGATATTTCAGACCTCCATTGAGTCTGCAGCAACAAATAATGTTCTGAAGGAATACCTTCGCTCCACATCCCGTTAATTTCGTAACCCAAAACCCCATGATTATTCCACAGCAGACACAAGCCGACATTTTCGCTTGAAAATTCACACCAACCGTCTTACTTCAAAAACTGACACAAGATTCGTCTTGCTCGTTCGATAGTTCAACCCAGACTCTCCTTTTGCGCAGTTTGAACAATCCCCACCTCGGCGCGGATAGAATGCGCCTTTAAAAGAATAATTGATATACAGGGTTGACCGTAAGTGGCGGATTCCAAAAATCCGTCACTATATCTCCATAACGGTACCGGATAGGTCAAACTCTCAAAGAAAATGGAGAGCTTGACATAATCAAGAAATATCAGACAAATCATGAAGGGAAAATGCTCTATCTAAAAAAAAATCGCATTCAACCAAATACCACAAGTAGGTAACTCAAACTTTACATTTTACCATCGCTTTATTTAAGCTCGTAGATAGACCAACTATGGCCTTCCTGTATGGTGATGATCTTTTTGAAGGCCGAAAAAGTATGGCCTTCGCGTGCTAGACGTCAAGGGAACAATAACCCTTTTAATAATCATGAATTAAAATTAATATATAGTGCTATATTATACAGAAGAAGAAATGAAGTTTTGCTATTCTGCAAAGGTTGACAATTTATCAAGCTTGACTGAACTTGGCAATTAACCTCGAAAATTGTCAACCTTGACAAATTTTGGTATTCGGAACAATATTTTGGCAACAAGAACTGCTTGAAAGCAAGTATTATTAAAATCAATGCTATTCACGACACTCTTGTTATTTAGTTATCAAGTACTCCGTACCTGTAAAATGTGACTTTTCAGTTCAATTAATGATAATGCTAAGTTAACAAGAATTTGTAACAAAATTTACAAAATTGCAAAAATTTATCACAAGAGTACCAGGTTCGACTCCGGACGAAGGAGAAACTTTATTCTAACTTTCTCAAAATAAAATGTACTATTCACTTCTCGTGGTTTGGAGCCCACGTTAATCAGCACTATCAGCAGGTCCTCTATGTGTCAGATATATAAATCGGGAAGACTTGAAAATGCACCGGAAACATTCTTCATAAAGAGTGAGATAAAAAAATGTATTGACTCTGGTTATTTTTAACTTAAAGAAAAGCGGAAATATAATTCGAAAAGGAAATATTAAAATATTAGCTATGTTGTACATTATTCACTTTTAAAACTTTTCCTCAAAATCTAATTACAACAAGGAAGGCCAAAAGTCTATTTCACCTAAGCAGAAAACCAATGAGAAATTGAAGATACAATATTTTCTCATTTTGCATAAAAAATTGCATAAAAAATTTTTAACAAAAACAGAACTATGCTGCAAAAACAGTAAAATTAGTTCATCAGTTGTATCCGCTGTTCTTACTGAAAAATGATTGATTTAAAATTAATAAAAAAAATTAAAGACGTTAGCAGGACGATGACAATTTTTTAATAAAATAATGTTAGTTTTGTGTATAAGGTATATTTAACATTAATAAGACAAAATTAAGCACAGTTTTCTAATAACTTGACATATAAGTGAAACTGGGTAAGTAAAACACAACTGCGAAAATGGTATGCAGTTTATTGTATAGGTACCCTACATAAAACTACTTTTTTAAATTAATATTTCAAGCATGTTTCAAATAGATTGAATTGATTCCGGTAAATTTAAGCTATTTATTTGCAATACTTAACACTTGAATTCAAATTTAACTCATTCATTACCAGTCCCTTCAAGAATTTTTTCAGTCGCCACTAGATTGGTTTCTCATGAAAACCTAAAAAACTGAATTTTTATATTTTGGATAGTATTTTTGATCACAACATAATAATAATATAATATTCGCGATTTACATTAAGCAAATCACACCATTTACAATAAAAAATTGTTCTTTAGGCTCAATGCTGATTAACAAAACATATTACAATTTATTTAACAACACACTGAAACTTTTGCATACTTTCACCATATAATAACTTTGCATTTCGAGATATACGTCCAAACACGGCCATGTTGTGGTTGTTGGTGGCGCTACCATCGTTAATGTAAATCACCAAATAGTATATAGGATTAACCACTTTTCGACTTTAAGGATGGGGATCTCGATTATCTTAACAAATAATATACAAAGTCCATTAAATAACAGCAAAGTTGCACATTTTTATTCTCACCAATAATCTGAAAATTTTAGCCGATCATTTTTAGTTTTGTCACGTCCACTTTCGTTTTTCAGTTTACATTCGTTTTTCTTATGAGCATCATATTGCATTTTATATAATACCAAAGATGCTGAAGCTTGTTCCCTTTCAAAGTAATGATAATCAGATATCATAATTAATTAAAAACTACGTGTTAAAAACTTATAATTTAAAGGTAAGTAGGTAACTAGTATGACATTTAATTGTCATTTTTCGATGACATTAATATTATACCATTTGATTTTATTTAGGTAGGGATCCAAATTTTTATATACAATGTTCGGATTTTTATATGATGCAATTGGAAATTTATTAGGCGAGGAAAAACAAGTATGTGAACCACCAGAACCGCCAAATAGTCCCCAAAATCCAGATAATTTTTGTCCTGGATTATTGTTCGATATTAGCGCCTCTTGGGTTATAGTAAGCAAGTAAAATATCAAAATATTAAATTAATTTCCTTTTTTTTGCAGTTAATTAGAAGGTTGATGTTACCAGAATCTGCAAGATCTGGAAAAGTTGGTTGTCCATCTCGTTGTGATTACTCTTGCAGTAGTAAAGGTCCTTGTGATAAACGCTAATAACAATTTAGATGTGTAAATGTCTGTGACAAAAGAAAATAATAACAATGCAAAATACGAAATTTTTGTACCTGATATTAATTTTATAAAGAAAATCAATTCATAAAAGTGCGTCGTCAGTTTTTATTTTATACGAAATACGCATCGTCATTACATAATAATATGTAGTCCGTCACTCATTGCTGAATAAAACTTTACCCGTTGTGTACCTACTTAACTTAGGATCAAGAAGTGAGATGCATTTGATCGTGAGGATTTGAGATCACCAAAGCGTAGCCGGGAGGATTAGGAACCGAATTACGATTTTCCACTCTACATCTTGACGATTTATGTGTTACGCCATACCAGTGGTCCAGTGAAAAAATGAAAAAATGACTTCTGTACTCTTGATATAAGTCAGGTTTATTTACACATGGTAGTTAGGCCGCAGGCTTTCGACACGGTGATAAGGAGAAATATGTACATATGAAAGAATGGAAACGTTAAGAATACCAAGAAAATTGATCAGATTGATAACAATGACACTCAAAAACACATGCGCGACGCTTCAGACTTCGGAGGGCCAAACGAAAATCTTTTGTAAAACTTTGAAAAAAAAATTTTTGGAAACCCGATTCAAATTATAGCCTACCCAGACGACATTGGCGATTATAAGCAGAACAAGGAAAGATCTCATAAAGGCAACAAGAGAATTGCGAGAAACAGCGGCAGAGGTAGGACTAAAGATTAACGAGAAGAAGATAAAATACATGAAGTATGCAAGAGGAAACAATATAGCACCAATCAAGGCTTGAAAGTAAATGAACAAAACTATGAAGAAATAGATAAATTCTGCTACCTAGGAAAAACAATAGAAGTAACAGCGAGGAAGAGATAAAAACCAGAATACAGGCAGGGTACAGGATTTACTACGCAAACAACCACATGTTGAGAAGCTCACAAATAAGCAAAAGTACAAAAATACGAATGTACCAAACTTTGATAAGACCTGTGACTCATATTGACTAGAAATCTGTAGTCTGGGAGTAAGAGACGAAGAACAGCTGCGCATATTTGAACGAAGAATTTTGAGAGGAATCTAGGGTCCAGTGAAGACGAAAGCGAACGAATACAGGAGAATGATGAACTTTGAACTCATAAATAAGATGAATGGCGAGACATCGTGAAACACCTTAAAGCGCAGAGAACAGCATGGATGTGACATGTGTTGAGAATATTGCTCACAAACAAGAGCAATTAAAGTTACAATGGAGTGCAGGCCAATGGGCAGGAGAGGAAAGGGAAGACCTAGAACAACATGGGTCGATGATGTGCGCAGAGACCTGCGAACTATTGGCGCATAAGAGTGCAAGAAGATAGCGAACAATAAAAAGAAGTGGAGGGAGATAGTGGAAAAAGCGAAAACTCACAAGTTGTAACGAATTTTTAATTCGTTACCAATTTTGCTTAATTGGTCCCTACCGCGCCACCTAGTTTTGAGCGGTCGAAGCAAGCACTCCTGGCGCGCTTGGTCAGTGCGCGCGACAGTCTGGCCTGGAGCGTACAACAGAGAGGTTGTGTTTCATAGTGCGTCGAGTGTTAGTGATTAGAGTGGAACCAAGTTTTTTTTGGTAAATCGACCAGCCACCGAATGTGGGGTGATTTCTTTTGTCTTGTTCCACTGTACCAATTCTCGTCTCACTGAGGTCCTGTCTTCTGTTTTTGAAGGATAATTTGGGTACCAGCGCACCTTGCGAGGCAGCTTCATTACTAAGGTATTTAATATCATTTTTGTTTCCTTTAGTTGTTACTTAATATTTTATTAGTTCTTTGTTAATTATTTTATAATTAATTTCGTCTGGGAAATTCAAATTTTTGTGTTAATAGAGTACATATGGTGGGAAATCCCATTTCCGGTGATTCTTTATCTCGATTTTGTCGGTGGCCACATTTTGACTTTTATTTTCATATTTTGAATTTGTTATCCACAAATTTTTACTTTTATTTTAATATTTTGGATTTATGGTTATTATTGTTTTTTTGCTATCTACAAGGGATTATTTTCTGGTAGTTCCATTATTTTAATTTTGCCAGCGAAGTTGTCCGTTGATTTTTCATTGAACATTTATCTCGAACAATCCACGACTCTAGCACACCGCTACAAAGAGCTAGTTGAAGGAACATCAGGGTATCTCACGTAAAATATAAGTAGGAAGTAATTTTCTACGTGAGCGTAGTGATCTGGGCTGTCTTCCCATCCCAGGGTGATCATTCTAAGTTTCAAAGTTATTGTAGGGAAATAAAACCAAATGCAAAACAGGGGATTAGTCCACCCCGCGAAAAGGATTTCGAAGGTTCTTAAAAACGGTCAATACCCTTAAAAGGTTGTCGAGCCATGGAAGAAGAAGAAGTTAGGTTACACTTTTACAAATCATTAGTACACACAAAGGAATGTATTATAAAGTCAAAACAATGTTGTTTGGAGGCAAAGATGCTGGGATGTACCAAAAACAAATAAATGATGAGAAACTGATGAAGAAATTGATAAGCTGAAAAAAAACCTTAAAAACGGTATATTAGGGATAGAAAGTTGTTCTACGCATAATTTTACATATAATTTAATCGTTTTCCATTTATCTGGGGCCTATTCTGTGTCAGATGGATAAGTAATCTACATAAAAATCTGAAAACTACGTTATTTTGAGTAAAAATTTACAAGAAACGACGTACTTTGTAAGGGTGTACCTCGGAAACTATTAGGGGTTGGGAGAATGTTTTTTAGCTATTGTTCACAATTTTTAAGCTCTACAGACTTTTGCATCAATGATGGGTCGATTTTGTGAACTCCTGTTGCTCTTCACTGATTCTGCATTTAATAATATCACCCGATATAGTTTTTATCAGTAGCGTTTTTATTATGAAAAAGAAATCGAAAGGTCAATTTGATTGGTTAGTTAGTCAACTAATGTAAACATTTGTTTATTAACTAACCACTCAATTTGAGTTGGAAATAAAATAGTCACATAACTATAGACGTTGTCTCAATGAAAAAAGATGCTAAATTAGTGCTATCGGTTGAAGACGTTAAAACTTACCCCGACTGAAGGTCGTGTGTGTGTAAACAAAAACCGGACGTTCTACTTGGACAAGGTTTGCCCAGGTTGGGTTTGGCCAATCGCAGTGAGTTTTGACAACTGCCAATGATTTGAGTAAACTGGAGCAAAAGCAGCTGCTCCAAAAAAATCGATCGTAATAAGTAGAAACAAAACATAACGGTTCTGTAAAATGAGAATACTCGCAAATTTAAGAACCAAAAAGTGTCTAAGACAATGCAGATGCTCCCGAAAAAATCATAACGTAAAACGTGATTGAGATAAAAATCGCTGTAAAAGAGGGGATTAAAATAAGTCATACTTCTCGATCTTTGCTGGGTACTACGCTAAGGATTTAGATTGTGGGGTTGGAAATTTGTCGCCTTGAAATTCTTGATGACTTCGTCGATCGCGTCTGGGTCCAGGTTGTTCCTGGTGAATGCTACCAGAATGAAGGCGAATGCCTTTGGAATGACCTCTGCTGGTCCTTCCTTTTCTTGGGTTGGCTGTCTTCTTTAGGTGACGCTGGTTTTGAATTTGATCCGCGGTTTGTATCGTTGGAGGTCCTGTTTGCGATTGGTCCGAAACGCGGTTTGGTGAAGGTCCTCTGTTTCTCCATTCCGTCATTCGTTTAGGTAGCGGGAATCTTCTGCATCCTTGGGGTGTTCCCCGTCCACAATTGGCGCACGTCGCCTTTTGTTCCCTTGGCCTTCTGCATTCAGCTGTGAGATGTGCTCCTGCTCAGCGCGGCATAATCTCCGTGTGTGTTACCTGTAGCATTAACTAATCCCCACTCTTCGGTGTGATATCTCCACTTGAATCGGGATGTCAATTATCTTCTCGACTGGGAAAATCCTTCTTGAATCTTTTTTTCGTACAAGGGTGACCATGACGAGAGGCAGAGGTTTCTTGTCCCTACCACTTTTCATTTGATCTGCAGAAACGACATTGATACCGTTCGTTAGAAGATCGCACGCCATTGGTGTCGATTTATTTCGGAATTCCGCGTAGAACCACTTTTAGCGCCTTTTCGTCACGGAGTTGATGATAATAGAAACGTCCTTTCTCTGTGTTCAAGGTTTCCTCAAGGAACTTGAAGAGGGCGTTGGGGTTTTCTTAAGTAGATGGCGTAATCGCGAGTCCGCCGATTGTTTCGCGTACTTGATCTTCTTGATGTCCATTTCTTTGCAGAGGGAGGGCCATTTTGCGACATCCCTTAGTACGATAAGCGTGATTCTGGTTTTCTTTGCAGGGTTGTTAATAGGTTCCGTGGTGGTGGGGACTAGAGATTTCTCTTCCGTCCATAACCCTTATGCAAGGTGTGGTGGCATCAATTTGCTCTGCCTGCGACTATTCGTCGCCAGTTGTTGCGATTTTGCGCTGCTGCGATGGACTCGTGCAGTCCTTGTCCTATTAGATTTTTAGTTCGATCGATCCAGAGCGTTGGCGATCTTCCTCGCGGTCGTCTTCCTTCCACTTTTCCCTCCACAATCAACCTTTCCATAGTATCAGTTCTTCTTGCTATGTGTCCCAGATATCCTAGATATCTCTGGTTAACTATTTCGACCAATCTTTTGTTGATGTGGAGTTCCTCTATAATGGAGACATTAATTCGACGTGCCGTCCATGGTATGTGCAGCAGTCTCCTATAACACTACATTTCCAACGCGGCTATTCTTCGTTCGTCGGTAGCTTTAATCGTCCATGTTTCAGCGGCGTAAGTTGCGAATGAGAATATCAATGTTTGTATTATTTTAAGTTTAGTTTTTATTGTAATGGATCGATCTTCCCAAATTCTTTTCAGCTTTGTCAATGATGTTCTGGCAATCGCCAATTGTCTCCGAATTTCCAATTCGCATCCACCATTATTAGTATCTATTGTCGATCATAAATACTGGAAACTGTCAACTACCGCGAAGCCAGCCACCCTTTGTATTAGAGGTTGGTTATTATTGGCTCTGTCTATAATCATGATCTTTGTCTTCAAGCGATTTATTTCCAGCCCATATGTGATGCTTTCCTCCGCAAGCCGTTCCATGATCTCCGCATATCCTCTTCATCTGTTGTTAATATGACAGTGTCATCCGCATACCGCAAGTTAGTTATTTTCTTTCCGCCAATCGAAACTCCGCCATCCCAATTCTCCAAAACCCGTCTCATGACGTACTCCGTGTAGATATTGAATAATATGGGTGACAGTATGCATCCCTACCGTACCCCAGCCGTTAATTTGAAGTCCGTTGATAAAGTATTGCAGACGCTCACTACCGCACTGCTCGTCTCGTATAGCTGTTGTATAATTCTGATTAGGTGTACGGGTGTTCCCATTTCTTCCAGGATCTTCCACAGTTTATTCCATTTCACTCTATCGAAAGCCTTGCTGTAGTCCACGAAGCACAAGAACACCTTCACCTGGAACTCTCTTGCTTTCTCTATTATTATCTGTCTCACATTTAGAAGTTGCTGTCGCGTGCCTTTTCCTGGTACAAAGCCTGATTGTTCCTCTGCTATTTGTGGTAGAAGAAAGGATCTAAGTCTGCCGGCTAGTATGTGTAGCATAACCTTACTTGCATGGGAGACCAAAGCTATGGTTCTGTAGTTACTACATAGTGTCGGGGTTCCCTTTTTGTGTATAGGGATTAATATGGATGTAGTCCATTTTTCTGGCCATTTTCCAGATGACCATATGCACTGACATATGTAGTGCATTTGCTTTGTATCAATTCCATTTTCCCCCATAGCCTTCACTATCTCCGCTGTTATGTCATCAGGCCCTGGTGCTTTTCTATTTGTTAGTTTTTTGATGGCCCTTTCCACTTCGCTTCTGAGTATGTCTGGTTCTCTTTCATAGTGCCTTATATGTTCTTCTCAAAGCATGGTGTATAACTTTGGTCATTGTAAAGTTCCGCGCAGTATTTTTTCCAGACTTCCGAAACTCCTTCTATATCCGTTATCGTTCTGCCATGTTCGTCTTGTATAATTTTGGTTTTTGGCTTAAACTCTCGTGAGAGGTATTTAACCCTGTCGTATAGGTGAGGGGTGTTGTTCTGTTCCGAGTGGGTCTCTAGTTCCAGACATATTTCATGAAGATATTGGTTTTTATCTCGGCGTGTTTGCTTTTTAATTTTACGGCTCATTTGTCGCATTTTCAGGGCTTTGTCCATTGGGTCCATTTTTGTTAGTCGGATCTCTCTTCTCTCCTCTACAAGCAGCCATGTTTTTTCTGTCATCCAGTGTTTTTTTTCTCTGATTATTGGAGCATTGCATGCTTGAACTGCTTCCTTTATCCATTTTTCGGTTCTCGCCCATAATTGGTTACAATCATTTTTTGTCTTCTCAGGTTGTTTTATTTTATACAAGGCATCCTGGAGGTCCTTTGGTTTTGGTGTATTCATTCTTTTTGTCTTCCTAGTTATTGTGTTTTTTCGAAGTTTTATGAAGAAATCTCCGATCAGTAGTCGGTGGTCAGATCTACACTCCGCGCTGGGCTTCGTTTTGAAATTTTTAAAAGATCTACTCCATCTCTTGTTTATCAGGATGTAGTCGATTTGGTTTCTAGTGTTACCGTCCGGCGACGTCCAAGTGAAAAGTCGCCGAACATGGTGCTTGAAGGTGGTGTTCATGACTGTCATATTATTTCAAGTTGAAAATTGTATCATTTTTTCGCCTCTCTCGTTCCGTTCACCACATCCGTATCTGCCCAAGTTCTCGCGAATGTGATTGTCGCTTTCAGTTGATCCAATCTTGGCGTTGAAATCACCCAACACTATTGTGATGTTCTTAGATCTGCTGTCGGTTATTATTTCATCTATCAAGCCCTACATATCCTCAACCTCCTCATCCGGTGCCCCCGTCGTTGGAAAGTACACCTGTATTAGATGCATCTTCTTTGATTTGGTATTTAGTGTCAGTGTTATAATTCTTTCATTCACCGGTCTATAGCTTTCTACGTATTTTTCCACTTGTTTTTCTATGATTATAGCAGCACAGCCATGTCCACCTCTTTCCTTGCTGGAAAAGTATACACAGTGTTCATCTGTCTTGAAATGTCCGCTGCCCTTCCAATGTGTCTCCGAGATGCCGCACACCACCACTCCGGCCTTTTTTTATCTCTCTTTTTGTGATGTTAAGCTTACCAATCTGTAGTATGTAGTGTATGGAGCCGTCCCTGCATGGCGGGTATTAACCATTTGAATATTTAGTAGGTTGGTTAGCCAGCTACCAACCTACGGAATCCTAAATAATGGAATATACCCATGACCATGTTGGGAGATTAGGTGTGTGAACCCAGTGTGGGATAGTTATTTTATATTGAAAAGTCAGTGTATATTTTTGTAAATAATAAAGTAAATAATACAGATAGAGTATCTTGTCGAATACTTAATATTGGCGACGGGAAACGGAACGAATTCAACAGTCAAGGGATGTAATGGCAAAGATTCAAGAGTTTATCGAAGAAGTGGAAGATTTCGAATCATGGGAAGAAAGGTTAAGGTTTTATTTTATAGCAAATGCGATCAAACCAGACGTGCAGGCGGCGTATCTGTTGTCATGCATAGGCGCGAAAAGTTACAAGGTAATAAAGAATGCACTATATCCTGGAACTACTGAGGGAAAGACGTATGTAGAATTAGTAACAGTATTGAAAGAAAAATACAGGTCAGTATCGAGTATATTTGTAAAGCGGTTCAACTTCTATAATCGGAAGCAAGATGAATACGAGAAGATTGAGGCATTTATTTCGGCGTTAAAAGATCTGGCTCGTGACTGCAAGTTCGAAGGTTTCTTAGATCAAGCGCTGAGAGACCGATTGGTGTGTGGGCTGGTCAATTCGGATACACAGAAGAAGCTATTTGGCGAATCGGAAACGCTAACATTTAGCAGGGCAAGCGAAATTGCGATTAACGATGAAGCAGCAGAGAATCAAAGACGGATAATTCACGATGAGGCGCAAGTCAACCAGTTGCAAAGAAAGACATTTCAAAGAAGGGATCAAGGTCAGGGAGGGCCGAAAGAGGCTCGACCTAGTAAAGATTGTTTTCGTTGTGGAAGGTATCATGATCCAGCTAAGTGTCCAGCCATCAATTGGGAATGTTTTATGTGTAAAAGGAAAGGTCACACGAAATACGTATGCAGGAGCACAAAAAGGGTAGCCAATGTCGAGGAAGAAGAAGTGAAAATCTTATCACATCTGAATCACCTAGGAAAGTCAAGTAGTGATTCACCGGTGATGGTCAAAGCGATATTAGGAAAGGTCCAGTTCGAATTCGAAATTGATACAGGAGCATGCAAGTCCGTACTACACATTAAAGATTTCAGTCGGTTACGGGGTTTATGTGATATTAAGCCGGTTCCATTCAAACTCAGAGTGGTTACAGGAGAAACGGTCAAGATCGTAGGTGAAACGCATGTGAACGTATGCATAAACGATAAATGGTACAAAGAATTGCCGTTGGTAATAATAGATAGTGTGAACAAATTCACGCCGTTGTTAGGAAGAAACTGGTTATCGGCGATGAAACCAGGTTGGCAGAAGTTACTAAGCGAACAGATTACGAAAGAAGATAGAATTAACCACATACTTCAAAGGGGGAATATCACGGTCGACAGTGAACAATTAAGAAAACGTTTGGCAGATACGTTTAAGAGTATATTCGACGAAGATATGGTACGACCAATCAAAGAATTCACAGGCAGCATTCGATTAAAAGAAAACGTAAAACCAGTATTCCACAGGGCATACGAGATGCCCTACGCACTGAAGGCAAAAGTAGAAGAAGAAATAAACAGGTTAGTCAAGTCGAACGTTTTGGTGAAAGTAGAACATAGTGCGTGGGCAAGTCCCATCGTGGTGGTACCGAAAAAGGACAAAGAAGTAAGGATATGCGTGGACTTCAAGCGGACCTTAAATCCAAATTTGGAAACTAGTTGCTGTTCGCTACCAACACCATCGGATATTTTCGCGACTCTGAGTGGAAGTAAGTACTTCACGGTGTTAGACTTGAAGGGGGCCTATCAGCAGTTAGAAGTAGATGAGGCATCAAGGGAACTGCTGACCATAAATACACATTTGGGCTTGTTTCGATTTCTAAGGTTAACGTACGGAGTCAGCTCGGCGCCTGGTATTTTTCAATCGTTCATGGATTCTGTAACAGCGGGGTTGCCAAGAACCAGATGTTATTTGGATGATGTAGTTATTTCGGGAAGTTCGTTGCAAGAATGTCATGAAAATGTCTCTAAGGTGCTGAAACAGTTACAGAAATACAATATCAAGGTCAATGGCAAGAAGTGTGAATTCTTTAAGACGAAGCTTAAATTTCTTGGGCATGTAGTGAGTGAAGCAGGCATAAGTCCATGCGAAGACAAGTTGGAAGCTATTAGAAGCACACCCAATCCAGGAAACGTATCGCAAGTAAAATCATACCTGGGCTTATTAAATTATTACGGGCAGTTCATTCCGATGCTGTCATCCAAGTTGAAACCGTTATACGAATTGTGCAAGAAGGAGGTGCCATTCGTATGGTCAGCGGAGTGCGAGAAGTGTTTTAAAAAAAGTAAAGAACTATTAATCACGGATAAGGTATTAGTACATTATGATCCCGAAGCGCCTCTATTCATAACAAGCGACGCCAGCTCTTACGGAGTAGGAGCAGTACTAAGTCACCGAATGGAGGGCCAAGATATACCGATAATGTTCGCATCATCAACGTTATCGGATGCGGAGAAAGGGTATTCACAGATCGAACGGGAAGCACTGGCAATAATGTTCGCTGTAAAGAAGTTCCATAAGTTTGTATTTGGGCGAAAGTTTACGTTAATCACCGATCATCAGCCACTGCAATACATATTCGGCAGTAATTCGAGAATCCCCATAACATCGGCAAATCGCCTCCAAAGATGGGCAATTATTCTATCGGGTTATAGTTATACAATAGAATACAGAAAAGGGAAAAATATCGGTAATGCGGATGCACTGTCAAGGTTACCGCTAAAAGAAACTACTAATATACCAGAAGCATTGTACTCGTTTAACACAGTCGAGTGCGCACCTCTGAGCCATATAGACGTAGCAGCGGCATCTAAGGCAGATGAGGTAATATCAAAGGTATTGGAACTTACATGGAAAGGTTGGCCGGGAGCAGTCAAAGATGACAGATTTAAGCCTTATTTTGCAAAGCGACAGGAGTTGTCGGTGGAATCCAATTGTTTAATGTGGGGCAATAAGGTGGTCATCCCGGAGAAGATACGTCAGTCGGTTCTAGAACTATTTCACGACCAACACATTGGCGTGGTAAGATCCAAAATGTTAATGCGTTCATATTGTTGGTGGCCAGGGATGAACGAGGACATTGAAAAGTTTATCACATTGTGTGACCGATTCCAAGAAGTACAAAATTATAGAGCAGACGCGCCGCTACAACCATGGCCAAGTGCAACCAACAATTTTCAAATGGTACATATCGACCTATTTCATAAATTCGGCTACAATTTTTTGATTTGGGTCGATAGCAAGTCAAAGTGGATAGATGTGAAATTTATGAACAAAGGAACCTCAGCAAAAGAGGTAATAGTGGCACTAAAAGAGATCATTTCGGTCGTAGGTTTACCAGTGGAGCTAGTATCAGACAACGGCCCCCCCCTTCAGCGGGCAAGAATTTGTGAAATTTTGTCAATCAAATGGCATAAGGGCAGTAAAATCACCACCATATCATCCTCAGTCAAATGGGCTAGCAGAAAGGGGGGTACAAACGGTCAAAAGGGCGCTGGAGAAAGCAATACCAAGGACAGTACAGCGACTGACAGAGAACGAAATAAAAGAACGTTTGGCGCATTTCTTATTCTCGTATCGGAACACGCCAAGCACGGTAACGGGGATGTGCCCATCAGAATGCGTGCTAAGAATGAAACCAAGAGTAAGATTCGATTTGATCAAGCCAGCAGTTAATGTACAAGAAGGTATCAGGGTTGGTCAAAAGGAAACGGTGGCGCGGTCGGTACGCAATACGAAATTGTACAGTAATGGAGAAATGGTGTACGTGAAAAATAAAAATGAGCACTCTGGAATCAAATGGGTAAAAGGGAAAGTCGTGAGAGTGATTAGTTTCAACACATACTTAGTATCGGTAAATGGGACAATAAAGCATGTTCACAAGGATATGCTAAGAAGTGCACCTGCCGGAGAACCCAGCGTCCAGGATCCCCAGATTCAACAACCAGTAGGAAGAACGGAAATGTTGTCAGATAAAAGGGAGGTTAGTATCACAAGTCAGCCGAACGAGGACGTAGTGCAGAAAGACGTTTTCATGGGGGAGGCGAAGGAGGTCGACCATGGTCCAAGACAAGAAGAAACCGGAGTGGTGGGGGATAGTAATTCTAGTCAAGATATGTCGTCACCTCGACCGCCGCGTATAGGCATTCCGCCAAGTCAAGGGGCACCTACAGAAATCCCGATTAGAAGGTCCACTCGAGTAACACGACCTCCTGATCGTCTCAACATTTAAAGGGGGAGTAAATGTAGTGTATGGAGCCGTCCCTGCATGGCGGGTATTAACCATTTGAATATTTAGTAGGTTGGTTAGCCAGCTACCAACCTACGGAATCCTAAATAATGGAATATACCCATGACCATGTTGGGAGATTAGGTGTGTGAACCCAGTGTGGGATAGTTATTTTATATTGAAAAGTCAGTGTATATTTTTGTAAATAATAAAGTAAATAATACAGATAGAGTATCTTGTCGAATACTTAATATAGTAGACCTCTCAGGTTGCAGGTGCCAATACGCAATCTGGCTTTCATCTCCATTCTCGAACCAGTGCACTTAACCTGAGCGCTCCGGTCGGGTTATTGGTTGGAAGGAGAGTTGGAATCGCTTCCAACTTCTTCTTCAACCTCCGACCCTACCATCGCCACTGCGGTGTCACTTTGCGCCGCTTCAAAGATCTTCATCTGCGCATTTCGCTCTTCTTTTAACGTGGTTCTTTTCCTTGTTTTTTCGTCTGACCGGATTCTTCATCGCTGGTTCTTTCTCTTTCTGCCCTTCGCTTTCCTTCAGTCGTTTTCTTGACTTTCGGTTGGCTTGAGGTTGATCGTTTCCTTTTTCTGTGTTCGTCGCGCCACCATCGCTCATAGAATCTAGCAACGCTTGAATTTCGGCAATTTCTTTCCTTCTGAGGTCGTCTTGCGATTTGTAAAAATTCGTCATCGTGGTTTGTTTTTGTGGATGGTTTGACAATAAAGGTAGATTAGCTATTTTACCTTCAAAAAGGTTAATAATAAACTTAGATTCGAAAAATAGCAAAACACGTCTTCACTGTTCAACGTCTGTAAAGTTCCGTGTAACCCGCGCAGCATCGATAGTTACGCCACTGTGTGTAGCAACAATGATTATTTTTAAAACTCAATAATTTCATTTGAGCTGCAAATGATTATTCAGAAATTAGACATTAGACTTTTGAACACAGACTTTTTAATTTCGTTTACAAATAATAATTATTATATTTTCGTAGTTGTGAAATTTATTTGATCAAGTGAGTGCATTTCGAAAACATAGGTGGCATTTTAACTAAAAATTTGACTGTTTGTTGGAACTGTCAAAATCATATGTTTAAAAATTCTCTTACATAAGATTTGGTAGAAATGGCATCTTCTAAGGTACATGGTTTTATGAAAAAGATTATTTAATTTCTAACGTTATTCGATTTTTATTAAAACTTTTTCACATTTTTTTAAATCAGGTAGCCCGTCACTTTTTTATACCGGCTGGGGTTTTAATAGCGGAAAAAGCTAAATCGGCTGCTTCCGAACATGTTTGTAAACCCAGCGAATTGCCTCTATATGCAAAAGATGCACCTCCAAAAGCTCCAAAAAATGAACCCTGCACACCCCCACCTGGGGCAATTGAAAATGCATTTGGAACTGTCAGGAAAGGTTTGTTTGCAGCTTCAGATGAGGTTCATAATTTAAAAAGTCGAGTGGAGGATTTTGTCCAAACTAGCTCTGATGGTGCCACGGGTATGTAGAATTTTGTGGTAATTTACTTTTAGTTGTAACTCATTAATTTTGACAGATCTTCTTAATTATTTACAAAAAGAAGAAAATACCACACCTAGGTATGGAGCCGTGGCTGTCGGTACTACTGCCGGTTATGTTATGGGATTACGAGGTGGTATGTTTAAGCGTACCGTTTATGGCTTTGTAGGTGGACTTGGAATGTGTGCCATTTGTTATCCAGCAGAAGCATCTGAGTATTCAAAAGTAGGCCTCGAAGAGGCTAAACGATATGCTACAATACTTTACAATTTTATATATGGAGGTAGGAATTTGTCGGTTATGTATAATCAAAAATGCTAATTAAAAATATTACTCGTCAGTTAAAAAGGGCGATCCACCACTTGAACTTCCATCGTTACCCAAACTTCCGGAAACTATGTCAGAAGTTTGGGACGTAGTTAAAGGTTTTGGAAATTCTACAACATCTTCTGTTACAGATCCCAACGCAGTTAAGGTAAAAGGGGAAGAATGTGAAGAGATTGAATTAGAAATTGAAGATGATTTAGATGTGATAGAACCTGTTGTGGAAGATGATGGTTGTAAGTGTCCTCCTCCTCCTCCTTGTGGAGATGAAGTTCCACCTCCCGAACCTGAACCCATTCCAGTACCTAAAACCAATAAAATAAGTAAGACCTTTAACTTATCCATTTAAATTAATATTCTGTAAAAAAAATCCTTTCTCAAACCAAATTGTCCTAAAAGTATGTTTGATTTTGCTGATAGAAAGTTTGTAACGGCAGCGTATAATTTCTTTGCACGCTTACAAAAGTATGTTTTGTTCTTGTGGTATGAATGTAGTGGATGTAATAATGTTTTGTAACATGCCGTATATTGTAACTACATTCAGGATTGAATGTCAAGTAAAGTTCCAATAGAGATTAGTTGGTTGTCTTGTATTGCAATAATTAGTAAAACATTAGTTGGACCAATTATATGCGTTATGACAAGGAAAAATATGAATACCACCAACGAGATAGGTCAATGATCTCAAATTGACGGCGGGACTGAACTGGGTGCGGGTGGCATCAAATAGATAAAGGCAGTGGCGGCTCGTTATAATGAGCCCAGGAGCCATGGCACTAGTATAACAAACCGGCCTTAACTATTTTTTTTAATTTTCAAAAAATATTTAATTTTGTTTAAAAAATGTTTAATCTTAAATATTTTTCTCATTTTAAAGCTTAAACAAAGTATACAAAATATGTAATTTTTATTTCATAAATGTACATGTTACAATAAGATAAATTATTAACAGCGAGTCACGTCAAATGTGGCTCCTGAATATAATTGGAATTGCAGCGAGATACCACGGGTTTGTGATAGCCTTCTACCTACGAACCAAGCCCGCGTTTAAGATTGTAATGTGGCTACCTCCACAATATAGACGGGCGGATGAACACCAAAAACGTTCACTAACCCAATCTTGGCGTAGAACTAATTGAGTGATACCTTAAAATGTCCGCATTGTATTACGATACTGGATATAAATCCAAAGTTACGACATCGGCCGTTTGGACTGACAAAAGTTATAGGCCAAAAACTAAAAAAAAATAAAAATTTCAAATAAGTTGAAGCTACTTTTTATCGCGCTCGCGATTGAAAACCACTATAGTTACTGAGATTATTTTAACACTATTATTTAGTATAAAATGTCTACTTTCCAACCATATATAAAAATATATATCAATTCAATTCTAATCAACCCCAATTTAACATTATCTAGGCAACGGGTAATTCGCGTGAAATTTATTCGGTTAAAATGAAAAGTGTTTCTTTAATAATATTCTTTTGAGATCGAAATCTAAAAATTCCTACACGTGACAAACAGCGGAATTTTATAAGGAATATTTCATACGCTTACATTATATACTTATTTTGATAAATAAGAACAGGGGACCCAAAAAACCAAAGTCACAGCAACATATTCCGCTTGATTCCTCTTTCCCCACTGCCCGCAAAGATACCAACAAGGTGCGTATCCATATCGCCTTCATTCATAATTTTTGCTTACAAATACATTTTATTTTTATAGTAACATTCCATGAAACTTGTAATATTAAAATTAACTTTAAAAATTAACCACTTCAACTAACAACAAATAAAATTATTTTTCATGACGTTTCAGGAATGTTTATTTATTGTTATAGTCAGATATCTTTAATCTTTATTGGTTAAAAAATCATATATTTTAAGGAAACCTACAATAGTGCATTATAAAATGTATTTATTTAGTTCTTTTATAATATTTATAATTAAAAATTAGCATCTTGGTCACCACTATAACAATAATAAACATTCCTGAAACGTCATGAAAAATAATTTTATTTGTTGTTAGTTGAAGTGGTTAATTTTTAAAGTTAATTTTAATATTACAAGTTTCAATGGAATGTTACTATAAAAATAAAATGTATTTGTAAGCAAAAATTATGAATGAAGGCGATATGGATACGCACCTTGTTGGTATCTTTGCGGGCAGTGGGGAAAGAGGAATCAAGCGGAATATGTTGCTGTGACTTTGGTTTTTTGGGTCCGCTGTTCTTATTTATCAAAATAAGTATATAATGTAAGCGTATGAAATATTCCTTATAAAATTCCGCTGTTTGTCACGTGTAGGAATTTTTAGATTTCGATCTCAAAAGAATATTATTAAAGAAACACTTTTCATTTTAACCGAATAAATTTCACGCGAATTACCCGCTGCCTATATAATGTTAAATTTGGGTTGATTAGAATTGAATTAATATATATTTTTATATATGGTTGGAAAGTAGACATTTTATACTAAATAATAGTGTTAAAATCATCTCAGTAACTATAGTGGTTTTCAATCGCGAGCACGATAAAAAGTAGCTTCAACTTATTTGAAATTTTTATTTCTTTTTAGATTTTGGCCTATAACTTTTGTCAGTCCAAACGGCCGATTTCGTAACTTTGGATTTATATCCAGTACTTCAATGCGGACATTTTAAGGTATCACTCAATTAGTTCTACGCCAAGATTTCGTTACTCCTAAACTAAGCGTCTTTTATGCTAGTATCCGCTCCTCTAATAAATCTGATTTCATGCAGTGTAATTAATCATACTGCGTTATGTGTTATAAAAAAGAATTCTTCTAATTATTTATTAATAGTGAAGTAAATAAACTCGTCCATAGTAATTAAATAATGAATAAAAAAATAACTTTTTATGCAAGCCTTTTTTGGCTTGGCGAAGGAAATGATTGAAATTAAAAAAATGAGTAGACCTTTACTTGATTTGATTATTTCAAAACCTAAGTACAAAATATTTGTCAATAGCTTAAAGTAAGAACGACATAATTCAATCGTAGTATTTATTTAAAAAATGAGTGGATTTACGGGTGTGATGAAAAAAATTGTCGATGGACAATTTTCACGCCTGATTATAAAAGTATCACTTTTACCTCGTGTTGCATAAAAAGCTATTATCAAATCGTCAGTCTTGAAAGAGACCTCTAATACAGCACAGAATGAATTGGTTACGATGTATGCTTAACGTTTATCATGAAGAAGTACCTAAAGCAGCAAACCACAAACGTAGGTATCTAACGAATTTCAGCTTGTTATCATTTTCCGTTACATTCTTGGTGGTAAACCAATTCAAAAGGTTCAAAAAAACCGAAAGAATAATTATTCTTTAGCCAACTATGTATGCTCATTGTTAAGTTCATCAAATTAACCTGATCATGAACGGTGCAGCGTCAATAAATCGATCGGTTAGAATATTTTTTGCATACTTATCTGGAATTTGTTCTTTTTTTAATTTCCTCTCAATAGTCCAGTCAAATTAGACGAAAAAAGGGGTTCAGCTCGGAAAAATTCCCACCTAGCTGAATTTTGGTACACATCTTTATGACATCGTTGTAAACAATATGTAAAAAGTCGACCTCGATATCATGTCCGCGTTAAAGGTTATTCGAGGTCAAAGGTCAAGAAATCGGCCTTTTTTTTAATATCTCGTTTTTTATTAGTCGTACAATAAAAAGTTTTAGATACAATTTGTAGAGGAGGTAATTATCTACAAAAATGGTCTTATGACATTTTCACGTTAAGTTGATAGTTTTTGCGTTATAAGGCCAACAAAATGGACCCACCCTTAAAATGGCACAATATTGATTCGTTGCAGGGAGAGAAATGTTTTCGGGCACGGGAAATGCTTTTAATAATAAATTAATTGAAATTGTGGCCAAGGTTGGAAAATGAAGAGAAAAATTAATTTTTTCAAAATTTGCCAAAGTTATAGTATCTTCCAAGTACCGAAGCCGAAATTTTGGTTTGAGCTTACCGAAGGTCCGGGCAAGCTGAAAATTGGCAAAGATGTATATTGAAGTGTTCTAATAAACTCCCAAAATGACTCATAAAAATCCCAAGCCGGCGTTCGCTCAAATGAGGATTTTAGCCCCCTAAGTGCGGTGTTTCGCCTATAGCTCACGTATTTTTACTTTTACGAAAAATTACCATTAACTAAAGTTGAAGAACATAAAATTTCTATAACTCATGGCGCTGCAGTAGGTAGTACTACAATACATACTTTAATGTGCAAATTAAACTTTGTTTATCTTTGTTGAACTTTGTTTAAAAGTTCTAATCCATTAACCTTAAAAAATCAATAATATCGGAGCTATGGCCGTTTGAAATCAGAAATTCAAAAAATTGCTTTAAAGGGAGGTACCCCCAAGGGTTTGGACTTGGGCAAAAATTTTATTTGAAAATTTGTCTTCACTGAATCTCGTTAAATTTGCCAACTTCAAAATCGATTTATTCAAAATTTTGATAATACATTCTCACATAATTTTTTAACCTATATCTGTACCTCGGAGGTAAAGGGCACTATGTCCATTTTTGACCAAATTGCGATTATTTCACATCTGTTTATAACTTTTTCTGCTTTACACAGAGGTATTAGAGCCTATGTCCTCAACCAATTATATGGAAAGTTACAGCATTTTACATGGGCACTAAGTCCGCTTTTACTCAGAGGAATACAGCACCATGTGGACTTGGTGCTGTTTACCTCTAAAAGTTTTTAACAATGCTGCTTTTCAGCTGGACATAGTGCTGTTTACATCTTGCGGATTTTTATTAAAATACACAAAAAACCTTAAAAAAAAAATGGGACTCATCTTCCAAAACTTAAGTCTAACATATTGTGTTTTTAGAATAAAGAATATGGAGTTTTTAATGTATATCTTGTTTATTTCTTAATAAACCCCTTACCACAAAAAACATTATGTCACATTATATAACAAAGTTATGAGAGGTATACGGCACTATGTCCTCCGCATAAATTTAAAAGTTTTTAAAGAAATGCAAAAAAAACTTTTTGGGTGAATAACTCTTGACTAAATGAAACATGAATATACTAATAACATTGTGGTATAACAATTTTGTTAACATTCCAATCAATTTTTAAGACATTTGTGGTGCCCATAGTGCCCTTTACCTCCGAGGTACAGATATAAACCTTCATCTTTGCAATAGGAAAGTTACAAGGTAGTTCGTAGTGACAGTTGACTCTCAGAGTTTTTATTAGGACCCCAAACCTTAAAACATATCCAAAAATCAGAACCCCCTGACCATTTTTAGGAAACTCTTCTTTTCATGATTTTGAGGATGTTGTTAAAATATTTTAAGTGTTTTTAATTTTTTTAATGAGTTATATGATAACAATACAGCTGATATAGAAATTTGTTTAAAAATATTTTGCCGAAAAACATAATTTTCACTCCTTCATGAAAAATGTCAACTTCAGACGAAGAATTTGGTAAGAAGCTCAGGGTTCCGAGAGGACGTTTTTTAGTATGTTAAAGTACGAACAATTACCTAACGAAATCCGTCGAAAAATCGCAGAAACCCGATTTTGGATTTTTTTTTCGCAATTTTCTTACACTATTGGTGCCACGGATCTTGAAGAAGTCTTCAAACCATTTATTCCAGCTTCCAATTTACTAACGCCAACTAGTGATAACATTTTGGACTCCACCAGATGGTTCCAAAACTCCCATAGAGTTGTCTGTCTGATACTACATAATCAAAGTTTATACTTTCAACTTTAATTGGACAAGAAATCCTTGCTACTTGAGTAACTGAAGTTTGTCAGCGAATTTAATTTTTTTTACTTAATTTTATGCTTTTAATTTTGATCTGATGATAGTTTTCCCTAAAAATCTCCATTGGGGAAGAAGGCGACAGTTTTAATGTATTTTATAGTTTTTGTAAGGCATTGCAACGAACAGCAAATTTGACTGCTGACGTTGGCTACCTGTGTAAAAAAAATAATAAAAAAAAAAATTTTAAACTGCCATTACTGGTTTTAAAAAATTCTGGGATTTACTCAATATTTTTTTTTCAGGAAAATCCAAAATAAGAGAAGTATCACCCTGTCCAAATGATGATGATTAGTCATGATTAAAATGTAAATAAATTATTGTAATGTAATAAAGTCCCGATTTACAAAATCGAAGTTTTATTTTTTTTTTAATAAACTTAAACAACAAATATTAGAAAAAACAATTATATAACTTAACTGCCATCACAGCAGATTAAAATAAAAAGCAAGTAAAACTAAGAGACTGTTATGTACACAGATTCTTCATCTTGAAAAGTAAACAATAAATAAAATTTCCAATACACAAGATGATCCAACTTATTTTCAAACAAAAAATGTATAATCATACTAATTAATACTTAAATAAATAAAACTGTACAATTTAAAACACTTGTAATAAGATTACCAAGGTTTTCGAGTTAGGAGTAACTCTAGATTTCTTCAAATTTCAAAAAATTAATATATTATGTTCCATCAAAAGTATTGGATCCCTTGTATACATTGGAGAAACTCAAAACTGAATAGATTGCAAATCAAAATTATTACACAATTTATTTATACAAATATAAGCTATCTCTGCATATATATCACAATCATTTTAGTATTACGCCAAAATAATTACAAAACTAATCTTGCTACTAATTAATTTGCCTTAAAATAATAATTCTAATGTTAACAAAATTCAACAAAAAAGAAGAACAAAAATATATTATGATTCAAGTTCATAATTATTGTTAAAATCCACTACAATTAAACAACATTTTAAATACTTTTAACGTAGTGTAAATATCATACAATCTTAATAATCAATTTGATAAATATGATTTTCTTTTTTAAACTTATTTTACATGATAAAATAATTAATTATGGTATTTTGTTAGAAGTTTGTGATAATATTTCCGTTAGGGTCGTTTGTCTGGGTAAAGATTTCCTTGTACTCTTATACTGTACATTAATACTGTTTCTTGTGGAATGACGTCCCCTACTATTCAATTCTTCGTGCAATTTTTTAGCCAGTTTTAAATCCTCTTCCTCTTGGAGTTGTTTCATCTTACCGTTAAAATTTAAAATTGCGGAATCAACGTCAAGCAATTGGCCATTACATTTTAGTTCTGATTCATCATTTTCAAATCCATAACAAGGAGGACTTATCACCAAACTAGTATTTGTGGAAGGCAAGTTTAAGGACGTTGCTCCCCTTAAACGTCTCTTCTTAGGTGGGTACTGAGGTACTGAGCTTTTGTTCTGCGTTTCTGGAGAAGACTTGGTTTTGTTTTGTGGAGCCTTTTTTGAACTTTTTTCTAAAGCTTCACTTAGTTTACGTTTTAAATTTGGTAATTTTACATTCGTTTCTACACATTTTGATTTGAAACTTGCGAAAGCAGAAACACCTCGACTGCTTAAAATTATTCCACCAATTGGGGGCCTGAAAATTAAAACTCGTCACATTTATTTGAACCAAATGAACCAACAGGCAAGCGAATTATCGTTTAAAATACGTTCAGAAAACTAGTAACTGACCATTCGTGGTCAACAGGCTAATTTATTTTTTAATTGATATTCTCAATTAAAAATACTTAATTACAGTGGAATGAGTGAAATTCTGTGTGTAACAAGGTTAAACTTTTTTAAAAGCTATAACTTGACAAGAATGGATACAAAGAAGGTAAATGGAGTGGTGCCCCTGAATTTTCAAAAAAACTGTAAAATTTTAATTGCAATTTATGTAATAGGAATGATGCGAAATATTTGGTCGATAAGAAAAAGTTGGGATTTTTTTACCGTTTGGTTAATTGATTATTATTAATAGTTTTTTATACCAATACGTCGAAATACAATTTAGATATATATGAGGCGTGTAGAATCAAAACCGGGACATGTCACATTTTCAAAGAAAATAATCTAAGATATATACGTTTTGTTCCTGAGAGTCTGTTCTACCATTTAAAAATACATTTTGGTTAAAAAAGCTTTCATTTACTTATTAAAATGGAAGTAGAAAATGAGCATTGGTTTCAAAATCGGACTTGTCCACAGCGCTTTTGTTTCATAACCGAGCATGTCCACTTAAATGCTGCTTAGTGTTCATTTTGGAAAGGAATGGGCAACCTTACCAACTCTTAGGTTTTATAAAAACATTTTTGACGGAAACGGTTTGGTGGAAAATGAAGATGAAGAACGTCACTTTTTAGAAGAAATTCCTTTCGTTTAATAGTAACTAATTATCCATTTTCTAAAATTGTATTTTTTAAATAAATTTGTTAAATTTCTGACTTGGAAGTTTATAATAATTATTATTTTACACTCAATACCTAAATAACTAAAGCGCATTTTCGTTTCAAAACCGGACATATCCAAGTTTTTGGTTGCAAATACGGACAAATGCATCATAGATCTTTGAATAACATCCAAAATAATAAAATTTTTATAAAATTTCTTCAGCAGTTATTATTTAATAATTATTTCTAAGGAGTTGTTACAGAAAAAGAAATTTTTTATCGTTTGGAATTTATTTGGCAGTTTTTTGCGTTTTTCTCAAATTCACTCTTATGTGACATGTCCGGTTTTGATTCTACACGCCTCATATCATGTTATATACAAATTTGGCAACGCCACAACCATGAAATATGGAAATTAACGAGAAGCGTCTTCGAAATACTCTCTGTACGTACGTTATTTCGCATAAATTTACCACGTAAAATTATATAAGTTTACATAGATTTAGCATGTAAATTTACATGAAAACTCTTGCGATGTTTTGACTTTGGTACAGATTTACCTTGTAAATTTATAACAATTAATTTAATTTAGATGCCAAATCTTTGTAGTTTTGTAATTTTGCATACATTTATCACGTAAAATTATATAAGTTTACATAGATTTAGCATGTAAATTTACATGTAAATTCTTGTGATGTTTTAACTTTGGTATAGATTTACCTTGTAAATTTATAACAAGTAATTTAATTTAATTGCCAAATCTCTGAAGTTTTGTAATTTTGCATAAATTTACCACGTAAAATTATATAAAGTTTACATAGAAATAGCATATAAATTTACATGAAAACTCTTGCGATGTTTTGACTTTGGTACAGATTTACCTTGTAAATTATAACAATTAATTTAATAAAGATGCCAAATCTCTATAGTTTTGTAATTTTGCTAAAATTTACCACGTAAAATTATATAAGTTTACATAGATTTAGCATGTAAATTTACATGTAACTTCTTGTGATGTTTTATCTTTGGTACAGATTTACCTTGTAAATTTATAACAATTAATTTAATTTAATTGCCAAATCTTTGTAGTTTTGTAATTTTGCATAAATTTAGCATGTAAATTTACATGAAACTTCTTGCGATGTTTTGACTTTGGTACAGATGTATCTGGAAAATTTATAACAATTAATTTAATTTAGATGCCACATCTCTGTAGTTTTGTTATTTTGCATAAATTTACCACGTAAAATTATATAAAGTTTACATAGCATTAGCCAGTTAATTTACATGAAAATTCTTGCGATGTTTTGACTTTGGTACGCATTTATCTTGTAAATTTATAATAATTAATTTAATTTAGATGCCATATCTCTGTAGTTTTGTAATTTTGCATAAATTTACCACGTAAAATTATATAAGTTTACATAGATTTAGCATGTAAATTTACATGAAAATTCTTGCGATATTTTGACTTTGGTACAGATTTACCTTGTAAATTATAACAATTAATTTAATTTAGATGCCAAATCTCTGTAGTTTTGTTATTTTGCATAAATTTACCACGTAAAATTATATAAAGTTTACATAGCATTAGCCAGTTAATTTACATGAAAACTCAGCATTGAGCAGTGTCTGTTTTGTCAAAGTTCTTTTATTACAGTGTTCTCTTTTTGCATTGTTCCGTTTTTTTCATTGTTCTGTAAGAATGTGCTTACATCACATTTATATTTGTATAAATACTTGTACAAAATGTAAATGAATCGAATTACTACTAAGACTGTTCGTTAGTAAGTTCCACACTTCAAGTTATCCCAGGAGGGATTTCTTTAACTACCGTCAATGCTTGAGCATCCGAAGATGATTCTCATTCATTTTCGTCTTTAGTGGTTGTGATGTTGCCAAATTTATATATAACTTGATAATATAACCAATTGTATTTCGGCGTATTGGTATAACAAAACTATTATAATTCATTAACCAAAAGGTAAACAAATCCCAACTTTTTTCATTGAAGAACTTATTGTATTGTGTATGTATTAAATTCAAATTAATCAATTAATCTTTACTATACCTTTTAGGCTTCTATACAAAGTATAACAAGAAGCCTTATGTTACAGTATTATTTGGAGCAAATGAAAACAGATTTTGAGCAAATGAAAACAGATTTGAGGCAAATGAAAACAAATTTGGTG
The DNA here is from genome assembly GCA_932274525.1 of Podabrus alpinus. Lineage (NCBI taxonomy): Eukaryota > Metazoa > Arthropoda > Insecta > Coleoptera > Cantharidae > Podabrus > Podabrus alpinus. The sequence continues at coordinate 45,864,967 of OW026451.1, forward strand.
CAAATGAAAGCAGATTTTGAGCAAATGAAAACAGATTTGGTGCAAGTGAAAACAGGTTTGGAGCATATGAAAACAGATTTGAAATAAGTGAAAGCAAATTTGGAACATTTGGAACAAAATGAGAACAGATTTGAAAACATAAAAACTGATTTGGAGTAAATCTGTTCTCATTTTGTTCCAAATGTAGTTCAAATGTTCCAAATTCGTTTTCACTTGTTTCAAATCTGTTTTCATTTGCTCCAAATAATACTGTAAAAGGTATAGACAAGCACAAAAAATGTTTAATATATAGCAAAAAATTTCCTTATACGTACAATATTAAAATCACGATTTTTGAAATTGAAAAACTTAAGAACTAAACGGTCAATACTAATAAGAAAACAGTTTTAATCATGGAAAGCATCCGTCAATCACACAAAAAAATTTCAGAATTTAATCTTTGTTTTCATAAATGGAACAATCTCCTTAAAATATCAAGTGTTGGGTATCATAAGATGCGGAAAAATAATCTCTTTCGATTGATATGATTTTAACTTGAACTAATTTAAGCAAGTCGACCATTCTGTTGGTTGACAGTTCGCTAATTTCGTTCATGAATGAGGTAAGGTGATGGTTTTTCAGAAAAAATCATCTTTTCAGATGAAGCTCATTTTGATTTAAATAATAAGCAAATTTGCCGCTTTTGGATTTCAGAAAATTCAAGAGTGATTGTAGAGAAGCTCTTATATTCCACCTGTGTTACTGTTTAGTATGTATTTTGGTCTGGAGCAGTGATAGACCGTATTTTTTTGAAAATGAGGCTGGAAACGCTGTTACTGGCAATGTATTGCGTTATCTTAATATGTTGACAAATTGATTTTGCCTATTATTGATATTTTATGGATGTGAGTGTTATATGGTTTCAACAGGATATTTTTTATTACATATTTTTATAGTTTGGGGTCTTGCAAATGTGTCCAAAAGATATTCAAGTAAAATTCATCAAATTACCCAAATTATAACGGATTTTCTGTAATGGAGTTCATTATTAAAAATTTTTAAATCATGATTACATTTTAAAACGGAATAAAAAATTAAATTTAACAAATATAAGTTGTAGCTGTTTGTAATTGTCTTTACGAGTCCAAAACACCAAATAAATTTTAAAAAATTGTTAAAAACGAAAATTATTACAAATCGACGTTTTAGTCCACTCTTAAAATCGAATTCATTGTGAAAAAGGAGCTTAAAAGTTTTTTCTTACAAATTGAAACCCCCCAGGAACATCTGGGGTTGTTAACTAATTTACTGCTATATGTTTTTTATGGGTACAGTTAGTATACAAGGTTTTCAACTGACACATTTCTTACACAAACAAATAATGTTAGGTACAAAATCCCTAAAATTGTTTGTTTTTTTAATCTATTTTGACTAATTTAAATTTCAGTGACTTTTGAGCTCCTAAAAAAATACACGTCTTTTTGCAAATAAAGACGGGATAAAAACCGAGGTATTCGTACATATATTATGTAAAAATCGGCGAGAAGGTCAAAATTTACTAATATAAGAGAGACGGCGAGCGCATCATACTGTCTAATCACCGAGCGTCTTACTATTCTAAAGAGGCGAGAACTGCCACAAAAGAAGAAATAAGTGCCGAATTTCACTTCTTCAAAGCCGAAGAATGTATTCTGTATGGTCCTAGTATACGCGATTAAGGGTAGGTTACGAATATCAACCACTATCCACCTCATTACAGCACGAAAAAGTTTAAAACGATTTATCTCAAAACTACATTTCTCAAGTCGGGCGCACATTTTCCAAACAAACTACTTGGCAGATTAACTTGATTTTTTTTAAGCATTTAGAATATATTTCAGGCTCCAGTCAGAACCTAAAATATCCAAAATATATTTAAAATTACCATTTTGCAGGCCGTGAAAAGTAAATATTTAGTTGTAAAAATCGAAGTTTTTTTTAAATCCTCGCCATTTTGTCATTTTTTGTTTAAATTAAATTTTCGAGGTTCCAACTGGAGCCACATTCATATAGAACAAGAATTTAAAAAATTCATTTATTTCAGATAACTGGATCGATCGGAAACGATGCGCCCGATTGGCGCCTCATTTCGAAACATGAGATACGAGTCGATCTGTACCTTGTACAATTTTCAATAAAAAGCTTTACAAAAATTTTAGGTGATAGTTTAAATGTGAATAAATAAGTATCCTAAATTTTAGCTCAATAGATGTAACAGTTTTCTCAAATTTAATTCCTAAAAATAAGCTTGAAAACGACTGTTCACGGTAGGTAACCCCATTAATTCTGGAATTAATTGGTGATCTAAATAATGTGATTTAATGGCATTGGGCTAATTCTTGTGAATGATCAAGTAAACATCTGACACATAATAGGTCTGACATGTAGTTGGTGAGAGAACCAATTAAACAAAAATGTAATCAAAAATTTTGACAAAATGATCGACATCTGTATAAGGGGTCTTGGTGGACATTTGTCCGATATTATTTTACATTCATAAATTGTAAACTTTCTAAATTATTTATCAATAAAGAAATACAGAAGTTTCAAAGTCCCTGTTGAAAAGCCCTTAAATTCAATTTATTGCAATTTTATGTGGTGTTAGAATCTTTACGTTACTCACTGTATGTAAATTCTGCACGAATTTGAATGATTTTGTAATTTATGAATGTTAGTGTTTGGATATTCGAAAGCTTTATTAGTATCGTTTGCAGGCTATCTTCATTATTGAACAGTTCAAAGTTCCCCGTATTAAAATTACAAAAAAACACACATGACCGTCTTCCACATGATGTGTACACTATCAATTAAAAATTAAATTAGCCTGTTGACCACGAATGGTCATCCAAGTAAAAAAAAATAAAGATAATTCGCTCACCTATAACAATAACTCACCTAATAATAACAGTGGTGGCGTTACCAACTTTTGCAGGAACTTTTAATATCGGTACTCGTTTTATTAGAGGAACACAAGGATCAATTGGTTTAAAATATCTACATTCGGAATCTATAGAATCATTGCTGTCGCTCGCCTCGCCTTCCGCTATAATCTTCCTTATTTGACTTTGTAATTTCCAATTCAATAAACTACTTTTTTCATTACTAGGACCACCATCATTCGATTTATTCTGACACAAAATTTTGCAAGTGTATTGTTTCGTCGGAACACTATCAGTTGCAGGTTCAATAGTAACTCCAAATTTTTTCTTATTAGTTTCCATATTTTTCAAAAACACATCCATCGGTCCATACTTTTTACTACTACTTGGAGGTACAGTTTTCGAACTGGAAGGTCCTGGATCAAAGGAAAATTCTTGTTCTAATTGTTGAGCTACTTGCTCACTGAGACGAATATTATCCATTCGCTCTGCTTCCTCTTTTTCTTCTTGTTCTTTAAGCTTCTGGATGTACGCCTCGCTTGCTATGCTTTCGGCTTTACGTTCGGCACTTAACTGTTGCAACTCTTTTGCTTTTTGTATTTCATATTCGCGTCTTATTTCTCCGGGTGTCGTCAATGGTTTAGGAACATCTACAAACAAAGTTCGAGGGTAAAATAAAACTAGGTTAAGTATCACCATCATACGAACCTTCTTCGAAGTAATCTTCGTTGCCTTCTAACTTATTTTTAACCTGCACGGGAAAATGCTTCTGAATTGCTTCCCACAATACTAAATTAACTACTTTATTGTCTTTCTTAGATGTTCGAAGCCAAGAACCAATTCGTACTCGACAAAGAGGACAAGCGAGATTCGTATTTGCGACAGTTTCTTTAAAACACGACGAACAAAATGCATGATGGCACGGTAAAGTTACTGGTTCAATTAATATGCTTCTACATATTGGACACAAAACATCGTTTAAAATTAAATTGTTATAATTAATGTTATTATTATTATTGTAAACATTTTTAACACTACGTCGAGGAGCCATGATATATTTTGTGTCGAACTTGTCGAACTCGACAATTGACGTTTAGCCGAGACAACAACCACTTTGACAGATTCTAACCTTACCTAAACAAATTAATTTTTTAAAAACAAAAGCGAAAACAATAGAATAAAAGATGTTCTCGCATTTTTTGAGCACAGTTGCGGTGATCACCGAAAAGGTTTACAACACGTAAATTTTAGTATAATTTAAAAATCAATTTTGTATCTCCATTTGTAATATCCTCACACTTTATGTTCTAACGTTGGTGTAGTGCGGTTTTATTTTCTAAATTTTTGTAGAAATAACTGAAATTAATATTATTACCTTTTTTTTAATCTAACGGGGAAATAAAGGGAACTTGTTAACCTTTTAATAAGTGACATTTTAACTTGTGTGTTTTGCCTTAACCTAGTAAGTATAATTATTATATCAGTACATTTTTTCGACATTTTTTGATTATCAATAATTATGGCGCAATGTTTTTTTCTTAAAATTAGTATTTCGTATCGAATTTTATTTTGTGACTAAAGATTAGGGGCTCTTCATTGATTTCTCAGGTTAACTTGCCTACATTATATTGTTATACAGGGTGGTTTTTACTTTGCAATATCTATCGAAGAAACTTCAAAGTAATAATAAATTATTATTCGTTGATTTTTGAGTTTTCAAATTAATTAGTAAATGTGCCTACTAGGTCCTCATGTTTGAAACTCTTTATTCTACAAATTTCAGTTGGTTCAATATAGTAAGTTTATCGATAGGCTGTTGGATCGATTCGAAAGACTTTCATGATATTTTGTTCTTCTGCGAGTGTTTATTTTGAGATCTCAATAAATTAGCTGATTTAGAAAAAGACATGGAGCATTTTTTGTATTTTGTGGAACATAGTATTTCACCCCAAAGCTGGGATCCGTAGGTCTATACTGGTTTTAATGTTCTATTATCTATTATTAAGACTGTTTGCGGTAATATCGATGAACGCATTTGCTATTTCTTCTCTTTCCGGATTTAACGAAGCTTGAGATTTCATTGCCACTTTACCGTTAAAGTCGGGTATACGCAAAAATGCACTAACACAAACGTTGAATGCCTTAAAGTTTTGTTTACACGTAAAATTACAACTTGTACAAATAATTTAATTTTATAATTTGAGGTGTAAACCGAACTTTACGATTCTGAACGACCCGGAAGATAAGTTTTGAGTTGGTGAATAGGGGTGTAAATATGGTAGAGATAGTTGCAAAGCTCAAGAACCCTAATCTGCACGAGGAGGAGCCAAGTGGGCGAAATATATACATATACGAATTTGAGCCTTCTGTGTCGATTTTTAGGGTTCTTGAGCTTTGAAACTATCTATCACTTATAAGAGTCAATTTGACACTTGTTTGTTCGCCATCTCCAGAATTTGTTTCCTCAGTTTGCGTATTTTTGTTAGTAAAATGTTTAATTTGTCATATGTTACCCAATTTTGGGAAGCATTACTGTTTTGTGTTAAAAGTTCGGTTAAAGTACCCTAACCAGTACTTCGAATTTGACTTTTTCCTGTTAAGTTTGGTAAAGTTTAAGGTTTATAAAGTAAAATTAAATTATAAAATTCTTGGATGATGAACTTTTAATATGAAAAAAATTACTTTGAAAATCGTAAATTTTACACAATTCAGTGACGTGCATGAGGAATATTTGTGGAATCTCCCCATTTTGTTGACGGTACGTGTGCTTCTATATACTCTAAAACTTAGCAATTTCCGCACCGGATTTTCTGCCGTACCAGTTTAAGAGTAAGTTGCTCTTATAACTGATACACCAGACTAGATCAAATGCTTTTGGAAATTTCGCGGTCTCAGTCGGTATTTGCCTCACTGGTCTAGGATGGCATAGGAGCAGTCTGGGGGAGAGCACTCGGGGGATTTTCTACCCTGTCGCAAGACAGAGTATTCTTCTCCGGTAGAGTTCAGGAACTTCGGCCACGCAGGACTCCACTCGAGGGGGGCAACCCCCCCCCCGGGCAACCAGAGGGTTTTCCGCAACATCGGAGCGACTGACACTCCCCCGATACGGAAATCAAGACGGTTAGACCCCGATACCGATCACTTTTGCATCTATTTCTTCATTCACACCCACAGTGTTCTATCACATTCTTATCACCACAACCCGACCCTGACATCGAAGGGTATCAGGTGGTGACGTCAATTCGAGCATTACCAGCTTTATTCAAAAAGGCATCTGCGCAAATGTCTTTATTTCTATTTTTCAAAGCCACGATCGTCGTCAAGAAGGGGGGGGGTAAAACCCACCCCGGACTCCGACGATCTCGTAGTCTGGGGGCCTCAAAACCCAACCCTGCAAAATATAAATTCAGGTGCCGTGGCGCACCAGCTTTCTCAAGGAGGTACGGGCTTGGCCCGAGTACTCCAAGTTTAAATTTACGATTCGATTCCGCACCGGCAGATGCAACACGTCTCCCGTACGAGTAACATCGATGAAAGGTTGCTATTTTGTCATTATTTTTTTATGCGATTTTTTGGGGGTGATACGTAAAAGGGAACTACCGCATACCGCAACTATACTTTTAAATACTATATCCAGGTTTTTTATGATCCCGGTTTTCTTGATGGAAGGCTCTTCAAGTATGTTTAGTCCAAGTGAGCGTTTAAAAAAACCGCCCATGTTTTTAAAACGTCCCAATCATCTGTATCGAATCCCAATTTTCACACTTTTCGGGTTTTTTAGATCCCATTTTTTTCGAATCCCGGTTTTCTTCATGGATGGCCCTTCAAGTATGTTTAGCCCAAGTGAGCATTTAAAAAAACCGCCCGTTGGGGCGGTTTTTAAAACGTCCCAATCATCTGTATCGAACCCAAGTAAATAATAGATACCCAATTCGAAAAAATTTGTGGTTCTGAAAAGAACCGATTTTCTTATCAATGCGACGACAAAATGTACGGTTACACCGTACAATGCTCGGTCATATGCTCCAACATGTTCAAGAGCACGATTAGCACGTGTTACCGTGTCGAATGCGTGTGGTGTACTGCCGCACCTCCCGCCGATCACTCCTATTTTATATCCTTGGTTAGAGGCGGAGCCTATTTTCCTAGCTTTGGTAGGCCGTAGCCAATCCAACCTATGCATTCATTTTACCCTTAAATTAGGGTTGTTTTTTCAGTTAAAACTTAATGATCCTTGGTTTATAGTAAAGCTAATGACTTTTTTGATAGAAATATTAAGCCATTTCTATAGGGAAATTTCAATTTCCGAGTACTTGATAGGATACTATCACCAAAAGTTCTAACAGAACAAAAGCAGATCAGTTAAAAAATACTTCTGCTCTGATTACCAGGGCACAACTCAACCACAATCTAAAATACAAAGCATATTATTCATTTTACTGTTGCAACTTTCGCTTAACTAACAAATTGGTTTTCAAGAGGAAAACGACTTGGAAAACGACTTCATTATAAAATAGTATTTAATGCCTTCTGTAATATATGGTTATATCACGTTATAACATCCATATAAACTCATTTTTCTCCCGAAAACCAATTTGTTTTATTAGGCCGCACAGTAGGGCAAGGCAGCTTCAGAACTGCTATTAAATCAAATATTATTTTAATTGATTTTTAAGTTGGATATCTCTTTTCGGGGCTATTAGTAGTATTAGAAAATTCATAACTAGATTCTTGTCGCCGAAATCTAGCGAAGAAATCCTTGCAATTCCTTATACGCGCCATTTATCTTTATACTTATTTATGATTCTTTGACAACCTTGGTTCGGCCCTGTTCAAACTCACTTAACCATAAATTTTCAAATTATGGTTAAGTGAGTGTTGGTATTTATTATGACCTAAAGCCGTTTTACGAATGCTTGGGGTCATGGTAGATACCCATGGTATAAAGAGTAAGAATCATTCAGTTGTAACTCAAATGGCAAGCGAACAGGAATTGTAAGTACCTTTCAATATTGTTATTTTTTGTACATTGTTAAATTATTGTAAATTTTAGTAATTTTCAACGCAGTTAACAATAAAGATTATCATAATTATACCATGTGGCATCTGGTTTTAACGTTAGAAATATTCTCGCTGGCCTATAGTTCTTTTGCAACAATTCTTGAATATATTTTTATTAAGGAAATCGAATCTTTTCTATCAGACACTGACGCGTATGATTGGACTAACGAAATTTGACAAAGAATAAAAATGATAATTGAAAATAAAATTTGTTTGAAAAAATACGCAAGGGTTCTATAATTCACTCTCGAAGTTTCTTAAATATCAAATCTAATTTTTGGGTATTTGTATGGGTAACCTTCATAATCAAAAACCAAGTCGATATCGCCCCTTATGGATCGAATTTCAAAAAATTCCTTATTATATCTACGTCATGAAGGAAAGTTACTCCCAGAATTTCAAGTTTCTATAGGTCGAGTGGTTTGGCTGGGTATTGATGAATAATGGAGTTAGTCAGTCAAGACATTTCTTTTTATATAATATAGATTTCGTTGCCTCCATCTTGAAAGGCTTCCTGAACAACTTCTCCAATTTCGAAATATTTATTTCATTGAACTATTTCTCAACTTTTATTTTTTTGAATATTTTTCTAATTTTATCATCTTCAGCTTTACCTTTACGAACATTATTTTCTTTAGAAGAATACATAATTCTGTTTTCTTTGTGATATGGAATATAGTTCAAGGTTTTCTTATTAGTATTATGTTGTTATTATAATATAGTCATACGATACTAAAAGTTTGTTAGTCAGCCGAAACAATTAAATCGCAAGCGCTATTGTTTGATAAAACATAATAATATACACCAATTCATTGTTATCAAGTAATAATTTATTGAAGTATAATAAAATTGTAATAATTGCTTTGAAATGTCGTAATTGTTTATTAAAAGAACATTAAAAATTAATCTAAAGGTTAATAAATTATTTGTAGTAATTGAATAATTCGAGGGGTGAATCACAGGCGAAATTCGCGTACACCAGACTACCAAATAATGTTAAGGACTAGAGATGGGCGCGTGAGTCACTTTTCACTCACGGTCACGCACACTTACGAATTTTTCTTGCTGTTCACGCACAATCACGAACGATCATGCAAAGGCTAGATCACGCTCACGCACACTCACGATGTTTTTCATATTACTCACGCACGATCACGATTTTTTTCTATGCACTCACGATGTTTTCCAAATCACTCACGATATTTTCCATATACTCACGAACCGTACACTATCCACGATTCACTCACACCGTATACGTCTAAAATCACGTTACGCGCCCATTTTTAGTAGATACTAGATCAGGCTAATATTTTTTCACACTTGCACACTTTTTTATTTAGTTAAAAGATAACAAATTTTATTATTGAAAAGCAATATTGAAAAGCTTTTGTATAAAACTTTAGAGATTGCAAAAATGTACAACTGTTCACAACCACTCACGGCTGCGCACGACCACTCACGGCTGCTCTCGACCACTCACGGCTGCTCACGACCACTTACGACTACTTACGGTTATTCATGTATACTCACGGCATTTAGCGGCTCACGCACGATCACGTTTGTTTAATTTCATTCACGCACAATCACGGTTTTTATCGTGATTCTCTATTTTAGACATTCACGTGTCACGTGAAAAGACCGTGACACCATCGTGATACGACGAAAATCACGTCACGCGCCCATCTCTATTAAGGACTTCCTTGAACTCGCACAAAATGCCATAACATTTTCAAGACTCCCAAACGCCAAATTCGGGTTTTGGCTTATTTACAAGATTTTTTTCAAAGCAACATTTTCAAGAATGCCATGGGATTACCCACAAATGCGTCAAGATTTACATAATACTCCAGGAATAACCTGGAACTTTCAGGAATTTGCGAAAAAGTTCAAGGAACTTCCAAATAATCCAAAAACATTTGTACACCAGACTTCCATTATGATTAACCCCTCGGTATAATTGATGTGACCACAACAAACTTTTGTGATTGCGATTTAAATTTTCGGGAGTGGCTGGCTAATCCTAGTAGCTATATTCCATTACGGCAAGATATATCAGTTTCACGATTTGTAAATTAAATAGAAGTTTAATAATACGTACATAATTATGTACTTATTATAAGATGTATTTTTCAATCAAATAATTGTTCATGTAATCAAAATATTATTATAATAATTAATTAATAATCGATTTAATTTACAGAAATACCAAAATGAAGGGGCCAAGTAAGACGACTCGTGCAGATATATCTTACTCTTTTACGATCACAGATCCAGTAAGTTTTGATCTAATAGAACCACATTTTTATCTTGGAAATTTATCTGCTGCCACGGACATAAATACCTTGACCAAGTATTCGATAACTCATATACTAACCATAGATACGTGTCCTTTACCACGCCACATTATAGAATTAAAAAATGTATCTACAAAATTCATACAGTTGTCTGATTTACCAAAAGAAGATTTATTGAGACATATGGATGATACAAGGGATTTTATAAATGAAGGCATAGCTCATGGCACTGTGCTAGTTCACTGTTATTACGGCGTATCACGCAGTGCTACCGTTGTCATAGCTTACGTTATGCAAAAGTACAAACTGTCCTATTCTGAAGCATTTGAAAGGGTTAAGCGTAGAAGATCGATTGTGTGTCCGAATCAAGGTTTTATTTCCCAGCTAAGACTCTACGGGGAAATGGGTTACAAAATCGAAAAAAGCAGTATGAAATATAAACTTTATCGTTTAGGAATGGCGGCGGAGAGAGTTAAAGGTGCAAAAATTTTACCACAAGACTTTTTCGATTTGATAAGACCTGACCCCTCAATAAATCGACTGCTGCCCGAACCAAACGTTCTACGTTGTAATAAATGTCGTCGTATTTTAGCATGTGACTCCAACTTGATTACACACGAAGATTACGGAAACACCGACAATACATGCACCAAAATTTATTTTATTGAACCAATGTCTTGGATGGATAATGTCACTCAAACAACTCAAGGTAAACTACACTGTCCAAAATGTAAAGTTAAATTGGGTTCTTTTAGTTGGATTATGGGTTGTAAATGCCCTTGTGGATGTCAGGTTTCTCCAGCGTTTTATCTCATACCGTCCAAAATTGATAAGACCAATGTTGTTAAAAATGTTGAAGTTACCATATAAATGGTGTAATTTTAAAATTATATTAGAAAATAAAATTTCTGTTATTTCGTGAGATGCGATCTATTTTGTAAAAGAGTAGTCGGCTTGGTGTGTACTTGAGTATGGACAGCTACTGTAAAATTATTTGTTGCAGTGCTGTGACAGATGATTAAAAGTTGTTCTAGCTTTCAGTGTTTTTTCTAATTTCTGGAGTTTTCCAATCAGGCCGTACTATCGGCATTAACATAATGGTAAACCCATTAGTACAGTACAATAAACCAGTATTATTATTTCTTTAACTTAGAAATCTCAATGTTAACTTCTTATTAATATAAAATATTAAGTCTTACATAAACTTGCACATGCATTTAGTTAAAAGATTGATATAATGAAAATGTTTGAGTAACAATTCAGAAGTGGGAATACAAGAGAAGACCATGTGCAATGTGGGCCCCTTTATAATGAAATCTTTCATAGTGCTCTTAATAGTAACTAATGGAAGTAGTTATTGATAGTTTTTTATATGTAAGGTGGAGTCTTGTTCACTATAATCTATATATATATAAATGGATGTATGTGTGTATGTATGTTCCCTATAGACTCCTAAACCGTTTGACCGATCAGAACCAAATTTGGCACAGTTATTATGTATGTAGGTCCCTGCGCATGTTTTTGTATTGAAATAGTGCAAACATTCGCAAAGGAAAGTTGATTTTGAGTAGCCTGCCTTCCTTTAAGGAATCTCGATAATCCATTCATGCGCGTCCCTATGGGACGCGCATGAATGGATTATCGAGATTCCTTAAAGGAAGGCAGGCTACTCAAAATCAACTTAAAAAACAATAATGAATGCTGTCAAATGTGCAAAAGTTTGTGGAATGTTCTATTTACATAATTATAGGCCAGTGTTTTTAGGATTAAACCTCGAAAGAGATCACGAATGGACCAAGTCGAAATAAAATTTCCTGGGTCTCTAATATCCGACAAATTTGTTAAAAAATTAAAAACAAAGAATTTAATGAAAAGCTGGTACACGTTTTTCTGTTATCGCGTCTAATAAGAAAATTGCATAGACATAAACAAGTTTTTAAATTATAGTCAAGACTCAATCTAAGAAATCATTTTTACAAGTTTTCTTTGTAATTTTACTATTAAGGGGGCTATTAAAGAATTCGCCATAAGTGAGCTACCCTGTATATTTAGCATGTAACCATAACTTACAATCATTTTAAAATGTAATTTGGACTTCCTCTATTGAATGTGATATAAAAATTACCCTTGTTTTGATATTCATATTTGGGCCCAGTTTTGGCTAAAATTTTAACATTGTTGGCTATACCAAAACATACAGGGTGGACTGTACATTTTAGATGTAAAATGTTTATTGATAATTTGGAAAGTGATGGATTTTAAGCAAATTAAAAAAAAACTTATATTCTAAAATGCTTGAACACCACCACAACGAAACAAAAAATATGCTATCAAATTTGTATACATTTTTGTTATGCTCATAACTTCTCGACAAGTAAATTTTCACTTATTGAATTTTAAGATGATAAATGTAAAAAAAATATTAATTACCAATGAAATGTGCTATTTTCTTCCACTTTTGGTAAATATATGTAGAAGTTCCTAAAAGTTTAGATCGTAGAACTTCCCTTTCAATGTATAATTAAATTTTAATTATATGTTTCTCAAAATATTTATTGTATTGTGATAAAATTTCAATAACGTACCTGCTATTATAAAATAAAAATAAATACCATGTTTTATAATAAACATGAAAGAGTTACATACATTTTTTGTTATTTTTATTTATAAACCTTCCAGGTTTTAAATAACCTAATCTGAATCTTTAAAACTTATCAACCAAATGTAAAATATGTTGTTGTTCATTGTCTCTCCATTCCTTGTCACCTTCATCGCCCAAATTTCCTGCATATTCGCGCATTATGTGTCTTATTGTCTTTAATGAAGCTCCTCGGAGGTTTAAAATTTGTGTCACTCGTTGTTTAATGGTGGCAGGCCCGGCACCACAAATTTCAACAATTATGTAATCAACCAGTTGTAAAGTAAACAGTCCGCCTTCCAAACGTTTCAAATAAATACCATCCTCATCTTCTGCACCTTCATCCAAAGTCGAATCCAACTCTTCTACTTTTTCCAAATATTTAAAATGTAGTTCCATCAAACGATCAACTTTCTCGTGATCATTTTCAGTAAATTTACTAACCAACCTCTGCCTCTGTGATCCTCTGCAATTCCGCAACATTGATGCAATAATAGAGCAGACATGTTCTTCGTGCTCTTCAGTAGATAAGACACGTTTTCTGTTCTTTTTGGGAGTTTTCATAAAAAGTGGAAAAATTGTTCGTAATCCTAAGATGTCAACAAATTTATTGCAATTGTCACGACCGTGTGGTCCCGACACGGCATAATCCAGCACCTTAAGAGAACCATTTCTGGATGTCTTCTTCTCCCTTAACATCAAATTCATCAACTGCAAACCTTCACCACGCAAAAACCGATCACGATTTTGTACCACCATTAAAGAACTACACAAACTGTTAAACAAATTCTCCATTAGTTCGTGTTCTTCTGCCGTACTTGGATCGTGTCGTTTATAAAACGCCAACTGCTGCAGTAACGTATCGATCCCATCTAGCTCGCCCAAAGATAGACGATTTGAATTGTTATCTTGCAATAATATCGACATCAGTTCACTGGCGTACAGTTTATTGGCGTCAAAAGGTGCCTTCAGCTTGAGACGACGTAGTAACCACTGTAACAATCCTTGTTTGGGAGCCTCGTTACTGACTTCTGGTCTCAACTCGGTTAAATTTTCAATTATGGATAAAGTGTTGTGCACCCCATCAGCTTCTTCTTTTACAGTTTCATCTAATCTTTCTAAATTTTGAACGAGTAGTGCTATGACCTGCTGCTCCAGAAGAGCATTTGTAAGAGCTTCGGATCCTTCCTCGGATTCGTGTAAAATATCAACGTCGGTCATTTCTTGCAGCAGATCTAACGTAGAAACCTAAAACATTTCAAAAATTAAATTTACTTGGAAAACAAATTTTGAGAAATTAATTACCGTAATGTCTGTGTTGTCGTGAGAAAGCAATTCCAGTAAGCTTGGAATAACACGCAACTTAACCAACAAAGGATAATAATCAGGAGCAGTAGCTAAAATCCTCATTTCTTGTAAAGTTTCGTGCAATTCAATCTCGCTTTCCATAAACTTTTCGGGCGAATCGGGGAACTTGATGCGCATTTCTCTGTTTTTTAAACTTCTCTTTTCAAAGTTTAAAATTATGCGTTTAATACCAGCTTCGTCGAGAACTTCACCCTAAAAAGAAATTTATGATAAATATGGTTCAGTTCATAAGGTTTTAAACAGACTCACCTCGGCCTGTTCCGTCTCAACAAACTTCAATATTTCTTGACGTTCTTCATCCGTGATGTGATCAAGAGCCTGTGCTGAAGGTGTCGGTGAAGGTGGTTTTGTCATTCGACTAGCTTTCGCACGCGCAATTCTACGCATCTTTTTTTGTCTTTCATGATTATTTTCTTCATTTTCATCCTCTTCCGTTACTCGTTTGACACCTTGGGGAGGCTAAAATGGAAATAAATAAATTAAACTACGTCGAGCGTTAAAAAGTGAATAAAACCAACCTTATATGTCAACAATTCCTCAACATCCATAACGAAAAACTTGAAACTTTAATATCAAATTATAATTCTTTGCGATACGTCAACTTTCGTTAAATTTTAGGTTAGGATGTTGTTTATTTGCAAGGCGAAGTTGTGTACAGGACGATTCAAAATTTTATAAATTTTTTGTTAGTTGTTACCTGGACCCCCCGTAGAGGGAATACTTTTTTATTTATATAGATAATAAATTTAGAAAATAAAATAAACAAATAGGTACCAACAACCTGCAAATTGGCAGGAAATCCAGGTTTTTAATTAGTTTTTCAAAATTTCATCAAAAGGGCGGTAATTTTGAGTAGATTTAAAACTACATTTCCATGTTGAGTTTAGGTTCGCTTTGTTAAGCTTCATCTTTTTCGGGTCAGTTCGAGTTTTTCCTCCTCGTATGAGGGGAGGTTTTTGTGTTGTTCATTTATTTTGGGTCTAGCTTCTTTTTTTTCATTCCCCGGATTTAATGATTTGCGTTTTTTCACCTCTCCGTTTTCTAATTGCGTTATTCATGGTTACTTCCGAATGGCGGGTCTACTTCGGGGAAGGTCTATCCCGTTTTCGGCCCGTATTGCTGTCGTTTTTATTTACAGAAACCGACACATTAGTTCAGGTGATGTTTCATTGAATAGTTGGTCCAAGCGTGCATGGAGGTGTATACCATGGAAGGCGGACACCTCTGTCTGTTCTTCCCTGTACAATTCGCACTCTTGTATTTGTGTCAGTTCGTCGAGTACTCCGGACGCAGTATCGGCTTTTTATCTTTATTTCCATATTGTTGTCCGAATGGGACGGTCGAGAAATTTTAGACTGTACTCGGAGTCGGACCGAGGAGCCCTACGTTAGCAGTTGATCGCGCTAACTATCAGGCCATGACCGTCCTCTCCTCATTTCGAAAGAAATATGGACCGATGATGCCGTTGGCGTGTATTCTACACCAAACAGTCAATTTTAATGTTTGCAATGGAGTCTCAAAATAATGTTCCGGATTATACCCATACCCATTCAACCAGAAATGTGCCTTGTCACTGAACAAAATTTGGCGGTAAAAAATGGATCCACTTCCAATTGGTTGTGAGCCCAATCTGCGAACGCACGACGCAGTCAGTGCCGTTGCAAGGTTGAGGCGACTGAGGCGTTTGCCTCAGGCGCCATCGCAATGGGGGCGCTAAACCGTGACAAAACCCAACAAAAAGTTTAAAATTTTGAAAAAGATAAGAATCTTTGGGGCTTTGATTTGACTGAATTCGAAAATTTGATCACGATTTTATTTGCAACATAACCTAAAATTCCCTGTCGCCCTTTCCCCAAGTGGGGATTTTAATCCTCTACAGTAGTTTTTCGTCTATAACTCGCTTACTTTCATTTTTAGTGAAAATTATCATCAAATCAAAATTGAAAAGTACAAAATTCTCTATAAAATAACGGGTGCGCCATCTTTTACTTCGGTATGTAAACATTGAATAACTTTGACAATTGACAACCGATTTGCTTAGTCAGACATGTTTTGGAAACGTCAATCCAGTACAATTTTAACCATGAATCGCTACACACCAAAACAACGCGCCGAAATAGTGACGCTTTACATTGAAAATAATCGTTCAATTGTGTTAACTCACCGTGCATATTGTCGAAAATATCGTGGGCAACAGGTACCTTCTGACAATACTATTCGTCATTTGGCTGCGAATTTTGCGGAGCATGGTACTGTGGGAGACCGTCCACATCCTATTCATCAACGTACGAGACGCTCCAATGAATTGATTGAAGCTGTGCGAGCGAGTGTTGCCGAGAACCCAGAGGAGTCGTATCGTCACCGAGCTCAGCATTTAAATGTTAGTGGAACCACTTTGCGACGCATTTTGAAGGACGATTTGCAATTGTTTCCGTATAAGGTGCAATTAACACAAAGAATATTGCCCACTTACCATTCACGTCGCTTGGAATACGGCCAAACAGTCGTTCGAATGGCTGACACTGACCCAGATTTTTGGAAGCAAATTTTGATGACCGATGAGGCTCATTTCATACTGTCTGGCGGCGTTAATAAACAAAATTGTCGCATTTGGGGTGCCGAAATTCCACACGTGATCCATGAACAACCATTGCATGACCAAAAAGTGACTGTTTGGGCTGGCGTTAGCGCCAAAACCATCATTGGGCCTTATTTCTTCAACATCAACGAAAAGATCGACGGAAATCGATATCGGTGGTTGTTGGCGCATTATGTCTTGCTGCATATGCGTGAAAAAGGTATAGAAGGCTTCTGGTTTCAACAAGACGGGGCCCCATGCCACACTGCAACTCAAACAATGCGGTATTTGCAACGAAATTTCCCCGGACGTTTGATGTCGAAAAATGGCGATATTAACTAGCCACCGAGATCTCCAGATTTAACGCCTCCAGACTTCTTTTTGTGGGGATATTTGAAGAGCAAAGTGTACGCCAATAAGCCTCAGACCCTGGACGACCTCAAAGCCAACATCCGTGCCAAAATGCTTGCTATACCGACCGAAATGCTTGAAAAAGTGATGGAAAATGCCGCAAAAAGAGCCCATTTTGCCGTGACCAATAGGGGCGGTCACTTAATTGATGTTGTATTCGGAAATTGATCCCAATAAATTGTAAAGGTCCAAATTAAATGATAACAACTCAATTTTACGTTTTTTGGTTTTTTTTTCAAAGTTATTCAATATTCTCATACCGAAGTAAAAAATGGCGCACACTGTATATTAACAAAATTTGCCTACATTATACAGATTATACGAAGTATTTATGAAATAAAAAGAAAATCCACTGAAAACAATTGAAAAAGGTTTTGCATAATTCTTATTCTGAATAAATATTTCGTACATTTAAACTTCACCATCGACTGTAGAACAAACTAAACAAGTCTTGTTTTGTAGAGAATTATCTCCTCTTCAATTTTCAGGCCGGCCACTAGCAATAAGTAACATTTATTTATGAATTTATGGCACTCAAAGCAAAAATTTATGGTAAATTTATGGCACTCGATACAAAAATTTATGGCAAATTTATGGCACTCGATACAAAAATTTATGGCAAATTTATGGCAGGCGATACAAAAATTTATGGCACTTGATACAAAAATTTATGGCAAATTTATGGCACGCGATACAAAAATTTATGGCAAATTTATGGCCGCACCCCGAGGGGGGAACTCCCTTTATACCTCGCCCCATCCAGACAATTTACAAAAAAAATGTGTGCATATTTCAAGCTAAAAAGAAACCAGTTTCGTGAATTACCCTGACTATTGTAGTAATAGTCAGGGACGTGCTCAACCAACTTTTTTCAGGGGGGAGCAATCCTCAATTTGCCAACCGAATCAATTAAAAATTGCCTGGGTATAAATTGAGACATCAAAAATAGATCATTTTATAAATAATAAAAATATAATTTTCCCTATTAAAAATTCTTAAACTTAAAAAAATAAAAACATTCTATTTTAAAAAATATTCAATATTTTCAGGCCGGCCCGGCCCTGCAAACACGTGTTTTGTTGTTTAAAAATTTATATTTATAGCAAAACCGTGTTTAGTAAAGCAATTTTTGAGGAACCTTACAACTTTTAGGACAAATATTTGTCCTTTATAATCGCGGCCCTAAATAAAATAATTATGAATACTTAACCCTTTCACCGGTTTACCCACAAATTTGTGGGTAAAAAATGAAGAAAATATTTTCAGATACCCACAAATTTGTGGGTAAAAAATGAAGAAAATATTTTCAGAACCCCACAGATTTGTGAGTAAAAAATGAAGAAAGAAATGCAAAAAATTTGTCAATAACAATCACGTAAATTTTTATATATAATATATAATTTTTACCAAATTTGATCATGGAATGAGCATGGGTTCGGTTACTAAAAATAATTTAAGTATTTTAAATTTTTAATTTTAACTAAAATTTATGATATTTTATGGCAAAGTCGTAAAATTTATGATTTTTATGGCAATTTTCAAAATTTATGATTTTTTATGAATTTATGGCAAGTGGCCACCCTGAATTTTAGTCCAATGATAAGAGAGGGGATTTTAAGAAAGTTTATTTCAACCCGGGTTCTTCTTCATTTCCCTTTAACTGACTGGGTATAACCGGTAAAAATATTCGTTACTAAATGAGGGCGCCACCGATACTAAGAGGCGACTGTTTGGTGGAATTTCGTCATTGTATTTGTATCCTCTTCGGCCTTATCTGCGATGGTCGCCAATATTTAGTGAATATGTTAAATTTCCATTTTTATATATATAGAAAAGAAAGTATTAAAAAGCACCCCATCCGGTTTACGTAAACAATTGTTTACAATAACGGAGTGCATTTGTATAAATTTCACGTAATATCAAATGTTTAGTGCGTGTGTATGTTTTGTGAAGATAACGGGAAACGCATGCCCAGTTAAAATAATTTATTGTGGTGATGGTTTGATTAGCGGCGTCTTAAAATTTATTGTCTAGTGTATTAAACTATTTTCTCAGTTTGAACTGTAAAAGTTTTTATTTTATTTTAATATTAATTAATGCATTAATTCTTAAATCGGTCAACAACTTCGCTGACATTCGACCATTGTTTTACTATTTTTATATTTTAAAGCATCAAAACATTTTTGTTTTTAACTTTAAACATTTTAATGTAGAGGTACATTTAGTGCTGTGTTTGTGTCGGATTCTTGTTTATAAATAAATAAATATGTATGCGAAAGGAAAAGGGTCTGCGGTGCCATCAGATGCACAAGCTCGCGAAAAATTGGCACTGTACGTTTACGAATATTTACTTCACGTTGGAGCTCAAAAAGCCGCACAAACATTTCTATCAGAGATTAGATGGGAGAAAAATATAACGTTAGGTGAACCTCCAGGATTTTTACATTCGTGGTGGTGTGTATTTTGGGATCTTTATTGTGCAGCACCTGAAAGAAGGGACACATGTGAACATTCTTCCGAAGCGAAAGCATTTCATGATTATGGTTTTGTCAACTCAGGATATGGCGTTAATGGAATAGCTCACAATGCTGGTCCAGCCCCAAGCCCCCTTGGTCAGATGCCTCCAAATGACGGAATGCCAGGAGGACCAATACCTCCAGGATTTTTTCCAAACTCGACAATGAGGCCTTCGCCGCCTACTCACCCATCTAATCAACCTTCACCACATTCACAACCCCCTCCTCCACATTCTCAAATGATGTCGTCACAACCATTCTTGGGCCCGCGTTATCCAGCTGGACCTCGACCAGGAGTAAGAATGCCCCCTCAAATTGGTAATGACTTTAATGGGCCGCCTGGTCAACCGATGATGCCTAATAATATGGATCCATCGAGGCAAGGCCCTCCAGGAATGAATCCTATGAATCCACGTATGAATCCACCTCGTGGACCTTCTATGGGTCCACTAGGTCCTGGATCTTACGGTCCCGGTTTAAGAGGACCGCCGCCTAATAGCAGTCTAGGTCCGGGAGGTCCAATTCCACCTATGTCAATGACAGGCCCTGGAGGTCGTCCACAGTGGCAGCCAAATACATCTACGCCGATGAATTATT
This sequence comes from Podabrus alpinus, assembly GCA_932274525.1. NCBI lineage: Eukaryota > Metazoa > Arthropoda > Insecta > Coleoptera > Cantharidae > Podabrus > Podabrus alpinus. The sequence continues at coordinate 45,885,327 of OW026451.1, forward strand.
CTTCTTCGTCGCCTGGAAATTACGGTGGTCCCCCTGGTTCGACGGGACCACCGGGTCCGGGAACACCAATAATGCCCAGTCCTCAAGATTCTTCCAATTCGGGTAGTGAAAATATGTACACATTAATGAAACCTGCGGTTGGTGGAAATATGCCTGGGGAATTTCCCATGAATAGCGGTCCGGAAGGGGGTCCTATGGGACCGATGGGTCCAAATTCGATGGGACCAGTTTTAAATGGTGACGGAATGGATGGAATGAAAAATTCTCCTGCAAATGGTGGACCTGGTACGCCTCGCGAAGACAGCGGTAGCGGAATGGGCGACTACAATTTAGCAGGATTTGGCGGTCCGGGTGAACACGACCAAACGGAATCGGCCGCTATTTTGAAAATTAAAGAGAGCATGCAAGAGGAGGCCAAGAGGTTTGAGAAAGACTCGGATCATCCTGAGTATTTCATGCAATAATTTCCTCGCTGACCTTTTTGGCTGGTGGACACCTCCACCTCCACCTCTCTCCTTCTTAACCTACTAACCTCGGCGATGGTGTGTTCTTACTATCCTCAATCCGTGGTGCCACAAGCACGTCCAGTTTTTATTGTTTCACTCTGACTACTACTAGAAATGGTATTTTCTGTTTTCCAGATTTTTCTTTGAAGATGGAAAACTGAGGACGATGATATTGAAGAAGGTATTACTAACTTGAAGTATTAAGTTATGTTCCTGGATTGGCAAGCAACTTGTTTCTTCTCATATCTACAATTAATGGTTCTATTGCCTAGATGGGATCTTACTGTATCTTACCTATTTACGTACTATGAAATTCACATGAAATAAGCGTGTTGGGTTGAAGACACGCACATAAAATTGTTTCTACTTATTGTTTTATGGTGATTTATGTGAATATTTTAACTTTTTTATTTAACAAAACATTTGAACAATCTTAAAAGATCTCAAATTTATTAGTTATATTTGTGCAAATTTTGAAAAAATGATCAGTGACTTAAAAATGTAAATTAGTATAAGATTGTTGATATTAAAGATCTAAGAACTTTTATATAAAAAGCATTTGTTAGAATTAGCACTTTTTATTTAGAAACTAAGTACAAAAATGTTACTTTATAATTGAGCACAACATTAATTAGGAGGTAAAATAAGATATGTGCATGAATTTCATAGTACCTATTTAACGTGTAACATTCCTCGTTGAGGCAGATTAATTTGTTTTTATATTTTAAATTAAAACTTGTTCTTCAATTGACTGCTTCTTGTGGTGTCCAAATAAATCACATTTATACTTAAGCAATCGATAGAAGTATTCTATTCATTCATCATTAATTCTATTGCAATTTTGTTGTTTTTCTATTTGCATTGTACTACACAATTCAGATTTGTCACGATACACTTACAACGGTATGCTTATTATTTTTCTCAAACACGTCTACTATCGCGCATTACGTCACGTGCGAATTAAATTACGAACGATCGTGTACGAACGTGGTACGAACTGTACTCGTGACTCAAATTATCTGTCGAATTCAAATTATTTGAAATTATTCGAATTTGTAAAAATTGAAAATTCTATTATTAAATTCGAAAATGCCGGGTTGTGCAGTTGCGAAATGTGGTAATAATAATAAAACGACAAAAGGGACGAAAATCAAATACTTCCGATTTCCACAAATTGAAGACATTTCTAAAAAATGGATTGTTGCATGTCATCGTGAGGATAAAATAAACCTAAAAAGTGGTATGTTGTTTTATGAAACAAAAATTTTCGAGAACCGTTGAAAAACAACCCCAAAATCGACTTTTTAAAAGTAGGGAAAATAAGCATCGAATAGGTATGCCGCGGCTCCACGCGGGGAAATGCATCACACGTTCCCTTCGAATCGAGTGAAATTTTTTCGTTTCAATTTGAATTTTTCTTTGAAATTCGGATAGGTGGGGGTGTGATTAGTAGATATTAATAATAAATATTATGAAAAAAATGGAAAATAACCGGTGTATTTGCGCAAAAGCGCAAGATGGTTCGCATCACAATTCCAATTCGCACGTGACGTCACACAACCTGCGTATGAGCATACCGTTGTAAGTGTATCGTGAGATTTGTATTATAAAGTATAATATAATGTCTTGTTGATTGTATTTTGTGCTAAATCAAATTATTACTGTTTTATTAATTATATACTTTTTTATTTGTTAAAATAAATTTTATTTTAACATCGCGTTAAAGGGTTAAACGTCGCGTTTTAAGGGTTGATTAACGCGTGCTAAAGGGATGTAGTCAGTTATGTTGATTTTTGGTTGAGCGGCGTAACAATTAATAAGTCATTTTTAATTTAATGTAGTATATATTAGGAATAAAAGCATAATGGAATATAAATAATTTTGTACAATATTTACACCAACCTTATTAAAAGTATCATTAGGACAGCTTTAGATTTGTACATTACTGGATGTCGGTTTGGCATTCTGAGTTCCCCTTGATTGGTTTGGACCCTTGAAATTGACTCGCACTCGCGCCCCGTATGACACTACCACCGGTTGACTAACTGTCGCGTCCCCTGTTAGCCTATTTAACACCTCTGTACTCCCCAACCAGCAATGTACGCCTCCCAGCTTTTTCATGCATTTCCACAAGCTTGCATTTCCCATCACGTTGTTACTAAGTAACAGGCCATGAAGGTTTAACCACCTGTTAATTTTGCAACTACACAATTCACACACTTGGCCAGACTTTCTCGTATCATGATATAATTTTCTTATTCAGCGGTCTGACTTGTCCCTGAACTTTCCGTAAAATATTTATTTAATTTGCGAGGTTGTCACGTTTAATAATTAATAATTTTGGTTTTGAATTTGAATTGGGATTTTCAATTGTGACATAACCCCCCTTGCATAGAAAGGCTGCCCCAAGCCGTTTTTGAATTACGCCTGTCTTGGTGCGGGTGTGAGAATTGCAAAATTGTAAGGTAATGATATATATGTACTACATCATAAAAATAAAATCTAAGAGTAGTATTTACTATAGTATGAGAAAAAAAAATTTTATAATAACAAAACAATTAAAAATAAAATAATTGAAACAATATGTAACAGAATATACGCAGACTATAAAATATATAAAATATTTATATCAACTAAGTATAAACAGAATATAAAAATTACAAGTGAAATTTGTCACGTTATAAGTTTGTAGATACCTCGAATTTTCTATAATGTCTGTATGTCAATATGAATTTGACATCACGTACACATTGAAAATCCAAACCATCCCTTATATATATTTTTTTTATGGTTTAAATGTATTTCTACAACTTTCTTTAGTAGGGTCGGCTTATAACCCTATCTTGGTTTTATATTATTGTATTGTAGTTAACTTGAACTACCACTGGGGTATATACCCGCCTTATTTTAACCACTTAAGATAGGGAAGACTTTTTTAAGCAATTTGCTGCCGTACTTAAATCCCTTTTGTCTTAATTTGTGTAGATAACAGTCGTTTTTTTTTAACCATTTGTATGTATTATCATGTTCTGCTTATAAGAGATAGGGGGTATGACGTAAATGGGTCAAGTTATTAAAACACTCATAATTTAATTAATTCAATAAGACCATAACAGGCAATTACTAGATTGTATCTGAATCTTCTAAAAAAAGGCTAAAATATTGGTGGTTGTTTTGATTAAATGAAAATATGAGAAACAAATTAAATTAATTTGGTTTATTTGTTAAATTAGGATTTTCGTTAAAATAAATAAAGTGACAATTCGTGAGATTTGTGAATGCGCGAGTTGGAGAAAACTTTAGTGGGGTTTTAAAAAGATAAGGGAGCAGTAAGTATTCCCAAGCCAGCGGTCGAAGAGTTAAGACGCGCTGATCGTGTTATAATTTGGAATTTAGTTTTTGTATGGAGGATTCTCAAGTGAGCCGTCGGAGTGTGAAGACGGGTCGTTAGAATTTGAGAAAATTAGTTTTTGGATTCTGAGTTATGATTTTTTAAGTCAGTCGTCATCAAGAAAGGACGTTTTTTTTTTTTGATGATAGAAGATAATTAAAAGTGATTATTTTTGGATTTGGATATAATTTTTGAGATTGTATGAAAAAGTAAATTTAAGTTCAAGTAAAAGTGGATATTGTGTTTAATCAAGAAATTTATGAAAAGTTTTGGAACCACTGACGCTAATTTTCATGGTTATGTTTTATGGTTCTGTAAATGGGAATTGATTGGAGAAAAATTGTTCAAATTGCTTACCTGTCATTGATTATACGATTCGGAGGAAGATAATTATCTACTGGTCGTTCCTACCTGTTTTTGTTTGGTCCAAGATTAGAAGCTGATTTCAACTGTAATCTTCACGCTTGGATGCTCCACATCATATCGGCCGCATCGGTAAACTCCGGAAAAACATTACACTTTGGTAAGAGTTTATGTGACGCACTAATTATTTTGATAAATAGACAAATCGTTTTGAATTCGGGCGCGTATAATAATTTGGGGGATTTTATTGCAAATGCTTGATTTTGTAAAATTTAATTTGTTTAGGTTTAAGAAAACTAATATTTTGTCTGAAAAATTTTTATTGTGTAAAATAAATTGCATTATATTTGGTTCTGATAACGTTTGCGTTTAATTTAATTTATTCATAGCAGTAGTAGATCGAAGAATAAACAGATACAAATTTCCATTTTGATTGAGTTATCTTTATAAGAAAGATCACTAGTTTAAGGTGACGTATATGAGTGTTTTAACTAATCTGGATGGACCCAAGTTACGACCCAAATTATCGAATTTTTCATGCATAGCTAGTCGGAGCATAATTGAATTAAGTGCCATTAACATTCCCCGCTATATAAGAAAAAAATTAATCTGTACAGTAGCGAAACATGGCAGTATAGATTATTTATGATTTTCAATGTGTTTTTTTTTAAATTAATCTTTCTCGATCTACTGTTTGACTATACTTATTGGAAATTCGAGTATACCCGAAGAAAAATATATTTACATAAAAAAAAATTTCCTATTTAAAAAAAAATTCTTAACTAAAAAAACAAATTTACATAATTAAAATAGAATTACTTGTTGTTGTGTTACTAACATGCTTTGCCAATTATTTCTTCAACATGTCTACAGGGTGTTGAATGAGTTAGCCGTTCATAGGATATTTACATGTAAAAACTTATTTATGCAAATTCCTGCTTCCCTAATTATTTTAGAAAAAAAATGAAAGACACAAAAATCATGCAGAAAAATAAACTACAAATGATAAAAGAATTATTTTCATCTAGCTTTTACTTAAAGTGGCAAAAAATGCTTTTGAAATTGTTCAAATTTTCATTTATCAGACTAGCCATGAAAGTTTCCAAGGTAATTATTTTTTATAAGTATTAAAAAACAATTGCACTTTGTTTACAGTTTTGCACTTTATTAAATTTTAATTTCATAAAATGGAAGCAAAGTGCACAATTAGTGAAAAAAATCAATTTTTAAAACTATATTACTCTGGAAACAGTATACGTATGGTACGAGATCTCTTTGCTGGTTTATACCCAGAAAGACCAATCCCTACTTATTCAACAATTAAAAATGTAATTGATAATCAAAATCAATATGGATCTGTATTTAAGCCGTCATGCAAGACCTGCAGAAATAAAAGAATAAATTTAGAAGAAATCAATATTGGTGAAGCTCCAGGTACCGATATCGAAACAAATGTAATTGCTGCCGTAGTGAATAATCCTTGTGTCAGTACAAGAACAATTGGTGCGGAGTTAAATATTCATCACACTACGGCGTTCAAAATTATAAAAAAACATAAATTTATATCTTATAAGTTCCAAAACCATCAAGAAATTTTTGAAGAGGATATGTACAAAAGAATGATTTTCTGTGAAAGCATTATCGAAAAGGCCAATTTGGATAGAAATTGTATTAAAAATATTTGTTTTACCGATGAGACAACGTTTAGTATTAACGGGGAACCAAATGTTCAAAATTATCGGTTTTGGTCCACCGAAAATCCTCATTTAATGATCAACAATCGTTCACAGTATCGCCAAACTGTAAATGTTTGGGCAGGGATATTAGGAGCAAACATCATCGGACCATTTTTTATTGATGGAAATTTGAATGGACTAAAATATCTAGAAATGTTACAAAACGAAATTGGACCGGCAATTGATATTGTGGCAGGAGAAAATAACGTAATCTACTATCAACAAGACGGATGTCCGGCACATTATACTAGAGATGTAACCAATTATTTAAATGAATGTTATCCCAATTCTTGGATAGGACGCAATGGACCAATAAACTGGCCAGCTCGGTCACCAGACTTGGCTCCAAATGACTTTTTTTTGTGGGGTCATCTAAAATCTAAAATTTATGGTGAACGATACCAAAGTATTGATTCATTAAAAAATAAAATTGTGGAGGAGTGTGGCAATATTACCGAAAGACAACTTGCGAATGTACGATGTAACTTTTATGATAGACTTGGTTTTTGTTTAGCTGAATATGGAAACCTGTTTGAACATTTGCTGTAAATTTAATTATTTCTTAATGTTTGTAATTGTTTATTATTAATAATTTATGTAATAAATAAATTAAATTGAATTTATTTCATGGCTAGTCTGATAAATGAAAATTTGAACAATTTCAAAAGCATTTTTTGCCACTTTAAGTAAAAGCTAGATGAAAATAATTCTTTTATCATTTGTAATTTATTTTTCTGCATGATTTTTGTGTCTTTCATTTTTTTTCTAAAATAATTAGGGAAGCAGGAATTTGCATAAATAAGTTTTTACATGTAAATATCCTATGAACGGCTAACTCATTCAACACCCGGTATTAATTTATTAAAGTTTATACCTTACTAGCTGACCCGGCAGACGTTGTCCTGCCCAAATTTCAATATTTGCTTACATCTATTTTTTTAGATCCAATCCGCATAATGACCTTGCGACTTATTTGGTCATTGCAAATACCAAACGTATTAAAAAAGGATTAAATAAATAAAGTAATAAAAAATACAAATCAAGGTTTAATAAAAAAAACTTTAATAAAACTGTTAAGTATTCACAAAAACCACAATAATTTCTAATTTTACTTTATTTTATTTTTGCCAACAACACTTGTTCTTTGTGTTCTTCCTTTTCCTCCTCCCCTTCGTCTTCTAATAAGGAATTTTCGAAAGCACGCAGCGATATTGCCAATTCCTGTTCTTGTTACATACATACATACATTGAATTTTATATATATAGATATCGTTCGTTAATACGTTGATCCGTTGATCCGCACTAACGTTGGTCAAGCTAATACAGCGCTTGACCAAAGTTCGCGGCAAGATTCTAAAGTAGCCTATGTTTTTCGTAGCATTGTAAATAGCTTCTACACCAAATTTGGTAGAGATTGGTCAAACGGTGTAGAATTGTATAGAAAACATACATACATACATACATACATACATTGAATTTTATATATATAGATTATAGTGCCTTGTATTAATTTTTATTGACATTTAAAAAATTTATTTAAGATATTTCGATCAAATTTACTTTAGTTTGTTATAGTGCCTTTTTAATCATTTATTTGATAATATTTTTTACTTAATTCTTTCATTTATTTTGTATTGTTATATATATTGTAAGATTGCAATTTTGAAATTATTTAATTTCAAATTTACCGCTGTTTTGAGTTAGAATATTTTCTTTGCCCTGTATATGTGAATGTTAAATAGTACATTTTTTTAGCGACACCTCTCTTTATAAAAGAGCCGCGATAAAAGTTTTGTTATGTGGGAACGGGTGACTTCACTTGATGGGTTTACGTTCAACGTAGAGCGGTCATGTATATTTTGAATTATTATAAATTCTTTTGGTGATTTTAGTGTTGATTAGCCAGGTATAAACAATTGTAATTTATTTAATGTGTTAATTACTGATCTTGGGCAAAGTTGAGTTGGTTGGTTTTTTTTACAATAATTTATTGTGTCCAAATTTTAAAGAATCATAAAAGATGCTAAAGTATGGCTAAAGGTTAATTTTATTATGTTACATTAAAATCGATTTAATAAATACACATCACGGTTATTAATTATTAGGTAAAGATAAATAAGTTCATTTATAGAAATATTTATTACGCGGTAAAAATTATTACCATGTGTTAGGGTCATGAACTCGTAAGATGCGTTCTTTGTTCAAGCAAGGGATGTGGGTATCTGCAAGGTTATAAAGTAAGCAAAGATAACATTCTTTGAAACTCTAAGAATAAACATTCATAAAAAGCAACGTATGAAATTTACAAAGTAAATGCAATAATTATTTATATACACGATGTTCTTAAATTCAAATCAACTTGAATTTATAAATGAAAGGTTATAACGGATTTTGGATTCTACATCCGTTATTATCAACCTTATACCATCAATTTGTTTGGCCACTGCCATTTCATTTCAAAGTGATTGAGATGGTAGTGCAGACACTTCCATTTTGTTATCTTTTTCCGGAGCGCTCCGATCTGCGCGGGGTATCGGGAGTCTTGGGTGAAGTTTCATACGAGAAGGTCACGTTTTATGTGCTGTGAAGTAATTATGGGGTTGGTTTTGAAGATTTCTAGATATGGTTACGTTTGGTGAGGGCTACAGTCCAGCAACCCGAATATTTTATTTGGAATACGTTGGTTTTCCAACCCAGTAGGGGATTTTCATTCGTGGTTGTAGGATGGTGGTTTTTTCCCGTACCATGTGTTCTTGTCGGACCACCCTCGCCCATAATTTCTGGGAGGGATTTTTATCCGTTGGCATTGGTGAGTTACCTAATTCTTTTGCAATTGCTTCATAGTTATTCGTATTCGATTGGCCAATTTTTACAACAGGAGCTCGATGACCATCAGATTCGCCCTTGGCTCGTTCATGTTTTTTATTTTAATTATGTGTTACATTCTGGTTTTCCTTTTGTCGTGTATTTTTTATTTGCAGAGTGGTTGCCGAGATTGCGATTGCGGTGCAGGTGTATTTCTGCATCGTAGTGATTTGAGTATCTAATCTCTTTGGCGTTCGCATACGTGGAAGTAGATTTATGTTTGAATTATTATGTTTGATAGCTAATTAATATTTAATTATATTATTATGCTTTGTTTTAAATGGATTTGAACTGTATATTATTTCCACGTAGTAACATCGAGCGGCGTCTGGCATAATGCATTGACGATGGGATTCCAGAGTGGGCGTCGTACGTTCAAATCTCGTATTTGAACTTTTATGTTTCTTATTTTTTTTGTGTTTAATTTTTGGTTTTATGTTACTTTTTATAAAGGCTGCGATGTGCGACCTATATACATGGTGCTGCATTTCACCGGGGTCGCTGCCGCTTGGTTTTATCGTCGGAAGCTCGATGTGGTTACCTTTGTGGGATTTTTATATGACCATTCGAGCGTTCCGTTGGTTGATTGTTGGGTAGTGATTCTTGGTGGCAATGTGGTCGCTACTGTGCTGGTTCTGGTCGGCTTCAGTATTGGCCTCTGTGTTAACGTTTCACTGGCGCCATACACATTCCATCAAACATCGTTTATATCTTTTCGCCTTTCGACATTGAACATCGTATTGTTTATTTTATTTTATTGTTAATTTTATTTTTGTGTGTGTTAGCAAAGCTGCTTCCTTGAGTTTCTCCGGGGCGTTTTTACACGACCCATGGCCTTCGCAGACCGACGTTTACATCATACGAGCTAGTTTACCTAAGATCAGGGCTCCACGCAATTTAAAGTAGAGGGTTTTTACCTTCTGCGTGGACGTTATCTGTTTCAAGCTATACTCTCATTAGGGATAGTGAGGAAAGATTTACGGTTCAAGGTTTTATTAGTTAGAGTGGATACACAACTAGTAAATTAATTTATTATCATATACAGGGTGTTTCGTCGAGGTGGTTACTTGTTGTTTACGATTATGAAGACTAGTTAGATGAATTCAGTCATTGATTAAATCGCACACAACGGTTTAAGATAAGGTACGATCAGTCAACAAAGCTTTATCTTGGTAAATGATTGACTTATGTAATACAAGGTTTTGGTTTCGCATTCTTAAGTACAATTTAGCTTTCCGAAGACTCTTGTATGAATGCGCCCAAATCCCGTGGTAGGCTGGAAGATAAATAACTCAGTACTACAAATGCCACGTAAGGCAAACAAAAAAGCAAGTTTACATTAGGTAACTTAATTATTCAAATAAAGGATGGTTGAACTTGCTTGAATTAGGTTGTGATTTTAATATAAATTATTGTTTCAACTGAGTTTAAATAAGTTACAATTAATTAGGTAGTAAATTGTAATTCAAGGATGGTTATTTAAAGGTAGATTAAAAAGGTATTTTCCATTAACAGCTAGTGTTTCAACAAAACACATAGCTTCCCACAATCTTCAATAAATGTACTAAGTACATGAAGAAAAGATTATTACAATCCAAAGGATTGAATCCAAACAAGTAATTTAAAAGTTATCAAAATAACATAAAGCGATTTAAAACAAATCGACTTTCAGGGTAATTAAATCTACAGATTTATTAGGTCACGATTAGTTAAATCATTGCTTCAGGTTAAATTCCTCAAACAAGAATATTAAAGATAATAAAAGATTGACATTGCCCAAAATATGGTAGTTTTATTTGTGTTGGAAGTTAATGTTCGTCTCTCTTTCGGAGCGATCATTTGTTTTGTTACAGTTGTTTTTGACACTATGTTTTGTACACCGGAAGAAAGAGTTTGGTTACTAGATGACGATCGTAGGTATTTCACAACGTGGTGGTCCAGGTTATTTTCCGTGTCGTCGAAGAAGTGTGATTTTAGGTTTGAACTTTGTTAGTTCTCAATAGATGGCGGGTTTTCTAGAGAGGACGCTGGCGCGAAGTTCAAATTCAAAAGTTGCATCTTACAATATTAATGCCTTTTAACATTTATTAAAAATTATAATGTTTTGAAGTCTCATATAATGAAGTGGTTTTTGATCTTATTTCCTAGCTAGTTTACTGACTTCGTTATATGAGCTCTTCGCCGCATTTGAATGAGACGTCTCTTTATGGGCATTTATTTCAACTTCATTTATGCCTTACGTTTGTGTCCTTTACAATATTTTTTACTATTAATCATTTACTTTTGGCACCTTACTTTATACTTTATTATCATTTTAAAAATCATTCTTTTACTTATCTTTCTCTGCAACATTTGTTTAACTTAAAGTTTTGGTCACTCATCCAAAAGTTAGTGGAAGGTGTTAATTATTATATTTGGCCAATTAATTTCAACACGAACCTTTCAGATGAATGCTCGCTACTTTAAGATTATTAACATCTTTATTGGAGCCCCCCCCTTATATAGTTGCAATTAATGACCATTTGTATAATATATTCTCCCTTTTGTCATTACATATTTTATTTACTTTTCATTATTTTAATCAAACATACATTTCTTAATTCTAAGCACTTTTATTTAATTGCTCTGCTTTTGCACATCACTATTTATATTTAAAATCTTCGTTTCCAAGGCACTATATTTTAATGGTCTAGTTTTTTGTAATAACACTTTACCCGTTATGATTTGTAGTGTTTACATCTTCATCGTTGGCACTTACTATTAATCGTACACTTACGTATTGACCGTTTTGTAATTTCCGGAGATCATCTTCATTTTTAACTTCCAACACGAAGTTTTCACTTTTATGTCTCACCACGTAGTTAATTGGCGTATTCGCGTTATTAGCTTTTTTACACTTTAGTATTGTCCACAAAATTACTATGATTACCAGGATCGCACAAACTATTGTTGTCACCATTATTACATCGTGGCTGGTTGTTGATGCGTCATCGGTTGCTTTTTGGGCTGATCCTATGGGTAGGTTTGCTAACATCGCTACGGGTCTTAGCCTTTGTTGGTAGACTAAATATACCACCAATGCAGATAAAATTAGGTTCCAAATTAAGAAGGTTGTGTGACTGAAAAATCCATATTTTTCAGCGAAACTGGCGGGTTTGAATTGTTTTTGTTTGATCCATTTCATTATTGTTTCCATTGCCTCCGGAGTGTTTGTTAAATTTATGTGGGGCAGTTGCAGTGTCCAATTATAGTTAAGGATTTCGGATAAGTTATTATATGTAGGAGGAATATCTGCAGTCGGTTTCAGGATGAATGATTTGAGAGAGGACCATGTTGCAGGAATTACGTGTGTGATTTCTATTTCTGAAGGATGATTTTCTTTACAAGGATATTTGGTAGGGATTAGAATTTCGTTGGGAATCATTAATTTACAGGAACAAGGTAGTTGTAGGCGTATGGATCCCAAAATTTTGGTTCTCGACGATAATAATTGTCGAGAATGATTAGTGCACTTGATTATTGAATTTAGTTTTGGATGAGTAATTTGGTAAGTATCATCCGAAATTTGCGAAATTAACATAGCCGTCGATGAGTGGCATGTCATAGGACAATAATTTTTTAAGTTTTCGATGGTGTCACCTTTAAACATCTTAATTGCACACAGTGGACCATTTAGTTCGTTTGATGACAATTGTGGAACATAGCATAATTTATCTTCATAAGCTCTGCATTGGTGTAGAGCCATACCCGTTACCGTTCTGATGATTGAATTTGATTTGCTTTTATTTGAAACGGCTACATAAAGTGTTTTGTGGTCCAACGCACACGTTTGGTTGTACCATGCGAATGAGGTTGTTAGCAATTCGTATAACTTCCATCTTTGGTTTCGTGTAATGATTGGTATTCTGACGTGTATGTGAATTTTGGATTCTGTAAAGCTGCAATCGCAAATGGGTAGTTGGTAGTAGCGCGAGACTTCATACGTCGGGATTGCTAAGCCCTGGTTTGCAGTCTGTAGTTCCTTTTCCAATTTAACCAGATCTCGTTGTAGCGTTGTAGTTTCCAAAACATTAGATGGAATTTGATGTTGTCGACAAGACGATATAATTAAGTTAACCCTCATTAATCTTGTAACTTGTACTATCCTTTTTAAGTTTTCGAAAGAATTGGTAAATAACGACGTGATTAGGGTTTTGGTTGCTTTACCGTCCTGTCGGTTTGTAGCTATAAACGACTCCATTAATTTGACTTTATGTTCCACGTTGTGGAATGTGGTTGCTACTTCGTCTTCGAAGTGTTTAAATGCGGCAGAATCCTTGCCTATTCCTTGAATGGTTGCTGTTAGACTTTCGGTTAATTTTTTCAAATGCTCTTCCATATCCTTTTCAGTAGTGGTTAACCCATTTAGTTTATGCATTGTAGCGACCCCACAACACCAAGATAAGGCGTCGCCCAAGAAATCCAGTGCTCGTTTTTTACGCGAATTTAGGTTGTATTTTGTTTTAAACGTTTTTTGTTGTTGTTTACCCAAATTGTTTTGCGTATTTCGCTGTAATATGCGTAGTTCTTGATCGTAAGCGGTACCCAGATCTCTAATGGCGGCCTCCATGATACAAACCAAATCCGTCTAGGTTTTGTTGGTACAACGGTCCTTTTTATTTGTTGTAGGGTCTCTGAGTTGGTAGTTTGTCTCTTGAATCCAATCCATTTCGTATAGCATTGGGATGGTTGCCTCGTATGCCACTACTTGTGGTAATAACTTCCATGCCGCTCCCGTTGAAATTTGAACGGATGGTTGGGTTTGCGTTGTTATCATAGAAGAACTGGAAATACAATTAACATGCATCACATTTATACGTTATTGGAAGACAACGGGGTGACGGGCCGGCTGCGTTGTCTCTCTTCGTTTTTTGGATAAGAGTCCGCACGACGGTTGTTACCCCTGTAGTTATTGTTATTGGAACGCCCTGAATTAAAACTGACGTTATTTCGAACCCTATTAAAGTTACTGTTGCTCTGTTGTCTGTTATTTGGTGCGAAATTTTCTCTATTATAATTTTGATACCGTCCCCTATTATTGGAAAATGTGGTTCTTCTAAAATTTTGGTTTCCTGTATTATTAAAATTTGGGTTACCCCGCGCGTTTTGATTAAAATTTCGATTATTATAGTTAGGTGCGCGGCCGTTATTATTGTAATAATTTTGAAAATACATTTGTCCGTTCCCGTTGGGCCCGTATCTACTGTCCTGACTGCTGTTGGATGTATTAAACCAGCAATTTTCCATCATATGACCTGGTTTTTTACAATTGTAACAGAAATAATTGTTAACTCTATTAGGGTTAGTAATTCCGTACTGCGGGGTGTCGACAATTTGGTTTGAATTTACCCGCGCGACTTGTGCGATATGTTGAGTCTGATTATTGTTTTGATTAATATTTAGTAATGAAGTCATTTTAAGAAGTTCTTCACTCTGTATTCTATCCTCCAAATCACTGATATTGTTTACTATTACTTCGAGCTCATCTTTCGTCATATCTGGTTTTTTCAAATTATAATAAATTGGCAAAAATTTAGTTTGTAGCCCGCGTTCGAAATAGTCCCTAAAGTTCTCAATTTTTAATTTTGGATCGTAGTCGTTAGAGACGGTGATCAGCTTAAGCAGTTAAGTGCATTGCTGCTAATGCGGAATGCCCGGTTCGACTCCGGGCTCAGTAAAAACTTTATTCTGACCGTCTCCCCTCGGAAGGCAATGGCAAACCACCGAGGTGTAATATGCTTAGAACAGCCTCTCTGGAGATGAAGTGTATACACTTCCCGCGGTTCGGAGCCCGCGTTAAACAAGTAGGTCCCCTATGTGTGTGATAGTACTACAAATGCACAACACATACATAGGAGAGAGGTCGCCAACATCCGGTAACGGATAGGCACGCGAAGAAGAAGAAGTCGTTAGCAAGTGTTATTAAATCATAAAAATATTTTTTCATACCCTCCGATGGGTCCTGTTTTCGGTTTATTAATTTAGTTTTAGCGATCCGAACGGTAGACTCACCCGCAAATTTTTTCGTGAAGTCATCTTTAATTTCACGCCATGTTTTATTATTATTTTGTTCGTTTTCCCTGTAATTAGTATACCAAATATACGCGGCCCCTTTTAGGAATGTCCCGAAATAATTTATTTTGTGGGCTGTCGTCCAACCGTTACAATTTGAAATTTCGTCATATTCGTTTATGAATGTAAGCGCATTAGCGATGGCTGGGTTAAATTGACTAGGAGAAACAAATTTTGGTAAGCGAGGTGTATTTTCAACCAAACTGGCATTAGCCATTGTGCAATTTAAGTTATCCATCTTTATATCGGGTGATTTATCTGACGTTAGGTTTCTAATATTACGGGCGCTTGTGGCTTGAGATAGTTGGTCTAGTTTTTGGGTCGTACTAGTGAAATCAAAATTATATGGGGCAAACGTTCTTGTGCTATTATCGGTTTCCCCGGTTTTTTCTTGATCTATTAATTCGTTAACATTGATATTAGCCAATTCGCGCTGGCTCCCTGGTGGATTTAATTGTGCTTTTTTCCTTTTTCTGTAAGGGGTTTTTGAAAGATTTCTTGTTTTATAAAAAGGTTTACGCGTACCGTCGTCCGTGTCACTAGAACTGGGATTTTCCACGTCTTCCCCTAACGGAGCTAAAAGACTCAATATTTTATCGTCGCCGCCGGTGGGGTTGGCTGAATCAAGATTTAAATTTCCAATTTCCTCCACCATGTTATCCGTTATGTCCACTAATCTTTGTGTTTCGGCCACCTTTATTTGAAATCTAAGTTTTAGGCATTTATTAGATTATTTCACCGTATTATGATGATTATTTTCTGTTTATTTGCGAAGCGCGCTATGATTTAAATGAGTGTGTAAATTTAAAATCCTAGGACGATGGAGCAATGCATTAACTGAATTTATTAATAACCGATTTGTAATATAAGGAATTTTATGAGCTAGTTATGATAACATTTGGCCGCCGTTACTGTTCGCAAGGATACGCAACAAAAAATGCAATTTAAAGTTTTTTCTTACTTTTGAAGCAAATCTTCGATAAAATAATTTTGTTTCGTAGGAAAATTAATTACATTTTGACTACTCCTCATTGAAGGACTCTTCAAAAGGTTATAGGGAATTTTAGTTCTTTCCCCAGTAGGCAAAACGCAATTTTATAACATAGTCAATTTTCGCATCCGTCTATAAAATTTAATTTATAGCGAGTACGCATACAAAAAAAAGACTATACTTTTTACAAAATTAATTTGAAGAAAATTTTAATTAATAAAAAAATCAATGCTTTACTTTAACACCATAACCTGGCTAATGTAACTTTTAATTTTAATGTTTAACACCCGCTGGAACACCCAAGTTTTAAAACCCGATCGAAAAAAAAAACGTTTAATAATTTTAAAATATTTCAACCAAGTGGTGTAATGCAAAATAAGAATTATCGCGCTGCATTTCTGGATAAGCCAGTGCACCTGCGACGTAAACGATAACAGATAACCTCTAATAAACTTTAATGCAATATTTTTTCCTTGTATAAGAAATTTCTAATAGATTTCCGGCTCATAATTTTTAAATTTACAATTTTGCTTAGCATTTATGATTTATTTGCAATTTATTAAGTTTGACGATTTAAATTTTATGACTTATAAAACAAAAAAAATTTGTTGTGATTATTATTCGAAGATAATTAATCAATAATTTTGCCGCGGCAACTCCACCATGTCGCGTTTTAAGGGTTGATTAACGCGTGCTAAAGGGATGTAGTCAGTTATGTTGATTTTTGGTTGAGCGGCGTAACAATTAATAAGTCATTTTTAATTTAATGTAGTATATTAGGAATAAAAGCATAATGGAATATAAATAATTTTGTACAATATTTACACCAACCTTATTAAAAGTATCATTAGGACAGCTTTAGATTTGTACATTACTGGATGTCGGTTTGGCATTCTGAGTTCCCCTTGATTGGTTTGGACCCTTGAAATTGACTCGCACTCGCGCCCCGTATGACACTACCACCGGTTGACTAACTGTCGCGTCCCCTGTTAGCCTATTTAACACCTCTGTACTCCCCAACCAGCAATGTACGCCTCCCAGCTTTTTCATGCATTTCCACAAGCTTGCATTTCCCATCACGTTGTTACTAAGTAACAGGCCATGAAGGTTTAACCACCTGTTAATTTTGCAGCTATACAATTCACACACTTGGCCAGACTTTCTCGTATCATGATATAATTTTCTTATTCAGCGGTCTGACTTGTCCCTGAACTTTCCGTAAAATATTTATTTAATTTGCGAGGTTGCCACATTTAATAATTAATAATTTTGGTTTTGAATTTGAATTGGGATTTTCAATTGTGACATTATCATCGAGACAATTTTTCAAATATATTTAAATTGAAAAGAAAAATATTCGGGGAGGGGAGTATTGCGTTACGTTACCATGGAAACGGTGATTATGACATATTATGCGTAGTTTATATAAGGTCTTGAGAAGTTCCCAACGATAAAAACGATATTACACGACCGGGGGGTCTGGGGGGTATGGAATACCCCCCAGGTATATACACTTGCCATTATTCAGAACCATCAAAATTTATTATTTTTCGTTGAATCTTTTGCAATTCAGGAGGGGGGGGGCAGCAGGTAATATTTTTCATCACTATCCCGGCACTGTTCTTCTTAATACCGAGGGACGTAAAAGCTAAAGTTTTTCTTTCGCAATAAATTAAGTGTACTAAGGCCCAGTTGTTCAGTTTTGGGTTATTTTTTAACCTGGGTTATTTTCCATAGAAATGATTGTTTCAAGAATTGTTTCCATGGAAAATAATTCAGGTTAAAATATAACCTAATACTGAACAACTGGGCCTTAGTGAGGCTTAGCCTCAGGCGCCATCGCAATGGGGGCGAAATTTTCAAAATGATAAGGATCTTTTGGGGGGGGGGCATATATTCAAACTTGTCTCAGGTGCCAGAAGAGCGTGCTACGGCGCTGGACGCAGTCGATGATCATTAGACTTCAATTCTTGGACCAACTGGATCTTATAAGGATGTAAACCAAGATCTTGATGTAAAATTTTCCACGTAGTGGACGGACAATGCCCAAGTTGTTGAGCACGATGGCGAATTGAAATGTTTGGGTTCTCTTGCAGACTTTCGCTCACAGAAGCGATAGTTTCTTCGGTACGCACATTTCTTTGTCTTGTTGGTAGTCTTACATCATGCAATGAAAAAGTGGTACGAAATTTATCCATTACCGCACCAATAGCCTGAAGGTCGATTATGTCGACCATAAAATGGGCGAAGAGCTCTATAAGTTTCGCTAATGGAACTCTGACTTTGAAAATAAATTTCCACAATTTGGTAGCGTTGTTCAAGTGTTAATTTATTCATGATTAAATGGAAAACCTTTCTGAACACAAATGTCAAAGAACTGTCACTTTGACAAACTTCATTCAAAAGTTATCCATATTGAAAGATCTCATGCAGCTAAAATAACACCCTATATTATATCAAATTTGAGCAAAATCGAAGAGGGACATGCAAATACGTTGGTTGATTTGATATGGAATATGGCCTCTTTTATCTGTCATATACCCTCTCTTCGGGGCTATTTAATTTTTATTTGTTCATGTTTAGCAATCTATTTTAAGTACAAGAAAGTTGTTTCTCGACTCGTCTGTGAACCGTCCGCCAACGACAGATGGGTTTCCAATAGGGGACGTACAGTTTACCGCCGGTTCCGAACATCAAATTTAAGGAAATGGTTCTGCATTAAAACCCCACAGTTGCTTGGATCGGGTTGGAAATTGTGTGTGGTTGGCTGCAGCATTAGTTTTTAATTTTGTTATCTAGTTTTATAACATTATAAATACTTAAGAAATAAAGTATCTTTGATTTTTAAAATGTTTTTAAGATACGTATATCAAAAATGTTCAAATAATGTTTGTACAATAAAAATTCAGAAATTTAAAGCTGCTGCATAGCCGTAGATAAAATCTTTAGCACTAATTAAAAAAAGCAATTATTTAATAGCTTGTTATTAGGTGGAAAAAACCATTGTTTAAAATGATTGTTCGTATTTCTTATCGTCTATGAATTCTAGGTACAATAAAATTTACTAATAATGATAATTTTAAATTTGTGTTACACAAATTGCATTTTTTTTCTTTTTCTTCATTGCAAGCAATTCCATTAATGTTAATTAGCATAAAAGTCAGATCACGATAATTAAATTAAATTTACGAATATTTTGCGTGTTTAGTTGTACGCTATTGTCAGTTATGTACCTATCAAATTAGGCCATTACGAAATGACTACTAAATTAAATAAAGTCAGTAATTGAAATGACTCACTGTAGTTCTCATTCACAAGTACGAATTTTAAAATGCCGCAAAAAATAAAAATTATTATAGTAGTATATTCGCGTTCTGCATTGTTCTCGAGTGCGTGCTGTGGAAATCCAATTAGCATAGTGGTGAAGTCCAATATAGAAAAATTAATTCGAAAAGTTTAAAATTCAGTAAGTAAATTGGCCGGAGATTAGATAAGCTACTGATAAGAATTTCCTCCAAGTGATAAAAGCATTACCTCTTCGAGTCACATATCTGTCACCGGTTATTTTATACGACCGCACTTACCATTGTTGTTTTATTTATTGAATATTAAGCATGTAGTTTAGTTTTATTGTGACTTTATCAAATAACCTGCCGCAACTTTTCTTCAACGGTATGTCGTATTCATTACTAATTGTTTGCTTTACGTGACATAATTTTTTTAATAATTAATAATTACCGGAAAATGGATACGCCCATTATAAATTTATAGTTATTTTTTTAAATTATACTTCAGATAACAAATGCTATGTTTGCTTATTGTGTGTTAGCAAAATTGAATTACTTATAGTCAAATCAGATTTCAGATAAGAGCATTTCAAAATATTCTTTTTGATAGATTAAATGTCCCGATTTACTTTCCCAAATTATTGCAAAATGTTAATGTGGGTACTACGTACAAAATATTACCGAATGTATTTAAATAGGCAATATAAAATTTGTATTTTTCGTGTCGAATAAAAAATTGGGAAATTTGTTATTAGGTACTTTTTCGATTTCAATGCTTGTCCGTTCTTTAATCTAATCGTCATTTGGTCTTCCGGTTTGTTCTGTATAATATGTAGATTGCAACGCATCTCATTTACGTAATTCCTCTTATTGTACGTTAATTAAAATATTTAATCATTATTGCATTATTCATTATTTTATATTTATAATGGCAAATCCAAAACCAAAATTAAGGGGAGAAGGATTCAATTTAAAATTTGAAGAAGCACATGGAGAGTGGATATTTCGGATACGCTGTTCCATTCATCATCTTTATGGGTGCGTTTTGCCCCCCTCTGATTTTCGTACTACTGTTTGGTTGGGTTGCTCTAATTTCGTAACCGTGTTATTACAAATTCGTTGAATGAGCCAAAGTAATTACACCACGTTGAATTCCTAAACACAATAAAATTATTCGGCACATTGTACAATAAATTATAATAATGAATTCTTTGCCATGATGATTTATAACGTATGAGTCTAAAGTAGCTGGACAAATTTCAATCGCATCAAATCATTAGTTATAATCTAGCAATCCTTTTGTTTTTTTACTGTACCTTCTTTCATTTGTTTAATGTCAATTGAAGTAGTTTAGTTTGAATTGTCAATATGAAAGTGTGCGAACAGAATTTTTTGCGTAAACGCGTTTTCAAAATGCTTGGCCAGCAAAATAAAAGTCATGTTTTACATCATTTTATAAATGAAGGCTTCAGTCGAAGTACCATTTATTCGATAATTTCGAGATGTAATAACAATATTGGTCCTGAAAATAAAAAAAAAACCGGAAGAAAATCAATTCTAAAAAAATCTCGGCTAAGTTCTGTAACTTTTTCCACCCTTGCAAGTTCCGAAGACTAATGAGGTCTTTGGTATTACAAGGTGTCAAAATAACATCTGCCAAAAAAATGACAGTAAAATTTGCTGTCGGCAGTAACCCTGATGTACGTTTAAGCCAACTCGTATTTAGCGGGAGCTAGAGTCATGGGTTGTAAATTCAAATGATGCAAAAAAATAAAGAATGCAAAAATTAATGATAAACAAACTATATTCGTTGAAAGTTCTGTACAACAGATGTGGCAGTATCATGCAACTACAATTCATAGAAATCAGCGAGCTGATAACGTAATAAAAATAAAATGGTGTAGTTAAATGTACAGATCAAATTTATAAGTCTTACAAAAATTGTAACTCACCCAAAGGTACCTTGGTAAAATTAAACACATACAAATTACTCGCTTGTGACAAGTAAGCGGACTCCAAATTTGACTTCTGTAGCACCAGAGATGAATGGCAATACGTCTTGTACTCGGCTGCACTGATAATATGGAAGCAGGTGCAATTGATTAGGTCGGGAACACCATAAAATTCGTTGATTAAAGAGAACCTCAAAAATCCAATGTTACTCCTGAAGTTGTCGTTTTCCAGTGTGTAATTTATTAGCGAAATTTCATAAAATGGCTTAACTTGTGTTGACATCAACAAGAATAAATCGTTGGTTAAAACTACTGTTTTATTTAAAACAGCCCTTGCGAAAAATGTGTCCTTGATTATTGACACATGTGTTCTAAAATAATGAAATGAATTTACTTCAAGGAAATTATCATTCAACAAGTTACTTACGGAAGTAAAAATGATGTTTTATGGTAATCCGCAGTAGCGCAAAACATCCATCCACCAAGTTACACGATCAAAAAAATTAATTAATCGTCTAATTAATAATATTAGTCGGAACAAAAATTCGACTCAACAGCACGATCAAATGCAAAAATGGTAAGATGGCTGCTTTTCCGAGCGGTCACGGAGATTAAAGAAATTCGACGATTTGAGAAAGTTATATACACGGTGTTGGAAATGTTAATGATGTTATTATTCGTAACGGATGTAAAAATTCGTTACAGTTCCTTGAAGAAAGCTGCTGAAAACAAAATTGGAGTGAGTACTCGCATACTATCCAGAAAATTTAAAGTTTCACAAACTACAATTTGCCGAAATTTGAAAAAATTAAATGTGAAAAGGTATAAGAGAAACGTTAAACCAAAATATACCGATAAACAATTAGTGGAAATACCCGGAAAATGCCGTCTTCTGAGACAACATTTTTTATCAGGCGATACAGTGATCATTATGGACGATGAAAAGTACTTCACTTTTGCGAACAGTTGTGATGTTGCAAATAAAGGATTTTATACCACCGATAAAAATACAGTTCCTGATAATGTCAAGTTCATAAGAAAATCAAAATTCGAACCAAAAGTGTTAGCGTGGTGTGCGATATCAGTTAAAGGCATATCAAATTTTTTTATTCAAACCCAAGTTGGTA
Source organism: Podabrus alpinus (assembly GCA_932274525.1). NCBI lineage: Eukaryota > Metazoa > Arthropoda > Insecta > Coleoptera > Cantharidae > Podabrus > Podabrus alpinus. The sequence continues at coordinate 45,907,656 of OW026451.1, forward strand.
TTGCTGTTAACACAGACACTTATATAAAAAATTGTTTACCAAAAATGGTTAATTTTGTTAAAAGAAACCATAAAAATGATAAAATCATCTTTTGGCCAGATCTGGCATCTTGCCATTATGCAAAAAAAACCTTAAATTGGTTAGAAGGTCAAAATATACCGTTTGTGCCAAAATATGCGAATCCCCCAAATATTCCGGCAGCTCGTCCGATTGAAACTTTCTGGTCAATTTTATCGCAATTAGTTTATAAGAATGGTTGGGAAGCAACATTAGCCGAACAATTGAAAAAACGAATTATGTCCTGTGCCAAAAAAATTGATCTGAAAATGCTCCGGCATATGATGGAAGGTGTTAAAAGAAAAGTGCGAACAATTGAAGAAAATGGACCATTATGTTTTTAAAGTTTTTTTTTGTGTTCCCAATATATTGTGCTTTATTAATAATTAATTAATTTTAAATTTTCTATAACCAACTTTTTTTTATTATCGTTTGAATTCTGTCCAGCTACTTTAGACTCACAGGTTACTAGGGATTATAATGAGTTGGTTTCCCCTTGCCTTACTCATTGCAGTGTCTTACCCGGTTGAATCAATATGTGATTGCCGCCTATGATTATCTTACTCAGACATTTAGAGAAGTCATTCTTCAATATCTCTAAGTCAGTAATGACATAGCTGCTTCCTTATGTCATGTTAGTTTTGGTCCGCCCCGGGTATTTCATTTCCCCGGTACCACCTATATCTAGGAGGCATTCCCCTATCCACCACCTGAGGAGGCGCCCAATGGGGGTCTAACAACCCTTCACGGGGTATACATTAATGGGTGCCCCATTGATCGTGTGCATAAATATAAATATTTGGGAATATATGTCAACAACAACAACGACTTGACTCAAGAGATAAGAATAAGAATTGAAAAGGCCCGGGCAGCATTCATAAGCATGAGGAGCGTTTTCTGTAGCCACGACATAAACCTACAACTTAAAATTCGACTAGTTAGAAGCTACGTCTTCTCCATACTTCTCTATGGAATTTTAATGGATGCAATGTAGTCTCAAGATAAGGTTCCGGATTGGTCTCAGTCCATATACAGCAATTTTGCTTGTTCGCATACCCATTCAACCAGAAATGTGCCTCGTCACTGAACAAATTTTTGCAGTAAAAAATTGATCCACTTCCAATTGGTTGTGAGCCCAATCTGCGAACGCACGACGCAAACGATGATCATTACAGGCTTCAATTCTTGAACCAACTGGATCTTGTAAGGATGTAAACCAAGATCTTGATGTAAAATTTTCCACGTAGTGGACGAACAAAGCCCAAAAGTTGTTGAGCACGATGGCGAATTGAAATGTTTGGGTTCTCTTGCACACTTTCACTAACAAAAGCGATAGTTTCTTCGGTACGCACATTTCTTTGTCTTGTTGGTGGTCTTACATCATGCAATGAAGAAGTGGTACGAAATTTATCCATCACCGCACCAATAGCCTATTCAGAAGGTCGATTATGTCAACCATAAAATGAGCGAAGGGCTCCATAAGTTTCGCGAACGGAACTCTGACTTTGAAAATAAATTTCCACAATTTGGTAGCGTTGTTCAAGTGTTAATTTATTCACCCTTAAATGGAAAACCTTCCTGAACACAAATGTCAAAGAACTGTTACTTTGACAAACTTCATTCAAAAGTTATCCCTATTGAAAGATCTCATGCAGCTAAAAAAAAACACCCATACATCCATCCCTCGTTTTATACGCGTTTTCGCTTTTACACGGTTTAAAAAAAATTATGAATTATTTTTTATATATAATTTTAATAATAAATTATTTTTTTATGGCTCTTTCAGATATTATTGTTTGTTCCTTTGTACTTTGTATTTAATTAAAAAAAAGAATTAATATTTTTTTTGCCTTTCAATATTTATGTTTGATACCGGCCGTCTTTAGCCATCTAGACCGTGTCGGATGTGGTTGTTCGGCCTTCGGTCTCACTTCAAGGTTCTAAAGTAGCCTATGTTTTTCGTAGCGTTGTAAATAACTTCTACACCAAATTTGGTTAAGATTGGTCAAATAGAAACGTAAAGCACGTGCACGCGTATTTGCATTGTCGATCGGTTGACAACTTGACACTCTTGACAGCATTCATTATTGTTTTTTAAGTTGATTTTGAGTAGCCTGCCTTCCTTTAAGGAATCTCGATAATCCATTCATGCGCGTCCCCATGGGACGCGCATGAATGGATTATCGAGATTCCTTAAAGGAAGGCAGGCTACTCAAAATCAACTTTCCTTTCCTTTGCGAATTTTTGCACTATTTCAATACAAAGACATGCGCAGGGACCTACATAATAACTGTGCCAAATTTGGTTCCGATCGGTTATAGGGAACATACATACATACCTACACACATACATCCATTTATATAGATTTATGTACTTTAAAAAAATTCATAATTAATAAACAACGAAAGTATGTATGTGTTTTTGTGCATACTTCTCGATTTACGATACATGGTTTTATGTACATTCAAAAAGTTACAATTTCGATTTACACGTTCTTCTCAGGAACCTCTCTACCGTGCAAATCGAGGTATAGGTGTAATTAATATATTGAATTTTTTCTAGCATATTATCGCTATTATTAATAGAAATACATAGGCACATAGTACATAATGTAGATAGCGGCATATAAAAATAAACATTTTAAAAACTTTATTTAGGGAAAACCAATAATAATTTATTGTCCTCATGATTTATTATCTACTACGAGTATTATCATAGTATTATCTCGTTAAATTTTATTTAAATTTTGAGCTTATCACTCGGGATTCGGGAATGTCCATTTGTAAGTTCAACTGTCCAGTAGACTTCAGTAGAGATTAAATCATACGTCTGCAATAAATTTTATACAAAAGATATCCCATTCGTCGCTTTTTTCTAGTTCATCTTCTAAATTATGTTTTAGAATTTTCTATTGCTCACGTGAGATTTACTTATTTTCCTAAAATAAATTATTGTTCTTTAACACAGAACATTTTTTTTATTGTTTCTTTAACAGACCTCGTTGACCGATAAAAACTGCGGAATTGCTGTTCCTTCAAGAAATTATGCCGCGAAAATGCTTTACATACAGTAGCAGTTCGTGACTTGTATCAATGAGGGGGGAGGGCACCAGATTTAAGGAAAGAGGAAAACATAAATTTCCTGTATTTTTATTTACTTATTTACCTACTTAAATTTATTATTTTTATGTTTTTCGCTCAGGAATTTTCTCTTATTAGACACACTGTACAAATTAAACCTAAACAACCACTTATTCAAACAACGGAAGTATATTTTGCACGAAAAGAAAAAATAACAATTACAGGAAATTGTTTGAAAAATCCTACATAAAAAATTATACAAGATCGTTTATTAAAGAGCTTGCCATGTGTTCGTCATAACATAGCGCCGCAGACGATTTTTTGAAAATTTTTTGATAAAATATAAATGTAGATATGCGAGATAAGTGATTTTCTAGCTCCCTACTTTTAATAAATGCCTAGAAAAGAAGACTACCGCAATGTAGCCAGAAAAGCTAGAGGTTGTCGGTTCACTTTGAGCTCTAACCTGTACACGATAAGAAATGCTGAAGGGTCTCGAAATAATCATGTATACAAGTCGGTGACCCGAAGTCGGGGAACTGAAAGAAAAATAATACCGAAACAAAATTAATCAGTGTTTATTATTATTAAGTGTGAAAGTTATTATATTTTATTTTATTATATTTCGCAAGTATCTTCAACACTAATTTTGTACCCAATTGTTGTACGTACATAAATTGCTTACAATTCTGCTGGAAAATTAAGTTTAAGAATTTGCAACACGTGATGCAAGTGGTTTCATAACAATTCGGAAGAATTGGACAAAAGAGGCGGTGGTGGTACAGATAAAAGATATTGCTTAAACATCCAAACCCCCACTCTTGTTTCCGCCAAGTTCAAATTTTTCTTTGACTGAATCGTCAGAAGTGAATAATTTAATCCGGAATCGCCAAAAACCCCCATCTAATTTATGGGAAGAATTTTGATTGGAACTTGCATATTTCCAGAAGAATTAAAACCTGGGACACTTTCATTTATAGAATCAAAAGAGTCGGAACTCGACCAAATTACTGAAAAATTAAGGAAGCTGGAGAGTTATAAAGAAGAGCAAAAGGGTAAATAAAAAAGGAGAATGAGAATGAACATGGATAATCGAGGCAGCGATAGCCATGATAGTAAATTGCATAGGGTGTAAACTGTACATCAGATAATCGTCTTTTTAGTTATTCTGTATTTTGAATTCGTGAAGAAATGCTAACCTATTGTATTTTACCTTTAATTCATCTTAATCTTTTCTTCCACTAAATGTAGCAATAGCAAATAATATAGCAGTTTCTAACTTAATTAGTTACAAACAAAATATCTTACTAAAATTCGGGCAGTAGTTGATTCAACTTTACCGCCCACGTATAGTAATGTACTAATATTAATTTTAAAATTGTATTTCAGTGATAGATTACAAAGAAAATATGTCACCACCAATAAAGAGTGTCAAAATTACAGTAGTAGGAGATGGTATGGTAGGGAAAACGTGTTTACTAATTTGTTATACAAAAAACGAATTTCCAAAAGAATATGTACCAACAGTGTAAGTATTATTACTCATATTAATTTTAACAACTTTTTAAAAATCTTAATGAATTAAAACCGCAGTGAAGTACAGCCGTGTAAAATTTGAGTTAAAAATCTTTTAATAAAACAAAAGGACTCTTTTTACCAATATTTTTAACATTCTGAATAGTGAAATAAATTTCACTAGTTCTGTACTCCTCTCGTACAGTTACCATATTCTTACTCCTTTCCAATAATTTTCTTATTCCTCTACAACTATATTTATATTTTATATTTATGCTTTTTAAAAGCCAAGTTAACGAAATCCAACTTATGTACATGCAATAAATTGTTTAAATGTAGAACACTACGACGTTGTTTCGTCTGCTCATTAAGAGTTAGATTTCATTAACTTGGTTAATTAGTCCTGCTATAGGATGTATAATTATTCAAATATTTTCTTTTCAGATTTGAAAACTATGCCGAACATATTACAGTAGATGGGCAGTTATATAATATGGCATTATGGGACACTGCGGGACAAGAAGATTACGAACGATTAAGACCTCTTTCCTATCCTCACGTGAGTATTATTATGTAATTTATAATACAATTGTGTGTATCTATCATCCAAAGTAACCAAAAGACCCATGACTGTAAAGATTCTCAATATTGTAACCAACTGGAAAACGATCACTTTTGTATGTTTTTTCTGAGAATAATATGTTGAAAAATATTATACTCGATCTGGTTTCAAACCCTGTCACACTAGTTACGAATGCGCGTTCTAAACCAATCAATTGCGTTAGCGATGCGATTGGTATTATTTTATGCGGATTTTCTATAGTTGTCACTAATTTTAGGACCGCCACATCACCCTCTTCCTAGTAACCATATGTATGGTTATGATAACATAATATAATATTTTAGCAAGATGGTATGCAGGCGTATTAGCTGTGAATACACGCGCTCAAACAACTGCGCTACCGAGGCGATTAATTTATGTAACGCGGAACTTATATTTCGTGACTAATTCTAGTACCGCTACAGTATAATTTTTCGTTCACTAAAAATGTATACTACGTATATCGTCGGCTTAGAGTGTTAACATGCTAACTCCATTTTTCAGCAAAATAGCGTTTTTGGTGTCATTTGAAAGATAAAAAAATAATACGTCGTGTGTGAAAGTGGCCAACTCCAAATCCAATTTGAAATGCTTTATTTTTAACAATCTGAATACCTCTCACTCCAAGATTGAAGAGACCATTTTGAAGAAATACCTGCTATCTCCTTTTACATCGCGTAAATCACTAACAAAAACAAATATTTATAGTATTTTGTTTTTAAAACATAGAAAAAGTAAAAATAAACAAACGGGATTTTTGGTTTTGTGATAGGACATCAAAAGAATTTATTATAAGGTTTTAACCTTCTCCTGTAAAATTTGCTAAAACGGAGTTAGCAGGTTAACACTCTAAGCCGACGATATGCTGAACTCAGGTAACATTAAACGTGACCTAAATGCTTACCTGGTCCGGAGCTGAGGTGTAAAACGCGTCTATTCCCGTGGTTTGGAATCCACGTTAAGTTGTAAGTCTCCTATCTTGATTATACATTTTCAAAGCAAACATGAACAAATGTACATCCAAGTACAAACTTATAGCAATCTTGTTTAACTCCTATGACCTGACCAGAATTGATTAATGCTCAACAGAAAATTTAAGACGGTCATGGTCTGAACGTTAGCGCGATCAACTGCTAACGCAAGGCGCCCCGGTTCGACTCCGGGTATTGTCTAAAAATTTCTTGACCGTCTTCCGTGTTTCGGAGGGCACGTTAAGCAGGCGGTCCCCCTGTGTTAATGATTTGCCATCATAACAATAAAAAACAGGGTGCAGGCACATCGAAAGGCAAGCCTAGCAAGCTACCTGAGATGTAAAAACCAAACTGCTCATAGAACCAACAGTGCCTTGAACAGAGGCACTATAGTTGGGAAGTACAGGACGTAGTTCTAGATTAAGAAGAAGAAGAAAATTTAAGTTAGAATCTGAAAGTGGGAAAAAATGCGGAAAAGTATTTCGATATCTATCAATTTTTAAAATTTATTATCTGGTACTTAAAAACTTGATTGCCTTGCATATAGCATGCACGATTCATTGTATGATCATGTACATCCTCTGCATACGTTGAATTTGCCCAAACCTAATTATTGAGGTTCGACCCTCAACGCTCCACGAAAGACTATCGTAATGAAGTTCTTTATACGGACCTGAATTAGAATTAGGGCTTCCATTGCATAGTTTCGTTCACAATTCTTTTCCATTCCATCCTAACTCTTAATTTGTCTCTCTAATCTCCTCTCCATTCTCACGTCAATATGATTTCTTCACACCTTGAATGTCACTCTCTCTTCACCCATCCTTATCACATGTCCGAGCCATCCCAATCTCTGCGCTCTCACTACCCCCACCACATCGGGTGCACCATACAGCTTTCTTAATTCCTCATTTGTTCGTATTCAATATGTATTGAGAAGAATTTTTATATTTCATAAATAATTTAAATTTTTATATTTGTTCCTTAGTTTAATTTGTAACAATAATTAAACAATAAGGTTTGAAATTCAAATAAATAAAATCATTCATATTAGCGCAAAATCAAATCTTATTAGAAAAATCACGACAGTTACCCCCTTCAGATTTGTGCATGTAAATTCTTCAAGATTTATCTGCTAAAATCGGCAAATTCGAGGTTTTTCTACCCCCTCACAACTTCTGGTCCACTATCCCATCACAATAACAAACTATCCTTAAATTTATAAAAGAAATTGATATCCTTAAAAGCAAAAACAAATGTTTACAAAGTTTTGCTTAAAACACATTATTTATAAAAATGCAACAATTAATTTCAAAATTTTATCAATAACAGGTTAATTTTCGTTCATTGCATTAATCAACAATACGATAAACTATTTGCTTTACAACATCCTAATTATTAATTTTTAATAATTACAAATAACTGCAAATTTAATCTTTTATTCATTTCGAAAATTTATCATGTCTTTATCAATTTTGAATTTTTATCATTTGCAAAATGAATCAACCATTAGCCTATTCATTCAAATCATTTAAATTTTTTCATCATATTTACAAAATTTAACTAATTTAAATCAAATTGCTTCAAAACCATTTTATAAAAATTTTGAACATTAAAATCAAATCTCGCATTCTTTTATTACTTTTATCGTTTATCAAATCATTCAATCAAATGTGCATTGCGAATTATTAAATTTTTAATTTAATCAATTTTTAATCGAACCAACTTCGAATAGTTGAGGGTTTCTTCCGGCTCTGATCGTCCAACATGAATCCAATCCAAACTTTAAATTTTTCTATAAATAAAATTATTTAATTCGCACTTTTTTTATTGCTCTCCGGTTTCCAATTTTAATTTTTCTCTTCGTGGAATAAATTATCACTTTATATTCTGCATTTTTCAAATATTCATTTTGAAATCTCTTTTCAAGTCAAATTTTTCATTTTTTAAATCTTCACGCTTCATTATTTTATCCTCATTTTTCTGAAAACCTTTCAATTTTAACAAATTCCATCCTTTTTCAGTTATTTTAATATGATTGTTATCTTTAATTTTTTTTTTCATCTTTGTACTGATGGTGAATTTTCCTCTTACATCCATCAATTATTGTTTTGTTAATTTTTTTATTCAGTACTTGATTATTTTCATCCAATTTTTAATTCAAATTTTGATAAAATTCGTCCAATCTTTTAATCATCTCTCGATTATGTTCGTCAAATTCCTTATTTTTATAATCTTGATGATATTCGTCCAATCTTTGATCATATTCATCAAAGTTTTTATTATATTCGTCAAAATTTTTGTCCAATTTTTGATTAAATTTTTTCATAGTGGTTTTGTTTAAATTTTCTCCATAATCAGATTCCAATTCATTTTTGTTTTATTCTCTTTTCCCAGGGTTATCGTAGGTTTAAATTTCTTTACTTCGATCACTTTTATCGATCCCCACGGTTTTGGAATGCCAAATCCTACTGTTTCCAATCTCGCCCCACGTTGGACGCCAAATGTGAAGAACTTTTATATTTTATGAATTTTAATTTTTTATATTTCTTCCTTAATTAAACACTTCTCAATAACTTAAACTTTATTTTCACACATCTTTTACAAATTTTCAAACATGTAATACCCAAAACAATTTCAAAATTATAACTTTATTTTTTATATAAATTTTTGCATACAATCAACGTTTAGAAGCAACTTTTCTATAAATTTCTGGCGTGACCGCCTCGTCGAGGGTCATTCAGACACTGACTTACAATTCGGCTGTGTTCCCGCATTATTACCGTAAAAACATAGTGCCCACAGAAATAATGAAATTCTCCTAACAATAATTTTTCAAATTCAAATAAATAAAATAATTCATATTAATGCAAAATCAAATCTTTTTAGAAAAATCACGACAGTATATAATATATAATCCGTCTATGTTTTCCTCTTAATCTCATCATGGACATTTTCTCTCCAATATATTATGTTTTTAGATTATTTAGATTAATCTCTCAGTTTCTTTGATCAGTTTTGCTTCCACCTTAAAAGTGCCTCTTCATATGTTAGATCACTATCTATAAATATTTTTCTTTCTTTTAACAGTCTCAACTTGGATTTATTCTTCATTAACTCCATCTTTCTATTCCAGTTTTCTGCCGCGATCACACATTTCTGATCCCATATTCTGTATGCTTCAAGAATTTTTGTCTCAACCCCGACACTCTGCTTTATAAAGATTTTGATGCTTTCCTCCAGCTTATTCACGTTTTGTTTGTTTACTTTTAATCCAGTTAACACAGCAAGTAAGTTTATTGTATAACAACTGGTTTAATTTTGCCCTAAATGCAGTGTACACTGCGCAAGTGCTCTAAACTCTTCTTTGCGCAGAAATTGTAAAGTGTTTTGTACAATAAATTGCATAGTAAAGTCACATTGTGCTAGGTGCCAGATCAAATCAGGTGCGCTTGCACAGGGCCTATGCCGAGGGGGGCGCTTGAAATGAATTAGACATAAAAAAAAGTCCAATTTTGTAATTTTCCTATCTCACTGAATATCTAAAATGTATTTATTAAATTGTTTTTATGTATATAGCCCATTTATTAGGCCAATAGGTATAGAACGCAATTTTAAATACTGTTAGAATAATAAAAAATACCATTTTAGATGGCATTCGAATGATTGCTAAGTGCCATAAACCCATAACTATCTTGTCGCATCGAAAAATATTGTTTTCTGAACATCCGCGTTTTATTTTACACTTCCGTTTTAAGAATATAAATTTATTCATTCTTCAAAATTGAAGACTTCAGAAACAATTTTGTCTTTCCCCTATGATTGTAACGCTAAAGCATACAACTTAAATTTGGAAATAAATTGAAATAAAATGCACATTCAATTATTGTAAATGTGTAACTTTTAATTTTAATACATTAGACCTTGAAAATTCTCGCAAAATGCCCGTAAGCATTTAAGCCCCCCCCCCAAATAGTTAAAAGGCCCAAAAATGAGACCTTGCACAGGGCATAAGAAAAACTAGCTATGGCACTGGCCAAGCATAATTAAAATTTTCATTTCAACATTTCTGTGAGTTTTTTCCGTTTTTCCAAGTGTTTACGTTTTCCTAAAAAATCTATATTAAAACATAATAAATAACTTAAATGACATTCTGCATAAATCTAACATTAATAACAAATTTATATTATTTTTAGACAACATGTTTCTTAATCTGTTACTCAGTATCTGGAAAAGCATCGTACGAAAATGTAGCAACAAAATGGGCCCCAGAAGTAAGGCACCACATGCCCCACACTCCAATAATATTAGTAGGTAAAATTTACAACTACAATTTTTGTTTAAGGTTTCCTAAAATTTAATTATAATTGTAGCAACAAAAGTCGATTTAAGGGACGATCCTAATCAAGAAACTGTAAGCGAAAAAGAAGGTAAAAAGTTAAAGAGGCGAATAAAGGCTGAGGCTTTTATAGAGTGTTCCGCAAAAGATCGTATAAATCTAAGTGAGGTATTTGAAGAAGCCGTGAGGTGTAGCATTAAAAAAACTACAACGAGTCATTCTACGAGAACATGTACAATTCTTTAATAATATTGAAATTTAGTTAAAAACATTTTTTACTTTGGGGTGGCGATTCTCAACCCTCTGTAGCTGGAGAACCTCTTTTCACCTTACCGAAAGCAAAATGCTTCCATACTTTATTGGATATTTTTGTTCGCCAGTTTATGGGGTTGAGAACCACTGTCCCAGACTTATTTGAACTATTATACATAATTTTAAATGATTATTTGGAAAATACTCTAAAAAATAAATTTTATTTACAACCTTTTTTTTTCTATGTATACTAATATTAAATGAAGCAACAGAAATGTATTAAGCTTTTATTCTATGTTAAGGTCCATACAACAATTCCTTAAGAGATTCTTCGTTAATTGTTTCTAAAATATCGTCATGTGCGTTTGCATTACTGGTGGCTTTTTTATTAGCTTCCGTTTCACTGGAGTAATTCGAAAGACATAACGACTGAACGTCTGATAAAACAGGCGAAAGAATCAATGTAAAAAAGTCTGGATTTTCATCTGGAGGTTTGAAGCCTATTTCGGAATCATTTTCGGAAATATTGTAGTTATACTCTCCACCATTAATATCTTCTCTATTATGTCTCGTTTCATTGCGCAAAGAATTTGATGGTAACTGATTTTGCCCATTGTCTTTAACCAAGAAATTGCTTCCGACTTTCTGATCTGAACACATCAAGTTCTTGCTTTGACTGATACGCGCATCTCTGTCTTCAAAAACATTTGTTGAATGTTGGTTTACGGTTGCTTCTTCTGCACTGGTAAAGTCGATCGTTCTAACGACAAATCCTGGTGTGGTGCTTGGACACTTGTGAGACCGTTGACTTACTTTGTAACGGAAGCATTTATTGCACGCTGTACATTTGTACGGCATCACACCTGTATGGATTCGACGATGTACCAAATATGATACTCTTTGTCGAAAACTTTTACCTAGAAATAATTTCAAAAACAAATTTCAGAATTGCTAAATTTAGTCAAAGCTTACCACAAGTTTCGCAAGAAAATGGTCTTTCGCCTGAATGGATTCTTTGGTGATTATGGAGAGTCGACAATTCTTTGAAAGCTCGACCGCATTCTTTACAAATGTGCGGTTTTTCATCGGAATGATACAGCATATGCTTATGGTAAGATTGTTGAAATGTGAAGTATTTATTGCACTGGGAACAGTAATATGGCATTTCTCCTACGAAAGGTAAAAAGGTTACCGAATTCGTTATAAAAGAAAAGCTTACCTGTATGCAATCTCTTGTGTTTCTTTAAAAAATATTTTGTCGTGAAGAGTTTTAAACACACGTCGCACTCCCATTGCTTATTATCCTGAATTTTAATGGACTTTAATATTTTACACTTATCAATTGTTTTCGTACAGTCAGAACTGGAATTGTTTAAAGTATTGGGTTTTATTAAAACTGGTTTACTTTTGTTATGATCAAAATTGTTTTTATTGGCACTTTGTATGAATCCGAAATGGGCAACTCTCATGTGGACCATCAAACTTCCTCGCATTCTAAATTGTTTTCTACATAAGTGACAATGGTAGTGGTATTTTCCAGTATGTTTATCCGGCGTTGTTTGATGCAACAATTTTTGATGCAAATCCAAAATATTTTCATCAGAAAAATAATAATTACAAATATCACATCTAACAAAGTTACCCTCCACTTCTATTGTGGGAAAATCGTGTTCCTTTACGTCATCCACTTTTTCATTGTCTATCATAACAACATCTTCACTTTGAGCCGTGTTCGAATCCTCAATCGAACTTACTTCAATATTTAACTGCTTGTCAGTTATATGAGAAAATAAGTGAATGGTAAGTTTGTCGAGCCCCAAGAAAAGTTCATTACATACTGGACACGAAATATGCGTCGTCGCAACATGAATTAAACTTGATCTTAACGAATCGACGGATTCGAAATGCGGTTTTAAGCACAGTGGACACGACAAAAGGGAAATGTTCATTTTCAAAATCTAAAACGAATTTTTAAAACTAACAAAAACCAAAACAACACAGTAACAACTTACCTAGTCATAAAATATCTTAAAAATAGTATTTTCTATTTTTACATTCAAACTGTTGAATATTGTGCTGTGCGTTACACGCTCGCTCCAAATTTAGATAGGGAGGAGTCTTCCTGCTACCATAGAAACTTGTATCGAGTAAATAAACAATTTTGAAAACTTCACAGTGAATATGAGAGTGGCAGTTTATTTTACATCAATTTTTAGCAAAAATTAAATAAAAACATATTATAAAAATGGACGACGGTTTGGAAGAAATACTGAAGCGGATGGGGTGGACAACGGGATTGCATTTACCTAACGCTAACGAAGAAAATAAGGCTCTCCAAAATGAAATTGAACGACTAATGATACAAAAAGCTAAGGCTATGCAATTATTTGAAGCCGAAGATACTCGTTACAATTCAATTTTTAATCACCTCAAGTTTGTAAAAAAGCAAAACGAAGAAAATCAGGTACATCAACTTCAGTTTCTTTTGTAATTTGGTTTTACGTAATTTATATTTTAGAATCTTTTGTCAACGTACCGACAGCATTTGGATTCTCAAAGTCATAAATTCTTATTGACGCAGTCTGAGAACGATCGCGTTCGACAAGAAATACGTCAAATGGAGAAGCAAATACAAGAAACTGACGCTAGAAATGAAAGCAAAAAGGGGGATTTGACTAGAGGAATTGCAAGGATGGATAAAATAAAATCTGAGACGAGTTGGGATAATGAAGCTTTAAAAGCTTGGGAGGAATCGCTTAAAAAGCGCAACGAGGATAACGAATTGTTGAAAAAGTTTTCCCAAGAAGATCAGCGGAAAGCAAATGAATTGGAAGCTAAAAGAAAAATTTGCCAAGTCGAGGTTATTAAAAGAAAGGAAACGGTTGAAAAAGTAGTGGGTGATGTGATCGGCTATGAACAAATTTTGGAAAGAACGGGTAAGTCAGTTTTTATGTTTGGTCGAACCGCATTATGAGCAGTGAAATACAGCCTTTTTTTGCTTTTTGTAGGTAAAATCTTTAGGCAACAAAAAGAAGAACGTGCTGCTTTAACAAAACAATGGCAGGAAGCTGCATCAAATTTAAGGCGTCGCGATGATGAATTAGATAAAATGATACAAGAAATTATAGAAGCACAAGATTTGTCTCAACAGGAACAAGAAAGACTGTACGAACAAAATAACTTTTATTTAAACGAGATAAAAAATAACAAAGAGGTCGAAATGGCAATTGAAGAATTAAACATTGAAGGTTCTAAAATAAGGGGAAAATTGAACGATTTAATCCAGTACGTTTTAACTTTAACTAGCGAGGTAAGATTTTTTCAACCAAGATGTATCCATTATTATTTTTTTATTTGAATGATATAAAAATCGTTAAAAAAAAGTTTAAATCCTCTAAGTCTGGGTGGACTTTTACTTAAGTACTTAGTTGAACCGTTGAGGTTGAACCAAGTTAAACAAGTGTCCTAAAATCTCCGTACGCTTATAACCCAATTAGGAATTCCAAGGACAGCAACGTAGTTTTTCGCTTAAGCGTTTTTTCCTATTTAGTAAGGTTTCCTTCTTTACATATTCTTTATCAGCGCTAAAACCAAACACCGAGAACCTACAGTTTAACGTCGGTTCCGAACGACTAAGTTAAAGAAGGGCATTTTAGGCATTAGTCCCCACAGTTGCCTACGCCATTTTATTGGGGAATTGTGCGCGGATGAATTTAATATATCCTGGAAATTCTCTATAGTCCAAAATTTAAGAACATGAAATTCTCTACAAAATAGAGTTTCCCAAAATTTTATTTTTGGTGCAGACAAGGAAGCCGAAAAAATCGTTCGAGTTTACAAAAAATTCGTAGCGAGCTCTTCTGGCGCCAGAGGCAACTTTGTAATACATGCGCCCCCCCTCCCAAAATATTCCTATCATTTTGAAAATTTTAAACTATTGTTTATTGGGTTTTGTCGAGGTTTAGCGTCCCCATTGGGATGGCGCCTTAGGCAAAGTCTCGATCGCCTCATTCTTGCTACGGCGCTCGCTTAGAGTAATGAAAACAAATGGATGCTTATCGGGAACTCCTTTAGGCTGCCGGGACCGGGGGGTCTGGGGGGGTATGGAATACCCCAGGTACACTTAATTTATTGCGAAAGAAAAACTTTCACTTTTACGTCCCTCTCCCGGATTGCAAACGAAAATTGCAAAAGATTCAACGCAAAATAATAAATTTTGATGTTTCTGAATAAAGGCAAGTGTACCTGGGGGGTATTCCATACCTCCCAGACCCCCCGGTCATGTTATATCCGTGACCCTCCACTGGACCGACTTTCAACCGACCGACTCAGCTTGAACCGACCGACTTTCAACCGACCGACTTTCAACGGACCGACTTTCAACCGACCGACTTTCAACCAACCGACTTTTAACGGACCGACTTTTAACGGACCGACTATTTTTTCGACCGACTTTCAACGGACCGACTTTCAACCGACCGACTTTCAACCGACCGACTTTTAACGGACCGACTATTTTTTCGACCGACTATCGATACTACCCGAAGCATTCACTACAAGAATGATTTCCAATTCGAGTATTTGTCACATTATATAGTTTCATTTTACAGCCATGACAACTGTGAGGTGTCTAGGAATCCTTCGAGAAACCTGGCCTCAATCGTTTATCTTTCTTATTAAGCAATATCGTGAGTTTTTGGTTAAAGCGTCGTTGGGGGGGAGTTCTAACCTTGGCAGATTCATAACTCTGTTGGTTTGGAATTTCTCTTCCAGTTGATACGAAGACTTCTAGCCATGCCACTCCTCCGGATTGAAGATTTGAGCGACACTTGGCTCTAGATCCACGCTCAAGCCCCCCACATAAACTTAGTTGATGATTTTCTCAGCTATTTTACGGACACCTGGTTGGATGAGGCATCTGCTCGTTTTCCTCGCGAACTTTGGAATCAGTTCGCAAACTACGACCGCAGGACCACTAATGATTTGGAGGGATGGCACTCTGCTCTCAACAGATCAATAGGCAAAGCCCACCCCACTCTTTTCGAATTTATCAAAGGAATTCAAAAAGAGCAGACTAGGTTCAAAAATTATGTAATGCTGTTAGATAATGGGAAGAAAGTTGACAAACGCAAGCAGAAGTACCATGATATTGACAGTCGTATTGTTACTCAAACAGAACTTTACATAGCAGGGAAACCTCCTCTTGAGTTTCTCGATGCTGTTCAATATAACCTTGCCTCTGGTATTTGATTTATATATAGGTATAGATATATAGTTATTAAATAACTTTTGTTAATAAAACTTGTATTTCAATTCTTTGAAATTATTTTATTTCCCTCCCTATTATTTCCACGAAAACCAAACCAACAGAGTTATGGATCTGCCAAGGTTAGAACTCCCCCCCCCCAACGACGCTTTAACCAAAAACTCACGATATTGCTTAATGAGAAAGATAAACGATTGAGGCCATGTTTCCCGAAGGATTCCTAGACACCTCACAGTTGTCATGGCTGTAAAATGAAACTATATGATGTGACAAATAGTCGAATTGGAAATCATTTTTGTAGTCAAGCTTCGGGTAGTATCGATAGTCGGTCGAAAAAATAGTCAGTCCGTTAAAAGTCGGTCGGTTGAAAGTCGGTCGGTTGAAAGTCGGTCGGTTGAAAGTCGGTCCGTTGAAAGTCGGTCGAAAAAATAGTCGGCCCGTTAAAAGTCGGTCCGTTAAAAGTCGGTCGGTTGAAAGTCGGTCGGTTGAAAGTCGGTCCGTTGAAAGTCGGTCGGTTGAAAGTCGGTCGGTTCAAGCTGAGTCGGTCGGTTGAAAGTCGGTCCAGTGGAGGGGAACCGTTATATCGGTTTTTATCGTTGGGAACTTCTGAAGATCTTATATAAAATACGCATAGTATGTCAGAATCACCGTTTCCATGGTAACGTAACGGAATCCCCCCCCCCTGAAGATTATTTTTATCGGTAGGCATTTTTTCTTTTCAATTTAAATATATTTGAATAACTGTCGCGATGATGACGTGATAGTGTTACCGGTTACCGAGTCAGTTAAAGGGAAATGATAAAGAACGCGGGGTTGGAATCAACTTTCCTAAAATCCCCTGTCTTATCATTGGGCCAACATTGAAGAGGAGAAAATTCTCTACAAAGCGAGGTTTCAGGATTTATTTCAGATCTGAAGTAAATACCTTGTTTTGTTTTGTTCACCATCGATGGTAAAGTTTAAATGTACGAAATAATTATTCATAATATGAATTATTCAAAACCTTTTTCAATTGTTTTCTCTGGATTTTATTTTTATTTCATAAATGCTTAGTATGATGTAGGAAGATTTTGTTAATCTGTTTTATAGAGAATGTTGTGCCTACTTTTCAAATTTGATTTAATGATAATTTTCTCTAAAAATGAAGGTAAGCGAGTTATAGGCGAAAAACTACTGTAGTGGATTAAAATCCCCACTTGGGGAAATGGCACGCAGGGAATTTTAGGCGATTTTGCAAATAAAATCGCGGTCAAATTTTCGAATTCAGTCTAATTTGAATATATGCGCCCCCCTCTCAGAAAGAGGTCTTCAGAAATTGAAGAGGAGAAAATTCCCTACAAAACGAGGTTTCAGGGTTTACTTCAGATGTGAAGTAATTCCTGAAACCTTGTTTTGTTCACCATTGATGGTGAAGTTTAAATGTACGAAATTTTTATTCAGAATAAGAATTATCAAAACTTTTTTCAATTGTTTTCTCTGGATTTTCTTTTTATTTCATAAATACTTAGTATGATGTAGGCAAATTTTGTTAATCTGTTTTATGGAGAATTTTGTACTCTTCAATTTTGATTTGATGATAATTTTCACTAAAAATGAAAGTAAGCGAGTTATAGAGGAAAAACTACTGTAGAGGATTAAAATCCCCCATTTGGGGAAAAGGCTAGCAGCGAATTTTAGGCGAAGTTGCAAATAAAATCGTGGTCAAATTTTGGAATTCAGTCAAATTTGAATATATGCGCCCCCCCCCAAAGATTCTTATCTTTTTGGAAATTTTAAACTATTTTTTATTGGGTTTCGTTAAGGTTTAGCGCCCCCATTGCGATGTTGCCTGAGGCAAGCGCCTCAGTCGCCTCACCCTTGCTACGGCGCTGGCCCTAATGACTCTCCCAAATTTCTTAATAATTCGGAATGCCAGGTAAATGATTAATATTAATTAGAATAAAGGGTATCTATTTGCAAAATAAAACAAACAATCTTGTCTACCGATTTTGGTTATATGTAATCATCATCAGGACAATTGCCAATAAATATTAATGAATTTCAAGATTTCCACAAACATTATTCAAAATAGTATAACCAAATCTCGTTCATAATATCTCATTAAAAAACTTGTTCGATAAGCTCAAGAAACACGATAGTAAAATATGAACTTAGCAGGCAGATACCTTTAATAAAAGTCTCTTATCACCAATATTAATTTCTTTAAAATCCCCTGTCGCCCCTCTTTCCATAATAAGGAATTTTAGCCTGTAACTTGCTTAAGTTCAGTTTCACGCACACGGAAAATTCTCATCAGATCAAAATTGAAGAGCATCAAATTCTTTACAAAATTGATGGCCGTCTTCAGGAATGGTAATTTTAACGATTAAAATTATACAAATTATAACCATAATTACAATTTACAAAAATTATTGTATTGAATCATAGATTAGTTTAATTATCGTTCCTGAAACCAGCCGTAAGTTTTCCAAAATTTGCCTATTCCTGAAATGAAACCATAAAAATGAAATTTTAAAATACTTTTTATTTTAAAAATAAATTGAAATAATAAAAATCCCTAATTGTTGGAGAAGCCGACGGGGAATTTTAGGGAACTTTCAGACACAAAAATACCGATATCTGCCAAATTTCAGCTGGCTTGGACTATCTGGAATTGTATATAAATTATTAATGGCGACAGTTTTTTGTAATTGTAAAATTTAAATTATGAAATTTTCATAAATTTAAAACATTCTCATCCCCCCCCCACCGTTTCTTAATTTTCATTTGTTTCTGTTCCCCTATTTCGATTCTTCTCTGATTTAAGATTGTTCGGGCTTGTTCCATAATTATTCGCTGCAAAGTTTATTGCACTAATATTAATATTATTTCAAGAGCGCTTTTATAGACCAAGCGCAAAGTATTGTGAAATGGAAAAATTCTAACTGGATTTTTTTTCGTATAATGGTTCTTTAGGGTGTGGTTAAGAAAATCTGAAGTTTCCCCCTTCCAACGATATCAGCACCACCTTCTACGGGGAGGGGGACAAAAATCAGATTATCCGCGATTAAACTTAAAAGTCTATAGCTTCCTTTACTATCTTTGCCCATTCCTTAGTATTTCTTACTTTTTTTCTTTCTATACCGATACTTTTAGAAACTTCAGATCTTCTTGTACTTCATTTTGCCATTCCAGCAAAGGTCTTCCACGTTGTTCTATTCCATCGATCTCACTTCTCCACACCTTGGCAAGTATTGTCTCATTATTCATCCTCATAAAAATGCCGTAACCATCTGTCACTGCTTTAAGACATCTTGATGTTAAGTTATTTCCCATTCCTATGTCCTCACTCACTTATTTTTAAACCATATTGAGTTTGTTTAGTCCACAATTTTACAAAAACTATTTTTTGAATTTTTAGGGAAATACTCTCAAACGCGATGTCGTTGCAAATGCTAACTACTTGGAAAAAGAACGTACCAAGTCTAAAAGTTTATCGATGGAAATCGCCGAGAAAGAACGTAAAATTCAGTTAACCGAAAACGAATTGGACAATTTGATCTTGAAATTAAACGAAGTAAAGACTTCTTCCATGTCTGCGGCAGATCGTGCCAAACAATTGGAGCAAATAATACAATTCGAACAACGACAAACTGGGGTTTTGGCGGTAGACATAGAGAGAATGCAAGGAGTTGTGTACAGAACCCAACAAGTTATGAACGAATTAAAAGATGCTGGGAAATTGCAAGAAATGGCAATCAATAGTTGCGACACCTCTATAAATTTATTCAAGAAAACTTTGAAAGATTTGGCGAATCAACTGCAAAAGCAAAAAGAAGTTAATTACGATTTGGTGAGTTAAATTTTTTTTTTAATTTGAAGTAAAAAAAGTTATAAGATTATAACTTTTAGGATTACGTCATAAATGATATGGAGATTAGACTTGATAAGCTCGAAGGGCAAACCGTCGACGAAGACAAACAAGTGCTGGAAGAAAAGATTTTCCATTTAGAAAAAGATTTTGTCAACGAAACCGATGTATTTATATCACTTTTCTAATTTTTTGTAGTTGTGTCATTACATTTTATTTTTTCAGATGAAGCGCTTGTTGGAAATACAAGTCACCCATATTGAAGAAGAAATGCGGCGACTTAGTATGGCTATCACACATGACAACAAACAATTAAAGGTGTTACAAGATAAATTACAAGATGAGGTTTTATCTTTTGAAGGTGGCATGAAACAAAGTGTGGTTGCAAAGCAAACTTCTCAACAAAGGCAGGTGGACGAAAATATGCTACGTCTTAATGTGAATCAGTTGGAAAATATAATGAAGCGTGAAGATAACAGCATTTTTAATTTACAAAAGTACAGATGCGAAATTGAAACTGTAAGTCGATGATGTTAAAAAAAATTCTCGAACTAAAAAGACTTTAAACCCTTTAGGCAATGAGAGAACGCGAAATCGAAATTATTACCAATAGAGATATTTTGGCAGCTAAACGTCGTAATATGGAAGAAGAAAAGAGTAGACTAAAAAAAGATATTTCGGCAAGGAAGATCAAAATTGAACAATTACAGAAACGTTTTCATATCGTAATTATGGCTTTGGGGAAAGGTGACGATGGTGAACCTTTATCGGTGACGCATTTCAAAATAAAGAACGCTCAGGAAAAATTTATGTTGCAACAAGAAGGGGATGCCCTCGATGCTAAAGTGAGAAAAACTGAGCAAGAAATCGTTGCCATGGAAAACACATTGAAGCTTGTTAATACTTCCAATGTCACATACAGAAATAGCTTATCAGCTATAGAGGAATATGGTAATTTTTTTATCGGCAATATTTTATTTGTTACTTCCTTAATAAAGTTATTTGATTTCAGACGTGGAAGCACAAGAAATGCAACAATTGAAAGATACTTTAGACATAGTTAGTAACGAAATACGTGTCAAAAGAAAGGACCTGATTGAGAAGAAAGCCCAAGTGGCAGGTAAAAATAATATTTGTTCAATGTAATTAAGTATTTCAATAATTACTTTTTAGAACTTAAGCAAATTCTACAAGAAGCCGACGAAGAAAATAGCAATGCTAAACAAGTCCTTGCAACCCTCGAAAACGAATACTCAGATCTGGAAAGATATCAAATCGAGCAGCTTTCCAAAATTGATAGAGCCGATCGACATCTGCACACTTGCATGAAAAATGTGGATTTACGAATGAGTCAAAAATATCACGTAAGTTGTGGTTTTTAACATTTAAAATAATTGATAACATGTTAACTTTGCAGAGGAATTTAATCATACGCAGTTTACAAGATTCAAACAAGAGCGCCCTTCAGAAATTAGCAGAAGTGGCCACGAGATACCAAGATGTAACACCTCATATTAATAAATACATGATTGAACACGAATTGCAATTACCTGGACCACGAACAACATTCACTCCAAGTACCAGTTCTGCTTGCAGTTCTAGATCATCATTCTATTACGAAAGAGGGCCATACGTTTCAAATGTTTTGATATCATTCGACACTATTCCCGATTACAGGAAAAATCAAAAAATTTCTACTAAAAAGATGAAAAACAAACGAACAGATTTAAACGTGTACAACAAATATCAAGATATGAAAGAATAACATCCATTTACATGCATAATTTATTCCATATCACAATGAGTTTTCTTATTGAAAAATTATTTTCTACAATATTTTATTGATTTTCAATTTTACCCACTACTTTCAAATTATTTCTTGCACTATATAATATAAAAAATTCGTTTATTAATTATTATTGAATAATAAACTATATAATCTCAATAGATTTGTGTTGAAATTTATAACGAATAGAACTCCACTATACGTAAAACAGCAGATTTATGAGATACCCCTAAGCCCTATTGGCACTCCAAAAAAGAAAACGTCACAACGTGACCGTTTATAGAACTGTAATATAAGTGGTTAAAGTGTGGTTAGGGGTCGTCCATAAATTACGTCACGCAATGTTTAACCCCCCCCATCGTCACACTAACCTCTAGAACCCCCTCCAAGTATTACGTCACATATTCTTGAACCCCCCCCCCAATTTTTCAAATTTATATAATAAAAGGAAACCCGGGGAGGATTTCATGGGTGTCATCCCCACCTCGGCTGATGACCTTTTTTTTTAGGGTTGCACCCAAGAGGAAACATCTATGAAGGGTCGGTGGCACCCGGGGCGCTCCGCCCCCCCCCCCTAGCTACGCCACTGGCTTCTGTATATTTATACATAAACGTACAGAATACCAACTACAATAAATTAGTTTAAAAAAAAATTTTAATTTTAAAAGCTCAAAAAATACTATTTTTTAAATACTTATAATAAAATATTTAATCCAACCTGTCCAACTCTGTCGAATTCTTCTGGCTACTTCATCAGCTTAATTTTCCTTACCTAGTTTTATAGCCTCAACCCTCAGAATTATACTTATTCAATGCAAGAAAAATACTTTTATATACTATACCGTGTGAAAGGACCTACTTTACGAACACATTTGCGTTAGGCAACGACCTACTTTATCGGACCAGTGCAAAAATGTGAAAATTACGCTTATTCCTGATTTATTGCATCAACTGAGCTTGCCATCGAGTTGAAATTTTGCACGGACATAAGTTCCGTATTGTATAGTCAGAGGAACAACGAAAAAACTTAAAAAGTTATCCCTTTATTGTTATAGGGGGAGCCCAAATATTCAAGCATTGGATTCCACAACTGCGTTTTTTGATTTTTGGATTTCATTTTGTTTATTTCGAATTTAGAATTGCCTGTTAGTAAAAAAATTGTCAATAAAATAAAAATATTTATTCCATAAGAAATAAAAACAGAAATTAAAAAAAGGGCCCCGTATGTACCAATATGAGTATGTGATGGGTGCCCCTAATTTATCTTCATTCGTGCAGAACTCTGTTATTTATGGTCAGAATTTAGAATTTTACATTTTCTTATGATTTCTCAAAAATAAGAATTGCATTTCTTTAGAAAAGTATATAGGTCTTCTTTTACTCTATACCTATCCAACTTTTTTTGTGCTGTAGTTATTAGTTTTAAAATTCCGATCATCAACTCGGAAGTCGAACTGGAAGAGTACGCCCAAAAGTTTGAGGACAAGATAAATGAGTCCATCAACCACGCGACCACCCAAGTTCAAAAAAGGAATTTCAACGAGTGCCTACCTCCGGATATCAAAGACTTGATAAGGGATAAAAGAAAGGCACAAAGAAGATACAATTGAAGTTAATTTATTTATAAAATAAAAAAAACATTTTGAGGTTGTTGCCAACCTCATCATAAAATGGACCCTGCAAATTGGCGGGGAGTTCATGTTTTCATCACAATTATAAAATCATTCTTAGAGTTTTTATCAAGTTCTGGTCGTTTTTTTATGAATTTTTTAATCGGGTTTCAAACCGCGTGTCATTTGGTATATTGTTACATACATATAATCTGCCTATTTTTGGTATGTTGGTTTCTGTTTTGTTTGTTTCAGGTCTTAACAATGGATTGCGTGGGCGCTTTTATTTCATCAATGTTTGGTAAGTATCGGTTTTCATGTCTTGATTTGTAATCTATTTTTCATTTTCGATAGTTATTTGACTTTTTTTGGGTACACTCAAATCTTATTTCTTATCACGGTTATTAGTTTTTAGGATTAGATCTTATTGGTCACGGTTATTTCTTTCGTTGTCAATAGTGGTTGCTATGGATTGTGCAAGGGCCATAAGACGGTCCTTATATACATTACACAGGGTTGATCCTGTGGAGTGCTTATTGTCACTGAGCTTCGCTCTGAAACAGTTGGCGCATACATGCATAGCAGGTTCCTTTTGTACTACACAGTCACGTGAAGCGTGTTCTGTTGAGGTGCAAAAGGCGCATGTTTCATTTCCTTTGCAAAATTTGGCTGTGTGGCCAAAACGTTGGCATTTATAACATCGGGCAATTCCGATGTGGTTCCGCACTCGGTAGCTTTTCCAAGCCACTATGAATTTACCTTCCTTGATTGTTGCTTCATGGATCAGAGGGTGAAGCTCTAGGATCCATTTGTTGTGTGTTCTTATTCTGGTATGTACGGGATTGGCTCTTTTGAGCCACGAACTCCCGGCCATATTGACCGCCTCGGGAAAATTTCTTTCTATTTCCGCTATGATTTGATTCTTAGAGACGGATTTGTCTACCATCTGTATAGCAATTGATGGCCAGGTAGCTGAAGGCTCCCGTGCCATCAATTGGTTCTTAGCTAGTAGAGTGCTGCCTACTAGTTTCTTGACCGAAGGGTGGGAGGATTCCACCACGACACTTTTGTTTTTTGTCAGATAGAGCCTATCTGCTTTTATTCCAAGATCTTCCGCTCTGATGCTAGTCAGGGCGGCCCTTGTGTTTTCCGCTGACAGGAATGAGCTACCCTCTCCAGGGTAGACAATCACTTTATATTTCTTGCGCGTGCTCCGGGGGCTGCTGATGGCAGCCCTCTTCATTGCTGTTTGGTACCTCCTGGGTGGGCTGTACTTCGTGGGTTCTTCCTTAGGGGAAGAATCTGTTTCCTTGGGTTCCCGGACCTTGAAGAGGTTCGGGGTGTTGGACTCTGCCAATTCTTTCTTAGGTAGGTCCTGCTTTTTGGGCTCTTCCTGAGGGGAAGAAATTGTTTCTTTGGGTACCCGGACCTTGAGGAGGTTCGCGGGGGTGGCAGGGGCAGGGACCGCCTCTGCTGTGTTTACTTTGGACGGGGGAGGGGTGGCTGAAGGCTCACCCGTCCCTCGTATGTTGTCATTGCCCTTCAGTATAAATTCTACAAGTTTCAAGGTGCTTTCTTTCATGTCTTCAACATTTTTTTGTGCGTTTTCCTTATCTTCGAGTTTTTCTTTGCTTTGGTTGATGAATTTCATTACTTTATGTGATGCGTTCGATACATTGGAAAGTATTTCTTTCGCCCATTTTGTTGCTTCCGTATGGTTTTTACTTGGTGTTTCTTCTATTCCAAGTTCTTCTTTTTCTTGTATTGCCTGTCTGATTTCGGACAATGCTTCGAGCAGTTTTTCCATTTTTTGTTCGCTTTGTGTTTTCTCAGTTTCATAATTTTTTTCCTTAGTTTCGTTACTGTTTTCACTTAGCGTTTTCGTTACTTGTCTTTCATGTTTTTCTTTTTCTTGTTTCGCCAATCTGGCACGTTTCCTTTGGTTTTTGTTTGGTTTCTTTTTTGCTTCCTTTCGAATTTCTTCTTGTTTTTCGTTGTCCGAGCTATTACTTTCTTCATCTTCAAATGTGGGCCATTCTTCGGGCCACTCGTGGGGACTTTCTTCTTCGTCTGTCTCAGGATTGTTTCTACGTTTTTTTTCATTTTCTTCGATTTTTGCTGATGAGGCCATATTAGACGATTTCGACTTTCTCTCACAAAGAAGATACAGGACGACTTGGCACCCGGACGACAAACGGTATTTTAATCAATTAAGAAATAGGTTAACCCAGGAGCTGAAAGATCTTCGCAACGAAAGGTGGGACAGGAAACTGGACTCCCTCTCCTGCGAAGACAATTCAGTCTGGAAAATGGCAAGAGCCTTCCGAAATACCCGGTCCACAATCCCAGCGATAAACAGTGACAACGGCCTTGCAGTCACCGATCAAGAAAAAGCTGAAGCTTTCGCCGACGCATTCAAAGAGCAATGCACCCCCAACTACGACAACGCAGACGGGGTCCACATCGGCAACGTCGACACGGAAGTCGCGAGAAGACTACAGGAAGTTGACCTGTAACGCGCTTGCTAGCTCGGTGGAGAGAATGTACTTGAAGTTCGACTCCTTCCCTGCGTTTGGCTTGAATATTCGTTCGAAAATAATAATGAAATACTTTTGATTGAACAGTAATATATTAAAATTACAATTTGTAGACTCCACTTTGGTCCTACTACGACATATACGGTGGCTCTTATCCTAGGAAACAGCTGTTTTTACTGCAACAAAACTTATGATCTAAAGATCTAAACTAATGGTCAATTTATGCACTGATGTAACGGAATATAACGTAACGTAGTGAGGTAATGTAAGAGATGGGCTTATGCACTTCCATATATGTGTCTTTGTCGTGTCTAGACAACGACAAAGACACATATATGGAAGTGCATAAGCCCATCTCTTACATTACCTCACTACGTTACGTTATATTCCGTTACATCAGTGCATAAATTGACCATAAGACTAACAAACTAAGGTAAATCGGTAACACAAAAATAAAATCGGTCCTCTTCTATGGAATCCTGGAGCTTCAATATAAAATTAGGACTTAGCTTAATTTTTATAAACTATTAACTAATACAAATTTCTAAAAAAAATATAAAAATACCTCACTGGTGTGATCTGTCACAGGTTGGTGAACGTTTGGTTCAATTGTCAGAACATTCACTTATTTTTAAATCGTCGCACTAGGTATGTTTTACACAAATTTCTCACTCTGGTTTTATTGTTCTTATTTCTAACACAGATAGAAAATTGGTTTAATGCGGATTTACTTGCAAATACAAAAAATCAACTTTTTCACAGGTATACTAGGTAAACTTCGATAAACCGATATTCGATAAAATAATTTGATCAACAGATATTTGATAAAATAATTCGATAAAATACTTTGATCAACAGATATTCGATAAAATGATTCGATAAATACTTCGATAAACAATTATTCGATATTTTCGGTAACGATAATGAAGTAACTAGTACCTCGTTGTAGCAGTATTGCTTTTCTGATCCTTCTGCTTGGTCACACGTCTCTTTTATTTTCTTTCTGAAACGACTCGGTCAGCAAAAAAACGCTTGGTGACCAGCTTGTTATTTGCCGCGGTTCTTTCCCGGAATTTTGAGATAGAGTTATTTAAATCAGCAAAACTGTATTCTGTTACACAATTAAGTCAATATTTAATGCTTTGTTGCTTTGTTCTTGTATCGTTTTGTGGAACGTTACAATACCGACGCTACTTGATCAGCAAAAATATCGCCTTGCGAGCTTGTTGTTTGTCGCGGTTCTTTCCGGTATTTTCGGGATGAGATCATTTGAATCATCAAAACTGTGTTTTTACATTAAACTACGTTACACAGTATTAATATTTAATACTTTGTTTTTAATACAATTTAATACATTTTTTGGAACGTTACAGACCCGGATCCAATAAAGCCAGCATCTACAGACGAAATAGCACTGGCCATAAGGGCAACTAAACCGAAGAAAGCACCGGGGCCAGATGGTATTAAAAACCAAGCCCTAAAGAAGCTTCCAAAGAAAGTCGTCACAGCACTGACGGGGATGATTAACGCAGCACTAAGACTGAGGTATTTTCCGGACAAATGGAAGTTGGCCGATGTGGTCGTCATCCATAAGCCCGGAAAACCCAAAGCCTTAACGCAAAGTTATCGACCGATCAGTCTGCTGCCAACGATAGGCAAGATAGCGGAAAAGATCATCCTCACCAGATTGAACGAGGAGGTGAGCGACAAGAACATAATCCAAGAAGAACAATTCGGCTTCCGTGGGGGCACTCCACCACCCAACAGATACTACGAGTGACAGAAGAGATTACCGGTGCGTGATGGAACCATAAGAACGTCGTAGGGGCGATCTTCATAGACGTCGCGAAAGCGTTCGACAAGGTTTGGCACAACGGTTTAATTTTCAAAATGCTACAGGCAGGCGTCCAACCGGGACTTGTAAAACTGATAGCATCCTACCTGAAAAACAGACGGTTCAGGACAATCATCGACGGCACAAGATCTCAAGAAAGAGTGGCCGAGGCTGGAGTGCCCCAAGGCTCCCTACTTTCTCTGACACTATTTAGCATCTGTCAGTGACATCTCGAGAACTGCAAGAACGAAGATCGCGCTATATGCAGACGACACCGCGATCCTTGCCCCCTCCCTTAATCCGGTCATGGCAATCAAATACTTGCAGGAATCGATGGACGCCCTGGAAACATGGTTCCGCACTTGGCGTATCGAGGTAAACTCGGGCAAAAGCGAGGCAATCATGTTTACCTGGCGTCGACCGAAACTGGACAAGAGAGTTCAAATATTCGATGAAGAGATACCATGGACCAGCTCCGTCAAATACCTTGGTGTGACCCTCGATAGTCGATTAACTTGGGTGAAACACATCGACCAACGAGTGATTCTAGCAAGGGGTCTAATGTCTTCATTGGCCCCCCTGATAGTTCGCAAAGGGGCGATGTCGAAAGATCTCAAGGTAATAGTCTACAAGGCGAACATTCTCCCTACCCTTACGTACACCGCCCCCGCGTGGGCCTTCGCGAGTGAACGTCAGTTAGAGAGGCTACAAACAATTCAGAACACCTGCCTACGCAGGGCACTGGACGCGCCATGGTTTGTCACCAACCGTCAAATCCATAAGCATACAAAGACGGAACCGGTAAGTAAGATGATATACAAACTAACAGAAAAACTGTACGACCGGAGTCACGACATCGAAAACCCTCTAGTAAACCAACTAGGGAAATACGAAATCGTCGATTTTCACAGGTTTAAGAGACCGAAAAGCATCTTGGCTCCAAGAAATACAGGATAAACTGGTAGCAAACAATTTCATGCAATAATTATTAGGATAACCACCTTTCTTTCAGCTTCTGGGACAGGTGCATACGTCCCCTCGACGATACTAAGGGTAGGTGTTTTCACCCTGAATTCGATAACAGCGGCATTTTTATTTTGTGAGCCCACACTTCGCATCAAGCATGGATCATGGACAACCGGGCCTCACCCGGCGGTCTGAGGATTTTTATTCTTTCTTTCATTTTTTTATTCTATTAATATCATGCCTCTCGGGGCATAATGCGACTGGCTTCTACGCCTTTTCAGGGTTTTAACCCATATTACATTTTCAACGAGAGTTTTTATTCAATTTTTGAGCGTTGGAGGAGACAAAGCTGGGCTCCGCCCAGCACGTGCTCCGCTTCGCGAACCATGCTTGCTTGCTTGCTTGCTTGCTTGCTTGCTTGCTTGCTTGCTTGCTTGCTTGCTTGCTTGCTTGCTTGCTTGCTTGCTTGCTTGCTTGCTTGCTTGCTTGCTTGCTTGCTTGCTTGCTTGCTTGCTTGCTTGCTTGCTTGCTTGCTTGCTTGCTTGCTTGCTTGCTTGCTTGCTTGCTTGCTAAAGATAGTTTAAAGATATGACACCTAGCTGTTCAGAATTCGTTCGGTACGCGCATGACGTCAACCTGTGAGCTAAATATTTCATGCATTGAATATGAAATTAAATTACTACAAAATGTGATATTCTTTTTTAAAGCTCTGTGTTAATTAATGTATTAACTATGAGTATTATTTAATTTTTGTGAATTACTTTCATTATATTTTTTTAAATAATTATTATTTATTTTTCACAGGTTAAATATATAGTATAATAATAATATGAATAATTATAAATAAATTGTGAAAATAAAAAAAAAATATTACGCAAAAATCACAACACCAATTAGTGATCGCTAGTTTATTTAATATTTCTAAAAATTAAACAGGGCAACTTTCGATTACCCTCGTTTATCAACATACTAATTTTGACTAATAATGACTAATTTTGAACGAGTCGTAAAATAATCACAAATTAAAACTGATGCGGTCTCAAAGACCGCGCGATAGCGTTTAAGGGTTAATATGAGTTTAATTGATTATTAGTCCAAATCCCAAAAAATCTAAAATATTAATAAATTTATATCAAAAAATTATTTGAAAACATTATTTGATATGAGTTCGGATATTCTGTATCCTGACAAAACAAAGATGTTATTTTTTCGATCAAGAATGTATTTTAGAATAAAAAAATTAAATAATAATTTAAAAAATGAACAACGCGTAATTCTGACAGTAGTGTTGCGGCCTGCCTGCTCTACCTGAGCACCAGTCACAAAACTTAACAAAACAAAAACTCCAATCTTACCTGCACCTCGGGAATTGACTAGCGACGCTTTACGGCCTAGCTCTGCGGAAAGCAGATAGGGGGGG
The DNA here is from genome assembly GCA_932274525.1 of Podabrus alpinus. Classification (NCBI taxonomy): domain Eukaryota; kingdom Metazoa; phylum Arthropoda; class Insecta; order Coleoptera; family Cantharidae; genus Podabrus; species Podabrus alpinus. Next base: position 45,937,740 of record OW026451.1, read on the forward strand.
TCAGGCGTGCCCGGAATGAATACCGGCACCGTCGAACTAAACTCAAACAAAAGGCGCCACGCCCTTATGTCGCTAAAGTAAGGTGTTTTATTGAAAGGGCAAAAGCTTATGAAATAAAACAATTCCAGTGCCGATAAAAGTTTAATAATGCTAAGTGTTGAGCTTAGGTTTGTGTCCCAACAGTGGACCAAGACAAAGTAATCGGCTATAATGCCACACACAGCTATGCACACAATTACCAAAAATGTGTCAAAACTAATCAATACAATTATTGTAAATAATTTATCGATATCAAAAATAATACTTATAATTTTACTACCTATTCAGATCTGATAAGGCGCAAATTTAATAGTCAAAATTAACAAGGGGATAAATTCCCTTTTCAATATTTAAGCAAAACAAGATCAGTTAGGACGATCTTCTTTCTTGACAAATCGGCGCAATACGCACAGCACAAAAACAGAGTCGAAGTGTATCTCACTTCTCAAAAAAATTAAAACAAAACGCGCACCCAAATTATATCTTGGCCGTGAACCCTTGATTTGCCTGTTGCGATACGCCACTGGAATGCCTTGACACCACTTGACACGATGATGTTACGTCAAATGTCAGATATAAATTATCGAGACGGGAGCTGATACGAAGATTGTGGTTGATAAATACCCAAATAGTATCCAGATTTTAATTGAACGGAGTGGCAGATGTTCGCCTCCGATTGATTACCAAGATATATAGCGGTAAGTCGTAATCAACGTATATAAGTAGCAAACTAACCATTAACCAAAATTGCAAAATTTTCAGGCTGTAAAAAAGCTTTTTTCCGCAGCTGCGATCGTTCCAAGAATTGCTTAACCAGAAGCCAATTAACAGGATCGTGAGATTGTTACCCGTTATGATCCAGGAGCACCTGACTTTGGTAATTACTAATTACACAAAAAAACGAGATAACTAATCAGCTTTTAACCTGAATTTTTACTTAATTCAGCCAACAACACGTTCACTTGCTGTTCAATCAATATCTTCCACTTATTATCTGCTGGTATCAAATTGGCCTTGCAAATTCTATTCAAATTTTGAACATTCAAAACGAATTTTGATGTACAGGGCAGGACAAAAGTAAGGTAAGCTAGAAAATTAGTCTTACACAATCCTAATAAAATGTAAAATTTCAGGTGATAACCAGCGTAATAATTCTGTAACCGACCAAATGTCTTAAGGACGATTTGGGCCGGCTACAGTGTTTGTACACCATTCCACGAGCAAATTTTTATTCCTTGTAATGGAATTTTATACGGATATGGATAAAATGCATAGTTCGCTAATATTAGAAAATATGGAAACGAACAGGCAAGATTCAGAAACTTTACATACAAACGATATTAAAACCGAAGAATTGGATGATGTACAATTTAATTTAGAATACTTGCATCATTCCATCGATATTAAAGAAGACGACGATACTGAACAATTAATGCAGGAGAAACCTTCCTTACAACTGAATTTAAGAACTCCTAGGGCTGAGAAACAATTTCATTGCAAAATATGTGGTTTTGGGTGTGCGCTTAAGGTTGCTTTTAACAAGCATTTAACAATTCATACTGATAAAAAACCGTTCTCTTGTGAAATATGTAACTACAAAAGTGCACGAAGATCAAAGTTAAAACGTCATTTAAAAACTCACACCGGGGATAAACCTTTTGCTTGTGAAATATGCGACTACAAATCTGCACGTAAAGATGGTTTAAAAATGCATTTGAAAACTCACACCGGGGATAAACCCTTTGCTTGTGAAATATGCGACTACAAGTCTGCACTTAAAGTAAGTCTAAAAATTCATTTAAGAACTCATACTGGGGAACAACCATTTGCTTGTGAAATATGCGACTACAAATGTGCACGTAAGCAAAGTTTACAAGTGCATTTAAGTACTCACACTGGGGAAAAACTCTTTGCTTGTGAAATATGCTACTACAAATTTGCAAGTAAAAGAAGTTTAAAAGTGCATTTAAGCACTCACACTGGGGTAAAACCCTTTGCTTGTGAAGTGTGCGACTACAAATCTGCACGTAAAGATTGTTTAAAAGATCATTTGAGAACTCACACTGGAGAAAAACTCTTTGCTTGTGAAATATGCGACTACAAATTTGCACATAAAGGAACTTTAACAATGCATTTAAGAACTCACACTGGAGAAAAACTCTTTGCTTGTGAAATATGCGACTACAAATATGCACGTAAAGATAGTTTAAATTTTCATTTGAAAACTCACACTGGGGAAAATCTCTTTGCTTGTGAAATATGCCACGTCAAATCTGCAAGTAAACAAAGTTTAAAAGTGCATTTAAGCACTCACACTGGGGTAAAACCCTTTGCTTGTGAAATATGCGACTACAAATTTGCACGTAAAGGAACTTTAACAAGGCATTTAAGAACTCACACTGGGGAAAAACTCTTTGCTTGTGAAATATGCGACTACAAATTTGCACGTAAAGGAACTTTAACAAGGCATTTAAGAACTCACACTGGGGAAAAACGCTTTGTTTGTGAAATATGCGACTACAAATCTGCACAGAAAGGAACTTTAACAGCGCATTTAAGAACTCACACTGGAGAAAAACGCTTTGCTTGTGAAATATGCGACTACAAATGTGAACAGAAAAGAACTTTAAAAGGTCATTTAAAAACTCATACTAGCTAGTAAATTATCTTCTGTATATTTGATAATTTCCAATTAAATTATAAGAAGCCGGATTATTAAATTTTATTGTATGCAGTGGTGGCAGTTGATATCGGAGATTCACGTTGGACACTATGGCGCCACACTATTACTTATAACTTTTGTAGAATTAAATCATTCATTTTTGTTACAATTTGCAAACACCAACCATTCGTTTTGGCATCTCTATTTTTATGTAATTCAGAATTATCGTCCCCTCAAAACAGGACACATTCTTCCAAAGCTTCCTAAAACTTTGTTGGTAATTTTATTACAATGACAATGAAAACTATTGTATGCTTTACAATTGGTTTGTAATTTTAGTTATATCTATTTTATTTTTGTGAGTTTTTGTCATTGTGAGATGTTCATTCTAAATCAAAATCAAATATTGTTAAAAATCATAATCGCTACTTCAAAATTACTAGAGTACTGTAAGATGCAACTTTTGAATTTGAACTTCGCGCCAACGTCCTCTCCAGAAAACCGCCATCTCTCGAGAATCAACAAAGTTCAAACCTAAAATCACACTTCTTCGACGACACTGAAAATAACCTGGACCACCACGTTGTGAAAATACCTACGATCGTCATCTCGTAACCAAACTCTTTCTTCCGGTGTACAAAACATAGTGTCAAAAACAACTGTAACAAAAACAAATGATCGCTCCGAAAGAGAGACGAACATTAAACTTCCAACACAAATAAAACAACCATATTTTGGGGCAATGTCAATTCTTTTATTATCTTTAATATTCTTGTTTGAGGAATTTAACTTGAAGCAATGATTTACCTAACTCATGACCTAATAAATCTGTAGATTTAATTACCCTGAAAGTCGATTTGTGTTACATCGCTTTAATGATTTTAATTATGTTTTAAAATTACTTGTTGGGATTCAATCCTTTGGATTGTTTTAATCTATTCTTCATGTACTTGGTACATTTTAGAAGTTTGTGGGAAGCTATTATGTGTTTTTTTTTTAACACTAGCTGTTAATAGAAAATTACCTTTAAATCTACCTTTACACCACCACCCTTTAAATACAATTTACTACCTAATTTACCAATATTAAAAACCCAGATCTACGATTAGCTTGCCTTCCTTTAAGGAATCTCGACAATCCATTCATGCGCGTCACTATTACCACAACTTAAATGAATACAATTTTTGGGAACGGTTTAATGTAAACTTGCTTTATTGTTAGCCTTTCGTGGCTATGCAGTACTGAGTAGTTTATTTCCAGCCTGCCGAGGTGTTTGGGCCATTCATACAAGAGTCACCGGAAAGCTAAATTGTACTTTATAAACCGAAACCAAACCATCGTATTACCTAAGTCAAAATCTACCATGTATATAAAATTTGTGAACACCCGGTACATTATTTCCTACACCTTCTTTAGAATTATTGTAAATAATGATTAATTAATTTGAAGCAACACCCTGTATATGAGACATAAATTAATTTAGCAACAGAAAATGAAACCTTTTATTTATAAATTAATCTTAGTTGAAATTTACACTCTTCCGGTATAAAATATAAATTACACTTCTTTGTATGAATAACAGCTTGCATTGATAAAATTCAATGTAAGTGTTTTTCTAAGAAAAGATTCTGCTGATGCAATAACCTTGAATCCACCCACCTACTTACAAAGATTTGAACAAAGAAATGTCTCAAAGAATTCATTAAATCATAACCCATAATAATATTAGGATTTGTAAATAGCTTTTATAAATGAAATGAAATGATTTACTTTTAACTAATATTTAATAAAGATGATTTGTATTCTTTAAATTGATCTTAAAGTAAAAACATAAAATTACCTGCAATAAAGTTTTGTTGTAATATTTGAAAAACCCTTAAAATAATATCAAAATCAAATCAATCTCATTGCCAAAATATAGATCAAATAATCATTTAAATAAAGTTTTATACCTGATTATTAAAACACCACTGTAAATTAACCAAAATAGAATTTATCTCAATTCAACAAACAAACTCGCGTGTTCAAAAGCCAACGAACAAGTGAAGTCCTTTTCCCCGCTACTCGTTAAAAATCGTTGCGTTACCTATCGTTACCTAACTAAACTTTTGAAACTACAAATATACATGGCGATGTAAAATATTCTAACTTAAACCAGCGGCAAATTTGAAATTATATTAATTTCAAAATTGTAATCTTACAGTACCTATATTTATTTTCCATTTTTTAATTTTGTTGTAACAAAAAAGTTTATAATTTATCGAATAAATTACAAGATTAATTTGTCTAATGTGAAAGTTCATTCATAACAATATAATATGTAAGTAATTCGGTTGATACGAAAGAGATAAGCACTATTTCGTATTACCTTGAACAGCTAACCATAAAAACAGACTAATTTTTATCCTTTTTAATCTTCGCCATCGCCTTTCAACAGCTGATACGACGCCGACGTTGCTAACTGTACGAAAATTTTATAGAAGTACGCCGCCTCATATTTAATAATTATTTTTCAATGTTTATAAACTACAGTGACTCGAAAAAGTCCTCGGACATCTAATAAAAATTGCAATAACTTCAATGTAATTAGCTTTCTTCACGTAATTTGGGAAGAAAACAGCAGTTTCAACTTATCATTTGATCAATTATTCCTCAAGGTCACCGATAAACACAAAAGAGTTTAAAAAAATTCAACCACAAACCGAAATTATAAGGTTTTAATCATTGTATAGTTGCAATTCTAATTAAATTATGTATGAACAAGTCCTCGGGCACTACATAAATTAGCACAGTAGTTCAGGGAAACTGAAAAAATTAATATTTGGTGGGGCACCCTTTTTGTTTTATAACGTCTCTGAGTCGATTGGGCATGTTACAATTTTTTTTTTAAATAGTCTTCGTTTATAAGAGCCCATTCCTCCTGTAAACGTCGAATTTATTCTTGTTTGTTATTTATAGGGATGGTTCGTATCCAACGTTCTAATTCATACCATAGATTTTCTATATAGGATTAAGATCGGGTAGCTGAGGGGCGGATGCAACACTTTGGGGTATTTGTATAAAAGAAACTTACACTAAACGGGATTTATGTTTGGGATCGTTATCTTCGTAATATTTAAAAGTGTTTTGAATTCTCATTTGGACCGCACTTGGTAACAAATTGTCTTGAAGTAGCTGCAAATATTTAAAACGGTTCATAATGCCATCGATCACAACTAATTTTCCCATCCCCTGAGTGGAAATATAACCACAAACAAGGGCATTTCCAAGTCCATGCTATATCGTACCGCGTAAATTTTTAGGATTAAGCTCTTCATTGACTTGACGCCACTCCATGGTTCCCCAATCAAAACCGTAAATGTTATATTTGCTCTCGTCAGCAAATATAACATTGTTCCACCACGCTAAGTCTTTTTGTAGGTACTCTTTGGCGCAAATAATACGTTTCTTCCTATTAACTTTACTTACAAATAGCTTTTTTCTAGCCACCCGGCCATTGCACCCTGCTTTTTTTAAAATTTTGCGGATTGTATCCTCATGCACATTCTTCCCTAGTTCGTGTAGCACTTGAGTTTGTAATTTAGGCGCACTAATTCTAGGGTGTTTTTTAACTTTTTTTAAAATACACTTCTCATCTTTATATGTTAATTTACGTGAACGGCCACTTTTCTCTTTGAAATTGATCCGATCTTCTTTGTTAAAACGCTTAACAGTATCCGCTACAGTACTCTTGCTCATATTGAGTAACTTCCCAATTTCCCGCTGCGATTTTCCATTGGCAGAATGAAAAATAACTAATTGTTTTAAATCAAAACTTGTGTATTTGGTATTTTTACGCTCCATTGTGCTAAATATTCAATGTCAAAATTAAAACTACTAAAAATAATCTCTACTATTTACAAAATGTTTGTAGTTGAATTTTTTTAAACTTTTTTGTGTTTATCGGTTACCTTAAGGAATAATTGATCAAATGGTAAGTTGAAACCCGTGTTTTCTTCCCAAATTACTTGAAAAAATCGAATTACATTGAAGTTATTGCAATTTTTATTAGATGCCCGAGGACTTTTTCGAGTCACTGTAGGTATAGTATGTGAAACTCGTTAATCCATTCATGCGCGTCAATTTTTTTAATAAAAAATATCAAGAATCTATTTATGAAGCTTTGCAATACTACTAATACCCCTAAAAACATATATCCAGTTTAAAAATCAATTAATTAACACTGCTATGGTTAAAATAAATAAATAATTATTTTATCACATCAAAGTAAAATAGAAGCATTTTTTTAAGTTTTTTTTCAGTAAAATATAGTAGATAAAATATGACAATAAATTTAATCCGTTAATTTGATAACTTAATCCGTTGATCCGTGATCTGATAACTTAATCCGTTGATACCTTGATCGGTCAGATCATCGGATAGTCTACTACACCTTTTCCACTTTTATTTGAGAAAGCGTTAATTGTAATTCAGATTAGTAAGTTGTATTTGAGAAACCGTCAATTGAAATTCAGATTAGACAGTTGTATTTGAGAAACCGTCAATTTACATTCAGAATAGTCAATTGTATTTGAGAAAGCGTCAATTTACATTCAGATTATTAGTCAATTGAAATTGAGATTAGTCAATTGTAATTCAGATTAGTTGACTATAATGTCAGGAAGCGTAAAGGTTATTCAAAATTGTGAATATTTTTTAGTTTGGAATAAATGAATGAACCAATCAGAGATGAGTTATAGCGATCAGACGGATAATATTCGTTTATTATTTTCATCAGTATGCTTCTTATAACGTTAACTTACAATAACATTACTTCCTCTAGGAATAGTTTCAATTGAAATTTAGATTTGTCAATTCTATTTCAGAAAACGTCAATGTAATTCTGAATATTGCAATGCTTAATCATGGACATGAAAAGTTCCTTATGATTATCATTGTAATTTTACATAAACATTTTTTGCACTATACCAGAATTTTTTTGTTTACCCTTCAAGTGAGCCGTTCACATTGTACAGCCCTACAAAGTAATTCACATTTTGATTGTAAACTTAATAAATTCTTTCTACTAGCCGAATTGTACTACTCGATATGTTTTTTTTAATGTAGATATTAAATTGGCCTCTTCAGTAACCCTTCTTGCGTAAATAATTAGGGTCAAACAAATGAGGGATCTGACCAATTTTCATTTTGAGCGCCGCTCCCCGAAGAAAGGTAATTTAAAATTATCAAAAAATATATTGTCTTTAGCACAGTGTTGGCTACTTGCATACCAAATTTCAGAGTGTGGAAGCTTCTGGTTTAGGAGTGACATAAAAATGAAAACACTTTCATAAGTCATCATTATGCCAACGTGTTGCAGTCACAACAAAAATACTTTGATAGAATATTATCAATATATCAAGTTCCTGTGAAATCCCCTGAATAATAGCAATTCTTTTACTTTAGGCTTTCATATGCAGTATTTTTCGGTCAGTAAGAAATATACATAATTTCAACAAAAAGTATGAGAATGAATGAGGGCTTCACATTTTGTAAGTATAATAATCAACAGTCATCAAAATATATATAATAGTCTAAATTTATCTGTGTCTCTAACGCCAATTAATGTGGCTTTTGGGCCGCACAACCACAGCAATCGCGTACTAGATGGCTAATTAACGGCGAAGGACCGCCAATGCCAGGTAGTCATATGATAATCACTCAACTTACCTTAATTCAATGATTATCCTATCAAGAAGATGGTTGGCCCCTAGTAGATGGGTGGAATTGATTAGTTAATCACTAATTAACATAACTAACATTTAACTGTGAGTGGAAACAAAAAATAAAAACCGACTTCAAAAAAATGCACTAAAAAAATTGCACTAAAAAGTAAAAAATAATTGCGTTATTTTTAGACTTGAATTTACTCACAAAATATTGTTATTTTTGGAGTCGGTGCCAGCCAAGGTTAACAAACGTGTATTAACGAAGTAGCGGAGTACCAGTAGGTATACATTTGATATCACTTTGACTGCAAAGAGTTTCACAGTCGACAAGATCGCAGGCGCTTGGCGTTAAACAGCACGGGGCGCATAGGGTCGTATACCACGCGGCGTATTAATGTGATTTCAAATACATTTTGTATATTTCTTAACAGCTTGGCTGGCACCGACTCCAAAAATAACAATATTTTGTGAGTAAATTCAAGTCTAAAAATAACGCAATTATTTTTTACTTTTTAGTGCAATTTTTTTAGTGCATTTTTTTGAAGTCGGTTTTTAATTTTTTGGAAAATTTTTTTTTATTTCTTGCTTTTTAGTGAATCTTGCGTTCCTTAACTGATTTATCGAAAGCGAATATGGGTAGACCTACTAAACGCGCTGCCCATATGCGACAGCGCCGTTCAAATGCGGGCTTACAATCAATAAAAACCAAAGTACTCAACCGATTTTGATGAAATTTATATGGGACCAATCTGAAACTATATCCTTTCGAATTGTGGAAAAATTTTGAAAATCGGTTAATAAATGACGGAGTTATGAGGTAACAAACATTAAAAAAAAAAATAAAAAAAAAAATACAGCCGAATTGATAACCTCCTCCTTTTTTGAAGTCGGTTAAAAAGGGCCAGTCAAACAATACACCAAATTAAAATATAATAAAAATATCGACTTTAATAAATGATAATAATCATCAAAATCTACTTGAGTTACATACAGTAATAATTAAATTACATTAATTTCAAAATAGGGCTTTGTACATAATTTTACTAACAACACCTGAAATTCAAAAAAAGTAAAAAAAACTCACTATACCTAAAACATAAACAAACGAATTTATTAATCCATTCCAGGTGGAAGTGGTTCCATGGAAGGTGGTGCAGAAGGTAGTGACAGAGGCATGGATGATAAACTGTCTGAACTAACAGAAGGTGGCTGCAACAAACAAAAATTTTATTAGATTACAAATATTTATACCTAAATTATATTAAAAATAATATTAGCCCTAAGTTGAACTGTATACAAATTTTTAAATAAGACATATTAAAGATAAAAGATATAATTTTTGAAAATCATAAAAATTTTAAGACTACTAGCTTATATGTAAATCTTATAAGTTCTCATCAGGGAAACTTAATAAACAAGTCTAATTTTATAATCGGAAAAATAATTTAAAAAAAGCAAAAAACTTCTAGTATTACAAACAAATTGGTTTTAAATAACAACTTACAGTAACGCGCTCTTGTATAGGTGGTGTAGTAACCAACAAATTATCCAACAAAACTTCTTGTACAGCTGCAGGAATTTGTGCGCGTTGACCTTCAGTAAAGGTCAACAAATACTGCTTTAAGGGTTCATATAAATCGGGACATACTGCCACAACTTCTGACAATTGTGGTGCCGGTAGTTGCATCAAAACGGAAAAGCTTTGAGGTTTGGTGCGTTGACAACACTTCATGAAACCTTCCCACACGACTTTTTGTTTCCAAACTTGCTTCAAAATGAGTCTTTGCAGAATGTTCATAACAAATCCCGAAAGACGCGGATAAGATCCGAGAGCTTGAATCACAGTTCTCATAAGTAAAGTTGGTAGCGGAGTTTGATCCATTAACTGTTGTAACACCACGGCGAGAACTTCTTGAGTAAAAACCTGTAGGAATAAAGGAAAAAGTTAGCGTGAACTCTCGTACAAAAATCGGTTAGTAGCACTCACTTGTTTCTCATTTAAGCACATAGATGTAGCTTTCATGGTAGTTTTGAGATCGGCCTTTGCTGGATCTATAAGATGCAACGCCACTAATAACTCTGTTGGTGTAATAGGACTATCTCCATGCAGCCCTAATAATCTGTTGAAAACTTCTTTTACCACAACCGGATTCAATTTGATTAGTTTCGGTAAAGCCGCAATCACCTCCGCTTTGGTTAAACCATTAAGTACAGGAATGAGAAATCTGACATCCGACACTCTAGTTTGATAGAGATCTCGCACACGTTGAACAAGTTGAGGACTAGGCTGTCCTTTATCGGTCAAAATGTGTATGATACGTGTAACCAATGTTTCAGAACCTTTCGGACATTCTTCCACTAATTTAAGTAGCTCATTGGAATCCATACCCATCATTCTGATCGGACTTTCGAGTAAACGTAAAATTATCCGCTTAATATCGGCGTTTGTCTGAACATAAATTCGACCTAGTTCGTGAATCAGGCCGTGATTTATATGTAAAAGAGCAATGTACGGATTTAAGCAACTGCGGACTATATCGTCGTTCCATGCAACGTTCAAAGCAACTCGACCTTGATTTTCACCATATAAGCTTAAAGGTGGTTGTGGTAAACGTAAAAAATCGATATGTAACCTAACGAATTTTTCGATGGTAGATTTTAAATTTTGGCGTTGGTACAATTCGACCACCTGGTAAACGGCGTAATCTTGAACTTCATTGACTTCGTAGGTGGTGTGAGATAAAAGAGCATTAAGAAGTATACTTTGTTTAGGTGGTCGATGAATTACCAAACTTTTTAACAAGTTTAAAGCCCAATGATAATGATTCTCACTGTGACATATTGAGTACAGACGCTCCACTGCTTGATCTGTTATCAAAGGTGCCTCGAGAAGCAAACGTGAAAGAACTTCGGGATCGTGAGAAGAATTGTCAATAAGTGCGATAAGAAGTGAATTGTAACCTGCTTCTAAGCGGCCATCACGTCTTAAAACAGGTAACCTTGTAAAACCTTGCATAATACTGTATTCTTCCATTAACATGGAAAATACTATGTCCAAATTTGCTTTAAGATCGACAAGCAAAAACTCCATCACCTTAGCGCGAACGGTATTGCTGAAGGAAGTTCCTAAAGTGACTATCACTTTCTTTTGCAGCAATCCAATTTTATTTATGCTTAATATTTTGTCCACCGAATCTAAAAGAAGGCGCTCTTTATAGGTCTTTTCTAAAGGTTTTGTTATTTCGGTCAATTTTAATGTTTTTATGCGAGGCACTTTTACGCGCTCCTTTTTGGTTGGCTGAAAAAAAAAAGGTGCGTTAGAAAATAACAAAAAAGATTTTAACCGGGGCTGCAAATAACATTGAAATATACGACTACGTTATCAATTAGATCCAAAATAATCTTTTTAAATAAGAATTTTACATTTTTTGAATTTAGATTTTAGAATTTACATCTACATTTACAGATAAATGGACCACATGGTTGTTGCAATTTGAGATATTTTTAACAGCAAACAGTTTAGAAAAGGAAAACAATGAAAAACGGTAACCATATTTTTACATAATTTAGGTGTCGAGTCATTCCATGTATTCCAGTCTTTCAATGTGGATAGAAAAGTAATTAAATTCAAAGATTTAATTCAATTATTTGATAAGAGATTCAAACCGAAGAATTTATTTTCAAGAAAGCAAAAGTCAGATGAAACCATCAACGAATTTGTCACAATTTGTAATTTTAAATATGCAAAATAATATCAAACCAAATGATAATACAAAAATATTAACGTTTAGTGCAGAAAATTGGGAGTTGCAATTTCATATGCGAATATTCAAAAAACAAAAATGCATTCATAGAATTCCATGTTCTCGATTTAGAATGTAATATTATTTTAGGTCTAGAAATTTAATTGAAAGGGTTTGCAATAAAATTGTAAAATTTCAAGACAATGATCAAATTATAACTAATATTAATGTGTATGAGGAATACAGTGATTTATTTGTAGGATTATGCAAATTAAAAAATAAAGTTCATTTAGAAATAAATAAAAGCATACAACCACATATTGAAGCGAACAGAAAAATTCCATACAAATTGATGGAGAAATTTAAATATGAAATCAAAAGAATATTAAAAATTGAAGTACAGTAGAACTCCAATTATCCGAACTCCGGCTATCCGAATCGCTGATTATTCGAATCGCTTTCAGAAAAAAATTTAAGACGGAAACGTACTGTGATTCGCAACAGCGCCGTAGCGAGATCTTCTGGCGCCTGAGGTAAATTTGAATATATGTGTCCCTCTCCCAAAAGATTCTTATCATTTTGAAAATTTTAAACTATATTTATTGGGTTTTGTTGAGGTTTAGCGCCCCCATTGCGATGGCGTTCGCTTAGAGTAGTTAAAACAAATGGATGCTTATCAGTAACTCATTTAGGCTGGCGGGACCAGGGGTCTGGGGGGGTATGGAATACCCCCCCAGGTACACTTAATTTATTGCGAAAGAAAAACTTTTACGTCCCTCGCTATTAACCACTTCATCCGATAGTACGCACGGGTGCGTGCAAAATGCATTTAGTTACAAATAACCCGCGGGTGAAGTGGTTAAGAAGAACGGTACTGGTAGTGCAGTCAAGTTAGACTCAAAAAAAAGTTGAAATCGAAATTTCGTTTCCCGTGTTGTGACCTATACCAATCGATAGATTAGAGCTTCCTGAATATCATATTAAAATGTATCATTGCAGAATTGATGGGAAAAAAAGTTATTTAATAAACAAAATCCGAAAATCGCGATTTTTGACTTTAATCGCTTATATCTCGAGATTTTACACTGACTTTTGAAAAAGTGAGGGCACTATTTTGTAGAGCAGAAAATTCTCTACAAAAAATGTGCAACAGCCCCTATCATATAAATAATAATAAACCCGCTATAAGCGTTCAAACATTTTTGGAGATTAATTTTTATTTTCATCAGCTGCTTACCGAGCGCGCGGTGGGGGATATTGGGCCGTTGGCTCGATGCGCGTGAATTCAAAATTGACGTGACTTTTTCTCTTATTCAATGTTGAAGTCAGCACAAGAACAAGAAATATAGATAATACACAATATTTGATGAAAATATGATGAAAATAAAAATTAATCTCAAAAAATGTTTGAACGCTTATAGCGGGTTTATTATTATTTATATGATAGGAGTTGTTCCACATTTTTTGTAGAGAATTTTCTGCTCTACAAAATAGTGCCCTCACTTTTTCAAAAGTCAGTGTAAAATCTCGAGATATTTTCGGATTTTGTTTATTAAATAACTTTTTTTCCCATCAATTCTGCAATGATACATTTTAATATGATATTCAGGAAGCTCTAATCTATCGATTGGTATAGGTCACAACACGGGAAACGAAATTTCGATTTCAAATGCTAACTTGCCTACACTATGGGGTAGTTATGAAAAATATCACCAAAAATACCCTCCCCCTCCCGGATTGCAAACGAAAATTGCAAAAGATTCAACGCAAAATAATAAATTTTGATGGTTCTGAATAATGGCAAGTGTACCTGGGGGTATTCCATACCCCCCAGACCCACCGGTCGTGTAATATCGATTTTTATCGTTAGGAACTTCTGAAGATCTTATATAAAATACCCTAATAGCACGCTTCGTCCTCAGTACGTACAAGTTTCGTTCATTTTAAGTACATTCGTCCACGTACGAATTTCAAACGTACGTATAACGTATTTTAAAGTACGTACCTGTACGTACGTGTATGTGCGTACCTATTTCGTACGTTTTTCGCCCATCTTACGTACATTCGTTTCCGTACCTTACGTGCACGTACGTAGGATGCACTTTGAAGTACGAACGTGGTATGTACAATTATGTACGTACCTATTTCATACGTTTTTCGCCATCTTATGTACATTCGTTTCCGTACCTCACGTGCACGTACGTAGGATGCACTTTGAAGAACGAACGTCGTATGTACAATTATGTACGTACCTATTTCATACGTTTTTCGCCATCTTATGTACATTTGTTTCCGTACCTTACGTGCACGTACGTAGGATGCACTTTGAAGTACGAACGTCGTATGTACAATTATGTACGTACCTATTTCATACGCTTTTCGCCATCTTATGTACATTCGTTTCCGTACCTTACGTGCACGTACGTAGGATGCACTTTGAAGTACGAACGTCGTATGTACAATTATGTACCTGACGTGGACCATGTACACTTGAAAAGTTTTGTAAGTAACCCTGTATGTTTAAAATGTTACAAAAATTGAAAGATCCAATTTGATCCAATCAAATCATTCGAATTTGAGCCACCCTGTATGAACTTCCAAGTCCATGAAACGATTTAATTGGTGAAAAAAATTAAATTATACAGGGAGTTTATAAAACTGTTCATGTTATGTTGGTAATAAGTTTCTTGTAACCCTTTGTAATGACCTAACCTAACCTTTTTGTGTATTTATCATAGAGTGTATTTATTATAATATTATCTAACAGTTAAGTTATATAATATTTTATATAAGGTAAGTTATATATTATTTTCTTCAAAATTATAACATTTTTTTTTTAGGTTTTTAATTCTACGATGCCAAAATACAGATTGTCCCGTAAACTTTACCATCGAGCACAAACGGCGTCTAACTTGGCGATTAGAAATATTAATCACACAAGTGGGGTTACACGTTACACGTGTTGTTAACAAGTAAGTAATCAATTTTATTTTGATATATAAATTAAATGTTAACTTTTATTTTAGATGCTGGTATGAAAACCTTTCCGAACGTGACTGAGAAAGATGTCCGGGTGGGAATAAGCAAATGGATCCGCAGATGCACCGAAAGGGGCAAGAAGGAACCGAATTAGAACAAGGTGTAATCTTGGATTTTATTATAATATTTTTTGTATTTGTTTAAATAAATAAATTAAAAATAAATAAATTATAAATAAATTTTTTTGCGAATTATATTGTACGAACGAAGACGTACCTCGTACGAAAAACAGGACGTGCCTCGTACGCATACGAACGTACCTCGTACAAATAGAACGTACCACGTACGAACGAGGACGTACCTCGTACGAAACAGGACGTGCCTCGTACGCATAAGAACGTACCTCGTACAAATAGAACGTACCACGTACGAACGAGGACGTGCCTCGTACGCATAAGAACGTACCTCGTACAAATAGAACGTACCACGTACGAAACAGGACGTGCCTCGTACGCATAAGAACGTACCTCGTACAAATAGAACGTACCACGTACGAACGAGGACGTACCTCGTACAAATAGAACGTACCACGTACGAACAAGGACGTACCTCGTACAAATAGAACGTACCTCGTACGAACCCAGTACGATGATTATGCACACTTCTGTACGATTATATTCGTACAAATTTGTACGTACCTCGTATAAACAATGTACAAACGTGGTACATCCTTGTTCGTACGAGGTACGTACAAATTTTAACGAATATAAACGTACAGAAGTGTGCATAATCAACGTACTGGGTACGTACGAGGTACGTTAAACTTCCGCACCCGTACGTACACGGTATGTACGTGTATTCGTCCCAGATATGTCCAAAATTCGTTATTGTGCTATTAGGGTACGCATAGTATGTCAGAATCACCGTTTCCATGGTAACGTAACGGATTACCCCCCCCCCCGATTATTTTTATCGGTAGGAATTTTTCTTTTCAATTTAAATATATTTTAATCACTGTCGCCGCGCCCCCCAGGCGGACACGATCAAATGCATCGACGTTCCCTTGGGATCGAGTGAAATTTTTTCGCTCCGATTAGAATTTTTCTTTGAAATTCGGATAGGTGGGGGTGTGATTAGTAGATATTAGTAATAAATATTAGCAAAACAATGGAAAACAAAGTGAAAAAATTAAATTTTTTTTTTATTAGATTTTTGGGTGTGCATTTGATTAGGAGGTTTATCCATCGTCAAAACCTACCCTTACGGGGCGCCGCTCCGCTCCGCTCTACACCCCTCCAGGGCGGTTTTGACTCTGGTTACTTGGCTAAACATACGAGAAGGCGCCACCCATCAAGAAAACCGGGATAAATGAAACCGGGATGTGAGAGAACCTCGAAATAGCATTAAAAGGTATACTCGCGGTATGGGGCAGTAAACTTTTACGTTTCACCCCCAAAATATCGAATAAAACAAAAAATAAATCGATGTTACATGTACGAGAAACGAGCTGCATATGCCGGTGCGAAATTTTCTAAGTGTTATGGTCATTCATTCCACACGTACCGTCAATAAAATAACGACGCGCGGAATCTCGTTAGGATTTTACATGCAAATTTGCTAACTTCAAATTCGATTTATTCAAAAGTTTGGGCCTACTTCTCGCAAAATATTTTTATAATTAAATTTGTTCTATTAACCATGTTCTTTAGTGCATAGCAGAAGGAATTTTGATTTGAGCGGGGATGGATAGGTAACTCTAGCCGAATTTGGTACTCTTCAATTTTGATTTAATGATAATTTTCTCTAAAAATGAAGGTAAGCGAGTTATAGGCGAAAAATTACTGTAGAGGATTAAAATCCCCATTTGGGGAAAGCCCGACCGGGAATTTTAGGCGATGTTACAAATAAAATCGCGGTCAAATTTTTCGAATTCAGTCAAATTTGAATATATGCGCCTCCCCCGCCCAAAAAAAATTCTTATCTTTTTGAAAATTTTAAACTATTATTTATTGGGTTTTCTCAATATTTAGCGCCCCCATTGCGATGGCGCCTGAGGCAAAAGCCTCAGTCGCCTCTCCCTTGCTACGGCGCTGAGTCGCAAAATAATAATTTTGCGTCAGCCTGAGTGTGACCACATGCAATGTCTCACTGTCCAGCGGATGCGCGACTTGGCTGCCCGAAAACGGACAGTCAAACAGCTTACTTTGACCGAGATGTTCAGCAACCAATGACTTTCATTTGCAATACATACTAATGTACATCACTTCTAAGTACGCTATATAACATGTAAAAGTGTTGCCTTTTCATTTAATTAATTAAAAATCCATACAGTACCTTTTTTTCGGAAAAAAATCCAATTATCCGAATTTTTGATTATCCGAATGGGGTCCGGTCCCAATTGATTCGGATAATTGGAGTTCTACTGTAATTGAAAATATTACTGAAGCAACAGAATGGGTTAAAACCAGATGGGGAAATCAGAGTGTGTCTAGATCCAACACAATTAAATAAGGCTTCAAAAAGATGTAGGTATCAATTACCAGAATTTGAAAATGATTTGAAATGAAAATGATTTGAAAAGGACAGGGTTTTGGTCATTAGAGTTTAAAATTAACCACATTCAAAATGCCTATGGGTAAATTTAAGTACAAAAGGCTCTTGGTCTAAAATCCCCTCCTGAAATATTTCAACAAAAAATGTTAGAATATTTACTAGACATTGAGGGTAATCTCTTCAGCACTGTAGCAAACTCTTCTGGCGCCTGAGGCAAATTTAAATATATGCGCCCCCCTCCCAAAAGATTCTTATCATTTCGCGGCGCTGACTTAGAGTAATGAAAACAAAGGGATGCTTATCAGGAACTCATTTAGGACCAAGGGGTCTGGGGAGTATGGAATACCCCCCAGACCCCCCGGTCATGTGATATCGATTTTTATGGTTAGGATCTTCTGTGAAGATCTTATATAAAATACGCATAGTATGTCAGAATCCCCGTTTCCATGGTAACATAACGCAATACCCCCCTCCCCGAATATGAAGATTATTTTTATCGGTAGGAATTTTCCTTTTCTATTTAAATATATTTGAATAATTGTCTCGATGATAATGTGATATTTTTGCCGGTTACCCAGTCAGTTAAAGGGAAATAAAGAAGAACGCGGGGGTTGGAATCAACTTTCCTAAAATCCCCTGTCTTCCCCTAGTTATTTCACCAAAATTGAAGAGGAGAAAATTCCCTACAAAACGAGGTTTCAGGATTTACTTCAGATCTGAAGTAATTCCTGAAACCTTGTTTTGTTCACCATTGATGGTGAAGTTTAAATGTACGAAATTTTTATTCAGAATAAGAATTATCAAAACTTTTTTCAATTGTTTTCTCTGGATTTTCTTTTTATTTCATAAATACTTAGTATGATGTAGGCAAATTTTGTTAATCTGTTTTATGGAGAATTTTGTACTCTTCAATTTTGATTTGATGATAATTTTCACTAAAAATGAAAGTAAGCGAGTTATAGAGGAAAAACTACTGTAGAGGATTAAAATCCCCCATTTGGGGAAAAGGCTAGCAGCGAATTTTAGGCGAAGTTGCAAATAAAATCGTGGTCAAATTTTGGAATTCAGTCAAATTTGAATATATGCGCCCCCCCCCAAAGATTCTTATCTTTTTGGAAATTTTAAACTATTATTTATTGGGTTTTGTCATGGTTTAGCGCCCCCATTGCGATGACGCCTGAGGCAAATTTCTCAGTCGCCTCACCCTTGCTACGGCTCTGAATCTCTTTGTGAACAGCACAAAAACAAAATAAAAATGATCAAGTGATGAATTCAAACAAATGGGATTATTTTGGAGAAAAAAAAATTAAAACAATTTTAAATTTGCAGTGATTTTAAAAAGTTACCTCAGTAGAAGCCCTGTTTAATAATTGTTTGAGCCTTACCCTAATATCTTCTTCCTCGACCACCACATCTTTCTTTTTCGACACCGGCACTTCTTTTTCTATCACACTTTCGATAGGACTCGCAACTTTTAGAATATCAGATCCTGGCCCAAGTCCAGCTTCTAGCAATTGAATTGCCAGCATTTTTGCTAACACCTTTAAATCGCCAACATGTCCCATTTTCATAAAAGCCGCATAATCTATTTTAAATTGATTTGGCATAACGTTGGGCGATTTGGGCAAAGCAGACATTACCAATTGTACTACGGTTTCTAAATTAAGCCTATCTAATACAAATTTTACGTTTGCATCAGTGGCTTGCTTTTGACGTTGTTCCGTTACATCGTTGTAGCCTTCTACATCAAGTCTTGCACGTTTACTACTCCTATCTGGTTGACTATCTTCTTGTAATACTCGCTTTGTATGTTTCCTCGATTCGTCAACCTTAGGCGCCATTTTTTGAACATCTTGCAATGGAACACCTAAAATGAAATTTTGGTGGGAGTTTTACGAATAATTAAAATAACCAGCACTCACCTAAATCCACCAGCATGGTAGTAATGTTCTCCACATATTCGTAAGCAGCATGATGTTTAATAAGTGCACTTAATTCTGATTTTAATTTTTTTCTAATTGTATTAACTTGTGTTGTACTTAACGTGGGAGGTAAATTGGAATGTAACGATTCGATAGCAATAACAACTTGACCCATAAACTCTGGTCGATTTTTAGCGATATTTGTTAAAATTCCAATACACGCAAACAGGTTGGCACAGCTGACGTGTTGAGAACCGTTAAATTTTATCAACAAGTTGAACATTTTACTAAAATAAAATCCAATCAATATTTGATATAAAAATTTGATGGCTCAAACTCACTGTCCTTCATCTTCGAGTTTTCTTCTTCTAGCAATTTTTAAGGTCAACGGCACATTTTCCAAAGAGAAATCGTTTGCAGGTCGATTTTCATTTTGATCGGGGTATGTTTGTAGGAGAACCACACATTCTAAAAACTTAACAGAGCTTGTTCGTATACCATCGTTATCACTATCCATCATATTCGCTATTTCTCCTTTAATAACATTCAATTGGTTCCAAGCCTCCTCCATTTCACCCGTGATGTTTTGTGCCTTACATATACAACACAGCATTCTGCGATATAGTGTAATAGCAGCTTGAATCACTCTCTTTTGAACCGGTGCACTGTCCACACAAAGTAACATGTACAAATTTATCATCACTTTAGGTAGAAGCGACTCGTTAGCTTTACTGAAACACGAAATAAACTAATAATTTTACTCCTAAAACTAAAATCGCTTAAAAAGTTACCATGCTTCTTCAATGAATCCTACCAACGCCTTCTTAATATCCGTCCGAGGATCTGTCGTAAAGTTAAGAACGTTAGGCAGGAATTCTGGTAACAAATGAGGGGCCTTTCTTATTAAAAATTCGTGTAGTTTGTGCAAGATTTCCAACTTTTCTGCCGGATCTTGCGAAAAACTTGCGGTGTTGACCCATTCCGATATCTAGAAATTTGTACATGAGAAGGTAATCCATAACGTGTCAGTTCACAGGCGAATACTTACTAAATTGTGATCGGAAATTTCGGCATTCATAAATTCATTCATTTTTTAAATTGTCCTTAATTCAAATTTAATAAAATAATGAATGTTATTGTTTAGGTATGTGATGCATAATATTCCGAAATTAATCAAAAATAGTGGAATTTAATTTCCTGGCAGATGCAGCATAAATTTAGGTTATGCTAGGTTTTAGAGCTGCCAACATGAGAAAGCGAAAGAAACTAGAAATGAATTTTGTTTCTACAAAATGGATAAAATTTTTCTGCCACACTTCAAAATTAAGGCTAGGAGAATCGAAGACTGTCGAGTTGAGGAAATTAATGGTAAATAATTAATTTTAACAATATTTCAATGCAAAGAAACGGAGGGGGGCCTATTCTCGATTGCATACCGTGCAAACGAACGCCTTCCGACTTGTTTCTTGCTGCGCTAGGGTCATTTTTTCCTTCGGTTTTTATTTTTTTCCTTCTTTATGTTGTTATTAATATTTTCCGGCTCTCTTTCACGTTCCGATTCCGTACTTTGCGATTTTTCTCCACCCTATCTCATTACCTCCTTCCTCCAGGTGATTATTTTCCGATTGGGCGTCATCCATAAATTCAATATCCGCTCTTGTGTCCTTTTTTCCGTCTTTGAGTTACAGAGAAATCATCCTCGCTGTTTGTTGCTTTCAGGTTTATTTTTATTCCGTTTGTTAGGCTTACCATTAGACTTCTTCTTTCTTTGGTTATCGTTGGTTGGCTTATGCTAGGGTTATTCAGAATCCAATTTTTTATAATTCTTGCTGATGAGGCCCTATCGGCTTGATTTGCTCTCTCTTTTTTCTACAAAAGCAGCAAACTCAGCCCAAGTTAATGAAGGGCAGGGGGTTAATATCGTAAAATAAGGTCGACTACCGCTTTGTATCTGCCTTTGGTTGATAAGTGTATATAAAGTTTTAATCTACAACCCCCCCCCCCCCACGCTGAGATATTTGTCTTTGAAGTTCTTCACTTTTATTAAGTAAACTTTTTTGTGTTATTGGATTGGGATAGCCTGGCAAATTTATTTAATAGTGCATCAGGGGATGCCATGAGGGATCGTCCATAAATTACGTCACACAATTTTAAACAATTTTTGGGTACTGTGCAATAAGTGTGACCACTCGAAACAAATTTTCTTCAGCTACATACTAAAGAACACAGTTAATATAGCAAATTGTAAAAATATTAACCGAGAATTTATTATCAAAATTTTGAAATAATCGATTTTGAACTTAGCAAATTTACATGTAAAATTTAACGAGATTCCGCGCGTCGCTCATTTTGTTGACGATCCGTGCAGAATGAATGACCCTAACACTTAGAAAATTTCGCACCGGCAGATGCAGCTCGTCTCTCCTACATGTAACATCAATTATTTTTTGTTTTTACGCGATTATTTGGGGGTGAAACGTAATAGTTTACTGCCCCATACCGCAACTATACTTTTTAATGCTATTTCAAGGGTCTCTAGGCTCCCGGTTTCATTTATCCCGGTTTACTTGATGGGTGGCTCCTTCTCGTATGTTTAGCCTAGTAACCTGAGTCAAAACCGCCCTGGAGGGGTGCAACGCGGAGCGGCGCCCCGAAAGGGTAGGTTTTGACGATGGATAAACCTCCCTATCGAATGCACACCCCAAAAATCGAAGAAATTTTTTTTTAATTTTTTCACTTTTTCGGCAATACACGGGTTATTTTCCACTTTTTTGATAATATTTATTACTAATATCTACTAATCACACCCCCACCTATGCGAATTTCAAAGAAAAATTCAAATCGGAGCGATAAAATTTTACGCGATTTGAAGGGACCGTCTATGAATTGTATCGCGTCTGCCTGGGGTGTGCGGCATAATATTCGATGCTAATTTCCCGTACTTTTCAAAAGTCGATTTTGGGGTTGTTTTTAGAGATTTCTCGCAAAATATTTTTTCTATAGACTAAAATAAGCCTGTTCTTTAATGTGTAGCTGAAGAAAATTTTTTTCGGCTGGCCACACTTATGGCACAGTTCCCCAATTTTTAAACCCCCTCTCCCATCGTCACACTTAGTCACACATCAAACCTAGACCCGCCTCTAAATATTACGTCACATATTCTTGACCCCCCCTATATATTTCAAATTTCTATCTTCTGATACATCTTTACAATCTGCTTAATTGTGATTTATAACAATTTATTAATAGATTTATGACGGTTTCTGTACATTTATACATAAACTAGCTGGCACGGGCGGCATTCGCCGCCCTAAGCCATCTAGACCCAGAATAGATCCGAGAAGGCCATAGTTGTTCGGCCTTCGGCCTCACAGGGGGAAAACCATAATAGATCCGCGAAGGCCATAGTTGTTCGGCCTTCGGCCTCACAGGGGGAGGACCATAATAGATCGGTGAAGGCCATAGTTGTTCGGCCTCACAGGGGGAGGACCATAATAGATCCGCGAAGGCCATAGTTGTTCGGCCTTCGGCCTCACAGGGGTGGACCATAATAGATCGGTGAAGGCCGTAGTTGTTCAGCCTTCGGCGTCACAAGGCGAACCATAATAGATCCGCGAAGGCCATAGTTGTTCGGCCTTCGGCCTCACAGGGGGAGGACCATAATAGATCCGTGAAGGCCATAGTTGTTCGGCCTTCGGCCTCACAGGGCGGACCATAATAAATCCGTGAAGGCCATAGTTGTTCGGCCTCACAGGGGGAGGACCATAATAGATCCGCGAAGGCCATAGTTGTTCGGCCTCACAGGGGGAGGACCATAATAGATCGGTGAAGGCTATAGTTGTTCGGCCTTCGGCCTCACAGGGGGAGGACCATAATAGATCCGCGAAGACCATAGTTGTTCGGCCTTCGGCCTCACAGGGGGAGGACCATAATAGATCGGTGAAGGCCATAATTGTTCGGCCTTCGGCCTCACAGGGGAAGGCCCATAATAGATCCGTGAAGGCCATAATTGTTCGGCCTTCGGCGTCACAGGGCGGACCATAATAGATCCGTGAAGGCCATAGTTGTTCGGCCTCACACAGGGCGGACAATAATAGATCCGTGAAAGCCATAGTTGTTCGGCGTTCGGCCTCTCAAGGGGAGGCCCTAAATAGATCCGTGAAGGCCATAGTTGTTCGGCCTCACAGGCCGAACCATAATAGATCCGTGAAGGTTATAGTTGTTCGGTCTTCGGCCTCACAGGGGGAGGACCATAATAGATCCGTGAAGGCCATAGTTGTTCGGCCTTCGGCCTGGGTACTTAACCTAAGGGTAAAGTATACAGTGTATCAATAAAAAATCGAAAAACGCGAATAACTTTGCTCCCCGCGCAGATTTTTTTCCATTTATGCTCGAATAGTTGCACCTGAACCTACAGAATAACTATGCAAAGTTTGGTTGAGATCCGTCCAAGGGTGTAGGAACGTTCAGGCCAGCCCGGCCCTGTAAGTAAGTAAGGGTTTGTTAACTGGGTACTTAACCTAACGGTAAAGTATACAGTGTATCAATAAAAAATCGAAAAACGCGAATAACTTTGCTCCCCGCGGGAATTTCTTCTCCATTTATGCACGAATAGTTGCGCCTGGACTTACAGAATAACTGTGCAAAATTTGGTTGAGATCGGTCCAAGGGTCTAGGAACGTATAGCGAACAAACAAACAAACACACAAACACGCAAACAGACAAGCTCTTTTATATATTTAGATACACAGAATATACACAGAATACCAACTACAATTAATTTTTGGTTACTCTACCACTAACTCAGCCACTCGAAAAAATTTTTCGAGTGCTACACACTAAAGAACATGCTTATATCTGTCTATTAAAACAATAAAAAGTGTGAACATGGTCAAAACAACCCCAATATCGAATTTTGAACTTAGCTAATTTTCATGTAATTCAGTGGTGGATTAACGAGATTCGGGGCGCGTCGCTCATTCTGTTGACAGTCCGTACATGTAACATCGATTATTTTTTGTTTTTAGGCGATTTTTTGGGGTTGAAACGTAATAGTTTACTGCCCCATACCGCAACTATACTTTTTAATGCTATTTCGAGGGTCTCTTACATCCCGGTTACATTTATCCCGGTTTTCTTGATGGGTGGCGCTTCTCGTATATTTAGCCTAGTAACCAGAGTCAAAACCGCCCTGGAGAGGTGCAACGCGGAGCGGAGCGCAGCGGCGCCCCGTAAGGGTAGGTTTTGACGATGGATTACCCTCCTTATCGAATGCACACCCCAAAATTCGAAGGCAAAAAAATTTTAATTTTTTCACTTTTTCGGCAATACACATGTTATTTTCCATTTTTTTGATTATATTTATTACTAATATCCACTAATCACACTCCCATCTATCCGAATTTCAAAGAAAAATTCAAATCGGAGCGAAAAAATTTTACGCATTTTCAAGGGACCACGGGCGACCGATGCACTTCGGCCGGGGTCTACCGCATACTCGATGCGACTTTCCCGTACTTTTCAAAAGTCGATATTTTGGTTGTTTTGACCATGTTCACATTTTTTATTGTTTTAATAGACAGATATAAGCTTGTTCTTTAGTGTGTAGCACTCGAAAAAATTTTTCGAGTGGTTGAGTTAGTGGTAGAGTCCCCGAAATACTTATAATAAAATATTCAATTTGTATTTGTGACGTCACAATTTTTGAAACCCCTCCGCCCCCAATCGTCACGATGCGATGGTCTGAACCCCCCTCCCTCCGAGGAACGTGACGTAATTTATGGACGACTCCTGAGTGCAATTTTAGGCACAAGGGTTCATCAAATAATTTTTGTTTTTTTTAAAGTATTTTATTGTTGAAATTTGTACAGTTTTTAAATACATATGCTTCTAAAATGTTCACTATTTAGAAATTGCAAGAGGGTTTTACTTGAATTTTTGCATACCTTTTTGTATAATTATCAAACCCAATCACCATCGAACGCGAGGTCAAACAATGCTACCCAATCAGTCTAATATTCTTTATAAGGGCACAAGATGATATCGTCAATAAACTGAAGTGAGAAAATAATAAAAGGTGAGGAGTAAATATCCGAAAAAGTTTTGTACATTAATGGGGTACCGACAAAAAAATGTCGTTGTGTTTTTTTTACGTAAATACAATCCTTAGGATGTACTTTGCCATGTAATGTTTTTAGATTTGTCTAAATGTGACCCATTTCGTTGTAATTAAATAATGAAATTCAAATAAATTTGGATTATTTATTCAATCAGTGGCGACATCTCCAAATTAGTTAGTAAATTTTCCGTACAGGGCCCCATTAGTATACGCATGACGTGGCATGAATGGCGCTTTGCTCGGAAAATTTACTAACTAATTTGGAGATGTCGTCACAAATTGAATAAATAATTCAAATTTATTTCGAAATGAGTCACATTTAGAAAAATCAAACTACATTACATGACAAAGGACATCCTGAGGATCGTATTTACGTAAAAGAACACAACATAAAATTTTTTTTTCGGTACCCCAGTTAGAATTCCTTAGAATTCCTTAGAATTCTTAGAAGGTCCTTGGAAATTTTTGAAATCCTATGAATTCTTTATTTTCAATTCGTTTAAATCACTGGAAATTCATTGAAAATCCATTGCAAATCTTTGGAAAAGTTTAGAATTCTTTGAAATTTTTAGGAAATCCCTGCAATTCCTTAGAAATCTCTGGAATTCATTGAAAATCATTGGAATTCCCAGGAATAATAATACTCTAATAACAGCGCCGCAGCGAGCTCTTCTGACGCCTGAGGCAAATTTGAATATGTGCGCCCCCTCCCAAAAGATTCCTATTATTTTGAAAATTTTAAACTATTATTTATTGGGTTTTGTCGAGGTTTAGCGCCCTCATTGCGATGTAAGCTGCCGGGATCGGGTGGTCTGGGGGGTATGGAATCCCCCCAGGTACACTTAATTTATTACGAAAGAAAAACTTTTACGTCCCTCGATATTAACCACTTCACCCGATAGTACGCACGGGTGCATGCAAAATGCATTTAGTTACAATGTTACCAATAACTCGCGGGTGAAGTGGTTAAGAAGAACGGTACTGGGATAGTTATGTTTGGTCGAACCGCATTATGAGAAGTGAAATACAGCCTTTTTGCTTTTTGTAGGTAAAATCTTTAGGCAACAAATTTATTATTTTTTATTTGAATGATATAAAAATCGTTAAAAAAGAAAGTTTAAATCCTGTAAGTCTGGGTGGACTTTTACTTAAGTACTTAGTTGAATCAAGTTAAACATGTCTCCTAAAATCTCCGTAGGCTTCTATCCCAATTGGGAATTCCAAGGACAGCAACGTAGTTTTTCGCTTAAGCGATTTTTCCTATTTAGTGAGGTTTCCTTCTTTACATACTCCAAACCAAACACCGAAAACCCACAGTTTAACGTCGGTTCCGAACGACTAAGTTAAAGAAGGGCATTTTAGACATTTAGTCCCCACAGTTGCCTACACCATTTTATTGGGGAATTGTGCACGGATGAATTTAATATATCCTGGAAATTCTCTATAGTCTAAAATTTAAGAACATGAAATTCTCTACAAAATAGAGTTTTCCAAAATTTTATTCCTGGTGCAGACAAGGAAGCCGAAAAAATCGTTCGAGTTTACAAAAAATTCGAGAAAGTTGAAATATTTCACTATGTGTATTTGAGTGCCCTAATCAGCGCCGTAGCGAGCGCTTCTGACGCCAGAGGCAAATTTGGAATATATGCACCTCGCTCTTAAAAAATTCCTACCATTTTGAAAATTTTAAACTATTATTTATTGGGTTTTGTCGAGGTTTAGCGTCCCTATAGCGATGGCGCCTTAGGCAAAGTCTCGATCGCCTCATCCACGCTAACGGCGCTCGCTTACGTAGAGTAATGAAAACAATCGAAAGCTTATCAGGAACTCATTTAGGCTGCCGGGACCGGGAGGTCTGGGGGGTATGGAATACCCCCCAGGTACACTTAATTTATTGCGAAAGTTAAACTTTCACTTTTACGTCCCTCCGTATTAAGAAGAACGGTACTGCGATAGTTATGAAAAATATCATCTGTTCCCCCACCCCGGATTGCAAACGAAAATTGCAAAAGGTTCAACGCAAAATAATAAATTTTGATGGTTCTGAATAATGGCAAGTGTACCTCCCCTGGTCGTGTAATATCGATTTTTATCGTTGGGAACTTCTGAAGATTTTATATAAAATACGCATAGTATGTCAGAATCACCATTTCCATGGTAACGTAACGCATGCCCCCCCTCCCCTGAATATGGAGATTATTTTTATCGGTAGGAATTTTTCTTTTCAATTTAAATATATTTTAATAACTGTCGCGATGATGACGTGATAGTTTTACCGGTTACTCAGAACTCAGCCCGTTAAAGGGAAATGAAAAAGAACGCGGGGTTGGAATCAGCTTTCCTAAAATCTCCAGTCTTATCATTGTACCAAATCTGAAGAGGAGAAAACTCTCTACAAAACGAGGTTTCAGGATTTACTTAAGATCTGAAGTAAATCCTGAAACCATGTTTTGTTTTGTTCATCATCGATGGTAAAGTTGAAATGTAGAAAATAATTATTCAGAGTATGGGGTCGGATTACCTAAGGTTGGTCACCCCAAAAAAATTGAAAATTTCCTATTGCAAAGAGGAAGGTTTATAATATAGTATAATGACATAATTTTCACAAGCGAAGATATAATCAAAATTTCGAGAAAAATCATTTTTAAAATAGCATAATATTGCATGTAAAATGCATGTCGAAGCCACGCCCATAGCCGAGGTATGGCCGAGGTTATAAATATATGTTACGGTCGCTCGATGCCGAGCGCATTTCTCAGTCGACTGCCGTGCATATAACATAGTAAGAATTATGATTGCACAAGATTTTTTTCCAAAAATATTTTAAGAATAAGTTCTCTAAATAAATCTAAACCGGGAAAATGTGGGGAAAACCTTGGCCTTGCGGGGCTAAAGCCCCGCGGCTGGTTTTGATGGCGCTAATTACTTTTTTGGGTGGATCTGGCACGGTCAGAATTGGGCGCATCAAAAAACCTACCCTACGGCCCTCCGGGCCTCCGGGCGGTTTTTCAATCGCTTACGCCGCTCCGCGGCAGAGCCAAGCATACGAGAAGACGCCATCCATCAAGAACACCGGGATGAAGGCAACCGGGATCTTACACCCCCAAAAAATCGCATAAAAACAAAAAAAAATCGATGTTACATGTAGGAGAGACGAGCTGCATCTGCCGGTGCAAAATACTCTAAGTGTTAGGGTCATTCATTACGCACGGACCGACCACAGAATGAGGGACGCACGGGAATCTCGTTAGATTTGACCCCAGAATCTCGTTAAATTAGCTAACTTCAAAATCGATTTACTCAAAATTTTGATTATATCTTCGCTTGTGAAAATTATGTCAGTATACTATATAAACCTTCCTCTTTGCAATAGGAAATTTTCAATTTATTTGGAGTGACCAACCTTAGGTTACTCTAGCCAGAGTATGAATTATTCAAAACCTTTTTCAATTGTTTTCTCTGGATTTTCTTTTTATTTCATAAATACCATATAAATACTTAGTATAATGTAGGCAAATTTTGTTAATCTGTTTTATAGAGAATTTTGTACTCTTCAATTTTGATTTGATGATAATTTTCTCTAAAAATGAAGGTAAGGCTGGCAGGGAATTTTAGGCGATGTTACAAATAATCGCGGTCAAATTTTTCGAATTCAGTCAAATTTGAATATATGCGCCTCCCCCCCCCCCCAAATTATTCTAATCTTTTTGAAAATTTTAAACTATTATTTATTGGGTTTTGTCAACGTTTAGTGCCCCCATTGCGATGGCGGCTGAAGCAAAAGCCTCAGTCGCCTCACCCTTGCTACGGCGCTGCCTAATAATATTTTTTACCTATTTAAATAATTATGTATTACACTAATTTATTTATTATAGCTGGCACAGGCGGCCTACCAGCCGCCTTTAGACATCTAGACCGTGTCGGATGTGGTTGTTCGGCCTTCGGCCTCACTCCAAGGTTCTAAAGTAGCATATGTCTTTCGTA
Source organism: Podabrus alpinus (assembly GCA_932274525.1). Classification (NCBI taxonomy): domain Eukaryota; kingdom Metazoa; phylum Arthropoda; class Insecta; order Coleoptera; family Cantharidae; genus Podabrus; species Podabrus alpinus. Next base: position 45,967,448 of record OW026451.1, read on the forward strand.
GCGTTGTAAATAACTTCTACACCAAATTTGGTTAAGATTGGTCATGCAGGCATATGTGTAGACCGTGGTTGTTCGGCCTTCGGCCTCACTCCAAGGTTCTAAAGTAGCCTATGTTTTTAGTAGCGTTGTAAATAACTTCTACACCAAATTTGGTTAAGATTGGTCAAACGGTGTAGAATTGTATAGTGAACATACATACATACATTGAATGTTATATATTTAGATTTAAATATTTTTAAATGATTTCCCCCTTCCGCCTTTACCAGAAAACGTTAAATTATCGTTCAATTAATTTTTTTGTATACTGTTTTTCTACAACGAAACGACAACATTTGAAAATGATGAGCGCCAAAATTACAATAATTTCAATTTCGCACCCTGTACATAAAAAGTTGGCAATTGCCCCTGTCATGTGTTGTGTCAATTTAGTGTTGATGTGTCAAGTTTTGAAGTTTTATACGACTTACAAAATACAATTTCCACAGTGACGGTGTTCATTAATTAGTGTTTTGATTATGATTCAATTTTAGAAAATTACACAATGGATACTTCACTCGATTCTTCTAAAAAGGTGCCCATCGAAGAGCTTTCGAAAGAGGACCTGCTTAAAAAATATCGCTCGCTACTTAACATTTTACAAAAAGTTAAGCAAGTAAAAGAATCGTTGACCGAAGAAAATACAATATTAAAGTCTCAAGTGCAAAACTTACCCAGTAACGAAGTGACGCAAGAATTAATCGAGCAATTGACTCAACAAAAACTCAGCCTGGTCACAAATTTGGATGAAGTCAATTCTGAAAAAAATTCTATTCGAGAAAAGTTAAAAAAGGCGGAAGGTAAGATTTCTGAGTTGGACATTGAAAATCAAACACATCAGCGTCAAATTAACAGACTAACGGAGGAAAACGAACAGTTACTGAATCATTTAGACAGTTTAAGTGCACAAACAGATGAATTAAAGAAAATAGGGTTAGAACAGCAACAGCAGTTGTTGGAATTGGAACAACAGGGCGAAATCTCGTCTGAAATATTTCGTATAACTGAAGAATGTGATACGTTGAAAGTTAAAAATGAAACTTTGACGAGCGTTAATAAGGAATTAAGTCAACAAATGGAAATTTTAAGGGGTAAGTTTAATGAATACGAGGCCACAATCAAAGATCTAAGAATGTCACTGGATAATAAAACTAAACAAAATGATAATTATATTAACACAACAGACGATCTTAATATAGAGTTGCATAAAAATAAAGCACTGGTTGAGAAACTTCAACAGGATATTGCAACAATGACTAATAAAATGTCCATTAACCAAATTGAATCGAGTTGTGTCGAATCAGACTTGCTTAATATAAACGAAAAATTGAAGGACAAACTAAAATTGTTTCATTCGAAGATTGTTAAATTTGCTGGTGATGTTAAGCTTTTAAAATTGGAGAAGGTTGAAGTGTTAAATAGTTTTCGTGAGTACGTACAACAAGTAAAATTGTGGGAAGTTCAGCTTATCGAATTCTCCGAATTGGTTATACGGCGGTTTGATGAATGCGAAAAGGAAAAGTCAAATTTAAAATGTATAAATGATGCCTTGAGGCTTCAAATTCAAGATTTAGAATTTCAACGAAGTAACGAAGAATCCTCTCAGGATTTAAATAAATTTAAAAGTCAAATTCAAGATTTGGAAAACCAATTAGAAATCGTAACAAAAGAAAAACATCAGTTACAAGAGCGGTTCAGTGATTCCAATAATGAAGTTAAAATATTGGAAGATCAACAAGAAAGAGAAAAAAGCGATCTCCAAGTCGAAATTGCAACCTTAAGAGAAGATATTTGTGTCTTGAAGGAAGATTACCAGAGGAAATTGGAAGAATGCCAAACCCAAGCGTCGAAAATTGAAGAGCTTTTCGTTCAAAATAACGAGATTCCAAACCTTAAATCAGAAATCGAAATCTTAAGAAGAGATGTCGCTATCTTGAACGAACATTTACACGCAAAATCGGAAGAATGCCAAACTCATACATCCAAAACCGAAGAGCTTTTCATTCAGAACAGCGAGATTCCAAACTTCAAATCAGAAATTGAAATTTTGAGAAACGATATCGCTATTTTGAACGAAAATTTGCAAGAGAAATTGGAAGAATGCCAAACTCATACATCCAAAATTCAAGAGCTTTTAATACAAAATAATGAAATTCCAAACCTTACAAGCGAAATTGAAATCTTAAGAAAAGATGTCGCTGTTTTGAACGAAAATTTGCAAGAAAAATCTAAAGAATGTCAAACTCATGCATCCAAAATTGAAGAGCTTTCGATTCAGAATGGGGAAATTCCAAATCTCAAAACAGAAATTTCAAATTTGACTCAAACTTTGGAAGAAAGCATTCAAAAAATTCAAGTTTTATCAAACCAACTTGAAGTATGCGAGAAGGAAAATAAAACGGTGACTGAAACCCTGCAAGAATTGAGTAAAAGTGACAAAAATAATTCATTAATACTTGAAAATTACAACAAATTGAAAGAAAAATTCGACCTAATTGAAACTTCCCTAGCTAAATTGAGTGAAGAAAATCAGGATCTAGTAAATGCTAAACAAAGTTTGGATAATTTAGTGGAAAATTTGAAAATTGAAAATGAAAAGTTAACTCACAACCTCCAGGAACTGTCGCACACTAACAAAGAAAATTATAAACAATTGAAAGAAGAATTTAACGTGTCAAAAACCGCTCTAGATAAATTATCTGAAGAAAATGAAGATTTGATGAAGGCGAAGCAAAGTTTAGATGCCGAAATTAACCACTTGAAAAGTGAAAAAGAAAAATTAAACCAAAGTCTTAATGAAATTATGATCAGCAGAAAGGAAGAAACTCAAGAAACTGAATCAAAATTAATTTTAAACAATCAAATTGTAAGTTTAAACGCACAAATAGAAAATTTAATCAAAGAAAATGAAAATTTAACTTTTCGAATAAGCGAATTAGCAGAAAATAATGATTTGACAATTAAAAATCATGCTCAACTGCAAGGGGAACACAATTTTATTCAGTCCTCTTTGAGTAAGCTAAGTAAAGATCACCAAGACCTTGTGAAGGTAAAAGAAAATTTAGACTTGGAAGTGAATAAAATGAATGATCAAGTCGCATTAATAAAGAATGAAAATTCTGAACTTTTAAAGGAAATGAACCAAATGAATCAAGCCTTAAAGGAGAGAGGAGAAACGATTTCAAAACAACAAGAATATTGTGAAGAAATTTTGAAGAACGTCACTGTGCAAGAATCTCAAAACGCCAAACTCGCAGTAATAATTTCCCAAAAGGAAGAAATTATTGCAAAATTTGAACAGGATGTGAACTTATTAAAGGACCAATCTGTTGAACAATCTACAACCAGTTTCAATGACATGCATGCAACAATCAGCAAGGTAACGTTTAATTTGTGATATATTTTGTAAAATAGTACATTATGCACCAAGGTAGCAAAGTGACACTTTTTTGGCCCCAGGGTAAAGGATTGTTTACACGAGGCGCCAGCCGAGTGAAACAATTACCCATGGGCCGTCGTACCCACTGCCGTCGTGCATATACTGTTTTTTGCAATTCCGGGAGGTAAAGTAGGAACTTCGCCAATTTAGAAACTTAAAGCAAAAATTTAACGCATTTTTTTTATAATACCTACACGTGGTCGATTTTTCGATTTTCTGGACTGACCACAATGGAGCATCCCGGCGTAGCCGGCCTTCTCCTTCATCTGAAAGTATACATTAGTGACATTGGAAATTATGGAGGCCGGTGGGCCTCGCGGAGTAGCGCTGAGCTAGACTGACTGGGACGTGGTCAGCAAGCAAGCATGGTTCGCGAAGCGAAGCACGTGCTGGGCGGAGCCCAGCTTTGTCTCCTCCAACGCTCAAAAATTGAATAAAAAACTCTCTTGAAAATGTAACATGGGTCAAAACCCTGAAAAGGCGTAGAAGCCGGTCGCATTATGCCTTGAGAAAGGCATGATATTAGTAGAATAAAATGAGAAAAAGATAAATTTTCAGACCGCCGGGTGAGGCCCGGTTGTCCATGATCCATGCTGGGACGTGGTCGATGCATATATTCATCCTTATCATTACTTCGCACGAAAAGTTGACTAAATTTGCTAAATGTGGCGCCATCTCACGGTTTTCCAACAATCAAAAATTGTGACTTTTCGTCACAATTTACTCGCATAAATTCATCCTAGTCACTTTTGGTCACTTTTAAACGTCAAATTAAACGTACGAAGTTTCCACATTTGTGGAAATCAGGTCTTAGTAAGTTATCTATTATAAACCAAATAAAGTGCGATTTATTTTCGTCCTAATTTGGGTAGGTCATTCCGCCAGATGGCGTTACGTTTACTACTAGCAAGTCAACTTTGCGTCATCGAGTAATATATAGGGGTACATTAGCATGAAATATTTTCGGGTCGGTGCTTTTTGCGGACCGCCCGGATGCAACTTGTGTCCTCCCACTCTTGCACTCTTTGGTGGGGGGCACTACTAAAAAGTCATGCTAAAAAGTCACCAGTCATCTGGTGACTTTATTTCCCGCTCCCCCCCTATTTTTTAACTTTACTCCCGCAGGGTAAAAAAGTGCCCCTTTACGCCCGCAAACCGGGGTATAAAGTGAGTACTTTACCCCCGGAATGGCAAAAAATGTATTGCAGGGTGGCCACTTGCCATAAATTCATAAAAAATCATAAATTTTGAAAATTGCCATAAAAATCATAAATTTTACGACTTTGCCATAAAATATCATAAATTTTAGTTAAAATTTAAAATACTTAAATTATTTTTAGTAACCGAACCCATGCTCATCCCATGATCAAATTTGGTAAAAATTATATCTTATACCTTGGCCATAATAGTGGGGCACCTTAATAAAAGTGTAATATTTTAATAAAACAAGAAAATATAAAGAAACAAACGATTAAAGTTTATTAAAATATTTATTATAAATTATATTTTAATGTTTTGTGGGTCCTCCAATTGCTTAAATCACAGCTGCAACCCTTTTTGGCATACCGTAGACTAATGATTTGCAGATACAAGGCAACAATTTACACCATTCCATCTGCAAATTTTCCCTCAATTCCGATTTTAATTTACAGTTGTGTTGTCCTACATTCTTCTTTAAAATAAACCATAAATAATCAATTGAATTTAAGTCACGTGACTGTGCAGGCCCATTCACCCCCTTTGAAGCAAACCACCCTGCTCGCTGGCGAGGTATGGCAAGGAGCATTGTCCTGCTGAAATATTATACCCTGGGGCCTTTGTTACGAAATATTTTAGCGTAAGATTCCATCAGATTGGTCTCTAACATTGCAGTGTAGGTAGAATTGTTCATACAACCCTCGCACACGAAGATGTTCCCTACCCCTGCTGCTGCCATGCAAGCTCAAATCATGACCCCCCTCCACGGTGTTACACCGTAGGTACGATGCAATCTGGACGATATTCTTCCCTTATTCTACGACGTACGTACACAGCCCCAGGGGTGACAAAAACCTATGCAAACAACAAAAAATAATAATACAAATGACAATTACAATTTTTGTAAAATCAGTTTAAAATTAAATTTTTATCGTCGAATTTATAAAATAGGGGTTGTTTTAACTTACTTACCTAAACGTTTGATTCATCTGACCAAACTACTTTCTCCCAATCCGCAACGGTTCAATTTAGGTGTTCACGAGCCCACTCTAGTCTCTTTTTTTTGTTTCTTTCCGAAAGCCACGGCTTACGCCGGGCTTTACAACCCTTCAGGCCTGTTCTGTAAGCCGTCTTCTAACTGTTCGTGCTAAATTCGAAGGCCCACCGTCTTCACGCATTTGGTTAGCTAGCGCTTTCGACGTAATTTTGCGATTTCGAATACGCACGCGCCGCAACACCCGGTCTTCAGATGGGGTTGTTATCGTTTTCTACCACTTCTCGTTCTTGATTTGAACGAATTTAGTTCTTCGTACCTTTTAATTGCATTTTGAACCGAATGCCGTGAACATTTCATTTTTTTTTTACTAATGTGAGTTTGATTTAACCCTTGCGAATATATGAGAATTATTTGTGCCCTTTTACTTTCGTTTAAATCGCTATTTTTTGGCGTATTAAATTATTTACATACCTTAGAAATAATTTTAAATATTTTAAATACAAATGTACACCAAAAAAATTGAAACTAACTGAACGGTCGCTTTCTTTAAATTAAACAATTTTGTACATTTTAAGATATTTTAATTTTTATGGCCCTCATAAAAATAATAAGGGACAAAATTTTCTTTGAATTATATCACAATACCATTCTAGACTACCTGCTAAAAATAGATCGGTCTAATATTACACTGAAAAGGAATTTACCGCTATTTTAAAGGGTGCCCCACTAATATGTCCAAGGCTGTATATAAAAATTTATGTGATTGTTATTGACAAATTTTTGGCATTTCTTTCTTCATTTTTTACCCAGAAATTTGTGGGGTTCTGAAAATATTTTCTTCATTGTTTACCCACAAATTTGTGGGTAAACCGGTGAAAGGGTTAAGTATTCATAATTATTATTTTATTTAGGGCCGCGATTATAAAGGACAAATATTTGTCCTAAAAGTTGTAAGATTCCTCAAAAATTGCTTTACTACAACACGGTTTTGCTATAAATATAAATTTTTAAACAACAAAACACGTGTTTGCAGGGCCGGGCCGGCCTGAAAATATTGAATATTTTTTAAAATAATGTTTTTATTTTTTTTAAGTTTAAGAATTTTTAATAGGTATTAATAGGGAAAATTATATTTTTATTATTTATGAAATGATCTATTTGTTATGTCCCAATTTATACCCAGGCAATTTTTAATTGATTCAGTTGGAAAATTGAGGATTGCTCCCCCCTGAAAAAAGTTGGTTGAGCACTATTGACTACAATAGTCAGGGTAATTCACGAAACTGGTTTCTTTTTAGCTTGAAATATGCACACATTTTTTTGTAAATTGTCTGGATGGGGCGAGGTATAAAGGGAGTTCCCCCCTCGGGTTGCGGCCATAAATTTTTGTATCGAGTGCCATAAATTTTTGCTTTGAGTGCCATAAATTCATAAATAAATGTTACTTATTGCTAGTGGCCGCCCTGGTATTATTAATTTATTTCCCTTCTTTTACCAGATTTTTTAAATTACTCATGGTAATCATTTTATTTGCAGAAAAATGAAGAAATAAGTCAATTACAGCAAGAATTAATAGTTTTGAAAGAAAAATTACTCACAACTTTGGATACTTCTCATGATACTTCTTCGTATGCTGAAAGTGAAACAATGTCTACTTCAACGATATCTAAATCTGAAGATGTAAATAGGCTTAAAGATTTGGAAGGATCGTGGGAAGAAAAGTATGGAAAGTTACGGAACTTGGCTTTAAAATTGAAGGGCAAAATTCGTGAACTGAGTGCAGAAGTGACTAAAGAACAAGCAGAAAAAGGTGAAGTTCAACAAAAATTGGTTACCAGCTTAAAATCTGTTCAAAACCTTCAAGTCCAATGTGATAAACTTCAAGATGAGTTAGAACTAGCAAGGAGTGAAATTCAAAATTATAGCAAGCAATTGAACTCGACTGCTTTAGATATCAGTAACAACAAGAAACAACTTGCAAATAATGAGGAGTTGATTGTCAAGTTGAAAAATGATATTGATGTATTCAATAAGGAAAAATTGAACACCGAAAATTGGAAGAAACAGGTACGAAATTAATTTCTATTTAACTTAATGTGCTCTTATTTGATTGATTATTTTATTGCATTTTGGAAAATATATTTCTTATTTTTAGTTTTAAATATTAAAAGCATAGTTCAATGCTGTATTGAGTAATTTATGTTTTATTTATTTCTAAAGTGTTACAAAAATTTTAATAATCGCAAGTTTCCAATAATTTTCTATCTTGATATATATACAACTATAAAAAAACCTTTGATTTTCCCTTAGGGGCCGTCCATTAATTACGTAAGGATGATTTTTGTAATTTTGGACCCCCTCCCCCCGCCACGTAAGGGTACGTAAGATTGTGGCACCCCCCCCCCACATCTTACGTAAGGATTATTAAAAGAAAATTAATTTTGACCCCCCTCTCCACCCCTTATATTTGTAAAATATGAATAATAATATATTATACTAGCTGGCACAGTCTGCCTACCAGCCGCCTTTAGCCGTCTAGACCGTGTGGGATGTGGTTGTTCGGCCTTCGGCCTCACTCAAGAGTATCGCAGGCATACGTGTAGATCGTGGTTTTTCGGCCTTCGGCCTCACTTCAAGGTACTAAAGTAGCCTATGTTTTTCGTAGCATTGTAAATAACTTCTACACCAAATTTGGTTAAGATTGGCCAAATAGAAACGTAAAGCACGTGCACGCGTATTTGCATTGTCGATCGGTTGACAGTTTGACAGCATTCATTATTGTTTTTTAAGGCCCGCTTTTACAATAGTCGGTTAAGTCTCAGTTACTTTACACTGGTGATAAATCTAACATGATGTCCAATGAGAAGACGTCAAACCTCAAATTAAACACCAGTGTAAAGTAACTGAGCCTTAACCGACTATTGTAAAAGCGGACCTAAGTTGATTTTGAGTAGCCTGCCTTCCTTTAAGGAATCTCTATAATCCATTCATGCGCGTCCCTATGGGACGCGCATGAATGGATTATCGAGATTCCTTAAAGGAAGGCAGGCTACTCAAAATCAACTTTCCTCTCTTTTGCGAATTTTTGCACTATTTCAATACAAAAACATGCGCAAGGACCTACATAATAACTGTGCCAAATTTGGTTCCGATCGGTCAAACGGTTTAGGAGTCTATAGGGAGCATACATACACACATACATCCATTTTTATATATTTAGATAGATAATAATAAATACAAAAATTTAAATTAAATTTTTATTTACATAGATGAAAAACCGTTCGTAAAGATCACCAAAGTTTGATGCCATTTTCTATAATTCACACTATTATGCCACTATGTTTAATGATTTTTAAGTACTATATATTTCAATATATGATATTTCCATTATAGGGGAAAAATATTAATTGTACGCACCCTGGTGGCTGTAATATCAACTAAATATTTGACGTCTTAATTAATTAAAATTATTTTAAAAATTAATTAAAACACGTTAAATTTATTTTTTTTTATTAAATTATTTATTTATTACTTAGTTATAATGTGTTATTATCGTTCAAAACCAAATCAAAGTATTTCTTAGCGAGGTTATATCATTAGCGTGCATCAGCGTGACGTCATGTTGATGTTGCTTACAGCGCACCATCCGTTAACATTTCTCCCCTATACCTGGATATAATTACCAACATAAAAAGAAAAAATTATATTAGATTGTTAAATTTAATTTAAAAAAATATTTTAAGAAACTTACGTAAGGAATACGTCGGACCCCTCCCCCCCCCTACGTAAGGGTCCGTAAGATATCCAATACCCCCCCCAAAAAACCCTTACGTAATTAATGGATGACCCCTTAGGAACCACTGTCCCAACTGAAAACTAGAAAAATATTTGATTTCGGGATTTTCAAACCTAAAATTTTCGTTTTTTTACCAGATATTCTAATGAGGAAATCAATTTATTTTTTCGTATTTGCATAAATAAATGTTTAAGGATAGGTAGAAACTGGCGATTATTTAAATTTTTGTTGAGGAATGGTTGTTAATAATAACCCTGCCAGTGCATATTATGATACCCCCCCCCCTCCGTTATTTTCATATTTCCGATCATCAAGCATAAAACGAAAGTTTTTAACAAATGATTCTTGAGGCTTAAGGATTTAATGTATTGGGGTAAAGGCACTTTTTGTACCTTATTATTTTTTATATTACCCTCACTTTTGATAAAGTCTTAAATGACCTTTTGAATTGTATATTAAATTTAATTCTTTTGTTATTTTTCACGATTCCACGTTTTAGCAGACGCTAACTTAATAATTCATCTTCACTCTAATAAAAAATTGAAAGCAGTTTAAATAAAATACTCGTAAAATACCAGATTTTATGAAGAAAACTGAGGAGACCCATATTACTACCCCTTCCTCTATTAAGCTGCATTCACATAGGGTATTGTATGTGGATGGTAGAATCGGTAAGAGTTAAAACGCATTAACTCAGGTAGGAGCGTTCCTACTTTCTTAGCGTTCCTTACCTGAACGCTCCTACCTGAGTTAATGCGTTTTAACTCTTACTGTTTCTACCATCCACATACAATACCCTATCTGTAGGCCGCTTAATTCTGAAAATAAATGACATAAAACATAAGTTACTCGTCAGTATAGGACTGGATAGCACTCTTAATGTTATTTATATGATTTTGGTGGAGGGGTAATTTAAAATTAACAACTTGAAATGGAAAAAATTTTATAAAAATCTTGTATATTGTATAAAAAAATGGTATGGTAGATGTGAGTAACGGGAAAATGTATACATTGACCAGTGTGCAATAACCTAAAATAATCAATTATCTCTTGTTTTTAATTTAATATTGTCTGATTGTTATTGACATGTACACTGTGGGCAAATTGCGTAGTATTAAAGGCATAAACTTAAGAAAAAGTAATAAACACTTCCTGAGTCAATTGTTTTGAATTTAGTTATGTTGGCCAACGAAAGACTCATCATTTTTTGTCATCAAGTTATACATAATTATTGATTTATTTTGTAAAATTTAGAAATGTTTCACATTCAAGAGTGGGCTGGTTGTGTGGAGGATGGAAAAAATTCTGCAGAGGCCGATTGTCTTAACGCCTCTTTGTGGATTTTGCACTTTTAATTTAGTTTCCCAGGAAACTTTAGTTAGACTTTTTCAATAAACTCAAGTCGAGATATAATAGTAAATTTGTTTCCGATTTATGTAAAATTGATTTTCATAGAATTAAAGTAACATAAATGGGTAAAATTTAAAATGCAATTTTTTTCTATATTAAATTGTTCAATAAAAATTAATTTAGTGGGAAGATGTAATCTTCTATTTTATATTTCTGCTTCAGTTACTTAGAAAGTTATTTAAAATATAACTTGGAATCAAGAAAAGAGTTACAATTGTGGTCTCTTTCTATTATAAAAATAGTAATAATTGGCATTCATTCCTGTCGAAATATTATCACTTCTGTCCGAAGTCATCACAATCCATTTTTTGAGTTAAGGGTGCGAATGAATGTATAAATATACACTATACAGACCCTTCGAATTTCGCTATTCTAAGAAAAACTATATCATGTATGACATTTAGCAAATCAGGATCCTGTAGAAAAAACTATGATCTGTGTTTCTAGAGACGAATTATTAAAATTGTGCCTAAAATATAGTCATAAAAATAAAAACTGTAACCTAAAAAAAAAATTTCCAAACCAAAATGTCTTTCTCTAGAAACACGAATATACTCGTGAAGTTTACAGATTATCAAATTAAATTGATAAAAGTTTATTTAGAACAGTTATAATCAATCTACAGTTTGGTTTATCATTATTACCATTTTAGGCAGTTTTTGCGAAAAATAATTCACGGTGTGTCATGGTGATGGCGTTGTACTCAGTCGGACTGGTCGGATCGGAATTTACCTGCATATATTATGCTATGTACATAATATAGAGGTAGTAGTTATGTACATAACTACCTCTATTATGTTCAATTATTATGAACATAATGTTTGTCTTTGTCACTAATGTACATTTTGGTGCGACATCTGTTGGAAATGAATACCACAAATGGATTATTCCAAAAGGTGTGAAACTGAATTAAATTAAAAATATTTTCGACAGTAGCGACGTTGGCGGCCATTTCCCCGATGTTTGTCAATTCCCCACCTTAAATGACTGGCTCAATACTAAGGTTCCTATAACTTTTCTCCATATCTCTCTATTCCTGCACTTTACTCTCCAGTTTCCAGCTCTCATCTTACTAAGATCTCCAACTACTGTATCTCATTCTCGGCCTTCCCTTTCCACTCTTATCACCATTCTTCTCGTATCGTTTTGCTCTTTTTGCATTTTCTTTTTATTACATTGCTATAATGAATCTATTTTCCGTTTAGACGGTAGCCTGAAATCGCACTGCCAGTAAAATACAGGTAAACGTCGTTTTACGCCGGGGTTCCGTTCCGAGAGACACCGGCGTAAAATGAACACAAATATAATGGACGATAAATTCTCACAATTTTTTGATAAAAGCATCCAATTTCATTTATTTATTTAAAAAAAATTTTTTTTTCTTAAAAACAAAACGAAAACTAACTCGGAAACAATTTCACACACAATAGGCTGCTCGCGTACACGGTAGTAGAATAAAACAACGTGTGAAAGTGTGTCTGCTATTGGAATCGCGGCGTCTGGTGTCGGCCGAACCGGGGAATCCCACGCCGGTGTAACCGGGAATATTTACCCCCGTGAAATTTTACCCCCCGGTAAAATTTCCCTAGTGAATATTTACCGGGGGTAAAGATTCACTAGTGATATTTTACCCCTCAGTAAAAAATAAAAGGGGGTAAAATATCGCTAGTGAATATTTACCGGGGGGTAAAAATTAAATAAAATTTAATTAATTTTCCCTAGTGAATATTTACCGGGGGTTAAAATTTAATAAAAGTTCACTAATTTTACCCCCTTCATGAAGGAATTTTATTGTTAAATAAATGTTTTATTGCTCTTTATGTCTGAATATCGATAAAATTGCACTATGTCAAACGTTTATGCAATTTCAAGCAAGTTATTTGGTAAAAAAAATATTTTGCAGTTTAAGTACACCCGAGTCGCCTTCCGCAGTATTGCTTTCGCTTGATTGCTGCTCAAATTCTCCTAATTTGTAATTATTTAATACCATCATCTAGGTCTGTCCAGCTTCCAGCTCTACAACTTTTATTACCAACCTATCTACTAATACTATATATCAGCGTTTCCCAAACTTTTTTGACCGCGACCCGGTACGAGGTTTTAAAATGTTTCGCGACCCACCTTATGAAAAAAAAACATTTATTTACAAAACAAATTTTATTTTTTAATAAAAATCAAGTTATTTGTTTGTTTATTTCATACACAAAAATTGCAAAATAATTATATAACAAAAACATAAGTAATTAAAAAAACATTATCTTCATTTAAAACTTTAGTAAATGAAGTAAACTTTGTTTTTGTTAAATTTTTAATTTTTTTTGTGTTTACAATTTTTGCCGCGACCCAGCAGAATTTTTCTGCGACCCGGTGCCGGGTCGCGACCCACACTTTGGGAAACGCTGCTATATATAATAAAAACAGGTATCCAGTAAGAACAAAAAATGTATCATAAACATCAGAAGAAAATGTCTAGTCCACGAGAAAGTAATGAATTGGGTAAAATTTATTGTAGCGTAGACCAAGATAATACTACTACTATCGAAGAAGATGCATCTTCTCTCGAAGTAATCGATTCCACTCCAACAAAATTAAAATTCCGCTTTTGTCCTGTAAATCAAAAATGGCAAAAACGACTTTCTGAGAAGTTTGGACTTGAGTTCCACATTAATTCCAATTTTATATCAACGAGGAATTCGTTGCTTCATCCACCACACACTGCCGTAGACGTCAAGGCAGACGGCAACTGTTTTTTTAGGTGCATATCTTTATGCATTACCGGAAGTGAAAATGAGCATGAACAAGTGAGGAAGATTGTAACAGATTACATGAAAATCAAAACAAGAGGTTGATCGGTTTTCTGGCGCAAAAAACTATATGGAAAACACGCAAATGGATACAAATGCAGTGTGGGACGGAAGTAGAAATATTTTTCACTGCAGCACTCATAGGCGCCGATATAATAATAATAATAATAATAATCTTTATTTCAGATCAAAATTTACATCACTATTGCAACATAAAAAAATGAAAAGAAACTGTGTCAATATATATTCCTACACTCAAATTTCAAAGAATCCTTCTGCATGGCTAAGATTTCCTAGCTCAATGCAGCTTTCCTATGAAGCAAATTACAAAAGCTCGGCAATATATTTGAAACACAAAAATTCTAACCATTATGAAACTGTAGTTTCAGTAAAAAAAACCTAGACAAAAAATTATTAAATTCTAGTAATTTTTGAATAAATTTTCCCTTATAAAATAATTTCGCCATCTTCGCACTTTGAGACCTCTTCATGTATAACTATTTAACTATCAAATTTCGTCAAAAACCCGCGGAGGATATTTTAATATCTTACATAGTGAAATATCGAATTTGATACAAAATAGCAGTAAAAATTTTTATATAACAGCTATTTAATTTCAAAGGGGTAAAAATTCACTGACGATATTTTGAATAATTTTACCCCCCGGTAAAAATTCCCTAGGGAAATTTTACCCCCTTAATATTTATCACGGGGGGTAAATATTCACTAGGGAATTTTTACCGGGGGGTAAAATTATACTAGCGAAATTTTACCGGGGGTAAAATATCCCTAGGGAAATTTTACCCCCGGGGGGTAAAATATAAGGGGGTAAATATTCCCGGGTACACCGGCACCAACCGGCGTAATTGTGAATCGGCGTAAATCGAACCGGCGCAAAACGACGTTTACCTACTGTCGTAAGTCAAAAATAGCAATTTTTCAAGACATGAATTTAAATTGTAAATTTTCATAGAATAGTTATGAATGAAAACAACGCTTATTTTTGATATAATCAAAAATATGTAGTGAGATCGGGGTAGAACGAGATATCGTCACCCTAATTATCAAACCTCGTAACTCCAAATTCATAACTTTTACGGAAAACACAAAAAGCTTACTTGATGCGCAATATGGAATGGAGTTGAGAGGTTTTCTATTCTTTCGCTTATACAAAAACAAAATTATCTCCAGTTACAAGGTTTTCTCCATCTATAGAGTATTTTTTTCTCTATTAAAGCGGTATTACATTACACAATTTCTTGTTCAAGAAACGACACAATTTTGCGCAGAGACGAGTTCAAAGCGTTTGCGCATAGCGTTGTGCGGCAGTGCGCAAAATTGTGTCGTTTCTTGAACAAGAAATTGTGTAATGTAATACCGCTTTTAGATGGCATCAAAATCTCATTTTTGACCAAAAATGGAGTTACGAGGTTTGATAATTAGGGTGACGATATGTGCTGTATTTCCACATAGAATTACTGCAAGCATTAGAATTGTTGCAGTAACACTGAATACATTTTAAATGTTTTAAGATAATATGGAGTGCACGTCCTTGGTGTTAATTTTTTTAGTTTTTTTTGTTGAAGTATTGCTCTAATATTGTACAAATTTCAAAGCTAGGTAAGGTGTTTTTTATTATTTGTGAAAATCTGAAGTATGTGCACCAAATCAACACAATATGGCCGAAAATACAAACATGTTCGGGGAAAAACAGGAAACATCTCGTTAAATTGACGAACAAGAAGTGCAAATATGTACGAAAAATTCGAAAACGAAAAAATATTAGGAATTGGGAAGTTCCATAAAGTTTAATGTTTTTTGGTTGATCTTGTTTAATCATCAGCACCACTATCTTGTACCCTTTGAATACTCTCATTAGTGGCGATGGTACGCGATCTGGGTCGAGTCAACTATTGTTGACCACTCCAAATAAATTGAAAATTTCCTATTGCAAAGAGGAAGGTTTATATAGTATACTGATATAATTTTCACAAGCGATGATATTATCAAAATTTTGAGTAAATCGAATTTGAACTTTGCAAATTTACATGTAAAATTTAACGAGATTCCGCGCGTCGCTCATTCTGTTGACAGTCCGTGCGCTATGAATGACTTTAACACTTAGTTAGAGTATTTCGCTCCGGCAGATGCAGCTCGACTGTCGTACATGTAACAACGATTATTTTTTGTTTTTACGCGATTTTTTGGGGGTGAAACGTAATAGTTTACTGCCCCATACCGCAACTATACTTTTTAATGCTATTTCGAGGTTCTCTCACATCCCGGTTTCATTTATCCCGGTTTTCTTGATGGGTGGCGCCTTCTCGCATGTTTAGCTTAGTAACCAGAGTCAAAACCGCCCTGGAGGGGTGCAGAGCGTAGCGGAGCGGAGCGGCGCCCCGAAAGCGTAGGTTTTGACGATGGATAAACCTCCCTATCGAATGCACACCCCAAAATTTTCTCGAAATTTTATGTATACGAAGCTTGTCCAGAAAGTAAGTACCGTTTTTAAATTACGCCGCCGCAGCACTGCGGTCGCCGTTTAGCGCATGCGCGCCAGGTAGCTACATCTGTTGGGAAGCTACAGACGCCATTACGGAACCATCCGATCGAGTCTACATCTGTTTGCGTGATTTTTAAAAAGGCCGCACCTATTAAGAATCCCGCCGACTGCGAAGTGCGTGCGTTTTCTCAGTACTAAAGGCTTCAAAGCAGCTGACATTCATCGCCAAATCAGTGATGTTTATGGTGAAAACATTATGAGTGCTGGAATGGTGCGGAAATGGGTTAGGGCCTTTAAAGATGGCCGCACAAACATTCATGATGAGGAACGGTCTCATCATCGTTCCTAATCATGAATGTTTGTGCGGCCATCTTTAAAGGCCCTAACCCATTTCCGCACCATTCCAGCACTCATAATGTTTTCACCATAAACATCACTGATTTGGCGATGAATGTCAGCTGCTTTGAAGCCTTTAGTACTGAGAAAACGCACGCACCTCGCAGTCGGCGGGATTCTTAATAGGTGCGGCCTTTTTAAAAATCACGCAAACAGATGTAGACTCGATCGGATGGTTCCGTAATGGCGTCTGTAGCTTCCCAACAGATGTAGCTACCTGGCGCGCATGCGCTAAACGGCGACCGCAGTGCTGCGGCGGCGTAATTTAAAAACGGTACTTACTTTCTGGACAAGCCTCGTACTTTCGCACATGAAATTTTTATAGTATACTCTATAAACCTTCCTCTTTGCTATAGGAAAATTTTAAATTTTTTGGGGTGGTCAACAATAGTTAACTCCCCCCCCCGCGATCTTAATCTCCTGATCGGCGACCTTGATGGATAATTTTCAATCTACACTAATGAAAATGTTCAAAGGGTACAAAGGAGTAGTGCTAATGATCAAGAAATTACAACCAGACGACGCATAGTGAAACGAAATGCCAAAAAATGGAAATTAAAATTTTTTGCAATTTTCAAAATATTACAGTAATGTTTATTTCTCTATTGTTAAATTCTCCATAATTCTGGTACTAATGCGGTTTTATCTATTTCATGGTACCGCATATTATACAATACATACACTTTATACATTTTTACGGAATAGATTTTAGCAATGAACAATACGTACATTTTCGTTAAAATTTTAAATTATTTTTATCACGATTATGTTTACTATACATCCTCTCTATTATAATTGTAGCCCATGTCCCGGGTGATTTTTGGTTCCAATAATTGCCGGAGTGATGAAACTTTCAGAGATGGTGTTTTCCGATGTGAAAACAGGTAATTCATGTTTTGCATACAAAATTTTGATCGGGAACGGTCGCCATATTGAAAAACCGTTGAAAAAATCGCTTATTTTGGAGTTATCCGGAAATAGCTCTAAAACTTTTCATTTTTCGAACTTGGACGTTAAGTACGAAAATGTTGGTGCTGAAATTCTGCACAATTTCGTTTTTTATTCATCTTTCTACGACTAATAGAACCGAAGATAGAATTTTTTGAAAAATGGTCAATTTTTTCACTTTTCGAACAACTGCGATCTCTTTGCTCTTTACGCGCAAATTACTGTATGATCGCGGCTCGTAGGCAAAAAATGCTTTGAATAACATCGATGGACAATTAATGTATCTACAAAATGCTTTTTTATACAACCTCGTACGACCAAAACTTGCTGAGATACGGCCGATTGGAACAAATTTTGACGCAAAATTTTATGAAAAATTTTCATTTCCTCTGGTAAAAAGTGGACAACGGCTACTTCTACGGCACAAATCATTCTTAGATAATCGAAAGGTATTTAAATTTGCTACATTTTGCGCCCTGTCACGTTTCTTTGCTTAGCCGTATATTTCCGAAATGTACCTACATTAGCTAAATACGATGGTTTATCCGTATGTATATATTCAATTATTTACATTCGGGTGATTATTTAAATGGCAAATTGAATATTTGCATAATACTAAATGTACAAAAGTAAAAAAAATTGTAGTACCGTCTACGTCTGAATATTGTCGATTTATAGCCTTTACAAATTCGTTAATTTCTTTAATACATTTAACAAAAACGGAGTCATCTGTAAAATAAAGGGTAATAATGTCGTTGGAAAAATTATGTTCTATACTTTTTTACTACTTTAAACAACTGTCTAAACGACCCCGAAGTTTAAAACGAGCCAGATGTAATCGGATTTTACATATTGTCATTGAATAAATGCCACTTTTTGGCCAAATTGTTAAAAAACCGGATATTTTTTCGTTTTTTTTCGATATAGCTCTGTTTCTATGAGGTTTACGTCAAAAATGCTCTGAAGCAAAGTTGAAGCTTAGAAAATTTCCGATAAAATGGTCCCTGTGTCATTTAATTTCCGTACTTAACTGATGAGCTACAGCCGTGCAACAGAAGTATATTTTCCGATGATTTTTACTGCACAATTTTAACACGTACGAAAGTGTTAAAAAAAGAACATAACAATTTTTTTTTTTGGAAATGTAAAGTATGGAACTCAATCTATATAATATTGAGATACATTTGCCACAATTTCAGATTTTTCGAGGTGATATTACTCGAGAAATGGTAGAATGTTCCCTCTGCGGCGTGGCACCGCTGGGCACCGCGTACTGTGAGGGTCGCCCAGGTAGCTTCAATTCCAATATTTGGCGGCAACTGTGTAATTTTCGGGCCCCTTTTTATGATCTGGCAACATTGCATGTCATTATACGATACATCCTCTACCTGAGTAACACGCGTTCCAGTCTAACGTACTTTTCACGGCAGTCAGTGTCAGTAGGCGAAATGGCTGAAGAAGTAGCGGAAAAATGTTTTATTTGCGAAAATCTTCTGACAGAAAACGTCGTGAGTGTCAAACAGAGAGGAATCGAAACATTTCGCGAATCAAGTCGAAAATTGTCATTTTTAAAAGAAAAAAATTCGGTATCTGTTCACGACGGATGCCGTAAAGTGTACAACAACAAATAATCATATCTCGGCAAGTTTTGGTCGTACGAGGTTGTATAAAAAAGCATTTTGTAGATACATTAATTGTCCATCGATGTTATTAAAAGCATTTTTTGCCTACGAGCCGCGATCATACAGTAATTTGCGCGTAAAGAGCAAAGAGATCGAAGTTGTTCGAAAAGTGAAAAAATTGACCATTTTTCAAAAAATTCTATCTTCGGTTCTATTAGTCGTAGAAAGATGAATAAAAAACGAAATTGTGCAGAATTTCAGCACCAACATTTTCGTACTTAACGTCCAAGTTCGAAAAATGAAAAGTTTTAGAGCTATTTCCGGATAACTCCAAAATAAACGATTTTTTCAACGTTTTTTCAATATGGCGACCGTTCCCGATCAAAATTTTGTATGCAAAACATGAATTACCTGTTTTCACATCGGAAAACACCATCTCTGGAAGTTTCATCACTCCGGCAATTATTGGAACCAACAGTGGCAAAAAATCACCCGGGACATGGGCTATTGGTAGAGGAAGTAAAAGTGATAACCCAAATCTATTTTTGCACCCTAGATTCAAAAAATAGATTCAGAACAAGTTTATTACTTTTTCTAAATCTGTAAAAACGACAAAATTCACCCCCCTAGCATATTGTACACAGTATCGTCCTCTTAATATTTACTAAATTTCACATGCAGGTTAGTGGAAAAATTCAAAATTTACGGAAAGAAGTAGAAGCCAATAATGTATTAAAAAAGGATTTCGAAAGTCAAATTTCCAAACTGAATTCCCAGTTGGAAGCAAAAGAAAAATCATTGAAAGATGAGACTGAGCGACACAATGCGACGCGAAATTCGTTGCAAGAAATAAACAATGAATGCAAGAAACAATCGGTGCTTAATCTAGAAATGCAAGATTACGAACGTAGTCTGAAAGATTTGACTCAAAAATTGGAAAAGAAACAAGAATTAATCACCAAACTTAAAAATCAGTTGGATTCGCAAAGAAGTTCTGTCAACAACGTGAAAGAGCAAAATCGTTTGTTGGAAGATCGCATTCAACACGAAGAAGTGGACTTAACTACGGCGAGAAACGAAATTCAGGGGCACAAGAAAAACTTGAGTGATTTAGAAGCGACCATTGCACAAAAAGACGATAAGATTCAAATTTTAATGCGGTCTTTGGAAGGAACTCGAGCCGAAAACGAAGATTTGTCTGTTCAGTTATCAAAGTTGATATCGGAAAATCAAAAAAATAACAGCGTTCTCAAAAGTGAAAAGGATTACCTGGAAGGTCAAAATATAAGTTTGGAGCAGAAAATTCGTGAGCTTATGGATTCGTTGAAGTTGAAAGAAGACGAATTGCTGCAAATTAACGGTGACTTTCATGGATACAAAGTTCGGGCCCAAAGTGTTTTTCGGCAAAACCAAACCAGGGATATTGGAATGGAGGAAAAATTATCCGAAGAGATTGCTAGTTTTAAAGCGCAAATTGGAATTTTAAAGAACGAAGTCGAAGAACTAAAGTAATTTTTTGTTTTTACTTGCGAATTTCATTTCACTATTTTTTTATATTTAGGGCCTTGTTGAAGGAATCTGATGGTGAAAACTCAAAATTAAAAGTTGAGAAAAATCAAATTGAACTGAAAACGCAAGGGTTGGAACAAAAGCATGAAGAATTGCGAAGCGAGTTTGAAAATTTATCTGCCAAACATCAAAAATGCGTCTTGGAACATGCGGAAACTGTTAGGAGTTTAAAGGTAAAATTGTTTGTCGTTTATTGATCCTTCAATAAACATAATTTTTTTGTAGATACATTCTGAAACGTTGGCCCAGTGCTACCGGCAACAAATATCAGAGCAAGAGGTGCGACACAACAGAGAAATAATAGAATTACAAAGTAAATTTGAAAAAGTCACCCCCACACCAGAAGTGCCTCATTTTTCACCATCAACGGTACCACGTGAGCAAGGTGAAGGATCCGAAAATGTTGATATTCTCTCGGTTACGACCAGACCAATTCCTCTGGACAGATTATTAAGTGACGATTCTGACCACGACATTGACTTTATGAGGAAACAAGTTTCCGAAAACGAAACCAAAGTTGTCCACTTAACCGCTTTGTTATCAGACACTGAACAAGATTTGGCCAAACATGTGCAAATGAATAGGTTGTTAAAAGAAGAAATAAGGAGACAACAGAGATCTGAAGAAAGAGAAAAGCATGCGGAAAATTTGGAATACCTAAAAAATGTTATTTTTAAGGTATGTTCGTATTTGTACATTATTGGTGTTTTTAAACCAGGTTTACATTTTAGTTTGCAACATTAACCAGTGGAGATGAACGTTCTCGTCTAGTGCCTGTCCTTAACACAATTTTAAAATTTAGTCCAGAAGAAACCAACAAATTAAATTTGGTTGCCAAAGGTGAATATGGTAATCGAGGGTGGTCGAATTATTTGCCAGCGTGGCCGTCTTCGGGCAAACCACAATAATTATGTACATAATAACTACTTACACCAATTCATGTTAATTTTATTTTATTGTAATTATAAGTAAATTATATTTAAAATTTGTTATCAAATTTGTTTTATTTTTATTATCTATGTACTTACAAAAAATAATTAAAATTGTGATTTTTAAATAATATGGATTCTATAAAAATCTTCTTAGTTTTATTTTTGGTATTTTTCTTGTGAAAAATTAACAAAGGTTAACATTACATTTGAGGCAGAAAAAAATTTGCCTAATAAGAAGGGTGAATACGTCTCGGCCTTGACAAGATTGCTTATCACAACTACTAAAGACGAAAATGAATGAGAATCATCTTCGGATGCTCAAGCATTGACGGTAGTTAAAGAAATCCCTCCTGGGATAACTTGAAGTGTGGAACTTACTAACGAACAGTCTTAGTAGTAATTCGATTCATTTACATTTTGTACAAGTATTTATACAAATATAAATGTCATGTAAGCACATTCTTACCGAACAATGAAAAAAACGGAACAATGAAAAAGACTCTGCTCAATGCTGAGTTTTCATGTAAATTAACTGGCTAATTCTATGTAAACTTTATATAATTGTATGTGGTAAATTTATGCAAAATAAAACTACAGAGATTTGGCATCTAAATTAAATTAATTGTTATAAATTTTCCAGATAAATCTGTACCAAAGTTAAAATATTGCAAGAGTTTTCATGTAAATTTACATGCTAAATCTATGTAAACTTATATAATTTTACGAGGTAAATTTATGCAAAATTACAAAACTACAGATATTTGGCAATTAAATTAAATTAATTGTTATAAATTTACAAGATAAATCTGTAGCAATGTCAAAACATCGCAAGAATTTTCATGTAAATTTACATGCTAAATCTATGTAAACTTAAATAATTTTACGTGGTAAATTTATGCAAAATTACAAAACTACAAAGATTTGGCAATTAAATTAAATTAATTGTTATAAATTTACAAGGTAAATCTGTATCAAAGTCAAAACATCGCAAGCATTTTCATGTAAATTTACATGCTAAATCTATGTAAATTTACATAATTTTACGTGGTAAATTTATGCGAAATAACGTACGTACAGAGAGTATTTCGAAGACGCTTCTCGTATTTAATTCTATAAGTTTTAAGTTTCAAAAGCTATGAACATCTTTATTGCCCCTTGTGGATAATGGTATTCTGTTGGATGCCTGGTTTTTATTGGAGTTTCAGAAGATGTTGATTTTAAGGTTTAAGTTTTGGAAATCAAATGCATATTTAAATTGTTCAATATAAACAATTATTTTTATTGCTTTCATTTCACTAAATTCATTGATTACATCATCATAATAATTAATATAGATGCATATTTTGCGATTTTATATTCTATAGAAATTAAGGAAAGATTGGATAATTGTGATCTTAAATAACTCTTAATTAATTTTAATTTTATAGTTTCTCTCACATGAAGCAGTTGAGGTTGCAAGAGTGATAACGTTTATTTACTATATGAAAGTTTATTTATATAAACATTAAATATTTATATTTAATTTGAATATGACTCAATTAATTCAAGATTGTGAAGAGCTTGTAGAATATTAAGCGGATTAAATGACTACTTCCAATGGAACGAATACCTATTTGCTTATTTTCTGATCTATCTATCTATCAAATCTATCAAACAAAAATATGAATCTTTTCTTTATTTTTAAGCGCAAATTAGAGAAATTTTTAATTCAAACTTGCGCCAGGAAAAATTCTTTAAAACTTAAATAATCAACTTTTTCTAAATTAAAAACAATTATAAAAATTACTAGACAGACAGATATGTAGTAAGTACATTAATAAATAAATAAAAATAATATTACGATATAATGTATTTCTCTTATCTATTGCTACTATAATATCTGTTGTAGCCTTAGATAAGAGATAAGTACATATAATTATCATAAATTATTATTGTTTAATTATTAATGCATAATATTTATCTTGATTTATTTTATTTTGCGTAAGAATGCCTACAAATGTTATCGGCAAACCTCTGAGGTAATGTCCCATGGTTTGGAGCCGACGATAAACAAGTTGGTCATTTATACTGCTGTCCTTAGTTAAAATGTCCTAACTAACATATTTACATATAAACTAACATATTAACACAACATTAATGTTGTGATGTCACAATTTTGGAAGCTCCAGCTCCTCCCATTGTTATGAAGGTTTGAATCCCCCCCCCCATCCCGCTTCAGTGCATGATGTAATTTATTAAAGTTCCCTGCTGGAGGCGTATTATCGATAAGACATTTTAGGCACGTGCCTAGCGCCCGAAATTTTTTTGCAGATCCTATAATTATTATTAATCTTATATATAAAAATGCTTGTATGTGTGTGGGTATGTGTGTGTGTTCCGCATAGACGCCTAAATCCCGTAACTGTGGGCGTTGAAACTTTCGCGAGATCTGGCGACATTCAATAGGAAACTTTTCGTCGTCTTTGATTTTACTAATTCGCCACCATAAGACGGTCATCAGCAGTTAAACGCTTCAGGTCACAGTAGTTGTCATAGTTACGATGCGATTTTGACGCTAAAAGATTAATTCAATGACATTGACATATTATAGTCAGTAGCGGCTCGACAAATAGGGGGAATGACAGATGACATATACTCAGTGGCGTTCCAAATATTTTTAAAATTAAATGACTTAACCTTAAAAATGACAGATGACATATACTCAGTGGCGTTCCAAATATTTTTAAAATTAAATGACTTTGACATATTATAGTCAGTAGCGGCTCGACAAATAGGGGGCACAACTTTGACATAAGAATGTTAACCTTAAAAATGACAGATGACATATACTCAGTGGCGTTCCAAATATTTTTAAAATTAAAAATGACAGATGACATATACTCAGTGGCGTTCCAAATATTTTTAAAATTAAATTAAATTAAATATTATAGTCAGTAGCGGCTCGACAAATAGGGGGCACAACTTTGACATAAGAATGTTAACCTTAAAAATGACAGATGACATATACTCAGTGGCGTTCCAAATATTTTTAAAATTAAATGACATTGACATATTATAGTCAGTAGCGTTGCACAATATTTTTAAAATTATCAAAAATCAAGTTATAAGGTGACAAATGAATTAAATTATGACATTCAGTGTACATTTTAATTAATAATTGTGTTCATTGCAAATTAATAATTATAAAAGTGTGCAAAGCTGTCTTAGAAGGGGTAAGAATAGATAATAATTGAAGTAATTAATGTGTATGGGTATGTATGTGTCGAGAATAAATTCCTCATATTTGGCACGATACATATTTGGTATAATATCAATAGTAGGTAACATAAAACGTTTTAGCAAGACGCGCCCCCTTTTCACATTTGTATGGGGGCATCACTACATGCAAAAAAAACCACATATGTCTGCCGATTCTTGAATTTATTTGTACATCCATACGCAAAACATGATGCTACCATTTTAGGTAAATAGTTGAACCCCCCGATAGTGTCAAAGTGACGGAATTAACTACATAACCTAAAAATCATTTTGCATATACAGGGTAAAATATAAATAGTGCGCGTTTTAACCAAGTGATAAATTCCTCATATTTGGTATATCAAAAACAATTGTGACGGACCTAATCACATAACCCTAAAATCATTTTAAAAGTGGAAATTTTTTTTGACATTTACCCCCACTTAAAGAGTTTTTACTAAAGTCTAGAATAAATTCTTCATATTTGGTATATCAATAGGTAACATAAAACAATTTTATAAAAATAAATTTTTCCCCCTCCACCACAAAATTTTGGACTAAAGACACTCAGAAATTTAAAAAAATATATATCTGATTTCCACTAATCGTCTTAATGAATAATACGAAAAAAAATTTTAAAATTTATCCGAAAAACAAAAGTTTTTTTTGGAACTTCATCGATCATCACCAAAATTGATATCTGATTCCCCCTAATAATCTAAATGAATAATACGAAAAAAAAATTTAAAAATTATGCGCAAAACAAAATTTTTTTTTGGAACTTCATCGATCATCACCAAAATTGATATCTGATTACCCCTAATCATCTAAACGAATAATACGAAAAATTTTTTTAAAAATCATCCGCACAAAAAAAGTTTTTTTTGGAACTTCATCGATCATCACCAAAATTGATATCTGATTACCCCTAATCATCTAAACGAATAATACGAAAAATTTTTTTAAAAATCATCCTCACAAAAAAAGTTTTTTTTGGAACTTCATCGATCATCACCAAAATTGATTACTGATTCCCCCTAATCATCTAAATGAATAATACGAAAAAAAATTTTAAAATTTATCCGCAAAACAAAAGTTTTTTTTGGAACTTCAGCGATCATCACCAAAATTGATATCTGATTCCCCCTAATCATCTAAATGAATAATACGAAAAAAAATTTTAAAAATTATCCGAAAACAAAAGTTTTTTTTGGAACTTCATCGATCATCACCAAAATTGATATCTGATTCCCCCTAATCATCTAAACGAATAATACGAAAAAAAATTTTAAAATTTATCCGTAAAACAAAAGTTTTTTTTGGAATTTCATCGATCATCACCAAAATTGATATCTGATTCCCCCTAATCATCTAAATGAATAATACGAAAGTGGCCCAAACATTTTTACCTACTGCTATTAAGTTCCATTACGATTTCAATTTTCGAGATTTACCTAATTTTTCAGCGCATTCTATTTTCTTTTTCAGAAAGTGAAACTGACATTGATAAAACTACGTTACATTTTGTATAAAATTAATTTTGCTAAATATATCGTACATACAATGCCACCTAAAAAAGCATTTATAGGAAATAAAACACCAATAACAAAGGCTAAGAAGGTAAGTAAAAAAAGAGCTGCCGAAACTGAGGAAGTACGCGAAATCCGGCTTGAAGATAAACGCGCCAGAGCTTCGACGTCAAGAGCTGGCGAAACTGAGGAAGCACGCGAAATCCGGCTTGAAGATAAACGCGCCAGAGCTTCGACGTCAAGAGCTGGCGAAACTGAGGAAGTACGCGAAATCCGGCTTGAAGAATTACGCGACAGAGCTTCGACGTCAAGAGCTGGCGAAACTGAGGAAGTACGCGAAATTCGGCTTGAAGGTAAACGCGCCATAGCTTCGACGTCAAGAGCTGGCGAAACTGAGGAAGTACGCGAAATTCGGCTTGAAGGTAAACGCGCCATAGCTTCGACGTCAAGAGCTGGCGAAACTGAGGAAGTACGTTTAGAACGACTTAATGTCAATCGCTTACGATTAGTTCGATCAAGACAAAAATTGAATTTAACATTGGAAGCATTTAATTACGACAAAGACTACGATTACATGAATCACGAGGATGTAGTAATAGGACTTATGAACAAACTTTGCTTGCATTGTCGTGTTTCGAAGTTCGCTAAGGAATCACCAGGAATGTGTTGTTCGAACGGCAAAGTTGTATTGCCACCGTTGATTGATCCACCTGAGCCGCTTCTAAGTTACCTTACTGGCACCACTGCAATTTCAAAACACTTCCTGCTAAACATTCGCAAGTACAACTCATGCTTTCAAATGACTTCATTCGGAGCAACAAACATTTTCTCCAACGTCGGTTACATGCCCACATTCAAGGTTCAAGGCCAAATATATCACCAAATCGGTTCTTTGCTTCCATTACCAGAAGAAAATCCGAAGTTTCTCCAGATATATTTCACTGGCAATGAAGAAAGAGAAGTTGAACTGCGCTGCGCAATTAATACTGCAACCAGACGCGAAATCATTTCAAACTTACAAGCGATGTTTCATGAAAGCAACAATTTAATTCGTCTATTCAAGTCAGCTATAGATCAAATGCCATCAGATGACTATACTGTTATTATAAAACCAGACAAAACACCGCCTGGTGAACATGAAAGACGATTTAATGCACCGGTGATAGGTGATGTAGCAGTTGTGATGGTCGGCACCGAATTCAATCGACGTGACATAGTCATCCACCGCCGGAATACAGATTTGCAACGAGTTTCGGAAACACATCGATCGTACGACGCACTCCAATATCCAGTGCTGTTTCCGCGGGGAGAAGATGGCTACCATTTTAACATCATGCAAATCGACCCCATTACGAATGAAGAATTGAGGAAGAAAGTTTCCTGCATGGATTATTACGCATGCCGCATTATGATTCGTCCAAATGAAACCAATCACATATTGAAATGCCGTGAACTATTCCATCAATACATTGTGGACATGTATGCGAAAATTGAAAGCGAACGTCTTCTTTTCATTCGGTTAAATCAACAGAAGCTGCGCGTTGAAGATTACGTTCACTTGCGTGATGCAATTGCCAATGATGGAGACGTTGCTAACATTGGGCAAATGGTGATCTTGCCAGCAACATTTGCCGGAAGTCCACGCCACATGCATGAATACGCGCAAGATGCCATGACGTATGTTCGAAAATATGGACGTCCAGATTTGTTCGTCACTTTTACATGCAATCCAGCGTGGAGAGAAATCACAGATCTGCTTTTCCCCGGTCAAAACTCATCGCACAGACATGATCTTCTCGCTCGAGTTTTCAAGCAAAAGCTAATTAGACTGATGGACGTCATCACCAAAAACTACATTTTTGGAGAAACCCGATGCTGGATGTATTCAATTGAATGGCAAAAAAGGGGCCTGCCGCACGTTCATATTTTAATTTGGTTGAAGCAAAAAATCGTGCCAACACAAATTGACAGCGTGATTTCTGCTGAGCTTCCAAATCCAGAAGAAGATCCAATACTTTTTCAACTGGTCAAAAAAAATATGATTCATGGGCCATGTGGTGCTTTGAATCCGAACTCACCTTGCATGAAGGATGGCATATGCACAAAACAATATCCACGTAAGCTCATTCCTGAAACGCAAACTGGTGGCGATGGATATCCGCTGTACAGACGTCGAAAACCCGAAGATGGTGGACACACAACCACCATCAATGTGAGACATGTAGAGGTAGACGTCGACAACAGATGGATAGTACCCTACTCGCCATTACTGTGCAAAATGTTTGAGGCTCACATAAATGTCGAGTGCTGCAATTCTGTGAAGTCCATCAAATACATTTGTAAATATGTTAACAAGGGCAGTGACATGGCAGTATTCGGGCTAGCAAATCAAGGCGATGAAATTACACAATTTCAGATGGGACGCTACATCAGCAGCAATGAAGCGGTTTGGCGGATATTATCTTTCAACATTCATGAACGCTATCCAACAGTTCAACATCTCGCCGTACATCTGGAAAATGGTCAGCGAGTGTACTTTACCGCACAAAATGCACAAAATAGAGCTGATGAACCACCAAACACAACACTCACCGCCTTCTTTCAATTGTGTGAATCCGATGATTTTGCTAAAACGTTGCTGTATCACGAAGCACCTAAATACTACACTTGGAATACATCGACAAAGAAGTTCGTGAGAAGAAAGCGGGGTGCAATTGTTGCAGAGTATGCAGGTGTACGTTCGTCGGATGCCTTAGGACGGGTATATACAGTACATCCGAATAACGCTGAATGTTATTTTTTGCGATTATTATTGCATGAAATCAAAGGTCCTACATCATTCCTTTCCTTGAAAACCGTCGATGGGTTGGTATGCCAAACGTACAGAGAAGCATGTTTCAAATTGGGCTTACTTGAAAATGATCAGCATTGGAACACAACACTCACAGAGGCATCGCTTACATGTCATCCAAAGCAAATACGTACTTTGTTTGCGATCATTTTAACAACTTGCGCACCATCAAATCCCATAGACCTGTGGGAAACGCATCGCGAAAGCCTCAGTGAAGACATTTTCAGGCAAGCATGTGCAACCGATCCAAATCAGGAGTATTCGGACGACATTTTTAATGCAGTTCTAATATTGATTGAGGACTTATGCATATCAATCAACAACAAAGTCCTTTGTCAACTTGGTATGCCGGCATCTATACGAGACAGAAATGACGTGCAAGACAGAGACCTTGTGCGAGAACATCAATTCGACGTAGGCCAGCAACAACATTTTGTGGAAACGCAAACAAGACTTTTAGTTGCTGATCAAAGAATTGCCTACGACAAAGTCATGCTACGTGTAGCCAACGCAAATGGTGGAATTGTTTTTCTTGATGCTCCAGGTGGCACAGGAAAAACATTTCTTTTGAATTTGATATTGGCATCGATTCGAATGCAGAATGGGATTGCACTCGCAGTGGCATCATCGGGAATTGCGTCAACGCTACTCCATGGCGGACGTACAGCACATTCAGCACTCAAGCTTCCGTTGAATTTGAACCTGACCGAAACGCCAACATGTAACATCAGCAAAAATTCCGGTATGGCCACAATCCTTAAAACGTGCAAAATCATCGTTTGGGACGAATGCACTATGGCCCACAAAAAATCGCTCGAAGCGCTCGACCGGACTCTTCGTGATTTCCGAGGAGAAAACCAAGCGATGGGAGGCGCTCTGATACTTCTTGCGGGTGATTTTCGCCAAATTTTGCCGGTTATACCTCGATCAACGCCCGCAGATGAGCTGAACGCTTGCTTAAAAGCATCATATTTATGGAACCGAGTTGAGAAAATTACGCTCTCAACAAACATGCGTGTGCATTTAATGCAAGATGTGTCTGCCCAAACGTTTTCGAGACAACTTTTGGACGTGGGAAATGGCAAAATTCCAATTGATCGCATAACAAATGAGATTTCGTTTCCGCCTAATTTTTGTCAGATGCAGCCGAATATTCAAGCCGTAGTAAACAAGGTATTCCAAAATTTAACAAGCAACTACAAAAATCCAGATTGGCTATGCGAACGTGCAATTTTAGCCCCCAAAAATGATGATGTCAACAAGCTAAATGAACAAATTCAATCGAAATTACCCGGAACATCAGTCAAATATAAATCAATAGACACAGTCATAGAGCAAGAACAGGCAGTCAATTACCCAACCGAATTTCTAAATTCATTGGAGCCACCTGGAATGCCACAACACATATTGACATTGAAAGTTGGGTCACCGGTGATACTCATTCGAAACTTGAACGCGCCAAAACTGTGTAACGGAACCAGATTGGTCATAAAAAAATTGACACCTAATTTGATCGAGGCAACAATCATCAGTGGCGAATTCAAAGGGGAAGATGTGCTGATTCCACGCATACCCATGATTACCAACGATTTACCATTCGAGTTTAAGCGGCTTCAGTTCCCCTTGCGTCTTGCCTTCGCGATTACCATCAACAAAGCACAAGGGCAATCATTAACTGTTGCTGGCTTGAATTTGGAGAATTCGTGTTTTTCACATGGCCAATTGTATGTTGCTTGCTCCCGAGTTGGCACACCAAAAAATTTGTACATTTATACACCGAACGGAACTACCAAAAATATTGTGTATCCTTTGGCATTAAGATAAAATTAAAGGATTTTATTTTAATTAACCGTCATCGTCTTTTCCTGCAAAGGACTCTTCTTAAAGCCTACGGTCCATTCTACTATTTTAACATATGAAACAGGGTAATAAAATCACCTCTTCCGCTCCATCGACTGCATATTGCTCGACTTTGTTGCGATTTCGAGCCGCACAGCATGGTCCAGGGGCTAATCGTCGACTGCAATTCGCACTGGTTTAGAGTACCACAAATCACGTAGACTAAAAAGTCCCTGATTGTACCTCCCTTTGTTGAAATTTTACCAGTCAAACGATAAGGCCGAGAGACCACCTAAAGGCTGCAATCATATCTAGCACTGTCGACACTGTGACTCTAAAAATGTCTGTGGGTCTAAAAATGAGCATAAAAAATAAAGTAGTACAATGGACTCGATAGCGGAAGAAGTACCGTAAGGTATCCGGGAGGGGGTTTTTAGTGGGCTGACCCCACACTACCATCCAGTACGGGCTGGTGGTGTCTTTTTTAAGATTTTCCCCCTTCCGACACGCATAAACAAAAACAAAAAAAAAAACTCATTATCTTTGGATCTAGGGTCATTTTAAAGTTGAAATAATAAAAAAATTGTTCATAATGTTTTGTTTCTGTTTACTATACGTTTGTCTAGCGCCGCAGGCGCTAGTATTTTATAATAATTGTCTTTCAGTAGTTTTGAAAAACCTGAAAACATAAATACTTTACAATGGGCAAAAAATTATCAAATTTAGAAGTTTCACGAAAATCATTCAGAGCTAGAAAGTTTTTTTTATGCATGGATCTACAGAGAACATCCTTCTAAATTAAAGGTAATTTGAAAGGCACAAGTAAAAAAAATTGCATTTCCGAATTATTTTCACGCAGACCCCACTTTTGCAACTTGATAACTGGGGTGGTACTGGTATGATCCTAATTTATTGTTATGTTAATAAAAAAATCAAAAATTCTGTTAACAAATCTTGCGAAAATTCATATGAGAAAATTTTTTTCCACAAGGGCCCTATTTTTACTTGCCGAGTACCTTAGGTAAAGAAAGTATTGTTGTCAGGCAAAATTTGACCTTCCGATGTTTTGAGGTTCTCTCAAGCCATTTTGATAATTTTTGGTAGGATGATTCGAACATGGGAAAATAACATGGTAAATCGAGTGAGCGGATGGCTGAAATGCTAGCGTGTTCGCTTTCAAGCCAATATTCACGGGCTCAAATCCTGTGAGGTGCTATCTATAGAAGAAATTTTCGCTCACCAAATGTCTATCTGCTGGCCCCAGATAACATTATTTATGGCTAAAAAACTTCCCTGATGGAGTAGGTGGTGTAAAAATCGTCTATTCCCGTGGTTCGGAATCCACGTTAAGCTGTAGGTCCTCTGTGCTCGTCACACATTTTCAACACGCAACGAGCAGAGACAGGGAGGTATCGGGAAAATGTCGCAAGACGTTCATAACCGAATATTGAGAAATCGAGTTTTTTTAAGATTCCTCCTTTCCAGATAAGGGTGTGAAAATGGTAAATATCAATTCAGATGTCAGAGTCGCGAGTTTTAATAACAAATAAATAAATTTATATTTAATCTTAGGGGCCGTCCATTAATTACGTAAGGATGATTTTTGTAATTTTGGACCCCCTCCCCCCCCACGTAAGGGTACGTAAGATCTTACGTAAGGATTATTTAAAAGAAAATTAATTTTGACCCCCCTCTCCACCCCTAATATTTATAAAATATGAATAATAATCTATATTTATATAAAAATGGATGTATGTGTGTATGTATGTTCCCTATAGACTCCTAAACCGTTTGACCGATCGGAACAAAATTTGACACAGTTATTATGTAGGTTCCTGCGCATGTTTTTGTATTGAAATAGTGCAAAAATTCGCAAAAGGAAAGTTGATTTTGAGTAGCCTGCCTTCCTTTAAGGAATCTCGATAATCCATTCATGCGCGTCCCTATGGGACGCGCATGAATGGATTATCGAGATTCCTTAAAGGAAGGCAGGCTACTCAAAATCAACTTAAAAAACAATAATGAATGCTGTCAATCTGTCAACCGATCGACAATGCAAATACGGGTGCACGTGCTTTACGTTTCTATTTGACCATCTTAACCAAATTTGGTGTAGAAGTTATTTACAACGCTACGAAAAACATAGGCTACTTTAGAACCTTGGAGTGAGGCCGAAGGCCGAACTACCACGGTCTACACGTATGCCTGCGATACCCTTGAGTGAGGCCGAAGGCCGAACAACCACATCCGACACGATCTAGATGGCTAAAGGCGGCCGGTAGGCCGAGTGTGCCAGCTAGTATATTATACTATTATGCCACTATGTTTAATGATTTTTAAGGCGCTGATACACATGCTACTTACTGGCACGAAAATCATGCTATTATGACGAAAATGTCGTAAAATTACGTCTATTATGACGTAAATGTCGTAAAATTACGTCATAATAGCATGCTTTTCGTGCCAGTAAGTAGCATGTGTATCAGCGCCTTTAAGTACTATATTTATATTTCAATATATTTGATTTTTTATCAAATATTATATTTGATTTTTAAATTTAATTTAAAAAAATATTTTAAGAAACTTACGTAAGGAATACATCGGACCCCCCCCTACGTAAGGGTCCGTAAGATATCCAATACCCCCCCCCCCCAAACCCTTACGTAATTAATGGATGACCCCTTAATACAAAAACAAATATTTAGGTTAAATAAAAAATTTGTTTAGTTCAATTTTAACTCTTAGAAAGAAATATTATTAATCTGAGGGCAGTATTTATAAGACTTCCACCCCAGAGTGTGGGATAATTTCGTGTGAAAAAAGATATTGGTGTCATAATTTTGACCCGAACTCAGATTTGTTTATGAAGTTAATTCCATTTTAAGTAAGATCATCAATTTGTTCATCAATGCATTCACTTGAACATAAAAATTGGTCTATTTTAATTGAATTTTTCCGTGATTGGATTTCTTAATTTACTTTAATTCGTGGTCATTAATTTTTATTTGTTAATTTATTGATTCTAAATATATTAATTGATGATTTGCTAATGTTTTTAATTATTTAATTGTCTTTTAAGATTCATCAAGGCGTTTAATTTATAATTATTTATTTTTAATTTATTTTCTAATTATCTAATTTATTTTAAGAATTTTTAAAAGAACGGAATATAGAAATCCCCAATGATGCGCATGAATAGATTAACGAGTCTTCAAATAGGTTATTAATTTTCAGTTAATTTAAATTAGAAAAAAACCGTATCGAACAAATTTTTGCATCATTTAAATCGTGGAGTTTTAATTTTTAGTAGGGATCTTACAAAAATGGTGGCCAAAATTGGTCTTTTCTCAATATATCTTTTAAGGTAGGTTCTACGATAAAAATAGCTATTATAATAATAAATGGCGTTCATTCCTTGTGGAATATGCCTACTTCTTGCAGAAGTCTTTACGATCGTTTTCTTGAGGTGGATCACTCCTCATCATCTTCTTCCTCAGTAACTAAAGCCTTGCATCTGTTTTGGCCTCCTCTACTATTTTTCTCCATATCTTCTTGTCTTGACATTTTATCCTCCAGTTCTCCACGCCCATTGCTCCAAGGTCATCCGTCACTTCATCCTGCCATCTCGCCCTTATTATTCTTCCTCTATTTCTCTCTTCACTTGGTTTCCATTCAGTAATTTGCCTTATCGTGCTGTTTCTTTGTCTTCTCATCACGTGCCCCAGCCATCTAATTCTTTTCGCCTTTATGCACTTAACAACATCCTCGTTGCCCATTTCAACCAGTATCTCATTGTTTTTTCTTTGTCTGTACTAATTTTCATCGATTTTTTTAGGACCCAGAATCATTCTCATCACCTTCCTCTCGAAAACTCTTAACTTTTCCTCCTCTCTCTTTGTCATGTTGAGTACCTCTGCTGCATATGTGATTGCCGGTCTTATAAGCTTCTTGTAGATCCTCATCTTTGTGTGTCTGGATATGCTTCTGCTCATTAAATTTTTTTATTTGCATGATAAGCTTTCCATCCCATTTGAATTTTTTCTTTTATCTCTTCCCTTCTATCATTGGTCTTATTTATTTCTACACCTAAGGTACTTAAACTTCTTTATCTCTTCAAATATGTGATTATCAATTCTTAAATCGATTCTTTGTCTTGTGCTGTCTTTTTTCTTAAATTTCATATACTTTGTCTTGTCTATGTTCACCTTCAGCCCTTTGTTTGCTGCTTGAGTTGCTAAATCTTGGAATACTTGGATCACTTTTTTTTTGATCTGGCAATAATAACCAAATCATCCGCGTATGCCATCACCTGCGCTTCTCTTGTTGTTATCGTTCCTTCGCAATTCGATTCTCTTATGATGTCTTCTATTACCAGGTTGAACAACGTAGCCGACAGCGCGTCACCCTGTCTCACTCCACTCCCAATTTCAAATATTTTTGTGTCATTCCCACCAAACTTTACTGTGGCACTTGATCTTCTTATTGTCATATGTATCAGCCGTATTAGCTTTGCTGGTATGTTCAGTCTGTGCATTGTTTCATACAGCTTCTCTCTTATTACGGTGTCAAACGCTTGTTTAAATCCACAAACAGCAGATGTGCAGATGCAATTCTATATCATGTTCGTATGCTGTCTCTGTAATTTGTTTCATAATGTGTATTACATCTACTGTTGATCTCCCCGTTCTGAATCTGTGTTGGTAATCTCCTAAAATACTTTCTGACTCTTCCTTCAATCTTTCATGAATGAGTGTGGACAATATCTTATAACTTACTTGGAGGGATTCCCCTATAATTACCACACTCCTCCAAGTTTCCCTTCTTGTGTATCGGTACTATGCATCCAATTCTCCATTCATCCGGCATCTTCTCCTCTCTCCATATCTCTAGTAACAATTCGTGAAGTCTCTGATGGTGTACTCTTTCTCCTGAATTTTTTATCATTTCTGCATGTACTTCATCTCTTCCAGGCGCCTTACCATTTTTCAGCCTATTCACTATGGCTTCGAATTCCTCATATGTTGGCTCTGTTACAATTTTCCCTTCGGTTCCTGCTCTTATGGTTTCTTGTTTGTCATCTTGTTCTTCACCTCCATTTAAAAGGTTCTCAAAGTATCTTCTCCATATTTCTTTCAATTCATCTTCGGAACTGCCAACTTGTCCTTTCTCATCCTTCATAGTTCTAGTCTTCAAAGTACTTTTGTTTTTTTTGTTGTTTAATTTTCATATAGAGCGTCCTTGAATTATTTGTCTTGTTGGCGTCATCTATTTCCCTCATCAAATCATTCAACCATTGATTCTTTTTCTTTTTGCATATTTTATATGCTGCCTTTCTTTTTTCGTTATATATCTTCATATCTTCTACTTTGTTCGTCTTGAACCATTTTATTCTATCTTCTCTTTTGTCGTCTATCAACTCTTCACATTCTTCGTCGAACCACCTCTTGTTTATCTTCCTTCTTCTATGTCCTACTATTTTCTTCGTACTTTCCTGCATGACCTTTCTGATATTTTCCCATTCTTTATTTATATTCTCTTCCTTTTCCACGCTGTCAATTAAATATTCTATTCGTTTCCTGAAAATATTCTTCTTTAACTTCAAAATTACCGAACTTTTCTATTGCTAGTTTTATTCTTCTCTCACTTCCTTCTTCTCTCATCATTTTTTGCACAACCTTTGCCACCACCAAAAAGTGGTCCGAATCCGCATTTGCCCCTCGATACGTTCGCACATCGCTTATTGTCGCCGCACTTTTCCGTGATGCGCATATGTGGTCTATTTGATTTCCATCCTCGCCATTTGACCCCGGTCTCATCCATATAATCTTATGCAATGCTTTATGTTTAAACTTTGTGCTACTTATGATCAGATCATGTGATGCCGCCAAGTTACACAGTCGTTGCCCATTATCGTTTGTTACGTCATGCATCGTAAATCTTCCCGCCACATCGGTCAAATAATCCTCTTTTCCAATCTGAGCATTTGCATCCCCCATCACAACCAGCATGTCTCTTTTGGGCACCTTTTCTGCGAGTGCTTCTAATTCGTTGTAGAAAGTATCCTTCTCGTTGTCGGTTTTTCTTCTGTTGGTGCGTATACATTTATCAAACTTACATTTACCGGTTTTGCTTTTATTCTAAGGTAGGCCAATCTTCCATTTATTGATTGGAATAAAAAATTTTCTTCCCCTCGGATCTGAATAAAATAAAATCTCGGGTGTGAGGGTTGGGATAATAAAACAACGGTTTACCACATCAACTAGTTTCGAACCCTGAACGGGTTCATCTTCAAGACTATATTTAGAAAAGGAAAGGTTGATACAATCAAAATTCAAAAATGCATAAAACGCAACACAAAAAACAAAATTTACCTCGCGGTAAGATGTACTTGTCGTTAAATCCCGAAACTGGTGACAAATTGTGGAATGGTGAAAATACAGACGTAATATAGTCTTGAAGATGAACCCGTTCAGGGTTCGAAACTAGTTGATGTGGTAAACCGTTGTTTTATTATCCCAACCCTCACACCCGAGATTTTATTTTTTTTTCATTTATTGGTTCGAACTGCATAATTTTCTTTTTCATTTCCTTTTGCACAAAATATCCCACCCCATTCCTTCCCTGCTTCTCTTCCCCGGAGTACAAGCATACGTATCCGTTAGTATCAACCTCTCCTTTCCCTCCCCATCTAATTTCTTGTACAGCTGCCACATTGATTTTATACCTTGCAAGTTCTCGACCAATTTCTGCAGCTTTACCACTCTTTAGCATCGTCCTTACATTCCATGTTCCTATCTTCCAACCACTTGCCTCTCTCCTCTTCCTTTTCCTCGCATTCACCCAATTTCCATCTTTATCTTTCCGTCGTGTCGCCATATCTCGTTGTTCAGTTTTCATTGCCATTAAAGTCGTCTTCGCTTTTCCGTCCGGTTCTTCTTGTTTTACTAGTTTTTTGCATTATCATTATCTTCCTCCTTCCGTTCCAGTATTTGTTGCCATTTATTCCAGGTCCATTCCTTTCCATTAACTACAAGTTTTTGGTACTTCACTTTCACATTCTTAGCCTCTTCTCTTTGTTTCTTGGCTATTTCTCTCAATTTTCCTTGGATATTCCTTTCTTCCACCGTCAGATCATTATCTATATATATTTTCTTACTTCCCAATCTTGATTTGTTATTCAAAATTTCTTTTTTCTTAAGCTATGATTCCACTTCCACCAAAACAACATTGTTTTCGCTTCTTCCAAGCTTGTATGCCTTTACTATTTTAGATTTCACCTGTAGTTCCATCTCTAGGAAGGTTTCCAGCTCTTGTAACAATCTGTCATTAGAGAAAACAGCCCCCTTAACTACTATATTGTTTCTTCTCTTAGCTTTCTCGTCGTTTTCTATTTTTTCCTCCAGTTTCTCTATTCTTGCCTTCATTTCGTTTTTTTCCTTCTCCCATTTTTTCTCCTTGTTTTGAAACGCCTCTTTCAGTTCTTGCATTTCCTGTTTAAGCTCGGCTGAATTTTTGCTAAACTCCTGCATCATGTCTTTAAACATTTCTCTCACTTCGTTCATTTCCATTGTAGGAATTCCCTGTTTTTTATTTCTCTCTACTTCAGCTAGTTTTTGTTCCGGAGACCTAATTGTTTTCTTATTTCTTCCGAAAATTAATTCCTCTTCCTCCTCTCTTCCCTCCTCTTCTCTATAACGTTTCTTTGGTTCTCTGCTCATATAAATTTACGACTCATTCGCCCGCCTCACACGGATCCTCGGGTCAACCCCTCGGAAGGATGCAGTGTGGTTTTCTAAAAATAGCTATTATCAATGTTATAAACGAGAACGTTTCTGTCTGAGTGAAACTGATGAGTAAAATCAATTATTTTTCACCTGTTTACATAAACAAGTCGTTCTAAAGGGGCTGTTATGGAAATAATTGGCGATAAGGTAAATTTAATATTTTTATTTATACGTCTAAAAAAATGTTACACGTTCTAGAGACTTCAAATTTGACCACCATATTGCAAAAACTAGGCGCAAAAAGACATTTCTATAAATATTCGTGAATATCTCGTTTTAGGTTCACTTTAGGGCAAAATATTCGGTAAGGAAAGATAACGCAAATTAAATTCTCTATCAGAAGGATCTAAACTTTTTCTTGTACATCGATCGGTTGCAGAGTTACATTCATCAGAACATGCGGTATGTTTGCCATTCTTTATGTATTCATTTAATTATTTCATATTTTGCGTGTTCTAATATATTTTTAATGTATTTTTTCAACCATATAACCGATTTATGTTTATGTGAGCTAAGATATTTATAAATATTCATAAACAAATTTTTTCGCGGTAAATATGGCGGCAAAATTCGGGGCCCCTAGACCGTGCAAAATTACTATGTCTTTTTAAAAATCCGAGTAATGATAATTAAAACTTGGTACAATCAAGGATGAATGGCAGACACGTGTGGTTCAGATTCATTAATCCACAATTCCTCATCAGTACCGGATAAACAAACAACATGGAAACATTTGAATTGTGCAATATGCGCGTTATGCCATTCCTCCTTGGTTTATTATTTGTTATCTGTATTGAAATGCACTAAATTAGTTTTTAAAAAAGTAATAAAATTTACTCAATTTTTCCCACAATAAAGCTGATCTAAAACAGACGTTTCAGATTTTATTATCATGTACGCTATAAAAGGCCACCCTGTATAAAATATTATTATCTGTCAGTTTTATTTATTTTAAGATAAAAAAAATTTTAAGAATGTGAGGTTGTTCATTTTTATCAGTATCAGGTCGATTACCATAATATTATTGTTATTACTGAAGCTCTAAATTTTGCATAATAATAATAATAATTCATTTCATCAATTGCAACGTAAATTTAAATCGCGCGCTTTTGGAACGTCATTTCCGATTCAAATTTATTGCAAATTATACCAACAAAGTAATTCC
This sequence comes from Podabrus alpinus, assembly GCA_932274525.1. NCBI lineage: Eukaryota > Metazoa > Arthropoda > Insecta > Coleoptera > Cantharidae > Podabrus > Podabrus alpinus. Next base: position 46,007,502 of record OW026451.1, read on the forward strand.
TCAGCGTAATTCATCAAATGTTATTCAAATTAAATCAAATTCATTATTTTTAATTAAATATTCGCGATTTTTAAAACCGATTTTTGAATTACGAAATCAATACTGCTCTCCCACTCCGTTATTTCTGTTTGCGTGCGCATATTGACATTTTCGTTTTTAGCTACCTCGTCTCCGAGTTTGTCACTTCGTGAAAGTTTCTTGTGAAGTTAACTACTAAGGGTAGGTGGTTATTATTTTTTTAAGATAAGGATATTCTGATTATATTTGCTAGTTTAACAGTCATCGGCAAGAATTTTACTCGAAATACAAATGAAACCGAAACGAATCACAAATGTAATTGCATATTTTGGGTTCATTATTTGGTCGAGTTGAAATTTTGCCGATAGTCATTTTTTAGCACGTTTTTGTACATTTAGGGGTAACTTGATCATTTTTTAATTTGTCAAACCACGAGAACTGTGATTATCGTTCGGGTATTTTGCATGTCGTGCTTAAATTTTGGTGCCTAGTACAAATATTAAACCGGCACTTGCCGGCTTCCATTGTGTTCTATAATTATTGCATTAGCCGCCTCCATGTAAGTTGGGAGTTCTTGACCTGCCTCTAAATTTAATTTATTTTTGTTTTTCCTTGTATTAAGTTACAAAATCGGATTACGTGATATTCCGCATTCCGGAATTGGTTGCCTTTTTGGATTGCGCAAATCGATATCTTCCGTAGGTGTGCTTCAATATCGATTCACTTTTTTTTCTTATTTTCTTTCAAGTCTAAAGAGTGTCATCCCGAAGTTGTTGCATCACAAAATGGCGATCCTTTTAGTCATCCAAATCATTACTGCTAATGGGGGAGTGAACTGTATTGTTTGTTAGCCTGCTAAGGTTCTGAATGAACGATTACGACCAAGGTCGTTTTAATTAATGCATTTCATGTCGCGATTATGTTTTAATTATTCTCGTTTTGTTCGCAGTCGATATCGCTATTATAATTCAAAATGGGTAAAGAAAAGATCCATATTAATATCGTCGTCATTGGACATGTCGATTCTGGTAAATCGACCACCACCGGTCACTTGATCTACAAGTGCGGTGGTATCGACAAACGTACCATTGAAAAGTTCGAAAAGGAAGCCCAAGAAATGGGCAAGGGATCTTTCAAATATGCTTGGGTTTTAGATAAACTTAAAGCCGAACGTGAACGTGGTATAACCATCGATATTGCATTATGGAAATTCGAAACTGCCAAATACTATGTTACCATCATTGACGCCCCCGGACACAGAGATTTTATTAAGAACATGATCACCGGAACTTCACAAGCCGATTGTGCCGTTTTGATAGTCGCTGCCGGTACCGGTGAATTCGAAGCCGGTATCTCCAAGAACGGTCAGACTCGAGAACACGCTCTTCTTGCATTCACTTTGGGTGTCAAACAACTGGTTGTCGGCGTCAATAAGATGGATTCCACCGAACCCCCATACTCTGAAACTCGTTTCGAAGAAATCAAGAAGGAAGTTTCTTCCTACATTAAAAAGATTGGTTACAATCCCGCAGCCGTTGCTTTTGTACCAATCTCTGGCTGGCACGGTGATAACATGTTGGAACCATCCGAAAAGATGCCATGGTTCAAGGGATGGGCTGTCGACCGCAAAGATGGAAAAGCCGATGGTAAATGCTTGATCGAAGCTTTGGATGCCATCTTACCACCAAGTCGTCCCACCGACAAACCCCTCCGTCTTCCCTTACAAGATGTCTACAAAATTGGCGGTATCGGAACGGTACCTGTAGGTCGTGTCGAGACCGGTATTTTGAAACCAGGTATGGTCGTCACCTTTGCACCGGCCGGGCTCACCACTGAAGTTAAGTCCGTTGAAATGCATCATGAAGCATTACAAGAAGCCGTTCCCGGCGATAACGTTGGCTTCAACGTTAAGAACGTATCCGTTAAAGAATTGAGACGTGGATTTGTCGCTGGCGATTCCAAGAGTAACCCACCCCGAGGTGCTTCTGACTTCTTGGCCCAGGTAAACCCTAAACACTTGATTCCATTTTAACTCGTTTACTAATTGTTCTTTTCCAACAGGTTATCGTACTTAACCATCCAGGTCAAATTGCCAACGGTTACACGCCCGTGTTGGATTGTCACACTGCCCACATTGCTTGCAAATTTGCCGAAATCAAAGAGAAATGTGATCGTCGTACCGGCAAAACGACCGAACAAAATCCTAAGGCAATCAAGTCTGGCGATGCTGCCATCGTCAATTTGGTTCCGAGCAAACCGATGTGTGTGGAGTCGTTCCAAGAATTCCCACCTTTGGGACGTTTTGCCGTACGTGACATGAGGCAAACGGTCGCAGTGGGTGTGATAAAATCTGTGGCTTTCAAAGACACTGCTGGTAAAGTCACAAAGGCTGCCGAAAAAGCACAGAAAAAGAAATAACTAGGCTTAGTTCGAGCCGCAATCAGCTTCAAGAACGTCTTCATCAATAATCGATACTTGTTGCTATTTTCTAGGTGGCTCCAACAAAATTATTTTCATCGAAAAGAATTCCGGAGGAAAGCATTTCGTTATGGTTTGGAATATTTAGGTTTATTTAATTCATATTTATGATGGTAGAGATTTTGTTATTTCTTTTGTTATTTAACTCGCTTTAATGATATATAACAACATATAAAACTTTGCATTATTATTCTTATTGTAATTATTATTGTTAATTTCGACCTAGTAATAAGTTTTTCTTATTTAAATTTGATATTTGATTGGTGATTATTGTTGATTGTCACTTTTACTGATGATGATAGACTTGAAACATGTTGACCTGTGAAAGCTTCTGTAAATATAAATAAAGAAGCTTTTAATAATTCCATGCTGTTTTATTATTTTTCAAGCTTTGAAAAAATTAAATTCCAATCTAGACCCTTTTCTTTTTTTGTTGATTAAATTTGTGTAATTGCTAACGGTGACCGGACAGGTGACCACATGACGAGTGAACGCACGACATCTGAACACATGACTACTGACCCCACGAACAACTGAACACAATCTTAATTTTTAAATTTAATTATTTGTTATTTATTTTTATAATCGTGAAATAGTAACTTTGAGGTTTATTATTTTATAAATACTGGCCAAATCCTAATCCGAAGTTAAATATTCATATTTTGAAAAAAAAATTCAGTCGTCGAAATATTCGAAGAAAAACTTTTACTTTGATGTCTACTCAACGCCCCATAAAGATAGTCCATTTTAGCTAATCAGGTTCGAAACCGACTTTGCATTGTTCCTCGACAATTTTGCAACAAGATCATTCTACTTTCGTTCATTTTCGCCATCGATTTCACAACAAGAGGTGCGAATTTAAGATTTTTTCAAAAAATTTCAGCTTTGAGGTCATTTTTTTGGGCCCCGGAAGAATAATATTACTAAATTTTATTCGACAAAAATTCTTAAAATTACTCGGCAAATGAGATTTCGTCGTTAAAATTTCGATTTTCGAAAAAAAAATTTCAGAGGGGTAAAACCCTTCAAAAAAATTTTGAAAATTTTGTTTTTCATTTTAAAGCTTTGCGGTGCGAGATACGAAAAAAAGCTATAGAAGTAAAATTGTTTAGGCCCGGGGTCTACTTCCGATGCCGGTGGAAAATTAAAAATCCCTTCGTAAATAAGGACGCTATGGCCGTTTGAAAAATTTTCTAAATTTCGACCTTACAGTCGTTGTGGCGCGACGACTATGAAACAATTTTTAATTTTAAAAACGGTATTGGGTGGTATTTCTCGAGCGCGAATTTTTCGAAATGTATATGTTACACTCAATACCCGATTTCGGGCAATGCCCGAAAAAAATGCGCAAAACTAGTTTTGAGCAACGAAGATTTCCCAAACCCGAAATTTTACTTTTACACGGCTATTGAGCGTTACAAAATAAGCAGAACTAGTTTTGCGCATTTTGAATTGTACAAAACTAGTTTTGTAGGTTTCTGAATGACCAGCACTAGTTCTGCTATAAATAACATAAACATAAAGGGGGTGAAACGTAATAGTTTACTGCCCCATACCGCAACTATACTTTTTAATGCTATTTCAAGGGTCTCTAAGCTCCCGGTTTTCTTGATCGTAGGCGCTTCTCGTATGTTTAGCCTAGTAACCAGAGTCAAAACCGCCCTGAAGGGGTGCAACGCGGAGCGGAGCGGCGCCCCGTAAGGGTAGGTTTTGACGATGGATTACCCTCCTTATCGAATGCACACCCCAAAAATCGACCCGTGTATTGCCGAAAAAGTGAAAAAATAAAATTTTTTTTTCTTCGATTTTTAGGGGTGTGCATTCGATAAGGAGGGTAATCCATCGTCAAAACCTACCCTTACGGGGCGCCGCTCCGCTCCGCGTTGCACCCCTCCAGGGCGGTTTTGACTCTGGTTACTAGGCTAAACATACGATAAGCGCCTACGATCAAGAAAACCGGGATCTAAAAAACCGGGAGCTTAGAGACCCTTGAAATAGCATTAAAAAGTATAGTTGCGGTATGGGGCAGTAAACTATTACGTTTCACCCCCTTTATGTTTATGTTATTTATTTTATTCGGATGCTGATTAAATGATAAAAGCAGAACTAGTGCTGGTCATTCAGAAACCTACAAAACTAGTTTTGTACAATTCAAAATGCGCAAAACTAGTTCTGCTTATTTTGTAACGCTCAATAGCCGTTTAAAAGTAAAATTTCGGGTTTGGGAAATCTTCGTTGCTCAAAACTAGTTTTGCGCATTTTTTTCGGGCATTGCCCGAAATCGGGTATTGAGTGTAACATATACTTCTTTTCGTGCGGCGTCAATTAAGGTGGCAAATTGCAAAAACGCAAATTTTGAAAAATTTCGATTTGAAATCGGACCCATTTTTGCATATAAATATTTGCGCGCAATTTTAAGCGAAACGAGTTGCTTTTCGAAAAATTTTGTTGAACACTTTCAGTTTTATTTGGCGAATTTAAGCGGTACGTGAAAAGAGGTGGATCTGCCGCGAAGAGGAAGATCTGCCGTTAGGTTAGTGTTAGTTTTTGATATTTCTTTAGAAAACTAATTAAAAACAATTTAATTGTCCGTGAAAATTTAAATATGCCACAAAGAGGTGGATCTGCCGCGAAGAGGTGGATCTGTCGTTAGGTTAGTGCATAGATGGGTTAGTGTTAATTTTTGATATTTCTTTAGAAAACAAATTAAAAAATAAAAAATCTCCGCGTAAAGTTAAATCTGTCGCAAAGAGGTGGATCTACCGCTCCCTCAAACTTTTTTCCAAGTTGAACGGAAATAGTGAGAATGGACTCAAAAATAATAATAATTACCCCAAAAAGCTAGATCCATTACGATTGTGTTCAGTTGTCCGTGGGTTCAGTTTTGTAGTTTCGGATTAGGATTTGGCCAGTATTTATAAAATAATAATTATAAAATCGTAAACTTCAAAGTAACTATTTCATGATTATAAAAGTAAATAACAGATATTTAAATTTAAAAATTAAGATTGTGTTCAGTTGTCCGTGGGGTCATGTGTTCGGATGTCGTGCGTTCACTTGTCGTGCGTACACTTGTCATGTGGTCACCTGTCATAGAATCATTGCTAACAGATTCAATAATTTAATTTCGGAGCATCTATTAATTGTTTCTAACCCTCGTCCCCTCAATTTGAATTTTTTATCCAAAATGATCTCATTTGTACCTCTTATTTTTGAGATTTTTAGAAAAATTATATTGACGCACAAATTAGATTAACGAGATTCTCAATTTTAGTAAGGTTGAATAATAAATAAATTAATGGCAAAGAAGCAATGCTTATTATTACTACTGCTCGTTCTCAAAAATTTCAATTACCAAAATAGTTTTAGATACGTAGTTTTTACTTGATGTGCATGCACCGAGAAAAAATATTACTTTAATTGTTGTAAAATTAATGCAAGACGAATTTGCACTTCAATGTAAAGTAAAACATCGAAAGAATTTTTTCTGTCGGTGCCCCCTAAACCAATTTTTTAAAATGCAATTGATGCCAATCGTTTGAACCTCAAATGTCGCGGAGCTATTCGCGAGAATCTTCGGGGGGGGGGGTGAAGACATGATTCCTCCCAGTTGAAATTGGGGTCAATTGTTTTTGTTTAAGTCTCAACCATCGCGAATATATTGTGGGGGGGGGCTCGAGATATGTTTTTTTATTTTCCTTCCTATTTTGAATTTTTAGGGGTCATCCATTAATTACGTAAGGGTTTTTTGGGGGGGGAGGGGGTATTGGATATCTTACGGACCCTTACGTAGGGGGGAGGGGTCCGACGTATTCCTTACGTAAGTTTCTTAAAATATTTTTTTAAATTAAATTTAAAAAAGTAGCGCACTGGCTACCCAGTTCTTAGACCTCTATTATACACACAGAGTATTTCCAACACGATTTGAAACGCTCTGTATGATTTTGAATTATGCGGACAGACACGGAGCCAGATCATAAGGCTTCTTGCTATACTTTGTATAGAAGCCTAAAATCAAATATAATTTTTTCTTTTTATGTTGGTAATTATATCCAGGTATAATGGAAATACCATAAATATATTGAAATATATAGTATAGTATATTTCACTTTAAATGAAATTAAAAAAAGTAATAGCATCAAATTACGTTGATATAAAAACGTGCAAACTATAAACAAAACATAATAATAGAGATAAGGTTAATTATTTTAATCTCGCGCCAGCCTTTAGCAATGCATATGCTTGGTCGACAGCATATCTTATTACATAGTTCGTACGCTTTTATATCAACGTAATTTGATTCTATGACTTTTTTTTAATTTCAATTATTCTGAAACAAACTATACTTAAAAATCATTAAACATAGTGGCATAATAGTGTGAATTATAGAAAATGGCATCAAACTTTGGCGATCTTTACGAACGGTTTTGCATCTATGTAAATAAAAATTTTATTTAAATTTTTGTATTTATCATTATCTATCTATATACAAAAATGGATGTACGTGTGTATGTATGTTCGCTATAGACTCCTAAACCGTTTGACCGATCGGAACCAAATATGGAAGAGTTATTATGTAGGTCCCTGCGCATATTTTGTATTGAAATAGTGCAAAAATTCGCAAAGGAAAGGAAAGTTGATTTTGAGTAGCCTGCCTTCCTTTAAGGAATCTCGATAAACCATTCATGCGCGTCCCTATGGGACGCGCATGAATGGATTATCGAGATTCCTTAAAGGAAGGCAGGCTACTCAAAATCAACTTTAAAAACAATAATGAATGCTGTCAAGCTGTCAACCGATCGACAATGCAAATACGCGTGCACGTGCTTTACGTTTCTATTTGACCAATCTTAACCAAATTTGGTGTAGAAGTTATTTACAATGCTACGAAAAACATAGGCTACTTTAGTACCTTGAAGCGAGGCCGAAGGCCGAAAAACCACGGTCTACACGTATGCCTGTGATACCCTTGAGTGAGGCCAAATGCCGAACAACCACATCCGACACGGTCTAGATGGCTAAAGGCGGCCGGTAGGCCGACTGTGCCAGCTAGTATAATATATTATTATTCATCTTTTATAAATATAAGGGGTGGAGAGGGGGTCAAAATTAATTTTCTTTTAAATAATCCTTACGTAAGATGTGGGGGGGGGGGGGGTGCCACAATCTTACGTACCCTTACGTGGCGGGGGGAGGGGGTCCAAAATTACAAAAATCATCCTTACGTAATTAATGGACGGCCCCTTATGTAAAATTTATGTTAATCCATAGAGTTGCTATTACTAGTTTTTTAATTAAATTTTTACAAAATTATGGGTATTTGAAATATTCGGTAACTCCAAGCAACATGCGTTAACTTAAATTTGTAAAAGTCAGTTTTAAATTCGCATTTATTTCAGATGTAGAATGTTTTATTCCGAATATGAATTTTTAAAAAAAGTAACTCCAATTTTAAAATAAAGCAAAGCATTTTCTTTTCAGAAATATATTTTTATTTCTGGTATAAGTAAGCAATAAATATGTGACGTAGAAAATGCTTGAAAAACTTTATTTTGAGAATATTATGGTGCTTAATTTTAATCTAAAGGACATTTTTTGTAAAGCTGAAATTAAACGAGTTAATTGTAAGCGAAAAACCACGGTAGGGGATTTTGAAGGGACTATTAGAACAATCTAATATTTATACATATCTACAAAATTTCATGTAGCGTAACGTTAAATTCTAAAGACGTAAGTCGACATCAATTATTACAACCAATAATTCCCCCCCCCCCCCCCCCCCCATTAATAAAATAGGTGTCAAACGTTCGAGCATCGTTTGACCCTCAATGAGCTTCAACCATAACGAAGTTGTTTGAGAAAATTTAATCTCGCCGTAGTTGTCGAAAATTTCAAATATTCGTAACTTTGAAAAAATAAAATTTATCATAATAATTATCCAAACTCATTGAAGCTTACACATATAACGCCTTGGCCAAAAGTATTAGGCACCCTATATAATTTCATATATTTTGAAATACTATGGGGCTAAGATAAAATAAAACAGTAAGTGTGTTCAAAATAGATATTTTATTCATAAATTTTAATATTTAGTAGTGCCTCCTCTACTTTTAATAACGGCATTAATTCTTTTTGGAATACTTCTAATTAATTTTCTACAGTCTTCTGCAGTTATTTTTTGCCACTCTTCTTTTAGTACTTCCAAAAGTTGTTTTTTGGAAGAAATTGGGTGCTGGTGGACCTTACGCTTAAGTATGCCCCATAGATGCTCAATTGGATTGAGATCCGGGGATTGTGGAGGCCAATCCAGCAGCGGTATGTTATTATCCCTAAACCACTTCATGGTTACTGCAGATTTGTGACATGGTGCATTATCCTGCTAAAATAACACGTTGTCCATGTTAGTGTTACCAAAAAGTTTTTGAAACGATGGAAATAGGGCAGTTTCCAGTACATTTATGTACTTTTTTGAATCCATCCGACCCTCACAAAGAAACATTTCGCCTGTACCTTCAGCTGACATTGACCCCCAGATCATTATACTGCCTCCGCCGTGTTTTACTGTGGACACAATGCATTGTGGTTTATATTCTTCGCCCTTTCTACGTCTCACATAAGTAACACCGGGCGTACCAAACACCTAATAAAATATTAAAAATTGTTATTAACAATTATTAATAATAATAATGGTAAAAAAAAATAAAAGAGGTTCAAACGATTGAGATTATTTTAAATCCAAAATTTGAAATGGGGGGGCTAGCATTTCTCCAGACCCCCCCCGAACTTTTTGAAATATGTCTAAAATGAAAGAGCTGAAAACGAAATTAAATTAGATACAAACAGGTGCAAAGGATTAAGACTATTTTGGATCAGAATTCAAAATGGAAGGGCTAGCATTTCGTCACTCCCCCCCCCCTCAACGAATTTTGGAAATATTTCAGAAACGAAAGTGGTACAAACGATTTAGACTATTGTTTTGAAAGTCAAATATACACTGGTTTTTATTACCATACTTTAAAAAACGTTTAATATGTAGGAAACATTTTGGACCCTTTCTCGCCCCCCTCTCGAAAGGATTCAAAAGATTTTCCATATCCCCAGAAAACCCCTACGTAATTAATTTATTATATTTTGAACAGTAAATCTATTGTAGGACTTCATTAAAAAAATTTTCAACTGGCTACATATCGCCGGAGATTAATGAAAATATTTATTTTATTTGTTCTCAGACTTTTCTTTAAAAGCGCAGTTACCAAACTTTTTTTTTGTATTTCCTTTGAAGTCTCCACGTAACTTACATATTGTTAAGGCGATAGAAAGAGTACTTCATAGTAAAAAAATTTTTTTTTAATAATAGCCAAAAAGTACAATAGTTAAAAATTGTTTTCAAACCTTGCAATTTTGCCCCCCCCCCAACTAAAATATCAAAGCTAAATATATTTTACTGTGATGCAACTTTTTTATAGGAAATTTAATTACCTATAAAGTTGTTTATATACAAACTTTGGCATTTCTTACCGTTGTTACAGCGTTTTGAACACAAGGTCGGGGTGTACATTTTTATTTCCACTTATTGCATATTGTCCGGGTTCAAATTAAGCGTGTTTCTCATGGAGCGGAATTCCGTATTGCGCGTACGGAATTCCGCAAAACTGAATAAAAAGCTTGTTTAAATTTAATGGAAAAAAGTGAATAATTCGGTAAGAGAAAAAGGGGCACCTTCGACCATGAGGTACATTTAACCACCGTGCTAAATGGTAAACTAAAATTAATTCGCCAAATTTATACACTACAAAATTCTCCAATTGTCAGTATGGGGCACTTTGGGCCATAACTGGATGGCTCATTTTCGTGGACCACATTGCTATCATTGAACGTCTAGATATTGTTTTGATGTTTTTTGGTATGTAGTAGATCAAGAGCTGAAATAAAATTTGATAAAATATTTATTGAAGCCCAAGTTCTGTGTTGCGAACCCCTGACTTTAATTGGCAATCAGAGATTCTTATAATGTCACATATTATGTGAATTATCCCCTAGCTAAAATACTCACCGGTTTTTACTTATCTCAGGCTCTTATGTTTATAAGTTTCACTAAATAAGGAAAGGTTATACGAAGAATAAAAAGCATAACAACTACAAAAATTTAAATATAATAAACAAATAAAAATTAATTTGTACAAAAACAATTATAACTATGAAAGTATGCCTAAGTGGCGTTTATAATATAACTAAAAGTTTATAATATTAAAAATTATAAAAAAGAATGTCCTATCATTTATCTAAAAATGAAATTAAAAATTTACCTTAGTAAGTTTTTGGAATGTAATAACTTGGAATAATCTTCATTGGTTGCCAGTTCTTATTGTTTGCACTATTCCAATACATAAAAGTTTAAAATATTCTTTGTTCTCACAATGGGAAACATATTTTTAATTAATATTGTTTATTTATTTATTTCGCACTTGTATCCACTAAATTATTGTATTAGCGTCGCGCACATTTATCAATTATTAAATTATAATTTTCTCGCTCCACTTTAATTAGGAAAAATTCAAGTTATCTCCTTTTTTACCATTAGAATTGCGTTTTTTAACCAAGATAATTTATTATATATTGGCGTTTCTCACATTTGTTGATTACTTATTATTGCGTTATTCTAGTCGTTGATTAACTTTGAAACAAATTACTCTGTAAAATTGACTAAGTTGATTTTTATGTAAGATGTACAAATTCTACATCTCACCTCTTCAGAGTTTGTCAACTTAATGCTTGATTCTTTTCTTTTTAAAATTTAAGAAATCCTTTTTAGGCTTCTATACAAAGTATAGCAAGAAGCCTTTTAGGCTTCTATACAAAGTATAGCAAGAAGCCTTATGATCTAGCTCCGTGTCTGTCCGTCCGTCCGTCCGTCTGTCTGTCCGTCCGTCCGCATAATTCAAAATCATACAGAGCGTTTCAAATCGTGTTGAATATACTCAGTGTGTATAGAGGTCTAAGAACTGGGTACCCAGTGCGCTATTATTTTGAAAATAGCTGTCTTATATAGACTTATATTTATCTGTTTTTTCAATGCAGACCAAATATAAGTTATATTTTATTTACATAATTTTTCACCTATATAGGAAATTTAAATACGTTGATCCCTTGATACGTTGATCCGATGATACGTTGATCCGATGATACGTTGATACGATGATACGATGATACGTTGATCCGATGATACGTTGATCCGATGATACGTTGATGTTCGGTTTGCTTCGGGTAATGTAATTGTATTTTGCTCAGCCCTATTAATATTACAACTCGTTTTTAACTTTTAGGCTTCTATACAAAGTATAGCAAGAAGCCTTATGATCTGGCTCCGTGTCCGTCTGTCCGTCCGTCCGTCCGCATAATTCAAAATCATACAGAGCGTTTCAAATCGTGTTGGAAATACTCTGTATGTATAGAGGTCTAAGAACTGGGTAGCCAGTGCGCTACTTTTAGCTACCTTATGGTCTGGCTTCGTGTCCGTCCGCATGTTTCAGAGCCAATCATAACGTTGATCAACTGATACGTTGGTATATTTTAAATACTTCGTCTATATAGTATTGCATTAATCTGTTAATCCGTTGCTTCGATTCGCTAATGCAATTTATAAATACGCAAATGTTCGAAAGAAATTTACTAAGTTAAAGATATTTTCGAAGAGGTCTCCCTATATAAACTACTTGTTTTACTTTGATGTGAAAAAATAATTTTTTATTGATGTGGTTAGTGAAGTTAAGTTATAAATAAAAGAGAAAGGAGAGGATTGGTCCACCTCAAAAAAAGGACCATACATTACAGAGAAGTAAAATTTCTAATAGAATGGAAAAGTTTGATTGTTATTACTTATAATAGATGATACCCCGTCCGAGGACGGGCAGCTAGAAGGACGGGCAGGCAGCCAAGGTCATATGGCTTTTGGATTGCACTGAGAGCTTTCCTTAATCTTCATTCAACTTAAGTTACCGTGGGTAGCTGCCCGTCCTTCTAGCTGCCCGTCCTCGGACGGGGTATCATCTAGTTTTGAATATGATCGGATAGACCTTGATACAATTCAGTACGCAATTTACTTTGTTGATATCGTATGTAGTTCAAATTATTGGTTTCCACTTGCAAATATGAGTCGACAATCCACTGTTGCGTAAGTTTTCCCGCACTCATGATCGGATTGAAATCGTTTCTAATTGCTGTTTGCGCAACTTTAAATTGTAACATGCTGATTTTATTACGGGATTGCCGATATCCTTCGCAACTCCAATTGGGTTGCCACCCCGGTTCGCCAAACGGATAAAGAATGCCATAAGTCATAGGGTCAAGATTTGGACTGAGAATATTGATACGAATGAATTGTTGTGCATTGTCGACGGGATTTCGAGGATAGATACGGATATAACGTTCAAATGGAGGTTCGCCGTCATCATTTACGAACACCATTACAATTTCATTGGACGTTGGAGCATTGTAACGTCTTTGATCAGACTGCCGATCGCGCCGCATCACCATATTGACGACCGGAACTGGTTGTCCTTCTTCTTCGGCTCGTACACGCTCTTGTTGCTCAATTTCTTTCATCAGGCAATATGAAGCTGCGATACGATTGTTGACGCGGAAGAAACGATCGATTTTCTCAATCACTTCAGGTAGACAACCTCTATTCTCAGGCAGATTTACTCGTTCATTGACCGCTTCTGTCGTGTCCATTACATACAGTTGTGCAAACTTTCTTGTTTGTCCTTCAGGTGGATACAGGTTTGTGGTTCTGTGGTACGTCTGTCCATGAATTTTGAAAACGTATGGTCCGTTACCCGGCATTGAAACAATCTCTGCTCCCATTGAAGCCAAAGAAACCGAGGAATTGTAAGAGCGGATGTGCTGACGAAAGTTCTTGTAGTAAGGATTATCTGAATCTGAAAGCATAGAGCGAAGAAATTCGGGATATAACAATAGATTCCCATGTTGATCGAGCGGTTGCGGAATCTTCACTTTTCCTTTATGACAGCAGTTGTTAAATTGTTTATCAACTGGACGCTCCTTGGCGAAATTCTTGGAGCCGCAGAACTGACAGATGGAATTCATTTCTCCACAATCGTGTCGAGTAACGTGAGATTTATCTAATCTCAATGCTCTTATTTGGAGTTGAATTGCTTGACTTTGGTATCGATTTTCTTTCTGTCGATGTATCGCATGGGACCGAGCGTCAGCAGCTTGCCGCGCTTGAGTTTCTTCTAAAGTTTCACGTTGTTGACGTATCGCATGGGACCGAGCGTCAGCAGCTTGCCGCGCTTGAGTTTCTTCTAAAGTTTCACGTAGTTGACGTATCGCATGGGACCGAGCGTCAGCAGCTTGCCGCGCTTGAGTTTGTTCCAAAGTTTCACGTTGTCGACGTATCGCATGAGACCGAGCGTCAGCTTGTCGCTGTGATCGAAGCTGTTCTTCTGTGTTATTAGCTCTTGTACGTGATTTTCTCTCACGATTCAATCGCCGTCGCTTTGCAGCAGGATTTTCAAAATTTTCATTATCCATTATGGAAGTTCACATAATGCTTTTTTGGAAATAGCTGTCCTATATAGACAAAATGATACGATGATACGTTGATCCGATGATACGTTGATACGATGATACGTTGATCCGATGATACGTTGATCCGATGATACGTTGTGGATTCGGTTCGGTTTGCTTCGGGTATTTCCGTGGGACAGACAGAAAGAAAGACTTGGCCTTTTATAATAAGAGATAGTAAATGATAATTACCAATCGCAAAAAATTTAATTGGTGCAGATTATCTGATTATGTGATGTTACATTATATGGCGATCAAAAATAACCAGATAATAACAACTTTCCACACCAGAAAGGTAGCTGTATAGAAGCCTAAGAACTGCCGCTAAAGCGAGTTCCACCTTGTTTAAAATTAGGGGAACCAATGATTTTAACATATTTTTTAAAAAGCCAATAACAGAAATTGGTTGAATAATTAAAAAGTAACTGACAATTGAATTGAACAAGATATAATGTGACGATAAACCGTTCAAACCTGACAATAAATAGACTAATTTATTGTCTGCAAATGGTGCGATATGACAACTGATTTCAGGCAACTAAAAATTCTGTGAAAACTAATTGATTTTTTGTATTACTCCTATTCACTAAAATTATTTTGTATCTAACATGTGTTCCCAGAACACTTTTTAATTTTAAAATTGTTTACTTCTTGTCAAAATCTGAACAAATAAATTAGTATAATAGGGGTAGTTTCTGTGAATGTTGAAATAAAATAAAAATTATGACCGTAGGATATAATTGAATATTACACATTTGGAAACAGAAAATTGTCGTAGTTCGAAAAAGAATATTAAAATTTAATAACGTAACATCTGATTGGTCGATTATTCACCGAGTAAAACCTCTGTAGCTTTAAAGTAATATTATTTTTAACTCCAAGCAACATCCGATGGAAAATATTCCAACATATAATTGTGACGTCACACTCGGTGACAGAGCCCAAGGGCTGTTATCGGTCAGCGACAGATCTTCTAGATTCTAGAAGCTTCATAGGGTTAGGGTGAACTGTCACCGTAGATAGACGGTCGTGAAAAGAAGCGTTACCATTGGTTAACACACTGCACCAGGTGAATAATCATCAGAATTGACCAAAATTTCCTATTTATTCAAATTCAAAATTAACTTGAATGGATCCCCATCAGTATGTTACGTTAGTACTCACCAATTGTAAAGTATATTTTTACTTTTTTTTTGTATTCTTGTTGTATGGCTGAATCGTTTAAACAGGGGCCTTCGCTTGGTTTAATGTATCCCGCCAGAGGGGATACTTTTAACCAAAATTAGGCTTATTTTTGAAACCAAAAAATAAGTTTTCAAAATGTTTTGTTGAATTATTTATCAACAAAAGGAATGTCCCAACTATTAGCACTAAATATTGTTTTGTTCTGATTATATTTAATACATAATTTAGGGCGAAATGGTAAAACTGTCCCCCTTTCCCGTACGTTATGTTAGCAGATATATTTATAATTACAATCAGATTTAAATGGTTTCTTTGGTACTAATTAAACAACATTTAAGTAGTTTTTTGGTTGGTATTTTGCGGAATTCCGCTCCATGAGAACCACGCTTTAGATCAGGGATGAGCAACCTTTTTTAATAGCGGGCCAGCTACAAATTTAAAAATGTTGTGATGGCCGCATGTAAGTCACTTACCTATGATCATGTAAACACTGAATGATGAAGTTAAATTATCTCTTTATTAACAAAATACGCCTAAACTTAAAAGTCAAAATGTATAATTTTTAAAGGGCCGCACGAGAAAGTGTAGCGGGCCGCGGGTTGCTCATCCCTGCTTTAGATGAAACTTTTGTTTGTTTCATTCAAAATGAGTTTTCTATCAATAGTCCAGGCAAGGAAGGTTTTTAGTTTGCAAAAAATCCGGGCAAGCTCAAATATCTTACATAATGTCTGTAATAATTGATCTTTAAATAAATATGGTTACAATCATATAATGCATTGTATTAATTTTTGTGAAAGATTATCAGAAAAAAAGAAGATTTGAATATGAAGGAAGGTCGAGAAAGTAACAATTTTTTTTTTAATGGATAATACTGATACTTGAGACTTTAAAATAAATTTTTTGGCTGCCGATATTTGCCGGATTCTCTTTAATTCGCGTTTTACTAGGAGAAGTAAAAAATTTCTAAGTCACCCTATATGTTTTTATCAAATTATTTTGCTGATGATGTTAATTTTTCAAAGTTTTTCAAATAAATTCATTTTCTTATAAATAAATGCACCAGAATTATGCAAAGTATTTTTTAGATACTACTAGGAGCCCTGAAAATAAATATCCTACTTAGAAATCCGTTGGAATAGTATTTGATTTAATGCCACCTTTTGAGGCCAAATACCCCACTGTGCGGCGTCCCCCACAATCGGGGGTTTTAGCTCCCCCAACTCGATTTTTTGCCGATAACTCGCTTATTTATGCTTGTATGAAAAATTATGATCAGACCATAATTGAAGAGCATAAAATTCTCTATAAAATACTTTTTTTTCATATTTTTCCATGGCACACTAATACTTAAATTATTGACAGAAAACAAGACGCGCCCTTAAAATGGCACAATATTAATTAGTTGCAGGGAGAGAAATGTTTTCGGGCACGGGAAATGCTTTTAATAATAAATTACTTAAAATTGTGGCCAAGGTTGAAAAATGAAGAGAAAAATACATTTTTTCAAAATTTGCCCAAGTTATAGTATCTTCCAAGTAACGAAACCGAAATTTGGGTTTGAGCTTACAGAAGGTCCGGGCAATCTGAAATTTGGCAAAGATGTATATTGAAGTGTTTTAATAAACCCCCAAAATATCTCACAAAAATCGCAAGCCGGCGTTCCCTCAAATGAGAATTTTAGCCCCTAAGTGCGGCGTTTCGCCTATAGCTCACGTGTTTGTACTTTTACGAAAAATTACCATTAAGCAAAGTTGAAGAATATAAAATTCTCTATTACTTGTGGCGCTGCAGTAGGTAGTACTACAATACATACTGTAATAGGCAAATTAAACTTTGTTTAATGGTAATTTTTCGAAAAAGTAAAAATACGTAAGCTATAGGCGAAACACCGCACCTAGGGGGCTAAAATCCTCATGTGGGGAAACGCCGGCTTGGGATTTTTATGAGACATTTTGGGGGTTTATTAGAACACTTCAATATACATCTTTGCCAAATTTCAGCTTGCCTGGATTTCGGTTTCGTTACTATAGTACCAAGATACTATAACTATAGTCTATCTGTTTTAAGAATGCAGAACTAAATTGTACTAAAACTGTGACTTTCGAGCGTGATTGGATATAATTTCTACACGTTTACACTGCCAAAATTTTATAATATTGTGGCATTTTAAGGATGGGTCGGTCAATAATTTAAGTCTTAGTGTGCCATGGAAAAATATGAAAAAAAAACTATTTTATAGAGAATTTTATGCTCTTCAATTATGGTCTGATCATAATTTTTCATACATGCATAAATAAGCTAGTTATCGGCAAAAGTCGCGTTGGGGGAGCTAAAACCCCCGATTGTGGGGGATGCCGGCGTGGGATTTTATGAGACTTTTGGGGGGTTCATTAGGGAGCGTTCAAGTATTACATAACGAATTTGGGGGGAAGGGGGTCTTGTAAAACGTTACGATGCGTTACAGGGGCGGGAGGGGGGGTTTTAACTACGCGTTACGTAACATTGTTTTTGCCACATAATTGTGACTTTTAGGTATAAAAATGGTCACTTGGTGGTTACGTAACGTTTTACTAGGGGGGAGGGGGGTACAGAAAAACGTTACGGCGCGTTACATGGTGAGGAGGGGGGGTCAAAAATCTCCAAAAATTGCGTTACGTAATACTTGAACGCTCCCATTAGAACACTCCAATGTACATCTCTGCCAAAATTCAGCTTGCCCGGATATTTTGCAAGCTTGAGCCAATTTTTCGGCTTCGTTGCCTGGACTACAAATAGCTCAGGTTCGATTGATTTCTAATCCGTTTACAGATTTGTCTTGACACCCTTCATTTTCCAGTTATCGCCATTTTGTTTTTTTTTCAAAAAGTTTTCATTTTCGATTTTTATGTCGTGCAAGAAAAAATGGTTACTTTCTAAATTTTATGGTAGTTTTCCATGTTTCGTTTCCTTCTTGAATTCATTAGATCTAGAATTTCATCGCTCATCCATTCTTTTTTCTTCTCGGTTTTTGGTATCCCAGTGTTTCCTCGGCGGCTCCCTTCAGTAGGTTTTTAATGTTTGTCCATGGTTCCTCTATGTCATTTGTATATCTTATGTTCTTCATCTTGTTGTGGGTTTTATTAGATGCCATGTTTCTCATGATTGGATCCTTCATTGTTTGGAGATCTATTCTGCTTTCTGATAGTTTTGTTTGGCAATTCTTCATTTTTTGCTTAACTTTTGCTATTAGGGAGTTATGATCCAAATTCAAATCCGCACCCGGGTTCGCTCTTACAGACTTGATGGCATTTCGGAACCTGGAGTTTATCAGAATAAAATCTATCTGGTTTCTGATAACGGCCTCGGGTCTATCTTGGGGTGATTTCCATGTGCATAGCAGGCAATTGGAACTCAGTGTTAGTGATTATGAATTTACTTTTGTGACATAATTCCATTAGTCCATCACCCCTTTCATTGGGTTGTCTTAACCTGAATTCACCTACTGCTACACTCCATCTCGTCTCTAGTCTATCTTTGCGTTTATCTGAACTTTTTGTTGTTCTTACTAGATCTTAAATTTGCTCATAGAAGTGCTCCACTTCTTCATCACTTATGTCTACTGTCGGTGCATATACCTGAATCATATTTAGGTTGAATGGGGCTCCACGAATTTTCAGTAGCATGTATCGGTCGGAATATGGCACAAAATCACAAAAGAATCTCTCCAGTTCCCTAGAGATCAAAATACTCACTCCATTTCTATGGTTCCGGGCTTGTTCTTCACTTCCAGAGTAGTAGAGTGTACCATTGTCCATTCCCTGACCATCTCACCTCGCTCATACTAAGGAAATCCACACTGAGTCTTTTCCATTGCCTGTACCGAATTTACTAGCTTTCCATTTTGGAATAGGGTTGGGACGTTTTAAGTGGCTACCCTCAGGAGCTGTTCACGCTTTCTGTCGATCCGTCGCATAGTTTTCGCGTGAGGTCTGGTTGCCACGGCAAATTCAAAATTCTATTATTCGACATAATTTTTGGTAAACAAAGAGCATTGTAATGCAGTAGGGCCTCACGTCCTTCTTCATATTAATGTCAGCCGCCCAATTTGGAACAGATGCTGTTTGTAGCCGCTCCCCTGGAATCAGACGACACTATTTACCATATCTGGTAACCCTCACTTATTTGTGCTTGTGAGTCAACGCAGTTGCCCAGGGTTGGCACGTGGAGCCATAAGTGAGAGTTGGGTACATTGTGACGACCAGTTATCCGCAACCACCCGAATTAAAGGTACTACCTCTGCAGCGTTATTCCCAATACCATTAGCCCATATAGTCCAGGCAACGAAGACCAAAAAATACCAAATAGCGGAAATAATTCGTGTATAAGCCAAAATTGGTACAGTTGTAGGGAAAGGTGTCCTTAACAACATACTAAAAGTACTGAGGGGTGGGGGTGGAGCTAACGGTGGGGGGGGTCTCGAAAGGTCCCTTTTTTCAATTTTTCGCTAATAACTCAAAAACCACTGCTTCTATCAAAAAAATGTATATATACTAAATTAATCTACATAAAATTCTCTACAATAAAGATTCTTTACACTTTTTTGATAGGATCAAAACTTAAGGAAATATGGAGGTGGTAAATAGAAAATTTAAAAAAAAACAGTTTTTTTTAAATATACGAGATTTTCGCGTATCCTGACGTATTTTGTATTAAATTTCCCTCTGTCAATTTTCCAAAGAATTGTCATATCAAAAAAGGACGATAAAGATGTAGAAGAGCTTTTGACATATGAATTAACTCCATACCCCCTGGCCCTGTTCAGCGAGGGCGGAATGCGAAAAGGGAAAAAATCATCACTCTATGATGTTTTGCCTATAGAGGACAACGTAACTGTGGATCTCACCTTCAATGTGGTAGACGGTGGTTTCCTACTCCATCGCATGAAATGGAAACAGTTTTCCAACATATTATCAATTTGCCATCAGTACATTGCCTACGTACATAAACATTACGGTAAAAATTGTTCGGTGGTTTTTGATGGATATGGTGATGACAACAGCACCAAGCGAGCAGAGCAGAAGCGAAGAGCGCTCACAAAAACTTCTGTTGACATAAACTTTCATGAAATCACGACTATCACAGTTCAACAAGAGCATTTTCTTGCTAATGAAAGAAACAAAACAAAGCTGATTCACTTGCTCAGTGAGAAAATGGCAGCAGCCGGGATAGAAACAGCTGTTGCTACAGGGGATGCTGACAGCACTATTGTGAGGTGTGGGTTGGATAAAGCTGCTGTACATCCAACTGTAGCAATAGTTGCGGAGGATGTAGACTTGATAGTTCTCCTCATGGGATTGGCACCACAATCTATCAATATCTACTTCATGAAGCCAGGCCGTGGGAATGTGGAGACCAAATTGTTCTCAGTGCGACAACTTCAACAGCTTCCAATTTCCAAAACGATTCTCCTTCTTCATAGTTTCTCCGGATGCGACACCACCGACATACATGGAAAAAGTAAAGTAGGAATCGCTAAACTTTTTACAGAAAACCCTGCCCTCACTCAAGACATTTCAGCAATATTCACAGATCACTTAGCATCACCTGAGGATATTGAACAGGCTGGCGAGAAGCTGAAGCAAACCGGACTACGCGGTTTTAATGATTTGATTTTAATTAAATTAATTTGTTTCACTGCCACCACGAAAATCTTTTAATTTAAATTACCTTGCAATTGTTGGTTGATAATTTAGGGAGAGATTATTCGATGGAACTCCCTTTTTACTCCTTCTTCGATTGGTAGCTTTTGTCCTGTTAGAAGCGTAGGTAAAGGAATTTCTCGATGCGAGCACTTGCGTATTTTCAATAAATAATAAACTGACTATTTATAACAACCAAATATATTAAAGTCTTTGTACACAAAACAAAGTTGGCAAATTATATAATAATTACAAAAATATACAAATTATACAAATATCTGGGTTTTAGTTTAATAATACACGTGCAAAATACCTGGTTAATTTATTAATCCGTTTGCTAAGTCCACAATGTAATCCAGGAAATAGGCTTGGAAGCTAAACAAAATTTCTCTTTTTCACCTTATTGACAATTTCAATAAAACACTCAATCTTTTAAATTCGTACTGCCCGTTCTCAAAATTAACATTTAATATTTAATTCAATTCAATTTCAAATCACTTCTACTTTTAATTAAATATTGACTCTAAAATTTATTCAAACAACTTTAACTTTTAATTTAATATCAAACTCAAAATAACACTGTATATTTTATTTTAATCGAACCCCGGTTCGCGTATCAATTGAACTTATTTATTTCGGGTCCCTTCCCGATGACAACTGACTTATTTTTTCTAAGTTGTGATTTTTTTATCAACAATTTCCCACTGGATTATCATATTCACCTCCCTTAAGCTAGTCAAAGAACCAATCTTGTTGATTCTTAGTCCAGCCCCGTCCAGGGGGATGTGACCAAAATTCATCGTTTTCAAAACTTATTTCCTTTTGCCTGGGTGGGCCTTCGGCCATCGTGTGACTTTTACAGAATTATACAATATTTAAAATTTCTTGGAACTGAGGGTTTATACAGAATATTCCCAACATTAAGCAAATGAGGTGTGAAATTAACACTGCAGTTTTTGGGCGGTGCAGCTATTAACTTTACAAAGCATTTCCTCTCACATGCAAAATAAGTGCAATGTGAAGTTAAATCTATTGATATGCATGGATTTAAACTAATCTTTCCATGAACAAGTGGTAGGTCTTTCTTTTAACTATGTAGCCGTCGGTGCAGCTGTGTGCTCGGCATTCTTTGAGCCCCTTAACGTATTGACAAATCGTTTCCTGCTTATAAACCCATGCATCGATATTTAAAAATTAAAATCCTACATAGTTATTTTTATTCATTAAATTAAATAGAGTATTCTTAAATTAACTCTATTTAATTATCTCAATTACAATTATCTATGTTGGTGATGAAATTACTTTAAAACGTATTTTCTAGATCGGTATTTGAATTAATTAGGTATTTAAATTAATTAGCTAAAAACCGCCATTAATTTAATTAGCCATTAATTTAATTAGCCAAATATGCGGGTTGTTACATCACCCCCTGTTTTTAAAAAGATCAGTCGGGTCTGAAAGACAAGACGGATCCTTTTGTAGAGAAAAGAAAAGGGTACAATCCGCGTTCCGACATAGTAATTGTAACGTCGTAACTTAACTTATCCTGTACATTGATTGATGTCTGTGCTGTTTTATTTAGATGGTACAGGTACAGCTACTGGTACAGTATGCATAATAAACATCAATATCAACATAAGCCCTATGACAAATAAAAAAATAAAATTTCTCACTTAAGTAACACTTCTGCGCATTAACAGTCTTTGCGCATCATTGCTGTTTCTTTTCTGTCCACTTAAATGACTCGCGAATTATGTGACGCACTACTGTTCTGGTGTCCCGCACTTAGTAGATGATGTATTACGCTTAGGTTGGGGTCAGGTTGAAGTGGTGCCATCTGTCTGGAAGGGTAGATACTGCTCCATCCCATCCTTGCATTGTGAAAAAGGGGGGGGGGTTGTAAAATATCAGTGGAACCAACTTGTTCGCACGATATTAGTTGCTTACATACTTTGGCTTTAAATTAAGGAAAAGAAGTGTACCAGTGCCTTTGCCTGGCCACTCGTGGCTGCGTTGCCCAAATGGTGACCTCCTAGAAGAGTCCCATTGCGTGTGGATATTACATCCCACGATAATTATTAAATCGAACCCAGTTAGTCGCTCTGGTAAGGTAATACCAAGCGTGTTCGAATTATTGCCAATAATGCGGAGTGACATTGACTTATGTTGGTCCTCCGTTTACGCGACCTGCGTAATTACTCAATAATTATGGGTCGATGTTACTGATGTGTAACCATCGACTTGTTGTTGCTTAAACCCCAGATGCCTTCCATTATTCCGCGTGATGCGTTGTGGCCTGACCTTATCCTAAACGCAATAATTGATGCTATTGCTTTTTGCAATGGGGGGGGGGGGGGTACACTCGCGTCTCATTTACGTTCACTTGATTTAATTGTAATTGTTCGTTGCACTCCGTACCTTAATCGCACTATTATTTAGCTGTTCACTTATCAGTCCCATAATACACAGTACTTGTGACATTTAATCAATGCACATAAAAAAAATAAATCAAATAATGTAGTTAACCAATTCACATAATGAAGAAAAAAAAAATTCATTATTAATAAAAAAAAACTTAATTACTATGAGAAAATTCTCTTAATTTCGAAAAAAATAAATGTTAAATAATATAATTACATAAATTATTCTAATAGCGTAGCCATTCGATCCATCCATAATGTGGTCAAAGGGTTACCTATTTATGTACTGAAAATCATGCCAAATGAGCCGCATACATAGGCCACCCATTGTGCACGACCGTTCTTTGCGTCCTATTGACGTTTAGTGAACCGTTTTTTTTTTTCCGTTGCATCTGTGAGAGTTTGCACCGCGCTCGCCAGATGTCGCCACCATCGTACACACACCGTTCACTCATCCTTACCTGAATTCTTTGATTATCAATTCTCGCTGCGAAATTATTTTATCCGAGATCCCTAGGGCTTCGTCGGTTTCCTCGTGCGATTCGTTGAAGTTTATACTGAGCCCGAAAGACACCCTGGTTTGACATCATTCTACCTTTACTGTTTATGCTTCCTATCTTTCTCTAAATTATACGGTACTTTTTCCGTTTCTTTTTATTTCTAACTTGTCTGACTGCAGACTTCCAATTTATTACTTAATGACCCGCTACCTTTTGGCGGTGTCTTACCTACTCTAGTTGTCCTTTTGACCAACCTAGATTTTTACTTGAATATTTATTTATGGCCATTGCCTATTTCTTTTCCTCATCAATTTAACTCTTTACCAACCAACTTCTTACCTTCCTCTCGAATGCGTGTCAAAACCCGGTCTTTCGGCCCTTGTGACATTAGTATGCTTTAATGTATTTACTTATCTTTTCTGTGCTTAAATTCGTGTGACGATAGATTTTTGTGTGCGAATTTTATATAATTTTTCCCAAGATTTTTTTTTTCTTTAATACTTACGATTAGCGTCTTTTACTGCCATATATTCTAAAATGAACCCGTCAATTGGCACAGGTAAAATTCACTTATTAACTACTGGTTTATGTTAATTATTAATTACTTATTTAAATTGATTATTAATTTCCTATTTTTTTTTTTTTTTTTTTTTAAACTTGATTAATTTACAAATTTTACGTTTTAATCGCCTTTTACGATAAGGTTGTAAAACCTGCTCGGATATTCTAACCCGTCCGCGCGCAGGTACCTTACTTATTAGTTAACTATTTGTTTTTTTTTTTCAATCATTAATTATTATTTTACAGATAGGCTTAATTAAAGGTTTACGATTTTGTCGCCTTTTACGACAAGGTTGTAAAACCTGCTCGGATATTCTTACCCGTCCGCGCTCAGGTACCTTACTAATTACTAAATTAATGTTATTCAACTTTAACGCGCTCAAAATCCTGCCCGTCTAATTTTCGTGAGTACTACGGTGCCCTCTCGCTTTTAAAAGTCCACTTTCGCTTTTTCACCAAATATGTGTACCCTAATAAATTCCTTAAGTTTACCCCTATATTCTTTACAATCTAAAATAGCAACAACTTTTCCTTTCATTCGTTCAACAAAGCATTCCTTTCTAACCGCTACCTGGCATACTGACCTACATTTCGTACGCATAGGCGTATCTTTTAATTTTTCTATGGGTGATTTATAAAAAAAAATTTTTAAAGTGGTTTATTATTTACGTTTTTAATTAATTAGCGGGGTCGTTTAATATTCTATAAAAAAAAAATTGAAAAAAAAAAACAAAAAGGTTGTAGGTTTTTAATAATAGTCGTAATCGACTAGCTTTCTCATTTTCTGAACTCTGGTCGTACGGCGCGGTAGTGTATCGGATGTCTCAACTTCGCGATTCGCGGCGTCGGTATCTAGTTGAAGGGGGTCGACATCGTCGTCTAGTGGGTCCGCGATGTCGGACTCCACATCACACGGTTCTATGAAATTGTCAAGTGGGACTTCTGTCGTATCCACATCTAGCGAGGGTACCTCGTCATCATCGCCGAGAACTAGTGGCTCGGGCTGCATGTCCACTGTCTCCTCGACGGGGGTCGCGCTTTCTCTAGGAGCGGGTTCGCTCGTATCGTGGCTTAAGAATGGTTTCAGCCTGTTTATGTGAACTATTTGGTCCGTACGCGCTCCTACTTTCCGTATCCGATAGGTTACTGGTCCTTTCTTTTCGATTACCCTAAAGGGACCAGACCAACTTAACACCAATTTCTTTGATACGCCTATCTTGTGTGACGGGTCGTACAAATAAACTGCATCACCGATCTGAAATTCTCTTTCCTTCGCTTTGCGCCTGAAATTTTCCGTTCGTTTTTCCGCGCTCGCTTCCATATTTTGCCGGACGGTTTTGAAGGCTTCGTTTAACCGCGCCATCATCTCCGATGGATAATTGGTACTTACGTCGTACTTTACGCGGTCCGCTTTCATGACATCGTCGAATGGTAGTGTCATGTCCCTACCGTGCATGAGAAAGAAGGGGGAAAATCCGGTAGATGAATTAATATGCGACCGGTAAGCTAATAGGACATAGGGGATCCATTGATCCCAATCTCGTTGCGATCGCGATACATAGCACGCTAAAATGTTCTTAATAACCCGGTGGCTTCGCTCCAAGCTACCGTTACTTTCCGGTCGGTACGCGACTGTTTGAATCTTTTCTATGTGCAATAAACGGCAGGTCTCCTTGAAGAGGTTGCTCAAAAATGTTTGACCTTGGTCCGAAATAATTTGAGCCGGGGTGCCGTGACGCGTAATTACATGAGTCACGAACGCTTTAGCGACTGTCTCCGCGGTTTGGTCAGGTATTCGAATTGCTTCCAGGTATTTTGTGAAATGATCCTGAAAGGTCAATAAATACTTATTTCCGAGGTCAGATGTGACCAGCGGCCCTACAATATCGATGGCCGTCCTCTGAAAGGGTTCAGATAGGGGGGGGAATTTTTGTAAAGGAGCCGCTTTGAAATGCGGACTCGTTTTTAACTGGTTGCATTTGTTGCAAGTGGCAACGTAATTGAAAATATCCTTCTTCATGTTCGGCCAGTATAGTCTGGTTTGTATAAAGGACAGGGTTCGTGCTTGCCCTGGGTGTCCCGAAATTGGTAAGTCATGAAAGTCATGAATCGCTTTTCTTATGAATGTTCGGGGTATGACCAGCAAGTCCTGACCTGTGTCTTTATTTATTTTGTACAATAGACCGTCTCGGTCTAGGTAGTAAGGTAATTCCGAGGTTTCACTTTCGTCCCCTCCTGGGGCGATTAGCCTACAGAATTCGTCCTTTTCTTGCTCACGCTTAATTTGGGATCTGTCCCAGACAGGTATAAAGGGCGCTTCAATGTTTACGACGTTTATTGATGTTGTATTTTCGGGATTTACCTCGCAAATTTTAATTTGTATAGCGGTATTTCTGAAGATAAATTTAATCATTGCCAATAATTTACAGAATTCTAATTGTTGCGCCTCGAGGTTTGATTTTGATAACGCTAAACTGAAATCTTTATGGATCAGACAGCGATCGAGTAAACTGCTCAAAGCATCGAAAATGGAATCATACGTCGTTTTACCGTAATGTCTACTCTTTGTTATTAAATAGTACACATTCCGTTCTGGCAGGTTTAATTCCGCGACGTCGCCTACATTTTTACGTTGCGATTTTAACCCGTTTAAATTACCAAAATTTTGTCTAAAAGCTTTTTCTATACCTGCGTCCATTGAAAAATCTTTTATAGTACATACTGCTAGTGCGTGATTTTCCGGTAACGCAAACAGGTGTACAGCCTCGACTGTTACTCTGGGATTCTCGCAATCCTTTGTGTTCGCTAGGGATAATAAAAATTCTTTTAAAGTAGGCTTGTCAGTGGCGTGCGCCCGGCTTAGGGCGTCCGCATTGCCATTCTGAGTTCCCGCGCGATGTACGATTTCAAAGTCGTATTGAGATAACAACATGGCCCAGCGCGCGAGTCTGGAGCTCACGTCCTTGACGGTCAGCAACCATTTAAGTGGTCGGTGATCGGTGATGATCGTAAATTTTTTCCCGTATAAAAATCCGCGGAATTGTTTGACCGCAAATACCACAGCTAAGCACTCGAGCTCGGTAACCGTGTAATTAGTCTCGGCCTTTTGCAATTTGCGGCTCGCGAACGCGATTGGCCTCTCAAATCCCTCGCGTTTTTGGCTTAAGATCGCGCCGATTCCGGATAGACTTGCGTCTGTGGTTAGCAAAAAGGGGTCATTAAAATTTGGGTAGATTAGTACTGAGTCCGATTTGACCGCGGACTTCAGTTTCTCTATAGCGCTAACTACTTCCGGAGTAATTATGAACTTGTTCTCCTTCTTCGTTAGATTGGTCAGAGGGAGAGCTATTTTTGAAAAGTCTTTTATGAACCTTCGATACCAGGACGCTAAACCTAGAAATGATCGTGTTTCTCTTACGTTCCTGGGGATCGGAAATTCCTCGAGAGCTTTCAATTTCTCGGGATCGGGTCTAAGACCATCTTTTGTAATTACGTGCCCTAGGTATTTCACTTCGCTGACTAAAAAGTTACACTTGCTCGGTTTTAGTTTGACATTGGCCTCTTGCAGTTTATCAAACACTGTGCTTAACCTACGTAAATGCTCGTCTACGTCGTTTGGGCTATAGACGATGATGTCGTCCAAATAGACCAGACACATATTTCCGGTTAGCCCGGAGAGGGTTACATTCATAAACCTCTGATAGGTTGCCGGGCTATTTGCCATCCCGAAGGGCAAGCGGGCATACTCGTAGTGACCCGCGGGTGTAGTGAACGCGGTCTTCTCGCGGTCCGGCCCGTAGACTTCTATCTGATGGTACGCTTGGGAGACGTCTAGGGTTGTGAATAGACTGGCTGCATGAAAGTATTGCTCGATCGTTTCGTGAAGATCGGGCAAAGGGTAAAAGTCGCGTTTAGTGACCGCGTTCAATCCGCGGTAATCAATGCAAATTCGCACTTTCGATTCGCCATTAGGGAGTTTTTTCTCCACAATTACAACTGGAGCACTCCAGCTTGACGCACTCGGATAGATGACGCCAGAATCTAATAACTTATTGATTTCCGTTTGTAATACCTCGCGTTGGTGGAACGGGACCCTGTAAGGTCGTTTCGCAATAGGGGCCACGTCCTCAGTTATAATGCGATGCTGCACGCCCCGAACACTTGTCAAGGGTGCTTCGTCGGTAATAAACACGTCCAAGTACTTTAGTATGAGGTCATATAATAAATCAACAGTGCTGTCGTCTAAGTGAGAGAAATTCAGCTGGGCCAGAATCTCCTCCTTATTCACTTGTTGTTCCGAAGTATAATTAATTCCGCATGTTTGCCCGATCGGCGGGTCTTTACTTAACACCATTACATTGTCCGATATCTTGCCTATTAGGTCATTCGCGTTGAGTACCACCTCGTAATTGTTGGGATTTATTACACGCGTAATTATTTTTTCACCATCGTCATTCACTAAAGCCGTTGCTATAATCAAATCTTGGTGGTTCCGATCGTCCTGTTCTATTAACAATACCTTTTTATTTCTTTCGCGGGGTGGTCGTATACCTCGAACCGATTTGAATTTGACTTTAAAATCAAGCTCGCTTTCACTTCTCTTGGGTATAACCACCTCCTTGTCTACTGTAAGAGTGCCTATGAAATTATCTGTCTCAAATTCATTGCATTTTTCAACTAAATCGCGTTCAACCCGTTTATCTTTATTCACCCCGTTAATTGGTTCAATTAAATTTCCCTTCGCGCTATCATTTACTGATTTTATTACTTTATTTTTTCTAAATTCATTCAATGGTTTAATCAACCCGCCTGTATAATCGGCTATTTTATTATCTATACTCAATTCTTCGCTACTACGCGAGTCCACTCTGTTCAATTCGCGGTTATCCTTTCTTTCCCTAAGTACCTCTACACCTTTATCATCGTACCCTATAAATTTGTACCTTGTCCATTCGCTGGACGCTTTTTCCAATCCCAATTTGTCCTGACAAGCGCTGTCATATCGGTTACTTTTCTTAATTGCACCGGTGGACTTTAATTTTTCGCTATTACCTCGCGTAACTTCATCTACTAACCCCTCATTAACTACCTCATCACATTTCTTTCCCACATTAAAACTTACACGTTTAATTGATTTATTAGGCTTAACCTTATTAATATGCCGGCATAATTCCTCGGCTTTATTCCCATTAACAATTTTCGGTTGGAATTTACCATCAACCCTTTCTACCTCTTTAATTAAACTTCCGCTATTTCGCGAACTACCTAATCCCTCTATACACGGGGTCCTTTCCAAATTTAACTTTTCCTTACTTTCCACTTTATTGAGTGCGTGAACCGCATTTCCATTTTCCGTTTTGTCTATTAATACTTGATTAACCGGGTTTAATTGAACATCGTCCGTTAGTTCCTCCGATTGCACTAATGGACCTCTTTTTACTTCCCTATTCCTACCTATTTCCTCGTCCTCGGACGGTTTAACTATATTATTAATTACACTTGAGCTAGTGCCTGAATCAATCTTCAGTGCCGCGTTTAACTCCTGTTTTCTAACTAAATCCTCTCCATTCCGTTCGCAATTAAAATATTCAATTTCATCCATCTCGCATAGTTTGCGCATGGGTATGTTTTCGCCTAAAACTAACAGTGCCCTATTGGCATAATCTATAGTGGCGTTGATTGCCATGAAAAAATCTTCCCCTAGTAATCCGTCTGCCTCAAAGCAAAGATCGTTGTCGCAAATAACAAATTCTATTTCAGCCAGTTTGGCTACCCTATTCGTACCTACCTCTACCTTCATTGTCCCTAGAGTAGGTCGTTTACCACCCTCAATACCGCTTACATAAATATCTTCCGCGGGTTGTTTTAATTCACTTAAATTTAACACTTTGCTTTTCAACAGGCTTAATGTCGCGCCCGTATCTATAAAGAGTCGGCAATAAACGCCGTTCAACATTAATTCGACCGCATACGGCGATTTCCGTTCGATCGTTTTTACACGGTGGGTTAAAATGGGTTGTTCATTGATTAAAAATTTGTTATTTGATTCACGGGGGTTTTCATGTGCATTTTTCCTGATTAATTGCGTCCAGTCTCTGCGGCTGACCGAGAGGTGGTCGTCGCAGGATTCGCGTTTTTTGATTGATCCGCGGTTTGGTGATCAATTTGATCCGCTTCTCGATTATACGGATAATTACCTTCGTTTCCTTGTTGCCAGTTGGGGTTAGGGCGAGAGTTGCCGTAGCCGTTTGGACGGTTTAAATTTGGAGATTCGCGGGGTTTATTAAAGTTTCTTCCTTCTGGCCGGAAAGCGTTATCATTAGCGTGGAACCGCGTATCCTGGTGAAAATTTCTACCGCCGTTATTGTACCTCGTGTGTGTCGGTTGAAAGTTTTGGCCTTGCGTGTTGCGTTCATTTGGACTGTTATAAAAGTTCGATCTCGCGGTGAAAGGGTTATTATTCGGAAAATTTCCATTTTTATTATTTCGGGGGTAATTCGGCCCTTGGCTATTTGGAAAGTTCGTTGGACGGGACCTAGGGTTGCCAAAATTCTGACGCGGATAATTATTGTTATTATTGTTACGATTCGCGAATTGATTTGTTACCGGGCGCCGTCCGTTGTTATGATCATTGGCCGGCCTTTGATTTCTTGCTCGCGGTGCCTCGTCATCCGAGTCGGCGTCCCTTGACTGATTTATGCCAGTCGCGTAGACCGAATTTGATCGCGATTTGATTAGTGAGTCGTTCAACTCTTGAAATTCCGCTATCTGAACCGCCCTATCTATTGTTAGGTTGTCTTCACTCATCAGCGCTACGCCACTGCCCCTTTGTAACTCCTGTTTCAACCCTAACCTGAATTGAATCAGAATAGTCTCTTTCATTTGAGCCATTCTACCCGGTATCTCCGCGGGTGCCGCCTTATCATTTCCTTCTTGCGCCGCTTTTTCACCTAATCGCCTAAGGCGTATCGCAAAGTCCCTAACTTTCTCGTCCTGGCGTTGGAAACAGCGATGTAATTTCGCCATAGCCTCGCCAGGTATAACCCTACGCTTAAACTGTTTCAGTAATCTATCCCTGAATTGTGCAAAATCTAGTGCCATTAAGCCCGGATCTGACTTGTAGAAACATCTCGCGCTCCCTTTTAATTTTAGTTTTAAAATATTTAGTAGTGTCGCGTGATCCACGTTGTCAGCTGAAGCCCGCATTTCCAAAAGCTCGAAATACTCTAGTGGATCCGCACTTCCGTCAAATGCCTCAACTGAATTTATAAATTGACTTAAGCCGCCCATTGGATATTGTAAAATTAATCTCGCGGGTGGAGGTGAAGCCTCGCGAACGTGTCGATTTTGCTCCGAACCGGACATCGTTGTATCGTCGTCAAAGGGTAAATTTATTTCTTCCTGAATGTTCGTCATTTCAGAAGAAATTCAAATATGTGATTTTAACAATTAATCAAAGCAACACACAAAAAAAAAAAATTCCAAATATTATAAACCCAACTAAAATGCCTGTAAAACAAAAGGTTAATTTCTCTAACTACAGTTGTTATGAAAATCTAACTTTGTATTGTTTTGTGTATTTCAATAACAGCCAATTTTATTCGAAGAGAAAACAAAATTAAAAATTAAATGACTCGTTCAAAGTGCTACGCCACTGCAGTATTTTCCTTTCGTAGGTATACTCATTTATTACTTTAAAACCTTTTACCTGAAGTCTGCAATCTTTTTATTGAAATTTCTCGCTAGTGTTTTGCGTCGAAAATTCCTTTTTAACCTTAGAAAAGGCTTTTTACCGAAATCCCACCGCTGGTCACCAATGAAGCAAACCGGACTACGCGGTTTTAATGATTTGATTTTAATTAAATTAATTTGTTTCACTGCCACCACGAAAATCTTTTAATTTAAATTACCTTGCAATTGTTGGTTGATAATTTAGGGAGAGATTATTCGATGGAACTCCCTTTTTACTCCTTCTTCGATTGGTAGCTTTTGTCCTGTTAGAAGCGTAGGTAAAGGAATTTCTCGATGCGAGCACTTGCGTATTTTCAATAAATAATAAACTGACTATTTATAACAACCAAATATATTAAAGTCTTTGTACACAAAACAAAGTTGGCAAATTATATAATAATTACAAAAATATACAAATTATACAAATATCTGGGTTTTAGTTTAATAATACACGTGCAAAATACCTGGTTAATTTATTAATCCGTTTGCTAAGTCCACAATGTAATCCAGGAAATAGGCTTGGAAGCTAAACAAAATTTCTCTTTTTCACCTTATTGACAATTTCAATAAAACACTCAATCTTTTAAATTCGTACTGCCCGTTCTCAAAATTAACATTTAATATTTAATTCAATTCAATTTCAAATCACTTCTACTTTTAATTAAATATTGACTCTAAAATTTATTCAAACAACTTTAACTTTTAATTTAATATCAAACTCAAAATAACACTGTATATTTTATTTTAATCGAACCCCGGTTCGCGTATCAATTGAACTTATTTATTTCGGGTCCCTTCCCGATGACAACTGACTTATTTTTTCTAAGTTGTGATTTTTTTATCAACAATTTCCCACTGGATTATCATATTCACCTCCCTTAAGCTAGTCAAAGAACCAATCTTGTTGATTCTTAGTCCAGCCCCGTCCAGGGGGATGTGACCAAAATTCATCGTTTTCAAAACTTATTTCCTTTTGCCTGGGTGGGCCTTCGGCCATCGTGTGACTTTTACAGAATTATACAATATTTAAAATTTCTTGGAACTGAGGGTTTATACAGAATATTCCCAACATTAAGCAAATGAGGTGTGAAATTAACACTGCAGTTTTTGGGCGGTGCAGCTATTAACTTTACAAAGCATTTCCTCTCACATGCAAAATAAGTGCAATGTGAAGTTAAATCTATTGATATGCATGGATTTAAACTAATCTTTCCATGAACAAGTGGTAGGTCTTTCTTTTAACTATGTAGCCGTCGGTGCAGCTGTGTGCTCGGCATTCTTTGAGCCCCTTAACGTATTGACAAATCGTTTCCTGCTTATAAACCCATGCATCGATATTTAAAAATTAAAATCCTACATAGTTATTTTTATTCATTAAATTAAATAGAGTATTCTTAAATTAACTCTATTTAATTATCTCAATTACAATTATCTATGTTGGTGATGAAATTACTTTAAAACGTATTTTCTAGATCGGTATTTGAATTAATTAGGTATTTAAATTAATTAGCTAAAAACCGCCATTAATTTAATTAGCCATTAATTTAATTAGCCAAATATGCGGGTTGTTACAAAGCTCTTTTTGGCTGTATACAAAGCGCCTGCACATCAAAACAATCTGAACAAACATAGGTACTCGGCATTTTTGAAGGCGTCAACGAAGCCCAAATCAGACATGGCCACTCTTCCTCCCACCAGAGGAGCTTCAAAGCAACACTCGCTCAGAGTATATCTACAGGTAAATTCATTTACATATAGTTTATTCTTTACCTTACAAATATTAGTTTGTGATGAATACTTACGTTGGTATCATTACTTCCTTACAGGTACAACAGTGGCTCGGCAACCCCCTACCACCCATCCAATGGGGTTGGGTGAAGGGAGAAGATGGGATCCTTTACGCAGTTAAAACGAACGACCTTGTGGCACCCGACTCCGTTTTGAACAAGATATCTTGCCGATGCACGACTGGGTGTGGGGTGCGCTGCGGTTGCCGCAAAGCAGGGATTGCTTGCTCCAGTGCCTGCGGCTGCATCGACTCATGTACTAACGGAGCCTCCGTCCAAAATTGCTTCGATGATGATGAAAATTTAGATTTCGACGAAATTTAATGTTTAATAAAAACTTCTTTTTTTTTTAATTTTCTATTTACCCCTCCATATTTCCTTAAGCTTTGATCCTATCAAAAAAGTGTAGAGAATCTTAAGAGAAGATTAATTTAATATATATACATTTTTTTGATAGAAGCAGTGGTTTTTGAGTTATTAACGAAAAATTGAAAAAAGGGACCTTTCGAGACCCCCCCACCGTTAGCTCCACCCCCACCCCTCAGTACTTTTAGTATGTTGTTAAGGACACCTTCCCCTACAACTGTACCAATTTTGGCTTATACACGAATTATTTCCGCTATTTTTCCTTCGTTGCCTGGACTAATAGACAAAAATACTCTTGAGTCGGGCCTGAAATTAGGACCTACAATCCCTGGAGAGTTTGAAGCTGACTTTGAAAACATTTTTCCAAATTAGTTTTAAATAATCCTTTTGATTATTCGCGAAAATACCCTGTATTGATTAATATTTTACGAATCAACCGGTATATTAATTATTCTTCATTCAAATCTGTCAACTATTTACATAACAAAAATAACCTCAAAATGGCGTTAAATTGTTTAAGAAATATAACAAATTATTTAAATATACTGCGAACTGTACCCAGCACAAATGTAAGTAAGCTTTTGAATAAAAAAAAAATAAGCATAGCATCAAAGCTAAAATGTAATATTTTAATTAATTTAACCTAAAAATTTTTTGTAGGTTGAAGCTGTCCGGACGAAATATTTGGGTGCTCGTATGGTGAGAGATGTGAAACGCAGAAAAATGGTAGCAGACTATGCACCTCTCAGGTTACGCATTAAGTCATTACGTAAAAATGATGTTTTACCCCCTGAATTGAGAGCCATTGCCGCTGAAGAAATGGCAGCTTTGCCTCGAGATTGTGCTTGGATGAAACTCATCAACCGATGTGTTGTTACTTCAAAACCTCGTGGTGTTGTGCTGCGATTCAGACTGAGTAGAATTGTGTTTCGTGATCTAGCTGACCATAATCAGTTATCCGGTATGCAACGTGCTATGTGGTAGTTCAATAGTTTTTTGTAAATTAGATAATTTAATATAAATTATTTAGATTTATTTGCATTTGTTTTGAAAGAAATTCATCAGGCAGTTTGAACTAGGTTTTTGTATAGAATAGTTCATAAGTGCTCGTAATGACCAACATTCCTATTCTCTTTTTTCCCCACGTTAAAGGCCGCCATTACAACTTATAAAAATAATTTAAAAATTGAAGGTGTAAATCGAACTTGACGGTTTTGAGTTGGACAATAGGATCTCGAGCTTCGAAGCTATTGGTAAAAAATAATTCATTTATCCAATATTCGCAAAGCTCGGTAATCTGAACCGCACTCAATTTCTACGTCAGCTAATTCAATCGTCAAAAGAGAGGTTAAGCAAGCTGTGCTTATAATACACTTCCCAATGCCAGTTTTATGCTATGCAAAAAAGCAGTTCTACATTATTTATTAAAAGGATTTACTGTTGTGCACTTCTTACAACAAAGTGGTTCGTACCATTGTACCAATAGCCAAATAAAACTGAAAAGTAATAAAAATTGTTTATTGTGAAATGTCTTACATACTATGTATCAAACATATTAACACCGAATTAATCGAAGAGACCAAGTCCCATGTCGTCGTCAGATTCTTCGGGCTCGCTCTCGACTTTCTTTTCTTCTTTAGCTGGGGCAGCAGCAGCGGCTGGAGCTGCCGCGGCAGCACCGGCTGCTGGAGCGGCAGCGCCGGCACCAGATCCAACCGATGTAAGTAAATCTTTAACGTTGATGCCTTCTAAAGCCTTGGCGAAGAGACCTGGCCAGTAAGGTTCAACATCTACGCTGGCGGCTTTCAAAATCGTTTGGATCTTTTCGCCCTAAAAAAATTCACAACGTAAGTAACGAAAAACGGAAAAACTTGAACGATAAAATAAAGTTTCACTTGCGATGATTCGACAATGTTGAAATAAACTTGGAAAACATACAACGTGCGACATAACCAAAAAATTACAATTTTTCAAAAAAAATACTTACGGTAACAGCTACATCGTCGTCGACCAAAATAAGTGCGGAGTACACACAGGCTAATTCAGCGTTGGAAACCATTTTTAATAAAATTAGAGAATTTTTGTGTAAGTTGTCGAAGACCTTAGCTCAACCAGAGAACAAACACTGCTCGATTGAATTCACCTTGAAATGAATGTCGGTTTGAAAGAACACCAGGTGGTGTTGGCGACAATGTCAAAACTTTTAGTTGTAAAATTCGACACGTTTCCTATATTTAAATAATTATTTCAGAAACTTTGTTCAACTATTTAATTCATTTATTATTATTTTTTATTAAACAACAAGAACATAAGTATATAAAAAGTTTTGTCGAATACATAGTTTTAACGTTAATAGAAAAGAACGTAGTTAGAAAATATTTTAAAATTTATTTGTCCGCGCAATTCTTGCGGGAAATTTTAAGTGTAGTGCAAACACCGGTTTTTTAAAAATTTATTAACCCATAAAAATAACTATAATATATTAATAAAATGAGTTTGTCTGAAGGAACGAATTTTAAGAAAGTGACCCACGTAATTTTTGATTTAGATGGAACATTACTTGGTAAGCAAATAATTGTTTACCCAAAATTGAGGTTAGAATTTTATTTTGTTTAGATACTGCCACTTTATACACTACACAAGCAACTAATAATATTCTTGAAAAGTATGGAAAATCTTTGGATTGGGAAACTAAAAGTCAACTTATGGGTTTGTCAGGTCAAGAAGCGGCTAAAATTATTGTTGAATTATTAGAACTACCTATGACTTGGGAAGCATATTACAAGTTAACTCAAGAGCAGTACGGTTTATTAATTCCTACTTGTCAACTACTACCAGGTTTGTTATGTCAATTATGGCATTTAATAAAATGTAAATACTTAGATAACTTCTCGTGACCCCTAAAGTAAGATATTCTTTGAAAGTAAGTCTGCTTACTGGTAAAACCAAGTAACTGCAAAATTTTCGAAACTGAGTTAAATATATCGGCATGTTAAGTTTTTTGCGCTCTTTCTACTGGTAAAACAAGTTAATTGATACCTCCCCCCGTTCGAAAGTTATGCCGTATGAAAAAATCCGCGCTCCGCGTCTCGCAAAAGGGTTCCGCCCCCTTGATCCCCGCAAGGGGGCTTACACGTTATTTAAAGTATTATGACATTGCTAAAACTATAATCCTTCTTAGAAATAAATTACAACACAATACATATTAATACTGCTTAGTTATTAAACGTCAAACTTTCAAACGCTATTATCTCAAAACTATGGTTATGTCAGTTACCTGGTTTTACCAGTAAGCAGACGATATGTAATTAGGATGTTTTTAATCGTGGGTTTTTGGGTCAATCAAACGAAACAATTTTTACGACTTACTAGTTTCGGCTACAATGTGAGCCTTCATCAGAGCCACGTAATATAACAATGTCTTAGTGTTGAAATCAAATTTCGGACCACACATACATCCAGGGGTGGGCTGGAGCCGGCTCGGTCCAGCTCGCGCGAGCCGGTTCTTAAAATTTTTGAAGCTCGGCGAGCCGTTTGTTAAATTACCCCTAAAACCAAAAAATAAGCCATTTTAACCCTGGATCCACAAGGTGGTGTCACCCGTGACACGGGATTTACATTTTTAAGTCTGTACT
This sequence comes from Podabrus alpinus, assembly GCA_932274525.1. Classification (NCBI taxonomy): domain Eukaryota; kingdom Metazoa; phylum Arthropoda; class Insecta; order Coleoptera; family Cantharidae; genus Podabrus; species Podabrus alpinus. The sequence continues at coordinate 46,045,450 of OW026451.1, forward strand.
TCCCTCGGAATATGACGCCACCTTGTTATTTACGTAATATAAATTTATTACACTCTTCTATATACCGTTTTTTTTGCTTCGAAATAATAGCGAGCCGGTTGTTCAAAATTTGGCAGCCCACCCCTGTTGTAATCCAAGTTTCGTTTCGTTTGATTGACCCAAAAACCCACGATTAAAAACATCCTAATTACATAAAATGTAAATATATTATATGTGTATTTGTAGGTGTGGAAAAATTAATTCGTCACTTACACGAAAAATGTGTTCCCTTGGCAATCGCTACTGCTTCGTCACAAGAAAGTTACGATATAAAAGTTGCCAATAAAAAGGAATTGTTTTCTTTATTCAGCCACGTAGTGGCAGGAGGATCGGATCCAAAGGTTCAGCATGGAAAACCAGCTCCGGATATATTTTTGATCTGTGCATCAAGATTTAGTGACGCTCCTGAACCTTCACAATGTTTAGTTCTAGAAGATTCACCAAAAGGTATAACTGCAGCAATTGAAGCAGGAATGCAGTGTATTATGATTCCCGATGAGCACCTAGCATTGAATCTAACAAACGAAGCAACCCAAGTGTTGAAATCATTGGAGGATATAAAACTTGAGCAGTTTGGATTGCCTGGATTTGAAAATTAGCTTGAATTTTTTTGTTAATAATGTAAGTATAAAATATTTTCAAATAAATACTTGTTTTGTACAGAATGCTTATTAAGTAATTATAAAAAAGAAAATATCGATGAAAATTTGACCCATCTGGTCGCACGTATCGTCCATCATGAATTAGGCATTTCCATGTGACGTCACGAACAGCTGTTATCCGACTGATATTTTGAGGATAGCATTTTTACAAGACAATTTTCATTTCAAAAATTAAAATTAACTTTTATATTATGCAGTTTGCAATTTTTTCAAAGTGAAACTGAAATGTGCAAATTAATTTACGGACAAAGCGCTAAAAATTAAGCAGTATGTAGGTACTCGAGGTTAGGTTTGCGATTATTCGGGAAAGATAATAAACAGAATGTACTTACAGTAATAATTTTACACTACACTCTCTACGGTTTATAAAATGTAAAAAAATTCAATTTTTACCAATGAAACAGATAAATACACAGATTTATCACAAACTTGTCGGGCAACAGCTGTCACTGTGACATACTTGGAAATGCCTAATTGATTTGAATTTTAATGCTTGTCGCTCTTTAAGTATTCTCAAGTTTTAGTACATGGTTATTGATAAAGAACAATGTCAGTTAAAAAAATTGGGAGAACATTGGGATTATCTGTGGTAGAAAAAAATTTCCCGACCGGTTAATCACATGCAATATTTATGTACACCAGACCAACGGTGGGCAACCTCCGACCCGCGGGCCAACTCCGGTCCGCGTAAAGTTCTAATCCGGCCCGCGAGATCTTTAGAAGAAATAATAAATAAATATGGCGACTCTACCACTGACTCAGCCACTCGAAAAAATTTTTTGAGTGCTACACACTAAAGAACATGCTTATATCTGTCTATTAAAACAATAAAAAGTGTGAACGGGGTCAAAACAACCCCAATATCGACTTTTGAAAAGTACGGGAAAGTCGCATCGAGTATGCGGCAGACCCCGGCCGATGTGCATCGTTCGCCCGTGGACCCTTGAAAATGCGTAAAATTTTTTCGCTCTGATTTGAATTTTTCTTTGAAATTCGGATAGATGGGGGTGTGATTAGTGGATATTAGTAATAAATATAATCAAAAAAATGGAAAATAACCCGTGTATTGCCGAAAAAATTAAAAAAATATTAAATAAACATAAACAACTATGGGGAAAACCTAGGATGGTGCAAATTACTTTTTTGGGTGGATCTGGCACGGCCAGAATTGGGCGCATCAAAAAAACTACCCTACGGCCCTCCGGACCCCCGGGCGGTTTTTCAATCGCGTACGCCGCTACGCGGCAGAGCTAAACATACGAGAAGGCGCCACCCATCAAGCAAACCGGGATGAAGACAACCGGGATTTTAAACCCCCAAAAAATCGCCTAAAAACAAAAAATAATCGATGTTACATGTACGAGAGTCGAGCTGCATCTGCCGGTGCGAAATATTCTAAGTGTTAGGGTCATTCATTACGCACGGACCCGGGGGTGAATCACTGGGTTTGAAAATGTACACTATACTGCTATAAATACTGCCTAAGGCTGCATAGATTGATAAAGCAAAAGTTTTAAGACAATCCTTTTGTTGCATTAAAAAGCTTTTTGTTTTATCATGAAACGTATTGCTTGATCTGAAAACAACTTTTTTGCTTTGATCAGTTTGTTTTCAGATCAAGCAAAACGTTTTAAGACAAAATAAAACACTGTAAGACAAAACAAAACATTTGTTTTTAGATAAAACAAAATGTTTTGTCTTAAAACGTTTTGCTTTATCAGTCCGCATGCAGCTTTATCCTGGCGATACTGCCTGTACTGCTACTTAAGTGTACACTATACTGCCACAGTGATTCACCCCCCGGCACGGACCGACCACAGAATGAGCGACGCGCGGGAATCTCGTTAATTTTACCACTAAATTACATGAAAATTAGCTAAGTTCAAATTCGATTTTTTCAAAAGTTTGGACCATATTCACATTTTTGTGAATAGTAAAGTATTGTAAAAAGTAAATTGAAAAGTACACTAGACCCTCCATGTACGCGAATTCAGAATAACGCGAATTAGATTTTGATACCTGAATTTTTTATACGCGAAGCAAAATTCCCTTTAACGCGAATTAAGTTTTCGCGTATTATTAAAATAACTAGGTGGCACAGTCGGCCTACCGGCCGCCTTTAAACCTTTAGGGTCTGTATACGCTATACAGACCCTTCGAATTTCGCTATTCTAAGAAAAACTATATCATATATGACATTTAGCAAATCAGGTTCCTGTAGAAAAAACTATGATCTGTGTTTCTAGAGATGAATTATTAAAATTGTTCCTAAAATTTAGCCATAAAAATAAAAACTGTAGTAACCTAAAAAAAAAAATTCCAAACCAAAATGTCTTTCTCTAGAATCACGAATATACTCGTGAAGTTTACAGATTATCAAATTAAATTGATAAAAGTTTATTTATATCAGTTATAATCAATCTACAGTTTCGTTTATCATTATTACCATTTTAGGCAGTTTTTGCGAAAAATAATTCACGGTGTGTCATAGTGATGGCGTTGTACTCAGTCGAACTGGTCGGATCGGAATTTACATACATATTTTATCTATACATCTATTACTGAAATACTTAAATACTGAAATAAAGTTAATTCGTATTTGACTTTCGATTTCATTTATTAAGGGTGGGAATGAATGTATAAATATACGCTATACAGACCCTTTGAATTTCGCTATTCTAAGAAAAACTATATCATATATGACATTTAGCAAATCAGGTTCCTGTAGAAAACACTATGATCTGTTTCTAGAGATGAATTATTATTAAAATTGTACCTAAAATATAGTCATAAAAATAAAAATTGTAACCTAAAAAAAATATTTCCAAACCAAAATGTCTTTCTCTAGAAACACGAATACACTCGTGAAGTTTACAGATTATTAAATTAAATTGATAAAAGTTTATTTATAACAGTTATAATCAATCTACAGTTTCGTTTATCATTATTACCATTTTCAGGCAGTTTTTGCGAAAAATAGTTCACGGTGTGTCAGGGTGATGCCGTTGTACTCAGTCGGACTGGTCGGATCGGAATTTACCTGCATATTTTTAGTTAAAATATGTTATATGAGCATATTTTAATTGAACATAATAGAGGTAGTTCCTCTATTATGTTCAATTATTATGAACATAATTTTTGTCTTTGTCACTAATGTACATATTGGTGCGACATCTGTTGGAAATGAATACCACAAATGGATTATTCCAAAAGGTGTGAAACTGAATTAAATTAAAAATATATTCGACAGTAGCGACGTTGGCGGCCATTTTCCCAAATGTTTGTCAATTTCCCACCTTAAATGTTCTATAATAAATTTATGCAAATTAATTAAGTGGCCGCAGACTTTTGCACAGAGTGTACATTTTGGTGCGACATCTGTTTGAAATGAATATCACAAATGGATTTTTAAAATTATTCCAAAAGGTATGAAGCTGAAATAAATTTAATAATAATTGCGACAGTAGCGACGTTGGCGGCCATTTTACCAGGTGTTTGTCAATTCCCCATCTTAAGTTGATTTTGAGTAGCCTGCCTTCCTTTAAGGAATCTCGATAATCCATTCATGCGCGTCCCTCTGGGACGCGCATGAATGGATTATCGAGATTCCTTAAAGGAAGGCAGGCTACTCAAAATCAACTTTCCTTTCCTTTGCGAATTTTTGCACTATTTCAATACAAAAACATGCGCAGGTACCTACATAATAACTGTGCCAAATTTGGTTCCGATCGGTCAAACGGTTTAGGAGTCTGTAGGGAACATATTTTCAGAAAAAAATACAAGTAACAAAAATGTGTCCATTAACACTATACTAAGGCCCGCGGACGAAACGTAAATATTATTCTGGCCCCTGTTATACAAAAGGTTGCCCACCCCTGCACCAGACTACCAAATGTACAGACTTCCACAGAACGTCACAAATTTTTAAAAACTCGTAAATTTCCTATAGAAAAAATAATTTTTTAAAAATTTCGCAGACTTCCATGGATTGCCATGTGATTTGCGTCAGTGAAGTTTAAGGTCTTGTTAATTTTCGAGCAATGCCTACCTTACTCGACGGGTCGTATAAGTAAACCAGGTCTCCGACCTGAAATTCCCGGGATTTTGCCTTTTTATAGGGACCGATGTCAGTTTTACTTTCGTTAAGGACTCTTAGGTTTGCTGAAATTTTACCGATTTGATCCGAAATGTTTAAGACCACATCAAAATTATTGGAGTTTATAACTCGCGTAATTACTTCACCGTCGTCTCCGTAGACTAGAGAAGATGCTAAAATTAACTCCTTATGATTCTTATCGTCATGTTCTATCAATAGTTGTGGCTTTTGGTCTAATTGTGCTAAATTTTTACCGTCATTTTTGTTATATTTTATGGTGAATCGTTGCTCACTTTCCGATTGCTTAGGAATAATCAATTTGGTGCTTGTCGTTAATGTACCTATACTATCTGTATCATTACAATCTCTCAACGTCGTACTGCTATCAATATTCAAATTTACTCGAGTTGAATTCTCTTCGCGTTCTAATTTACTCTCGACCGCACTATTATTATTATTGGTTAATGTTTTATCGCGTAGTTCAAACATACTGCAGTTTAATTTTAATTCCGTTTTATCTGGTTCTTTTATTGCCTGTTTCGTAATGACAGATTCGCTTTTATTAAGATTAGTATTTAGGGTTCTTAATCTTCGTTCGGGTTCACTTAGTATCCTTAGGTACCTATCTGCTATATTCAACTGGTTCTCACTCACACTTGTTTTCGGTTCCTGCTCAACCTTATTAACTAACTCTTCTAATTTAATTTTGTCTAAATCTCTTGTATACTTGATTTGTTTGGTTCTGGCTCCTGAGTGCTGCTGACTCCTTATTATATCATTACTACTCCTTTTGTGTATAGCGTGTAATGCTCCGTTCTCGTACTTATACTTACATCATTAAATTTAATTTTATTCACGGCGTGTAATGCTCCGCCTGTATACCTTTTTCCATTATTACAATTAATTTCATTTGTGGCGTGTAATGCTCCGCCTGTACAATTAGTTACCTCATTATCCTTAATTCCTATAACTCCTAGTTCGTTCCCGTCTATTACTTCGTGATTCGCTACGAATCTAACGCGTTTACTTTTATTATTCATCATCGCTCCCTTGCATGCAATCCTACCAAAAATATCGTCTTGAACAGACCCCGTATATTTATTTTCTACATCACTTTTACTTTATTGAACCTCTAGCCCCGGGCGAGGAATCGCTCCAGTGCAAAGGTGCAACGTCTCACACCCTCTACCTGGATGTCGAAACCCTTTTACCTTCGGTAGTAAATACTCGCTTTCTTCATCCTTGATTGACTTATTGAATGTCTCGCTATCAGCCCTAGCCGATGCGTCGACAGACTCTCCATCATCCGATAATGAACCGTGCTCACTCATCGGCACCCTAGGAACAGCAGGTTCCTTAACTATAGTCCATCCGTTTTAAGAATGCAGAACTAGATTGTACTAAAATTGTGAACTTGGAACGTGATTGGTTAAAATATTTACAGGTTTACACTACCAAAATTTTATTTGCGATTGATAACTTACGAATATTTTTTTCTAAAAGTTTCTGGCAAATTTAAATAATTTGTACAAGATAAATTGCTATTTGATAAAAAAATACTTTTAACTCGATTATTTCAAGTATCAAATAAAGGACATTTGGTTTTTGTCACTCATACACTTTAATTATTTGACGTTTCCTAGTGTAAATCTGACTTGCCGTTCAAGGCGACCTCTACTGCAATCCAAAACCAGATGGACTATAGCTCAATCCCATCATAATCAATTAACTTATCGCTTTTCAATTTGGTATCTTTATTTACCACAACCCTATTTCTAAAACTTCCAACTACATCTGACTCATCATAGACTTCATCGTTTACCCTTTCTTTCTCATTCGCTAATCCTAATTCACAATTACTTTCTCTTTCATTTAAATTTTCACTCTTTTTTGTTACTGGTTCGATTTTTTTTTGTAATTTCGATGTTAATTCATGAGAATTATTGCTGGAAAATTGTGCTTCCTCATTAATTAAACTTGTAGATTGTAACTCACGTCTAAAGCCGCGTCTTCACTGCGTCGGCTTTTGTTGAGCGGCTCGCGTGCGGAGCCAGAAAAAGGTGTGCGTAATTTTTATTGCACGTATTTATGTGCACACATTTCGTGCCGCACACCTTTTTCTGGCTCCGCACGCGAGCCGCTCAACAAAAGCCGACGCAGTGAAGACACGGCCTAAGGCATTAAAACTTGTTGACAGCGTGATTATAGCTAGAAACACTAGTTCCTGCCTGATAGACAGTAATTGGAATTTATTTTCATTTCACAGTGGATTAGATTGTTGAGTTAAATGTTAGAATCGCTGTCCATATTTTAAGTGTACATTGATTGTTTAATAGACTGGGCCACCCTAGACGCCAGGTTCAGGGGAATCCCGTTCGAGATGATCGCGCCGTGCAAAGCGTGCGGACAGCGGATGGAGGTAGCCAACGTGTGCCCTACCGGATGCAAACATCGCACTTGCTACGAATGTTTCAAGAGGTTCCCCCGTGAGCGGTGTGCATCATGCGTCAGCTGTTTCCATTGCGGGGAGAAGATCAAAGGTTACGGCGTCTACTGTCGAAATCAACTAATCGCGGTAATGGACATAAACAATATTTATAAGCGAAAAGGACGAAGGGGTACTAAGTGACCCCTCCCTCTTTATTTTGGGAGAGGCGAATGTGCCATCTCAACCTAGGTTGACTCCCGCTAATGTGATTTATTGGAAATTAAAATAAGTTGAATAAAATTAATAAAATAAAATAAAAATGTTGGATAGGTCAGTTTAAAAACTGAAGGTTAAAATCATTAAATTTAAGTAATTCCTAGCTGATAACTTAATGAGTGCAACCGCAAGGCTAGCCGAACGGTGGGCTCCCTGCTTTACGCTTGCACAATTTAAAAATAACAAACGCACCGACAAGTAACCATTGCAAAACAGCTGTATGATAAATATGTCATAGAAAACTAGGTGTTTTAACAAGGGAAGCCGCGGAATTATTATAAGAGTAAAAGCAAAAGCGCTTTGCCAAATTCGTACTTTACACGAGAAAACTCTTGACATTTTTATGGGAAGTTATTGCTACCGCTTGCAATTTGCTTCATTAGATCGATATTCACCTACATACGATTACAATGAACATTTATTTTTGGTCAAAATGTAAAAGAATTTCATAACAAGAGGAAAGTTAGTTTCTCACATCCCCGAAGGCAGCTGCCTATTCGAGATAATTGTATAGAATTAAAAGCCTCCACCACGGGAGCATAAACTGATAATTCACATACGGATTTTACTGCCCCACTTAGGCATGAAAATCTCATAAATAGGAATGTTAGAGTCAAAAATTAAGATAGTTGGTTAGAAAAACAGTGATAGTCAGTCATAGTTAGTCGGAGTTCAGTTACATCGTCAGAAACAAATAAATAGTTAGACAGTCAGAGTTAGAAAAAGTAGCAAAAGAAATTAGTCGGGAAGAGAGTAGAAGAGTCAGTGATTAACAAGTTTGGTAGTTAAAAATCAAGTTCAAAAAGATATCAAGTTGAATTATTTAATCATTCAATTAATTGTTAAGATTGAGTTAGAAGGATAATAAGTCAGGACGCTCAACTATTAAGTAAGAGAAAACATAGTATTAATTGCTTCCGCTACAAATTAAGCAACCGAGGAAGTAATCAAAAAGGGTTCTGTCGATCTCCCTGTATCAAAGATCGGATGGTGGCAGCGAAAACGAAAGGAGAACGTTCCAATCGATTACATTGGAATAATCGAGTGGGATTTTATTAAACCGCTTTCACGGATTACTACACCTGGATATAATTACCAACATAAAAAGAATAAATTATATTTGATTTTTAAATTTAATTTAAAAAAATATTTAAAGAAACTTACGTAAGGAATACGTCGGACCCCTCCCCCCCTACGTAAGGGTCCGTAAGATATCCAATACCCCCCCCAAAACCCTTACGTAATTAATGGATGACCCCTTTATAATTTCCACTAACAGCAAAAAAGCCACCCATTTTTAAAATAATCAATATTTTTTTGTCTCGATATAATATTGTGCCAGCTCTTCTGAAATCTATGATCAACAAATTCTATGAATAAGTGAGAATTTTTAGACATAATTTTTGTTATTAATGATAATCATAAAAATAATCATTAATTTGGAGGGGGTCCAGGTTTTACCAAAATTTGGGGGTCCAAAATATTTATACTTAAAGGCATTCAAAATGTTGGGTCAAGGGATTATTTTATTCTTAAATTTTGGTAAATTTATGGATTTATTTAGAATCAAGAAAAATAAAATTTATGATTTCGAAATTTTAATAATAAAAAAATTAATCATTATTTAAAAATGTTTAAAAGGGAAAATAAATTAATAAATCTTTAATTACGAGGACCATTGTGATATTCTTCGAAAAAAATTATATCTTATATATAAAAATTTATGTGATTGTTATTGACAAATTATTTGCATTTCTTTCTTCATTTTTTACCCACAAATTTGTCGGTCTAGGACATTTGACCGCGGCCGAATTACCGCGACCATATTACCGCAGGGACATATTACCGCAAGTTAAAATACCGCGATATTATAAAATATCATGCAAAAAAAATTTTTTACCAGAAAAATGCAGTTGACTACCAAATATAATACCTAATTAATGGTACTTGCACAGCAGTAAATTAGAAGATATGTAGACTGCGCGATGGTCAGTATTTAATCCTTTTTTTTGTGGAAACGACTGAGGGTCACATGTAGATTGCACCGCCGCTAGTTTGCAGCTTGCACCGATGGTCACGGCAAGTAGTGAATTTTTTTGGCAATAATGATTACTTTTAACGTTTAACTTGCGAAAAAATAAATCGTTTCCTAACTCTAACCTAAGCTCGACCCGGCTGATTCACCTCTGAGCGGCCAATTTACCTTTTCGTTATAACATTACAACTTTTAATATTCAACTTGCAAAAAAATATCGTTTCCCAACTCTAACCTAAGCTGATTCAAATGGTACTTGATGAGATTATATATAATAAGAAACAACGTAACTCCTAGGATTAGGTACTATTCGGCGCGAGCGATTCGACGCAAGATTTTTCGGCTTAGAGCCGATACGGCGCATGACTATTCGGCGCACGTGTTTTTCGGCGCCATACTACTTTGCAAACATTTTTGGCGAGAAACTTATTTATTCATTCATTCGAGCTTATTCATTCCATTCCGAATATTGTTACTTTGTTCCTCTGCGAAGTCTTCACGTTCAAAAACGAACACTGAACTAATGGCAAATCCACCTCTTCGCGGCAGATCCACCTCTTTGCGGCAGGTTTATCTTTACGCGGAGATTTATTTGTTTTTAATTGGTTTTCTAAAGAAATATCAAAAACTAACACTAACCTAACGGCAGATCCCCTCTTTGCGGCAGATTTATTTATTTTTAATTAGTTTTCTAAAGAAATATCAAAAACTAACACTAACCTAACGGCACATCCACCTCTTCGCGGCAGATCCACCTCTTTGCGGCAGATTTAAATTTTTTAATTACTTTTCTAAAGAAATATTAAAAACTAACACTAACCTAACGGCAGATCCACCTCTTTGCGGCAGATTTAACTTTACGCGAAGATTTATTAATATCAATAACAAATCTAGCACCAAATCTGCTCTGAATAAACCTCACACCAAATAAGCCTCACGCCGAATGATGCTCGCTCCGAGTGAGCGTCGCGCCGAATAAGCTTCGCGCCGAAAGGGATTGCGCTGAACAGGGTTCTATTCCCAACTCCCTATTATATTATTACACAAAAGCTAAAGACTCATTCGTAAATGATGAAATAATGAAAAGTATAAACATTTTGCGGTAATAGTATAATATGTCCCTGCGGTAAAATGTCTTGCGGTAATTTGACCGCGGTGAAATGTCCGATCCCGCAAATTTGTGGGGTTCTGAAAATAATTTCTTCATTTTTTACCCACAAATTTGTGGGTAAACCGGTGAAAGGGTTAAGTAGGGGTTTATAAAAATGTAATAGCGGGACAAAGGGGGAGGGATTGGTCAAAAATACTTCACTTTAGTGTGGCGTATTTTATGGATGACCCCTTAAGAATCTGTGGCATAATCAAAAATTATAATTTAATCATTACCGTTGGGGCCTTCTGTTGAGGATATCCGCAATTTTTTGAGACTTTTTGACCACCCTTAGCACATTTACTTAGGCCCGCTTTTACAATAGTCGGTTAAGTCTCAGTTACTTTACACTGGTGATAGATCTAACATGATGTCCAATGAGAAGACGTCAAACCTCAAATTAAACACCAGTGTAAAGTAACTGAGCCTTAACCGACTATTGTAAAAGCGGGCCTTAGTCACATTTTATGACCCCACCCCCCCTCTAGGCATGAACCTATAGTCCATCTGGTTTTGGATTGCAGTAGAGGTCGCCTTAAATGGTAAGTCAGATTTACACAGGGAAACGTCAAATAATTAAAGTGTATGAGCGACAAAAATCAAATGTCACTTATTTGATGCTTGAAAAAATCGAGTTAAAAGTATTTTTTTATCAAATAGCAATTTATCTTGTACAAATTTTTTTAATTTGCCAGAAACCTTTAGAAACAAATATTCGTGAGTCATCAATCTCAAGTAAAATTTCGGCAGTGTAAACGTGTAGAAATTTTATCCAATCCCGCTCGAAGGTCACCGTTTTAGTACAATTTAGTTCTGCATTCTTAAAACGGATAGACTATAGAGGTCGTCCTTCATAGACGACCCCCTAGGGATGACTTAACCCATCCTAAATAATTTCTTGCAAGAAAATGCATTTACAAACCAAAAAAATAATAACACCCTGTATTATCAATTGAAAAGAGCTCTTTAAAAAGTTTAAAATAATTGGTTGGTATTAAATCAAAATAGTAATTTACACTATATACTACATACATTCTATTTGTCGAATTAGTTATAGAGTAAGTTTTGTTTGACAAAATATCAGGAAATGTATGTTCCTATGCTAAGTGTAAAAATTCCTCAAAAAAATGATGTCATAAGAAAATTTGGATTTCCCGTTAATGATCCGGAGACATGTGAAAATTAAATCCAAAATTCAGGAATTTAGCTGTCCATTCAGACGCTTTTTCTTCAATTTTTCTAAGAATTATTAAAAGGGCGCTCCGAGAAAACATATTTCAACAGATGGCATTACAAAAAATTAGATAGATGAGTCACTTATTTCCAAAACCGGCTAAATCCATATTAACATTTTTTCAGGAGATCAGAAAAACTGCCATATAAAAAGTATACACCAGTTTAAAATTTAATTTCATTTTGGTATCATAACCTTGTTTTTTAGAACGGAAATGGGGGCATAATATGGATTTTATAGCCCGAGGGCCTATAAAAGTTGCTAAGCAATGACAATTTGTTTCTGTATGTACCAAGGATTTAGTCGGTTTTGAAACTCTTGATGAATGAGTTACCTAATCGGTTCTGGAAGTAAATAAAATGTGTGGTTTATAATTTGGAGGCTTTTAATTCATTTTAGACCTGAAATTTTTTTGCAGTCGTAAGGTATTGATATGCTACACAAGATGGCATCAATAACTCATTTAGTGAAAAATATGGATTTAGCCGGTTTTGGAAATAGGCGACTCAGATACTCTCGCGCAAAAATTTTTTGATGGTTTTAGCATGAAGCCATCTGTTGAAACATGTTTCCTCAGGGGCGCCCTCTTACTAATAAATAATAATAATAACAAATTTATTTATTCAAGGAAATTTTGTCATCCTAATGGATTTAAAGGAGAAGGAGCTGCAAAGAAAATTTATTTGTGGAGGTCACTTTACAGAAGATGATTTTTATTGGGATAAATCTCAGAGAACCTGATGCTGTGCCCGTAAAATTTGACGAAGAAATTCGACATAGCAAAATCTGTTATGGCAGCAAGAAGTTGATAAATACTACTGACCCCGGTTTACCTCATGACGAAGTTGTTTTTCTAACTCCCAACAAAAAGAAATCAACGTCTATCAACAATAATCGGGGAAGTGAGCAGTTATCTGACGTAAATTTAGCCTGCCTTCGCCAAAAGAAAATCGTTATGTTATAAAAGAAAGCTATTTGATTGCGATACTCAACAAAAGGAGAAAAAACTGAAGGTTACAGTAGAAGTGAGTTACGTCCTTCTTCGTTGGGGGTGTCGTTATGGTCATAACTCATAAATAAACCGTACTAATCCTTGTTACATTTTATTGCTCTTCATCCTTTTTCTTAAATATTTTTTCTTGCTTTGAGGTAGGTTACCGACAATTTACCACATTGTTGGGGCAATAAAAGTGTGGGAATAATTACTTCAAAATTTGTATAAATTTGAAAAATAAGGCGTTACATTTGTCAGTTTCTAAGCAAACAAGCGAGCGATTGTATCTATTGTGTTTAAAAGTAAAAAGAGTTGAAAATAATTTTGAAAATGCCTTGTGGAAAACCTACTACCATAGCACAACGAGCAAGTGTCAATACACTGTTAGAGGAAGGCTATTCGGTTCGTCAAATTGCGAAAAAAACGAATTTGAAAAGTTCTACAGTGAGCGACATTATTCACCGATATCGAACAACGGGTAGTTTAGAAGATCGAGATCGTCAAAGGGTACGGCACCAGAAATTACTTCGGAAGTGAATCGCGAACGTGGAAATAAAATTTTAACCAGCACAGTGAAACGGGAATCATGCGGAAAGAAAATTATCTTGGATATTGCAAGAAAATATTTTACCATCGGGGTTGCGTTTAATTGGCCCTAATTTTATTTTAATGCATGATAATGACCCTAAACGTACAAAATAGTATATTATAGGCCAAGGTTGTGAAGGCCGTCATTATTGCCCTAGCGCCAAGATTATATTCCGAGGTGCTTTGCACCGAGGAATATAAGGCGCGGAGGCAATAATGGTCTTCACAACCGTGGTGTATATACGATTTTTTCCACTACTAGATTTATTACCATTTTTTAAAATTCTTTTTAACAAAAAAATTTTCGAATTTAAAATATTTATTTCAAATTACAGTTTTGTTTTGTTTATTTGACAGTTGTTGACAAATTTAGGTTATTAAATAAAATAAATCGCGGTTCGTCAAATTAACAATGGATGGCGCTGTCACTTGCTGTCACATTTAATTCTATTATAATGAATTTTTAAAATTAAATTAATGTATTAAAAAAGCGTTTTAAATAGTTTAAATACAATTAATTAGCATTGCTTGGTTATTCTAAATCATTTAATAACAACATTTTTCTTTAAAATAGTCGCCAAGTTATCAAAAAATGTCATTTTGTTCATTATTAACCTTGGTTAATAATGGAAAAATTATTCACCACTAGTTGAAAACGTGTCACTTCTTGATCGACTAACCTAAGTAAAAATGATAGCCTATATGACTAGTAGTGGAAAAAAACTATTTTTTGCCATTCCGGGGGTAAAGTACTCACTTTTTACCCCGGTTTGCGGGCGTAAAGGGGCACTTTTTTACCCTGCGGGAGTAAAGTTCAAAAATAGGGGGGTGAGCGGGAGTAAAGTTAAAAAATAGGGGGGTGAGCGGGAAATAAAGTCACCAGATGACTGGTGACTTTAGTTTAGTAACGGCCTTAACCATGGAATAGTGCGACCACAAGGTCGATGACTTCAACGTTTTAGCCTTCTCGTAAAAAAATGCCAAAAACACGTCTTCACTAAAATAATCTGACAATTCTTTATTCTGGCACCACTGCACAAAAGCGTCGTACTGTTTTTGGTAAACTTTTCTTGATTTTGCCGGCAACAGTTCCACCAACGCCATCTTCGCTGCTTCGGCAATTTCTACGTTCTCGCTCATGGTACGTGTTGCTCTTTCAAAGGCACAAATTTAAATGAAATGAAGCATTGGAATCAATGGCATTGGTAGAATCAGGGGTGCCAACTGCTATTTCTTAGTAATTTTTAGTAGTATAGTTGGTAATATTACTAGTGCTATTTTGCGATTTATCGACCACGTGTAGGTATTATAAAAAAAAAGCGTTAAATTTTTGCTTTAAGTTTCTAAACTGGCGAAGTTCCTACTTTACCTCTCGGAATGGCAAAAAACAGTATATGCACGACGGTAGTAAAGTGACTTTTGGCCCATGGGTAATTGTTTCACTCGGCTGGCGCCTCGTGTAAACAATCCTTTACCCTCGGGCCAAAAAAGTGTCACTTTGCTACCTTGGTGCATAATGTACTATTAACGCTCAAGAGAGAAAAAAAAATTTGAAAGTTATGACATGACCTCCTCAGAGCCTGGATTTCAACTCAATTGAATTATTGTGAGATGAGCTGGACAGGAGGGTTCAAAAATTGTGTCCAACATCTAAAGACCATTTGTGGAACATTTTAGAAAGTGAGTGAACTAACATTCCGCATTCAGTGTTATAAAAACTCATTGAAAGGATGCCTAGAGTACCTAATGCGAGCAGTGATAAATGCCAAAGGTGGTTTCTTTGACGAGAAGAATATTTAATTTTTTAGGTTTATATTAAACAAAAACTATTTTTATTAGTACTATTTTTAATGCTTTCCTTTGTAAATATTATACTCGTATAATAAAATTTTGCTTTTCCTTGGTTTTATATGTTTTTTTACTGTTTTTGTACATTTTATTAAGTGTCCGAACTTCCATGAGTGGTAGTGTATATGTTACCGATAATGTGGATAATGCAGTAAAAGTAAATAATTACTAGGGACTGCAGACATTTACTGGACTACTTAGGAAAAGTAGATAATTTACTTTTGATTCACAAAAAAGATCAACTCTTACTAGTGAGAGTCTACAACACCTAGCGAATGTATACTATTCCTACAAGAGGTCAGGAATAGTAGATTTTAGGGGTTTTAGTAGAATTTTAGGGGTGTGCATTCGAAAAGGAGGGTAATCCATCGTCAAATCCTACTCCTACGGGGCGCCGCTGCGCTCCGCTCCGCTCTGCACCCCTACGGAGCGGATTTGACTCTGGTTACTAGGCTAAACATACGAGAAGGCGCCATCCATCAAGAACACCGGGATCTATGCAACCGGAATGCGAGAGACCCTCGAAATAGCATTAAAAAGTATAGTTGCGGTATGGGGCAGTAAAAATATCACATTATGGGATTAGGTTTACATATTATTCCACATTTCCTAAACGGTATCAGTGACTGTATACATTCGCTAGTGAAAGTGTTTTTTTATGTTATTGTAAACTTTCACTGCCCATATTAGTGAGAGTATACCTTCACTAGAAATTGTATATATTTCCTAACAATCCACATTATCGGTGACATATATAAATAATAATTATTGTTTGAATCAAAAAAATGTAGGTATCTACTATTCTTGTAAACAAAATTAAATAAGATTTCCACAAACTTACTTATGTATAGTTCAGGAAACGAAGCCGAAAAATTGACTCAAGCTTGCAAAAATCCGGGTAAGCTGAATTTTGGCAAAGATGTACATTGAAGTGTTCTAATAAACCCCTAAAATGTCTCATAAAAATCCCAAGCCGGCGTTCCCCCATATGAGGATTTTAGCCCCCTAGGTGCGGTCTTCGCCTATATCTCACGTATTTATACTTTTACGAAAAATTACCATTAAACAAAGTTTAATTTGCCTATTACACTATGTATTGTAGTACTACCTACTGCAGCGCCACAAGTTATAGAGAATTTTATGTTCTTCAACTTTGCTTAATGGTAATTTTTCGTAAAAGTAAAAATACTTGAGCTCTAGGCGAAACACCGCACTTAGGTGGCTAAAATCCGCATTTGAGGGAACGCCGGCTTGGGATTTTTATGAGACATTTTGGGGGTTTATTAGAACACTTCAATATACATCTTTGCCAAATTTCAGCTTGCCCGGACCTTCTGTAAGCTCAAACCAAAATTTCGGTTTCGTTACTTGGAATAAGATACTATAACTTGGGCAAATTTTGAAAAAACTTATTTTTCTCTTCATATTCCAACCTTGGCCATAATTTCAATTAATTTATTATTAAAAGCATTTCCCGTGCCCGAAAACCTGCAACGAATCAATATTGTACCATTTTAAGGGTGGGTCGTGTTTTCGGTCAATAATTTAAGTATTAGTGTGCCATGGGCAAAATATGAAAAAAAAAACTATTTTATAGACAATTTCGTTCATAATAATTCAACCAATAGGATGTTAGAATCTCATCAATTTGAACCAATCATAATCTACTTCCTTTGACAATACAGACCACGGTGGTGTATTGTCGCGGCAATACGACCACCGTGGTCTGTATTGTCAAGTAACGATGGAAACTACGTAAACGCATACTATAAATTATTTGTTGTCAGAAAAAATTGAAATTTTATTTACGAAATTGTCAAACGAATTCCACACGATACTTACTATAAAATTGTCGGTTAATTTTTAAACCATGGAATCTTCGTGTTTGTCGCCCTTAAAATCACCATTCGTGCTAAAGCACTCATGATGATTTTAAGGGCGACAAACACTCAGTTCCAGTTTCAAAAATTATTGCCGACAATTTGATAGTCTCTTGTGGTATTATATATGAGAATTTTATGCTCTTCAATTATGGCCTGATCATTATTTTTCATACAAGCATAAATAAGCGAGTTATCGGCAAAAAATCGCGTTGGGGGAGCTAAAACCCCCGATTGTGGGGTACGCCGGTGTGGGATTTTATGGGACTTTTGGGGGGTTCATTAGAACCATAGATGTATTATATTTCATAGATACCGACTGCCCTATACCTTAGCATTGAAACATCCAAAACCAACATAGTTCCGACTTAGTACTGTATTGCTATTTCTGTTATACACTAGTACTATCAATCTTTTATCTCTCTTAAAATTCTGCTGGAAGTATATTGTGTGCGTTTACATGGTTACTACCTCGTTACCATCGTTACTGCCACTGTTTGAAGTATTTACTTAAGAGCAAAGATCTGTTAAAGAAAATTACGCTAAGATATTAAAATTCTAACCTAAAAATATGGTTTGACAGCTGTCATTTTATAACTGTACTCCTGAGTGAGATGCAAAATTCATGAAGCACGTGCTATGAGCATGTGTTAAACAAGGATGGCGACAAAAAAGTATGTGTAGTCTATGTTGCCGTTGAAATTTACTAGTAGTCTGTATCCATGTCTGTATCTATGAAATATAATACATCTATGATTAGAACACTCCAATGTACATCTCTGCCAGAATTCAGCTTGCCCGGATTTTTTGCAAACTAAAAACTTTCCTCGCCTGGACCATTAATAGTTTAGAATTTAGATCATCTTATTTCAGGATTGTCTTCAAAAGTTATGTGGAGTTTCTTTCTGTGCTTAAAAATTTGCTGGCTTACCCAATATTTTTACCTTACGAGCCGCCGCTGAAAGGAACGTAGTTTCGTGGTTTGAAAATATGTCAGCGCGATTCTAGCGCGAAATTTTAAATTAATAACCTGTTGACTGATGTAGTGTGGTCACCGGATTTTTTAAAGACTATTATCTAATAAAAATTATACATGATAAATTAAAATGAGTATGTCTGAAGGAAAGAATTTCAAAAAAGTGACTCATGTAATTTTTGACTTGGACGGAACATTACTTGGTAAGCTAATTAGTTTATACAACATTGAGGTTAGAATTTTATTTTATTTAGATACCGAAACTTTATATACAGAAGCAACTAATAATATTCTTGAAAAGTATGGAAAGTCTTTGGATTGGAAAACTAAAAGTCAACTTATGGGGTTGCCAGGTCAAGACTCGGCTAAAAAGATAATTCAATTATTAGACTTACCTATGACTTGGGAAACGTATTACAAATTAGCTCAAGAGCAGTACAGTTCATTAATGCCTACTTGTCATCTACTGCCAGGTTTTTTTTATGTTAATTATGGCATTTAATAAAATATAAATATGTGTATTTATAGGTGCAGAAAAATTAATTCGCCACTTGCACAAAAAAAGTGTTCCCATGGCAATTGCTACTGCTTCGTCACAAGAAAGTTACGATCTAAAAATTGCCAATAAAAAAGAATTGTTTTCTGCATTTAACCATGTAGTGGCAGGAGGATCAGATCCAAAGGTACAGCATGGAAAACCAGCTCCGGATATATTTTTGATCTGTGCATCAAGATTTAGTGATGCTCCTGAACCTTCACAATGTTTGGTACTAGAAGATGCACCACATGGTATAACTGCAGCAATAGAAGCAGGAATGCAGTGTATTGTGATTCCCGATGAACACCTATCATTGGATTTAACAAAAGAAGCAACCCAAGTGTTAAAATCATTGGAAGATATCAAACCTGAGCAGTTTGGGTTGCCCGCATTTGAAAATTGAATTTTTTTGTTTTATTTTGTAAACGATGTAAGTGTAAATTATTTACAAATACAATTTATATTATGTGCGAATGTCTATCTGCGGCTCCTAGATAACAGGTAGTATATGGATAAAAATTTCCCTGATAGGAGTGGACGATGTAAAACTAGTCTATTTCCCTGGTTCAGAATCCATGTTAAGCTACAGTCCTCGGTGCTTGTCACACAGTTTTAACACAAAACGTGCGCTTACCCTTTTGAGTATTTCTTCTGAAATTTGTTTTCTTGGGGGAGAAGACAGCCCTCTACAACTGGAAGCAAAATAATTTTAAGAAATTCTGATGTGACCATCAACATGATTTTCCAAACAAATGTAATTTATATTTTGTAACAAGATTGTTACAGTATTTCAACAGTAAAGCTATAAAAACTTTGATATTTTAATGTTTAGCCAAATATTTTTAAGTTCACAGTACTTTTTTTGCTAATGATAATCTAAATGACCTGCGATTAAAATGATACAAACATCATTGAACAATAATAGTAAATTGTAATGGTGTACAATTAAATCGGTTAAAAAAAGTTTACGGTCGGTTTATAAACAAGGCTGTTATGCCCGCCATAAAAACATAGGAAGAAAAAACTTTCTTATATCTAGCAAACGAAGGATTTCCAGCCACATGTTATTAACAACTATCCATCATCTTTTTATTAGTAGAATACGTCAGAAAATTTAACTAAATTTTTTAAACATCCTGTATATTTTTATTTCAGGATTCAAACGTAAACCAAAAAAAGATCCATATATTTCAAATGTAAATTTTAGAAGAAAAACTCGTAGAACAAAAATGTAGAAAATTTCATGGCGATAATTTTTTGTTTTTAATATTTTTGCTTGTTTAGTTTCGTTTCGAAATTATGATGCATTATGCTATTACAGCTTCAAGTAAATGCCCCCTTCCCTTTAGACGATTTCAATTATTTTCATCTGGCTTTCTACCACGGCAGACAAAAGCTTAAATTCAAAATTTGGGCTATAGTTACCTATCCATCCCCGCTCAAATCAAAATTTCTTCTGCTACACACTAAAGAACATGGTTAATAGAGCAAATTGTGAAAATATATTTCGAGAGTGTTATCAAAATTTTGAAATAATCGATTTTGAACTTAGCAAATTTAACGAGATTCAGTGGTAAAATTAATCAGATTCTCGCGCGTCGCTCATTCTGTTTACGGTGCGTGCAGAAAGTTGGCGTTTTACGGACCGGCAGATGCAGCTCGTCTCTCCTACATGTAACATCGATTATTTTTTGTTTTTACGCGATTTTTTGGGGGTGAAACGTAATACTTTACTACCCCATACCGCAACTATACTTTTTAATGCTATTTCAAGGGTCTCTATAAGCTCCCAGTTTTTTAGATCCCGGTTTTCTTGATCGAAGGCGCTTCTTGTATGTTTAGCCAGTAACCAGAGTCAAAACCGCCCCGGAAGGGTAGGTTTTGACGATGGATAACCCTCCTTATCGAATGCACACCCCAAAAATCGAAGAAAAAAAATTTTAATTTTGTCACTTTTTCGGCAATACACGGGTTATTTTCCATTTTTTTTGATAATATTTATTATTAATATCTACTAATCACACCCCCACCTATGGGAACTTCAAAGAAAAATTCAAATCGGAGCGAAAAGATTTTACGCGATTCCAAGGGACCGTCTTTGAATTGTATCGCGTGTGCCTGGGGTGTGCGGCATATTCGATGCTAATTTCCCGTACTTTTCAAAAGTCGATTTTGAGGTTGTTTTTCAACATTTCTCGAAAATTATTTTTTCTATAGACTAAAATAAGCCTGTTCTTTAGTGTGTAGCTGAAGAAATTTTTCTTCAGCCGGGGATGTTTACATAACCGGACCCAAAATTTGGGATGATTTGGTTGATTTATCGCATTTAAGATTTTTTATTTTCTTTAAATTTATTTAAGATGTGAGTTTTTTCCATAATCATTTGTCAAGTTTCAGAATTTTGCTGATATAAACTAAAAGTACTTTACTGTACAATGGATTCCCTAATTTACCTACTTCCACGCGAAAATAATAACATGGAACCTCAAAATTTGTAAGGTTTCGTTTTAGTATTTTAAAAAACCTTATAATCAGCGCAGCACCCAGAGTACCCGCCAAAGTGTAAGATTTGATAATTCCTGCAAATTTCGTACAATTCAAGTGCGCTAACGGTGAAAGAAAAAAATCCATCTCGTAATGAATCGTATTACACTTCCCATGGTTGGGAGCCCACGTTAAACAAGTAGGTCCTCTATGTATGTGAAAACAATTTGAACGCACATAGAGAATTTTATGTTCTTTAACTTTGTTTAATGGTAATTTTTCGTAAAAGTAAAAATACGTGAGGTATAGGCGAAAAACCGTACCAAGGGGCTAAAATCCTCATTTGGGGGAACGCCGGCTTGGGATTTTTATGAGACATTTTGGGGGTTTATTAGAACACTTCAATATTCATCTTTGCCAAATTTCAGCTTGCCCGGACCTACTGTAAGCTCAAACCAAAATTTCGGTTTAGTTACTTGGAAGATACTATAACTTGGGCAAATTTTGAAAAAATCTATTTTTCTCTTCATTTTCCAACCTTGGCCACAATTTCAGTTAATTTATTATTAAAATCATTTCTCGTACCTGAAAACATCTCTCCCTGCAACGAATCAATATTGTGTCATTTTAAGGGTGGGTCGTGTTTTCGGTCAATAATTTAAGTATTAGTGTGCCATGGAAAAATTTGAAAAAAAAAATATTTATAGAGAATTTTATGCTCTTAAATTATGGTATGATCATAATTTTTCATACAAGCATAAATAAGCGAGTTATTGGCAAAAACTCGCATTGGGGGAGCTAAAACCCCGATTGTGGGGGACGCCGGCGTGTGCGGTACGGTACAACTCGGCTCTGGACAACTCGGCACCGGGACAACTCGGCACCGGACTACTCGGCACCGGGATAACCCGGCACCGGATAACTCGGCACCGGGATCACACGACACTAGGATTACGCTCCGTATTCTTTCTCATTTTTGAGATGTCACTTCTCTTTTAGAGAAGTTTTAGAGAAGAGACATTTTTAGTTAGGTTAACTTAGGTTAGTTAGGTTAGGTAAGGTTAACAAACGTGTATTGACGAAGTAGCGGAGTACGAATTTCTTAACAGCTTGGCTGGCACCGACTCCAAAAATAACAATAATTGTATATTATTGACGTAATACATTATTATGCTCAGCACTGTAAAAATATACTTCGAATTTCTGTTAAATCTTCTTCTAATAGTTATATTCCCATAAAATATTATGTAATTTAGTAATTTTCCATGGATGATGTAAAAAGGAAATTCAGATTTATAATTATTTTATTTCAGTGTTGATTTAGCAAAAAGGAAATTTAGAACATTCTAGAATTATAAAATTCGCTAAATAAACTAATTTGCAAAACACATAAAAACTAATGTCGATTAATAATTATCAGTATTGTTTAAGTATCGTTTAAGTAGTCATAATGTTAGTTTGTATTTTGAAACTGCAAGTTAAACCATATTATGGAAATTAATATTCATAAAAAATAAATCAATAAAATTTTAAGTGTTTTTTATATTAAGTGTTAAAAATAAACCCAATCATGACTGGCGCAGTCGCAAAGGATCCGAAATTTTTGGAAAAATTAGTACTCAAATCGTCTAAAAATTTCCAAAAAACCACGGAAGCTGCAAAAACTACGGATAAAACTGGCCGTAAAACAACCAATTGGAAGCGAATTAAAAACGTCGCAACATTTGGATTGGAACCAAACCTAGTTTAAGAAAAACCGATTTCAATTGAGGCGAATTAAAAACGTCGCAACATTTTGATTGGAACCAAACCTAATTTTAAGAAGAACGAAGTGGATAAAAAACGCCGCAACTAATTTTAAGAAGACATGATATTGAAGAAAATTATTATAACGTGAGTAAAGAAAACTCAAATTAAAATTCCTAATCCTAACATTAAAATTAATTAATACAAATTGAAAATAGTCATACGCGTAATAAATTTAAATAAGCAATATTTTACGTTTTATAATTAAATTACATCACATAGTAATAAAAATTTATTCATCATTCTATTTTTAAACCTAAGTTAAATGAACTAACATTCTACATTATTCAACAAGTTATTTTTTTTGCAAAACGACACCCCGGAAATAACAATAGAAAGAGTAAACGTTAATTTAAATAATTCGATACAATTTTATAAATTTAAATCAAATTCATTCGCCTCCAAAATAAAATGTCAAACTTCCAAAATTTTAATACACCTCAACAAACTGCAAATTTTCAAAATTTTAGATGTAATGATTTTCAATCATCATCACATTTTCAAAATTTTCATCAAAACAGAATTAATCCTCAAAATACTAATTATTATCAACCTAATTTTACACCAAACATTCAAAATATTAATTCAAATTTCCAAATGATAAATCCAACAAGAACATCGACCTTTAAATTGATACCTACGGAAGTTCATAATAATAAAATTACAATCAGCAAAACGATGCAAAATTCGCAAGCATCATATCACGAAATTGTGAACACACAATAATTTGATAACTATGAACAAAATTTCCCAAATATTAAACAAAATTATGAAAATCAATACTACCCAAATTCTGAATCATCCGAAAATTTTGAACAAAAAATGCAAACGTTACGAAACCAAATTTCAAAATTATATCAAGAATATAAATTAATTAAACAAAATTTAGAGACAACAAATTTGGAAATTGAAAATTCAAATAAAAATAATATCAATAATCTTGAACATTCAAAACTTAATAAATTATTAAATTCAAAGAAGCATAACGAAATTTTGATGGATCTAAATCATAGAAAATTTACTTTACTGCAAAAAACAATTTCAGAAAACCTAAAACCAATAAGTCAATTAATAAAACAAGAATTACCTGTTCAATTGGAAGAACAGAATTTACCAATTCAATTAGAACAAAAATTATCAATTCAATCAAAAGATCAGATCAGATTCGAAATCATTTGAATTAATAAAGTCACATCATTTAAAACCGATAAATTTACAAAAACAAAATCTAGTTAGAAATTTCAAATACGTAAATAAAATTTCGACAAATAATTACAAAAGAAAACATTTTAGAAATTTCAAATTATTTTCAAATAAATTCCAACAAATTTTCAAAAGACGAAATCTAGTTAAAAATCTCAAATACGTAAATAAAATTTTGATTAATAACAATAGGGGAAAGCATTTTAAAAATTTCAAATTATTTATAAACAAATCACAACAAATTTTAAAAATCAATAACCGAAAACGGAAAAAATTAAATAACCATTACAAAAACCAACAATCAATAAACCAATCAGAAATTCAAAACTTAAAGTCACCCGAATTAATTAAATCACATTATTTAGAATTGATAAATTTCAAAGGACAAAATCTAAATAGAAATCTTAAATACGTAAATAAAATTTCGACTAATATTAACTATAAAAGAAAACATTTTAAAAATTGCAAATTATTTATAAATAAATCACTACAAATTTTAAAAATCGACAACCGGAAAAGGAAAAAATCAAACAACCACTATATTGATCAATATTCACTTTTGGTACCACCAAAAAACAAAACAGTAAATTTTCTTTTTATTACGCAATTCCACAATACATGATTTTAAATAATTGAAATAAAACTTAAAAATTCCAAATTTTCAAATTTTACATAATAATATGAACCTACTCGATTACACTAACAAACATATTTAATGATTATAGATACATTTACCAAACTGACGCAAAAATTTAAAGTAAATTCTAAAAACACAATTAATAACAAAATAACAAATCCTAAATCATTCATTTAAAAGAATTAAAAAGACCAAATTTCATTCCAGATTTCTAGTATGCGAGTATCAGCAAATTATAGTAAATGTCAAATATCCTATACTCAGTATTACCGAAATATTGGACAATTAATTTAGGAAATGCATAAATCAAAATTCTCATCTTGGACGTTTATCCAAATTTTTGATATGCAACCTTTTTTACAAACCAATTTCACCTTTTAGAAAACAATATAATTTCATAAACCTTATATTTCATAACATCCCTGTCAAAAATAAATACAAACAAGAATTTATAAAATCAATCGAAATCAAAATTTTAACCTGTCAACATTTTTAAATTTATGATGTCAACAAATTCAGAATTAATAAATAACTTTCGAATAATCAATAACTTGTTAAATAATTTGGAAATAGCAATTAGTTTTGCAAAAATTAATGTTTTTCATAATTAAATAATCGCACTTATGAACCTTTTAGAATAAATGAAACTTGTAAACAATAAATTACCATTCGAACCAAAATTAGAAATTATCTTACTATTTTGAAAAAAAAATTATTAATATTAAAAGTTATTCAAAATTAGATTAAATCATATTTCTATTCGATATTCCAATTGTTGAAATTGAAAAATATGACTATCTTCAAATTATCCTTTATCAATTCCGAAAACAACTTTAAAATGATCCTTCCAAATTCAAACTTCCTTATTTGAACAATATTACTCCAATTTCGAAAACTAATGTCAAGAAAAACCATTAAATTAAACAACGTCAAGATTCAAAAATGGAAAATGGATAGTTATATCAACAAAACCGATTATTGGACATTCAAAAGTGTAAAAAAATTAAAAAGAAAACATTCTATTAAAAGGAACATATGTGATCGAATTACCTAAATTCCGCCAGTTAAAATTAAAGGACATCAAGTTACGAAGTTCCGAAACAAAAAAATTTAAAAACCTAAAATTCTTTGAAGTATTCGACATCCAAACAAAGGACCTCACAGTGCTAATTTAGAAGTGAAACCATTAGAACTGTCCACAGTCAATTTGAGTGAACCTAACAAAATTTAAAAGTGAATTTAATAACCAAAAGAAAAATTTTTAATAATACAGTGATACAATTTAAAGTGTTATTTGGACAATTTTAATCTATTTTATCATTTTTTCATTTTATCATTTATTGTTAATTGTAATTTATAAAATTTTCATTTGTGTAAAAAGTATAGATATTATCAGCCTGAAAAATCAAATCAAATCACAACATCAAGAGAACCAAAACGTCATCGAAATCGAATTGGACACTGCTGAAAAATTAGTCACCAATAAGCTCCAAATTTTTCAACTTATAGGGGGAGAAGTTATATTCCCATAAAATATTATGTAATTTAGTAATTTTCCATGGATGATGTAAAAGGGAAATTCAGATTTGTAACATCCTGTATACAAATCCCACCGCGTCATTATCAATTACGCACGCGCCGGCAAAAGATGCAACTAATGAAATGCATCGAATGCATCGAGAAGGCGAACGACATGAAACCAAGCGTCAAGTAACCATCTTGAATTTTTCACTCTGTACGAATGTTAATTTATTTTATGTTGTTAAATCAAGTTCATGTGTTCTACTAATTGTGTAATTTGTTCAACAATATATTTTTGTGTTTAAATATTGTTTCTGTGTTCTTCCGGAATTATCGGTGGCATTAAAAAAACCTATCACAGATTTATAATTATTTTATTTCAGTGTTGATTTAGCAAAAAGGAAATCTAGAACATTCTAGAACATTCTAGAATTATAAAATTCGCTAAATAAACTATATTGCAAAACACATAAAAACTAATGTCGATTAATAATTATCAGTATTGTTTAAGTATCGTTTAAGTAGTCATAATGTTAGTTTGTATTTTGAAACTCTGCAAGTTAAACCATATTGTGGAAATTAATATTCATAAAAAATAAATCAATAAAATTTTAAGTGTTTTTTATATTAAGTGTTAAAAATAAACCCAATCATTACTCTAATAACTTCTAATTATTTTTTACTTTTTAGTGCAATTTTTTTGTAGTTTTTTTTTAAGTCCGTTTTTTTTAAATTTTTTTTTTTACTTATTAGTGCAATTTTTTTATTTCTTGCTTTTTAGTGAATCTTGCGTTCCTTAACTGATTTATCGAAAGCGAATATGGGTAGACCTACTAAACGCGCTGCCCATATGCGACAGCGCCGTTCAAATGAGACAAGCGAAGAAAGGGCGAAACGCCTATCTCAAAGTAGAAAATCTAGATCCAAGACTATTTCAGAAGAGAGTAGTGAACAGCGTGAAAAGAGGCTTTCGCAAATGCGGGCTTACAATCAATAAAAACCAAAGTACTCAACCGATTTTGATGAAATTTATATGGGACCAATCTGAAACTATATCTTTTCTAATTGTGAAAAAATTTTGAAAGTCGGTTAATAAATGACGGAGTTATGAGGTAACAAACATTAAAAATACAGCCGAATTGAGAACCTCCTCCTTTTTTGAAGTGTGGTTAAAAATATATTAATTTTTTGAAATAAAGAAACTCGCTTTATATTTTTGTTTTTCAATAACAATAAGAGGTCGTCCGTACGTGATGAACTAGGGGGTAGAAAGAGTTCAGATTTGCACGACGATTTCTGGTGATAGGGTAAAAGAGGTTTCCTAAAATGTGACGGAATCCTAGTGCCGTGTGATCCCGGTGCCGAGTTGTCCCGGTGCCGAGTTATTCCGGTGCCGAGTTGTCTTGTGCCGAGTAGTCCGGTACCGAGTAGTCCGGTACCGAGTTGGTCGGTACCGAGTTGGCCGGTGCTGAGTTGTCCCGGTGCCGAGTTATCCCGGTGCCGAGTTGTCCGTCACCGCGGCGCGGGATTTTATGGGACTTTTGGGGGCTTGATTAGTACACTCCAATGTACATCTCTACCAAAATTCAGCTTGTCGGTATTTTTTGCAAGTTTGATCCAATTTCTCGGCTTCGTTGCCTGGACTATAATTATTATATAGTAATTTATTTATAATAATCAACATATAAAAAATAATAGCCTAGATCTGTCCGTAACGCTAAGGAACGCATCTCATTGGTTGAATTATTACGGTGCAATTTGTTTTTACCGTCAAAATGTTTTGATGACGGCTGTCACTCGACAGCGCCGTACGAACTTAATAAATTATTACAAGGTAATGCGGTGCCGCCGCAAATTCGGGGTGCTTTTTGAGCAAAATCCAAATGTGAATTTTGAAGGCAAGGGAAGGACTTTTCAAAAAAACTTTTACTCTGCATGTCACCTATAATTCGCCGGCACGTTCGATTGGGAGGATAAAAAATTGAAAAAATCAAATACCTATTAATAATAGAAGATAGATAGCTGTCGCAATTCACTCAGTGCTATTATCTTCAAGTGTGTCAGAAATTATATCAGTGTTAGGCTGGAGTCTCACAGCAGGATTTTCAACTAAAACTGAATTTTAGTTGATGGTTGCCTACAGTGCGACTCCAGCCTTATTATTATTTTTCTTATTGAAGCCTTCCGCCACCATGCGTCACTCTCAACATCATCATTAGGGGGGGGGGATTCTTGCTTTCTAAGTTCGCTTACGCAAGATTTGTTCAAATTTGATTGAATTCGAATGATTAATTTTGTCAAGTCGGTTTAATTGTTGTACATAATATTTTTAATTAATATTTTTTATCGTATAATATGCCGGGTATCGAATTAACTTACACACATATTATATACAATTTCCTGTTTCTCAGATTATTTTAGAACAAAGGCAATTAGAGGTAAAAATAATGATCAGACATAATAAAATCAACACAAGTTATTTATTCTATTTTCAAATATTTGTTTATGTGTTTGCGGTAACTGAAAGTCTGCTTTTTTGTATGTACCTACTCGTATGTACTGAAAACCAAGAAACACTTCCGGGTTTTTAAAGATGATCCTCATATTGTTTTGAACTGGTGAACTATTTCTCGCTGTTTACGAGATCTCCATACAGTGCATTCTTATCTTGAACCACCGTATTTGTATGTAGGATATTATGATTTATGATAGGCGCGGATGCAACCTTTAAATGCTTACGTTTAAATTTATTTTAGTTTGGGTGTGATGGTCAATGTTAAGGTCAAAGTCTGAGTTCACTGAATCAGATTATTATAAGTTCAAAACAATTTTCCTATTAAAAAAACACTTTGTCGTGCTACGATTATTATAACGGATGATTCGATGAGTGTCAAGGTCAAAATATTTAAAGAATCAGACCATACAAATTAATAGCATGTAATCTGAAATTAAGTCATCAGCCAACCCAAAAAGATGTTGTCATCGTAATAATTTTCACATGAAAATTATTTTTTATAAGATTGTTTTGCAATTGGTTAATTCGATGAAGTGATTTGTTGTCAGTGTGACGACAGGGTCGTTCTCTCTGCAACATGCTTATATCAACACATTTTTGTTTTCGTCAAAAGTAGACTGTATACAATTATTAATAAATTACAAAAAAGACAACTTGTATTCACTTTGTATTATGTGCAAATTAATGTCATTTACCCAACAATTAAAAATCATCGACCTTTGATAATAATTTTTATGAATGGTTCAAATAAAATGATAAATCGATACTTTCGACCTCTATACTCGAAAGATTTAATTGTATACGTAACTGGTTTTACAAATTCTCCTGCATTAAAAATACTGTAGTTTAAATTTCCTTTTCATTTCTTACACGTAAGTTGAAAAATCGTCTTACGTTGTGTTTGACCTTCAAATTTTCATTTCGAAACAAAACATAATCAAAATATTGTTGTTCATTTGTTAATTATAATTGCTGTACGTGACTAGCAACATTCAAACCATGGCTGGTAGGATTTTTTTTAAATTAAACAATTTAATTACAATTTTTGTTTTACAAATTCTAACCTAATTTGCTATTTTAGGTATAAATCCATATACTAATTTATTAAAAACTTTGGTCGTCGGGGACAAGGAATTTAAATATTATGATTTGGTGGCTCTGGGCGAAAAATATGGTAAATTTAATAAATCAACTTTTGTGGTTGTTTATTATAAAATTTGCTTTTAGATAAACTACCTTACTCAATTCGAATGCTATTGGAGTCGGCTGTGCGAAATTGCGACAATTTTCAGGTGACCCAAAAAGATGTTGACAGTATCTTAAATTGGGAAGTAAATCAAGCTGTTGTAAGCGGAGTCGAAGTTGCTTTTAAACCAGCTCGAGTTATTCTACAGGTACCTATTGGAGTTACTATGTTATTTGGAGTAAAAAATATTTTATTTTGTAGGATTTTACCGGTGTTCCGGCTGTTGTTGATTTTGCCGCTATGAGAGATGCAATTAAAGATTTAGGAGGTGATCCCCAAAAGATTAATCCGATTTGTCCCGCTGACCTGGTGATCGATCATTCAGTACAAGTTGATTTTGTTCGATCGTAAGATTTCTTTGTCTACAATTTTGATAACTCAATAGTTATATTTTTTCTTACAGCCCTGATGCTTTGCAAAAAAATCAAGATTTGGAATTTGAACGCAATCGGGAGAGATTTCTGTTTTTAAAGGTAAATCAGGGGTTTTAAACTTTTTTTTAAATAAAAATAGTTATTCAAGTAATATTGGGTGTGGCTTGTAATTGCATGGGTGATCGTTTGGTTACATCTGCGTGTTATTAAAAATATCTAGTAGGGTTGACACCCTACTAGAATGTATTATTAAATAAAAGAGGAGAAAAAGAAAATCTGTGGAGATCAAAACCTAAATTTTGAAAGCCACATAGTCGATCAAGAAATTATTGTGAAGGAAACTTCTAACTGTTTCTTTATCAGCGTTCAACCCACTTATGGTAAATTCTTGCATAACGGCTTTAATAGCCGAGTTAGAAAGAAAAATTATAAAGATATTCAGCCATGTATATGCATCGTCAATTTAGTAGCTAGCTAATACCAAATTTTCTTATCTATGGCTAGTACAATGCAATAGTAGAAGCCATAGATAACAGATAGTATATAATTG
The DNA here is from genome assembly GCA_932274525.1 of Podabrus alpinus. Taxonomy (NCBI): domain Eukaryota; kingdom Metazoa; phylum Arthropoda; class Insecta; order Coleoptera; family Cantharidae; genus Podabrus; species Podabrus alpinus. The sequence goes on from OW026451.1 coordinate 46,076,530, forward strand.
TTTATTTATTGATATTTTCTAGTAGCTACAAGTGGATTATGCATATGGCTGAATCTGATTAAATATAAATTTACTATAATCTAAAAATATTTTCATATATACAAAGAGTTCCATGAAAGAGTGGTACATACAATATTTGATTATATAGTATAAGATTGGTAAACCTTATGGGAGTTTTAAAAATGCACACCAGTCATAGTTAAAAAGGTAATCAACAGATGGCGAAGTTTAATTTAAAGTCATAATAAATTGCTTTATTATTGTAATTCTTCATTTGTATTGGTGCCATGGATCTTGAAGAGGTCTGTGATTGAAACTCAAGCCGTTTGTTCCGCCTTCCAATTTAGTAGCACCATTTGTTGATAACTGTTTAAACTCCACCAGGTATTTCCATAATAGGGCTAATTAGTCCAGGCAAGGAAGGTTTTTAGTTTGCAAAAAATCCGGGCAAGCTGGATTTTGGCAAAGATGTACATTGGAGTGTTCTAATAATGAACTCCCCAAAAGTCCATAAAATCCCATCCGGCGTCCCCCACAATCGGGAGTTTTAGCTCCCCCAACGCGATTTTTTATCTATGCTTGTATGAAAAATTATGATCAGACCATAATTTATTGAAGAGCATAAAATTCTCTATCAAATAGTTTTTTGCATATTTTTCCATGGCACACTAATACTTAAATTATTGACCGACAACATGACCCACCCTTAAAATGGCACAATATTGATTTGTTGCAGGGAGACAAAATGCTTTCGGGCACGGGAAATGCTTTTAATAATAAATTAATTGAAATTATGGCCAAGGTTGGAAAATGAAGAGAAAAATAGAATTTTTCAAAATTTGCCCAAGTTATAGTATCTTCCAAGTAACGAATCCGAAATTTTGGTTTGAGCTTACAGAAGGTCCGGGCAAGCTGAAATTTGGCAAAGATGTATATTGAAGTGTTCTAATAAACCCCCAAAATGTCTCATAAAAATCCCAAGCCGGCGTTTCCCCCAAATCAGGATTTTAGCCCCCTAAGGCCCAGTTGTTCAGTTTCGGGTTATTTTCTAACCTGGGTTATTTTCCATAGAAATGATTGTTTCAAGAATTGTTTCCATGGAAAATAATTCAGGTTAAAAGATAACCTAATACTGAACAACTGGGCCTAAGTGCGTTGTTTAGCCTATAGCTCACGTATTTTTACTTTACGAAAAATTACCATTAAACAAAGTTATAGAACATAAAATTCTCTATAACTTGTGGCGCTGCAGTAGGTAGTACTACAATACATACCTACTGTAATAGGCAAATTAAACTTTGTTTAATGGTAATTTTTCGTAAAAGTAAAAATACGTGAGGTATAGGTATAGGCGAAAAACCGCACCAAGGGGCTAAAATCCTCATTTGGAGGAACGCCGGCTTGAGATTTTTATGAGACATTTTGGGGGTTTATTAGAACACTTCAATATACATCTTTGCCAAATTTCAGCTTGCCTGGACCTTCTGTAAGCTCACACCAAAATTTCGGTTTCGTTACTTGGAAGATACTATAACTTGGGCAAATTTTGAAAAAATCAATTTTTCTCGTCATTTTCCAACCTTTGCCATAATTTCAATAAGTTTATTACTAAAAACATTTCCCGTGCCCGAAAACATTTCTCTTCCTGCAACGAATCAATATTGTGCCATTTTATGGGTGGGTCATGTTTTCGGTCAATAATTTAAGTGTGCCATGAAAAAATATGAAAAAAAATCTGATGTGACAACACATTACTTTCCCATTTAGTGGATTCCACTTTATTTTATATTAAATATTAATAAAACAGATGTTAACTCAAAAAAATTTTTAACTTGATAAAATACACAAATTACTTTGAGATATCAAAGTTACGAAATTTAATTTGTCATTTATCATGGTAACTCATATTTTTTAAAAGCACTTATTTTATATTTTCATTTTAACAATTATATAACATGTTTGCATTGAAAAATTTTTAAAATTGACATTTTCCAAAAAAAATTAGAAATTTGCGGAATGCCGTGCCATCTATATGCAATCGAATTTTAACTATGGGCGTAATGACGTCAGAATTAATTTTTTATAAGTAATTAAAAAATTCGTTTGATATTAACTACATAATATGTTTATACAAGTAAATTAGTTAAAATATTAAATTATAGTAATGAACAATACAAATCACTTTGACAGATCAAAATTATCCAAGGCAAACCATATTCATTTAATAGCCCTTATTTTATTTTTGCATTTTAACAATAATTTAAGAGGGAAATATCAAGTGTGGGGTATCAAAAGATGCGGAAAAATAATCTCTTTCGATTGATATGATTTTAAATCTCATATGTTCCACCGGGAAACGGCAATGCTCTTTAACAATTTTCATTCCCCTAAGAAAGGGGTTAAAAATGGACGGTTTTCAACCAAAATCTAATCAGCTCTTTAGGCAGCTATTTCAAACTCGTGTATAAAATTTCAACTCAATCAGTGCACGTGTTTGTCTGAAAACGTTGACGATAGAATCACCACACATCACACACACATCCGGACATCATTCCAAAATTGGTCTTAAACAATTCGTATGGGCTCATAGACCATGGGAAAAATGCTAACTCAAAATTTTTTTTTAACTCGATAACAATACTTTCCTTTACTACGTTATGGTCTGATCATAATTTTTCATACAAGCATAAGTAAGCGAGTTATCGGCAAAAAATCGCGTTGGTGAGCTAAAACCCCCGATTGTGGGGGACGCCGACGTGGGATTTTATGGGACTTTTGGGGGGTTCATTAGAACACTCCAATGTATATCTCTGCCAAAATTCAGTTTGCCCGTATTTTTTGCAAACTAAAAACCTTCCTTGCCTGGACTATATCGGCACTAACTTATTGATGTGACTTCAAAATGTCCACCAATTTACGTTTTGGTTAATAAAAATACTCCCGACTAATGGCAATTTTAATATTGTTTCCATTAAGTTAACAATGACGTCACATATTTATGAATATGACGGTAATGTTTATTTTCTTCTTTTTTTTTGTTTTTATTTATTTCCTCTAGTTGGAGGGGGGGGATTAACTTTTAATTTATTTTTTTTAATGCGGTTATTTATTTGTTGAGCTTTCATACCAATAGTATTTAATAAATCGTCGAGATGATGTGTTAATGAGAGACTGTAAGATTGTTCAACGTTTCGGGTGTTTATTTACCCTTTTTCTACGCTAAAATTAAAATGGTTACAAAAAGGAAATGAAAAATTTTACAGAAAAAGTGAAAAGATTACAGAAAAACTAAGAAAATTGCAGAAGAAATTAAAAATGGCACAATGATTTTTGCAAGTTTTAATTTCTTCTGTAATTTTTTCACTTTTCTGTAATTTTTTTACCTTTTATGTATAATTTATTTTCATTTACTTTTTGTAACCATTTTAATTTTAGCTTTGAAAATGATTAAATAAATGCCGGAAATGTTGAACAATTTTACAGTCTCTCATTGACCACACAGTCAACAAAGAAATACTATTTTTTTTTAAATACTATTTTAATGCTTTTATGTAATTGTGGCGCCCAATACAACCATATCGTTTTTGTTTATTTATCTAATTTTATTTAAAAATTAATAATTTAAATAATATACTGCCGATTGTTACAGAATAAACGCTACAATACGTTTTAACAATGTTTTAACATTAAAACAAAATAATGCTATAAATCAAATTGAGATTTTTAGTAATTATGTGAATTTATAATTTTTTACCTACTCCTTGTTCATTATTTTCAGAGTTTCTGTGAAAACGGTTGGTTGCCCAAAAAAATTTATTTGACGAAAGTTGTAGCCCGTTAAATTCCCTATCCGGTTTGGGCCATTAGTTTTTCTCTTAGACGTTTCGTTTAAGAGATACGGGGTTCGCAAGAAAATTAAAAAAATAAAAACCTGAATTTTTTAAACATTTTTTCCCTTAATTTAATTTATAACTCGAAATCCGTTGATTCTAGACGATAAGGGGTTATAACCTAATTTGTAGACAAGCGAATTATCTTTAAAAAAGTTCTAATCCATTTCCCTTAAAAAATCAATAATATCGGAGCTATGGCCGTTTGAAATCAGAAATTCAAAAAATTGCTTTAAAGGGGGGTACCCCCCAAGGGTTTGGACTTGGGCAAAAATTTTATTTGAAAATTTGTCTTAGAAAAGTGTTCTTTATCACCACCTCAAAGGTTCTCCACGGTCACGGGGACACCCTGTATATGTATTTTATTGTATAAAAAGTTTTGTATGTACATATGTAAGGATGACGCGTGGTTCTTCGAATTTTAATTAATTAAAACACTAGATTATTGTTAATACTTCACTTTATTTTCCTTCTCCAACTTAACTTACCTTCATCCCAATTTCAGGTGGGATATACTACTTTTCATTGATACCAACTTCTCAAAACTGGATAAAGTATGTTTTACATATTCACTAATTGGTTTCTATATTTCCAGCGGCCAGATATTGGTCAGGGCCGGCTTTTGTATAATTTCTATCTTTGTTGATCAGTATCTCCAGATACTGATCAGGGTCGGCTCTTGTATGATTTTCATTGTTTCTAACACGGCCATCCTGCGATTGTTACGTCCTCGTAACTAGTTTTTTGGTGAATTTCATTACATCCATTGATTTCTTGTCCATCAACATATTTCTACTAATTCTACTAATAATTTTTCGTCATTTAATTGCATAGTGTAATACCAGCATTATACAGTTAGACCTCGATAATCCGAACCTTCATTACACCGGATTCTGCAATAATCCGGCTAAGCATTTCAATTGCATTGTGTACTTTATAATCCGGATTTGATAGTCCTCGGTAATCCGGATCTGCGTTTGTAATAATTGTGAACACCCGTATCGTATCTGTGAACCCCTCAGATATCTAGTATCTAGTATATCGTTTGTATGCATGGTTTTGTACACAACGGTCAAGGCACATTCCAATTTCCTATGAAATTTTATCTGCCAAAGCAAAACAGTTTTATACAGAAACCTATAGAAATGATAATTTTAGAGCTAGCAGGGGCTGGATTTCTAACTTCAGAAAAAGGCATGGTCTGCGTGCTTTAAAAGTGTGTGGCGAAAAACTAACTAATGATCAAAGTGCCGTCGATCCTTTCCTTACTGAATTTGCAGAGAAGATAAAACAATTAAACCTCGCACCTACTCAAATATACAATGCAGATGAATCTGCACTGTATTGGAAAATGTTACCTGAAAGAACGCTGGTTCGTTCTCAGGAGAAGACCGCACCAGGTCGAAAAATAAGTAAGGAACGCTTTACATTTCTAGGATGTTGCAATGCTGATGGTTCACAAAAATTAAAGCTGTTAGTGATAGGAAAGGCAAAAAATCCAAGGGCATTTAAAAATGTGAACATACGCATACCTGTTGAATATAAATCATCTGCGAATGCATGGATGACTACAGCAATTTTTGTAGACTGGTTTCATTTCTCATTTATTCGTCAAGTTAGAAGTCATTTAAGAAGTCTCACTTTGCCTGAACGAGCCCTGTTAATCGTCGATAATGCCTCGAGCCATGGAACTATAGAAGAGCTGACTAGTGAGGATGGACAATTTACAGCATTATTTTTACCACCAAATTGCACAGCACTTTTGCAACCTATGGATCAAAATGCCATCAGACTGACGAAATTATTTTATCGGAAAAGTCTTTTAGCCCATATTTTATCTAATAACGAAGAGAACGTTGTTAAGTTATTAAAAACCATTAACTTTAAGGACGCTGTATGTCTACTATGCAATGCTTGGGAAAAAGTCTCCTCCAAAGTTTTGCAAAAGTGCTGGCACAAAATTATGGCTCATGTGGCAAATAACGACCCAGACACTGAATATGATGCTGAAGATCTAATTCCTCTGAGTGAATTGCGACGCAATCTGATTTCCTTGGAAGCGCGAAATTTTTTCGTTAGGTATTTTATTTTGTTAATCCATAAATATTTAATAGATGTTTCAAATATGCTCAATGTTCTCACTGAGCAAAATCTCACGATCGTGGAAATACGTAACTGGCTTGAAAATGATGAAGATTTGTTACCACTGGAAGACATAGATGCTACAAACGAACATCATGATAGTGACAATGAAGATCCAGAGTTAAATAATACAAACCACACTGTTAAGAATGACGAGGCAGTTAAAATGTTTCAATGTGTGCATCAAGTGGGCAGAAGAAACTAATATCCCACTGCATGATGTTCTTGTACTTCAAAGATTACAAGAAACGGCCTTTATAATGAACCAGAAAAACATCAAGCAAACAAAAATTACAAATTACTTCACAAAATAATATAAAATTTAATAAGTATGCTTCTGTTTTAATTAATTTTTGTTTATGTACTATTCTCTAGTTGTTTTGTATTAAATGTTTCTCTTTTCAATAAAAAAACTTTCGCTTCAGTAATCCGAATTATTTATTAATCCGGATGACCGCGGTTTTAATTAGTCCGGATTATCGAGGTCGTACTGTAGCACTAAAGACAGCGCCATCTATTGTAATCGTTTTGCGCGATTCGGTTAAGCGCTCGCATTTATAACTATAGTTGCCGGTCCTAATCTTCTAAGTCCATGCTTTATATATTAAAAAACTATACCCAATTTTCAGAGCCGTAGCAAGGGTGAGGCGCAGGCGCCATCGCAATGGGGGGCGCTAAACGTTCACAAAACCCAATAAATAATAGTTTAAAATTTTCAAAAAGATAAGAATCTTTTGGGGGCTCCGGATATATTCAAATTTGACCACGATTTTATTTGCAACATCGCCTAAAATTCCCTATCGGCCTTTTCCACGAGTGGGGATTTTAATTCTCTACAGTAGTTTTTCGTCTATAACTTGCTGACTTTCATTTTTAGTGAAAATTATCATCAAATCAAAATTGAAGAGTACAAAATTCTTCATAAAACAGACTAACAAAATTTGCCTACATCATACTAAGTATTTATGAAATAAAAAGAAAATCCAGAGAAAACAATTGAAAAAGGTTTTGAATAATTCTTAACCTGAATAAAACTTTCGTACTATTTAAACTTCACCATCGATGGTGAACAAAACGAAACGAGGTTTCAGGATTTACTTTAGATCTAAAGTAAATCCTGAAACCCTGTTTTGTAAGGAATTTTCTCCTCTTCAATTTCGGTCCAATGATAAGACAGGGGATTTTAGGAATGGGGTCATCCATTAATTACATAACGTGGGGGGGGGGGTCCAAAATTACAAAAATCATCTTTACGTAATTAATGGACGGCCCCAAAGGTGATTCCATCCCCCGCGTTGTTCTTCATTTCCCTTTAACTGACTGGGTAACCGCTAAAAATATCACGTTATGATCGCGACAGTTATTCAAATATATGTATATTTAAATTGAAAAGAAAAATTCCTACCGATAAAAATAATCTCCATATTCAGGAGGGGGGTTATGCGTTACGTTACCATGGAAACGGTGATTCTGACATACTATGCGTATTTTGTATAAGATCTTCAGAAGTTCCCAATGATAGTCGATATTACATGACCGGTGTGTCTGGGGGGTATGGAATACCCCCCAGGTACACTTGCCATTATTCAGAACCATCAAAATTTTTTGCAATTTTCGTTTGTAATCCGGGAGGGGGGCAGCAGGTGATATTTTTCATAACTATCCCAGTACCGTTCTTCTGAATACCGAGGGACGTAAAAGTGAAAATTTTTCTTTCGCAATAAATTAAGTGTACCTGGGGGGTATTCCATACCCCCCAGATCCCCCGATCCCGGCAGCTTAAGTGAGTTCCTGATAAGCATCCATTTGTTTTCATTACTCTAAGTCGGCACGGTAGCAAGGGTGATCGCGATGGGGGGCTAAACCTCTACAAAACCCAATAAATAATAGTTTAAAATTTTCAAAATGATAAGAATCTTTTGGGAGGGGGGGGCGCATGTATTCAAATTTGCCTCAGGCGCCAGAAGAGCTTGCTACGGCGCGGCGCTGCCAATTTTATTACATAGAAAGGTCTTAAAGTTAAAGTTTACTTATTAAGAAGTTAAAATTGCAAAAAAATTTTAAGTGCAGAACAAAATACATGATAATATCTGTTTTAAAACCCGTTATGACTGACTCAGCATTTGCAGCACAAGCAGCAACATGAAACAATGATTCTGAAATGCCTGTCCTAAATAATATACATAATATTATAGTGTGTCTCGTAAAATTTAAAAAGTAGTTTCCATGGGGAGAGTCTTGTAGCATATCGTATATAGGTCATTCCATATTATCAAATCAACCAATGCATTTTCATGTCACCGTTTAGATTGTACAGCCCTCCAAAATAATTCAAATTTGGCTTGTATCTAGAGCTTCGATAAATTATTTCTACTGCTCTAACCAAATAAATAAAAATAAATCCTGTAATTATTTCAAATTTTTATTTTAATATTTTTTAACCCTTTACTACACGGCATGAAATTTTGCATTTAAAATAATATATTGGTCTTCGCCGTTTATGTAGGACTTACGACTTATTATAAAAATTTGAAATTTTCATAAATTAATCGAAGAGAATTCTGCTGTACAGAATAAATTTGCGAAACCCGTACCCTTACAATTTTGTATAGGTTTGTCCCATATCAATATCGTGTTATTTTTTTAAATTTTATCTATTTTTGCTTAAAAACCTTGAAAATATAATAAACGTTTATCGATATTAATCGTAAATATCGTTCAAAGTTGAGGTAATACCTCCATAGCCTCAAAACGCCATTTCGTAGCAATTTATGCACCGAAACTCGGAATTTATCCCCTCCCCCCTTCTAGCCTCTATTCTACTGGAAGTATTTCTTTTACGTCAAACTCAGTTACACGATTTTTGTTAAAAAAATTTTACCTGATATAAAATTTTTCAAAAGATATGCACCATTTAGGAGAGAATTGCGAAAATCACACGCATATTCAACATTTTGGGGGTGGGTTTTTGAATTTTAAGGGAGAGGGGAACTCGACAAATATTCGATTCTAATTATAGTCGTGCCATAAGTTCTGATACTAACAAAGCACCGTTCATTTTTACTATGAAGATTAAGGGATGGGGGTTGCTAATGGTATTTTTGGAAAGATCATTTGCAGGTATATAAGTGGGCGAAAGTTGAAATTCAAGTCTTAAATAGTAAACATGAATTCGGATGTCAACGATAATCGTATTGTTGTAATTGCTATACATAACAATGATAAAAGTACTAGTGCAATTTTAAATTTGTTTAAAAAAATTACGGATTACAAATTTTTTTCTTTTTAACTATCCATCGATAGAATGAAACTTCTGGAGTAGATAACCGAAAAAAAAGTGGTCGACCACGAACTCGAAGAATTCTTGGAGTTATTAAAACAGTTCGCGAGCGAATGAGAAGAAATCCCTTGAGGAAACAAAAAATTATGGCTAGGAAATTCAAATTTCGAAAAGAACCATTTCTCGCGTGTTAAAAGATGACTTAAAACTTGGGGCTTATCGTAGGATTACAATACATCGTCTTACAATTGCTCTAAAAAATATTAGACAAGAAAGAACAAAACGACTCCTGGACCGGCATGCGTATGAAGATCACAAAAATATTTTGTTTACTGACGAAAAAATTTTCACAGTTGAAGAAAAATTCAACATGAAAAAAGATCCTGTGTAGGCTTACAGCTCTAATGAAGCCCCTAAAAAAATTTCGGGGGTGAAAAATGGCCATTATCCAACAATAGTAATGATTTGGTGAGGTGTGTCGTATGAAGCAGTAACGCAGCTGTTTTTTGTGAAAAAGGGGAAAAAACGTGAAAAATAACGGGGAAAAAATACCAAAAAATGTTACAGCTCGTAGTTAACCCTCTAAATTACAACTTATTTCGTGAAAACCATAGGGTGTTTCAGCGAGATTCTGCACCAGCGCATAAAGGGAAAACGACCCAACGAATGACTACAAACAAATTTACCTGAGTTTATTGCCGCGGAAGACTGACCTTCAGGTAGTCCTGACTTGAACCCTTTGGATTACAAATTATGGTTTGTTCTTGAGGAACAAGCTTGCAAAGTACCCCATAAAAATATTGAGCTCTTAAAACGGAATTTGATCAAGGTTGGAACATCTATACCAATAAATGTAGTGCGTGCCACAATGGATGACTGCCCGCGACGTTTAAAGGCCCTTGTGAAGGCAAAAGGTGACCATTTCGAATAAATCGTACAAAATTGAATTCCTTAGAATGTACCGAATAAAATGTAGTAATTTTTATAGAGGATTTTTATTTTAAAATCATTAAAATCGGCTTCCAAACAAGTATCAGAACTTATGGCACGACTAGTATAATACTCGAGGGTATTTATACGAAATTTCAAAACTGTATAACTTATTTCCGTCAAAACGGTTATTAAGGCTACTATGACTGTTACTTTTACCTGTGCTTTTTTACTTTCTGTGAACTGTAAATTTTAAGGGTAGGGGGTTGGCAATTTTTTCCATACAGCAGCATTCTCATAGACTACTTTTTGAGAGAGCCATAATTAATTCGTTGTACAATAAAATACTTACTTCAGCGACTGTAAAAAGCCATGCATTTTAAATGGAAAACTTTATCCCTGTGGGCAAGAGTTTTCATATTAAAAAAAGATTTAAAATTATTATAGGGTTTGTTTATATTTATTTCGAGCCTATTTAGGGGGCGGCAGGATACAAAGACACCAAAAAATAACAACCACCATAATGCCCTATTACAAATATTTCACTAATGGCAAACCCGCCGGGAAAACTTTTTGTGCTAGAATCGGCTTTTTCGAATATTTTAATAATAAAAATACCACAACATCCAATTTGACTTCTTTTTTCTTAGTTTTGTAGTAAATAGTTAAATATTTGCATTGTCACTTAAATTGTAAAATTTAAGGAAGCTGTATGTAGTCGTAAGTCTTGAGCTGTTACTTAAAATCGAAAGGAATGCATTGCAGTCGGACGTCATGTTACAAAAATATTTAACTTTTAACGATTAGAATTTGCCATAAATGGTCCACCCAGTATAAGAATTTATTTGCTTCACTGGCCACTGGTTAATTTACAAATTAAACTTTACCTCTGTAATTTTGTATCACCTTGACAATTGCACTTCCTGTATCAAAATTTTTTTTAACCAAATTAAAATTTTTCTAGTGGGGAGCAAAAGCTTTCGACAACATGTTAATTGTTCCACCTGGTAGTGGTATCGTTCATCAAGTCAACTTGGAATATTTAGCCAGGGTTGTATTTTGTGGCAAAGAAGATAACATTTTATATCCCGACACTGTGGTAAGTTTATTGTAATCAATTTGAAAAGCATCGGAAACTTAAACGTTGATTATTAGGTTGGAACTGATTCTCACACCACCATGATTAATGGACTAGGTGTTTTGGGATGGGGTGTTGGAGGAATCGAAGCAGAAGCCGTTATGCTAGGACAAGCAATCAGCATGTTGTTACCGCAAGTCGTAGGCTATTATTTACACGGAAAATTGGGACCTTATGTAACTTCCACCGATTTGGTCCTCACCGTCACCAAAGTATGTTTATTGCGATTTTATTTTGTACCGTTATTTATTTTTGTTCAATTTACAGAACCTTCGACAATTGGGAGTTGTCGGAAAGTTTGTAGAATTTTACGGTCCGGGAGTTACAGCTCTTTCGATTGCAGATCGTGCCACCATTGCTAATATGTGCCCAGAATATGGTGCTACCGTTGGATTCTTCCCCGTGGATTCTCATTCGTTAAATTATTTGAGACAAACCAGTAAGTTTTTATTTTGTTAAACTGAATTTATGTAGGTATTAAAAACTACGTTAATTGCAGACAGATCGGAACGACAAGTTGCTTTTATCGAAGCATATTTAAGAGCTACGAAGCAATTGCGTGATTATTCTTCAGGTGAAAACGAACCAGTTTTCAGTGCTAGCGTTTCTTTGGATTTATCCACCGTTGTATCGTCGGTTAGTGGACCCAAGCGACCCAACGATCGAGTTTCTGTCACAGACATGAAGGCTGATTTTGCTAGTTGTTTAGTCAATAAGGTAAATTGAATTTATTTATTTTCGTTAAAAAAATCTTCGCCGGGGAGAAAAAAATTCAAGTAAACGAGAAAGCATTTATCGCAACAATTTATTTATTCGTTTATATAAAATATATTATTACAATCAAAAAATTTTAAAATAAAGTTTTACCTTGATTAAATAAAAGAATCGAACTAATAAATAAATACTCTAAAGAAAAAATATATTAATCTGTTTGTATATTTTATGGAATTTATTATATCCAGTGTGTTTCCAAAATAACACAGACCAGATATAGTAAATTCAATAAAACATAAAATTTTTACTTCGGTTTTAAATTAAGTAGATATTGTCATTCGCTCACAGACTAACTAAGCCCAGTGAGGTTTACTAAATACATCAACTGAGCGAAGTTAATCTGACAGAAAATAACTGAGAAAGTACAAAAGTATTTACCTTAACAATGTTGCAATTACATTTGCTAAGTGATTAACTTGTACCCAGTGTGTTTCGAAAACAACAGCTACCGAGTCAAGTTAATCTCATAGAAAATGCAATAAAAATAAACAAAAATAGAAAATGTAACCTCTACTTAACATACTGAACTCAAATGTGTTTAAAATTTACACAAATCGAGTGGAGTACGTTTAATAGAAAATAAATAATACATTACGGTGATGGTGGTGCTAGCACATAAACACACTATGCCCAGTGTGTTTCAATTTTAACACTAACTGGGCATAGAATGCCTACAAGGAAGTACCTATTCGATTGCCAATGACCCCACATTTGATAATTTTCCACCAGATCCAGTAAGTTTTAAATCGCACCAACTGTTCCTAGTAGTAAGTCGAGCAAAAAATTAAATATCCAAAATTTTATAACTAATCGGCCTCCGCATTTAAAATATTTTCATACAAGCAAGGCACTACCCGTGTGTTATTAAACTAATTCGATGCATAAACCACTAGTAGTTCCTTATGTGTACAAAAATACAAGTCGAGTTGCTTTATTGAAAACTTAATATTCGGTAAAACAGCTTTTTGATACGAATTAATTCAAAAAAACTGTCTCACCAAACGCAAAATTTATCAACATTTATTAAAAAAATTATAAATCTTACCTAAGAAAATTAGCATGGCACTCAAACGCAACTAAACTGAAAATGGAAATTATGCTCGAGGTGTGTCAGTATTTATACTAATTGCGGGGGGTTGCTAATGCTCTTATCATAAACCTTAAGAAGGGGAAATTGTTAACCAATAGTTTATTTGATGATGCATTCTGTGGATTTGTACCATTCATTAGTCCAAACATTTAATTACTACTTATTACAAAAGTTCGTTCTTTTGAACACTAAAAGACTTTATTTTCAATTTTTAATTTAAAAAAAAAACAAGTTGATAACTTAATAATTGAATATTCTTGGTCTGTCTGTATTTGAAATTTAATTGTGTCTATTTAATTTGATATGCACATTTTATCTATAAACTGATAATTCTTAAGGAATCTAGTTACTATGTCTTGAGCTTGTTATCATTAATTTAAATATTTAAGAAATTTGTTTGGCAAATTTTCTAAATTTTATTGTTATCACATCTTTTGGTATTTGTTTCTGGATTAAATACTTCAATTACAAAAATAGTATGTATATTTTATTAAATACTCTGTGCATTATAATAGCAAATAATGAATGCCTTTAAACCCTCATTAGTAAAATTACAGGAAGTAATATTTAAAGTTCAATTGCTTTATAATCGCTAGAAAATTTAAATTATTTTACTATTTAAATATTTGCGTTAATCATAACAAACAATTTCAATATTTTGGATTGATATCTAAACAAATAAGATCGGATTTTGCCCTATAAACATTAAATAGAACGTATTTAAATGACTAATAAATGAAGTAAGTATACAGGTTGCGTGCAAACTACGAGTACCTACTGTAAATTTAGAAAAAAAAGTTTTGTAAAAAAAGCACAGCAGTGGTTCGCTGTGATCGCAGGTTGAGTAAGGCTGGAATCTTACCGAAGTCTCCGTCAACCACTGAATAAAATTCTGCTAATGAAAATAACTGATTTATGGATGGGTGGATCTTTGAATGCGGTTTTAACCAATTGTATTAGTAAAATTTTATTAGGTGGCGATAGGTGGTTGTAGTGAGACTTCAGCAAAACAGAAACTCCGGATTTTAATCGCGGTCATGGAATTTTTTAGCGCAACCCTCTGGTAAAAATCGACACGTTGTAGATTCCAGGCTTTTTCTTACTAAATTTAGTACCTAATTATCAAGGTATACCATGTCTAATTACAGTCGACTCTCGATAAATTGAAACTCAAGGGACCAGAGAAGGACCAGAGAAAAATTTCAAATTACCATTAATTATTTCCAAATTATCGAGAGATTCAAATTAACGAGTGTTCAAATTATCGAGAGTCGACTGTATATGATAATACATGATAACGCAAATGGATACACTTTGGAGTTTGCACACGGTTTTCCAAATGGATGCACTTTGGAGTTTCCACACGATTTTCCATGTTATTTGTCTGATTAGGTCTCTTTGAATCAATGTCATCAAGTTACAACGTTCTTTTAACATTATACTAGGGTTTCATTTTTTCAACTTGATTGCAAGAAATAATCACATACTGTACGTCAGAGCCGTAGCAAGGGTGAGGCGCTAAACCTTGACAAAATCCAATAAATAATAGTTTAAAATTTTCAAAAAGATAAAAATTTAACTGAATTGGAAAATTTGACTACGATTTTATTTGCAACATCACCTAAAATTCCCTGTCGGTCTTTTCCGCAAGTGGGGATTTTAATCCTCTACAACTCTACAGTAGCTTTTCCTCTATAACTCGCTTACTTTCTTTTTAGTGAAAATTATCTTATAATCAAAATTGAAGAATACAAAATTCTTTATAAAACAAATTAACAAAATTTGCTTACATCATACTAAGTATTTATGAAATAAAGAGAAAATCCAGAGAAAACAATTGAAAGAGGTTTTGAATAATTCTTATTCTGAACAAAAATTTCGTACATTTAAACTTCACCAACGATGGTGAACAAAACAAAACAATTTACTTCAGTTCTGAATGAAATCCTGAAACTTTATCTTGTAGGGAATTTTCTCCTCTTCAATTTTGGTCCAATGATAAGACAGGGGATTTTATGAAAGTCGATTCTAACCCTCGCGTTCTTCTTCATTTCCCTTTAACTGACTGGGTAATCGCTAAAAATATCACTCATCGCGACAGTTCTTCAAATATATTTAAATTGAAAAGAAAAATTCCTATCGATAAAAATAATCTACATATTCAGGGGGGGGGGGTATTGCGTTACGTTACCATGGAAACGGTGATTCTGACATACTATGCGTATTTTATTTAAGATCTTCAGAAGTCCCCAACGATAAAAATCGCTATTGCATGACCGGGGGGTTTGGGGGGTATGGAATACCCTACACTTACATTTGCCATTATTCAGAAGCATCAAAGTTTATTATTTTTCGTTTAATCTTTTGCAATTTTTGTTTGTAATCCGATAGGGGGGGGCAGCAGATGATATTTTTCATAGCTATCCCAGTACCATTCTTCTTAATACCGAGGGATGTAAAAGTGAAAGTTTTCCTTTCGCAATAAATTAAGTCTACCTGGGGAGGGGTTTTCCATACCCCCAGACCCCTTGGTCCCAGCAGCCTAAATGATTTTCTGATAAGCATCCATTTGTTTTCATTACTCTAAGCCAACGCCGTAGCAAGGATGATTGCAATGGGGGAGCTAAACCTCGACATAACCCAAGAAATAATAGTTTAAAATTTTAAAAATGATAAGAATTTTTTCGGAGGGGACACATATATTCAAATTTGCCACAGGCGCTTGCTACGGCGCTGCTGTACGTCATAATATAGGAACATATTTTTACGGGAACAATAAATTATCCGTTCAGCTCCTACTTCTGTTACAGAGCAAAAACATTCTGGAATTGTGATACTCGATAAGAACGTCCATATTAGCGAAGTAGAAATTGTATGCCCATAATCGTACCCTAAAATCGAAAGGCAGATTCAGCCAGTGTGTGGGGGGTGGGGTGGGGGGATAAATACCGAAATATGAAGGAAAATTGCAAATTTGTAGTAATTTTAGTGCACTTAACTGTATTTTTTAATGTTTGGTAATGCATGGGGGAGGGGATAACCCGCGGACCCCCCTTTTTGGATACATTTCACCGGAATGACTAATTTTACAAAATTTTTCTGTTTTGTTTACGTAGGCAACCCTATATGATTGAATGATTCAACGCACGCGACTTATGCGTAGAAAAAGTCCCAAGTCGTGGGATTTAAAAATTACTTTTAACGACTTGGTTCCAGGGACGTGCTCAACCAACTTTTTTCAGGGGGGAGCAATCCTCAATTTGCCAACTGAATCAATTAAAAATTGCCAACTTTTTGTAAGTAATACATTGGGTATAAATTGGGACATAAAAAATAGATCATTTTATAAATAATAAAAAAATATTTTTCCCTATTAATCCCTATTAAAAATTCTTAAACTTAAAAAAATAAAAACATTTTATTTTAAAAAATATTCAATATTTTCAGGCCGGCCCGGCCCTGCAAACACGTGTTTTGTTGTTTAAAAATTTATATTTATAGCAAAACTGTATTGTAGTAAAGCAATTTTTGAGGAATCTTACAACTTTTAGGACAAATATTTGTCCTTTATAATCGCGGCCCTAAATAAAATAATTATGAATACTTAAATTAAAATTTATTATTACATTTTACATTAAATGTTGGTTTCAACAACTAAGCAAAACTTTTACCCATTATTTGGGCGGTGTTATGCAGAAAGCTACCAAGCCACATTTTTTTTTTTTTTCAATTATTGAAGGTACGGAGCCAGTAAGGTTCATTATACATTCTGCTGAAAACATCCAAGCCACAGGATAACTTTTTTATTTATTTTTTTAATTTAATACTTATTTTTTTAATTTAATACTGTACTAATTGTTAATTATCTCGGATTTATGCAGACGTGGCTTGGTAGCTTTCTGCATAACACCGCCCATTTAATTATTTCAAAATTAGTAACATTGTGTAACTAAAATAGTTACAAAATATTACTAAACACGTTATTTTGTACAGTTGGCATGTACAGTTGGAGAAATAGGCATATTATTTTTCTATTACTTGAAATTTTTTGGAGTTGATAAAATTTTTACATTGACTTTTGCCAACTTCGCCAACTTTTGGGTGATTTTTACAACTTTCTAAAATAATGGGGGGGGGGAGCTGCCCCCCCCATGGGCACGGCCCTGCTTGGTTCAGTAAACTGTTTAGTTGTTAAATTGAATATCGCTACTTCACGCTTAATTAAAAAAAAATTTTAAAATACACATTTAAATTGGAGCAATTAACTCCCATAATTAATTAGAAATTGGGGAGAAGACATCTTGCATAAATTTATGCAAAAGATATCTTTTCCATATGTGCCGGAATTTAGAATTCTTGGAGTGGAGAAATTTCGCGCCGCAGGCGAAATTTCTCGGTACGGTACAACTCGGCACCGGACAACTCTGCACAAGACAACTCGGCACCGGGACTACTCGGCACCGGACGACTCGGCACCGGACGACTCGGCACCGGACAATTCGGCACCGGGACAAGTCGGCACCGGGATCACACGACACTAGGATTACGCTCCGTATTCTTTCTCATTTTTTAGATATCACTTCTCTTTGAGATAAAATTTCGGCAGGATTCATTTTTAGTTGTGATTGAGTTATTTACGTATAAGTTACTTTAAAATACAAATTTTTGTATAAATGGCACAGAAATACTCAAAGAAATATTCGAAGAGGAACAAAAATGTTGATACCGAATTACAGCTACAAGAACTGTGGGAAGGTGATTTTGAATCTTCCGCGTGCCCATTTATTTCCGCAGAACTAGTGAAAATGTTACCGAAATATTTAGAGGAACTTACAAATACAAGCGAGAAGGTTGATAACCAGTTGGAAGTCGATGAACTTTTAGAAGGAGAACTACATCTTTCAGAAGATTCAGTTTGTCCGGAAAAGGAAGTTGATCTATCACTGAAATAACGAAACTTGTACAGTCAAACGAGAAGGTTGATAACTTCTTAGAAGAAGACGAACTTATGGAAGGAGAACTGCATCCGGTTCCTACGAAATGTTAAAGATAAACCAAGTAAGGATGGCCTAAAATTCTTCTGGCGTTGCCATAAAAAGGATAATGGGAAAAATGAAATTGGAAATAGGACTTATTGTAATGGGCGTATATGGACAAATAAATCTGATGGATCCTTTCATTCGTTACGTGTTCCACATACGTGAAATAATACTGGTAATGCCGATCAAGTCGAAATTGCAAAAATTATCACAGCTGTTAAGAGAAAAGCAAAAGGACACAATGGAAAGGCCCCAAGAAATTAGAATTGCGGTCTCTCAAAATATTTCAGATGGTGCTTTGGGACAATTTCCTTCGCGAGAATCGATGAGAAAAGTTGTTAACCGGAGTCGTACTGATAACAATGCTACACCTAATCAACAAACACCTCAAGAAATAGTTATGCCAATTGATTGCACTCAATACGAAACCAACCCTGGACAGTTTGAACTTTTCCTCTTGGGAGATCCTGGATTTGGTGATACTCAACGTATTTTAATATTTGGACGAGAATACCATAAAACCTGGAATGGACAAATGCGAGAAGTTTTCATGGATGATACATTTTTGCTAACTCCACCGTTATTTAGTCAAATATTTGTCTTTTACTTGTTCGTCGCGGTGAAGGTCATGGATTTGTATTTCCAATTCTTTTTTGCCTACTTCCAAACAAGCTACAAACGAGCTACTCTAAACTTTTCCGGATGATTATTAAAAATATGTGGCCAGAATTTAATCCAGATGCTGTAAATGTAGATTACGAGGTTGGTATACATAATGCTCTGTGCGCAGAATTTCCCGATGGGAAAGAGGGAGTTCAGACTTGCACGACAATTTCTGATGATAGAGAAAAAGAAGTTTCCTAAAATGTGACGGAAAGTGCCGTGTGATCCCGGTGCCGAGTTGTCCTGGTGCCGAGTTGTCCCGTTGCCGAGTTGTCTTGTGCCGAGTTGTCCGGTGCCGAGTTGTCCCGGTGCCGAGTAGCCCGGTGCCGAGTTGTCGGTGCCGAGTTGTCCAGTGCCGAGTTGTCCAGAGCCGAGTTGTCCGTCACCGGAAATTTCTTGATTTTTCAAAGTTAAACCGTCAATATATAAGTGCCAAATTAATTTAAATTAATATTGAGGAAATTAGGAAAATTACATAACATTGGAAAATTTGGATTCATACATTCATAGACACAAATTTTTGGTTTTCTGTCTTAATTATTAAAAAAATGCAATATCACTAATTGCAAATTGATTTGGTAGGAATTCCACAAACACATGATTTTTTCTTCAGTTGTCATGAAACACTTTATTTTATGAAAATGTCTTCAGAGAAAATAGAAAAACAAATGCGTGCAGAGTGAAGTAAAATTTTAAAAGGGGTTCGAGCCCCGGAGCCCTCCAATACCAGCGCCTATGGCTTTTTCTCGTGTCAGATTTCTAATATTACATTAAAACCTTGCAAAACCTCTTGATGAAAAGTCTTAAAATCACAATTTTGAGAAAAAAAATTAGGAGATGGGTAGATAAAATTTCGGGCTACTCTTGAACTTCTTAATCTGGGGTTTTCTAAATATTTCAAAATATATTTTTGAAATTTCAAGTTTAAAAACTTTACTATATTTTTATTGTTGCTTTTGTATTAGTACCTACATTGTCTTGTGGTACCTACCACTGCACTGGCCTGAACGACAATTTATTTCTTTTATTTGATATTTGAAGGGCCTAGTGGAAAAAGTAGTTAAGTCACTTTTTTTTCAATTTGTTGATTTTTATACTAATTTGTAGAGAATAAATGCCGCAATGTGAAAATGTGCTCAACTACAAATTGAAAAAAAAGTGACTTAACTACTTTTTCCACTAGGCCCTTCATTTTTTAAATCAAAACGTACTATTAAATTTTTATAAGTTCAAATCAAAATTTTAAAGCCAGAAGCCAGGGTGGAGCTACTGCCGCCGTTGCCCCCTCTCCCTAAGAGACGCCCGTGGTTCGAGTTTTGAAATGTTGACAAGAATAAATTATTGAGTGTGGGTAGATGGCAGCTACGGGGGCTGTGTTCCTGGATGTCGCCAAGGCATTTGATAAAGTATGGCACCAGGGCCTGCTGTTCAAAATGTTGGAAGCCGGCATTCAAGCGGAAATAGTGCTACTGATGGAGTCGTTCCTGAGAGACCGGAGGTTTCGAGTAAAACTCGAGGACGCCCGCTCCACTTTAAAGTAGATCACAGCGGGGGTCCCCCAAGGGAGCATCCTCTCGCCCAGGCTCTTCTCCATCTTTATTCACGACCTTCCATGTGCGAACAGGGGGGGGGGCGATGATAGAGTCGAGGTGGCGCTATACGCGGACGACACGGCGGTATATTCAAGTTCACTAAGTCCGAAAATTCTCATAAACCGACTTCAAGTACATTTAGATAGTCTGGAGAAATGGTTCAGCACTTGGCGCATAGGGGTAAACCCTAGCAAGAGCACTGCAACCTTTTTTACCAGGAACCAGAAGCGAAGGTTTACCTCGAAAGAGTCTAAACTTCCAACCACTTGCCTCCGAATGTGCGGCACTGAAATCCCTTGAAGCGACACTTCCAAATATTTGGGGGTGAAGTTCGATAAGGGCCTACAGTGGGGACCACACATTACGGAATTTCGAAACAAGGCTAGGGGAGCCTTGAGACAAATCCACCCTTTTATTCAGAACACCAGCAAGTGTTCATTAAAATCAAAAATACATTTATATAAAGCGTGCGTCAGACCCGTAATGACGTACGCGTGCGAAGCTTGGGGCTACGCGGCAGAACATCATCTGAGAAGGCTCCGCCAAACCCAAAGCGTCGCACTGAGACGAATTTTGAAGGCTCCAAAACTAGTCTCAAACGCTAGAATTCGGGAGGACACAGGCGTGGAATCAATCGACGATTTTATCCGTCACCTGACGGTTAACTTCTACGATCGCTTGGCCACCTCCGATAACCCACTAGTCAACGGGCTTGGTAACTACCAACTCGACGACTATCTGCGTTATAAGAGGCCCAAGGCGATTCTCGCGCCGAAGCCACCTGTGCTTTAGCGTTGCCAAGATGAAGCACTTATCGGATCTAGCGACCCTCGGGTCCGCGACATGCGAGAAGTGCCACTCCGCAGGCCATTCGGGGGGTTTTTAACTCGCTAAGAACCTCTTTTTCTGTTTTTCCCTTTCAGGATGACTGCCTTATCAGCCTCAAGGACGTAAATTGTTCTTGAGGCGCGGTATACCAGTCTAGACCAGTGACCTTCAGTCATTGGGAGGCTTTTGTACACCTCAATTGGGTGAAATCTCGGGGGTATTTTGTTCAACGACTCGCCCTTGGGGGGGGGGTCGGGATGGGATGAAGGGTGGATGTATGCGGGAGACCTTGCTCTCAGGCGGCTTTCACGGTGCCAGCACGTAGGCTCAGGCTCCAAGGGGGGGCAACCCCCCCTAGAAAGCGGTCAGGCCAGGTACGACACGACGGAGGTGGGACTCCGACATCGGAGCGACTGACACTCCTCCTAAACGGAAACTCCGGCCGAAGGAATCTCGACTTTGCCACTCATACGCGAAAACTCTACCACTTTCTCCTGTAATTAATTAATTCACTTGCATGCCCTGCCATTTTTGGGCCCTAAGTGACGTCAAACCAGCATTGCCAGCTATACGGACAGCGACTGCGTTAAGATCTGTCTATGATAAAATTCTGCCATTTCCATCGAACGCCGAAAGGGGGGAACCCAACTTCGACATTCGGTGGATCTCGGGTACAGGGGGGGTGTCAAAGCCCAACCCTGTATTCAACAAAACTCAGGTGCGTGGCGCACCAGCCATTCGAAGGTTGTTCAGCTTAAAGGCTAGGTCAAACTACAAGTTAATTCATGATTCTGATTCTGAGATATCGTAACCAATGAGGTTCATCCGAGGTGCGATTATTGCTAGTTGAAAACTTTAACCAATACCCCGCCAAGGGGATGTGAAATACCATCCGCTAAGGCAATTTTTGAAAACCCCTAAGGGGGTTATAAAATAATTAAGCAAAACAATAACCTGCTGGATTTTATACCACGTTGTATAAAACAAGTGAACTCTGCGGCACAACGTATCAAAATTTGTACCACCAGTTTTATAACTTGTACTGCTCTGCACAATGGGGTATCTAAAATTGTTCTTTTTCATGTTAATTGTGTTTATTTCGTTTGAAAACGTTGCTCAATTAAATGGCTCAAGTTTGATGGAGTGTGAAAATAATTCTATTTAAAATGATTTAAAATAAAGCACATTTTATATTTCTTTTTCATTTCAGATTGGCTTTAAAGGATATGCTTTATCCAACAACGATTTAACCAAAAATTCAAAATTCACATTTGACGGATCGCAATACGAAATTACTCATGGAAGCGTTTTAATAGCTGCCATAACATCTTGCACAAACACCAGCAATCCTAGCGTTATGCTAGGTGCTGGATTGTTGGCCAAAAATGCCGTAGCCGCTGGACTCTCCGTTGCTCCGTACATCAAAACCAGTCTCTCGCCTGGCTCCGGTGTGGTTACTTACTACTTACGCGAATCTGGAGTCATTCCTGCTTTAGAAAAACTTGGATTTGACATCGTCGGTTACGGCTGCATGACTTGTATTGGAAACAGTGGTGGTCTTGACGAAAATATTGTGAACGCAATCGAATCTAACGATTTAGTTTGTTGTGGCGTTTTATCCGGAAATCGTAATTTTGAAGGGCGTATTCATCCAAATACAAGAGCTAATTATTTGGCCAGCCCTTTGCTCGTTATTGCTTACGCCATAGCCGGAACCGTATGTATCGACTTTGAAACGGAACCATTGGGTAAAAGAGCGGATGGTTCTCCAATTTATTTACACGAAATTTGGCCCACTCGTGATCAAATTCATGAGGTTGAAACGAAACACGTTATTCCTGGCATGTTTAAAGAAGTTTATGCTAAAATCGAGAATGGTTCATCAAATTGGCAAGGATTAAATGCTCCTGCAGGAAAACTATACCCATGGGACAACAGTTCTACTTACATTAAGAGGCCACCATTTTTCGATGGTATGACTGGAGAATTACCATCGAGTAAAACTATCGATAACGCGCGAGTGTTGTTGTTCTTGGGAGATTCCGTCACAACCGATCACATCAGTCCTGCCGGTTCTATTGGTCGCACCAGCCCTGCTGCCCGTTATTTGGCTCAAAGAGGATTGACTCCAAAAGATTTTAATTCGTATGGATCGCGAAGAGGAAACGACGCAATAATGGCGAGAGGAACTTTTGCTAATATTCGACTGGTGAACAAATTTTTAAATAAAGCTGCACCGAGGACCGTATACTTACCTACTAATGAAGAGGTTTGTAAGGTTGGCGATCGTAGTTTGTTATATTAAATGTGCTTAATTTGCAGATGGACGTTTTTGACTGTGCCGAACGCTACGCTAAAGACAACACATCGCTTATTTTAATTTGTGGCAAAGACTATGGAAGTGGTTCCAGTCGTGATTGGGCTGCTAAAGGTCCTTATTTACTTGTAAGTACTTTTTTTGCTCTAACTTTTTTTTATCTTTGGGGTTCAAACGATATAGACCAGTGCAGAAGCCTTTGAAAATGATAAAAAGTGAACAAAAATAGCAGTAGGATGAAACCCATTGGAAAAGGAAGAGAATATAACAAAAATAAAAGGAAAAATAATTTACGGGCGATCTGAGGTCGGGAAGTGGAAGGGGGTGAGTTTTAAGGGTAGAAAACTGTTTTTCTCGATTTCCGGCAAAAGCACAAGTCCTATGGAAAAAAAAGTTAAATAGCAAAGTTGTAGGTAATAAAAATATCTACAACTTTTATATTTACACTTTTTTCACATAACCTCAAAATTTATGTGAAAAATTCAAATAACCAAGTTTTTGGTTTTTAATTTTTATCTTTTACAAAAAAAAATTTTTTTTCACGAAATTTGGTGAAAACTTACCTTTTTATGTCCCAAATACACTGTAATTTTTTTGATTTAAAATATTTATTTTTTCACCTTATTTTGACTTAATATCGAAAAAGCACCCTAATTTTCAATCGAAAATTCTCGCGTCAAAATATCTGATTTTTTAAAAAACTCGGTAGGCTTTTTGTTCGTTGAAATCTCTACTTTTCGATGGTGTAAAAAAATATATACATTACTATGGTAAATATTCTCAAAAAATGCAAAGAAACGAAAACAACTCGAATCAGAAATTTTTTTTTTCTTAAATCATCATGTACAATTTTGAGCTATTTATTAAAATTTATACTTTAATTACTCGAAAAACGTAAGATTCCGTGTTACATTGATAAACAAAAAATTGCAAGTCGAAATAAACAACATCGTTCATGAAAATACACGTGCAGGCTGAGTTACTTTAAGAGAATTGTGACAAAGCTTAAAATTTTCGGATTCGAGTTTTTTTCGTTTCTTTGCATTTTTGAGAATATTTACCATAGTAATGTATTTTTTTTTTACACCATCGAAAAGTAGAGATTTCAACGAACAAAAAGCCCACCGAGTTTTTTAAAAAAGCAGATATTTTGACGCGAGAATTTTCGATTGAAAATTAGGGTGCTTTTTCGATATTAAGTCAAAATAAGGTGAAAAAATAAATATTTTAAATCAAAAAAATTACAGTGTGTTTAGGACATAAAAAGGTAAGTTTTCACCAAATTTCGTGAAAAAAAATTTTTTTTTGTAAAAGATAAAAATTAAAAACCAAAAACTTGGTTATTTGAATTTTTCACATAAATTTTGAGGTTATGTGAAAAAAGTGTAAATAGAAAAGTTGTAGATCTTTTTATTACCTACAACTTTGCCATTTAACTTTTTTCCATAGGACTTGTGGTTTTGCAGGAAATCGAGAAAAACAGTTTTCTACCCTTAAAACTCACCCCCTTCCACTTCCCGACCTCAGATCGCCCGTAAATTATTTTTCCTTTCATTTTTGTTATATTCTCTTCCTTTTCCAATGGGTTTCATCCTACTGCTATTTTTTTCGGTTTCAAAAATTATCGGCACTGGTCTAATAGGCATATAAGCTCAAATGATTCTTTATCGATTGGAACTTATTTTATTAAAAATATCACTTCTTAAAAAAGTATTTCTATAGCCCCTCCCATAATGATTATTCTAAACAATTGCATTTTTATGAAAAATTAAAAACCTTTGAAGCTCAAACGGTGGGAATAGAAACTCATTGGAGCTCAGATCATCAAATCAAGTTTGATCCAATTTCATTAAAAAATTCGCTAAGAGGAGGGGGGGCTAAATGTACCTGTCGAATGATTATGAGTTACATTGAATTTTATGACTAGATTGCTATCCTAAGTTATAACCATCTCCGTAACAATGTTGTCGAAAATTGCTATTCTGTTTAAACACGCATAAACATGATTGTTATAATTTAAGCATAACCAAACCTTGTTATAAATAGTTCAAATGTACCGTAAAAATACTACAAATATGACACATCGTTCCATCAGTTGTGATTTAAAAACTTTAATTTTGTTTTGTAATATATAGGTACCTATATAAAAATAAATTTTTATTCAAAATTGGGGGTGGATTACCTAACCCTGGCAACCCCAAAAAAATTGAAAATTTCCTATCGCAAAGAGGAAGGTTTATATAGTATAATGACATAATTTTAACAAGCGTAGATATAATAAAAATTTCGAGAAAAATCAATTTGAAAAGTACGTAAATTTAGCGCATTTTTCTTCGATTTTTGGGGTGTGCATCCGATAAGGAGGGTAATCCATCGTCAAAACCTATCCTTACGGGGCGCCGCTGCGCTCCGCTCCGCTCTGCAACCCTCCAGGGCGGTTTTGACTCTGGTTACTAGGCTAAACATACGAGAAGGCGCCACATATCAAGAAAACCGGGATAAATAAAAACCGGGAGCTTAGAGACCCTTGAAATAGCATTAAAAAGTATAGTTGCGGTATGGGGCAGTAAACTATTACGTTTCACCCCCAAAAAATCGCGTAAAAACAAAAAATAATCGATGTTACATGTACGACGGTCGAGCTGCATCTGCCGGTGCGAAATATTGTGTTAGAGTATATCATAGCGCACGTACCGTCAACAGAATGGAGCGACGCGCGGGAATCTCACTAATTTTACATGTAAATTTGCAAACTTAAAATTCGATTTACTCAAAATTTTGATTATATCTTCGCTTGTTAAAATTATGTCAGTATACTATATAAACCTTCCTCTTTGCAATAGGAAAGTTTCAATTCATTCGGAGTTGCCAGGGTTAGGTAATCCTCACCCAAAATTGTTTTAAGTTAAATTAATTAATTTACAGTTTATACACTTTTGTTTGTGTTTTTTTATTTTTAATTTAACTAATTTTTTGTGTACAAAAAGAAGTTACATACAATATTGTTACATTTTTTTTAATACGGTCGTGAAGGAACAAATTCTGGAATATTTTTTTTATCCTTTGAAATTTCTATGACGCTATGAGCATTTAAATTTTTGTTTCATAATATAACGAATTGCGGGTTACAATTTTTTATTTGTTTTGACTTTTTTTAAATAGTTTAAAATTGAAATTATGTTTTTATAAAAATTTTTTTAAGAGAAATCTGAAATTTTTAAATCATTGAAATACATTTCAATATACAACATTTACTACCTATAAATAATTCAAATATTTATACAACAACTGTCTTTCACGAACGTAACAATGATCAAAATGAGCGTAACAAGCACTAAAATGCAGTTGCTATCATAACCATGAAATATAACAATAATTGTTGACAAACCACGCCCCCATGATCTTCAAAATCAGAATAGCAAATCGGCTCAAATAACCATATTGTTACAAAATAGCCAGATGATTATTATCATAACAAGATTGTTATGTCAAATCAGAATCGCACCGATTACTCGTATACCTACTTACTAAGTTTGTTAATTTAATAATGTTTAGAAGCTAAACTATTTATATTTCAGGGAATTAGAGCTGTAATAGCTGAATCATATGAAAGAATTCATCGTTCCAATTTGGTTGGTATGGGCATTGTACCTTTACAATTTTTGCCAGATCAAAATGCTGAAACATTGGGATTAACAGGACGTGAATCTTACAGTATAGATTTACCTGCAGATCTCAAGCCAGGCCAGAACATTAAGGTGACCATGGATTCAGGAAAACAATTTACAGTTTTGCTAAGATTTGACACCGAAGTCGATTTGACTTATTATAAGCATGGAGGTATTTTGAATTATATGGTGAGGAAGGTTGCAAAAGAATAATTTTTTTATACAAATATCAACTGTTAGTCCTTAAAAATAAGCTTACTTTGCGTTGAATATTTGGCGTTTTAATAATTTTACAGTTTAAAACCAGGATGGGATAATTTTGTTTTGTTTTTGCATGCTACTGTAATTAATAATTATTATTTAATTTAAACTTTTTTTGTATGTTTAGAAATACGAAAGATTTTTCATTTTTCCACGTCGATAATGGCGAATAACTTAATATCAAAAATTGATACCTAGATGCAAAATAATTAGCTCAAGGCATGTTTATTCTGTTTTTTTTTCTGTTTAACAATAACAAACTGAGCTAATAAAACAAAATTCGTCCACCCTTAGCCATACAAAGTATAGTTTTTGACTTCATGTCTACTCCAGTTGGTTTCTTAAGTAAGCAATATTGAATATACTTTATATTATTGGCAATAATTTGCAATTTTTTTTATTAATTAATAATTTGCAATATACATGTAATACTCGTAAGTTTCATTTTATTTTTGTTAAGTATGAGATTTTAAGACATTGCAACATTGTTTTAAGGGACAATTTTGTCAAAATATTAAGTGTTGCACCGTAAGAACTTGCACCAATTCCACCTAGTCTATTTGTGAAGTGGAACAATATGGTGAACATAAAGGGTAAATTTAGTTTATTGGACCACAAAATTATAAACTCGGTGTTGTATGCTGGTGTAAAGGCTTTTAACAATTTTTTTTTGGGTGAAAGATATTTTAGTTTTCCAAATGGTGCTTGTTTTATATTTTAATACAGAGTTTGCAGGTGGCAAATTTTTAATAAATACTGAATTTTATATTTTGTTGTAATTACATTACACGATGTACAAAAACCTTAATATATTAAGTTTTATTATAAAAACAAAGTGGTATTGTATTTTAAGCATCATAAGTACTAGCCGAAACGTTTCCCCCATGACCTGTCCAATTTGTGTGCACAAATTTTCCTTCCTGTCCCAATAATTCATAAGTGTGAGCTCCAAAATAATCTCGTTGTGCCTGTAACAAATTGGCTGGCAATCGTTGAGCCCTGTAGCCATCATAGAATGCCAAAGCGGTTGAAAGGGATGAGGTTGGAACACCTAATGAAAAATGTTAGTGGATGAATTTACTTCACAAATAAAAACACTAACCCAAATTAATAGCAGTAGTGATTACATTTCTCCATCCATTTTGAGCTTTTCCTATAGCCTCTACAAAGAATGGTGCAAGTAACAGGGAACTTAAATTTGGATTGGTATCAAATGCTTTTTTTATTTGTCCCAAAAACACGGATCTTATAATACAACCTCCACGCCACATCAAAGCAATGGATCCATAATCCAAAGTCCAATTGTGAACGACAGCAGCTTCACGCAACAACATAAATCCTTGAGCATAAGACACTATCTTACTTGCATACAAAGCCTATAAAAAATAATGTTCTTTTAATTGTTTTCAGTTTATGTTAAATTTCGACTTTACCTGTCTCAAATTTTCTATGAACTGCTTTTTGTCACCCTTAAAGGTGACATTTGGACCTGGTAAGATTTTACTGGCCGTTTGTCGTTCATTCAGAAGTGCTGACAAACATCTACTGAATACAGCTTCGCCAATTAGCGTAACAGGCACACCATAATTAAGTGCCGCGATTGCCGTCCACTTACCAGTACCTTTTTGACCTGCCGCATCTCTAATTTTGGGTAACAAATATGTACCTGTAAAAGCAAAACAATATAGGGGAATCACAGATTTTTAAAAGGGCACTTACCATCTGCGTCTTTATATCTCAGTATGTTTGTGGTGATTTCAATCAAAAAGCTGTCCAACTCTTTAGTATTCCAATCATCAAATATGTCTGCCATTTCATCTTGAGTAAGACCAATAGATAACATTAGGTGATAAACTTCACCTATCAATTGCATATCGCCATATTCGATACCATTATGAACCATTTTCACAAAATGCCCTGCTCCATCATCTCCAACCCAATCGCAACAAGGTTGTCCATCAGCTTTAGCGGAAATGCCTTGGAAAATGGGTTTAATGAAAGGCCACGCTTCTTTATGTCCACCTGGCATCAAACTGGGTCCATAACGAGCTCCATCTTCACCTCCAGAAACACCAGCACCAATAAATCTGAATCCCTTTTTCTTCAATTCTTCGCACCTTCTTTGAGTATCGGTGTACTCGGAATTTCCACCGTCTATTATAATATCGCCCTGTTCTAAATGTGGAACAATTTGTCCTATAAAATTATCAACGGCGTCGCCAGCTTTCACCAACATCATAATTCGTCTGGGGGTTTTCAGTTTGGAAACCAAATCTTCGATAGATTTGGCTCCAAGAACGCTTTTGCCCTTTGCTTCGTTTGCCAAAAAGTTGTCGACTTTTTCTACTGTTCTGTTGTAGGCAACCACCGTGAAGCCGTGATCGGCCATGTTTAGGATCAAATTTTGACCCATTACGGCCAAACCGATCAAACCAATATCTCCCCTAAAAATTAAATTATTGTTAATAGTAGAAAATATTTAAATTATACAAATTAAGTTTAATGAGCATCAGATATGCTGCTCGAAATCGAGTTATTTGATATTCGCATGCAAGCAACACTTGTATGGGTGGCCTACCCGATGGTTACAAAGAACTGCGGTCGGCCGTGTTTCGGAGGACACGTTAAGCCGGCGGTCCCCCTGATTTGTTGAATCATAATTTCAAGTTAGCGTTAGAAAAATTCGCCCCCACCCTCATCGACTGAGCAACGTTTTATCGGACTTACACAATGGTGGCGGCCCGCGGGACTCTGGAAGAACCAGGGTGCCGGGACTCATTGAGAAACCGGGGTCTTGACCGCTTGTTGGGGGTGTTATGGTGACGTAAGGCCGACCAAGCGGCTCAACACAAGGCGCCTGATGCTGCTGAGTTGCTGGCGTTGCAAAGTCTGGGGGCGATCGGGGCACAATAAGCTTCTGTTCCGCACCCGATTTACGATAATTAATTAATAATTAAGTTTAATGAAATTTAGGTTTTTCATTTCACGCCGTGGAAGTTTCAATCTCCGAAATTAGACATGTAATTTTTATCAGTGATTCTTAAGTGAGACACAGACAATTTCCTGCTCCCCAAATTATTTTAGAGCAAAAGTGAAGAGCATATAAAAATCTGTATAATAAACTATTTACTTTTTACATATAATAATATGTTTACTTATAAAATGAAGAAGTAATAATTGCCAGAAATAAATTTTGGATTTGTAAAAATAAGATTTGCCTTGAATTTTTTTCACTCGATAGAGGTTTTAATACAACTTCAAATTCAAAACTAGATATTTTTCAATAATAATTAATGTATCTACATATTTCTTATAACAAAGCTAACGGCAAACTCAATATAATGAAAAAAAATAACAAAAAATTCAAGGTAAACCAAATTTAAAATTTATTTCTTCTTCATTTTATATAATTAAATAAATGAATTATTATTTGTATAATAAGTAGCTTGTTATGTAAAAATTTTTGTCTAATCATTTTAACCTTTATTCATGTTCGAAAATAATCCGAGAAGCTGAAAATTGCATGTGTGATTTTTATATCTTAATTAATTCAAAATACCGTCAGGTATATGTTTTAAATATCTTATTTTGTTTTTGTTTCAACTTTAATCTTTATTCCCCCTTCAATTGTTCACAGTTTTTTATATTCGCCCTGTATTTCAATTCATCATCTTCTGAAAGGGTATAAACAGGTTAAGATGGTGAAAACTGCCCTTAGACGTCACTCGACAGAAAATTATATTAAAAAATTGTGAAGATTGTAGAAAATAAAATGCATGTTTATTTTTTTTTAATTTTTATGCGGCCTTAAAAAATTGAAGAAGATTTTTAAGTACAATTTTATATTGAAGTTATAAAGTGTCTACCTTTATTTTCCCACAGTTACAGCATGTTATAGTTATTTTAGATTTTTTGGAAGGGTGCGCCATAGTTAAAAATAATAAAATTAAAAATTCTGAGTTTTTTGTTCGATTTCACTGTGAGTAAATTGAAGTGTATGGTTTATAACCTTCATCAAATTAGCCCTCCTTTAATCGAATTTTTAACTTTTTCTTATGCCAAACGTTTGGTAATCGTTAGGTAAGGTTTGGTAGTCCGATTAAAAGTTTTGGTAGTTCTTTGTTTTTTCGTAATTAACTAATCAAATTTTTTTGTCAAGTTTCAATCGATTTTTCAACTTTTTTGTAGCTCATTTGATCGATTATAATGTGTAGAGGTTTGGTAGTCCTATAAAAAGTTTTGGTAGTCCCGAATTTTGTCGTAAATAATTAAGTTGAAAGTTTACTTATGCGCATGCGCTAAATTTCACGTGAAGAGAACAATAATAATTTATTGCCAATTTGGCCCAATTTAGACCATTATTTGTAACTTTTTTTAATGCCAAACGATTGGTAATGAACCGAAAAAAGAACAATTATTGCATTACACAAGAAGCTTGCGCTGCACTTCAATTTGATGTAATAAGCATTCAGGGGAGTAGCACGAATTCCGATCCCCGGAATTGACAAATTCCCTATAGGATTCGGAAAGCTGAACGTTTGTATAGTGGTTTTCAAAAAGAAAATTTGTAAAAAGTGTAATAAATTACATGGTTTCTCATTAACTCCACCAATCATAAGCTCGCATTAAATTATCAGGTGATTTACAACATCATCTGTACGTGTATTTTAAATGTGGGATTTCCCTAAGTGTGGATTTTAAATTTACATTTGATTTTAAAACTTAAATTAAATTAATTATTTACGACCAAATTAGGCACTACCAAAACTCTTTATATGACTATAAACTTATATTTAGGTTGCTGGAAGAATGTTTTTTTTAATTGTGAGTTTTGCACCCCCTCCCAAAGGGGTCCTTTTCCCTCCTAAAAATTAACCAAAAAAAGACCCCTTGAGAAATAGGGGTTGAAATAGGGTTAAAATTAATCCAGTTAAGGGTTGAAAATATAAAATGTGGTTGAATATTTGAATTGAATGTTCATTTACCTTTACAGAATATTTTTTATTTTTAAAGTTAGACCACTGTGGATGAAGTTACAGTCGTTTTTCTACAAGTCTACACACCAACTTTTTTACTTTTTGAAAGACCAAAACAAGGAAACGAATGCCTTTTTGGACAAATCCTTAAATTTGTGTTTTTTATTTCTTACTACGATGGTATGTACCAAGTTTCGTTAAGTTTGGTCGGGGTCGAGTCAATTTTACCTATTTTTTTGTCGATTTGAGATGGAATGACCCAAAAACGAAAAAATACCAAAACTTTTAATCGGACTACCAAACCTTACGTATCGATTACCAATCGTTTGGCATTAAAAAAAAGTTACAAATGGTTTAAATTGGTTTATTATTATTAAAACAAATTTAAATTGGCAATAAATTATTATTGTTCTATTCACGTGAAATTTAGCGCATGTGCATAAGTAAACTTCCGTAAGTATAATTAAAATAAGTAAAATTAGCCCTCTATGTTCATTAGTTCCAAAGTTACACACCCTGATGTTCGAGGGTGTAAACTGAAAAGTATCACATTTAGCTGGCCTTAACATGGAAACGAATTAATTTTACAAAAAAAATCAAATAATGTATTTTTGTCCGTTTCTGCCTATACTTAATTAATTTTTAGTAACCGAACCCATGCTATTCCCATGATAAAATTTGGTACGCATGCTCAGCACATTTGTACAAAAAAAACTGTAAAAAACATAACCAAAAAAAAGACCCCTTCAGAAATAGGGGTTGAAATAGGGTTAATATTAAAAAATTAATCCAGTTAGGGGTTGAAAATATAAAATCTGGTTAAATATTTGAACAGAATGTTCGTTTACCTTTATAGAACATTTTTTATTTTTAAATTAAACCACCGTGGATGAAGTTACAGTCGTTTTCCTACAAGTCTATGCACCAACTTTTTGACTTTTTGAAAGACCAAAACAAGGAAACGAGTGCCTTTTAGGGCAAATCCTTTAATTTGTATTTTGTATTTCTTACTAAGATGGTGTGTACCAAATTTTGTCAAATTAGGCATGGGTCAAGTAAATTCATGATTCGATTTGAGATGGAATGACCCTTTTGCCTAATTAACTAATCAAATTTTTTGTCAAGTTAGTCCCTCTTCAAACAATTTTCAACTTTTTTTAGCTCAATTGATCGATTATAATGTGTAGAGGTTTGGTATAGTCATATAAAGAGTTTTGGTAGTGCCTAATTTGGTCGTAAATAATTAATTTAATTTAAGTTTTAAAATCAAATGTAAATTTAAAATCCACTTTAGGGGAATCCCACATTTAAAATACACGTACAGATGATTTTGTAAATCACCTGATAATTTAATGCGAGCTTATGATTGGTGGAGATAATGAGAAACCATGTAATTTATTACACTTTTTACAAATTTTCTTTTTGAAAACCACTATACAAACGTTCAGCTTTCCGAATCCTATAGGGAATTTCGTCTGCTTACTGGTAAAACCAAGTAACTGCAAAATTTTCGAAACTGAGTTAAATATATCGGCATGTTAAGTTTTTTGCGCTCTTTCTACTGGTAAAACAAGTTAATTGATACCTCCCCCCGTTCGAAAGTTATGCCGTATGAAAAAATCCGCGCTCCGCGCCTCGCAAAGGGGTTCCGCCCCCTTGATCCCCGCAAGGGGGCAAGAGGGCTTACACGTTAATTTAAAGTATTATGACATTGCTAAAACTATAATCCTTCTTAGAAATAAATTACAACACAATACATATTAATACTGCTTAGTTATTAAACGTCAAACTTTCAAACGCTATTATCTCAAAACTATGGTTATGTCAGTTACCTGGTTTTACCAGTAAGCAGACGATTTGTCAATTCCGGGGATCGGAATTCGTGCTACTCCCCTGAATGCTTATTACATCAAATTGAAGTGCAGCGCAAGCTTTTTGTGTAATGCAATAATTGTTCTTTTTTCGGTTCATTACCAATCGTTTGGCATTAAAAAAAGTTACAAATCGCGGGTGAGCTGGCAAAAGCTCCTATCTACTGTTGTACTAACTTTACAGGAAGAGATAAAAACGATAAATATAAAAAATGGCGTTTCATAGAAGGTTAAGATTTTAATGTAACGTTGTAATGCGTGTTTGTGACCTAATACCAATTATTTGGGTAAAACAGAACTACCTGATATTTGTAAAATCAGATAGGATTTTTTGCTTTTTTCGAAATATCAGATAGTTTCAAAGAATGTGGCTATTATTTTACACAAACATCACAAAAAAACCGCAAAACATCAATATAATTCCTGTTTTTTAGTAAAGATGCACGAAACACAAAAATAATAAAACATTTCACTGCGTTTCAACAGATACAGATAGGAGTTTTTGTATCTTAATAACAGCTGAGTAGGAGTAATTGCGTCCAAATAACATTACTGCTTGTAAATAGGAGATTTTGTTTTATTTATATTAGTCAATTCCTATATTTTCTTTAGATATGACATTTTGTCAGGACATGCGTATGAACCTATAAAAGGTGATGTAGCTAAAATCTCAATTTCGAATAAATTGTCAGATAGGAGCTTTTGCCAGCTCACCCGCGAAATGGTTTAAATTGGGCCAAATTTGGGGTAAGGTAAACTGCACTCCAAAACCACCTGATAATGGTAAACTGCGCCCCGGGTAAACTGCACGAAATTTTGAAAACTGGTAAACTGCACTCCGAACATTTTCCAGGTAAAAATAAAAATGGTAAACTGCACTCCAAACAAAAATTATTAAATTTTTTTATTAATAAACAAATCTCCGCGTAAAGTTAAATCTGCCGCAAAGAGGTGGATCTGCCGCGAAGAGGTGGATCTGCCGTTAGGTTAGTGTTAGTTTTTGATATTTCTTTAGAAAACTAATTAAAAACAAATAAATCTTCACGTAAAGTTAAATCTTCACGTAAAGTTACATCTTCCGCAAAGAGGTGGATCTGCCGTTAGGTTAGTGTTAGTTTGTGATATTTCTTTAGAAAACCAATTAAAAACAATTTAATCTTCACGTAAAGTTAAACCTTCCGCAAAGAGGTGGATCTTCCGCGAAGAGGTGGATTAACCGCTCCCTCGAACTCGTTACTATTTCGGGTCCCCACTATTTCATGATTATAAAAATAAATATTTTATTTTTACCTGGAAAATGTTCGGAGTGCAGTTTACCAGTTTGCAAAATTTCGTGCAGTTTACCCGGGGTGCAATTTACTACTTTTTTTTCGGCTACCTGCAGTCGTTCGTGCAATTTACCGTCACCCCCAAATTTAGCGCATGCGCATAAGTAAACTTTCAACTTAATTATTTACGACAAAATTCGGGACTACCAAAACTTTTTATAGGACTACCAAACCTCGACCCATTATAATCGTGCAAATGAGCTACAAAAAAGTTGAAAAATCGATTGAAGGGGGGGGGCTAACCTGACAAAAAAATTTGATTAGTTAATTACGAAAAAAAACTACCAAAACTTTTAATCGGACTACCAAACCTTACCTAACGATTACCAAACGTTTGGCATAAGAAAAAGTTAAAAATTCGATTAAAGGAGAGCTAACTTGATGGAGGTCACTTTATAACTTCAATATAAAATTGGACTGCAATATCTTTTTTAATTTTTTAAGGCCCTAATTACGGTATAAAAATTATGAAAAAAATTTAGATATCCCTTAGGGGTCATCCACTAATTACGTAAGGGTTTTTTGGGGGGGGGTATTGGATATCTTACGGACCCTTACGTAGGGGGGAGGGGTCCGACGTATTCCTTACGTAAGTTTCTTAAAATATTTTTTTAAATTAAATTTAAAAATCAAATATAATTTTTTCTTTTTATGTTGGTAATTATATCCAGGTATAATGGAAATACCAAGGTGAGCGAATGGCTGAAATGCTAGCGTGTTCGCTTTCAAGCCCATATTCACGGGTTCAAATCCTGTGAGGTACTATCTATAGAAGAAATTTTCGCTCACCTAATGTCTATCTGCTGGCCCCAGATAACATTATTTATGGCTAAAAAACTTCCCAGATGGAGTAGGCGGTGTAAAAATCGTCTATTCCCGTGGTTCGGAATCCACGTTAAGCTGTAGGTCCTCTGTGCTCGTCACACATTTCCAACACGCAACGAGCAGAGACAGGGAGGTATCGGGAAAATGTCGCAAGACGTTCATAACCGAATATAGATAATGGAAATACCATATATTATATTGAAATATATAGTAGGTACTTAAAAATCATTAAACATAGTGGCATAATAGTGTGAATTATAGAAAATGGCATCAAACTTTGGCGATCTTTACGAACGGTTTTTCATCAATGTAAATAAATATTTAATTTAAATTTTTGTATTTATTATTAGGCGTATTCTTTTTACAAGTTTTATTTCCATCTCAGTTACGCAACTGAGACGAAGTGAGCTGAGCCGAACAGAGATTAACTGAGTCAAAGTGAGAAAAACATAAGATAAAAAGAACAACTTAAGGTAAGGTCAGACTAGGCTACTTTTGCTGCGCACGCTTTTTACTCTGGCTGCAAAAGCTGCATGTCAGGCTCACACACAGAGTCAAAGTAGCCTGCAGCACGCAGCTTTTGCAACTACGGCTGCAAAAGCTGCGTCAAAAGATACAAACCTACTAACAAATGCTCACACATAGCTGCTTTTCCTTCGGCTGCAAAAATTGCAACGACTGCAACCGCTAAAGTACTTTATAGCTAATAATTATTCGCGCGATTATGAAATTTCATAATCGATTATCGATTATAAAAAATAATCGAATTTTTTCGATTAATCGATTATTAAAAATAATCGATTATGAACTCATAGTTGATTATGAACTCTTTGTCATTTTTTGCACTACATTAACTATTATCGAAACCATGCATTTCTCCAAAAAAAATTCATTAAGAATAATTTATTGATTTAATACTTTAATTTTTTAATACATGAATTTTTTATAATTTTCTAATTTTTAATAAGGTCAAAAATAAATTAAAAACCAGGATATAAAAATCTCGGAGCGATTCCTTTCAGTCGAAGAATGTATTAAGATTTTGCAAACATCGCGTTCAAGAGATAAATATCACGTGTTGGAAACGTGTTTGTCAGCAAACAATTTTCTTAATGTACACATGTCTGCCAAGAAGCAAGAAAAAAATTTCTTAGCAAGCATGTTTGTAAAATTTGTAATTGCAGGTTTATTTTCACAATCGATTATTTCTATAATCGATTAATCGATTATTATAATATCATAATCGATTATGAAATAATCCATTATTCGAATTACAACAACAAAACAACAAAAATTGTGTGTGTTATTTGATTATATAATATTATAATTATATTATTTATAATTATAGATTATATATTTGATTATAGATATAGCGTATTCGTATTTGATTATATATAGACCGCGTTCGATTTGGAGCTATTTTCGCTTCGTGGCGCCAACAAACACTTTTTGCCCGTTCGGTTTCCCACTTACTCGGAGGCATTGTAAATTAAAAAGCTGCACAGCTCGTCGCAGTAAAATATTAAACCAAATGAATATTTTTTTACTGCGATAGAATATAAATATATGGTTTGTCAGGTGCATTTACTGAATTACGTTTACTCAGCGCATGATGTCACCCAGGACATTCCCCGGAGCAGCTTATCAGTTAGGTATCAACTTACAGTAGGCAGGTTAACTACAGTTGCGTATGCAACACATAAAATTTGCGCTCACACTAAACTGCTTTTAACAGCGTACGCAGTAAACCACATGTGCAGTTTTATGAATGAAATTAACAAATAAAATCAAAATAAAATGGATTGGTCAGGAAAAATTGATGATTTAATCAAAGATAAAACCTACGAGCAACATCGGAGGGTGCATACAAAAATAAAAAATTATATTTTATTTAAATGTGATAAAAGCTGCACCGCTACTCGCAGCAAATTATTAAACCAAATGAAGATTTTTTACTGCGAATGCAACATACAAAATTTGCACTCGCACTAAGCTGCTTTTAACAGCGTGCGCAGTATACCACATGTGCAGCAGTGTGCACTTTTATCGGTTGCAGTGGTGTTCACACACAGCTACTTTTGCTGCGCGCAGCATAAGTAGCCTAGTCTGACCTTACCTTTACATATTACAAAATACATAAAACAAATTACATAACCTCTAAAAATACAAAATAGAAATTTATTGCAACCGGCAATTAAAATTAAAGAAGTAAAATAAGTACAATAATTAAAACCAAGATGTACGAAGAAGTACCTTCAGTAGATGCTAAAACGATTGCAGTAAGTGACAAGTTTAATTAAACTTTTGTAATTAAAAATTGTAATAACTACCTACTAGTAAACTAGAAACGTGAAATATTTATTAGGTACACATGATATAATTGGGGTGTTGTCGATAACAATAAAAGATTTATCGATGTATTTTGTGGGAAGAGGGAATAACACGAAGAGAGGAAGTATTTAGAAATTTAACATGTAACTAGATTTAAAAATTGTTCTTCCGTTCTGTTGTTTATTATTATAATTTTACTTTTTATTCAAATATATACAAGATTAAATTAATAAATTTTAGTGTTCGTTTGATTTGTTAGTTATCCCTGCAATCTTTTCAAGGGCTATAACTCTTCTCTCATCCAATTGTAGTTTGCGTTCTAACAATTGTAATTTTTTACTTTTCAACTCATTTTTTTCTTTTAATTTTTCTTTTAGTTCGTTCACTTCTTGTCGAAGTTTAGCATTGCTTAACTTCTTTGCTGGTTTTTTTGGAGCGACAACCGGGGTGCTACTTTCTGGCGGTACTTCTTCTAGAAAATTTTCAACTTCGATCATTTCTTCATTGTGCAATGGTAACATTGCCATTGAGGCAATACTTGGTAGTGGTTCAAAGGCTTCGCCAACATTTATAGAATGTGGCGAAGAGAAATTTGGTTCCATACCAAGTATGTCCTCCATTTTATCGAAGAACACAAAACGAGTAGGTCCCCTACCCGTTTTACCCTTGGCATCTTTACAAGATTTGTACGTCCTGACCAAATTTAACCATTTTTTTCTACAATTTTCTTCGGAGAAAACAAATTGTTGACTAATCAAGTCGTTACTCACGTTACTCTAAACTTGGCGTCGTTTGGTAACGTGGTTTAAGTGATCCTTGTATAACTCGACGCTAGCAATTAGAGCTAGCGTTTCCTCATGAGTCCACATGACTCATTTCCCGGTTTCTATTTATTTCTACAAAAAGTTATACGTAACAAAATAAATACATATGTTGGGATTACAAATTTAGGTTTTTGGAAGTTGTATTTATTAAAATAAAATGTTACGCTTATATACTCGTAGAATAAGCTTGTTACCAATCAAAGATAATCTCTTTAATCTTTAATTTAATTAAATAAATTACCAAATCGTCTGCTTACTGGTAAAACCAGGTAACTGACATAACCATAGTTTTGAGATAATAGCGTTTGAAAGTTTGACGTTTAATAACTAAGCAGTACTAATATGTATTGCGTTGTAATTTATTTCTAAGAAGGATTATAGTTTTAGCAATGTCATAATACTTTAAATTAATGTGTAAGCCCCTTGCCCCCTTGCGGGGGGGGGGGAGTTTTTCATACGGCATAACTTTCGAACGGGGGGAGGTATCAATTAACTTGTTTTACCAGTAGAAAGAGCCCAAAAAACTTAACATGCCGATATATTTAACCCAGTTTCGAAAATTTTGCAGTTACTTGGTTTTACCAGTAAGCAGACAAAATGTTTATTACGAGTCTATTTACGAGTTTATTACGATGTTTATTACAAATTAGCTCACAAATTACATAACCTCCAAAAAGACGAAATATGACGAAAGAGATGACGTTAACCTTTTTAAATCGACCAATCCGAGCTATTTCCAACTTTATCTCAGTTGTAACACTTCGAAATAGCAAGATCAGTTGGTATTGGCGATTTACATTACCGTTGGTGGCGCCACCAGCGACAACAACATGGCTGTGTTTAGACGTATATTTCGAAATTCAAAGTCATGGTCTGGTAAAAATTTGCAAACATTTCAATATAGTCTTAAATTTATTATAATATATTTTGTTAATTAGTTGATTTTGTTATGTTTTGAGCCTGAAAAACGAATTTTTAATTTTCATTTAATACGTCATTTACTAATTTGAAATTCTACCGCATGGTGGCGTTTGCTTAATGTAAATTGCGAATAGGGTGGGAGGTAATTTTCTCAGTTTAAACTCAATTCGGCACGGCACGGCACATTCGTTTGACGAATGTAAAACGGTAAAAAGAACACACTTTTAACTGAGTCAACTGAGTATCTCAGTACATCTCACTTAAAATAGGTAAAAAGAATACAGCTAATATCTATCTACAGTCGACTCTCGATAATTTGAACGCTCGTTAATTTGAATCTCTCGATAATTTGGTAATAATGAATGGTAATTTGAAATTTTTCTCTGGTCCCTTGAGTTTCAATTAATCGAGAGTCGACTGTATATATAAAAATGGATGTATGTATGTTCCCTATAGACTCCTAAACCGTTTGACCGATCGGAACCAAATTTGGAACAGTTATTATGTAGGTCCCTGCGCATGTTTTTGTATTGAAATAGTGCAAAAATTCGCAAAGGAAAGGAAAGTTGATTTTGAGTAGCCTGCCTTCCTTTAAGGAATCTCGATAATCCATTCATGCGCGTCCCATAGGGACGCGCATGAATGGATTATCGAGATTCCTTAAAGGAAGGCAGGCTACTCAAAATCAACTTAAAAAACAATAATGAATGCTGTCAAACTGTCAACCGATCGACAATGCAAATACGCGTGCACGTGCTTTACTTTCTATTTGACCAATCTTAACAAAATATGGTGTAGAAGTTATTTACAATGCTACGAAAAACATAGGCTACTTTAGTACCTTGGAGCGAGGCCAAAGGCCGAAAAACCACGGTCTACACGTATGCCTGCGATACCCTTGAGTGAGGCCGAAGGCCGAACAACCACATTCGATACGGTCTAGATGGCTAAAGGCGGCCGGTAGGCCGACTGTGTCAGCTAGTATAATATATTATTATCATCTTTTATAAATATACGGGGTGGAGAGGGGGGTCAAAATTAATTTTCTTTTAAATAATCCTTACGTAAGATGTGGGGGGGGGGGGGGGGTTGCCACAATCTTACGTACCCTTACGTGGCGGGGGGAGAGGGTCCAAAATTACAAAAATCATCCTTACGTAATTAATGGACGGCCCCTTATAAAAACAAAACAATATATTTTTTTTATTTTCCAGATTTAGTGGGCTGCGATATAAAAACGTCTGAGATCGGTTGCAACAGATATAAGGATTTTTATCATGTCAATATTTATTTGGGTAGATAACTGTAAAAACATGAATTTCAAATTTGAATCCGAAGTTGACTTTCGTCATGACATAACGAGTATTCATTTTTAAAATATTTTCGAAATATTGTGGTACATTTTTAAAAGCGGAAGGAAATAATAAATGGATAAAAACCCGTATACAGAAAGATTGCAACTACATTCAAGGTGAATTTTGACCTCTACAATAACCTTGACCAATAAAATTTAATTTTTAAGCCCAATTGAAAATTTTGTAACTTTAACCGGCCAAATAATTGTTGGTACCATGATTAAAGGATGTTTACAAAATACCAAAATTTATAAGTACCTAATTTTCAAAACCGAATTTAAACAGACAAATTTTGATTTTATTTTACAATAAATTAAACCAATTTAATATTCAATGCAAAGTGAAATAGGGCGCGAAAAATTACAAAAAATGATTATTTAAAGAAGTGTATAATTAGAAAATCGTACTCACTTTGTAGACATTTTGGAAACCACCTGTTGGTACAAATTGACGTTTAACGTGTAACTGAGGTTTTGTCGTGCATGTATGATTAATAACTACAATTTTGATGCGGTTTTTTTTATGAAAGTCATGCCTTCTCTTCCTACTTGCGTATCAATTGTAAAGTCACATTGAATTTTTCAAGGACA
Organism: Podabrus alpinus; assembly: GCA_932274525.1. Classification (NCBI taxonomy): domain Eukaryota; kingdom Metazoa; phylum Arthropoda; class Insecta; order Coleoptera; family Cantharidae; genus Podabrus; species Podabrus alpinus. Next base: position 46,119,163 of record OW026451.1, read on the forward strand.
ACTTATTGATAATGGGATCTAAGCTAAAGTTTTACATTATTTTACAAAATGCGTGATTGCTTTTACTTCGATAAATAATTTTATTTTAATTTCGTTTATTCGCTCAAGTTTTTCTATCGCCGAATTATTAGGCTGGGTTTATACACACATCGCATCGTTACGCAACGCCATGTTACATGATTCTGATTGGCTGAAAAAACGTGTTCGACCAATCAGCATCCTGGATCGTGCCATTGCGTCACAATACGACTTTGATATTTCAGTTCAGAAAATTGATCTTTTACATGACATTTCACATTTATTTTTTCGTGACGTACAAATATTCAAATTTTAGTTGGTGTAAACTTGTTGCATGTTGGTAGCCCGTAAATTATTTAAATTCGTAACGCGAAGTTGGCGATGTCAAAAAGTATTAGTTTTTAGGTTAGAAATAACAAATCTCGGAAATGATAAGTTAATTAATTAATGTAGAATGAAATCAAGGGACACACGACAAAATGGTAATAAAAGAAATGTGTAGTGGGCTATTAAAACAAATTTACTACATTTTAGATAAATTTGGCCAATATGTAATAATCACGATAGCAGCTTTCACCTGCTACTTTAATACTTTATTTGGTACTTTTGCTTTCGATGATACGGAAGCTGTAGTAAAAAATAAAGATGTTTTGCAAGCGACGCCGTTATCAAATCTGTTTAAGAACGACTTTTGGGGAACAAACATTTCATTAAACATCAGTCACAAGTCGTACCGACCTATTACAGTTTTGAGTTTCAGGTAATATAACTTTTAGGCCAGTGATTTTTTATCAAAACCTCGAAAGTGAATGGCCCAAGCTCGCTCGTTATAGAGATGTACAAAGTTATCTTAATATGCCAACTTTAAGATGAAATTGTGATTTTTGCCTATGTGTCAATTTTACTTACGATTGATGGAAGCAACGTAAATGTTATATTAAAAATCTGAAGAAACTAATGGCTTATTTGAACACCATAATATAATGTTTACATATTCAAAAAAATTATTTTCTATTTCAGTTTAATTGTTTACTATAGCGTTCTAATAAGCCATGAATAATGAGCAAGTTTGATCTCTTTCGAGGTTTAATCCTAAAAGGCACTGGCCTATTAATAAATAATAAAATTTACTAATACCTTTCTTACAGATTAAACGTTTTACTAGCAAATTCCGAACTAAACGCTTTTCATTTTCATGCCACCAATGTACTGTTATACATTTTGTTGTGTTTAATCACTGTACCCGTTTTTCGACTAATTTTAAAAGGCCAAAGTAAGAAAGTGAAGGATGACGTGGCATTTTTATCCAGTTTATTGTTTACTGTACATCCAGTACATACCGAGGCGGTTGCCAGTATCGTCGGCAGGGCCGACATTCTTGCCTCTTTATTATTTTTAGTCTCTTTTCTACTATTTAGTCACGTTGTTAAACAACGCTCTAATATTTATTTACCCTTGGTTGTGATTTTAATTTTGTTTGCCACTTTATGCAAAGAAACTGCAGTGACTGCTTTGGTAAGCTTGAATTTAAGTGGAAACCTTAAAATTTTAATGAGCATTTTCAGGCCGTGTTTTTCGTGTATGATTTTTTAGTTAGTAAAATTTATTCAACCAAAATTACGTGGAATGTGATAAAAGAATCGAAAATTATTTATAGAAGTTTAATTTTAATTTTATCGGCACTTGTGATATTATTTTTTCGTTTTAAAATTATGAATTTTGAAGGACCTACGTTTACGGTTGCTGACAATCCGCCAGCTTTTTCCAAATCTTTATTTACAAAGGTAACTATTTTTTGGAAATTTATAAAATTCAAACAATGAAGTTTTTGTTTTTTTTCAGATTTTTACTTATAACTATATTTATTATTTGAATCTTCTGCTGCTAATATGGCCGCAATGGTTGTGCTTTGACTGGTCTATGGGTTGCATTCCGTTGATAGAAAATTTATATGATGTTCGAGTATTATTTGTTGTATTATTTTGGTGTTCTTTAGTTTTTACTGTTATGATGCTGCATAGAACTTTACACTGCAGTTTCAGGTAAGAATAACTTGATTTTATCTATTTTAACTTTGAGTTGGGTCTGGTAATTTTTACAATAACTCTGTTTTAATTCAGTTAAATTTTGTATGTAAAGACGCTCCCAGAATAAAACGGGCCACTTCATATTTTGTATTAAATGAAAACAGGTTAAGGGGGTTACCTACTGTGAACAGTCATTTTCAAGCTGATTTTTAGGAATTAAATTTGAGAAAACTGTTACAGCTATAGGCGTTTCAAGATAAGCGATACGCTACCTTGCGGCAAATTTTTGAACTACCTCTATAGGTTTGTTACCATGGATATGTCACATTTTCTAACCCTATTCGGTTGTTGCAATTAATTAAGAGCACGCTGCAGAAAGTGGTGGGGGAACCTTTCTTCATAGTACAAATTTTTGCCATTTCTTAGTTACAGGAAAATACATTGGTGGCGCTGGCGGTACTATTCGTATTCAAAAATAATTTATTTATCACGTGATAAACTGTAAGTTTTCGATTACCGACAATTTGTTCTGTTCGTTTTTCGCATACTATCTCTCTTGTTTGAATGCAGGGTATAAAAATACCTGATAATATTTACCTGATAATAATATGAAATGCATGGTTCCTTTTCTAAGCTAGGTAGGTTAACCCAATGATAATCTCTCTTTATTGTTAAGAAGTAATAAATAAAAGAAGTGTAAAAGTATTATATAAAATATGAAATGTCCACTATTGCATTTTTAAAGGGTACCTATGCAAGAAGCACTAAACAAGGTTTTCCTTTTTGCATAATACCTTTTTGCAGTTACCGTTTCGCAAATCAATAAAATACATACAAAAACAATAATTATTTGAATTTTGCTATTTATTATTATAATTTATAACTTATAAGATATTTTTAATTGGGTATAGGTCTTTGAATGTTTTAAATATCAGCCAACGTTTCGGGCCGTTTACATGTGGTCCATTTTCGAGGCTAAAAATAAATTAAATTATTATAATATAAATGGTAGCGCTTTTTTTAAAATTAGAAGACAATTGTCAAGTAATTAAAAAAAATCTTTTTTACAATTTATATTATAATTTAATTTATTTTTAACCTTGAAAATGAACCACATGTAAACGGCCCGAAACGTTGGTTAATATTAATTTACAGCATTAAAAGACTGACATATATACCCAATTAAAAATATCTTATACTTGAACAAGATAAGATCAACTCTAATACAAAAATTTAATATACTACATACACTACCGGCCGTATTTGGCCACCTATAAATTTAATTTTTTTTTTAATTTTCAGACATTTTTTTAAAAAAATGTACAGTTATTAAAATTGTGGCCACCTTATTACGTCATAATTCCAAAGAAATTTAATTATTTATACCAGAAATAAGCCGAAAGGGATTTATTTATGAATACCTGAGATAATTCAGGAACAATGCCGTTACTACATTGGGGTTGCTAGGAAATTATTTTAAAATTACCCATCTATTAACCCTACAGTGCATACGTAGGGCCTAGCAGGCCCGAGTGAACATTTAAATGAATATAAAAAATAAACCGTTGAAATAAATTTCACCATATCATTAGTAGCTGTCCAAAATATAAAAAGACATCGATATGTGTTTAAATAACTTGAAAAAGTTGAATGGATTGCCAATAAAGGGGCTTTGTGCCTAGTAGGCCCGACGTATGCACTGGCGTTACTATTTTATATTAATCGGCTTCCAATCGAAAAAAAGCTTATAGCTTTGCAAAAAAGAATTTCAGCTGGTAATAACAATTGATGGTAATCTTTACTCGCAAAATAATTGTATACCTAATAAAACTGCTATAATTGCCATGTAATTTCAATTATAACTATTATCAAAAGTATCTTTACAATTCTTGCACGTCACCATAATACAATAAACAACTACAATGTGACTGAATATTGCGTAATAATTTATTTGATTTATTTCAACAATTTTGATTTTTTTTTAAATTTTCTATTTTTATTAAGTTTAATAAATTATATAGATTTAAAAAATTATCATATTTTCCTGAAATATCCAAACATTCGTCGATTTAAAGCTATGGGCCTGACAGGCCCTACGTGTGCACTGGTGTGATTTTTATTGACGTATGCACTGTAGGGTTAAATAGTTACATATTTATTTACCCAATAAACGAATAAGACAAATCTGTATAAAATGCAATGTCCGACACTGACCACAACGTCAATAGAAATGATAACGTCACGATTTAAAATTTTGTTTATTAATAAAGAGAGCACATGACTTATTTGTTCGAACGTAAAAGTTTATCCGATACAAAAAGTTTAGTTTAACGTCATAAATTTACTTGAAGAACGAGTCACGGAATGAGGTAACAAAATAAATTCAAAAATGCAACGATTTAATTCTGTTCATAAAAATGTTGTTAATATTATAAATTAAATTAATTAATCATAGGAAATGTATTTTAAAATCAAAATAATTGTTCAATGTTAGTTTATAAAATTGTGTTAAACGTAAAACTTTAATAAGCAAAATCTTTACACGTATCGGAGTGCTTCGCAATTCAATGTATCACAAATGGGAAAGACATTTTCTTCAAAAGTTTACTGGAAGATCACAGGAGATGCAAGGACTTTAATTCAATCTGAAACATAAAAATTTTATTAAAATTTTACAAGTCACATTGGGCTTGAGCCGAACCTGCAAATGGCAACGTCAAGAATATTGATTTTATATCGACCAAAGGAGCAAAATCACATTTGCCTGGAAAATACACAGGTAGCGATGGTGAAACAATTGAGAAAAGGTTGTTGATTGAATTTTATCAATGGTGTGTGAATTTGTGCGTGTTCAGCTAAAATTATATAAAACAGAGAAAATTATAAAGAAATTCAACAAAAAAGAATATTCATAGTTAAAAGCATTGTACTTACGTATTTGAAAAGTTAAATTGGTAGAAAATTGTGAAGAATCACGATTATTTTTGGAAAAAACTTGGTAACACCACGAGAAAAACGAACTCACAAGAAAAATTGCATCTAGAAGTATCTTACACACCGAAGGTCATCCATAAAGTGCAAGTAAACAGTTTCATGGTATATGAACCCAGTAAACAAAAATACCCCAGATCATTAAAGGTACCGTTCCATTAAAAATTATATTAAACTTAAAAATTAGTGAAAATTTTGCGATACAATTTTACACGTGCATTAATACGTTCCGACTTTATTAGAATAAGATATTTGTTAATTAGCATAAGAATTTTATTGAATTTAAAAAGCCTAAAACTAAATTATAATAAATTACAATTTGTATTATAAAACGGAGCATAATTTTTGTGATTACATTCCGAAGACCACGACATTTTATTTCAGCACTACAATTTGGTCAACGAAGGAACCCAGCGTGAGAGAAGGTAGGTCTGTGCTCACCGCAATTGTTAAGCCGAGGCATAAGTTCATTTATTTGTATTTATCAAAAATTTTGCATACATTTCTATTGACGGGGTACATTTACGTACACTCGTACAAGACATTAACATTAAAACGTGTAACCCTAGTAAAGCTCCGAGGGTGCATAGCACTTTTTGGCTAGCCCAACGTGAGGCTACGACCGCATAGCACTTTTTGGATAGCCCAACGTGAGGCTACGATATCACACTACAATATGTATGTATGCACTGTAATTTATAGACCAGTGTTATAATTGAATAATAAATAGCACAATTCAAATAATTATTGGTTTTTAATGTATTTTATTGATATGCGAAACGCTAACCTTTTATTTTAGTATTATGCAAAAAAAAACCTTGTTTAGCGCTTCTTGTATATACATTTTAAAAATGCCATATTACTTCTTAACAATAAAGAGAGATTATCATTGGGTTAACCTAGCTTGCTTAAAAAGGAACCATGCATTTCATATTATTATCAGGTAAAAATAATCCTATCTAGGTACTGCAGTTTTGTCATTAGGAAAATACATTCTAAAATATTTCAAATACAAGAATCTAAACGAAACTTAGCGAGCTAACACGAGTTTATAATAATTTATTTGCGCCATCTATAAGGGAACCCTTGAACCCTTTGTGCATTAAGTTGATTTTATATAGTTTAAAACTCCACTAAGGGCACTTTTTGATTTAAATGTTTTGTATAAGTTTTCTATAATTGATTATAAAATCGCTTCAAAATCAGGTTTTGTCCTTATAATGATGTGCAGAAGGCAATAAAGAAATTTCATTAAGATCGGTTGTCATAAAAATTCAAAATTGTCCGTTTTCATAAATTAAATTAGCCTATTTACTTTTAATTTAAAGCGCTCAAAATTGGTTATTGCCTTCAATAGTCTTTTCTTATTAATATAAAAAAAGAATTACATTGATACGACGTTTAGTTTTTTAAATTTGTACAAAAGATTAGGGGCTTCTTTCAACATCATATCTACTCTCAGAGGAGTAGAGAGCTGCAGAGAGCTGCAGCGCGCTCTTAATTCAAATTCAAAAATTAATTTTATCAAATTATTATAGTAAACAAACACATAGGTGCCGTAATACAATTAAAAATATATTTAATACATAAACACGACAGTAAATTATCGAAAAACGCACCCATTCCATTAATACCACTAATAGCCATTATGGCGCTGCGATCTTAAATTGAAACGCCTATTGAGCTAAAATTTAGGATACTTATTTATTCACATTTAAACTAACACCTAAAATTTTTGTAAAGCTTTTTATTGAAAATTGTACAAGGTACAGATCGACGCGTAACTCATGTTTCGAAATGACGCGCCAATCGGGCGCAACGTTTCCGACCGATCCAGTTATCTGAAATAAACGAATTTTCTAAATTCTTGTTCTGTATGAATGTGGCTACACTTGGAACCTCGAAAATTTAATTTAAACAAAAAATGACAAAATGGCGACGATTTAAAAAAAAACTTCGATTTTTACAACAAATTATTTACTTTTCACGGCCTGCAAAATGGTAATTTTAAATATATTTTGGATATTTTAGGTTCTGACTGGAGCTTGAAATATATTCTAAATGCTTTAACAAAAATCAAGTTAATCCGCCAAGTAGTTTATTTGGAAAATGTGCGCCCGACTTGAGAAATGTAGTTTTGAGATAAATCGTTTTAAACTTTTTCGTGCTGTAATGAGGTGGATAGTGGTTGATATTCGTAACCTACCCTTAATCGCGTATACTAGGGCCATACAGAATACATTCTTTGGCTTTGAGGAAGTGAAATTCGGCACTTATTTCTTCTTTTGTGGCAGTTCTCGCCTCTTTAGAATAGTAAGACGCTCGGTGATTAGACAATATGATGCGCTCGCCGTCTCTCTTATATGCGTAAATTTTGGCCTTCTCGCCGATTTTTACATAATATGTTGCCGTGATAAGCTACTGTATTTATTTTTAATTTTTATAGCGGGAAAAAATGTACGGCACTTTTAACTGCTCCGGACTAGCTCAAAAATTAAGACTCTTTTTTTATGGGCGTAACAAGGGTTCTCTGATTGATAGAGAAAACACCTCATCGGTATTAAATATTCCAACCTAATGAATAATAAATTTTTATTCTCTCTAGTATCTAAATCGACTTGTACCTATTGTGCTGTATTAACTTTGAAGCAAAAACTCAATAAACCTCCTTATTAAGAGAAAACAATCAATTCCTTTATTGGCACAAAAACTTAATTACCTATTTAGAAAACAAAGTTATTTCTACAAGAAAATAAACAAATCAGGTTTACAAAAAATATCAATAAAAATCTAAATATCCTATCTAACCCTCAATCAATTCACACACAGTCAAATTTTTAATATTATTGTCATACAATTTAAATAAAGCGCGCACGTTTTTTCTTACCGATTTGTCCACCGTCGAACAAAAACGAAGCACAGCTGTTGGTTGTTGAACTCGCCACGTCGATGTGATATAAGCTCCAATTTTGACCATCCACAACTTGAATTAATAAAAGAATCAATAACCATGGATAATTTGATTTGCCAGTCTTAATCTTCTTCCGTACATTCAGGTACGGAACCATGCTGAAAATTCTCACCATGCGGGAGAATTTCAAATTAGTACATTACGTATTAAATGAAAATAAAAATTCGTTCTTCAGGCTCAAAACATAACAAAATCAACTAATTAACAAAACATATTACAATAAATTTAACACCATACTGAAATGCATGCAAATTTTTACCAGACTATGACTTTGAATTTTGAAATATACGTCTAAACACAGCCGTGTTGTTGTTGCTGGTGGCGCCACCAACGGTAATGTAAATCGCCAATTAACTTTCACAATATCTTGAACCATAGCTATTTTCATACTCATTACCAATTGCACTTATTTTTAAATTACTATCCAAAATGTAACTCATAAGAAAATTTTATCATTAATAAAGGACTTCAAACCAACTTTTAACAAATCAAAAACACGTCCTTCTTGCTTCATGGCGGCAAGCGAATCCCAAAATCCTCCAACATTTCCATTCTCAATCCTCTTTTCTTCTCCCTCCCCATCATGGACAGGCGTATTTCAACAACCTTTCAGCACCATGTTTCTATTTCTCTCTTCGCCTTCACTTTAATTATCACACACTTTGATTATTTTCGTTTCCTAACTAAACAACGTTTCAATTACCTAATTTGTTTGTCAAAGAATTGAACATCTTTACAATTACTTATAACTTTGTATTTTACATTTTTGAAATGGATCGTTTCAAGGAGACTTACGCCCGGATTCATAATCGATACTTAAGTATCGGTCGTTACTTGAGGGACCCTTTCGCATTTCATAGTCATAAATTCGATACTTGAGGGCGGCGTTACTTGGCAAAGTAGTGACAGTTGCTATAGAAACTAATTAAAAACCGCTCCTTGAGTAAGTGTCAAATTTCGATTTCATAGTCGTGTAACCGTTACTCAAGGGACGGTATTACTTGGAAAAACTCAAGTATGGGTAGTAGGTTACTTGAGTAACGGATAAATTGCGAACTAAGTACAAATGGCTTGTTAATAATTATTATTATTGGCAAATATGCTAAAAACCAAACAAACATCGCATTGTTTGTTACAAAATATATATTTTATAGTACCTATTTAAAAATTATAATTTTGATTTTATTGTTTCAATAATGAACGAATTCTTCCCACTTACTGGTAATTTTTTGCGATTGTTGTTTGATGTATCGAAAATTTGTTATTTATACTAGGTTTGTTTCATCGACGAGTTCTCGTTAGTTCTAGAGCTATGCGCATGCTCTTTAACTAAAATCTGTTTCATCAAACGTTAAAATATGAACTACTAGTTCTACGAACTGCTAGTCCGCTGTTTCATCAGCCTAATTGTGAGTTCTAGAACAGTTCAGAACGGTTCAAATCAGTACTTGTTCAGAAGCAAGAACCAGAAAGAACTAGTAGTTACTCGAAAAGGCGACCGCCCATAATATCCCGACTGAAGACGTACTCGTACGAATACGTGTATTTGCCCCCAATAGTGCATAGAAAATTTGTTAACATAAGCTGAGATAACCTTACGTGCGGTTAAATTAATATTCTTATAATAAAACCTACATAAATATTGTTAAATAATCTTATAAAGCCAAAATATTATTTTAAAATGGACGAAGTGCAAAGTAAGTTGGGTATTTTCATTAACTGTAATATAAATTAGGAATTTTGTTGCTTTCAGTTCTTAAAACTGTTTCAGCAAACTTTTTTCTTACTACTAGTTCTAAAGTAGTTATTGCGAACGCATGCGTATTAGAACATTCTGAACTAGAATCGGTAGTTCTAGAACTGTTCAATTTGTTAGCGATGAAACAAACCTAATGATCCCTATCCCATCAAAAAATCCCTATTCAAGTATTTAAATCCGAACATACACGAAGTTATCACTATGACAAACAACAGGTACTCAAGGTGTACTCAAGTATCAGTGGTCCCTTAGCCAAGTAACCTTCTAAGTATAAAGTATCCCTTGTCTATGAATCCGGGCGTTAATTAGTTTGTCAGACTTGAGATCAAACAGCTATCAAAAACAGAAGTACTTGTACGACTTAGATACCTTTCAATGGGGCTTTCTTAACCCTTTACATTTGAAAACAATGGATGTGCTTTTTGTTTAATCGAACTGACCCTATTTTGGATCACCACATCATGTACGAATACCTCGTTTTTATCCCGTCTTAATTTACAAAAAGACGTGTATTTTTTAGGAGCTCAAAAGTCACTGAAATTTTCCATCAAAACTTTTTTTTTTATTAAAGAACCAACATATTTTTGTAACTCATATTATTTTGTCAGGTTTTACTGAAAGTAGTTTATTTTGAAAACTTTTAAAATAAAAATTAGCATAATAAATTAGTCCAAATAGATTAAAAAAACAAACAATTTTAGGGATTTTGTACCTAACATTATTTGTTTGTGTAAGAAATGTGTCAGTTGAAAACCTTGTATATTAACTGTACCCATAAAAAACATAGCAGTAAATTAGTTAACAACCCCAGGTGTTCCTGGGGGGTTTCAATTTGTAAGAAAAAACTTTTAAGCTCCTTTTTCACAAACAGTTCGATTTTAAGAGCGCGCTGCGGAAAGAGAGAGAGGGAATGATGTTGAAAGAAGCCTCTAATCTTTTGTACAAATTTAAAAAACTAAACGTCGTATCAATGTAATTCTTTTTTTATATTAATAAGAAAAGACTATTGAAGGCAATAACCAATTTTGAGCGCTTTAAATTAAAAGTAAATAGGTTAATTTAATTTATGAAAAAGGACAATTTTGAATTTTTATGACAACCGATCTTAATGAAACTTCGTTATTGCCTTCCGCAGATCATTATAAGGACAAAACCTGATTTTGAAGCGATTTCATCATCAATTATAGAAAACTTGTACAAAACTTGCAAATCAAAAAGTGCCCTTAGTGGAGTTTTAAACTATATAAAATCAACTTAATGCACAAAGGGTTCAAGGGTTCCCTTAGATATGGCGCAAATAATTTTTTTAAATTTTTTAAATCTCTACAAAAGATTAGAGGCTTCTTTCAACATCATATCTACTGCTTCCCTCTCTCTCTTTCCGCAGCGCGCTCTTAAGGGTGGACTAAAACGTCGATTTTTAATAATTTTCATTTTTAACAATTTTTTTCGTTTTTTGGACTCCTAAAGACAATTACAAACAGCTACAACTTATATTTGTTAAATTTATTTTTGTATATTTTGTATAAAGTACAAAATACAAAAAGTAATTCAGTTTTAAAATGTAATCATGATTTAAAATGTTTTAATATGAACTCCATTACAGAAAATCCGTTATAATTCGGGTAATTTGATGAATTTTACTTTAATATTTTTTGGACACATTTGCAAAACCCCAAACTATAAAAATATGTAATAAAAAAAAATCGAAAAAATTTATTGGTCACAGTAGGTAACCCAACCCTTTAATTTTTTTTTTTTATTGACTCCATGAATATTACAACCTATTCCGACAGGGACAATAAGCAACAAATCTGTTTGTTAAAGTATTAATTTTCTTTGAAAAAAATATTTTTATTTAGGTATACTATTTATAATATCGTTGTACAAGTATAAAAATTAAAATACAAATTTTTATGACAGCCCACAAAATTTTTGAACCTTTTGCTTATTTCCTTTCACAAGAATTTTTACAGTATCTTTGTATTTGTACTTAATCGGCAGCTTTTTCGTATTTATTTTCGAATATTATGAATGTCTCTGGTTCTACTTTCGGTTTTTGGCGTAATTGACGTAATATTTTTCAATTGGGCGAAGTGTCAGGGCGAAAACATTTCTTACTCCAATAGCAGGTAACCAAATCAGGTCAGAACAAAGGTGGGGTGTCCTGGGATGTCAGAAAGGGCAGCAATTATTTTTTGAAGCATTCTGTTAAATGTTGCCATTTTTGAATTCAATTTAAACCACATTGTCATGAAGGGTATGGAAAGTGTTTGACAAAATTGAATTTACAGTTAATTTTTTCTTCACCCTTCATATCTTTTAACACTAAACATTTGCGTACAAATAAAATACTATACTTTCGGCAATTTGTGTAAAATCCAAAAGTACTAAAATTTCAAAGGTTATCATAAAAATTCCACTTGATCCATACAATTGCAAGTGGCCCGTTTTTTTCTGGCACAGTCTTTATTTAAGAGGTTAGTTACATGGGTTTCGAAGGTAAAGAGCATTTTTTCTCCAATTTTTTTTTTAAATAATAAAAGAATTATTTTATTCAAACCTTTAAATATTTAAACAATGTTTTATAAATACATTTAATACATTTCTTGATACAATTTTTTGTTTAATTGTTACAGATATGTGGTGTCTATCATAATGGCAGCATCATTAATATTTTTTCCATTCTTACCTGCCTCAAATTTAGTTTTAAAAGTCGGATTTGTAATAGCAGAACGAATTTTACTCATACCAAGTATGGGATTCTGCTTTGTCATCGCGTTGGGTTATAGAAACCTCTCAAACCATATTGACAAGAATCAGGATGTATGTTAATTCGGTGTCCACCATTTCGCATTTTTACAAACATTTCTTTTGTAGAAACTAAAAATGCTGTTTTACCTTCTTTGCTTCATATTTTCGTTACGCACAATACAAAGAAATAAGGATTGGTCTACAGAAGAAAATTTATTCAATTCCGCTTTGGAAATATGCCCATTAAATGCCAAAGTTCATTACAATGTTGGTAAAGTTGCTGCAGATAATAATAAAAAATTGTTGGCTATTAAGGAGTACGAAAAGGCGATTGAATTGAATCCACTCTATGAACAGGCCATGAATAATTTGGCAAATTTATTACGCGAAGATAAAGAATTTGATAAGGCTAAATTGCTTCTTGAACGAGCATTAGAAATCAGGTAAGAACAAAATTTTATTAAAAATTATTTTTCATCGGCGTTTTATAATTTTAGGCCAAATTTTGCTGCTGCCTGGATGAATTTGGGGATCGTTTTAACAAATTTAAATCAGTCCGAAAGTGCTGAGCATTGTTACTTGACCGCCATTTCTTTCAGGGGTCGTTATCCCGATTGTTATTATAATCTAGGAAATCTGGTAAATACAAATTTTAAAAATTAACAAGCTAAGCACATAATCAAATTCAAAATATTTCATAAGCTTTCAACAATTGGCCATTACTTTCTTTGAGTGTTTTTCATTCAAAAATTTAAATTTTAAAATATTGGCTGCCTTGTTAATTTAAAATGTAATTTTTAGTATTTGGACTTGAAACGTAACAAGGACGCCTTAGCGGCATGGGAAAAAGCCGTTTCTTTTCGGCCCACTCATACTGCAGCTTGGAGTAACATGTTGGTACTACTGGATAGCTTGAAACAATACGACGAAGTTTTAGAATTAGGAAAAACTGCTCTCATGCACAATCCAATGTCGGCTGCCCTACATTTTAGTATAGCAAACACACTAGGGAAAGTTAGACAATTTGAAAAGGCTGAAAAACATTTCCTAGAAGCGCTCAATTTAAATCCAAAAAATGCATTATACTTCTCAAATTTGGGTAAGCATAAAATTTGGAAGTGGGTAATCGAAAGTAAAATTAACTATTTTTTTTAGGGGTTTTGTACCATAGATGGCAAAAATCCCAAAAAGCAATCGAAATGTACAGGAAAGCCTTACAAATAGATCCCAATATGCACACAGCGGAGAGTAATTTACGGAAGCTCATGAAAATATAATAAGTTTTTTTAAAATATTTATTGTGATTTCTATACAAATATATTGACAATTTTTCGTACTTGTTTACAATTTAATGCAATGACATAAGTAACTAAAAGCAACCTTTTTACAATTGACGTCTAAAATTGTTTGTATAACTTATCACATTTTTACAAAGCGTTTATAAATCATAAATTTGAGACTTTTTTCGCAAAAAGTAAAAACTCCTTTTCATTTTTATAATAAATATAATACCTACTGGTGCTAAACAATAAATAATAATAAATATCACAAATATCGTTGCCTAAACACAAAAGATCATTCTAATACGACAATAATAATACTGAAATCTATTTACTTTTTTTTAATTAGTATAATAAACACCAATCTATTCGAGATTTGTTTCAACATGTAAGAAGAGAAAAAAAATAGTTGCATATCCTTCACAAATTAAAACCGTTGTGCACCTTCAAAGAAAAAACATTGTGCACAATAACATTAATAGAAAATACATCTCGACCAAGCTTACACAGTTAAGTAGGCGTGTCTAGGCTCTGCAATTGTTTTATTATTTGGTTTTATTTCTAACTGATAAGCTTAGCAGAGTGATTGAAAAACACAAAATTATGTGACACTGAAAATGTAACAATAATAAAAAACAGTTCTTGTGAAATTTATCCATTAAATCTTCACGATTTTCAAGTTGATTGTAAATATTTCGTTTAAAAGGTTTTTCAAAATACACAATTACTTTTGCAAACAAGTGCGGTAATTTTTAATTTAAAAAATACGTTGCGGTGCAGTCAACAGTCCACTTATAGTGCAAATTTCGTAAAAAATTTCTTGAATCCAGCATACTTAATATTTACAATCAGACTTCAATATTTGCATTAAAAATGTTTTTTTCAATACATTTAGTGCTACAGTTAGGAGGAACTTACTCACAATAAATAGAAATTAAATCGAAAACCCTGTATACTGAATACAGCATAATAGTAACGTCTTCTTGTATTTTTGAGTATTGAAGCCAAAACAGAATTTTGTATATTACTACAACATTTGTAAATATTAATTTAATATAAATTAATCGTCGTTTTACAAATAATTGTCAAGCTAACAAACTAGTTGATTTTTTTTAACACGAAAACTAATTTGTATTACAAGATTTTATACGGTTTATTTTTTATGTAAACTTCCAGATGTAAGAACCCTAATTACATCGGATTTTAGTCAAATGTTACTTACTAATAAAATAGGGTGGTTATGTGCTCAACTATTTGAATTACTAGCCTCTCCTTTGGTGGTATCTTTGGAAGTGCTGGGAGTTGATTCATTAGTGGTTAGAGACTGTAAACGAGCTGGCAAGTCTGAACTAGTGACTAGAGCATGTTCGCCTAAAATATCTGGCAAGGCATTTCGGCGTCCTGTACGTCCCGTAGATAAAAAATCTTGTCCACAATCGGGAGTTACTGGTGATGTATTGGTACCGTTGCTTGGTCCCGCTATTTGTTGGGCCTCCATGACAGCTAACATTTTTAATACTGAAATAATAATGGTTTCAAACACTTTAGTTCACAGAAGTTTAGTTTTAAAAATCTACTACACGAGAAGGTATATTATAGTTTTATTTGGAGAACACATCAAATGTTTTGCATACTCAAAATTACAGTAGCAAAAGGTAAAGGATAAGTTAACTGCTTACTGTGGTTACATAGGTTAATTGCAAAATGTTAATAATTTAAAAAATAATATTCAAACGCTCAATTTTAATAATCACAAATCAAAGTAGGAATTGGGAGCAATACACAAACTCGGGATTAAACAGAAATATCAAGGTTCTTGGTTTATGTCGATGCCCCCTTACCCAAGTTGAATATTTGAGATAATTCCACTCAGGGTCATATTAGAGTGGTTCCGACCAATCAGCGTGCGCTATTTTACATTGTACTTATATGGATACGACGCATGCACAGTCGAATAATATTCGAAAATAAAAAATATTCAAAATACCCTACCAGAATATCGAATATTTGTAGTGGGGCGTAAAAGAATTCATACGTAATAAAAAATCTCGCAATATACCCTAAGGTGCATGGTGAAAATCGAATATTTGTAGTGGGGCGTAATAGTACATTATATATCAAGGTTGTGAAGGCCGTCATTATTGCCCTAGCGCCAAGATTATATTCCGAGGTGCTTTGCACCGAGGAATATAACGCGCGGAGGCAATAATGGTCTTCACAACCGTGGTTTATATACTATTTTTTCCACTACTAGATTTATTACCATTTTTTAAATTCTTTTTAATAAAAAAATTTTCAAATTTAAAATATTTATTTCAAATGACAGTTTTGTTTTGTTGATTTGACAGTTGTTGACAAATTTTAAATCACGTATGTCAAATCATTTCATTTGTTCATTTTTTTAACTTAAGTGTATAATGAATCTGTCAAATCATTTCATTGGTTCATTTGTATAATGAAAATATTATTTACCGCATGTCTAAAATGCGTCACTTCACATGTGACTTGGATAAGTTATAATGGTAGCCTATATGACTAGTAGTGGAAAAAAGAATACATACGTGACTAACGCACCTTGCAACCGATGCGATGTAGTAAACCGGTTCAACGCATTAGTTCCCACCCGAGTTGACTTAAAGCATTGTACTTCTAACGAATTTTATATTACAAATTTAGTGCGATTATGCTTCCATTTTTTTCGGTACTTACGAAATTTTTTTTTGATTTTTTTTTGCAATGATTGTGATGCGATATGGTCAATTTGGTTCACCATTTTCGACATTAAAAATGGCGTTTGAAATGTCGATTTTCGTATGTGATGTTGTGCTTTTAAGTTGTGGCGTTTCTTCACGGAATTATCATCGCAACAGCAACGCGGGTTCGGACAATATTCAAAGATTCAGCGAGTACAGGTTTTAGCAAGGAGATTGACACTCGCTCCGCTACGCTACGCTCGTGCAATCTCCTTGCTAAAACCTGTACTCACTGAATCTTTGAGTATTGTCCTTGCCCTTGTGTTGTAACATACGATAAAATTAGTATTGAAATAAATGTTCATCCATTCCGGAAACAATGACATTTTACAATGTACAGTAATCCCCCGCCTTAAACTGCAATGTATTTTTATTTAACAGTAAAATTACTGTGTTTATGGATTGTATCAAGTATTGAAAAATAATAAAAGAAGTTTTAAGAAATTAAAAGTATAAATTTAGTTAGTATCTACTATAAGTATTTATTACCATATAAAATATATGATTGTATAGGCGATATACTACTGTACAATTTCTAAATTCGCATGCCAACAATAACTAACACAATTATAGTAAATTATTATTGGACTTTAGGTCTTAAAAAATAATGTTAAATTTATTGTACGACGCTTCCGGCCGTTTATTATTGACTCATTTACAAGGTTATCAAAAAACTAGCTTAATATCCCAATTGGATTAAACAGTACAGTAAAACCTCGATATAACGGACTAATTGGGGGGAGGGGGTGTCCGTTAAAGCCGAAAGTCTTTTATATAAAAATAGGTTTAAAATAAATAAAAAAAACTCGTTTTTTGAAAATATGTTACGTTCATTCACTTAGAGTAAACAAGTTAAACTGATGTAGAGTTGCGTGAATCCCCGGTCAGCGTGGCAAACACCAGTGTGCTGCGTCGAAACCTACGCGTTATTATATCAGGGAATCCCCTAATATACTATCGCTCCGGCTACGTGCAGTCTAAGAGCAGGACGGCATTATGTCTCAAATTCTAGTGCTAGACGTATGACGTGAGTATCATGGCCGCTAAAAATTGTTTACATGCGGCGACACTTGAATTTAAGCATGTACAATATTAACAGGACGTTTTCCATTTTTTTACATTTGACCGGATTTTTTGTCCGTTAAATAGAGGTCCGTTATATCGAGGTTTTACTGTATTTTCAAACATTAAGGGGGTATTCCATTATTTGCACTTCAAAAAATACATTTTTTTTAATATATTTATTATTAATCTGGAACATGTTAGTGAAAGAATTTTGTGAAAAATTTAAAAAATGAGGAAGTTATGAAGATTTCTAATAACGCAGTTGCAAATTCGTATATGGGAGACCTGCACTACAAGAACCTTACCGCATAATTTTAAATGCGTTTTTCTCCGAATGACATTTCTTTAGGTGGTGGGCATTCTATTTTAAAAAATAATAGACCGATTCAATTGAATCTTGCGGCATTCGATTTTATATAAAATTCTCTATTGGTGTGTCTCTATGGGTGTCACCCCCACCTAGGCTGATGACCTATTTTTTTAGAGGTTTTCACTCGTTTTTGTTTTTAAAACCAAGAAACGAGGTAATTTTAATCAGGAAATTTAAATCATTTGGGGTCGGGTGTCACCCCCAGACGGGTGACACCCGGGGCGGTCCGCCCCCCCCCTAGCTACGCCACCGAAAGAAACTCTGTCTGGTTTATCTAGAATGAATAAATTTTGAACGCAGCTATGCATTTTTTCAATTATTACCTAATAGAAAATGCTGATTAATAAATTGCAATGTCGGATAAAGAATGTCATTAGTTTTTCATTTTTCTTTTACGGAACCCTTGGTTTTACTCCCAGAATCCACTTTGGAAACCACAACTTTATACAACAACCATTTCAATTGTCCTCATCGTCTTTTTTCTCATGAACTCGATAAATATTAGTTTAGCTACCTGTGTTCGTCTTATTAAGGGGGTATTCCACTTTTTTGCACGTAAATCTAAGCAATTTTCAGGATTTTTTTTTTTAGAAAAAGGAAACAACATAGAAATTTTTTTGTTATGGTGGGATATTTATTATACAGTGGAGCCCGCTTATTGGAATCGCGGTTAATGTTATCATTCGGGTAATGTTATCACTTTTGCGAAGAACGGAACGGACGTATATTATTACACACAAAAAATATCGCTTATAGTAATCAAAATTCGGTTTATGTTATCATATTTTATTATTTTTAAGATTATTTTCGCCCACGAGCAAAAGAGTAGATTTTCATTTACAAGCATTTTTTTTATATTGTGCATAAGCTAACTCTATAGTTTCTGTTACCGTCACATTATCACATTACATTATTATGTTTATTATGCACTCCGTCGCCGCCGTTTAAATAAATGTACAATAGTTTGCTGTTTATGTAATGTAAGATTCAGTTCTGAAATTTTTATAAACAATTTACTCCTCGCACAACAGAGACAAACAACTCTAGATGAGTTTTTTTAATTTGTTTTTTTTTCTTATTCTTATTAATTATTAATTAATTATTGTAATAAATAATCAATAAAAAATTTTTACTTTTATTGTTATCAATCGGTTATTGTTATCAAAAACCCCAAGTCCCGATGTGATCACATTAAGCGGGCTCCACTGTATATTGAATACACAATTGTGAATTTTTCATATAAAAATAATAATAATTTGTGCTGCTACAGCTTCCTGAACGTAAGTCTATTAAAAAGGTGGTGGGCAAGCTCAGGTCCTTTGTATTTGTCCAAAATTAAAAAACGAAAGATTTTCGTATTCAACAGAGTTGTGGCTATCGTCCCAACTACAATCATAAGAAAAAAAAATTGCATAGGAAATGGCAGCGTTTTTAAAAAAAAAATTGAAATTTTCTACATTTTTTTCAAGTTGAAACCACAAAAAGGACCTAAATTTTGTACGAATGCATTTCTTTTAGTTCAGACGATGGAGAATTTTATATAAAATCGAATGCCGCAAGATTCAATTGAATCGGTCTATTATTTTTTAAGATAGAATGCCCACCACCTAAAGAAATGTCATTCGGAGAAAAACGCATTTAAAATTATGCGGAAAGGTTCTTGTTCTTGTAGTGCAGGTCTCCCATATATACGAATTTGCAACTGCGTTATTAGAAATCTTTATAACTTCCTCATTTTTTAAATTTTTCACAAAATTCTTTCACTAACATGTTCCAGAAAGATTCCAGATTAATAATAAATATATATTAAAAAAATGTATTTTTTGAAGTGCAAATAATGGAATACCCCCTTAACTAGATAATATTTCAAGTTTAATTAAAGTAGTATTGATTTTCAATAGTTAAAAAATCATATATTTTAATCTTCTAGTTACTAATCTAAAAGCGGAAGGCCGCACAACTATGGCAATCACGCAGTAAAACTTTCTAGTTATCATATATTACGCCAAATATAACAAAGATATCTGCAAAAAAAAGAAACAATTTAATTTAACTCGTTAAAAAAAATGAACTAATTTAATTCTCGGTATATTTAAAGAGAAATATAATAAAAACTTAATCTAGCCCACATAGAATATTTTTGTAGCACCATCACAGTTTTAAACAGCGATGAACAAAATTTGTTGAACAAAATTCCTATGAAATTGTTTCCTTTATACAATAACTGCTACAATTGCTTTTCAACTTGTTGAACATATAATTCTTTTAAAAAATGTTACCAAGTTATTAAACACTTACCTAATTGAATTGAATTAATTAAGAATCAAAATACCAATTTTTATACACAGCAAACATTGACAAATTTATTTCGAATTCTTTAAATTCTGGTCAGAATGCTTCAACATGATATAAAAAATACTAGTAAATGATCTTAAATCATTTTAAAAATAAAAAACAAATTAAATTAATTCAATTACGCAAGTGTTTAATAATGTGGTAATGTTTTGTAAAAGAATAATTTTATTATTAAAATATTAATTGCTAAAAAATTTAAATTTTAATAGAACATAATACAAAACACGAGTTCTGTGTAGTATCTGTCTGTAACCAACCTCTCATTGGTTTATTTTGTAGTTACTAATCTAAAAAAATTAGAGTGCGGCCTTTAGGCCGTACAACCACACACTTGAAAGTCGTGGCGTGTGTTACATAGTCTAGTGACTTTAGCGTTTTAAGGTTAATAATACCGACGTGGTTCAGGAACCACGGCGTTGCAATCTTCTTAACTTAATTTTTAATTTTACAGTCAGTTTACTCGAACTCCCTGACGAGGGGTTAAGTGAGCTTGCTCGTAATATACTCCCCTAATGCTACAATAAATTATGCTAGGTGTTTTGTTCACTCCAATCTGAACGTAGCTAGGCAAGCATCAATAAGAATACAGCATGTTGGGGATTTTGCTTTTTTATATTGGTGTTTGTATATTGTTTAAAATGCAATGTTATAATTTTAATAATTAATTTGTGTACTGTTTTTCAGATTTTTTATTGACCGTCTCCCATAAATTCATTAAGTACTATTGGCAACTCCAAATAAGAAAACGCCACTAAGCGGAAGTTTATAGAACTATTAATAAACGGCTTAAAATACAAGCGCTATTTACTTCTACTTCTGCATGTTTTTTGTCGTAGTTTCGAATGATAAAAGCGATTGTGGTGTTATTGAACTCATGCATAGCAACTTGTTCTTATTGTGACTTATTTTCTTTACATAAACCGATTTAAAGCGTAATAAGAATAGATACGGAAAAAATGTATAAACCTTTTTGGTAGAAAATTCTATACTTTATTTTTTATATGAAACGTACCTTTAGGGGAATGGGACTTTTCGGCGCCGCCGATTCGGCGTAGTTAGTTCGGCGTAATACCGTTTCGGCGTGAGGACGATTCGGAGTGTGGAAGGTTCGGCGTGAGGACGATTCGGCGCGAGGACGATTCGGCGTAGCCCATTTAGGCGCAAACCCGATTCGGCGCTAAGACGATTCAGCGCTAACCTTTTTAGTAATTCGAGACGCTTTTCAAGAATTTAAAATATCCTCATTTTCAGTCGAGAGAGACTTTAGAAATATTACAAAAATTATATTTTTGTAATTTTTAGAATTTCTGTTAGTAGTATTCGTAAGTTTCACTGTCTGTGTGTAAGTATAATAATGTTATGTGTTAATGTTTTCATTGGCTAATTTTCGGGTTTTTTTATCCTACAGCCTCTTTTCGACCGAAGATGAGAATATTTTAAATTCTCTAGACGCGTCTCAAATTATTAAAGAAATAAAGGACTCTGGGGGAAAAGATTTAATTTTTAAATTACATGATCTTGGTTTTCAAACTAAGTTTTCATTTTGTTAAGGTTATTCAGGATCTCAAGATTAGAGTAATATAAATTTGTAATAAATTTTTGTATTATAGTTGACCTTTATTTGTTAATTTATAAGATATTTTTTAGAATTGGGTATAGGTCTTTTAATATTCTTCTTCTTCTTTAACTTTTTGTAGATCAATTGATCTGTTTATTTGTGTCGAAGTTCATCTGTTTTCTTGAGAGATAGATTGCCAGCTATCTCTCCATCTTTTTGGTGGCCTTCCCGGTGGACGACGTCCTCTTAGTTTTCCTTCAAGAGCGAAATTTTAATAATATTAAAAGACAAAAATAATCAATAACAATTGATTAAATTTACATTGTCAACTATTGAATTTGTGCTAGTAAATTTGAATAGCTTATTTGCAAAATTTTAGAGCATATTTTGTAGTTTTTTAGTGCCTAAAATCCGATGACTACTAATGAGTAATAAATAAATAAAAATATGACACTGAAAAATAAATTTTCCGAATTTTTTTTATGAAAACCACCCACATTGTAATTTCAAGCCATTTCGATGGTGTTTTTAGAATAACATTAAATTTATTCGTTTTGAAGATTTGCACCGAACAAAAACAGCGAATTTTTCGGCCACCTTAAAGAAATCTTAAATTATAATACAACAAAAATGTTTTACAATATTTCTAAAAATTATTGAACCTCATGATTTACAAATGAAACCATTTTTGTTCTATAAATACAGCTTAATACGAAAAGTATTAGCACACCTCTGCATTTAGAATTTGAATTTTTTAAATCTACCACCTAGAAATGATTCTACGATAAATAATCAAAGGAGAAAATTTCATAGTATAAAATTTAGTAATTTAATTGCTATACATCAACTACATAATATGTATTGTTGTGATACGCGCTATCCATGTGAAGGATAGAGTCGTACCAACAAGGAGAGAAGTACAGTTGGAGACCGGAGGTTCAAACACATTTGTTTACATGTGTTTGTTTTGTTGTGTCGTTTGAATTTAATTTTAAGTTTGTTCGAGTTACATGTTGTGTAAACGGGATATACAACATGCGGAAATTAATCAAACGTGCAGAGAACCGTCGGCCATGTACAAACAAACCGATATATAAGAAGCTCCGGTTTGAAAAAACAAAATATATAGTAACGAACGTTACATAAAAAGTAAATAACAGTTCGATCAAGATCACGAAGCGTGACGGTCGCATATTAGTTACTGCGATATGCAGTTGTGCGAATAATTGCAATTCAATTAAAGATAATTGAAATAAATTATATTCGCGGAGTTCCATCGAGATCACGAAGCGTGACGGTCGTGTATTTTGTACTGCGAGATAAACTCGCGAATTCAAGTAAGATTCAAATAAAATATACTGAAATAAATTATATTCGTGAACGTTATACGGTGGTACTACCCAAGAAGATTAATTCCTTGGAGAATTTAAGATTCCGCAAGATAGCGGGATACAGAAGGTGTTGGCAACGAAGGTTGTGATCGAGATCGTGTCTTATAGATACGTTGGGGAGAAACGGATACCAAGTTATCCGATATATGAGAAGCAGATTGGAGATTGGAAAGTGGAATATTTGAAGAAAGAAAATAGTGCGCACGATACAAATCACAGGTTAGCTACCTTTTAATAATCAGTGCGTAGAATAGTAGTTTACATAAAGATTGTTTGATTGTTTGGGTTCTTGTTATATGTTGAAATTTGTTGATTTGATTAAAAACTTGTTAACGGAATTCCAACTGTAGTTTTATCTTTGTTGGAATCCAGAATTCGTTCAATCAAGAATAAGCTCGTATAAGAAGTGTTGGTTGATTCAGATCCCGACGCATTAATACCCTGAGAAGTAAGAGTCGATTTAAGGTAGGTGTCATAAACCGATTGTGTGTGTACTCGTGCATTCTTCAAAGCATCAGACGCTACAGTATATTAAAAACAATACATATTCAAGTTAATGATCGTATGTAGTTTTACAAACGTGAATTAAAGTTTAATTTGTGATTAAAAACTGCGAAATAATGCATTAATTTTCCATTACAAGAATTTAATTATATTTTAAAATGAATCGGAAAATCATTTCCCGCCGAATTGTCCTTGCGTCGAATTGGTCTTGCGCCGAATTGGGTTCGCGCCGAATAAGGTTGCGTCGAAATGGGCTCGTGGCGAATTAGTCTCGCGCCGAAACGGCGGCGCCGAATCGGGTGCACGCCGAATCGGCTACGCCGAACCGGCTGCGCCGAAAAGGCCTAGACCCACCTTTAGAACTCCCTATATGAAGAACTTTAGTACTGTCAGATTAGGTGAACGCGAAAGCCAGTTAATTTCTTGAAAATTTATTTGTCTGAAAGTTCTCTGATAATCAAAAAGTTCTCTACTTTCGCCGGTTAATGAACTGTAGCTCAATCCTGCTGGAACCTAAATTCTGGTTCAGGATAGAAGACACATTTGCTGCTTTGCTGCTATAGTAGCATCAACATAATTTTGAAATATTTATCCGGGCGGTTTTGACAATGGTTACTTGGGTTAAACATACTAGAAGAATATTAATCCACCCCAACCGGGATTTTAGAAAAGCGGGATCCTAGAAATCCCGGATATAGTTTGAATAAATTTCTTGTAAAAAATTTGGGCAGTTGGTTTCTCAAACGGCCTATTCTCATTTAAAAAGTTTATGAGCAGATTGACTTCCAACTCATTCCATTTTTTATTCGGCCCCTTTCTTAGGCGTTTTGCTTTCACTTTTCCTCTTTTATCATCGACCATATTTTTATCCATTTCAAATTTAATTTACTTAAATGCACTAACGTAATTTGGGGTGCGGCTGCCTAAGGGTGTCCGCTTCAAATAAATTGAAAATTTCCTATTGCAAAGAGGAAGGTTTATATAGTATTTTGATATAATTTAAACCTGCGAATGTATTAGCAAAATTTTGAGTAAATCGATTTTGAAGTTAGCTAATTTTCATGTAATTCAGTGGTGGATTAACGAGATTCGGAGCGCGTCGCTCATTCTGTTGACAGTCCGTGCGCTATGAATGACCCTAACACTTAGAGTATTTCGAACCGGCAGATGCAGCTCGACTGTCGTACATGTAACATCGATTATTTTTTGTTTTTAGGCGATTTTTTGGGGGTGAAACGTAATAGTTTACTGCCCCATACCGCAACTATACTTTTCAATGCTATTTCGAGGGTCTCTCACATCCCGGTTTCATTTATCCCGGTTTTCTTGATGGGTGGCGCCTTCTCGTATGTTTAGCCTAGTAACCAGAGTCAAAACCGCCCTGGAGGGGTGCAACGCGGAGCGCAGCGGCGCCCCGTAAGGGTAGGTTTTGACGATGGATTACCCTCCTTATCGAATGCACACCCCAAAATTCGAAGGCAAAAAAATTTTCATTTTTTCACTTTTTCGGCAATACACGGGTTATTTTCCATTTTTTTGATTTTATTTATTACTAATATCCACTAATCACACCCCCATCTATCCGAATTTCAAAGAAAAATTCAAATCGGAGCGAAAAAATTTTACGCATTTTCAAGGGACCACGGGCGACTGATGCACATCGACCGTGGTCTGTCGCCTACTCGATGCTACTTTCCGCTACTTTTCAAATTGATTTTTCTCGAAATTTTGATAATACATTCGCAAGTGAAATTTTTACAGTATACTTTATAAACCTTCCTCTTTGCAATAGGAAATTTTAAATTTATTTGGAGTGGTCACCCTTAGGCAGCCGTCCCCGTAATTTGTATTAAAATAGATACAACACCAAAAAAACACGTCCAAGAGCTACTTATAAATACAACACCTAGGTGTATCCCATTTTATAGGAAACTAGCTGGCACAGTCGGCCTACCGGCCGCCTTTAGCCATCTAGACCGTGTCGGATGTGGTTGTTCGGCCTTCGGCCTCACTCCAAGGTTCTATAAAGAAGCCTATGTTTTTCGTAGCGTTGTAAATAACTTCTACACCAAATTTGGTTAAGATTGGTCAAATAGAAACGTAAAGCACGTGCACGCGTATTTTAGACGGAGAGCTAGCCACGGAAATAGGGCAGCAATTTATAGAACGATTAAAACTACCTAATCAGTCTGCCTTAACATCATTATTAATTGATTCGGGCGCCTGGCAGCCTTTCATTGGTGGGGGTGGGCGTGGTACGGCCGTAAAGGGGTTGAAAAATCTTAGTCCAGTACGTGGGGGTTTTTTGAATGCAAAAGGTGGGGTAGTAGCGATTTTTTAGTATGTTGTTAGGCTTGGGGCCCTAATGAAAAATCCAAGTTTTCGACCTCGAAGCGCATGCGCTCGAGCCGCCATCTTGGATTTTAGGTACAAAAATTTGGTTTTTTGATAATAACTCAAAAACGGTGGCTTTCACGACAAAAGATGTTCTATACAAAGTTAAAGAGAACAAAATTTCCTACATTTTTTGTAGAAAACAATTTTTTGTAGCACACATATGTTAGGAGTTACAGCTCCGTGAAGTTGCACCATTTGAAAAAAAATGCGGAAACTTCATTTTGGTTGAGTTTTATTTTATTATTCTTATTATACTACATTTTGGTACGTTTCGATGGTCCGGGTTGGTTATTCCCGGTGTCCTGGTCGTAGTTGTCTGTGTCCTGGTCGTAGTTTTGGTCCGTAGCCTGAAAAATGTCGTAATCCTCGTCCTCGCTTTCAATGCAGATTTCCGGCATATTTCCGCAAGATTCTCCGTTGCAGAAGCCACATACAACCGAACATTTAAGTCCAGCCTTTCGGCAGCTGCATGCCCCACCACACCCCTTTTTGCAGTTACAAAATACCGATTTTAATAATAAATCGGGAGCTGGTTTTTCCGCCATTGTTATGGGAGTGAGCCCGTAAGCGCCATGCTTCCAACCCGTCTTCAGGATTTTTCTCTATGCCTCTCCATTTCTGTACTTGGTGGTACGTCCTAAAGGCGTGGAATTGCGCCGCGTATTTTGTAGGTGGCAAAGAGGCAAGATTAAATTTGCTTTTCAGCGTAGATTTGGCGATGCGTTGGAAACGAATCTCTTCCAAACTCTCTTTATCTATGTTGCCACCATATAAAGCTACAAGAAAGCGTACTCCGGCCTCGGCAATTTCCTCTGGCGTGGCATCTTGTTGGTTGAAAATTTCAATTATTTCATGAACCGCTCTGTTCTTTTCTATCAGCGTACAAAATTTAGTTTTTCTCTGATTGAATAGGGATGACGTAGTGTCACAACCACTGAAGGCATGCAAGAACAGAATGTGCTTGGTTGCTTCTTCGTATTTGAGGCTACTTGCTGAATATATCCTCTCAGCAGATTTTCCTCTTCCAGGTTTACGGAAGTAGATAGAACTTTCGGCTTGTGCTAAGGCTGTCAGAAGTACTAAAAGGTCAACGTCTTCCCCGACCACAAAAACAACATCAAATATTGATTCACTGCATAATGAAATTGCAGTGTTGACAATTAGCACATCGGCATCATCTTCAGCTTGTTTAACTGTAAATGCAGCCAGCTCAAATTTGTTCTTCAGCATCGATATGAGACGAACTTTATTTTTTTCATTGGCTAAAAATCGCTCCTGCGAAACTTGCACCACCATTGTTTCATCAAAAAGGACATCGACAGACACGTGCTTTTTTGATCGACGAAGTCTTTCTGCGGTCTTTGTAACTATTTGTATTGCCACCATCAGTTGGCAAATCACTTCAAGTTTTCTCACAAATAAAGCACAAATCAACTTGAGGATTTTCCATTATACCAGCGTAACCTTCTGCAAGCTAGACAATAAGCACACTGACGCATACAGACTCGATGCACTGAAGGTCATTTATGACCCTCTCTCAATACCTACTAGACAGCAGCTGTAATACTTTTTTTTTCAAATAGTGCAACTTCACGGAGCTCTTTAACTTTGTATAGAACATCTTTTGTCGTGAAAGCCACCGTTTTTGAGTTATTATCAAAAAACCAAATTTGTGTACCTAAAATCCAAGATGGCGGCTCGAGCGCATGCGCTTCGAGGTCGAAAACTTGGATTTTTCATTAGGGCCCCAAGCCTAACAACATACTAAAAAATCGCTACTACCCCACCTTTTGCATTCAAAAAACCCCCACGTACTGGACTATGATTTTTCAACCCCTTTACGGCCGTACCACGCCCACCCCCACCAATGAAAGGCGGCCAGGCGCCCGAATCAATTAATAATGATGTTAAGGCAGACTGATTAGGTGGTTTTAATCGTTCTATAAATTGCTGCCCTATTTCCGTGGCTAGCTCTTAGGCTATTTGCATTGTCGATCGGTTGACAGCATTAATTATTGTTTTTTTAAATTGATTTTGAGTAGCCTGCCTTCCTTTAAGGAATCTCGATAATCCATTCATGCGCATCCCTATGGGACGCGCATGAATGGATTATCGAGATTCCTTAAAGGAAGGCAGGCTACTCAAAATCAATTTTCCTTTCCTTTGCGAATTTTTGCACTATTTCAATACAAAAACATGCGCAGGAACCTACATAATAACTGTGCCAAATTTGGTTCCGATCGGTCAAACGGTTTTGGAGTCTATAGGGAACATACATACATACACACATACATCCATTTTTATATATACCTAGTCGTGCCATAAGTTCTGATACTCAGGTAATACTGTTAGTATTTACCGTAAACATTAAGGGAGAGGGTTGATAATGGTATTTTTGGAAAGCTCATTTGAAGGTGTGTAAATGGGTAGGGGTGCGCATATAATCGATTAATCGATTACGTAATTCGAATAATCGATTATTTCATAATCGATTATGATATTTTATAATAATCGATTAATCGATTATTAAAAATAATCGATTATTCATAATCGACTATGAGTTCATAATCGATTATGAACTCGTAATCGATTATGGGTTCATAATCGATTATGAGTCCATAATCGATTATGAATTCATAATCGATTATGGGTTCATAATCGATTATGAGTCCATAATCGATTATGAGTTCATAATCGATTACAAGTTCATAATCGATTACGAGTTCATAATCGATTATGAACTCATAGTCGATTATGAACTTATAACTATAATAGGTAGGGCTATTAAGGGTTACTAAATTACTATATAATTTATTATTTTGCTAATTGTGTTACGGTGGTGCTAATAAGAAGTGTTGTTAAGCACCAGTTGATATTTAGATTCAAAATATGGATTTGCCATTCAACTTTTAGGTATTTTTGTTTATAAATTTGATAGTTTTTAAAAAATATTTTTTTGCTTTTCAATTAGGGGCCGTCCATTAATTACGTAAGGATGATTTTTGTAATTTTGGACCCCCTCGCCCCGCCACGTAAGGGTACGTAAGATTGTGGCAACCCCCCCCCCCACATCTTACGTAAGGATTATTTAAAAGAAAATTAATTTTGACCCCCCTCGCCCCCCTTATATTTATAAAATATGAATAATAATATATTATACTAGCTGGCACAGTCGGCCTACCGGCCGCCTTTAGCCATCTATACCGTGTCGGATGTGGTTGTTCGGCCTTCGGCCTCACTCCAAGGTACTAAAGTAGCCTATGTTTTTCGTAGCATTGTAAATAACTTCTACACCAAATTTCGTTAAGATTGGTCAAATAGAAACGTAAAGCACGTGCACGCATATTTGCATTGTCGATCGGTTGACAGTTTGACAGCATTCATTAGTGTTTTTTAAGTTGATTTTGAGTAGCCTGCTTTCCTTTAAGGAATCTCGATAATCCATTCATGCACGTCCCATAGGGACGCGCATGAATGGATTATCGAGATTCCTTAAAGGAAGGCAGGCTACTCAAAATCAACTTTCCTTTCCTTTGCGAATTTTTGCACTATTTCAATACAAAAACATGCGCAGGGACCTACACAATAATTGTACCAAATTTGGTTCCGATCGGCCAAACGGTTTAGGAGTCTATAGGGAACATACATACACACATATATCCATTTTAGGCTTCTATACAAAGTATAGCAAGAAGCCTTATGATCTGGCTCCGTGTCTGTCCGTCCGTCCGTCTGTCTGTCCGTCCGCATAATTCAAAATCATACAGAGCGTTTCAAATCGTGTTGGAAATACTCTGTGTGTATAGAGGTCTAAGAACTGGGTAGCCAGTGCGCTCCAAATTGTGTTGGGAAACACTCTGAAAATGAGTAGATATGTGAAGAAGGTTGCTGAAATATACATAACTGAGTGGTTTACCTATATATTGTTGATCTCTTTATTTGATCCGTTGATCTATTGATCCATTGAGTTTTTTAACATGGAACATGTTTTCACGGTCGTTACCTCGCAAAAATCGACACCAAAAAACCGACACCAAAAACCGACAGCAAAAACCGACACCAAAAATCAATACCAAAAATTGGCACCACATGTATAATTCAAATTTATAGTTTATAATTTGAATAGAGTAGATTATCGAATAACATCTTCCCATTCACAATAATGAATTTTCAATAACAAAATTTTCATTACCAAAAATTTAAATCCGAAACCGATCGCAAAAAGCAAAAAATGCTTATATAGTAAATTTTTTATTACCAACACAAAAATTAAGGGATTATCCCCCGTGTAACACAACTACGTGTAATACACGGTTACACAACTACGCAGCACTTCGGAAAACGGTAAAAAGAAGAAGAAACGAGATAGGCGCCACTCCCGCGGCACCCCTAAATCTCGAGGAAAACTATGATAAATGGTTTGGTACCGAAAAACAGGTTCCATGTTAAATCTTCATATTTAGCGAACGATAAAGCCCTGTTTAGCGCCCCTTCCACAACCTTATTTAATTCTCGCAAAGCCATTTTTTGTAAAGACATTTTTAGTTCACGTTCAACACATTTAAGTCATAATAAATCATTTGGATTATATAGTATTTTTATTAAATATTAACGGATTAACGTATTAACGTTAATCCGTTAATCCGTTAATCCGGATTTAAGTTAATCATTAATAACCGTTATTTTCTATCTCCTCGATTTTTGTTTCTTCTTTTCGTTCCGTTCAGATCCTTCCCCTTCCATAACTTCGATTAGTGCTTATGTTGGTATCAAATTTGGACCAATGAGATTAGGTTTTGACACGCCGCAGGAGAGAGCTGGCATTTTATATATTAAGATATTGTAATATGAACTATTATTCGTCTTCTAATAAGGAATTTTCGAAAGCACGCAGCGATATTGCCAATTCCTGTTCTTCTTTCTGTTTCTTCTTCATATAGGCAGCAGCCAATTTTTCCTCCCTTTTAGGCTTCTATACAAAGTATAGCAAGAAGCCTTATGATCTGGCTCCGTGTCCGTCTGTCTGTCTGTCTGTCTGTCCGTCCGCATAATTCAAAATCATACAGAGCGTTTCAAATCGTATTGGAAATACTCTGTGTGTATAGAGGTCTATGAACTGGGTAGCCAGTGCGCTACTTTTAGGCTTCTATACAAGGTATAGAAAGAAGCCTTATGGTCTGGCTTCGTGTCCGTCCGCATGTTTTTTCAATGCAGACCAAATATAAGTTATACGTATTTTATTTACATAATTTTTCACCTATAATATAGGAAATTTAAATACGTTGATCCGTTGATATGTTGATCTGTTTTTTTCAATGCATACCAAATCTCTTATTATAAAAGGCCAAGTCCTTCTGTCTGTCCCACGGAAATACCCGAAGCAAACCGAACATCAATGTATCATCGGATCAACGTATCATCGGATCAACGTATCATCGGATGAACGTATCATCGTATCAACGTATCATCGTATCAACGCATCATCGGATCAACGTATCATCGGATAAGTTAATCCGATTATCCTACTCAAAATTACTATATAAGCAGAATTACATTATAACGAAATAATAAGTGTTGAACGTCAACGAAAAATGTTTTCAGGTGAATTAATAAAGGATGTGGAACAGGCGCTAAAGAGGGACTTATCGTTCGGAAAATACGAAGATTTTGAAGTCAGAGAAGAATTCAAACGAGCTACTATTAATTCGTTAAAGGAGGCACTTCGTGAGTTTAGCAGCAATGGAATGCGTAAAATTGATTTAAATATTGCGAAAAAAAAAGTGGCGGCAAAACGTATTTGAAACAGAAAAAGAGTGGAGAAACTGATTGCTGCCGAACAGAAAAAGAAACAAGTTGGAACTTGCTTTAGCAGCGGTTCCTAGGCTTCTATACAACAGATTTAAGAAATGAAATATTCTGAGATTTATATTTGAACTTAAAATGCTATTCTTTTGCTTTTATGTGAAAAAATAATTTTTTATCCGATAATAAAGATACTAATCTGATAATCGAAATCTCTTATTGTCACTAAATTTTACTTATGCTATACTAGAATATTTTTTAGCTTGGTAGGTATTAAAAATTCAGATTATCAGAATTACCACAGATATAAACAAGGTGGAACTCGCTTTCGCGGCAGTTCTTAGGCTTCTATACAGCTACCTTTCTGGTGTGGAAAGTTGTTATTATCTGGTTAGTTTTGATCGCCATATAATGTAACATCGCATAATCAGATAATCTGCACCAATTAAATTTTTTGCGGTTGGTAATTATCATTTACTATATAAGTAATAACAATCAAACTTTTCCATTCTATTCGAAACTTTACTTCTCTGTAATGTTTGGTCCTTTTTTGAGGTGGACCAATCCTCTCCTTTCTCTTTTATTTACAACTTAACTTCACTAACCACATCATTAAAAAATTATTTTTTCACATCAAAGTAAAATAAAATACAACTACTTTTCTGGTAGTTGTGGTAGTGTACTTTTCTGGTAGTGTAAAACTACCGTTATGAACGTCGACATTTGGTTCTACAACGTTACCTACTTCAAGAACAGCTGCGTTTTTACTTCGTGGATTTTGTCGGCGAATTGCATGACTACGTGAACGATGTAATATTTGCGAAGGGGTCATGTTGGCAATTTGCTTTCGCTTTCGAAATTCGCGTAATTTCCGGTCCATTTTTTGAGGTGGATCCATCCTCTTCCTTCTCTTTTATTTACAACTTAACTTCACTATCCACATCAAGCCACTGCTGTTGTTAAAATAAAATAATAAATAATTAGTGCAGATTATCTGATTATGTGATGTTACATTTTATGGCGACCAAAAATAACCAGATAATAACAACTTTCCACACCAGAAAGGTAGCTGTATAGAAGCCTAAGAACTGCCGCTAAAGCGAGTTCCACCTTGTTTGAGGTGGATCCATCCTCTTCCTTCTCTTTTATTTACAACTTAACTTCACTACCCACATCAAGCCACTGCTGTGGTTAAAATAAAATAATAAATAATTAGTGCAGATTATCTGATTATGTGATGTTACATTATATGGCGACCAAAAATAACCAGATAATAACAACTTTCCACACCAGAAAGGTAGCTGTATAGAAGCCTAAGAACTGCCGCTAAAGCGAGTTCCACCTTGTTTATATATTATATATATAGATAATAATAAATACAACAATTTAAATTAAATTTTTATTTACATAATATGTAGATGAAAAACCGTTCGTAAAATCGTAAAGATCGCCAAAGTTTGATGCCATTTTCTATAATTCACACTATTATGCCACTATGTTTAATGATTTTTAAGTACTATATATTTCAATATATGGTATTTCGATTATACCTGGATATAATTACCAACATAAAAAGAAATAATTATATTTGATTTTTAAATTTAATTTAAAAAAATATTTTAAGAAACTTACGTAAGGAATACTTCGGACCCCTCCCCCCTACGTAAGGGTCCGTAAGATATCCAAAACCCCCCTCCCCCCCAAAAACCCTTACGTAATTAATGGATGACCCCTTAAAGATTGCAACCCTTTTTCATCAATATGGATTTAAATTATGAAATAGTCGCCAATAATTTGTCCGATATTTTGAGTGCAAGTGTATACTTTTGCAAAATGAATTTTAATTAGAAGCCTTTTAGATGGATTATTGTTAACAATAAATTAATTACATAATGCATAATACAATAGTAACATTCAGTTAAAATTTAAAAACAAAATATTTGGTACTTCAGATTTAATCAGCGTTTTTATGAAAGAGTCGTAAATTCTCATCAACACACCTGTAAGTAAACTTATAATCGGCTACGCAGGTAAGTTATTACAGATTGATACCGAACCGTAATGTGTTATCAACTGGTGCTTAACAACACTTCTTATTAGCACCACCGTAACACAATTAGCAAAATAATAAATTATATAGTAATTTAGTAACCCTTAATAGCCCTACCTATTATAGTTATAAGTTCATAATCGACTATGAGTTCATAATCGACTATGAGTTCATAATCGACTATGAGTTCATAATCGATTATGAATTCATAATCGATTATGGGTTCATAATCGATTATGAGTCCATAATCGATTATGAATTCATAATCGATTATGGGTTCATAATCGATTATGAGTCCATAATCGATTATGAGTTCATAATCGATTACAAGTTCATAATCGATTACGAGTTCATAATCGATTATGAACTCATAGTCGATTATGAATAATCGATTATTTTTAATAATCGATTAATCGAAAAAAATCGATTATTTTTTATAATCGATAATCGATTATGAAATTCCATAATCGCGCACCCCTATAAATGGGTAACAGTTGAATTTTGGAACTTAAATAGTAAACATGGAGTGGGGTGTCAAAGAAAACCGAGATGCTGTGATTGCTTTGCATAAGTGTGAAAAAAATGTTAGTGAAATTTATAATTTGTTAAAAAAGTTAAAAATTACAAAACTTTTTATAACCCGTACTATTAAACGGTATACTGAAACTTTGGCAGTAGGTGACCGAAAAAGAAGTGGTCGCCCACGCACTGTAAGGACTCCTACAGCCATTAAAGCAGTTCGTGAGCGAATTCGTAGAAATCCTTTGAGGAAGCAAAAGATTTTGGCTAGGGAACTTCAAATTTCCAAAAGGTCAATGTCTCGCATTTAAAAAAGTGACCTGCAACTTGGGGCTAACCGTAGGACAACAGCACAGCGTCTTACAATCGCTCTAAAAAAAATTAGGCACGAAAGAGCAAAACAACTCCTACATCGGCACGCTAATAACGATCACCACAACATTTTGTTTACCGATGAAAAAATTTTCACGGCGGAGGAAAAATTTAATAAACAGAATGATAGAGTGTATGCCCACAGCTCTAAGGAAGCCGCTGAAAAAATTTCTAGGGTTGAAAGGGGCCATTTACCGGCATCTGTAATGGTTTGGTGAGGTGTATCGTATGAAGGAGTGACTCAGCTTCATTTTTGTGAAAAGGGGGTAAAATCGTCTGCTGTGGTGTGTCAGGAAATGCTAGAAGAGGTTGTTAAGCCTCTAAACAATACCATGTTTGATGGAAACCGTTGGGTGTTTCAACAAGATTCGGCACC
Organism: Podabrus alpinus; assembly: GCA_932274525.1. NCBI lineage: Eukaryota > Metazoa > Arthropoda > Insecta > Coleoptera > Cantharidae > Podabrus > Podabrus alpinus. Next base: position 46,154,475 of record OW026451.1, read on the forward strand.
AGCACACAAAGCAAAATCCACACAACGATGGCTTCAAGAGAATTTACCTGAGTTTATTTCTGAGGAACAATGGCCCTCAGGTAGCCCAGATTTAAACCCATTAGACTACAAATTGTGGTCGATTCTTGAGCAGAAAGCTTGTCGAGTACACCATAAAAATATTGACCTATTAAAACGAGATTTGATAAAAGCAGCGGCATCGATGTCGATGGAAGTAGTGCGTGCCGCAATTGATGACTGGCCGCGGCGTTTAAAGGCCTGTGTAAACGCAAAAGGTGGCCATTTCGAATAAATCCTATAGAAATGAATTCGTTACAATGTCCTTAATAAAATAGAATTTTAATATAACAGTATTTTTATTTTCAAATCCTTTAAATAATAATATGAACGTATATCAGAACTTATGGCACGACTAGGTATATATAGATAAGGAAAATTACTACAGAAAAGTGTTACCAACTTTTGGATTATGGCACTTTATTACCAATTTGTCAGATTTATAGTATTTCGAAGAAAAATATATCTTCATCAAAATGAATTTTTGACTTTAGATTTTTAGCAACAGTTAAAGCCATCCTTTAATTTCATTTAGATTTTTCAATTTCGATCAATAATTATATAATAGGGGGGAATAACTAGTAGGGGAGGGATAAATACACCCTAGTAAACTTGTGTATAAATACAAGGGCAATATACAAGAAAGTGTGAATACCCTTAATGAGGTTTTTCAACCCAATCGCGACTTTTGGTTCATCCTGTATTTACAAATGCATCATCACTTATGAAATACGGAACAACTGTTTTGTTATCTACTTTTATCTTGTTCATTTTTATGTTCAATTTGAGCTTATCACTCAGGAATGTTAAAATTTATAAGTACATAATTATAAAATATCTGGAGTGTCAGTTCCTGACCCACATTTCAATTTTAAAATAAAAAAAAACAAAATGTGTTAAAATTTAGCTGTAAAGACTAATTTTTTTGAGATGGAGAAAAAGTGGAAAAACATGTTTATAAATTATTTTTATAACTTAACAATAGAATTCTCGGATGAGACTATATTAGGTTATTTGAAATAAAAACATGTTTTTCAGAAATGAATTATGATATCGCGATAATAATTATGCATAATCTTTCATATCGTATCTACTACTAAAAATCATAAATAGATATACGGATGTAAACATTCCATTTTAACCCCCTATAATATTTCTGACCCACCATACAAAAGGGAGAAAACCCTCCCCCTTTAGGATGCCGTTGTTATTGATGAGTTGCTCATCCACCCCTTAAAATAAGTACCAAATTTACAGTCAGATAAATAGCTAGAAATATAAATAAAAGTTTCAACATTCTGATTCTATCACTTTAGGTTCCTAAGTTAAAATATAAACAATTTAACGGTAGATAATTTTTGTGAATTTTACAAGACTTGGTGTTATGTAAAAATGTAATCTCCATTTATTTGTTTTAGATAAGTCAACTTAATGAGTACAATGCAATAAACGACACTATCTGTAACATAGTCATTGAAATATAGGTCAAGAGTAGCATTTATTACCTTAGGGTCACATTTGGCTATGTAATATTTAACCTTGCAAATTTTCAAGGTAAAACATGACCTAAAATGATAAATCTCAGTAATGGCATGTCGAAACATTAAATTTATATTTTTGAGCCTTGAATTTTAACAAGGTATTTCAATGTTAAATTAAGCAAACTGTACTTCAATAATTTGTTACATCCCCTAGAAATAACCTAAACATAAAATTTCAACAAACGGATTACCAATATTTTTACAGTTGTTAAGAAGCAAAACCATTCGTAGTTAACTTGAAAATTAGAATGCGGCAGTCGGGCATGCTCAGGTGCTAAGCCATTCAAAACAGTGTGGTATTAAAGAGTTGGTTAAATGTTTCGTTACATACAAATCAACTAACGGTAAGCATATACTGCCATGTAATTGATAGGTACATTAAATAAAAGTACGGCTTATTACATGCCCCCTACCTTTTCTTCGGGTGAAATTTTGAGACATCTTACGTAGATTATGCGGTAGAATAGAACGATTTAACACTACAGAAACCCTTTTAGGCATTGTACAGCGGAATAACTTACTTAAACACTCAAAAAACCTACCATATGTATTCGAATGAAAATAATTAACTAATTCAACGGTCAAAGGTTAAACTTTCACTTGTTTTATTCACTTGTAAGTTAACTTTGACATACTTGAAGGCCCAATCCATGAAATACGCTTTTCGATATTTACATTTTAACTTCGCAATGAAACAATTGATTACCATAAATCACTTCAGCCCTCTTGCGATCGAAAAGTTGCGCTCTGCACATGTCGGTTTACCACCAAACTAACACGAACAATTTGAACCAAATTGTCGTCACGTCGACTTATTTTATTAAAGATTTTTTAATTTATTGCGCGAATTAATTACACTTGACACGATAATACGAGCGGGAACATTTTTTTCAAGCTAAATGAGATAACGTCACCGGCGAATTCCCTCAATCCGACCCTGTTGCTCAATATTTAATTAGCATACTGTAATAATCGGTTCGTTGCTAATTTAAAGATTGAAATTTCAAAATTGCACAATCTTTCAAATTTTATAACTAATAATGTTTTAGTTTAATTATATTTTAAGCGAAAATAACGATTTTGCTGTGTCAAGTTTCAATAGTTATGTTTTGTTATGTCGTGTTATAGGTTATGTTACAAATAGATAAAAGTTTCTGTTACATAAAAAATGACGATTTCCGACTACATTTCGTCACTTTCTGACAATCCCTATTTTGGGGCCGGCTTTGGATTGTTTACTGTAGGGGCTGCGGCGGCCCTCGCGAAGAAAGGTTTACAAGGTTCGATCATCCTGTTTCGGAGACATTACATGATCACTTTGGAGGTGCCTTGTCGTGACAAATCTTACCAATGGTTACTACAGTGGATAACGTATAAAGGTGCCAGGAAGACCCAACATCTTAGTGTCGAAACAAGTTTCGAACAGAAAGAATCGGGACAAATCAAAACTAGATATGATTTTATCCCTAGCATTGGAACCCACTTTTTTAAGTATGAATACGAAATTTAGTTTATCTGTTCAGAAGTAATGTTACCTTAGGTATGGTGGTACTTGGATTCGAGTTGAAAGAACCCGAGAGCAGCAGACGTTAGATTTACATATGGGTGTTCCGTGGGAAAGTGTCAACCTTACAGCTTTCGGAGTAAATAAAAATATTTATATTAAAATGTTGGAAGAAGGTGCGTTTTAACGGTACGTTACGACCGAATTTTTATTGATTTTTTTTCAGCTAAAAGTATGGCTTTGGAACAACAAGAAGGCAAAACCATAATGTACACGGCAATGGGTTCCGATTGGAGACCTTTCGGTCATCCAAGGAAATGTAGGCCCATTACTTCTGTTGTTTTAGATCACGGTATAAGCGGTAGAATTATAAATGATTGTAACGAATTTATGGCCAATCCAACTTGGTACAATGAAAGAGGGATACCGTATCGTAGGGGTTACCTCTTATACGGCCCTCCTGGTTGTGGAAAATCTTCTTTCATAACTGCCCTGGCAGGCGAATTAAAGTTAGGAATTTGTCTTTTAAGTTTGTCAGAACGAACGTTATCGGATGACAGATTAAATCATTTGTTAAGTGTTGCACCTCAGCAGAGTATTATTTTATTGGAAGATATAGATAAAGCGTTTCCAAGTCGATCAGACAAAGACTCCAAGTCGCAACAACAAAGTGTTGCATACGAAGGTCTGAACAGGCTTACATTTAGTGGTTTATTGAATGCCTTAGATGGAGTTGCAAGTACGGAAGCTAGAATTGTGTTTATGACGACTAATTATATTGACAGGTTAATTGATGATTAAATGTGCAAAGTTTTGAGATACATTTAAATTATTTTTTAGATTGGATCCTGCTCTGATACGGCCTGGAAGAATTGATATGCAAGAGTATATCGGTTATTGCTCACAAAGCCAAATAGAAAATATGTATTTGAGATTTTATAGGGGCACCAATTTGGAACAGGATGCTCTAGATTCGGAAATATTTGCTAAAGAAGTTATAACAAGATCAAAATTGATATACAAACGTGAAGTCAGTCCCGCTGATATTCAAGGATACTTTATGTTGTATAAACATTCTTCGCTTAACGAATTGATCAATAATGTGGATAAAATATGGAAAGGTTATAAAAGGGCCGAGAAAATTGCTGATTTAGAAGTGTTGAGATGATTTGTAAATAAAATTTTGTATAGGTTTCAATGTTTTATTTCACATCAACTACAATATTGTCTGTCGTTTCATATAGTCTATGTATATCATCATTAAACAAGCAAAAAAGTTGGTAAACCAAAAATTGCTATTTGTGCATCCCAAAGTTTCAAATTTAATTAAATCTAAATTTAGAGATAAATCTAAATTTTATCTACTAAACCTATATAAAATATGCCATGTAAATTTGCAACGGAGATTTATCATTTTATTTTGAACTCAAAAATTTCAAAAAATACTTTGGACTAAATGTTCTATTAAAGCGACGATATATTTGGTTTATTTTGCCCTGAAACTTCCCTGAAATTTTGAATGCAAGTCTGTCCTCTTCCACAGTGCAGGGTTGAATTAAATTAAACAAATTTTTTTCAGGGACATTCCATATGAAAACTATCAATTTTTTGCAATGATTTTCATGTCCCTCTTTGATTTTGCTCAAATTTGGTATACTTTTAAGTTACGCCAAATCAACGGACTATTATTTTTTTGTTTGGTCCTAAAGTGGCTTGTAGAGCTTTGTAAAATTATTTCTACCGGCCGAACCATACCACTTAAAAATACGGATTTTTTTGTGAAATGAAGATATTGAATAGTCCTTTTAGTGAGTTTTTTTGTTTAAATAATTAAGGTCACAAAATGGGGGCTCTAATCAACATTTGACTTTGAGTGCCCCTCCCAAATAATAGGGGCAATTTAAAATTCTGAAAAAATATATTATCTTTATTATACTTTTGTCTACTTACATACCAAATTTTAGACCGGCCACGCTTTGGTTTAGCAGTGGTGTAGCTAGGGGGGGGGGACCACCCCGGGTGTCACCTGTCTGGGGATGGCACCCTACCCCAAATTATTTAAATTTCCTGACCAAAGTTACCTCGTTTCTTGGTTTTTTGGGGTGATATCGAAAAAAAAAGGTCGTCAGCCTAGGTGGGGGTGACACCCATTAAATCCGCCCCGGGTGTCACCCGTGCTAGTTACGCCACTGGGTTTAGTAATATGAAACATATTTATTAAAGTGTTTCGATTTATGACCACGATCATTCATTTTAATGTCACTCCTAAACCAAAAGCGTGCTCGCTCTAAAATTTGGTGTGTAAATAGCCAAAAGTACAATAAAGGTAATATATTTTTTTGAGAATTTTAAATTATTCCTTTTTTGGAGGAGGGGCACTCAAAGTCAAAATTTGATCGGATCCTCATTTTGTGATCTTTTTTATTTATATACAAAAACTCAATAAAAAAGCTCGTGTTTCTAAGTGGTACGGTTCAGTCAGTAGAAATAATTTATCGAAGCTCTACAAGCCAAATTTGAAGTATTTTGGAGGATTGTACAATGTAAACGGGCCAAACAAAAAAAATTCGGATCCGTTTATTTGACATAACTTAGAACTATACCAAATCTGAGCAAAATCGAAGAGGGATCTGAAAATACATTGGTTGATTTGATATGGAATGACCGTAACACAAAACTATCATGACATTAGGTATCTCCCTTGAATATTTTAATTCTTCTAACCACTTTAGTTTCTGAGGTGTATAACCTTACAAAGTACCTCCTATTTTTTTTCGAGTTTTACTGAAAATAACGTAGTTTTCAGATTTTGTATACTTTTTTACCTATCCATCTGACACAAAGTGGCCTACAGATAAATGAAATGAGATTAAAACTATGGGTAGAACAACTTTTTAACCGTAATAGAGCCAGTTTTCATCATTTACTCGTTTTTAGTTCATTTCACAACAAAAGAAAGCTAATATTAGATTTATGTACATATTAAGCGGAATGATCAAAATAACTTTTCGCAAGATGGTATGCTGAAAAATATGTTCCTCAACTTGGATTCGGACTCAGACGTATTAGCCAGTATTAGCTGTGAATACGTGCGCTCAAACAACTGCGCTGCCGAGGCGATTTATTTATATAGCGCGGAACTTCTATTTATCGTGAACTAATTCTAGGACCGCTACAAACTAAACAATTTCCCTATGATTAGTGGTCAAAATAATCGGACAGGTCATCTTTATATTTTCAACGTGTATTTTTTCTGATGGTCGTTAATCTTTTTTACCTCCACCCCTTTCCGTAATGACGTCATCTTCACTTTCTTTAAATACCTGTATAAATTTTATCAATTTATTTGAAACAAATGAATCACGATTTGATAGAACGGCAAATCAGTAAAATAATAAATTTAACAAATATTAAGCTATTTACAAGTATGTCTTTAGGCATAGAAAGTAATACAAAAAGAAAAAAATGTTTGTAGAACGTGGCTAGAAAGTCGATTTTAAATTTAAAACAAATTATTGTTTTATTATTGGGAATTTACATCACCGATGAGGGCGCTAACGGCGCGTCATAATGGCTGTTCTAATTAGTATAGCACGATATTGCACATAAGTTATTAATGCGTAGGTATTGTACTAATATAGCTAGTCGACTGCGTTGTAATAGTGGTAAAATTCAAATTCTAACACAATTAATTAACAAATACACGTATAAAATTTTGGGTATACTACTAAACGGAGTAGTTAATATTATGGACGCGTAGTGGCGCACGGTTAATGTAAATTCCCAATACATACGATGTGTTTACAATCACAATTTCGAGGGTTCTGATTATATTTGAATTGTGCGGACGGACGGACAGACACGGAGCCAGTGTAGAAAACCGTGGACTTTAATGTAATGTAGATTTTATTCCATCGCTAAGTCCAATGTAGAAAACCGTAGAGGCGAAATGTAATTATATATTTAATTAATTCCACACGGCTAGTAAGCCACCAAGGTAGAAAATCGGAGGTGCGTTATTTAAATAGCTTCTGTCGTTGCCACCCCGAGATTCCTTTTATTGTTATAACTCACCTTTACCTATTTTACAGGCTCGGTAATTTCGGGAGAGAACGCTCGAAGAAACTCCATTTTAACTCTTGCCTAAGTTTGTAGCTTTGGCCGTTCCGGAAACGCAGGTAAAGGAGGTCTCAACACTAACACTTGCGTATTTCCCAAGCAATAATAAATTGACTTCTTTTAACAAAACAAATCTATTGGTACCTTTATACACAGAAATAAAGTTGGCAAATTATAACAATAAGTACAAAATAATCAAATTACTGGGAATAGTTTAATACACATGCACAATACCTTTTTATTACTAGTCAGCTGGCTAAGTCCCCAATGTAAAATCCAGGAAGGAGTTTTTTAAACTAAACAAACTTCTCTTTTGCAATAAACATTCAAACTTTTAATCTCGTACTATAATTACTCCAAATTAACACTGAATACTTTATTCACGCAACTTTGACTTTTAAATCCAGCAACTTTATACTTTTGAATTAAGTATTGACTTTATACTTTTTAATTATTAAGTATTGACTCGATTAACTCTTAAACTTTAACTTTTAAATGAATATTGACTCAGTAACAACTGTACTTTTGATCGAGGTCTCTATCTCGAGTGACTACTCTGAATTTCTTCCAAGTTGGGGACCGTTCATGTATTACGTAAGACGTTCTTTCCTACTTTTAGACTCCCCCCCTCCCCCTAGTAAGAAAATGTATAAGTAAATGTTAATGTTAATAAATGTAAAATAAGATGTCAGCTACCCCTCCCCCTAAACGTCTTACGTAATACATGAACGGCCCCTTGGGGTTTTTATGACAAATTTCCCACTTTGGATATTCATTATACCACCCCCGCGCCAGGCGAAGAACCAATCCCCTGATTCTTCATCCTGCCTAAAACCAAGGGGGATGTGACCAAATCTCCTCGTTTTCAAAACTTATTTCCTTTTTACATGGGTGGCCGTTCAGGGACCGTGTGACTTTTCAGCGGTACCTTATTTTTAAAGTTTCCTCGAAATGAGGGTTTCTACAAACTATTCCCACACATTAGGCAAATGAGCCTTTAAATTAAAACTACACTTTACGATCCCTTGCTCTAAATTATGGGTGACCGGACAGGTGACCACATGACAAGTGAACGCACGACAAGTGAACGCACGACATCCGAACACATGACAACTGACCCCACGGACAACTGAACACACGGACAACTGAACACACTGACAACTGAACACAAGCTTAATTTTTAAATTTAAATATTTGTTATTTATTTTTATAATAATGAAATAGTAAATTTGAGGTTTACGATTTTACAATATTGTTTTACATGCTAATTAAAAATAGCCAATAGTTTTTCAATTCTTTTTTTCAAATGATTATTTTCAAAATGACACCCCACAAGGATGGTCCATTTTAGCTAATAAGGTTTGAAACCGACTTTGCATTGTTCCTCGACAATTTTGCAACGGGATCTCTCAACTTTCGTTCATTTTCGCCATCGAAGTCGCAACAAAGAGATGCGAATTTCAGATTTTTTCAAAAAATGTCAACTTTGAGGTCATTTTTTTGGGTCGCGGAAGAATAATATTACTAAATGTTTTTCGACAAAAATTCTTAGAATTACTCGGCAAATGAGATTTCGTCGTTAAAATTTCGATTTTCGAAGAAAAAATTTTGCAATTTAATGTTCAAGGGAGTGGCCCTTCAAAAAAAATTTGAAAATTTTGTTTTTCATTTTACAGCTTTGCGGTGCGAGATACGAAAAACAGCTATAGAGGTAAAATTGTTTAGGCCCGGGGTCTACTTGCGATGCCGGTGGAAAATTAAAAATCCCTTCGTAAATAAGGACGCTATGGCCGTTTGAAAAATTTTCTAAATTTCGACCTTAAAGTCGTTGTGGCGCGACGACTATGAAACAATTTTTAATTTTAAAAACGGTATTGGGTGACATTTCTCGAGCACGAATGTTTAGAAATGCATACTTTTTTTCGTGCGGCGTCAATTAAGGTGGCAAATTGCAAAAACGCAAATTTTGAAAAATTTCGATTTGAAATCGGACCGTTTTATATATAAATATTTGCGCGCAATTTTAAACGAAACGAGTTGGTTTTTCGAAAAATTTTATTGAACACTTTCCGTTTTATTTGGCGAATTTAAGCGGTACGTGAAAAAAAATTTCAATTTTCCACAATTTTTTTCAACGTCCCCACATAATGTGCCGAAAGAATTGTTGGATTAATGTTAAATTTTTAACGGGGATGCTTTATACTTACAACAAAGTATTGGGATAATTTTTGAAAATTTTACATCGCATCCCGCAATACTTTTTAGCCGTCGAGTTTGTGATTTTGTACAGTTTTGGAAGAGCTTTCTACATTTTGCAAAATTTTTGCACAAAGGAAAATTAATTTTTCCAAATTTTTTACATCGGTTATCTACGAAAATGCTCACTGAAGACGCTTATTCCGTTAAAATAGCAATTTTCGAAAATAAAAACTTCCGATTTAGTTTCCAAGAGTTAAAGATCCCGGTGGGGTGTATGGATCATCTACAGGGATGTTTTAGCTGTTGTAGGTAATGGAGTAAACCTCCAATTGGGGAAAGGGGGCCAAGCCCCCTGGCGAGGCGCGAAGCGCCAAGTTTACATGTAATGTCAGTTAACGTAATAAATTGCAAAAAATGAAAATTTGTAGAAATTAAATTCGAGATCGAGTTGATTATGCATCATACTAACATCTATCAGACTAACATCAAAATAACATCAGACTAAAAACAATGAAATCTCCGCGAAAAGTTAAATCTGCCACAAAGAGGTGGATCTGCCGCGAAGAGGTGGATCTGCCGTTAGGTTATTGTTAGTTTTTGATATTTCCTTAGAAAACTAAAAACAAATAAATCTCCGCGTAAAGTTAAATCTGCCACAAGAAGGTGGATCTGTCGCGAAGAGGTGGATCTGCCGATAGGTTAGTGTTAGTTTTTGATATTTATTTAGAAAACGAATTAAAAACAAATAAATCTCCGCGTAAAGTTAAATCTGCCGCAAAGAGGTGGATCTGCCGCGAAGAGGTGGATCTGCCGTTAGGTTAGTGTTAGTTTTTGATATTTCTTTAGAAAACTAATTAAAAACAAACAAATCTCCGCGTAAAGTTAAATCTGCCGCAAAGAGGTGGATCTGCCGGGAAGAGGTGGGTCTGCCGTTAGGTTAGTGTTAGTTTTTGATATTTCTTTAGAAAACTTATTAAAAACAAACAAATCTCAGCGTAAAGTTAAATCTGCCGCAAGGAGGTAGATCTGCCGCGAAGAGGTGGATCTGCCGCGAAGAGGTGGATCTGCCGTTAGGTTAGTGTTAGTTTTTGATATTTCTTTAGAAAACCAATTAAAAACAAACAAATCTCCGCGTAAAGTTAAATCTGCCGCAAAGAGGTGGATCTACCGCTCCCTCGAACTTTTTTCCAAGTTAAACGCAAAAAGTGAGAATGGACTCAAAAATAATAATAATTACCCCAAAAAGCTAGATCCATTACGATTGTGTTCAGTTGTCAATAATTATAAAATCGTAAACCTCAAAGTTACTATTTCATGATTATAAAAATAAATAACAAATATTTAAATTTAAAAATTAAGATTGTGTTCAGTTGTCAGTGTGTTCAGTTGTCCGTGTGTTCAGTTGTCTGTGGGGTCAGTTGTCATGTGTTCGGATGTCGTGCGTTCACTTGTCGTGCGTTCACTTGTCATGTGGTCACCTGTCATAGAATCAAATTATGGGCCAGGATCGTTTGGCGGTGCAGATATAACTCGCACGCATTTCCGCACACATCAAAATAAGTGCAATGTAAAATTAATTCTATTGTATGCATTGACTTACACTAATCGTTACTACGAAATAAGCAAAAGAGCGCTCTTTTGACTACATAGCCACCCGCATCTGCACCCAGCTTTCTTAGAGCCAGTTCACGCTTTGACAAATGATTTCCTGCTCTTTTCGGCAAAGTCAATGCATCGATATTTAAAATTTAAATCCTACATAATTATTTTATGCGTTAAATTAAATATGGTATTCTTACATTACCTCTATTTAATTATCGCAATTACAATTATCTATGTTGGTAATGAAAATACTTAACCCGTATTTTCTTGGTCGGTATTTAAATTAATTAGATAAAAGCGCGGGTTGTTACATCAGATCATAAGGCTTCTTGCTATACTTTGTATAGAAGCCTAAACAGGAGAACATATCGACCTACACAGTGCCGGATCACCCCCACAGACGCATGAGGCGCGCGCCTGGGGCCTCAGAATCGTTCGACGTAACGTTTGAAAGCGAAAGAGGTTTTTTCTTCTTTTTAAGGGGGTCTCAGAATCGTCGGGTGCCTCAGGGTTGCCAGATGTCACGTTTGAAAAAAAAACAAAAGAGGTTTTTTTCTAGGGGGGCCTTCAGATCAGGTTGCGCCTGGGGCCCCACAAAGTCATAATCCGCCGCTGGATCTACAACCAACATTTTTTTACGTAAATCCGGCAAAAAAATAATTTTTTGATTATAAACTTTGTTAATCTTTAAGTTCGCAAAATACATTTTATGAATAAAATGATCAAATGGAGCACAATTATGATAAGATGCCTATATTATTATGATAGGAATTTTTTTAAATTGATTAAATTTTATTGAAGTAAAAGAGATAATAAAATTAGTATAATAAAATAATAAATGGAGATATGGCATGACCTATTTGATTTGTTTATTCTTCGATCAACATTACATTTTCCTATAAAACTACGGTTTTTACTTACGTCACTTAAAACTTTTTACTTAAAACTGTCTGAGCTGTTAAATAATTAAAAAAAACCTTATACCTATTGTGGTTATTATTCTATATTCATGTTTAGTTTGTTTATAGTTTTATTAGCATTATATTGACTTGTTTGTAATTATTTTTTATGTTTATGATTTATTTATAGTTGTGTAAATACCTCATATCTCAAATTACCCCCCCCCCTCGCGACTATCCGCAATGCGCTTTTTAATGAGGGATCCCAGACCCCATTCCTAATTACAGTTATTGATACCGGGTATATTTAAGTGTTAGCAACACCACTGAATAATTGTAAATGAAAAGGTTTGTTTGCAAACCGATGTTAGTTAATTTTAGGCGTCACATACCTTAAAAATTTCCGACCTCTTTTTTAAAAGACCCTGTATATTTGATATTTTTTTCAATAGCTCATCCTAATTCACGAGTACGGTGACTAATGCAGATACTCTTTAGGTCAATTACTTTGAATTTATAAACAATCCGGGCTTCCAAATATAAGTCAACGGAGCCCGAATTTTAAAATGTACTCCAGAGCCAGCCCTGTCTATATTATACATATAAAATGAAACCTTTTGTTACTTGTGGATTGTATAGAACAAGGATAATAAAATTAAAAAAATGGAGTTTCCCGTTATACTCCAAACGTTCAAACATATGTTTTGAAAAACCCACGTGAAAATTTGAATTTGACATTTCTTCCTACATTACAGGTTGCTACATTGTACAAACACATAAACTTGGATTTTGAATACGCAATAAAGGTAGGTAACTAGTTTTTCTTATCAATTATTAACAACGCATACAATTTTCTTTCAAATTTAATTTTAAAATTATTCCTTAATTAATTATCTTAATTTTGTGGAAATAATTTGGAAATGTATGGCCTCACTAAAATTTTAAGCTGTCACTTGGACAAATTTGACAGATATTACAGCTTTTGTTTTGACTCGACTTCTTCAGAATCAGCTAATCACCGTCATGATGTGATTAGTTTGCTCAGTTTATAAAATAATGTGATATTTGTCGGTTTGTAGTCAAGTGCTCTGTTTTAGTAACAATTAATTTTTATATTATATCCGTTTCTTTTAATTTTACTAATCGATCTCGTTTTGCCTTAACGTTCTAGTCAATTAAAATTTCGACGTTTTAAATAGTGGTTAGTTTTACTCGTCTCTCCCAAGTATAATTTCGTTTTTTAACAGTAGGTTACACACAAATATACAATATTTTATGCAAATTAAATGATAAGAATAATAAGAAGGATATCCCAAACGGGTAATGAGTGCCAGAGAAACCTTACCAATTTTAGCTTCCACAAATTCAGATGATAGAGTTCAAGTGCACGGTACTTTAGGTCAATCTTTAGCTAGTGATAGTTCAGCTGAAGATATTAGTTTAGTTCCCGAAGTATCCTTTGAGCCTATATTGGATTCCCCGGGCATAAATCGAGAGTCTCAACCTCTCTTAGGAGGGCTTGATGTCTCTTACAATCAGTTCCCCGGTAAGTTTCATGTGTTTTATTATTATTTCATCATCATCTTAATTTTGTTATTTTAGATGATCCATCGTTCAGTGATTTGGTGTGGCAAGCCGAAGCTGCAATTGATAATGGAATTTTTCCCGAGCGCATATCGCAAGGTTCTAGCGGATCGTACTTTGTTAAAAATCCCTCCGGAGTTAGTATTTCTTTTTTTTATCGCCAAAATTTACAATTCCAAATTTTTGTTACAAGGTTGAACGCTCATACATTAACATATTGTATTGGTAATTCATACGTTGCAACAATTGTAATATTTTATGTGTAGATAATGATTTTAGAAGGGTATACAAATTGTTATCTTTTGTTATTATTTTTTATCTTATTTACACAAAACTTATTTTTCTTAGCGATGCTCATTAATAAATTATTTTTGATCTTTTTGCAAATTTAATAAAAGTTCTGATTATTTTGGGCACAAATTACTAGGTACATTTTTCTCGGGGGCTTCTTATTTGGAAGTTTCAATAAGAAGTTTGTTGAAAATGTAACATGTCAAGTGATCACTTATACAAATGATTCATTTTTTAAATATGCGAACTCTGACCTCGGTACAAATAAATCACCGTAATTGGTTGTATTATTTCATACCGAGTTATAGTTCATCACATTTTGATTTGATTATACTCAAATTAACAGTTTTAAACCTTTGTTTATTTTTAGAAAACCATCGGAGTCTTTAAACCTAAAGATGAAGAGCCTTACGGTCGTTTGAATCCTAAATGGACAAAATGGATGCACAAATTGTGTTGTCCGTGTTGTTTCGGACGATCTTGTTTGATTCCAAATCAGGGTTACTTATCTGAAGCTGCCGCTTATATGGTGGATGCCAAACTAAATCTCCGTGTTGTACCAAAAACTAAAGTAAGTAAATTGCATTTTTTTCCACAATTTTTCTTTAAACATACAATAGCTTGTTTAACAACACCGGAGCATATCTTCCATCCATTCCGTGATGTGCAAGTCATGTTGTTCTTCAATTTTTCATTTAGATCTTTGTTTACCCCTTCTTCTGCCACCCATATTCATCCTTAACGTCCAGTTTGGTATTCTCTCATCACTCATTTTTGTCAAGTGGCCTAACCACCTAATTCACTATGCTTTAACCATTCCAATAATAGTAGTTTTGTTGTATAGTTAATATTATAATTCTTGGTTGGATCGTCTTTGCCATATATTTTCCACCAAACACTCTTTAAGATTTTATGCTCCTGCACACTTAGCATTATTTGGTCTTGTTTCTTTATATGGTATCCAAACTTTGCTCACGTACATTACTACTGGATGTATTATTGTTTTATAGACTCAAAGGTTCAGCGACCTTGAAATATTAATTTAAGTGCAAATGCACTTTTATTCGCCACAGCTATTCTGGCTCTTATCATGATGCATTTGGATTCCGTGGTCACCAATGTTCTAAGATATGTGAATGATTCTACCCCTTTGAAATTTACCACATTGCCACGGTTTAATTCTACTTGAAAAGACTTGCACTGTTGAAATGGTTTGTTGTCTCACACCATATATATTTCTTTTTTGTTTCATTCACTTCAAGTCTCATTTTGTATGCTGCATTTAAAATACTTCTTTTGGTTTGTAATAGTTCTTGTGTTATTTGTGTTAAGATCACGAATGATCATGCGATCATTGCGAAATATTGTGCCTTTCAAACTGCCGAAAGTGGATTCCCCTGGCTCAGTCCGCTCTCAATCTTGAACTTCCTTAACAGCTTCTCATTCATTTTCACGTTATTGGTGGTTTTTGCTTGATCTTATTCTTCACATCAGGAATAAGCCTGTTTCCAACTTCTTATTGCCATCGCTTCCGTGGTCTTCCCTGGTCTCTCTTTCCTCTAGGACGATATTGACATGCAAGCTTTGGCCATCCATTTGAAGTGGGCTCTCCACACTTCGATTAGTATCAATTGAATCGTCAACAGGTGCCACCAGCGCCGTGGCAAGCTCTTCTGGCGCCTGAGGCAAATTTGAATATATGCGCCCCCCCTTCCAAAAGATTCTTATCATTTCGCGGCACTGACTTAGAGTAATGAAAACAAATGGATGCTTATCAGGAACTCATCGGTACACGACATTAGGG
Source organism: Podabrus alpinus (assembly GCA_932274525.1). NCBI lineage: Eukaryota > Metazoa > Arthropoda > Insecta > Coleoptera > Cantharidae > Podabrus > Podabrus alpinus. The sequence continues at coordinate 46,170,075 of OW026451.1, forward strand.
CGACTGTCAATTGGGCGACGTCAATTAGGCGACGGTCAATTGGACACCGGTTTTTTGAGCGACGACTTATTAGGCGACCCCAATTAGGCGACCGGTCAAATAGGCGACTGGCCAAATACGGGAAAGTAGCATCGAGTATGCGGCAGACCCCGGTCGATGTCACATCGTTCGCCCGTCGTACCTTAAAATCGAGTGAAATTTTTTTGCTTCGATTTGAATTTTTCTTTGAAATTCGGATAGATGGGGGTGTGATTAGTGGATATTAGTAATAAATATAATCAAAAAAATGGAAAATAACCCGTGTATTGCCGAAAAAGTGAAAAAATTAAAAAAAATTTTCCTTCTAATTTTGGGGTGTGCATTCGATAAGGAGCGTAATCCATCGTCAAAACCTACCCTTACGGGGCGCCGCTCCGCTCCGAGTTGCACCCCTCCAGGGCGGTTTTGACTCTGGTTACTAGGCTAAACATACAAGAAGCGCCACCCATCAAGAAAACCGGGATAAATGAAACCGGGATGTGACAGAACCTTGAAATAGCATTAAAAAGTATAGTTGCGGTATGGGGCAGTAAACTATTACGTTTCACCCCCAAAAAATCGCGTAAAAACAAAAAATAATCGATGTTACATGTACGAGAGACGAGCTGCATCTGACTATTTTTATATAATTAAAGAGGATATTATTATTATATGCAATATTGATTAATAATAAATTGTGAAATAATAAAAAATAAATTCCGTCGCCTATATGACCGGTCGCCTAATAAGTCGTCGCCCAAAAAACCGGTGTCCAATTGACCGTCGCCCAATTGTCGTCGCCCAATTGACCGTCGCCTTAATGACGGTGTCCGGGAACTCATTTAGGCTGCCGGGACCGGGGGGTATGGAATACCCCCCAGGTACACCTAATTTATTACGAAAGAAAAACTTTCACTTTTACGTCCTTTGGTATTAAGAAGAACAGTACTGGGATAGTTATGAAAAATATCATCTCTTGCCCCCGTCCTCCCAAATTACAAACGAAAATTGCAAAAGATTAAACAAAAAATAATAAATTTTGATGCTTCTGAATAATGGCAAGTGTACCTGGGGGGTATTCCATACCCCCCAGACCCGGGGTCATGCAATATCGATTTTTATCGTTGGGAACTTCTGAGGATCTTATATCAAATACGTATGTCAGAATCACCGTTTCCATGGTAACGTAACGCAATACCCCCTTCCCTGAATATGGAGATAATTTTTATCGGTAGGAATTTTTCTTTTCAATTTACATATATTTGAATAACTGTCGCGATGATAACGTGATAGTTTTACCGGTTACTCAGTCAGTTAAAGGGAAATGAAAAAGAACGCGGAGTTGGAATCAACTTTCCTAAAATCCCCTGTCTTATCATTGGACCAAAATTGAAGATGAGAAAATTCCCTACAAGACTGGGTTTCAGGATTTACCTACTTCATATCTGAAGTAAATCCTGAAACCTTGTTTTGTTTTATTCACCATCGATGGAAAAGTTTAAATGCACGAAATTTTTATTCAGAATTAGAATTATTCAAAATCTGTTTCAATTTATTGTTTTCTCTTGATTTTCTCTTTATTTCATAAATACTTACTTAGTATGATGTAAGCATAATTTTTTAATCTGTTTTATAGAGAATTTTGTATTCTTCAATTTTGATTTGATGATAATTTTCCCTAAAAATGAAAGTAAGCGAGTTATAGACGAAAAACTACTGTAGAGGATATGGAATGGAGGGTATGGAATACCCCCCAGGTACACTTAATTTATTGCGAAAGAAAAACTTTCACTTTTACGTTCCTCGGTATTAATATCCCCCCCTTCCCGGATTACAAACGAAAATTGCAAAAGATTCAACGAAAAATAATAAATTTTGAAGGTTCTGAATAATGGCAAGTGTACCTGGGGGGTATTCCCCAGACCCCCCGGTCATGTGATATCGATTTTTATGGTTAGGAACTTCTAAATTCTTATATAAAAAAATCTGATGTAGCCATCGCATAACTTTCCGAACAGACGCAAATTTTTACATTATATTTTTAAATAAAATGGTTACATAATTTCAACAGTAAATCGATGAAAAATTTCATATTTTGCCAAAATAGGAAGAAAAAAACTTTTGAATGCCTATATCTTGCAAACGAAGCATTTTTGGACCCATGTTATTAGAAACTTTTCATCTTATTTTCGTTAGTAGAATGCGGTTTACTATTTTATTTACAAATACAAAAAATTTTTACAAATACAAAATTTTTTGAAACGCCCTGTATATTTTAGAGAAAAACTTGTAGGACAAAAAATGTAGGAAATTCCATAGCGCTAATTTTTTGTTATTAATATTTTTACATATTTAATTTCTTTTCGAAGTTATGACGCATAATGTCATAATAGCTCCAGGTAAACCCCCCTTTCCCGTTACACGATTTAAATTATTTTCATCTGGCTTCGTAAAGTAAACGAAGTTTACTTCGGAAAGTAAAAATACGCATAGTATGTCAGAATCGCCGTTTCCATGATAACGTAACGCAATACCCCTCCCCGAATATGAAGATTATTTTTATCGGTAGGAATTTTCCTTTTCTATTTAAATATACAGGTAGACGTCGTTTTACGCGGGGGTTCCGTTCCGAGAGACACCGGCGTAAAATGAACACAAATATAATGGACGATAAATTCTCACACTTTTTTAAAAAAACATCCAATTTCATTTTTTTTTTAAATTTTTCTTAAAAACAAAACTAAAACTAACTCGGAAACAATTTCACACACACAATAGGCTGCTCGCGTACACGGTAATAGAATAAAACAACGTGTAAAAGTGTGTCTGCTATTGGTATCGCGGCGCCTACTGGTGTCGGCCGAACCGGGGAATTCCACGCCGGCACCAACCGGCGTAATTGTGAATCGGAGTAAATCGAACCGGCGCAAAACGACGTTTACCTGTATTTGAATAATTGTCTCGATGATAATGTGATATTTTTGCCGGTTACCCAGTCAGTTAAAGGAAAATGTAGAAGAACGCGTGGGTTGGAATAAATTTCCTAAAATCCCCTGTCTTACCTAGTCATTGCACCAAAATTGAAGAGGAGAAAATTCCCTACAAAACGAGGTTTCAGAATTTACTTCAGATCTGAAGTAAATCTGTTTTATGGAGAATTTTGTACTCTTTAATTTTGATTTGATGATAATTTTCACTAAAAATGAATGTAAGCAAGTTATAGACGAAAAACTACTGTAGAGGATTAAAATCCCCCATTTGGGGAAAAGGCTAGCAGGGAATTTTAGGCGAAGTTGCAAATAAAATCGTGGTCAAATTTTCGAATTCAGTCAAATTTGAATATGTGCGCCCCCCCCCCAAAGATTCTTATCTTTTTGGAAATTTTAAACTATTATTTATTGGGTTTTGTCATTGATTATATATACTTATAGATGTGGCACGTAATAGGAGTGTAGGTTATAGAAAATTATTCGTCAAAAAGTTGTCATAAAGTGCTGCTACCTAGCTAAAATGTTAACAACTTTATTTACAGTAAAGTTGGTTTGAAAAAAAGCTATATTATGAAGATTACCTAAATTTACCTGACATACCATTAAGTCCTAAAGATGCATAAAGCCATTAATAAAAGGTATTACAATCTTTGAAGGTTGAAATTTTCTTTTCTATTTACCAAATTTTAGATTCATAGGTTTAATAATAATTAAAGTTATTTGCAAAAATTTATTAATATGAAAATTATACAACAAAATAAATTCTGGAAAATATCTAATTTTTCATGTACTTATTATTGGTTTTTTAAAATATTAAGTTTTCTTGTTGCACTTTGTTTATCTTTCTTCTCAATCTGTATTTTACATGTACGGAACAGTTTCGTTCGCAGTAAACGGTTTATTAAAAATTTTTTATGTTCTTCACACTTCTTGTCAGTGATCCACTTTTTAATTGTATCATTGTTCACGATTTTTTGAAATATGGAATCTTTAATACCCCTGGTGTAAAATATTTTATTATAGGACTTGTTGTATATGCCTAGACATATGCTGATAATTTGAATGAAAGCAGTGCTGGGTCTTTTTAAAAATTGTATTTTAGTTTCATCTACGCCGTAATCCCTAGACAAAATCAACATTTCATTCTTATCAACTAAATCAGTGTTACCTTTTTGAAGTTCTTCTACACAATATTTACACCCAAACTTTTTAATACAGGATTGAGCTAAATAACCTGCAAAGTAGGTCACTGAGCATGCTTCATAGTTTTCCTTTATGCTACAGTCCTCATCGGAGGATGATGATGTTGATTCCATTTCCACTTCAAAGATATCAGTAAAATCGGAAATAGTTTCTGATACCACAGGCAAATCTCCAGAGAACTCGATTTTTTCTTCCAAATTAATTAATTTATCTTCATCGTTCTCGCAATTTGAAGTTGTGCATTCTTTCTCCAGACACGATGAAATAATTCCTTGTAGAGATAACCTAAATTGCTTTGCAGAAGGATTGGGATTATATCCGTTTCTATGGCGTATTTGGGAAAACAAATTTTCAATTGGATCTTGACAAAGCCTATTTGTTAAAAGAAACTTGTGATATCGACATCTATCAAGCTTAAATTTCCCGAACACAGGACCCATTGTTTACACCGTTCTTCATCTTGGGTAGGAAAACCATAAAACCTAACAGTTTGCAATCCTTTTTTCTTTTCATTGCAACCAGCGTAATTACACTTTGAATAAGACATATTTGTTGGAATTACAAATTAATTAGCTTCGAGAAGTTGTGTTTATTAAAATAAAATGTTACGCTTATATAGAATAAACTTGTTACCAATCAAAGATAATCTCTTTAATCCGGTTGATAATTTCTTTAATCCGGTTGATCAGGTTCACTACATATTTATTAGCACTAAAATAAACTTAAACTATTATTATTATATTGTAACTTTTATTGTTTCATTTACTTATATACCTATAATTGTGACGTCACAATTTTGAACCTCCCCCGACCCCTAACGCCACAAAGGTCGGACCCCCCCCCCCCAGGAGCGTGACGTAATTTATGGACGACCCCAAAGCGTATTCCATAGGAGGAATCCTGGAAATCTTTGAAAGTCGTTGGAATTCCTTCAAATATTTTGCAAAGTAAATCCTTGGAATTCTTTAGAAATCCTCGGTGTTCTTTGTAAATCTTTCAAATTCTTTGGAAAGCATTGGAATTCCTTGGAAATATTTGAAAATCATTGGATATCAGCGTACACGTAAATCTTTGAAATTTTGTTTTCCGAGTTTTGTATACTTAAATATTTATTTATTTTGTTTTTAATTCGTTGAAAATCACGGGGAATTTTTCGCAAATCACTAGGAATTCCTTAGAAATCGTTGAAATCTTGCAATACCTTAAAAATCTCTGGAATGCCTACTAAATTGTTGAAAACTTTTTAAAACATTTGTAAATTCTTGGAGTTTCTTGCAAATCTTTAATAATCCTTGGAATTCATTGAAAATCGTTGGAATTACGAATTCTAAACTAAAATGTTCAAAACAAATAGGAGAGAGTGATCAAAAAGAAACTTTCTTGAAAACCGTGCTATTTTATTACGAATTTTTTGAAAATAAAAATATTTGAAAATGCCCATATCTTGCAAACGAAACAGCAAACGAAAGTAAAAATAAATTTTAAGTGGGATCTTAGCAAACAGTATTGTTAAAATCATAAAGGAATGTTTTTGTTAAAAGACACCCTTGTTATAATCTACATAAACCCCCAATAAAGGATTTATTACCTGCTCTAAGTAAGTACATATCTAAGTTTGAAACCATTATAACAGATGTACATGGCTAGTTAGTAATAACTTTGTACGCTGCGTGGCGATTAGGTGATTTAAAGCACCATCTGGCGTACAAAGTTCTCCAACTTATAACCAAATTTAACATTGCGTGCAACATCTATAAGTATATAAAATCAATGGTTTTGTCAAGGTTTAGCGCCCCCATTGCGATGGCGCCTGAGGCAAATGCCTCAGTCGCCTCACCCTTGCTACGACTCTGAATCTCTTTGTGAACAGCACAAAAACAAAATAAAAATGATCAAGTGATATAATTCAAACAAATGAGATTATTTTGGAATAGAAAAAATTTAAACAGTTTTAAATTTGCAGTGATGTTAAAAACTAAAATTTATTACTTCTTTAATAAAAAGTTACCTCAGTAGAAGCCCTGTTTAATAATTATTTGAGCCTTACCCTAATATCTTCTTCCTTGACCACCACATCTTTCTTTTTCGATACCGGCACACTTTCGATAGGACTCGCAACTTTTAGAATATCAGATCCTGACCCAAGTCCAGCTTCTAGCAATTGAATTGCCAGCATTTTTGCTAACACCTTTAAATCGCCAACATGTCCCATTTTCATAAAAGCCGCATAATCTATTTTAAATTGATTTGGCATAACGTTGGGCGATTTGGGTAAAGCAGACATTACTAATTGTACTACGGTTTCTAAATTAAGCCTATCTAATACAAATTTTACAATAGAATTGGCATTGCCATATAACCTTATAGAATTTGATTTGAGCCTCTTTCCTAATTTTATTTCATATGTTCTTCTTATTGTCATTGAAATCTGTGAGTTTTAACTTTTATATCGTTATTATGCTCATAGCTGACATCACATCCTAAATAGTTGAAATAGCTCACTTGTTCTATCGGTTGGTCATTTCTATATAAATATCTTGGTTCGGACTGCTTCCTTTCCTAGAATTGCCATAGTTTTTGTTTTGTGAAGTGAGATGTTAAGGTCATATTCTTGCTCTATCCTGAAAAGTTGGTGGCACGCTCGTTGGAGGTCGTCTTCATTATCTTGTGTAATTGCAAGATCATCAGCATATAACAGACACTTAAGGAACTGCTCTTTGCTAATTTATATATCTTTCGGGCTAACGTTTTTCCATCTTCTTAGGGAATCATCAAAAAAATATTAAAAAGTGTGGGTGAAATACTACACTTTTGTGTAACTCCTTTGTTTGTCATAAAAGGCTCACTGCAGCGGTTTTGAAGACCAATTGCTACTTGGGTATTATTGTATAAAGATTTTATACAGTCAATCAGATGTTTGGTATATCCACGGTGTTCCATAACTTCTTTCTGTTTGCATTATCAAATGCAGTTGTGATATCGATATGACTGAGTTGTATTCTCTTCGTTTTTCTATAATTAATTTGCTGCATTGTAAATACGTCATCGATGCACGAACGGCACTTTTGAAAACCATGCTGGTTTTTCTGATTACAATACATCACTTATTGTCTTGAGACGAGTGTTTATAATTTTACTATTATGTTTTGTATCTAGCAGAGCCGTAGCAAGGGTGAGGCGACAGAGGCATTTGCCTCAGGCGCCATCGCAATGGGGGCGCTAAACCTTGACAAAACCCAATAAATAGTAGTTTAAAATTTTAAAAATGATAAGAATCTTTTGGGGATGGGGGGCATATATTCAAATTTGACCACGATTTTATTTGCAACATCACCTAAAATTCCCTGTCAGCCTTTTCTGCAAATGGGGATATTAATCCTCTACAGTAGTTTTTCATCTATAACTCACTCACTTTCATTTTTAGTGAAAATTATCATCAAATCAAAATTGAAGAATACAAAATTCTCTATAAAACAGATTAAAAAATTTTGCTTACATCATACTAAGTATTTATGAAATAAAGAGAAAACAATAAATTAAAACAGGTTTTGAATAATTCTAATTCTGAATAAAAATTTGTGCATTTAAACTTTACCATCGATGGTGAATAAAACAAAACAAGGTTTCAGGAATTACTTCAGAAATGAAGTAAATCCTGAAACCTTGTCTTGTAGGGAATTTTCTCCTCTTCAATTTTGGTCCAATGATAAGACAGGGGATTTTAAGAAAGTTGATTCCAACCCTCGCGTTCTTTTTCATTTCCCTTTAACTGACTGGGTAACCGGTAAAACTATCACGTTATCATTGCGACAGTTATTCAAATATATTGAAATTGAAAAGAAAAATTCCTACCGATAAAAATTATCTCCATATTCAGGGAAAGGGGTATTGCGTTACGTTACCATGGAAACGGTGATTCTGACATACTATGCGTATTTTATATAAGATCTTCAGAAGTTCCCAACGATAAAAATCGATATTGCATGACCGGGGGGTATGGAATACCCCCCAGGTACACTTGCCATTATTCAGAACCATCAAAATTTATTATTTTTTTTTAATCTTTTGCAATTTCATAACTATCCCAGTACCGTTCTGCTTAATACCAAGGGACGTAAAAGTGAAAGTTTTTCTTTCGTATTAAATTAAGTGTACCTGGGGGGTATTCCATACCCCCCAGATCCCCCGGTCCCGGCAGCCTAAATGAGTTCCTGATAAGCATTGATTTGTTTTCAGTACTCTAAGCCAACTCCATAGCAAGCGTGATTGCAATGGGGGCGCTAAACCTCGACAAAACCCAATAAATAATAGTTTAAAATTTTAAAAATGATAAGAATATTTTGGGAAAGGGGGGCACATTATATTGAAATTTGCCTCAGGCGCCAGAAGAGCTTGCTACGGCGCTGGTATCTAGTGTTTAGAATGCTTATGCTTTTAGTTTTTTTCGGTTTTTTTGTTAAGCTTCGATGTCCTTTTTCGTAAATCGCCAACACTTTCGCTATGCTGCAACATTTCGGAATAACTCCTTTCCAGCATACATTCAGAAATCTGTATTTCAGAAGTAATCCTCGATATTTATCTATCTGGTGTTGTCCACGTTCCCTTGTGGATTTATTTATGCTGGTATAGAGTACTCGTTATATTTATGTTATGTTCCATAGCAAGATCAATCAGAAATCTTCCATTATCGTTAGTTTTCACATGCATACTGTACTTCCCTATTGTTGGTTGGCATACTACCCCCTTTTCTATTTTGTAATCGTAACATACACATTCTATCTGATATTGGGGTCCAATACATCAACTACTCTATACTGTTTCAAAATCTTGATTAATTATTTCATCATATCTTCAAAAATTCTCCTTACATTCCAAGTTGCTACAAATTAAAATTTCGTTATCCTATCTTATTCGTTCCCTTTTCCTGCTATTTTCTTCCAAAATTCAAATCGTTCGTTCTGTGTATCGCCCTTTTTAACGTTGTTTGTTGCGAAGATTTTGGTGTGCTTCACTATTTTCTCCATGGTAATATCCAGTCCCAGCGTTCTCCATCTATAGAGATTTTGCAATATTCCCCCTACTTTCTTTACTTTTAAGTCCAAAATTATTATAAAATTATATTAGGATTTTGGACTTAGGATTTTTCTGCATTGTAAAACACATAATATAATTTTCTGTAATAAAATAAAAATCGAGAAATTTGGACTTAGGTTTTTTCTGCATTCACATGACGATTTGATTTTGCTGGTGTTGTAGCAGTTCTTTTGCTTATCCTAAATAGTTCAAACTGGCTTCACGTTTTTTTTCCACCAATTTCTGTTGTTGGTTCTTCATTGTCAGTTGCTCATAACATTCCTCTTATATTGTGTTACTCATTCTCTAACCCACGCGAGTCGATTGTGAACTAGGTCAACCCCTTCAGAATCCACAACCTCCTACAAGCTTACGTATTTTATGTATTGCCTGTGCGTCGTTTGTTTACAATTTTCAATTGACCTTGTTTTATCAGACCAAGACTGCAAATTTGCGTTAATTAAATATAATTGTAGTATATACGCTCTGACCTTCATTGTAACTCTTCCCTGGGTCTTTACCTCACCTTTTCACCTATTCAAATATCAAAATTCACTATTGACTAATTTACACAATGAACACAGAGCCGTCTGATCTGCTTATCACGTCCCTCGAAACATCCTTTTTTTAAACAACACTTTAAATTTTAGGTTGTTAAATTAGTATCTGAAACTTTCAATTATCCGAGATTGGATCGGCAGAAAGCTAGAATGAAAAGAGCCATTATGGAACAGTTTCCTAACGTAGGTTTACGCTTTAATAGAATAGGTCTTCCACCAAAGGTAAGTAAATCATTTTTATAATATAAAAACAGGGAAAGACATTTTTCTACGTTATAGGTTGGTTCTTTCCAACTTTTTGTCGATGGTTACAAAGATGCAGACTACTGGTTAAGGAGGTTCGAAGCCGAACCACTTCCAACTCGTATGGCACAGAAGTTTCAGTTACAGTTTGAACGTTTGGTGATCTTGGATTACATTATACGTAATACAGATCGTGGTAACGACAATTGGTTGATCAAGTACGACCAACCAACGATACTATCGAACACGGGTAACGGTACTGCTCACCGAGAGCATATAGATACGACGGTCGATTGGAATTTAGTACAACTACCAGAAGTATCGATTGCAGCTATCGATAATGGTTTGGCATTTCCATACAAACATCCGGATAGTTGGCGTGCCTATCCTTACCATTGGGCATGGCTACCGCAGGCGAAAATACCATTCAGTTCGGAGACGCGAGAATTGGTTTTACCGCTGCTAGGTGATATGAATTTTATTCAGGTACGTATTTATTGAATTAATGTGGCGAGATTGTACAATATTTTGTTGTTTTTTTCCAGGACTTATGTGATGATTTGCATTTACTTTTTAAACAAGATAAAGGTTTTGATAGGAAATTTTTTGAAAAGCAAATGTCTGTAATGAGAGGACAAATACTGAACCTAACGCAAGCTCTCAAAGATGGAAAATCTCCTGTACAATTGGTACAGATGCCTGCTGTAGTTGTTGAAAAGAGAGTTGAAAAGTAAGTAAACGAGAGGATGCGAAGTATATTATAAAGCAACTGTTATCAATAATTTCATTAATTTGCTGTTGCTTCTTAGATATCTTAGGTTGTTTAATTTTCTTATTGATTTCTGCTTTTACTTAGTCGTCACCTTTTTTTATTTCAACAGTTATAATAATTTTGCTTGACATTCGTCAATTATTTTTCATTATTGTGTGAATAAGGTGGTCAAATTTCGTTGTTTTTATAGACCAGCTAGGGAAGTGGAATTCATTTTGATTCTAACCAAACGACTGACTTGACGATAAATGTCATTGAAATCATTATTATAAATTATTTTATGCTCAACAAGAAATCCAAGTGCAGTTTATTACCCTATCTTGCTTAGTTTTCGAGATATTTGAGAAAAAGCAATCAGCGTTGCGTTCTTTGTATGTAAGATTGTTGAGAACTTTTTAATCCTAATTAAATTAAAATAATTAATAAAAGAAGTTGGTTGATTCGTAAACCAATCCTGACTTTTTGAAGAATAAGGGAGGACTCAAGCCAGATTTGCGGTTCTCCTAGTTATCCTAAATTTTAGTGGATATTCTGAAAAAAATTGCTTTTATTTCATCATTTTTTGAAAGTTAAAACTACTATTGGAAAAATCCTAAATTTGAAGGCTCTAAATATGCATTAGAAAGGCAACACATCTTTGGTGTTTTTTTTAAGATTTAAAGGTGTAAGATGCAACTTTTGAATTTGAACTTCGCGCCAACGTCCTCTCCAGAAAACCGCCATCTCTCGAGAACCAACAAAGTTCAAACCTAAAATCACACTTCTTCGACGACACGGAAAATAACCTTGGACCACCACATTGTGAAATACCTACTATCGTCATCTAGTAACCAAACTCTTTCTTCCGGTGTACAAAACATAGTGTCAAAACAACTGTAACAAAAACAAATGATCGCTCCGAAAGAGAGACGAACATTAAACTTCCAACACAAATAAAACAACCATATTTTGGGGCAATGTCAATATCTTTTATTATCTTTAATATTTTTGTTTGAGGAATTTAACCTGAAGCAATGATTTACCTAACTCATGACCTAATAAATCTGTAGATTTAATTACCCTGAAAGTCGATTTGTGTTAAATCGCTTTAATGATTTTAATTATATGTTTTAAAATTACTTGTTGGGATTCAATCCTTTGAATTGTTTTAATCTATTCTTCATGTACTTGGTACATTTTAGAAGTTTGTGGGAAGCTATTATGTGTTTTGTTTTAACACTAGCTGTTAATAGAAAATTACCTTTAAATCTACCTTTACACCACCACCCTTTAAATACAATTTACTACCTAATTTACCAATATTAAAAACACAGATCTACGATTAGCTTGCCTTCCTTTAAGGAATCTCGACAATCCATTCATGCGCGTCACTATTACCACAACTTAAATGAATACAATTTTTTGGGAACGGTTTAATGTAAAACTTGCCTTATTGTTAGCCTTTCGTGGCTATGCAGTACTGAGTAGTTTATTTCCAGCCTGCCGAGGTGTTTGGGCCATTCATACAAGAGTCACCGGAAAGCTAAATTGTACTTAAGAAACCGAAACCAAAACCCTGTATTACATAAGTCAATCATTTACCAAGACAAAGCTTTGTTGACTGATCATACCATATCTTAAACCGTTGTGAGCGATTTAATCAATGACTGAAACCATCTAACTCATCTTCATAATTGTAAACAATAAGTAACCACATCGACGAAACACCCTGTATATGATAATAAATTAATTTACTAGTTGTGTATTCCCTCTAACTAATAAAAACCTTTCATTTATAAATTCAAACTGATTTGAATTTATGACCATCCTGTATATGAATACATTATTGCATTACTTTGGAATTTCATACGATGCTTTTATGAATGTTAAATTTAGCATTTCAAAGAATCTTATCTTTGTGCTTATGAGGCGACCTTGCATGTAACAAAGAACGCGTCAAATGAGATCATAACCTTACCACATTGTAGTGAATTTTACCGCGTAAATAATATTTCTATAAATGAACTTATTTATGTATCTTTATCTAATAATTACTAACCCTGATGTGTATTCTTTAAATTTATTTTAAAGTAAAACATAAAATTAACCTTCAACAAAGTTTTTGTTGTGATATTTTGAAAACCCATTAAAATAATATTAAAATCAAATTCATTGCCCAAAATATAGATCAAATAATTATTTAAATAAAGATTTATACCTGATTATTAAAACACCACTATAAATTAACAAAATACTAGAATTTATCTTAATTCAAACAACTAACGCTTAAAAAAATCAAGTCACAAGTGAAGTGCTTTATCGGTTGTTTTGTAACTTGTCGCGTTCTCCTACGATCGTTACCGAACCAATTCTTTTAAAACTACCTATATACATGGTGACATAAAATATTCTAACTTAAAACAGCGGCAAATTTGAAATTATCTTAATTTCAAAATTGTAATCTTACAAAGGAATATCATTATAAATTATAAGAAATTTATTTTACATCATAATTATTTTATAAATTGACAACTATTATTAAAACTCTTACGTGGTTACAATAGACCAGTGCAGAAGCCTTTGAAAATGATAAAAAGTGAACAAAAATAGCAGTAGGATGAAACCCATTGGAAAAGGAAGAGAATATAACAAAAATGAAAGGAAAAACAATTTACGGGCGATCTGAGGTCGGGAAGTGGAAGGGGGTGAGTTTTAAGGGTAGAAAACTGTTTTTCTCGATTTCCGGCAAAACCACAAGTCCTATGGAAAAAAGTTAAATAGCAAAGTTGTAGGTAATAAAAAGATCTACAACTTTTGTATTTACACTTTTTTCACATAACCTCAAAATTTATATGAAAAATTGAAATAACCAAGTTTTTAATTTTTATCTTTTACAAAAAAAGTTTTTTTTCAGGAAATTTGGTAAAAACTTACCTTTTTATGTCCCAAACACACTGTAATTTTTTTGATTTAAAATATTTCTTTTTTCACCTTATTTTGACTTAATATCGAAAAAGCACCCTAATTTTCAATCGAAAATTCTCGCGTCAAAATATCTGCTTTTTTAAAAATCTCGGTAGGCTTTTTGTTCGTTGAAATCTCTACTTTTCGATGGTGTAAAAAAATACAGTGTAGTCCGGATATAGTGAACCCGCTATTAGTGAACTCCCGGCTATAGTGAACGCTACTTTAGGTACCGTAAAGTTTTCCCATAAGACTAATACATTTTTTATCCGGATACAATGAACCCGCTTTTAGTGAACTTCCGGATAAAGTGAACCGAATTTTATTCACGTAAGGTATAAAACTTCCGTTTATAGTAAACTTTCCGGGGGTTCCCCTGGCAATTCTCCGATTTTAACGTACGTGTTTACCTATAGTAAACTTTTCGGTGGTTTCCCAGTAGTTCCCCGATTTTAACTTCAGATGTTGAGTAAATTAATTTTATTTTCAGTAGCGTTGCAGATTCTACTGTAAATGACACAGAAAATTACCGATACTCGCATTTTTTTGCAATCACGCGAAGTTCCAGAAAAAGTTTGGAATGGTTTTTGTGACCTTGAAAATTATATTAATAATATTAGTTTTAATAACATTCATGTACAAACTAAAATATCTGATTATCTTAAGTAGTTTATTATGTCTTTTTATTTTTTTAAAAATATGTTTTTTTTTCTAATAATAAACTTATTTCATCTAAATCTGACCGTATAAAATACATACATAATATGTTACACGTATAATAAACATGGGAGATTTTATTTTTCCTTTTATAGTGAACCTTGGATATAGTGAACCAGTTTTTAAGCATTTTTCAAGTTCACTATATCCGGAGTCGACTGTATATACATTACTATGGTAAATATTCTCAAAAAATGCAAAGAAACGAAAACAACTCAAATCAGAAATTTTTTTTTTCTTAAATCATCATGTACAATTTTGAGCTATTTATTAAAATTTATACTTTAATTACTCGAAAAACGTAAGATTCCGTGTTACATTGATAAACAAAAAATTGCAAGTCGAAATAAACAACATCGTTCATGAAAATACTCGTGCAGGCTGAGTTACTTTAAGAGAATTGTGACAAAGCTTAAAATTTTCGGATTCGAGTTTTTTTCGTTTCTTTGCATTTTTGAGAATATTTACCATAGTAATGTATATTTTTTTTTACACCATCGAAAAGTAGAGATTTCAACAAACAAAAAGCCCACCGAGTTTTTTAAAAAAGCAGATATTTTGACGCGAGAATTTTCGATTGAAAATTAGGGTGCTTTTTCGATATTAAGTCAAAATAAGGTGAAAAAATAAATATTTTAAATCAAAAAAATTAGTGTGTTTGGGACATAAAAAGGTAAGTTTTCACCAAATTTCGTGAAAAAACATTTTTTTTTGTAAAAGATAAAAATTAAAAACCAAAAACTTGGTTATTTGAATTTTCACATAAATTTTGAGGTTATGTGAAAAAAGTGTAAATACAAAAGTTGTAGATCTTTTTATTACCTACAACTTTGCCATTTAACTTTTTTCCATAGGACTTGTGGTTTTGCCGGAAATCGAGAAAAACAGTTTTCTACCCTTAAAACTCACCCCCTTCCACTTCCTGACCTCAGATCGCCCGTAAATTATTTTTCCTTTCATTTTTGTTATATTCTCTTCCTTTTCCAATGGGTTTCATCCTACTGCTATTTTTTTCGGTTTCAAAAATTATCGGCACTGGTCTACAAATAGAATTATGACTTTAGAAAAACCACCTATAAAAATTAATGTTTCCTATTTAAAAAAATCTTGATGACACTAATTATCGAACACTGATGACATCAATAATTTGTCATTGACTTTAAAATTAGCAACAATCAGAGAAAAGTTGTATACATGGATTTTTCTAATATTGTATATTTTTAATGCAGTCATTAGGTACTTTTGTTCAAAATAGGTATTAGCAAAATTAAACTAAATAAAATTGTGAGTAGAAGCTAAAAATAATAGTAGTTTCTGAGATACACCCTTGCAAACAACCTCTTTTCTTTTATTGATTTTTAGCTCATCATTTTCAAATTTTTATGTCCATGTGACACAAAAGTGATCCACAGATAAGCGAAACTGGTCTCAATTATTATAATTATCGTATAGAACAATCTTATAGTAGGGAGTAGGTGGCGTGAGCTTGCAAAGTTCATCTTTTTTTTTTAACCTTTTCTGCTAATTTTTACATTTCTACAAATAGCTCAATTTCAGTGCAAATTGGTTATAACTAGGGTTTGACGGTTTTTCAAACCCGGTTTTAAAAAACCGGTTTTTAAGGTAAATTTGGCACATTCGAAAACCGGTTTTTAAATTAAGAAAACCGGTTTAAAGAATTCATATTATTATGTAAAAATTAATTTTAAATTTATTTGATTTGCTATTCATTCTATGCAACGGGCAGCAAACAAACTTTCTTTAGCTTCAAAAACCGAAATTATTAAGTTATCTGGAAAAATATTGTCTAGAATATTTCCAAATTCTTATGTGGAAACCGATTCTGATGAAGAGCAAATCGAAGAAACTACTCATCAGAGTAATGCTCTTTTAAAGGAAGCCATGGAAAAATCAATTCATAAGTTTTTTGCAGACCCTGAAGCAAAACTTACAAATCCAAAGACACTGAAAGCTGAATTTTCATTATTTGAGGCAACGAATAAAAGAACAAAAAAACTTAGATTTGTTATTTGATGCTAGAAAGCTATAAAACCTAGCTCAGTAGCTAGTGAACAAGTATTTTCTATTTCAGGCAATATTGTGTCCAAAATAAGAACAAAACTTACTTAGTCACCGTTCAGTGGATATTTTATGTTTTTTAAAATCTTATTTTCTTAGGAGAAATTAAAATTAGTAAAAATAATATAAATATTATTTGAAATTTTTGTTTGAGTTTTCGTTATTTTGCGTAAGTAATATGTAGTCCTTAATTTTTTTTTATTTTGACTTTGATATTGATTTCGTTTTTTGTTATTTTATATAAATTAATTAAAATATTTTTCTCTATTTTATTTTTTCGACAAAAATTCGAAAACCGGCTAAGACCGGTTTTTTCGGAAATATTGAATTCGAAAACCGCTTTTTCAAAAAGTCGGTTTTTGTATAAACCCTAGTTATACCTAACTTAAAATGTAGAGAATAAAATTCCAAGATAAAAATACAGTAAAAAAGATGAAAGCCCGTAGCTAAGGCTCTATTAGGTTGTTCCGCACAGAGTTTTACAAATAATTTAATCTATACTACTTTTGTGTCCAATAAACAGCTAAAAAAGTCTACACCAAAATCCGAAAACTACGTTATTTTTTTCCTACTTTATTTCTTACTTGATCGGCATCATGGCGTTTCAACAAATATTAGAATAGGCATAATTAAAAAAAGCGCTCTGTTGTAAAAAAAACTCGAAAATATCGAACGTTTGGAAAACAAAACGAATTATTCCTTGTGAGCAAGATTCAGTATTGAATTTGTTTTTCGAAAATTTATGGTTGTAGTTAACCATGTAACTTGAATTTTCCCAATCAATTTGTGTTGAATTTATGGCTCAAACTAATCAGACGATCAAGTCAATACCATCGCAGCTTTTTCCTTTTTTTTTGATAAATAACCTTGTTGGTAGCTGGAATACCTATTTTTGGTTATTGAAAAAAGTTGCGGCCACATTTATCATCAAATTATCACCTTTTAGTTATTATCCTTTTTTTTAAACTGTAAGTACGTGGTCACCTACCCAATTAAAATTAAGTAATATTGTGTTTACTACATTTTTGAAAAATAACTTATTACCTTTGCAATTCGAGGTTAAGGGTATAAAATATGACCTTGTAAGGTTTTTAATATTACTGCTAAAATTAGCAGTAACGCGATCCTCCTTTAGCCGGCAAATTTTGGCCCTAGCGCTAAATTTTAAAGTGTTAACACCTTTTTAGGCCCTCTTGCCTCAGATTAGTTATAATAATTTTTGTGTAGCATAGTATTTTGATTAAGGGGGTTACCTACTGTGAACAGTCGTTTTCAAGCTGATATTTAGGAATTAAATTTGAGAAAACTGTTACAGCTATTGAGCTAAAATTTAGGATACTTATTTATTCACATTTAAACTAACACCTAACATTTTTGTAAAGCTTTTTATTGAAAATTGTACAAGGTACAAATCGACGCGTAAAGCTGGATTCGCACTACATTGTACTGCACGTTTTTTTGCAGTATTAGTAGGTAGTGGCGCATACATTTTATTGAACAGTTCTATGTAAAATGTATGCGCCACTACCTACTAAGGCTGGATTCACACTACATTGTACTGCACGTCTTTTGTTGTATTCGATTTTAAACGCACAATCAATCGGGTATTTATACGGTAAATTTTCATTCGTGTAAAAACGAATAGCCGCAGTTTTCACACGTCGATCAACCAGAGTAGACGTGATGGATCCACGCGTAGTTGTACTTTTATATTGGTATCGAAGACGCCAGCGGTTTCGCCGCCAACAAAGCAGAAGGTTTTGGGTGCATCCTATAAATTCGAAAAGTTATACGAAAAACTTAGAAACGATGAAAAAAAAATTTTCAATTACTTTCGGATGTCTATTGAAAGTTTTGAAAATTTATTAAATCGACTGGAAAATTCAAGCCTACCAAAAAAAATACAAAATTTATCCCACAAAACGGGCTTTTGTTCGACTAAAGATATTAATAGTTCATTATCTATAGAAGATTCGTCGGCCATTTTAATATAACAATAAAATTTTCTTAACAAGAATCTTAAACAATCTTAAAATACGCGCAATCTCTCCAACAGATGCTCAGGTACTAAAGCGTTGTTCAATTGCTTTTCGATAAAAAACGTATGACATCGTGCCGTGTGAAAGAGACAATTTAATACTATGCGCTACTGCAAACCGAATACGTTAAGGCCGCGCTGCAGAAAGTGGTGGGGGAACCTTTCTTCATAGTACAAATTTTTGCCATTTCTTAGTTACAGGAAAATACATTGGTGGCGCTGGCGGTACTATTCGTATTCAAAAATAATTTATTTAGCACGTGATAAACTGTAAGTTTTCGATTACCGACAATTTGTTCTGTTCGTTTTTCGCATACTATCTCTCTTGTTTGAGTGTAAGCTAGGTAGGTTAACCCAATGATAATCTCTCTTTATTGTTAAGAAGTAATAAATAAAAGAAGTGTAAATAAGTATTATATAAAATATGAAATGTCCACTATAGCATTTTTAAAGGGTACCTAGATGCAAGAAGCACTAAATAAGGTTTTCCTTTTTGCATAATACCTTTTTGCAGTTACCGTTTCGCAAATCAATAAAATACATACAAAAACAATAATTATTTGAATTTTGCTATTTATTATTATAATTTATAACTTATAAGATATTTTTAATTGGGTATAGGTAGGTCTTTGAATGTTTTAAATATCCAACCAACGTTTCGGGTCGTTTACATGTGGTCCATTTTCAAGGCTAAAAAGAAATTAAATTATTATAATATAAATGGTAGTGCTTTTTTTTACAATTTATATTATAATTTAATTCATTTTTAGCCTTGAAAATGAACCACATGTAAACGGCCCGAAACGTTGGTTAATATTTACAGCATTAAAAGACCTACATATATACCCAATTAAAAATATCTTATAATTGAACAAGATATAAGATCAACTCTAATACAAACATTTAATATAATTTATAACACTTATCTATAAATTACATGTCTAATTTTTTATGGCATTTAAAATGTATGGAGGATCTGCACAACGTTTTCTTTTTCCGATGTTGTCTCTTACTATTTCAGGTAACTTATTATCAGGTAAAAATAATCATATACCCTAGGTACCTACTGCTTATTTTAACATTCTCTTTGCTAAGCATAATATTACTATAGTAGAGTCTAGAGTGCAAACTCGCTTTTATTTTCACTTGTGTGGGCATTTTGAGGTAAAAAGTAACAACCTATCCAAAAATGTTCCTGGTGCTTCACACATTGGGTATAAATTGGGACATAAAAAATAGATCATTTTATAAATAATAAAAATATAATTTTCCCTATTAATCCCTATTAAAAATTCTTAAACTTAAAAAAATAAAAACATTTTATTTTAAAAAATATTCAATATTTTCAGGCCGGCCCGGCCCTGCAAATACGTGTTTTGTTGTTTAAAAATTTATATTTATAGCAAAACCGTGTGGGGTCATCCATTAATTATTACGTAAGGGTTTGGGGGATATCCAATACCCCGGATATCTTAAGGACCCTTACGAAGGGGGGGGGTCCGACGTATTCCTTGCGTAAGTTTCTTAAAATATTTTGCGTCAAAAAATGCAGCCGCAGCACACGAAAGCTTTGCAACACTCTTCGAAATACGCTAAAGCAACGGCTAGACTTGTTCTTACTCGACGTGAGGACGAACTCTTGTGCGTGACGCATGACGAAAAAACGGGAGCAGAAGACGTTGAATGGAGAAACGAAGCTGAAGTAAAAATATAAGTGCCTGATATAAGGAAAATCTTGTCACTGACGCTGGTGATGTTGTCTGCTTTATTGCGCATAATATACAATCTATATCAGAATGGCTAGCTCCTACATGGACTGACCTTTAATTTAATTTCAAATTTTTTGTATTAATTTTTTTATGTAATTAATTATCTATATATATTAACTTATATCTATGTAAATGAAAATTTAATTTAAAGTTTTGTATAATTATCTATATAATATATTATTATTCATATTTTATAAATATAAGGGGCGGAGAGGGGGGGGTCAAAATTAATTTTCTTTTAAATAATCCTTACGTAAGATGTGGGGGGGTGCCACAATCTTACGTACCCTTACGTGGGGGAGGGAGGGGATCCAAAATTACAAAAATCATCCTTACGTAATTAATGGACGGCCTCTTTGTGGTAAAGCAATTTTTGAGGAATCTTACAACTTTTAGGACAAATATTTGTCTTTTATATTCGCGGCACTAAATTAGTTTCAAAATTAGTAACATTGTGTAACTAAAATAACGTCTTTAGTTACAAAATATAACTAAAATAGTTACAAAATATAACTAAACACGTTATTTTGTACAGTTGGAAAAATAGGCATATTATTTTTTTATTACTTAAAATTTTTTTGAGTTGATAATCCCTTTCAAAATTTGTATGCAAGAAATTATGTACTTCGTGGCTAAACCGTTTCGACACCGCAAAAATATAAAATGTTATTTTTTAATACAAATAAGCAGAATTACATACAAAAAATTCAATATAAAGTTTTCAATTTATTTTGACGTCTTTAATAAACGGAAGCGAAAGAAATTTACATTTTCGAAAATTCTTTGCACAAAATTCAATATATAAAAAGTTATTCGCCCGGCACCGATTTTTCTACATTGCGTTTTTCATTTCTCCAAATTTAAAAAGAGCATCAAGGATAAACATTTTTCTATTTTAAAAAATTTTAGCAATTATTCAAAATCAAATCCATAAAAAAATTTTCAGTTGCCATGTCTGAGGTTTCGACAGCAAACATCTGGTGGTGGTAATTTGGTTCTTAGAGTGGTTCTTAGTGTCGTGCTCAACACTCTTCTGGTATGACGACCAATGTCTCCACACATAGAATCGAATTTACCATAAGTATTTGGCCACCTCTAAATTTAATTTTTTTAAAATTTACTGACATTTGTTTTTAAAAATGTACAGTTATTAAAATTGTGGCCACCTTATTACGTCATAATTCCAAAGAAATTTAATTATTTATCCCAGAAATAAGCCGAGAGGGATTTATTTATGAATACCTGAGGTAATTCAGGAACAATGCCGCTACTACATTGGAGTTTCTGGGAAATTATTTTAAAATTACCCATCTATTAAATAGTTACATATTTATTTACCCAATAAACGAATAAGACAAATCTGTATATACTGTAATTTATAGACCAGTGTTATAAATGAATAATAAATAGCACAATTCAAATAATTATTGGTTTTTAATGTATTTTATTGATATGTGAAACGCTAACCTTTTATTTTAGTATTATGCAAAAAAAACCTTATTTAGCGCTTCTTGTATATACATTTTAAAAATGCAATAGTGGACATTTAATATTTTATATAATACTTATTTACACTTCTTTTATTTATTACTTCTTAACAATAAAGAGAGATTATCATTGGGTTAACCTAGCTTGCTTAAAAAGGAACCATGCATTTCATATTATTATCAGGTAAAAATAATCCTATCTAGGTACTGCAGTTTTGTAATTAGGAAAATACATTCTAAAATATTTCAAATACAAGAATCTAAACGAAACTTAGCGAGCTAACACGAGTTTAAAAAAATTTATTTGCGCCATCTATGAGGGAACCCTTGAACCCTTTGTGCATTAAGTTGATTTTATATAGTTTAAAACTCCACTAAGGGCACTTTTTGATTTACATGTTTTGTATAAGTTTTCTATAATTGATGATGAAATCGCTTCAAAATCAGGTTTTGTCCTTATAATGATGTGCAGAAGGCAATAAGGAAATTTCATTAAGATCGGTTGTCATAAAAATTCAAAATTGTCCGTTTTCATAAATTAAATTAACCTATTTACTTTTAATTTAAAGCGCTCAAAATTGGTTATTGCCTTCAATAGTCTTTTCTTATTAATATAAAAAAAGAATTACATTGATACGACGTTTCGTTTTTTAAATTTGTACAAAAGATTAGAGGCTTCTTTCAACATCATATCTACTCTCCTCTCTGCAGCGCGCTCTTAAGGTTCATTCGATTTGCTTGACAAGTCCGGTGAGTATTCGTTAAACGTATTTAGCTGTATACGTTTTTTTGCAGTACAAAGGACGTGTGAACAGTTCTATGTCCAATATATGCGCCACTGCGTATTCGTTAAAACGTATACTGCTAAAAAACGTGCAGTACAACGTAGTGTGAATCACGCTTAAGAGCGCGCTGCGGAAAGAGAGAGAGGGAAGCAGTAGATATGATGTTGAAAGAAGCCTCTAATCTTTTGTAGAGATTTAAAAAATTTAAAAAAATTATTTGCGCCATATCTAAGGGAACCCTTGAACCCTTTGTGCATTAAGTTGATTTTATATAGTTTTAAACTCCACTAAGGGCACTTTTTGATTTACAAGTTTTGTACAAGTTTTCTATAATTGATGATGAAATCGCTTCAAAATCAGGTTTTGTCCTTATAATGATCTGCAGAAGGCAATAACGAAGTTTCATTAAGATCGGTTGTCATAAAAATTCAAAATTGTCCTTTTTCATAAATTAAATTGACCTATTTACTTTTAATTTAAAGCGCTCAAAATTGGTTATTGCCTTCAATAGTCTTTTCTTATTAATATAAAAAAATAATTACATTGATACGACATTTAGTTTTTTAAATTTGTACAAAAGATTAGAGGCTTCTTTCAACATCATTCCCTCTCTCTCTTTCCGCAGCGCGCTCTTAACTCGTGTTTCGAAATGATGCGCCAATCGGGCGCATCGTTTCCGACCGATCCAGTTATCTGAAATAAATGAATTTTTTAAATTCTTGTTCTATATGAATGTGGCTCCAGTTGGAATCTCGAAAATTTAATTTAAACAAAAAATGACAAAATGACGAGGATTTAAAAAAAAACTTCGATTTTTACAACTAAATATTTACTTTTCATGACCTGCAAAATGGTAATTTTAAATATATTTTGGATATTTTAGGTTCTGACTGGAGCCTGAAATATATTCTAAATGCTTAAAAAAAATCAAATTAATCCGCCAAGTAGTTTGTTTGGAAAATGTGCGCGCCCGACTTGAGAAATGTAGTTTTGAGATAAATCGTTTTAAACTTTTTCGTGCTGTAATGAGACGGATAGTAGTTGATATTCGTAACCTACCCTTAATCGCGTATACTGGGGCCATACAGAATACATTCTTCGGCTTCGAAGAAGTGAAATTCGGCACTTATTTTTTCTTTTGTGGCAGTTCTCGCCTCTTTGGAATAGTAAGACGCTCGGTGATTCGACAGTATGATGCGCTCGCCGTCTCTCTTATATGCGTAAATTTTGGCCTTCTCGCCGAGTTTTACATAATATATGTACGAATACCTCGGTTTTTATCCCGTCTTTATTTACAAAAAGACGTGTATTTTTTAGGAGCTCAAAAGTCACTGAAATTTTCCTATCAAAAATTTTTTTTTTTATTAAAGAACCTACATATTTTTGTAACTCATATTATTTTGTCAGGTTTTACTGAAAGTAGTTTATTTTGAAAACTTTGAAAATAAAAGTTAGCATAATAAATTAGTCAAAATAGATTGAAAAAACAAACAATTTTAGGGATTTTGTACCTAACATTATTTGTTTGTGTAAAGAAATGTCAGTTGAAAACCTTGTATACTAACTGTACCCATAAAAAACATAGCAGTAAATTAGTTAACAACCCCAGATGTTCCTGGGGGGTTTCAATTTGTAAGAAAAAACTTTTAAGCTCCTTTTTCACAATTAATTCGATTTTAAGAGTGAACTAAAACGTCGATTTTTAATAATTTTCTTTTATAACAAATTTTTGAAATTTTTTTGGTTTTTTGGACTCGTAAAGACAATTACACAAACAGCTACAACTTATATTTGTTAAATTTAGTTTTGTATATTTTGTATAAAGTACAAAATACAAACAGTAATTCCGTTTTAAAATTAAAAAAAAAAGTTTTAATAATGAACTTCATTACAGAAAATCCGTTATAATTCGGGTAATTTGATGAAGTTTACTTTAATATTTTTTGGACACATTTTCAAGACCCCAAACTATAAAAATATGTAATAAAAAAAATCGAAAAAATTTATCGGTCACAGTTGGTAACCCCCTTAACATTGATAAGTAATTTATCAATTAATATTAGGTTCTCAATATTATGAGAATTTAGGAATGTTCAAATTTGATGATGGAAAGAAAGGGAATTTTTATGTTGTCGAATGTCCGAAAAATTAAAACTCGGGCCAGAGAAAATTCTTCAAATTTTTGTTAAGTTTCAAAGTTGGGAATAATTTTCAATTTCAAGTCTGGAGAAGTCAGCGAATTTGTTGTAGAAAATTCAGTGGAAAGATTTAACCATGTGGTTTGATGAATATTATAGTATGACCGTCCTTGACATAGACCTCCCGTTTTACGACTACTCTGTCTTGAGCAGTTTGATGCCATAATTTGTTTATTTGTTTTTCTGATACTTCTGTTTGTATTTTCGACGCCATTTGGAAATGCAACGGTATATAACGCTAATTTCATTGGATTATACTTAGAAAGGTACCTGGATTCTCTCGGTTCAGATTGGTACCTGGTGTGCGAATCTGGATTTTGAATCAGACTCCTCCTGGTGCAAATGTCCCTATTTTTTATATTACATGCTATCTACCTTCAATATTTAAAATCATACGAAAACGCTCAGAGCCAAATCAAATATGAAAGTAGTTACAAAATTGTGATTTAGGACTGGATAAATTAAAAACAAAAAAAAATGTTCACCCAAATCTGTTTATATAGCTTACCTAGATTAAAAAATTTGGCTTGTTAGCCTGCAAAAACCCAACGAAATGCGCCCACCCTGCAGATAGTTTTTATTTATTTAAAAAATAAAAATTCAGATCAAAGATGATGTAATTTTGTAAAAAGATTTTCTTCTATAGAAAATATTGCCCACAACAACAGGTCAACATTAATTTTTTTATTTTAAATAAGTGCTAAATAGTGAAATTGAAAAGGTTATCAATTATTGCTTTAAAATTATTGTTATCTGCATTATCACTTACTTCATTTTTGTTTTCAGATCACAAGGACAGCAAACATCTCGATTTTTAAGCTTTACCCAACGATTTCAAGATAAAAGTCCGTTCTTTTCCTGGTGTTAATATTTTAATGTAAATATTAAAAAAATCTATTATTGTATACAGTAATTTTATTTAATATACCAATTCCATTATCAAACTTGGTTTAAATAAAATAATAATTCTATAATTAAAGTTTCTATTATTTTTAATAACGAGTGTGTACGACTACATTAAGTTTAAACTAAATAATTATATCATCCATTAATTCCTGTACGAACTGTCGCAGCTCTCGGATCGTCGTCTCTGATCACTACGTAATCCAGTTTGTGTTTACGATTATCTCCATCTTTTATATAGTAATAATTATATAAACCACCAACAGTTAAACCTACTCCTATCAATCCCATAACGGCACCCCCGATAACTTCTGGTACTTCGTTCCATCCTTTCTTAAACAATTTTCCGAAACCACCAAAATTTTTAGGGAATATTGCAGCCATTGTTCTTATATGTGTAAAGAATTTTATAAATTATTTTCTACAATATTACTTCTGGAAAGATTTGTAGAAATTAAGTAAATATAAATTTTGACATCCGACAATCGTTATACAATACATTGGAAGTGTCTACTGTGCGGTGCGGTGCACTTAAAAATGTTTTTAAAACAGTGGTGGACTGGTACTAAAATTTTTGTGAGGAATATTAAATTTTATGTTTATGTTATATTTTATGAATATTTTATGTTTTATGTATTTATTGTATGTTCCCTATAGACTCCTAAACCGTTTGACCGATCGGAACCAAATTTGGCACAGCTATTATGTAGGTCCTTGCGCATGTTTTTGTATTGAAATAGTGCAAAAATTTGCAAAGGAAAGGAAAGTTGATTTTGAGTAGCCTGCCTTCCTTTAAGGAATCTCGATAATCCATTCATGCGCGTCCCATAGGGACGCGCATGAATGGATTATCGAGATTCCTTAAAGGAAGGCAGGCTACTCAAAATCAACTTAAAAATCAATAATAAATGCTGTCAAACTGTCAACCGATCGACAATGCAAATACGCGTGCACGTGCTTTACGTTTCTATTTGACCAATCTTAACCAAATTTGGTGTAGAAGTTATTTACAACGCTACGAAAAACTTAGGCTACTTTAGTACCTTGGAGTGAGGCCGAAGGCCGAACAACCACATCCGACACGGTCTAGATGGCTAAAGGTGGCCTCATCACCAATGGTTGGTGGGGGTACTCCCTTAAATGGGGGTTTGCAGTTAGAACTTAATTTGCAGTGGCAGATCGTAACTTTTTAATGGGAAGGGGGACATAAAATTTAAAGAGAAAGGAAAAATATACATTTACTGTATTTTAATTAAAAGAATCTTCAAACATAGATAAGAGAGCGCGTGCGAGTGTACCTTTTAGATTAAACCGCCACTGATCAATAAGAAACATAAACATCATCTAGCCAATCAGAACGACTAAGTACAGGTTCCAACGTTGCATTAACTTTCTGACAGGAACGATATACTGAACTGTCCAGCCAGCTTTAATTTGTTTATTTAAGTGATTCGTTTAGGGGGGGGGGCATAAAATAAATAAAAAATATTTTTATTGTTTTATAGCCCATAGATTGCTATATGGAAGGGGGGGCGACTATTATAAACAAAATTTTTAACCTCATAGGGCCGGTTTCATCAACTCTGATTAAATCGTTGGTTAACTAATCACGATTAATGATTAACCGTGATTAAGTTCAGAATTTAACCGACATTAATTTCAAAGCGTTCCACCAAGCGCTTAGTATCTATGATTAGTTGACTGCTTTTACTTCGTGTATACTCGGGTATAAACTTGCAAAAGCTGCTCTGATTGGTTGATATGCAATTACATTAAACTTGAACTAATGGTAATTGGTCATTGGAGACGGTCATTGGCCGAGTAGTTAGAGCAATCGACTACTGATGCTAAAGGCATTGGTTCGAGTCCAGTAGGAGTCAAGTTTCTTTCGGACTTTCTTTCCTTCAATGACCGTCTCCGTGCTTCGGAGGGCACGTTAAGCCGGCGGTCCCCCTGATTTGACCTGATCTAATATGTCAAACAGGGTAATAAAAATCACCCCTACTCCCCATCGACTACGCAATGATTGACTTTGTTGAGGCTTCGGGCTGGGTGGCCTGGTCCAGGGGCCACCCATCGACTGCACCTAGCATTGGTGGGGTGCGAATCGCGGGACTTCTCAGAGCTCGGTCATCGAGCGGACGTCCCTGGTTCGTAGTGCCGGCCATTGTTGGGGAGTTCGGGCCGGTGGTGAGGCCGAGAGACCGCCTAACGGCTGCGGTCATACTTAGCAGTGTCGACATTGTGGGTCAGGCTGGGGGTGAGCAACAAAGTGGAGGCAGTACAATGGGCCCGGTAGAGTGGCCTAAGTGCGTGCAAGTTAATACTTGCCCCTCCCCCGAAATCCAAAATCCAAAAAAAATGGTAATTGGTAGTAGTGCTATTTATGATATTATAAGAAGGAAAAATTAACAGAAAATATAACCTCAAATTTTAATATTTGCAAATTGCAAAACTCAAGATCGTCGTGGATTCGTGTAAGTTGAGTCTTGCATTTATCACTCGCGGTCTTTATAAACTGCATTTAGAATATCTTCATCATCTGAAGAAGATAAGATATTATTGTAAAACATTATTGTAAATAATATCAAAAAATAATCACCTACTATTTTTTTAACACATAAATACAATCTTCACGTTCTGCTTTTAAGAGCGCGCTGCGCAAAGAGAGAGAGGGAAGCAGTAGATATGCTGTTGAAAGAAGCCTCTAATCTTTCGTAGAGATTTAAAAAATTTAAAAAAATTATTTGCGTCATTTCTAATGGAACCCTTGAACCCTTTGTGCATTAAATTGATTTTATATAGTTTAAAACTCCACTAAGGGCACTTTTTGATCTACAAGTTTTGTACAAGTTTTCTATAATTGATGATGAAATCGCTTCAAAATCAGGTTTTGTCCTTATAATGATCTGCAGAAGGCAATAACGAAGTTTCATTACGATCGGTTGTCATAAAAATTCAAAATTGTCCTTTTTCATAAATTAAATTGACCTATTTACTTTTAATTTAAAGCGCTCAAAATTGGTTATTGCCTTCATTAGTCTTTTCTTATTAATATAAAAAAAGAATTACATTGATACGACGTTTAGTTTTTTAAATTTGTACAAAAGATTAGAGGCTTCTTTCAACATCATTCCCTCTCTCTCTTCCCGCAGCACGCTCTTAAGGCTATATGTGTATTCAAACTGTCAACATTATCTTTACTCAATTGAAAGAAATGCGCATGCGTCGGCCTATAACTGATTAAACTCGTATAATAGGCCAAAATCTGTTGATTAGTTTGAAGTCTAGTTAACCATGATTAAACTGCTTTAACCAAGATTGAAAAGATGATGGAACGCTCTTCTTTATTTAACCGTGATTAACTCCAACTAATCATGATTAAGGGGTCGTACATAAATTACGTCACACAATTTTAAGCAATTTTTAACCCCCTCCCTCCCTATCGTCACACAAACCTAGACCCCCTCCAAGTATTACGTCACATATTCTTGACCCCCCCCAATTTTTCAAATTTCTTTATTTTTTTAGGGGTAGCACCCCAGAGGAAACATCTATGAAGGGCACTCCGCCCCCCCCCTAGCTACACCACTAGCTTCAGTGGCATAGCCACTCAAAAAATAGTTTTTTACTTTCCGAACCCCTAGGTAAGGAAAGTATTGTTATCAGGCAAAATTTGACCCCCCAATTTTTTGACAGATGTTCACGTTTTGAGGTCCCCTGAATCCATTTTTATCATTTTTGGAAGGATGTCTGTATGTATGTGTGTATGTACGTCTGTGAACACGATAGCGTCTAAACGAAGCAAGCAAATCATTCCAAATTTTGCATATAAGCTTTTTCCTGTCGTAGGACGAAGCCAGATGAAAATAAATTAAATCGTGTAACGGGAAAGGGGGTTTACCTGGAGCTATTTTGACATTATGCGTCATAACTTCGAAACGAAATTAAATATGTAAAAATATTAATAACAAAAAATTAGCGCTATGGAATTTCCTACATTTTTTGTCCTACAAGTTTTTCTCTAAAATATACAGGGCGTTTCAAAATTTTTTGTATTTGTAAAAAATGTTTGTATTTGTAAATAAAATAGTAAACCGCATTCTATTAACGAAAATAAGATGAAAAGTTTCTAATAACATGGGTCCAAAAATGCTTCGTTTGCAAGATATATAGGCATTCAAAAGTTTTTTTCTTCCGATTTTGGCAAAATATGAAATTTTTCATCGATTTACTGTAGAAATTATGTAACCATTTTATTTAAAAATATAATGTAAAAATTTGCATCTGTTCGGAAGGTTATGCGATGGCCACATCAGATTTTTAAAATTGTTTATAATAAAATATTTAATCTATATATTTTGTGACGTCACAATTTTTGAAACCCCCCGCCCCCCATCGTTTAACATCGTTGCAAGGGTCGGAACCCCCCCCCTAGGAGCGTGAAGTAATTTATGGACGACCCCTAAAGTATTTAATCAGAGTTGGTGAAACCGGCCCTTAGTAAAGTGTTTTAAATCTGTGCCACCGTTTGTAGTGGCATATAAATGCTATATTGCGAGCGGAATTTTATATTAAAAAATATTATTGTTTTGTGAAGGCGCGCGTCCCGTCGCCCTGCCCATACCAGCTGCCACTGCTGCTGCATCGAAACTTTTGTAGATGAAAATATGCTCCCACACGGACTTTTTGTAACTTGTTTGGCAACATTTCTACTGAAAGCTCATGGATATTAGGTATTTTATATAACTCGGCTAATAAAAATGTTTGATTTAATTTTAACAAAAATCCACAAAATTACATAGAACAACAATATTATGTAAATATTTTAACAAAGCATCATTGTTATTATTTAATACACGGAAAAGAGTTTTGATTAATGACATGTTAATTTTTGTAAAAAAAAATTATTATTTTAGTGTATTAATAACTCCATTGAGTGTGGATAGATGACAGCCCTGTCATATGACGCAAGTCAAATATTTCTCCTACGTATTCAAAAAGGCAAATTTTACTAGAAAATTTAGCTTTGCGCAGAGGCGATATCGTAACCAATGAGGTTCATCCGAGGTGCGATTATTGCTAGTTGAAAACTTTAACCAATACCCCGCCACGTGGATGTGAAATACCATCCGCTAAGGCAATTTTTGAAAACCTCTGAGGGGGTTATAAAATAAATAAGCAAAATTAGATTTATAGGAATTAATTTTTCAATCATAATTCATTTTATCAAACGGAAAAGGAGAAGAAAAAAGTAATAAAGAATTCCAAAAAAGGGGTTGGAAATTGAATTGAAAAATTAATAAAACATCATTAGGCACCAATCGAATAAATGATAAATCTGAAAATAAAATTAGAACAATTTTGTTTTAATTTAATTTTAAATTACGGAAATGAATAAAATTACAAAAAACACAGAAATTGAAGAAATACATATAATATACGGTAATCTTTGATAAAAAGTAATAATTTTATATTCTGCTCCAAGGCTGTATTTATAAGATTTTCATAACAGTTATCACAACATGGCCTCTCTCTCTCTGCCATATTAGTCTCCTCAAAATTAAAGAACTGTTAATCCTTTTTTATTTTATTGATTATATTTTACCAGAGAACTTTTGAACGTTTGAAATTTTTCGACAGCAAAATCTTGGTTGAAAATTAATTTTCAATGTTGGTACAGTGACTACATTAGCGACATCTAACCGGTCAAATTTAGGTGATTAAGCTAACCTTAAAGTTTCACTTTGTTTAAAAACAAAAATTTACGTGTTTATGTTGCTAGAACACAACAAATTTCATTAGTAAATGGTGGATTATTGACAGTTGCAGAAGTTCCTAATTGACACCATCAAATTCCTATATTGAGTTTGTAGAACTGTTGAAGTAGGACGCCCATAACAATGTCTACATTTTCTTCAAGTTCGGTGGAATTAAGCTCATATCGGGATCAGCATTTTAAGGTATTACAAATGAACTCATTAATGCAGGTAATCAAATTAAGGTGTCTTAATTTTAGGGGACGAGAGTTGAACAAGATAAGTTGTTGCACAAAACGACAACATTGTATATTGGAAACTTATCGTTTTACACAACAGAAGAACAAATCCACGAGTTGTTTTCACGGTGTGGCGACATTCGTAGAATTATAATGGGTTTGGATAAGTACAAAAAGACACCCTGCGGTTTCTGTTTTGTCGAATATTACATTCGAGAAGACGCTGAACATTGCTTTCGGTATGGTGTTTTAAAGATAAGGTGCATCGTGCTTATTTTACAACTTTTGCATTTTTAGTTATATCAACGGAACTCGTTTAGATGACAGAATTGTACGTACTGACTGGGATGCAGGTTTTATTGAGGGAAGGCAATATGGTCGGGGAAAAACTGGTGGTCAAGTATGTTACTGTTGTTTTATTTGAACGTGTAAGTTTCAAATCGTTTTATTTTAGGTGCGAGATGAGTATCGTACAGACTTCGATTCCGGTCGAGGTGGTTATGGTAAAATAGTTGCACAAAAAATTGGAACCACAGATAGTGCCTTTGGTCGATAATTTTATTTTATGACGAAAATCAATTTAACAGGGTTTTTGATAAATCTTATTAAGTTGCCTGGTCATTCTTTTAATTTTTTTTTAATATTTATATTCCACGTTGTAAATAAAATTAACAAAACGAATATGTATTATCATATTATTTAAAGATTTAAATAAAAAATGATAATTTATTTTAGGGTAACCAAGTTGTTTAATTGAAGTTGTTTTACTCAAGCTCAAAACGCCACCGAGCGGGAGAATTGCAAATTAGTAAATGATGTATTAAATGAAAATAAAAATTCGTTCTTCAGGCTCAAAACATAACAAAATCAACTAATTAACAAAACACATTACAATAAATTTAGGACCATATTGAAATGTTTGCCAAGTTTCACCAGAATACGACTTTCAATTTCAAAATATACGTCTAAACACAGCCATGTTGTTGTTGCTGGTGGCGCCACGAACGGTAATGTAAATCGCCAATTATAATGATGCATTTAAATTTAATAAAATTGGATTGTGACTTATGGGATTTTGTACTTTCCATTCTTTAAAAGTATACCCTAAGACTGATCACAGACTGGTAAACCAATAACAGGCCCGTAGCCAGGATTTCATTGGGGGGGGGGGCACTTGTAAAGGGGCTTCCCCTTTTTATTACATTTTTTTTTAAGTTTTATTTATTTATATATTAAACTACTTTAATAAAAATATTTTAAAAGTAAAATTTTCGGGGGTTCCCCTTCCGGGAATTTTTATTACAAACAAATTTTTTTAATATTTTATTTTTCTTAATTTATTTTTATTTAAAACAAACGTTAGTCCAGGCAAGGATGGTTTTTAGTTTGCTAAAAATCCGGGCAAGCTGAATTTTGGCAGAGATGTACATACATTGGAGTGTTCTAATGAACGCCCCCAAAAGTCTCATAAAATCCCACGCCGGCGTCCCCCACAATCGGGGGTTTTAGCTCCCCCAACGCGATTTTTTGCCGATATTTATGCTTGTATTAAAAATTATGATCAGACCATAATTGAAGAGCATAAAATTCTCTATCAAATACACTAGACCCTCCATGTACGCGCGGGTTCCGTTCGCCAAAAACCTCGCGTACATGGAATTCGCGTAAATGGAACCAAAGAAGTAATAGAAAAAAGGGGGTTAGGTTCCAAAATTTATTCAAGACTAAAAACAAAAGTTTAAAACTAAGGTTTATTTACGAAATAGGTAAAATATAATGCATACAAAAACTAAAATATACCTAATTGATAAAAATATTAAATATAATGCATAAAAAAACTATAAATCGTTGACACCGTATTTGTATCATTCAAGTGCTACGTTTCAGTGCCTGTGAACGGAGTAGAAATTACTTTGTATATAGTAGATACTAGATACATACATCTCTATTTATTATGTAAACAACTGTCAATGAATATCTTTAGCTTCGACGTAAGATTTATATACACCTATAGAGCTCCTGCCAATGGTCAAAAGTTATACTGTCAGCGGCGCAATAACGAAAACGAGTCCAAATACTAAAAAGCCCAACTAGAAAACATTCCTTGAATTTTTGCTTTCGTTTTGACAGTTTTACACAAATTTCGCGTTTTATTATTAAATGGTATTAGTATTATTTCATAATATAAATAACAATTAGCCTTATTTACATTTTTTAAATTTTCGCGCTAAGCTAATGTTTTTACGTAGCATTTCATATGTATGTATTTCGCCCTCTTGGATCCTCCGTCGCGCATTGTATAACTTTTGAACTTTGGCACGTAGTCTACCTCCAAATTTGTTTATGCTATTTGGATAACACATAATCTATATCTATATACAGTCGACTCTCGATAATTTGAACACTCGTTAATTTGAATCTCTCGATAATTTGGTAATAATTAATGGTAATTTGAAATTTTTCTCTGGTCCCTTGAGTTTCAATTTATCGAGAGTCGACTGTATATATCTAAATATATAAAAGAGAAGATAAGACAAAAATCTCTTCCAACTGATTTAACCTTTGTTGAGTGTGATCAAATTGGTGATTTTGACCTTTCCATGTTGCGTCACATTATTATTGTATATAGACCTTTTACCATCCTGCTTTTCATGGTGAGTGAATGGTGTTGAGTTATTTTTGCCCTTTTGGGATTAATACATTGTTCTCTCTATTTTAGTCTTGAAAATGGCGACATAAAGTAGCCGAAACGTCGACTTAGAAAAGCATTAAGTGTTTTATTTACTCCAATAGCCCGATATCCTTTTCTTTGGTATAAAAGAGAAGATCTGCGTGCTTGCGTGCGTGTTTGTTCGCTATACGTTCCTAGACCCGT
Organism: Podabrus alpinus; assembly: GCA_932274525.1. Classification (NCBI taxonomy): domain Eukaryota; kingdom Metazoa; phylum Arthropoda; class Insecta; order Coleoptera; family Cantharidae; genus Podabrus; species Podabrus alpinus. The sequence continues at coordinate 46,204,726 of OW026451.1, forward strand.
GGACCGATCTCAACCAAATTTTGCACAGTTATTTTGTAGCTCCAGGCGCAACTATTCTCGCATATATGGAGAAGAAATTCGAGCGGGGAAAAAAGTTATTCGCTTTTTTCGAAAATCAAATCACAAGTTTGACAAAAAATTTAATTTGTCAAATAATTAATCTGACGTACTGTCTGTGATTCAAAATACTGTCAACAGATGGCGGGGATGGCGGCTTTAATTCGAAAAATGCAAAACTAACAAGAAACCACTAACAAATTAATCTGAAAATACTGTCAACAGATGGCGGGGATGGCGGCTTTAATTCGAAAAATGCAAACCACTAACAAAAAACCACTAACAAATTAATCTGAATGCCGCGAATAAGACCGGAGCACTTTATATAGGTCGCAGAACGTGGAAGATCCACCTCTTTGCGGAAGATTTAACTTTACATGAAGATGTAACTTTACGTGAAGATTATGTATGTATGTATGTATGTATGTATGTATGACAGATGACACATGACAGATGACGGCCGAACAACTATGGCCTTCACGGATCTATTATGGTCCGGTCTGTGAGGCCGAAGGCCGAACAACCTTGACCTTCACGGATCTATTATGGTCCGGTCTGTGAGGCCGAAGGCCGAACAACTATGGCCTTCACGGATCTATTATGGTCCGGTTTGTGGGCCGAAGGCCGAACAACTATGGCCTTCACGGATCTATTATGGTCCGGTCTGTGAGGCCGAAGGCCGAACAACTATTGCCTTCGCGGATCTATTATGGTCCTCTCTCTGTGAGGCCGAAGGCCGAACAACTATGGCCTTCGCGGATCTATTATGGTCCTCCCCTGTGAGGCCGAAGGCCGAACAACTATGGCCTACTCGGATCTACTCTGGGTCTAGATGGCTAAGGGCGGCAGATGCCGCCCGTGCCATATCTATATAAAAATGGATGTATGTGTGTATGTATGTATGTTCCCTATAGACTCCTAAACCGTTTGACCGATCGGAACCAAATTTGGCACAGTTATTATGTAGGTTCCTGCGCATGTTTTTGTATTAAAATAGTGCAAAAATTTGCAAAGGAAAGGAAAGTTGATTTTGAGTAGCCTGCCTTCCTTTAAGGAATCTCGATAATCCATTCATGCGCGTCCCTATGGGACGCGCATGAATGGATTATCGAGATTCCTTAAAGGAAGGCAGGCTACTCAAAATCAACTTAAAAAACAATAATGAATGCTGTCAAACTGTCAACCGATCGACAATGCAAATACGCGTGCACGTGCTTTACGTTTCTATTTGACCAATTTTAACCAAATTTGCTATAGAAGTTATTTACAATGCTACGAAAAACATAGGCTACTTTAGTACCTTGGAGTGAGGCCGAAGGCCGAAAAATCACGGTCTACACGTATGCCTGCGATACCCTTGAGTGAGGCCGAAGGCCGAACAACCACATCCGACACGGTCTACATGGCTAAAGGCGGCCGGTAGGCCGACTGTGCCAGCTAGTATAATACATTATTATTCATATTTTATAAATATAAGGGGCGGACGGACGGTGAAAGGCGAGTATCCGGCGCCTAAAAACTGGATCTTTTCGGCTAAGGGAGTAAACCCTAACAGAAAATCTCGGCCCTCCAGATCGGGGGTTGGGTCGTCGGGCCAGCTCCTCGGCACTCGGAAAAACCAAATTAAATTGCTAAATTTACCAGTAAAAGCCTCGGAACAGATAAGGATTTTAACAATAGACGACATAGGCAACGGAAACGGACTATGAATTTTGGAATTTGGAATGTTCAAGGATTGAGAAATAAACAACAAGAAATCCAGATGGAATTAAAAGAAAAAAATGTTGACATTGCCGTACTCTCAGAAACGAAAAAGAAGGGGAAGGGTAGTGAAATGTGGAAAGACCATATCCATCTCTACAGCGGGGTACACGGGCGTACCCAGAGAGGGGCAGGGGGGGGGGCAGCTGCCCCCCCCCTAGACAAAGATTAAGCATGTTCAATTATTTTATTGCAAGTCGACTAATACAGAATTTAATTAATCTGTTTTAAATAAGTAACAGCATCGAAAGGAATTATCACACGACTGGAGAAAGTAGAGTTGCACTCAGCTGTAACAAAGCCATCGTTTGTCATAGCATTATTAATAATTGCCAAATATTCTGCATTATTGGAGCCAGTCGTTAACGTACTCCAATCAAAGAGTGCAGACCTTGTTATGGCGAAAAATCACATAAACCAAATTGTGAATATACTACAAAATGATCGTGAAGAAGTTGATCAAATAACCAATGAGATACTTGAGAAGGCTTCGGTCATTGCTGAACAAATTGATATTGAAATTGCTATTCCACGTCTAGCCGGAAAACAACAGCAAAGAAGCAATCCTCCTTCGTCCACTATCAATGAATACTGGAGGCGGGCTCTCATCATACCCTACCTAGATTCATTGACATCATCTCTTAACGTTCGTTTCTCTGAAGAAAATGATGCAGCCTTTTCTCTAACCAAACTTCACCCTTCTTCAATGCTCGAAATCGGGATTCAAGAGCTAAGAATCATAGCCAAACGCTTCATGGAGTTTTATGGCTTAGAAGAGATAGAGGCTGAACTAGATCTTTGGTTCAATCTGTGGAAGAACAAAAAGTTGTCTAAGGAAAGTCTAAAGGAACTGGAAATTGTGGATCTGTACACAGAAACCAACCTATTTTACCCAACAGTCAAACAAGCTCTTTTAATTCTGTTGGCTATGCCAGCTACTACATAGCTACAGTAGAGAGATCATTTAGCACCTTGCGACGAGTTAAGACCTGGCTTAGAAGCACGATGGGAGAAGAAAGACTCAGTGGACAGTGTTTGATGAGCGTCCACAGAAAATTTGTACAAGAAAATAAAAGCAAGTTTTCAAAGGAAGTATTGGATAAGTTTGCATCCAATCCTAGAAGATTATTATTGAAGTGAAAACAACCAACAGTATGTGTGAATTGAATAAATTTATTCGTAAATGTATATAGCTTATTGTTCTATACGATGTAATATGTATGAGTTGTTCATGTGCACTTGTATAGTTTTCGTTATTATCTCTAATTACAAAAGCTTTTCCTTCATAATTGGAGTTATATTTTCTCCTTGGTCCTTATTGACCTTATTAATAATTTATTTTAAGATGAATTTGGTTAATAATATCACCTCTTCTTATATTAAACAAATTTTCAGTGTTGCACATAGTTCAAAGGTTCAAACGTCAATTGGTTTTACAAAATTCAAGAATTGATTATAGCACTCATGTTATCAATACAGTAGGTAATAGTATTTCATAAACAAAGAATAAACTATTAAATGTTCAAACTTAAACGTGAATTCATAATGGGTGAATTTAAACATTTTTTCCTAAAGAATAACATTCCTCCAACTTAGTGGGGTGGTGGGAGTGGGGAGGGGGGACACTCATACATTCCTCGAGTTCATGAATCATTGGGAGGTCAGCCCCCCCCTAGCTCAAATCCTTGGTACGCCCTTGGCGGGGTACCTAAAAGTGACAGAGCTAAACAAGGAGTGTCAATAGTGATAAAGAAAAGCTTAAGAAGACATTTAAAATCGTGGGTACTAATTAACGAAAGACTCATTAAAGTGACTCTCCATATTCGAGGAAGAATATTTCATGTAGTAGGTGTCTATGCTCCCAATGACGACGCTCCAGTTTTACAAAAAGAAACATTCGAAGATTTGTTAAGAGAAATAATAGACGCAATACCCACATCCCAAGAAATCGTTATAGCAGGGGATTTCAATGCAAGAGTAGGTAGAGAACAAAAGGATCCGGTGGTCGGACAACATGGCGAAGACACTTTGAATGATAATGGACAACGTCTAAGAAATATATGCGAACAATATGAATTAAAGATAGCTGAAAGAACAGTAGAAGAAGAATATGAACATATTTGTGAAGCAATAAGGGCAGCGGCGAGAGAAGCGATTGGAGAATATAACCCAGAAAAGAAACCATATTGGTGGGACACAGTATTGGAAGAAAAGATAAAAGAAAAGAAGCAAGCGTATCGAGTGTGGTTAGCTAAAAAAGATATAAGAAGTGAAAGAAAATATAAACAACTTAATAGAGAGGTAAAAAGAGAAGTCACTATGAAGAAAAACAAATTGTGGATTCAGAAATGTCAGTACATAGATCAGCAGGTGGGTGGATCAAGAAGCTCGGAGGCTTGGAAATTAATTAAAACTATGCGAACAACAGAAAACGATCGACTATCAGGAATGAGTATCTCTTTGAGCGACTGGAAAAAATATTTTAGTAATCTATTAACGGAAACCAGGCCAAATATTAGTAACGAACCAATAATTACCCAACAAACACATCAAATTGAAGTGAAATTGGAACATGTTGAAGCCTCATGTAAAAATATGAAAAACCGTAAATCGCCTGGACCAGGAGGTATTCCAGCGGAGTTACTGAAATATGGACCTAAGAAACTACATGTGATGTTAAAACATCTTTTTCAACGTTGCATAAATGGGGAAAATACACCAAAACAATAGAGAACATCAATTATAACGCCAATCTTTAAAAAAGGATGTAGACAAGACCCATCAAATTATAGAGGTATTTCAGTAATATGTGCAGTTGGAAGACTATACTCAAAAATATTAAAAACCTTTATTGAAAAGGAGATAGAAGGAAAAGAGGCTGAAGAACAAGCTGGCTTTCGAGCAGGAAGATCCACAGTAGATAATATTTTTACCCTAAAAATGATCGTGGAAAAAAGGACTCAACGTGCTAGAGATTCACACTTGGCTTTCATTGATGTAGAGAAGGCATATGACAACATCCCAATTAACAAGCTGTGGATTGCAATGGAACAATGCCGGATAAATAAAACGCTGATATGGGCTACAAAAAATTTATACGCAAAAAATACAACAAAAATTAAGTCTCACAATATGGTATCTGAAGAATTTACAATTGACAAAGGCCTGAGACAAGGCTGTTGCCTTTCTCCAACCCTATTTAAAATATATTTAAATGAAGCACTTGCAAAATGGCAAAAACAATGTAAGAATATGGGGATACAAATAAACGACGACACGCTATTTACCCTTTATTTTGCTGATGATCAAGTAGTGATTGCAGAAGACGAAATTGATCTCAGCTACATGGTGCGAAAACTCAAGGAACAATACAAGAAAGCCGGTCTGAATATAAACATGAAAAAGTCAGAGTACTTGAGCGTGGGTACAGAGGAGATACAAGATCTGGACATGGAGGATGAGTTAATGAATGGCACTAAAGCATACACATATCTGGGAGTTATATTTGACAAGACGGGTAGCAGTTGTAAAGAGATTGAAAAAAGAATAAATAAGGGAAGGTATGTTATACGAACTTTGAATGGTGTACTGTGGGATAAAGATATAAGAAAGGCTACGAAGAAAATGATATACAAAGCCATAATAGAAAGTACAGTAACCTACGGAGCTGAAGTATGGGATATCACTGCAAGAAACAAGCAAAAACTTGGAGCAATGGAGATGGACTTCTGGCGTAGAAGCGCTGGCAAATCAAGACTCGACAGAGTGAAAAATGACGAAATCCGAAGAATTATGGAAGTACGATCGACCGTAGTAGAGGAAATTGAGCGTAAACAATTGATATGGTTCGGGCATGTGAATAAGATGCCTGAAGAGAGATGGCCAAAGAAGACGCTTATATGGATACCTCCAGAAAGAAGAAAAAGAGGTCGACCACGGTTAAGCTGGAGAAAAGGAATCGACGAGGCAATGTCAGCGAGAGGTCTGGAGGAGGAACTTTGTCTGGACAGAGGAGAATGGAAACTGGGGACGGAGAGACGGCGCCAGCTGTAGAAATGATCCGTTATATATATATATATATATAAGGGGTGGAGAGGGGGGTCAAAATTAATTTTCTTTTAAATAATCCTTACGTAAGATGTGGGGGGGGGGGGTTGCCACAATCTTACGTACCCTTACGTGGCGGGGGGAGGGGGTCCAAAATTACAAAAATCATCCTTACGTAATTAATGGACGGCCCCTAAGAAAAAGTTAAAAATTCGATTAAAGGAGAGTTAACTTGATGGAGGTCACTTTATAACTTCAATATAAAATTGGACCGCAACATCTTTTTTTATTTTTTAAAGTCCTAATTAAGGTAAAAAAAAAATAATAATTAAGGTAAAAAAAAATAAGGTAAAAATAATGTAAAAATACATTAAGGATAATGAAACCGAAGGACATGATTTGCATTTGGTTAAGGCACCGCCATCACATGAGGAAAGGGCGGAGTTCAGAATGACCCTCATAGCGAAGGCCGCCTGCTCTTCCACTCAACCAAAAGGACTGGCATGCGTACACATGATTATTTTTATGATTATCATTAATAACAAAAATTATGTCTAAAAATTCTTACTTATTCATAGAATTTGTTGATCATAGATTTCAGAAGAGCTGGCACAATATTATATCGAGACAAAAAAATATTGATTATTTTAAAAATGGGTGGCTTTTTTGCTGTTAGTGGAAATTATAAACGGAAAATTTATTTTAAAACCGGCACCACCTGACACAACTCTTTTAGATTTTAAAATTCGAAAAATCGGGGACCAACTTCACTGACGCAAATCACATGGCAATCCATGGAAGTCTGCGAAATTTTTAAAAAATTATTTTTTCTATAGGAAATTTACGAGTTTTTAAAAATTTGTGACGTTCTGTACATTTGGTAGTCTGGTGCAGGGGTGGGCAACCTTTTGTATAACAGGGGCCAGAATAATATTTACGTTTCGTCCGCGGGCCTTAGTATAGTTAATAGACACATTTTTGTTACTTGTATTTTTTTCTGAAAATATGTTCCCTATAGACTCCTAAACCGTTTGACCGATCGGAACCAAATTTGGCACAGTTATTGTGTAGGTCCCTGCGCATGTTTTTGTATTGAAATAGTGCAAAAATTTGCAAAGGAAAGGAAAGTTGATTTTGAGTAGCCTGCCTTCCTTTAAGGAATCTCGATAATCCATTCATGCGCGTCCCTATGGGACGCGCATGAATGGATTATCGAGATTCCTTAAAGGAAGGCAGGCTACTCAAAATCAACTTATAAAAAACAATAATGAATGCTGTCAAGCTGTCAACCGATCGACAATGCAAATACGCGTGCACGTGCTTTACGTTTCTATTTGACCAATCTTAACCAAATTTGGTGTAGAAGTTATTTACAACGCTACGATAAACATAGGCTACTTTAGAACCTTGGAGTGAGGCCGAAGGAATGAATTACGCCAAATAAATTTAGAAAAACACTTTTTCCAAAGTATACCTATTTTATTTTCGAAATTCAAATGTTTTACTTTCAAAATTTTTGATTCTTTTGATCATTTCGGGGGGGGGGGCACGTGCCCCCAGGTGCCCCCTCCTGGCTACGGGCCTGACCAATAACGTTGTGAGCCAAAACGTTTTTGTTTGATTGTGTTAAAAACTGTTTTCCACTGTATTAAATATGATCCTAACACGCACTGATCAAACAAAACTTTTTGTCTCACAACGTTTTTGCTTGACCAGCATAACAAATACAATTTCATTTTTACTTTCTGAACCCCTTAGGTAAGGAAAGTATTGTTATCAGGCAAAATTTGACCCTCAATTTTATGACAGATTTTTATGTTTTAAGGTTCCCTGAATTCATTTTGATCATTTTTGGAAGGATGAAACGATAGCGTCTAAATGAAGCAACGAAATCATTTCAAATTTTAAATATAAGCTTTTTTTCTGCCGTGGCAGGAAGCCAGATGAAAATAAATGAAATCGCCTGTAAGGAATAAGGGAGGGGGTTTACTTGAAGCTATTATGATATGCATCATAACTTCGAAACTAAATTAAATATGTAAAAATATTAAGAACCAAAAATTACTGCTATAAAATTTCCAACATTTTTTGTCCTCTATGAGTTTTTCTCTAAAATTCTAAAATATACAGGGCGTTTCAAAAAAATTTCTATTAAATTTAAAATGAAGAAAATATTTTCAGAAACCCTCAAATTTGTGGGTAAAAAATGAAGAAAAAAATGCAAAAAATTTGGTAATAACAATCACATAAATTTTTATGGGGTAATGTAAACTGCCCTCCAAAATAACCTTTTTTTAATTTCTTCAATTTTGGTTTTTAAGTCGGCATGTAAACTGCCCGCGGACTGTATAATCCCTACTTATACGTAAGTAGGAGATTATTGCGCGTTTTCACCAACTTTTCCTTAAGAATTACCTACCAAGGAATTCTTAGCGCTAAGTATTCCATAAAAAAATAATCGGATCGATTTCTTCGCGCTCTTAAGGAACTCTTAGCACTTGGTGAAAACCAAATGTGTCATAAGAGTTTCTTAACTCCAAGTTAGGGAACTCTTAACGTTAGGAATTTGTTGGTGAAAACGGGCATATAACAATAAATTAGAATTTAAGAACAACTTATTAAATAGACAGGGCCGGTTTTTGACGAGAGATTGTAGGGGGTAGTTAGCGAGTGAAAATTGCTAATTTCACCTCAGAATTTCATCGTTCACTTTACGTGTGATACATTATTATAATTTAAATTAAAGTACCTGTTGCGCGAAAAGGTAAATCGTCCGCTCAGAGGTGCATCAGCCGGGTCGAGCTTAGGTTAGTGTTAGGAAACGATTTTTTTTCGCAAGTTGAACGTTAAAAGTTAGAAGTACCAGAAATGTTATGAATCCGGATGGCTCAACAAAAACACCGCCCGCAAAGAAATTCTGCGTTCAGTTCTGAGTTGTCAACGGTAATTACAATTTCTTGGTTTGATTCTGCATGTCAGTGCCCTCCCCCAGTTTCAAATTTTTTTTGTAAAAATGATGTCAAACGTTAAAGCATCATTTGAGCCTGAATGATCTACCATTATTTTAGTTTGATCTTCAAAGATCGCGGAGTTATTTGCAAAAAACTTTTGGGGGGCCGCACAGTGTGGTGGAGGCGGACAAATGGTGATTTTTAAAGTACTTCATTTGGTCTGTTTAATAATAGTTTCTTGCTAGGAACATCCCAGGGATTGAGGAACACAAAAAAAATCATTAAAAATGTGCTTGCAAAGTGTCGAAAAAATGGGGCAAAGTCAACCCTTTTTATATACTATGTTATGTGTACCATATACATTGGTACTTTAACTTTGCTGAAAACGGAAAATACATTGATTTTTTTCAGTTTTAAGGTTGAAATATTTTTTCTGTATCTTTTTACTAGCACACAAGTGCCAAAACAAAACAGAGAATTACATTTTTAATTATTTGTAGACCTAATTTCGACCCAAAAACTCGATTTTTTTTAAATGATAAACTTCTCTTCAACTTTTAGTTGTGTGAGAACGCATGAGACACACCGAAAAAAAATTTGTAATATCATTGGTATCTCTAGTACTTGCCTTCCAAATTTCAGCTGCTGATACTTGCTGATATAAACACAAGAGCGTTTTTACTGAGACTTGTCCAATTTTTACCGAAGGGATTATCGGATTAACAAATTAATAAATTTTTCCAAATACCCCACAATATAAGAAATTGCAAGAGGAAAAGAAAAGATGCTACCCTGAAAATATTACTGTCACAGGAAAAGGTGCTTGTGTTAAACTGCAGTCTCTTTTGGATCATACGGCAACTAAAATTATTTCCACTAAATCAATAGATGACCTTAAACAGCACGAAGGAAAGGAGTTAATTTTATATAGCAAATGGGGAATGGATGGATCTTCCGGGCTAAACCAATATAAACAGAACTTTATATTATATCATGGTACAGATGTTAGCTTGTTTATGATATCCATGGTACCAATGAATATCTCTTCAGATGTATCCAAATTATGGCAAAATTCAAGACCATCTTCAACACGTTACTGTAGGCCAATAAAATTTGAGTTCAAATCTGAAACGTCGACAGAAACAATAAATTATTGGCGATTTACATTACCGTTGGTGGCGCCACCAACGGTAATGCCACGGGAATAATTCGGTGGTTATTTGCGCCACTTGTGACGCTTAAAATTCCTCACGAACTTTAGCGTGAATAATTGATGTTACATTAATTTCTAACCAAAGGTGTTAATTAAAACGACGAAAAAAAAGATGGAATAGGCGCCACTCGATTTCGGTTAAAAAGGAAGACGTCGTTATGAAAGATTAGACAACTCGATTAAAGGGGAAATCGAGAAATCACGAGCTATCTTTGTAAATCTTGCCGGCTAGCTTGGAAGATAATTAATTAAACAAAAACCAGCAATGAGTCCAGGGCATACGGAAAATTTTGAACAACGAAGAAATTTTGTAGACGAAAATAATAATTGCTCAAATATAAAGCGCAAATATCTTACGCGCAGTCCCGCAAAGAACTAACAAAATAATGGCGGACCACACAAAAATGTTATCAACCATATGTTGATTATCACCCAAAAACGACGGAATATTTATACAAAATTTACACGTTGTGATAAGTAAATCAACTAAATAATTAATAATTATTATCATAAATAACCAACTAAAAATGATACGATACCTCAACTACGCTGATTTGCGGCCTATGCAAAATCTGTCCAGCTTCTAATCCCATAAAGGCGGAAGAGAACTCCGATAAAGTAACTCCAAAAAAATTGAGTTTCTCGACCTATGGATTCGAGAAGATAATCCCAGTTTGCCACTGGATGGTAACCACTAACCAATTCTTCTCGAAAATCCGGCTTCAACAAAATTTCGCACAGCACACATACAACTATCTCGCACCAGATTCCACGTATCACCTCCCGTCTACGCGTACCTACTCCTGCGCATTTCCGCTCGTACCAACGGTCACTGGTTCCAAACCCAAAGAATTCGGCGGCAAATTTTAAATCGTTACACTCCCCCTTTACTTGGAAAGAGGTAAAGTTTCTACAAAACGAGAAAACCAACGATACGGGAAATATAATAGGAACTTTACCGATGGTGAAGATGTAAAGCTGTCCAGATGTTCGGACCTTCGATACGATAGATAAACAAAACAAAAGGTAACTCGGAACGACAAAACAGAAAAATATATACAAAGAAAGATATATACAAACGATAAAACAAAAAAACTATATATACTCGTCGTCTATCTGGGGTTTCAGATCCTGTACGTGCCAGATGCCTGTTGAATTGCCGTGGTCGTCCTCGAGTTCATAAGTGACACTACCGGTTTTCTTTTTGACCCTGTAAGGTCCAACAAAAGTAGGTGCTAACTTGGCCGAAAAGAACTTGGAGGCATCGGAGTGAACTTTATTCCTCCGCCAAACCAATTGACCAACAACAAACTGCGCAGGTCTACGGCGTAGGTCGTAGACGCGTTTGTTTCGGTCGTGTGCCAAGCGCAACCTTTCACTGATCCTTTCGAACATCTTTCGAAAACCGGCAGAACGCTTATGAATCTCGTCCTCATGATGTTGTTGTTCGGGGTGTAGATGGTGGTCACCCGAACTGACATACTCTCGTCCGAAGTTTACGAAATAGGGGCTAAAATCGATGGTCTCGTGTCTCGACGTACGGATGGCGCACGCTATCGCAGCTAAGTACGTATCCCAACGGCGGTGGTTGTCCTTCACGTAAGAGGACAGCATGGTTTTCACCACCTTGTTCACCCTTTCCGTGGGGTCGGCTCTAGGGTAGTACAAAGCTGTGTACTGTATCTTAGCACGATACCGCTCGCAAAGCTGACGAAACTCGTTACTGCGCATTTGCACACCGTTATCGCAGATGATAGTCTCCGGTACGCCGTACACTAAAAAGACACCCTCTTCCACATTCTTGGCTAGTGACCGTGCGGTAGCGGTACGAACTGCAAATAGTAGCACATATTTGCTAAAATAGTCGGTCACTACCAAGATGTGGGTGTAACCAGACGAGGAACGAGGTAAGGGACCAACGAAATCCAACGAGATGGATTGCCAAGGGCGTGTGACCTCGGGGCTAGAACCCATTAACCCGGCAGGGGCTTTCTGTTCGGGCTTCTGCTCCGCACAAACTCGACAAGACCTGACGTACCTGGCCACATCGTTCTTCATCTTTGGCCAGTAGTACCTATGATGCAACCTCCAGTAGGTTTTGTATATACCGCATGACCTGCGGTAGGCTCATCATGGCACTGACGTAGAAAAACCCGACGACCTTCCTTGGGGACAACCACTTTCCAGTTCTCCGCCTCCTGACTCAACTCAGGGATACGGACCTTGACATATTTGAAAAGGCGATTGTCCTCCAATCTCCACTGGGGGTACCTGTTCGGGTGTTCCTCAACCCGTTGTCGCATTCTCAAATACCAGGCATCCTCTGTGCCACTAAAATCGTCGACCGGAGGGGCCACTTGAATAGGTGCTACCGGCACGGAACGCGACAAAAAATCAGGCACGACGTGGTCTTTCCCCTTTCGATGGACGATGGTATAATCGAAAGGTTGGAGACGCAACGCCCACCTAGCCAACTTACCAGTTGGGTCCTTCAAATTATTCAGCCAGATTAGGGAGGCATGGTCGGTGATGACCGTAAAGTGGGTACCCTCAAGATAATGGCGCAACTTTTCAATTGCCCAGATAACGCTCAAGCATTCTCGCTCTGTGGTGAAATATTTCTGCTCTGGTTTAGTTAGCGATCTAGAGAGGAAGCAAAGCACCTTCTCTACACCGTCGAAGCTCTGTGTGAGTACTGCGCCGAGGCCGTAGGCTGAGGCGTCGCACTGCAGGGTGAAAGGCTGAGCGAAATCGGGACAGGTCAATATTGGGGCCGTAACGAGGCAGCTCTTAAGATAGTTAAAGGCCTGCTCACAACAATTATCCCACTTGAAGGGCACTCTCTTTTGAATCAACCGGGTCATGGGCGCAATGATGGTTGAAAAATTCGGCACGAACCGCCGATACCAACTGGCCATGCCCAGGAACCTCCTAATCTCGGTAGGGTTAGCGGGAGACGGGACATTCATAATCGCCTCGACTTTTTCCACATCAGTCCGTAGACCGTTCGAATCGACTACATACCCTAGATATTTTAACGACGGACGACAAAATTTACATTTTTCCTGACTTAAAGTTAAGCCAGCGGCAGTAAGCCTATCAAAAACTTTTCGTAAAATATCTAGGTGGGAGGTAAAGTCGGGGGAAATAACGATAATATCGTCCAAGTAAACATGGACGAAGGGTTCGAGGTCGACACCTAGTACCGTGTCAATTAGCCTCTGCCAGCTGGCAGGTGCGTTCGTTAGACCAAATGGCATCTTTTTAAACTGGTACAAACCTCTACCTGGCACGGTGAAAGCAGTGTACTCTCGTGAAGATGGACTCACAGAGATTTGCCAGTAGGCGCTCTTAATATCGAGGCTGCTTATGTACTTGGCTCCTCTTAACCTATCTAGGATGGCAGAGATATAGGGAAGTGGGTATGCGTCTTTCTCCGTTACGGCATTCAGTGCTCGATAATCAACACAAAAGCGGTACTCTTTGCCACCTGACTTTGGCACCAAGATAACTGGAAAGGACCAAGAACTTTTCGACGGTTCAATGACGTCCATTTCTAGCATTTTCTGAACCTCGTCGTCAAGGATCTTTTGCTTAAAAGGCGGGACTGGATAGTACCGTCTCTTAATTGGTTTGACATCGGGTTTGATGTTAATTTTATGCTCGGCTACAGTAGTGCAACCGAGACCGGTACCCATTTCAGAAAATTTCTCCTCGAGCAACTTATTTAGCAGCGAAGTTTGCTCAGAAGAGAGAGTTGATAATTCTCCTAAAGCCGAAACGGAAGATAGAGCAATAGAATCGCCAAAATGCCAAACATCTCGATGTAAATCCGGGACTACATCCATCTCTCTCCAGAAGTCCATACCTAATATGAGCTTCGATGACAGATTCTCCAACACATAAACATCAATGACCCTGACTCGTCCCATTAAACACATAGGGACCTTCAACATCCCAATGGTCCGACAGTCCTGACCATTAGCTACTACACACGATAAATCTTTGGAAGTATCCAACTTTAAACCTAAACCTAAAAATGTAGCCAGGCCAGACTGACCGACCACAGTAAGTGAACTACCCGAGTCCAAGAGTCCTAACATAACTCGACCAAAAACTGTGACCTTTAAGTGTGGTCTTCTGTCATCGTTGTCGCCATGTGAGAGGATGTAATCCAACAGGATCTTTTGTTTGGTCGGATTAAAGGAACGAGACACTAACCGACCAGTTAGTGGCTCGCGTTTCGGTTTTCCGAACACGTAGGACATGAAGCAACGGTAAATCCTACTCTACCACAGCGGAAACACAAAACTCGCTTTTGTTGCCTGCAGGACGACCGTTGATGGCCTGGTCGCCCGCAATTCCAACACTTACTATCTATCGAGGAAGGAGTATTAGTAGTCGAAGCACCGTGGGTGGCCTGGTCTGAAATAACGTTTATTCGGCCAGATTGGTTACTGGAACACCTTTTATAGACAGACTCAGGTTCCACTGTGAAACCTTTTACCCCCGAAGGTGGGCAATAGAATCGTGCGCGGTATTCGCTTTCCTCTACCATTCGACCACAATCGATCAGTTGTTCAATCGTGTTGATGGTTAGACATGCCATACCTCGCTGGATGTGTGGAAGCAAGTTTCCCCTAATCGTGTCGACTCTGATATTTTCAGAGGGAATATTCGACAGTTTACGGTACAAGTTCTCCATGACAGAAATATACAACACTAATTTCTCGTCGGAGCCTTGTGTTCTTTTTTTAATCTCTGACTCGAGACGCGACTCGTAGCCAGGCGGTAAAAATGATTTCCTTAGTTGAAAAACTAGGTCATCCCAATCTTTAAATAAATGTTTGCGGGGTCGAAACCAAGTTCGAGCATCCCCTTTAAATAGTTCGATAGCAGATTGAAAGAGCTGGGCTTTTGAAACACCCCGTGACTCACGAAGCTCTTCAATATTTTCTAAAAATGTAGTCACACTACTAGTTCCGTCGAACTGGACGTTCCAAAGACAAATAGGTGGAATTTTCCCAAAATTTTGTGGTGTTGGGTCGGTAAATTGTTTAGCCTCTTTAGGAGAACTAAAACTAGTATCACGATTTTCCTGACGGTCATTGAAAGAGACTCGCCGGGCGGTAGAATTATGTACGGTACCCATATCAACTGAGCTCAAACGCCTTATAATCGATTCGACGTTTTGATGTAATTGTTCGTCTGGAACAGGTTGGGTTTGAATAACTGAGGTAGCACGAGAACCGTTAGGTAAATTCGTGTTTAATTCAAGATCAATCAGCCGAGAATTTGTCACCCTGGGCAAAGGTGGTGTAAAATGTGCTCTGGGGACCGAAAAATCAAGAGGTGGACTCATGACGTCCATCTCGGAGGGAATAGGTTCATCCAGGATCGAATCAGAAAGTGATATTAAATCGACTTCCTGATCGTCCGAAATATTTTCAGCACTACATGCGAGAGTGAGGTTCGTTAATAATTCGTCTACTATTGTAGAAAGACGATTTACCTCGGACTGAAAATCTGGGGAGAAAATATTCACCAAGCGACGCTGGACGTGCAAGAGACGTGCTCTTATTCGTTCTTCGTCATTTTTGATGTTTGCTCGATCGAGCGCTTGAATTTCCTTAGCCAATTCAGATAATTTGGTAGACGAAATACCTAATTCGGTGTTTACATCACCCACAAAACGAATAATTTGCGCATTCTTTCGAATGGCATCCCTTAACAAAGAACGCTTTTTGCTCACTGTGAGGCTTTCCGCCTCAATCCCTCTCACTTCTAATTCATAGGAGAGTTCATCTCCTAATAATCTATAGACTTTCATGATGGATGAGATTCGAAAAAAACAATAAGAAAATTTTCAAAAAAAATTTCAACTTGAAATTTCCCTTCCCCCCCAAAAAAAAATGGTATAGGGTAGAAAAACCAAAAACAGAAAACTACTTAAGAAGTTATTTCTTAAGAAATAACTTAAGAAAATATTTTACCAGCGTAGTAGAAAATTTTTTGAATGCCAATAAAAAAATTTTATAACATATCCAAAAAAACTCGTAAAATAATCCCAAAACAATTCATAAACAAAAAAATAATACGAATACAAGATTCGAACGTAAAGTAACTGTGGCGGAGCCCGTGGTATAACCACTAGAGTACACAAGCTGATATAAAACAAAACGTTTTTAAACTAATAAAATTACCAAAATTTTACCAAAAACACCATAGTATTAAAAAAACAGGTACACAAATATTATAACCACTAATTAGCTAAGCCAAAATTAACTAATTAGCCAAAAAAAATACAATTTTCATAAAGCAAATTGCGAAAAAAAATAAAACACAGTTAATAATTTATTTACAGTAATAAAAATGCAACAAATAAGGTTGTATTTCCTTAATACACACAAAAAAATTTAAACCTAGAGAACAACAAAATAAGTAAATATCACCAAATATTAATAATAAGATAAAAAAAATTGTTGTAACTGTAAGGTGAACCCAGAAAATTTGTATAGTAAAATAAGGTAATATCGGTTGACCTCACAGAGCCGCTACGATATATAAATTTATCTGTACACAAAAAGTTATAAAACGATTACAAATTGTAATCCAAGAAAAATAAAATAAATGTTAAATTTTTCACATAAAATGTTACGAATTTAAATAAACTAAGAAAATAAAAAATAAAAAACACTTCAAAATATACTCGACGTTGTTCAAAAAAATATTTTCGTTGGGCGCCACTTGCCACGGGAATAATTCGGTGGTTATTTGCGCCACTTGTGACGCTTAAAATTCCTCACGAACTTTAGCGTGAATAATTGATGTTACATTAATTTCTAACCAAAGGTGTTAATTAAAACGACGAAAAAAAAGATGGAATAGGCGCCACTCGATTTCGGTTAAAAAGGAAGACGTCGTTATGAAAGATTAGACAACTCGATTAAAGGGGAAATCGAGAAATCACGAGCTATCTTTGTAAATCTTGCCGGCTAGCTTGGAAGATAATTAATTAAACAAAAACCAGCAATGAGTCCAGGGCATACGGAAAATTTTGAACAACGAAGAAATTTTGTAGACGAAAATAATAATTGCTCAAATATAAAGCGCAAATATCTTACGCGCAGTCCCGCAAAGAACTAACAAAATAATGGCGGACCACACAAAAATGTTATCAACCATATGTTGATTATCACCCAAAAACGACGGAATATTTATACAAAATTTACACGTTGTGATAAGTAAATCAACTAAATAATTAATAATTATTATCATAAATAACCAACTAAAAATGATACGATACCTCAACTACGCTGATTTGCGGCCTATGCAAAATCTGTCCAGCTTCTAATCCCATAAAGGCGGAAGAGAACTCCGATAAAGTAACTCCAAAAAAATTGAGTTTCTCGACCTACGGATTCGAGAAGATAATCCCAGTTTGCCACTGGATGGTAACCACTAACCAATTCTTCTCGAAAATCCGGCTTCAACAAAATTTCGCACAGCACACACACAACTACCTCGCACCAGATTCCACGTATCACCTCCCGTCTACGCGTACCTACTCCTGCGCATTTCCGCTCGTACCAACGGTCACTGGTTCCAAACCCAAAGAATTCGGCGGCAAATTTTAAATCGTTACACTGTGTTTAGACGTATATTTCGAAATTCAAAGTCATGGTCTGGTGAAAATTTGCAAACATTTCAGTATTTTTTTTTTTTATTTAACTCCCAATATATTATTACAATCTACCTTACAGTATGTAGTAATTTTTCGTGACATAATATAAGTACATGACATGTAGGAGTCTGATCATTACCAGATCTCCTATTACAAATTATTCAATAAATCAAATCGAATACTACTAACAATTGAGTTCACTGTTGTACTATTTAAATCTAGTAGTTAGGTCTATTGGAGTGTACCTTTTGAGTCTACGTACGGTGGGATTTTCGAATAGATTTTTTACAAGTTGGTTTGGGTGAGTAGTACTTAGTCGTAATCCATATTTAGCACTATAGTTTTTGACTTCTTCTTTGACACTAAGCATTTCAGATATCGGCGAATTAATTCATTGGGCACATACCACGGGGCATTCACTATTAGTCGCAGCATCTTTGATTGGAAACGCTCCAGGATCTCTATATTGGAGTTAGACGCAGATCCCCACAGTTGTACACCATACGTCCAAACTGGTTTAATCACAGATTTGTACAAAAGCAACTTATTTTCCACGGTTAGTTGAGACTTTTTGCCGATGATCCAGTACAGATTTCGAAGTTTCAGGCCCAATTGTTTTCTCTTCTTGAAAATATGCGTCCTCCATGTTAGGTGTCGATCAAGGTGCATTCTCAGGTATTTTGCTTCGTCAGCCTGAGGCATATCCAGGTTATTAAGCTTCACTGGCGGACAGTCTCCTCTGCGCATTGTGAAGGTCACTTGGACCGACTTGGTCTCATTGGCTCTAATCCGCCACTTCTTCAGCCATTTTTGGATTCTCTCAAGGTTATATTGTAATATCTCAGACGCCTTTTTTGGGTCGGTGTGCGTCGCCAATATCGCTGTATCGTCAGCGAACGTAGCAGTCATGCAGAAGTTTGTTATTGGTAGATCTGACGTATATAATAGGTACAGTACCGGCCCCAGTACGCTTCCCTGAGGCACTCCAGACTCTATTGGCTTAAGAGATGTGTAAGCCTCTTGAAACTTCACCCGGAAATACCTGTCTTGCAAGTAAGACTTCAATATTAAGTATATATTATCAGGAAGGACTCTTCTTAATTTATACAGTAGTCCCATATGCCAGACTTTGTCAAAAGCTTGACTTATGTCTAAGAAGGCCGCTGTGCAGAATTTTTTTTCTTCAAGTGCCTTACTAATTTTTGTTGTTATTCGATGCACCTGTTCCACTGTTGCGTGTTCTTGTCTAAATCCAAATTGGTGATTGGGAATTACATGATGTTCTTCTAGGATTGGTTTAATTCTTCTTAATAGTAGCTTTTCAAAGAGTTTGGACAAGATTGGCAATAGGCTTATTGGGCGGTATGATTTTGGATCCTCCACTGGCTTTCCTGGTTTAGGCATCACTATGATTTCGGCTACCTTCCATTGACTTGGGTAGTGCTTAGTTCTTAAGATAGCATTAAACAATTGCGTAATATATCTTATACCGACTTCCGAGAGTTCCTTCAGTATTTTTCCTGTGATGAGATCAAAGCCCGGAGCTTTCCTGGGATTGAGACTTTTAATGATGGATTTTATCTCTGTACTTTTAAAATTTTTAATGGGCAATTCTAGCTGTCCTGGGGCTTCCAATGCATTCCTTAGATAAATTTCTTCCTCGATAGGTTCTTGGGATTCAAAGGGTTTAAAGACTCTAACCAGATGCTCTGCAAACACTTCTGCTTTTTGTGCATCACTTCTTGCCCACGTTCCGTCTTCAGTACGTATAGGGGGAATTGTAGTTTGCGGCCTTGTAAGCTTTTTCGTGGCTTTCCATAGAGAGTAATCCGTGGCGCTGGTAGCCGTAAGATTTTCCAGGTAGTTCTGAATATTTTCGTTTTTATAATCGTTCAGGATCCCTTTGAGTTCTTTAACAGCTTTATTGAGCTTTGTTTTATCGTGGGGTGATCTGGAAGTTTGCCACCGTTTTCTCAATTTCTGTTTTTCGCATATTTTTGTTTTATTACTGTTGGACAGTCATTTTCTTCTGAGCTGTTTTGTGTGTGCGGGGTTGAATTCCAGGCTGACTGTTGAATGATATTTGTTAAGTATTCTGAGCATATTTCTATGTCGAGGTCAGTTTTCAGTGGGACATCCAGTGTTAATTGTTCTTCAACACCACTCCTGAAGCCTTCCCAATCTGTGAGCTTTGACGTCAGTATAAGGGCATACTTTTAAAGAATGGAAAGTACAAAATCCCATAAGTCACAATCCAATTTTATTAAATTTAAATGCATCATTATAATTGGCGATTTACATTACCGTTCGTGGCGCCACCAGCAACAACAACATGGCTTTGTTTAGACGTATATTTTGAAATTCAAAGTCGTATTCTGGTGAAACTTGGCAAACATTTCAGTATAGTCTTAAATTTATTACAATATATTTTGTTAACTAGTTGATTTTGTTTATGTTTTGAGCCTGAAGAACGAATTTTTATTTTCATTTAATACGTCATTTACTAATTTGAAATTCTCCCGCATGGTGGCGGTTGCTTAATGTAAATTGCGAATAGAACATGAGAACATTATTAACCAGATAAAGGATTTAAAGGTTACACAGGTTACAATTGGAAATTTATCCTTTGATATTAAACATGTATTACAATTAACAATGATTGATGGAAAAGTTTGCAATGCATTAACAGGAAATAAATCAGCTGCTACTTGTAACATAATGCAAAGCAACACCAAAGACGATGAACAACTTGGAGGCTCTTGGTTTAAAAGAATGTAATGAAAATGCGTATCAATTTGGACTCTCAACTTTGCATTGTTGGATTAGATTCATGGAATGTATTCTTCATATTGGATATAATCTTCCCCTTAAAAAGAGTCGTGTTACCAAAAATGACAAAGAAATTAAACAGAAGCAAAAGCAACAAATTCAATACGACATAAAAAGGGAACTTGGAATAACTGTAGATGTTGTCAGGCAAGGTTCGGGTACATCCAATGATGGCAACACAGCAAGAAAATTTTTCAAATTTCCCGAGATCACTAGTTTATCAACGGGTGTTGATGAAATGTTAATAAAAAGGTTTGCTAATATCCTTCATGTAATGGCATGTGGAGAACAATGATAAATTTGAAAAGTACACTTCAGAAACTGCCAAACTTTATGTTGAGCTTTATGATTGGTACTATATGCCAGCGAGCGTACATAAAGTTTTAATCCATGGAGCTAGTGTAATTCGTGCTGCAATGGTTCCGATTGGACAGCTTTCCGAAGAAGCTCAAGAAGCAGGAAATAAAGATTTCAAAAGAATTAGACAATTTAATACACGAAACACATCAAGAATTGCAAATTGTACGGATATCATGCACCATTTACTTATATGTCTTCCGATCCAGAAATCACAAAATTAAGAAAATTGCGACCCAAAATGGATTCGTTACTATCACCAGAGGCCGTAAAATTGTTGGAACACAAGAATTTGGATCCAGAGGAAGAGGAATGATATTAAGGTAGGTACAATATTTTAAAGAATTTCGCGCCATCTGTTGACGGCATTTTAGTCTCTTAAAACGGGATCATTTAATAAAAATTATTTTTTTTTATTCCGGCTTTATTTTTTAATTATCTTTTTCTTCTATTCTATTTGATTCTATTAAGGATATAGTATTGTGTTAATTAGATGCAGTGGTAAACTCAAAGAGAACTATTGTGGATAAGATATATTGATTAAGATTACAAGATACAACTTATGTACTAAATATTGGTTTGTAAACATTTACTAGATCGACTTACGCACGCGGAATCTACTTTACGACTCGCTTGATGTGTATATGATCGCATGCGCACATTAACTTACAATTCATAACATAATATATAGTAAGACAACTTCCAGATTTTTTTCAGATTATTTGCCCTAAAATTGAAGGCTCAGCAACCGTTTGTCCACAAAACCCCCATTTCACCACACTGTTGGCCGTAGACATGATGCCCACCCCAGTATCGAATTTGCAATTGTATATAAATTGTATTTGGGGTCAAACGTTAGATCATCGTTTAGAGCCTGAATGAGTTTTCATTATTTTCGTTTGAGTCTCAAGGTCGCGGAGTTATTCGCAGGAATTTACTGGGAGGGGGGAGTAAACATGATGTCCCCCAGTATCAAATTTTTGGGTGAATTTGGTGTCAAACATTAGAGCATCGTTTGAGCCTGAATGAGCTTCCATTACTTTCGTTTGAGTCTCAAAGGTTGTGGAGTTATTCGCGAAAAACTACGAGGGGTGGGGTACATCAGCCCCTTTGAGGTGGATCGGCCGGGTTAAGCTTAGGTTAGTGTTGGAAAATGATTTCCTTTTCGCAAGTTGAACGATAATAGTTTGAAGCATCAGAAATGTCATGAATCTGGATGGCTCAACAAAAACAACGTGTTGGTTTGATCCTGCATGCTAGTGCCCCCCTTCCAATTTCGAATTTTTATAAATATGGTGTCAAACATTAGAGCACTGGTAAGCTTTAAAGGTCGCGGAGTTATTCGCAAAAGAATTTTTGAGGGGCTGTAGACATAATGACCCCCACCGCCGTATCGAATTTTCGGGTGAATTTGGGGTCAAACATTAGAGAATCGTTTGAGCCTGAATGAGCTTCCATTATTTTCGTTTGAGTCTCAAAGGTCGCGGAGTTATTCGCGAAAAAATTACTGGAGGGGGGAAAGGTAAATCAGCCCCTCAGAGGTGTATCAGCCGGGTCGAGCTTAGGTTAGTGTTAGGAAACGATTTTTTTTGCAAGTTCAACGTTAAGACCCCCCTAAAACTGCAGACTTTCTATCGGCCGATAGTTAGTCGGTTTCTTAATCAGTATGAAGCGGTATGCAAGTGTCGGCCGATACCGAATCGTTATAATTTGCGCACTTGCATAACGCTTCATACTGATTAAGAAACCGACCAACTATCGGCCGATAGAAAGTCTGCGGGGGCTCTAAAAGTTAGAAGCACTAGAAATGTCAGAAATCTGGATGCACCAACAAAAAAACAGTCTGCAAAGAAATCCTACGTACGGTCCTGAGTTGTCAACGGTAATTACAATTTCTTGATTTCCTCATCCATTTTAACCTTTTAGGGGAGTTTACATGTGAGCTTAAGTGTTGACCTTTTGGCTTGGAGGGCAGTTTACATGCTTTTTGGAAATCTACCTGGCGGATGAGGGCAGTTTACATAATATACCCATTTTTATATATAAGATATCATTTTCTTCGAAGAATATCACAATGGTCCTCGTAATTAAAGATTTATCAATTTATTTTCCCTTTTAAAAATTTTTAAATAATGATTTTTTTATTATTAAAATTTCGAAATCATAAATTTATTTTTCTTGATTCTAAATAAATCCATAAACTTACCAAAATTTAAGAATAAAATAACCCCTTGACCCAACATTTTGAATGCCTATAAGCATAAATATTTAGGACCCCCAAATTTTGGTAAAATCGGTGGAAGGGTTAATAAATGGGTACGGTAACCTAATGTTGACCACTCCAAATAAATTTAAAATTTCCTATTGCAAAGAGGAAGGTTTATATAGTTTACTGATATAATTTAAACATGCGAAAGTATTATCAAAATTTTGAGTAAATCGAATTTGAACTTTGCAAATTTACATGTAAAATTTAACGAGATTCCGCGCGTCGCTCATTCTGTTGACAGTCCGTGCAGTTTGAATGACCCTAAGAGTATTTCGCACCGGCACCAAGGTCAAGTACCTTGGCGTTACCATGGACCGACGTCTCAAATGGGACGCTCACATTTCCTCCGCAACCGGTAAAGCCAAATGCCTCTTCAATAGATTGTTCGTCCTCATGAACAGTAAAAGTACCATGTCCCCCGCTAACAAACTAAGATTATACAAAGCCATAATCCGCCCGACAATGATTTATGCCTCCCCTGTCTGGGGATACGCACGCCCTAGGGCCATAAATAAACTTCAAGTCATTCAAAACAAAAATCTCCGAGCTATTTTCAGCGCCCCCTATTACGTCACTAACAGGCGACTACATGCAGACGCCAAACTAGATCTTATTAACACTCTTAACCGCAAACATGCCACCAATCTTTACAACAAATCCAAATTTTCAGAAAACCCACTAGTAAATCAACTAGGTCAATACAACCCAGCCGACTTCTTCATTCCCCGTCCCAAATCACTCCTGACCAAGAACAACTCCTGACCATAACTCACCCCCACACAGACTAATGTATGTTCACAGGTTTAACTTACACAAATTCTCTTCGAAAGTGAATTTATTCACTAGATTTGTGTAATTTTTCGATCAATTTCCACAAGCTTCGATAAATCACCCCCCATAGTATCACTACAATCCCACTAGTCGCCAATTCTCACTAGTTCCAAGTAGAAGCCACTCACTTCGAGGTCATCAATAGAAATTATAATTTCTTTCTTCGAATTAGGGACTCTACTATATCGGCAAACGTAAAAAATTTCTTTTTCTTCACATATCTCATATTCACAGTCACAGCCCAGGTTTCTAACCAGTCAGTCCGCCAAGCGCCAATTCCCAGAGACCCACCGGTCTCTACAACTTCCAATGTCATTAATGTATTCTTTCAGATGAAGGAGAAGGCCGGCCATGCCGGGATGCTCCATCAAATACATATCAGGTAAAGGTAAAGGTTCGCACCGGCAGATGCAGCTCGTCTCTCGTAGAGTCAAAACCAGAGTCAAAAGCGCCCTGGAGGGGTGCAGAGCGGCGCCCCGAAAGGGTAGGTTTTGACGATGGATAAACCTCCCTATCAAATGCACACCCCAAAAATCGAAGAAAAATTCGCTAAATTTACGTACTTTCAAATTGATTTTTCTCGAAATTTTATGTATACTTTCGCAAGTGAAATTTTTACAGTATACTCTATAAACCTTCCTCTTTGCTATAGGAAATTTTCAATTTTTTTGGGTTGGTCAACCTTAGGTTACCGTCCCCTAATAAATAATAAATCTTATTTTTTTTACCCTCTCTATGGTCTTTACAATTTAGGGATTACAAACAAGTGAATTTGTCAAATCCGGGGACCGTTTTACGTGCTCTTCCCTTTTCAAAATGAATAAACTATAAATAAATCGCATAAATGCAAAATAGGTCTCATGTAGTCTAATTTTCCAAAAAAAATGTTTCGACAAAATTTGAATTTCGCCTCCTTACCACTACGTCGCACCCCAAAATTTAATCGATTGGATTTAAAATTTGGATCGTTATTTTAATTACTACAGAACAACTTCTGATAGACCGTAATCATTTCTAGATTACTTTTTACGATTCGAGCACTCCACTGTAGTTATTCAAAGTATTTTACTGAATCACGTCTAATATTAAAATAATCTTGACAACCCCCTCTGATCTAAACTGATAACAAATACCCCCCCCCCCTGTGGACACTGCGTGCACTATTTA
Source organism: Podabrus alpinus (assembly GCA_932274525.1). NCBI lineage: Eukaryota > Metazoa > Arthropoda > Insecta > Coleoptera > Cantharidae > Podabrus > Podabrus alpinus. The sequence goes on from OW026451.1 coordinate 46,229,892, forward strand.
TACGTAGTTTCATAGTTAGTAAAATAGGGAGGTGGACGACACTCTTAACTGAAAGCAAATTTTGGAAAAACTCTGCAGATGGCAGCGTCACAATATTCAATTTTTTATCAAATCATGAAAAATATTCGCGATTTTCAAAGTCTTTTAAAGTTGTTGAACGCTGGCTAAAAGTGAAAGTGAAAAGTATCGACATGAAATTTAATATCGGCATTTCGAAAATTCCCAGTCAAGTTATTTGTTGTCAAAATTTATAAAAGTGTGGTTATGTGTTTATTTAGTTTTGAAAATTATTAGTAACAATGGGAAACATGAACGACGCAAACAATAAAAACTTTTGCCACTGGATGGCTCATTTAAGAATGTCCAGGATAATACTCCTCTTATCTGCTATATTATTTTTAGTGCCATTAATCACACATTATTTTTTATCGAACGTTGAAAGTAATTCGAGGCATATCACTCACAATGCCCACTCGCATGTGGATTTGCCAGACAATTTGCATTATTTAAGCGATTTAGATTTAAAAACACGCATCGAGGAATTGTATAGGATTAAGGGATCCGTATCTAGTGAGCTACGTGACATGGAAAACAAAAGACAAAAACTACAGCAAGATTTGCAGGCTTACACCAAAAACATTGAGCAATTAAAGTTTGAGTTGATTCATCATCAAACTGAACTCAACAGACTGAAGATTTCTGTTGAACAAGCGCAAGTTGCTCAAAAGGAAGCACTGGAACAAAACACTCCTGATTTGGCTTTGCCTAAACGTTTAACTGCCAACCAACTGCCTGCCATTTATCCGATGTTACCTAAAATTTTGGCACGAAACTGCAAAATGTTTTCTTGCTTTGATCACGCACGTTGTTCTTTAACATCTGGATTTCCAGTGTATCTGTACGATCCCGATCTGTATACTGTGATGCACACCGGTTGGGATGTCGATGGATTTTTGAAAGCAACATTAAAACAAACGTTAGGTTACAATCCACACTTGACAAATAATCCGAAAGAAGCTTGCATTTATTTGGTTCTTGTTGGAGAAGCACTAAAGGATACCGATGATTCCACCCAAGTTTTATCAAAAACCAACTTACCTCCATTAGACTCGCAAGCTTTAAAACGTTTACCCTATTGGGGTGGTGATGGCAGAAATCACATTTTACTTAACTTGGCCAGACGAGATTTGTCGGCTGCTTCGGGTGATGTGTTTTCAGGTGTCGATACCGGAAGAGCTATTTTAGTGCAAAGTACTTTTAAGCATGGTTTTTATAGAGACTCATTTGATTTAATTGTGTCACCAGTGTTAGGACCTCCAGGTAAACTTAATTATTTTTTTTAAATTGTTTGTTTAATTTTAATAATGATACACCCTAAATATTTCCTGAACTAAAAGAGATATTAATATCAGAAAAAACACATCAGCTAATGAAGCTTGGGGCCGATAAGATTACTTAGTTATAGCAAATTTATATATTTTACCTCGCCCACCTCATGATAATCTTAATTAGATATTTTTAAATAGACACTCACCCTCATGTGATTCCCCAAATTGAATTTTCTTAAAAATTCCATTTTTTGGTGTAAATAAAATTAAAATCGGATTAATTTCGGGAATCATAACTTACAAAAATAAATTATAAATCAATTCAAACTAAACAAAAGACAGATGTTGGGCCAGACTTTGAACCCTCCAATTAGTCTTCTCAGGTTAAAATACAATGAATCGTTTTGGTTGAAGTTGTTTTTTCACTTGGGATTCATTTTGCTTCGAAAAATTATTGCAGACTAAAAAGTTATTAACACTCTTAAGACTGATCGCAGACTGATCAAACATAAAACGTTTTTGTATGATTGTACTGAAAACTGTTTTTGACATGTTGTATTAAATATGATTCAACACACTGGCCCTGCCATGCCAAGTTCATGACATGGAGGATCGGTGCTGGGTACTCCTGGATGATGATTTTCAGCACCTCTGTTGGTATATTGTTGGGACCCGGTGCCCTGCCCACCGCTATCTCTCTGGGGTAATGTAAACTGCCCTCCAAAATGAACTTTTTTTATTTTCTTAAATTTTGGTTTTTAAGTCGGCATGTAAACTGCCCTCGGACTGTATAATCCTTACTTATACATAAGTAGGAGATTATAACTATTAAAATTAAAGAACAGCTTATTAAATAGACAGGGCCGGTTTAGACGGGGAGTTGTAGGGTGTAGTGACCGTCTGAAAATCAATAATTTCACCTCAGAACTTCATCGTTTACTTATTTACAAGTGATACATTATAGGGACATTATAATTTAAATTAAATGACCTTCTGCGCGAAAAGGTAAATCGGCCGCTCAGAGGTGCATTGGCCGGGTCGAGCTTAACTTAGTGTAAGGAAACGATTTTTTTTCGCAAGTTGAACGTTAGAAGCACTAGAAAAATATCCATCCGTTTTTAATCAATGAAAAATCGGCCTGGTCGAGCTTAGGTTAGTGTCGGGTTAGTGTTAGAAAATGATATTTTTGTCGTAAGTTGAACGTTAAAAGTTAGAAGCACCAGAAATGTCATGAATATGGATGGCTCAAAAAAACACCGTCCGCAAAGAAATTCTGCGTTCAGTCCTGAGTTGTTAACGGTAATTACAATTTCTTGGTCTGATCCTGCATGTCAGTCCCCCCCCCCCCCCCCCAGTTTCGAAGTTTTTATAAAAATGGTGGCAAACGTTAGAGCATCGTTTGAGCCTGAAAGAGCTTCAATTATTTTCGTTTGAGCTTCAAAGGTCGCGGAGTTATTCGCAAATAAATTACTGAGGGGCGTAAACATGATGCTCCGCCCCCCCCCACAGTATCAAATTTTTGGATGAATTTTGTGTAAAACGTATGCACCATGTAAATAAGATTAGAATACAAAATCTCGTCCAATGCAATATTGAGAGAAGGGAATATCAGGATATTGGATCGCAATAAAACAAAAATTAACTGTCGGTCGACGTTTCGGCCTATTTACTAGTAGCCATCATCAGGACTAACAGTTAGGATGGTAAAAAACTGTTTTAGCGAAATATAATTCGGTGGAAGAAAATAACACGGTCATTCGGGCAACACATACAACCTCGTCAATGGTATAAAAAATGGGCTAAAAAGTTGTAAAAATTGTAAAACATGTAAGACAATAAAAATTGGCTAAAAAGTCACATCAATGAATAACACAAATTTTGTCAAATACACTATGAAACAGTAGGAGGCTGCCTACATTTCCACTACTGATAATAACGTCAATAAGCAGACTGACTATGGCTACATCAACGCTGGATATAAGAATTTACTGAGAAGTTTTTTAAGGAAGATTGAAGACTGATCCATATTGATGCTCTGGTTTTACCACTCTTGTCCTTGTTGGGTTATTTTGCTCGTGTTTTTCACTAGTGTTCTGTTCGCCGACTACTACATCACTCATGTATTGTATTCCTGTTGTTATTTGTATTCTTGTTTTAATATTTTACATTTATATACATACTGTTGAGTTTTGTCGGTTGGTTCTCACACCCCTGTCTCTTAGCCTGATACAATTAATTTTTATTAGGGTTTCTATTAGCTTAGTTGGGAGGAAGATAGTTAGTTGGGCTGTCACGCATTTTTGTCAATACCATGTATATATTATTTGTACCTGTTATCAACTTGTAGGTTGATAACCTGATTATATTTTTCTGTGTTAACGTTTCATAGTGTATTTGACAAAATTTGTGTTGTTCATTGATGTGACTTTTTAGCCAATTTTTATTGTCTTACATGTTTTACAATTTTTACAACTTTTTAGCCCCTTTTTTATACCATTGACGAGGTTGTATGTGTTGCCCGAATGACCGTGTTATTTTCTTCCACCGAATTATATTTCGCTAAAACAGTTTTTTACCATCCTAACTGTTAGGTGAGTGTGAGAATACAAAATTGTTAACGTTTTTTGACTTATTGTTTTTTCCCATTTTAGTCCTGATGATGGCTACTAGTAAATAGGCCGAAACGTCGACCGACAGTTAATTTTTGTTTTATTGCGATCCAATATCCTGATATTCCCTTCTCTCAAAACGTATGCTCTAACGTTTGTATGACTATGTATGGGCTAAGGCATCTGCGGATTTGATTTCAACAACTAATTGTGAATCATTTCATGCCGCATTTAAACTCAATTTTAATTCTTCTCAGCCCAATATACACATATATATATATATACAAATTTATAGATGCTCTTAAACAAGAACAACACAAAGTTTACGTTGCTTTAAACAGTATTCCCAAGCCACCTCCACAGAACAGCACTTCTAAAAAGAAGCAAAAAATTATTGCGGAACTGTTGCAAAAATACAACATAAAGGAAATATCGCGATTGGAATTTGTTAAAGCAGTCTCCTCTTTCAGTAGCCCTCGATGAAAGAGTTTGTTTTATTAAATAAATAGGTTATATTTTGTAAATTTTCAAATAAAAGTTGATTGTTTCATGAATCGCGAATTTCCAATTTTGGAATATCCTTCCCCGTCTCTCCAAGCCACAAATCATCACACAGGTTCAACGTCTCCCCCCCCTTTTCCAAGCGAAAACATTAACTCAAAAACATTTAGGTTGTAAGTTTTTCACTAATTACATATTAGGTGGAAAAATGATATGCAAGATCATAAATCTGGATTTCTCAACAAAAACACCGTCCGCAAAGAAATCCTGCGTACGGTCCTGAGTTGTCAACGGTAATTACAATTTCTTGGTTTGATCCTGCATGTAAACTTCCCTCATTCATTTTAACATTGGAGGGCAGTTTACAGGTGAGCTTAAGTGTTGACCTTTTGGCTTGGAGGGCAGTTTACATGCTTTTTGGAAATCTACCTGACAGATGAGGGCAGTTTACATATACCCATCTCTCTTGCCTCTCTGTTGAGTTCCTCCAATGTAAATTCTGGAGGATTCATAGTGTGCGCCTGGATGAAGTGGGTCTCCTCGTGTCTAGGAAACAGCATGGCAACGATGTCTCTAATTCGTCCGGGGATGAACCCGGGTAAGCCCGGTTTACTTTTGTTTTTGCAACTATTTTGCACCTGCGGCCCCGCACTTTGACGTTCACCTCCATCAGCAGGTCGTTCCAGCTGTTCTTCTGAACATACATTCAACTTAAAATGAGATTTCCTCGCATAAGATGATTTTACTGCAAAAATCAACATCAATAGTTTTTCAACACCCAATTAACAAATGTGTAGCGCTGCGCATGGTCTGCAGGCTTCAGTGCTTGCGTTAGTTGAATCTTTCAATGGTGTAAACGAAGATAATTTTAAATTCGTTGCAGAGCGCTATAAGAACGGTGACAAATTGAGGGTCTCGACTCTTCTCTGACACTTCCTTCACTGTAGCGATATTTATTGCTGAACGACCCCCACGACGATCGACAAGTGTTCTTACATTACTTTCTGAACCAGTTTCCTCAATTTTTTTAAATTAAATTTATAATTCCGCTACAAAAAGGTGCAATTCTTCCATCCAAAATTTCACTAAATTTGCGAATTGTAACTGCAAAATTTTCGTAAAAAAAGAACATATTCAATGGGGTAGTTATTGTTACAAATTTTAAAAATATATCTTTATTTTGCGTTGTATCTTCATTGTGCCCCCCACTCGCGTTTATGAATTTGAGCTAGATTCAATTTTGCATATTATTATGTATATCGACCAAAGCGAATATTTTACGGTCGCATACGTTTCGCGCCTGTTTCTATATTGGTCGGTCAAAAAAAGAAAACACCTACTTGAGCAGTAATTAGGTGTTAAAATTTTAAAATCTTGACGCTGCAGCAAAAGCTAATTTACGTTTCTTTTTTGCTAAAAATTAAAAATATTAAAAAATGTTGTTTCTTATTTGCGAAGTATTAGGTATACTAATTATAATAAAAAAGGGTGTTAGTAATATAAGTAAACTAAGAGATTAAAATTTCTGATTTAAATACCAAACCAGCAGACCACTAAAGCGTACATCGCATCGGCAGATTACGAAGCTGGAAACCGCGGTTCTAATCCTTGTCGCGCCGGATACACTGCTGCAATCTGGAGGTCAAGATCGATTTGCGGGTTATGTAAAAGGAAACTGCCCAATAATATTTCTCTAATGTCTTAGCTTTGACCAAGTTAATCACCTGCGCACTGGACAGTGTTTGGCGCGCTGAAAGTAACAATTAAAATACATCATAAACAATTAATTGCACTGCGGAGTGTAGAGCAACGCGTAGGTTGTATTAATTTATTTGGAGAATAATACGTCGATTTTAGCCATTCCTTTAAAGATTTGCGGCCGTAATAATGCGAGACCGTCATTTTTTTTTGTTGCCATCATTTTTTGACGTTTGTCATTGATTATTAATCCAAATTTTTTTTTAAGAGTGCCGTCCTACTTAATTATTACACCATTAATTACTTATTAATTACCATATAATTATTAAATTACTTATGATGTCAAAATTATTTTGTTCATAACCAAAGAAAAATTGACGGCACTGCATTCTACGGCCGCACTAATGCGGTACCGCTTTCTAGCAAACCGAAGCTTAAGGCTGCCTACAGACTGATCAAGCAAAAACGTTGTGCGACAAAACGTTTTTGTTTGATCCAATCAAATTTGATTTTGTTTGATTTTAACCAATCAAACAAAAACGTTTTGTCGCACAACGTTTTTGCTTGATCAGTCTGTAGGAAGCCTTAGGGTCAAATCTAACATGTGACTTCGTCAAATGTAAAATCTGACAAATAATCTGTCTGTCAGCTAGGATTTTAATTGCAAGTGAAAGTCATGTTAGGTTTTTTACGAAGTTTTTTTTTAATTAACTGCTTAATTTTTAAAGTTTAATTTAATATTAAGGGCCAGTTTATCAATCTCCAGTTAAATATACCTGTCAGATAAATCTACCATGTGATGTTTTTTAATCCAATGAGAAGACGCGAAACCTCATTTACTTGTCAGTTAAGTCTAACTGGAACTTTAACTGGAGATTGATAAATTGGCCCTTAATCTTGCAAACGACATAATATGATTTCCTCGTGATTACATCGGCCGCCATGTTTTTTCTAATATTAATATCCGTTTTGGTTCAGGAAACATTTAAACTGAAATATTCAAATTTTATTTACCAGGCGGAGACGTTTGGCAAGAATGTGCACCAATGTTACCAGCACGACGTAAATATTTATTGACATTCCAAGGAGAAATTAAGAATAGTAAAGCGCCCGGCCCTACAAATAATTATGCGGTCGACGATTCTGATTTTCCTACCGGCGATAATTATTTTGAGTTGGATAAATACATTGTCGATCATTTCAAACATCTAGAAGGATCAAGTACAAACGATAAATTTTATTTTGAATTTGAATGCGTACCTGCTAATGACGAAAATATTAATACCGGAACTCAAGATTGGGCGTTATGTGGTACGGATAGTTCGCGAAAATTTTTATTGCGCGAATCCACTTTTGTATTAATATTTGCACCGGCTACTTCCGAATTTGTGTCGACCACACTTTTGCAAGCACGAGTTTACGAAGCGTTAAGATCGGGCGCGGTTCCGGTTATATTGGGTGGAGATCAAATAAAATTAGCTTACCACGAAGTTGTTCAATGGAAACGAATCATTATATTTTTGCCTCGCGTTCGAATCACCGAACTTCACTTTTTGTTACGTGCAATTCCCGATTCCGATATTTTAATTATGCGTCGACAAGGTCGTTCGATGTGGGAAAAATATTTAGCTTCCGTACAAAGCACGTTAGATACTATAATTGCCGTACTAAGAGACCGATTAAACATTCCTCCACTGCCCATAGATAACGTAGCCGCCGTTTCCGTATTTAACGATACGTTTCAACCTACCCAAGTGATTGTTAATGTCGACGGAGAGCAAGACGAAAGTTTAGGACCTTTAGAACCTCCTTACAATAGTCCAAATTATCGGCGAAATTATAGTGCTTTCATAACCCAAGGTCATGAAATTTGGAACGATTGGGGCGATCCATTTCATTTATATCCTTCTCTACCAACCGATCCTTTATTACCGTCCGACGCAAAATTTATAGGTTCTGGGCGCGGTTTTAGGCCGATTGGTCAAGGACAAGGAGGTGCGGGAAAAGAATTCTCTGAAGCCTTGGGTGGTAACAATCCTCGCGAACAATTTACGGTTTTAATGTTAACTTACGAACGCGAACAAGTTCTATTGGATTCTCTCGCTCGTTTACGTGGTCTTCCGTATTTAAATTCGGTCGTAGTCGTGTGGAATTCTCCTAAACCTCCAAGTGCCGATCTTCGATGGCCCGACATAGGTGCCCCTTTACACGTGATCAAAGCTGCACGGAATTCGTTAAATAATCGATTTTTACCTTTGGATAATTTAAAAACCGAAGCCGTTTTATCGGTCGACGATGATGCTCATTTGAGACACGACGAAATTTTATTTGGGTTCAGGGTTTGGCGCGAGCACAGAGATAGAATCGTTGGGTTTCCGGGACGCTATCACGCTTGGGATATTAATACCGGTAATAGTTGGTTGTATAATTCAAATTATAGTTGCGAGTTGAGTATGGTTTTGACGGGAGCTGCGTTTATACATAGACACTATTTCCATTTATATTGGAAATGGCTACCTCAAGCAATAAGAGATAAAGTCGACGAATATATGAATTGCGAAGACATCGCTATGAATTTTTTGGTTAGTCACATTACTAGACAACCTCCAGTTAAAGTTACCTCACGATGGACGTTTAGATGTCCTGGCTGTCCGCAAAGTTTGTCTGAAGATGACACTCATTTTCAAGAACGGCACAAGTGCATTAACTTTTTTACGCAGGTGAGTGGATTATATTTTATTTGTAGTTTAGTGTATTAATTTTTGGTTAATGTGGATTAAAAGAAAAATCATTAGACATACCTTTAGAGAATTGTATGAAGAATATTCGTACTAAGTAGTTGTTGTCATTCTTCCTTCATAAACTCACCGATGCAGTGGAAACCCTTAGAAGTTTTGTAATTGGGTGCTTCGCGATCTACCTTTACTAGTAAGCATTATCCCACGCATAGTGGGATCAAATCAGACCTTCAGTCTTGAGAGACTTTTGTACTCAATTCCTCATGTGAATACCGGGGGGAGGGGGGGGGGGGGGTTATTTGATTGCGAGTGGCCGGGAGGGATGTTCGACGAATGTCGAGGGGGGATATTTTATTATTTCTGATACAATTTATTCACTATATTTTACCTCTGGCTGTTTTCCGGAAATTTGAGCACGCAGGCTCAGACTCCATCTGTGAGTGGGGGGGCAACCACCCCTCAGGAAGTAAGGCAGCCTGGCCAATGACAGACTATCGGAGCGACTGATCCTCTTCCGAAGCGGAAATTCCGACCGGCGGATTCTCGACTTTGCCACTTATAGTTACGAGAGATTTGCCTTTTTTTCTCTACCTTTTTCTTTTCTCTTTCATCGAATAGACCCAGCTATGTCTTGGGATCGGTAGATGTGAATAAACCTGCATGACCAGCACTACGGAACGGCAACTGAAATATAACTTAAAAGCCATGACCGCCGCTAACTAAAGAGGGAGGGGTTAAACAAACCTTTGATACCGACAGTCTTTGTTTGTAGGGGGGGACCTAAAACCCATCCCTGTAATTTAATTCATGTGCTGCGGCGCACCAGCTATTGTGAAGGATGTGTGGGCTAGACCGGGTAATCCACAAAGTAATTTATGATTGATTGATAGTGAGATCAAATCAGGAAAAGCTGGCCAAAACCGCAAAGTATGAGTTTCTTCTCCAAAAATTGGTATATTTATGTTTTCGAGGTCGGTAATTACAAATCTGAAATCAAAATTTCTACAAAAAAAATGACGGACTCAATATGGCCTACTTATATGCCAAAATGATTCCGAATTTCAACCAAAATTGGATTTCATGGATTTTGAGGTCGTTAGTTATGTATCCCAGGTTAAAATTGCTATGAACAAAATGACAGGCCCAATATCATCATCTAATTTGTTTATCTTTGGACATATTCCTCGAGGTTAACTCTGTACTGCCATATCTATGCTGGTATTGAAATGAATAACTTTTCTTTTTGCCAGCATCCGCATCCATAATCGATCTGCAAACATCTGAATATCAATTTTTGTTTAACTGAAAGGAAAGGCCAGCTTTTCGTGATTTGGCCCCAGTGTGCGACATTTTAATTGGCTCTCAATTTGAGGCCATACCATATACGAATCGGTTTGCAGGCCGATGCAAATATTTTCTGTAGATCACGTACATAGTTAGTTGATTTTGATATATCACTCCATATCGAATTTAATGTTGATACCCCCCAATCCATTACTAAATTTTTATTAAGTGAATACAAGTGCTTCCCACTTTTATAGGCGTCATATTTCCACCTTGATAAACAACATATTATTATACAAAAACCCATAATGATACAAATAAAGTTTTATATTTTACCTCCCTTGTATTTTAGGTATTTGGATATACACCGTTACTTAATACACAATATAGAGCAGATTCAATATTATTTAAGACTCGAATACCCCACGACAAACAAAAATGTTTTAAATTTATATAAAAACCATCTGGATTTCTACATTCGACAAATTTAGGGCAGCTTTTTTTTTAAATGTTTTAATTTTTACTTAAATTAACTTATTATTTTAAATCGTAATTTTTAATAACAGAAACTTAAGTTAGTAGTATTGTGATATTTTTAGCAATATAAGAATAATTGATTGTGCCATTTCTTTTTAACAATTTAACCATGTATAAATAATAGTTAGGTATTTTTAAGAACCGAAACATCATTTTTTAAAAATTTAATTGGTATAATTTTATATGGAGAAAAGAATCAAATTTTTTTTATTGTATGATATCAATTTTCAAGGCAAAACGTACGTAACAGTTAAGTAAAGCCTAAATTATATCTATGCAACTTCATTTAAAGGTGCTCTTTTTAAACAATCTATTATTTTATGGTTTTAGTAGTGGACGACGATAAATTGCGCCGATGGCCAGCGCTGAACTGATTATTAATAATCCAAAGTTAGTTAATTCGACCCTCGGCGCAATTTGCAGCGTTCATATAATTACTTTAAAATATTGAAGATATTTTTTAAATCAGTTTTTTGACTGAACGCTTTTATTTATTTAATACGTATCCATGTTCAAGTGATGTAATATTATTATGTACCGTGTATATTATAATAAATTATTTATTTAAATGTCTCTTGTATATAATACACAATTTTAGGATTAATTTTTTTAAGAGATGTTTTAGTGTCTTATAATTTTAAAATAAAATAAAATGTTTTATTATACTACTTGTGTGAATCAATTTGAATTCGCCGAAAGTCTCATCGAGTGTAAGAGATGGCGTCGTGTGACAAGTGGGTGCCAATACGATATTTGCGAAATATACAGCGCATATCAAAAGTTACATTCGCGCAAACTCGATGTGTAAAATCAATAATATTGTGTCGTGACGTCACATTGTACAACATTTACTATTGGTAGGCTCTTAACTTATCTTATTATTTATTAAAGGTGCATGAATGGGAAATTGCTAACTGTGATATTTGGCCGACAAACGGCAAAGACAATCGCAAAAATATTAAGAGCTATTGCTGTATAATTCGTTCGCGGTATCGGTTTAAGTGTTAATAGTGGTGCGGTGTTACATTGTAATAGTACGAGGGGAGCCGCCTGTGCTGCAACCCCCGCATATTCGATTGTTCATATTATTAACAAAATGGACTGTTTAACGAAGTGCACTCGAGATCGGCTGTCCATAGGGTAGTTGACTTGTGATGATTAGCGGGGGGTAGCATGGAGGAAGGGCCGGATCTCTCGCACCTCACTCCTGAGGAACGGGCTATTATTGAGTCCGTCATGCTTCGGCAAAAACAGGAGGAGGAACGCGAGCAAGAGATCATGAGGTATGTATTTCTAAAAATAGTTGAATTTCTAAAGAGCAACGCTAAACGACACATTTAATATGCAAGTAAGTGGCAATATCAATTAACCAGTGCGAGAAATTGTAAACAATATTTAAAAATAGAAATAGCGAACAATAGAATAATCCCAATTTATTCATAAATTCATTATTATTTACGTCGAACGAAATTTTATTTGTCCCTTTCAATTTCCAGTAATGGAAAACGTAATTATATTTCAAAGAACATGATGGAGCAGAACGTTGAAGAGGTTTTTAAAGATGACGAGGCTGCGCTTTCGCATTGACAAGAACATACAAGTCAATGACCCATTTTATCCATTTCAAAATTTATAGATCTTATCAAATTCGCTCAATTTTTAATTTTTTCAAAAATGACCCTGCTCACTTTACCACCGTTCCGTTGTGGAAATGCAAAATTTGCGGAAATTCCATGTTTTTTCAATTTATTATCAAAAAATTTGTTTAAATATGGGTTTTCGTTTTTGGACCGCATTGCTTCCTTTGTCGGATAGATTTATGTGCCACAAAAATGGAAATCACAGTTTTTTATCGTCAAAATTTTTGACGTGCTAAAGAACTCAACAAGTGGTAAATAATGGAAACTAAGTGGACATTGCGTTTTTATAAATATTTTAATCTTAATTGAACTCAACAACGTTTTCATATCTAAAACGTATCGAGCAATTAAGAAATTATAATAATTTGAGTGTTTATTTCTTGAAAAGTTATAAAGCCTTTAAATGGAGGAAGAAGAGACAATCAAAGCCAATTCAATGCTTGCCGGAAGTTTCTAAAAACGTTTCAAAGAGAAGTATTATATTCCACAACGATAATGTGGTCTCTCGTTTCATTGAGCAAAAATATTTACTCGAGATGATAATAAAATTTATTCCGTCAAGTCACTTCCATGTTCATCCATTCATCATAATAGATAATTAGGTCATACTGCAGATTGATGATCAAGATATATTTTGACATGATTTTGAGCTTGCGTGACTCCATGCTTTTAAAATTTTCATACGTATAATACATTTTAAAACATTTATGCACATCATTTCAAATAATATTTATCAAAATTGTATATTTTAACTGATGGGGTAATCAATTATCCAACATTTGTCTTTTTGCTTTGCTCTTTCGCTAATCAGCGACTCGTATACTAAATATCCATATAGTACATTCAACTGCCACCTACAAATTTGGTTGTTTTTTGTTTAAGGCGTAAAGCGAACGAAGTCCAGCTGTTGGAAGATACGATAAGGGCCCGCAGTGAACAACACAAAAAAGCAGGCATAGAATTAGATGCTACTTGCCAAATATGCCTTAAGACCAAATTTGCCGATGGTGTCGGACACCTTTGTAATTATTGTAACATTCGGTGTTGTGCGCGATGTGGAGGAAAAGTAACACTTAGATCAAATAAGGTAAATCTTTATTTCTTTTTAATTATTTTGCCTATACTGTTCGAATGCATTTATTAACTTGACACGCTGGCGCTATATGCAAATATTACCAATATTACTAGCACCAAAGCGCTTCCGATTTTTTTTTCTAGATACAGCATAATTTTCGTTAAATGCTAGTTTACCATGAATTTTTATTTACTCATATAATAACCGAAAACATGATCAGGCGTCGTTATTGATAAAACGCAAAAATTGTCTATGACAACCCAAAAGTAATATTTTTTCGTTCACCCTAAACAGACAGAATGTCTAAAATTAAGAAATCGAATAGGTACTATCTATATACATACACTATTTATATACATTTGAATCTTTTAATAATACATATTATTATTGCATAATATTTTATTATTTATTATACATTAGGTAGTTGTTAATATAGCCAATAGTTTCGTCAATTAGTGCTTGTCAATTTCGCTTTATCACAAATAATGATGTAATACCATCACCTTTCAGAGATTATTTATTGGTGAATTTGCATGTCAAATTAAAATTGTTTTGTCCATCGAAAAAATTTACTAATAGAGGACCGGTGCTATTTTATAATTCATTCCAATATTTTACTCGAGTAGGTAAAGTTCTGTGGAACTTCAAAGAACAGAAAAAAGTGTTCCAACCTTCCCCGCGTATGGGGTAACTTATCATTGAATGCTTGGGGATTCACATATAGTATGTATAGTAGATTTAATAAACAAAAATTTGTAAAAAATAATTAGCGTAACATAAGAATTAAGAAAGTATGACGAATAAATTCTCAGCCGAAGCAAGTCCAATCTCGCTGATATGATCTCTAAACCTCGGTCAATCAAATTGAAATAAATATGAACCAATACAGAAGCCGTATATAATGAAAAGCTGTAATCGTTCAATCAAGATGATTACATGAAATAAATGAAAATAGAATTTTTTTACTAATTTACTTATTTCGTGAAAAAACAAGTAATCTCGGAAAAAATTGAAAATGATCCGCATTATTTACAACCCACATATTTTTTTAAAGTTTACCTATATTATTTTCAATTAATTTTTTAGAAAGACAGTTTTAACCTTTACAAAATTTCAGCAGGCTGTATTACTTAATAATTATTGTAATTGGTATTATTCTGTATTTCCATTATTTTTCTAAAATTGTGCAAATAATTTGTACGCTTTATTTGATCGATCAGAACAGAAGTCATCATTACTCATTAGGCAGTAGTAATTGAACAAATGATTTAATTAAGAAAATTTTATGTAGGTGTAAATGCGATGTTAATGTGGGAGTCTGATCGAAGATACGATAATAATAAACAACATTTGTATATGATGCAATAAATATATTATTATTTAACTGATCCTGAAGTTGAAAGATTATAAAATAAAACAAAAAAATTTTATAATCATTATCTTACCAACTATCGATTCGCAATTAATTATTAATTTTATCCACAACTTTCCTAATCTATCAAGTTTTTATATAAAAAAGAAAAGTTACTCGAAGTTTACAGGAACGTCATCAATATTTTATGACGTCACATATGTAGGTTGCTTACGAAGCGACTAAATTATAAATAATGTGGAACCCAAAAAGAATTTTTTTTTGAAAAGAAAAATATGATTTTAAGAAATTTAAAGAATAAATAGAGGAAAAATAATTGAAGGATACATAAAAATTATGTTTTGGTAGTAATAAACAACTTTTATATTATATTGTAGCCAAATTTTGGAATCAAATTTGAAGCTATCGATCTGGCACTGCGGATTTTCTCGAAACAAAGCAAAATTACTAATACGACCTTTACGACGGGCATAATCGCATATTGATGAAGGATATGTTAAATAGATAAACATAAGTTGAGCACAGTACAGAATACTTACAGGTGCAAGCACAAAATTGATAGTGCTGTTCTCGATTGGGTGTGTTATTTTGGGTGCATTATGCTCTGAAAACTACTTGTGCAAGTGGCGGCTAGCTTTTTTGGCGCGGCGCGGTGCGAAGGTTCGTGGACAAACGATACTGAAATAATTGGGACGCTAGAGAGACAGATGGAATCTTACGCTCGGTATTATCAATTTTATTTAGTTAACTAATCAATAGGAGACGGTTATTGCTAAATGCTTGTTTAAAGTTTAATGTTGCCTTTAAAAAAAATATATAAAAATGAGCTTAACAATTTTGTAATCTAAAGAGACCTTCTGTATCGTCCGCAAATTCTTCTACTGAAATTCCTAATTTACAAAATATTTGTTCATCAATAATTAAATTAATTTAAGATTCAATGACTTGTATAATCGAAAACAAAGCATTTCATTGGAAAATAAGTCATTTAAATGCGTGTTCACAAATTAAAATTTTACAATCAAATATGTGGAAGATATGTTGGGTAAAAGTCAACAGGGTACTCAAATTTGGTTTAGAAATGATTCTTCGATCAAAGGTGATATTTCAAACAATGGACATCTAGGGTAAAATTTGACGATTGATGATAATCCAAGCCAAAGCACCATCTTGTAAACGGCTTTGTACGTCACAACACAGACGACTGATACATAATAAATTGGTAGAATATTGAGAAATTAACACGTATCAATCTAATATACAAATGGTATGTGGGACAGTATGGAAATTTGAAATGTTAGCGAAATTTTGAAATGAAAGAAAGTTGACAAAAAATCTATAAAACTAAGAAATACCAGCTAAGCATATCCATCCAATATCATCCACTCGTCAATTTGGCAATGTACTTAGAGCAAAACTATCGTTTACTACTTCAATCTGTTTGTCTATCAATTATCATTAGCCAATTTTAATAATAAATGTACCTTTTTGAGATGAATAATGAAATAAATATTAAAAAGTTACGTAATATATTATATCATTAATCCATCAGATATTATGAATCTTTGAATATGGACGATAATATACAAGAGGTGATGTACTCCTCTTAGGCAGTGAGTGATGGAAGACACTTTTCTAAGAAAAATTTTGAACTCAAATATTTGCATAAATTCTTCTTGCTGGTTTTTACCAATTTGTTGTATTAGGACGAAAAATGTCTACATTAGAATTACAAAATTTGCAGGATATTTGTAAATAACAGTAGAATGAATTGAAGACATTTGCAACATCTTGTACACCATAATTGCAGAGTGATCACCCCCCCCCCCCCGAGAAAAACGACTTGATGTGGTTGTAATACCTTCGCTTTCATTTCACAGAAATTTGATATAAGCTTATATTATTACAGCAAGTATTAAACAATACAGAGACGGTCGTCAGCTTAAGCGGTTGAGTGCTTTGCTGCTAATGTTGAATACCTGGTTCGATTCCGAGCTTGGTAAAAAATTTTGACCGTCTTCCCTCGGAAGGCAATGGCAAACCACGGAGGTGTAATCTGTCTGGGTACAGCCTCTCTAGAGATGAAGTGTATCCCGCGGTTCGGAGTCCGCGTTAAGCACTAGGTCCCCTATGTATGTGATAATACTTCAAACTCTGAGATCACCAAACTCTGGAATCAGGCAGGGCACTCTAAGAAGAAGATTAAACAATATTTTATAATGAAGACAACGTTGTAACATAATACAAAATCATCTTTCTTTGGAAAACCAATTTATTAGTTAGGACGTTTTAG
The DNA here is from genome assembly GCA_932274525.1 of Podabrus alpinus. NCBI lineage: Eukaryota > Metazoa > Arthropoda > Insecta > Coleoptera > Cantharidae > Podabrus > Podabrus alpinus. Next base: position 46,246,967 of record OW026451.1, read on the forward strand.
CTAAAGACGACAGAGTTGGTCTCACCAACTCTCAGGCCATAACCATCATCTTGCCTGAATTCACATATTCAAACCAAAGCATATTTTGAAATTTCTACTTTAAAATGGTTATAGCACCGAAAATATTGATTTCTTAGTGTAAATGCTTCAGTGGTTTTTTAAAGAGCGCAAAATTATCTACAAACTAGATTCGAACAATTTAATTTCTAAATCAACTACTTTCGAGTTATGAATTAAATTATAATTGCTCTCATTTCACATCACCTAAGAAAACGGTTATTATAACAAGATCATTAAATTGTATTTAACAGTGTTAATTTATAAATCATTATTAATGTTTTGTTTTGGTGTTTGCATATGTAAATTTATTATACTTTTAACGGCGGTACGGCAGCGGAAAATTATAATTTTTGGATGAAAAAAATATTAACCGTTTACTACCGAATTCATAGTTCTCACTCGACAAAATCCGTGTTTAGTCGACGCCTTTCGTTGATGTGTTAAAATTATTGTTCCGATAGCGTGTTATTGATATAAACATCCCTTATTTATTAAAAAACAAACTAATTGATTATCTTTTGACTTATTTATATTTGCTTTGTGCAGTGTATTTTACCATGTAACTTCAGTTTTTCTTTGAAATGGATTGGTTTTTCAAAAAAGTTTACTAGACTAAAAAGTATGAATGAAGCTTGCCAATAAATTTAGGTGCTATAGAGGATACACGATATAAGGGCCTCTAACTCAGGGAAACCTCCGGGTCCTGAGGAATTACATTCAGAATTATTGCAACTTATTGACGAAAATAATTTTGGATTAATATCGATAACCGTATATCTTCTGAACTTATGAAATCCCATGGAATTGGCTCAACTCCGTATTAGTTTTCTTGCTCAAGACAAAAATTCCAAAATACTCTGACGACTACAGACTCATCAGCTTGATGTCACATGCGGTCAAAGTATTTTTGAGAGTGATCCACTCTAGGATTTACAAGAAATGCGAGACAGATCTGCAGCGGCTAAGCACTATTCAATTTCATCGTGCTTATGCAAAAATGTCGAGACTAACGCAAGAACGTTTACGCATGTTTCATAGATTTTGAAAAGGTTTTCGATAAAATCAAGCACAGCTTTTCGTTAGAATCTCTGATGTCATTATAAAGAAACTGTACTAAATCAGGAGGCTGGCCTTACTGAAAACGTTAATAAACAAAGTCTATATTCAGTGTATATTCAGAAAAAATGCATATTTGCTAAATTACTTAGCGGGATTGAAAAAGGTGTCAAAATAATTTGTAACCAAATTAACAGCATAAGATCTGCAGTTCATGCTTGACAGACTTGAGGAAGATGGAAGAGAATACAGACTAAAGATTTTAAAAAAATATCTGGGCATTTGGATCACGGACAAAATCGACCCGGAGATTGAGATAAGAAGCAGAATAGATCTACGTATAATTATAAGTCTTTCAGAACATGAAGCAATTTCTGTGTAGTCGTACGCCGAGCTTGGAGCTCCGATATATTGAATGGTAAAATGCTACGTTTACTCTGTCTTGCTTTATGGTATGGAGGCTTGGACATTGAAGGTAAATATAATGAGAAGACTAGAGGCATTTTAAATGTGGATATTTTGGGGAATGTTGAGAATCCTCTGGACGGCTAAAATAGCTAACAATACCATTCTACAACTAATGCAAAAAAATGAGAATTATGGTTAGCATTAAAAAACGAAAAACAGCCTATCTGGGTCACATACTCCATAATAGCAAATACGAGCTTCCCCAACTTATAATCAAAGCTAAAATAAATGGGAAACGCGGACCGGGAAGAAGAGAAATATCTTGCATAAAAAGCATTAAAGAGTGGACGGGATCGAGTGTTGAAGGTCAGATGAGAACAGCAGAGGACAGAAAAGTTTTCCATAATAATTATCGCCAACCTCCTTTGAGGGTAAGACACGGAAAGCAGAAGAAAATTAAAGTAAACTTTTTTGTAAAACGTTCCGTTTAAAAGATACAGCGTCTGTAAAAAAAAATAGAACCTCGATTTTTTTAAACATTTTCTTACTTAATTTGATTCATAACTCGAAAGCTTTTGATTTGAGACAATAAAGGGTTCTAATCTAGTTTATAGATAATTTCACGCTCTTTAAAAAAGCCTTGAACCATTAGCATTAAAAAATCAATATATTCGGCGCTAAGTCTATTTTTGGCATTATTTTATAAATTATTATTTGTTTAATTAATCGCAATTTTACAATTGATAATTCTCAATTTGAAGTTGTAAAGGTATCATTTTTACGTTTATTGGAGAATATTCAAGCAATATGGAATAATATCAACAAACCGAGAAAATATATTCAATTTAGAAAGATTTCCTCTTTATTACCATGCATAACGTTTATTTTTTCCCGTAACGCACCGTTTGAAATAAGCTGCATAAAGTGCAGGAGAGACCATGCAGTGCCAAAAATAACACTAATTTCCATACACGTTTGCCATTTGATAATGTGCTTTGATTTTATGATCTACATTACATTTTGGATTGGATGTCATTAACATAAAAAAATTAAATTTTTGTTATCAACAAATCCAATTTTAATAAAACTCAAATGAAATAAAAAAATTGATAACAGAAAGAAAGACATTTGGTGGATTTGGAAGTTATCATAAATTTTTAATTTTCTTTAATTGTGGCGCCACATCCTGGTATTCTTATACCGTCTCAAAATAATCAAACGATTTTTCAAACAATCAAACAATTTTTTTATGACGTGCGTGCTTAAAAAACCTGATCATTGTATTCCATTATCATATTCATCTAATTCTGAGGGCTAAATACGATGTTTTATTGTGAACCACAAAATATCTCTTCAGTGCCTGCGTTATTACTACTACAATTGGAAAAATATATCTGTTTAATGTTTGCATGACAATCAAGATTTTTTAAATTAATAACGAATATTGTCACGAAAGAGAATATTCAGTTACGTGTTTAGTTATATCTTTCATTTTATTTAAAGTTTTAGCAAACATAAAAAATAAAGTGGTTACTGCAAATGCGACCATAAAAATTGATCAAGATATACATTTCTGTGTTTATGTATTTATCCGATATCCTTGGGGCGATCAAAATTCTCTTTTAAGACTTATTTTTGCTCAGTTTGTTTTTTTTTCTTTTTGGAAGAGATATTTAACTTTTAATATTTTCAAATCAGCATAATTTGAATTATTAAAAATAAATTAGGTAAATCACATCCTACCGCAGGATAATAGTTTTTTAAGTTCGGGTTGTCGCTTAAATATGATATATTATCCACTATTACTTTAATGGAGAAATTTCAACAACAACGCCCTAGTGACCTGCACTCATCCAAGATTTTATTTATGGGTTAGGGATTCCATGAAAAACGACTTGGTTTCAATAACGAATCTGAACTGGAAATGGATAGGGGATAAGAATTTTCTCTTTATTTCAATTTACTTACAATGCGGACGTTTAATAAATTACCTTCTCTATAGTCTATTAATTTAAAATATTCTAGTTTTATATCTTAGGACAATATTTTTCCTTATTTATTTTTTTTTATCAATTAATAAATAAAATTGTAAAAATCTCAACTTAATGTCAGAAAACCGTTTGGTTTTCTTAGTTCGTGATTTCTACTCATACTTATTTTTGGATCAACTATTAAGACAATAATTATTAGTCTAGCACAAATCCAATATTTTCAATTTATTGAAGGTTCGGTCGACTCACAATGTAACCGTTTTTATATCTAATATAACATACAGCAATCGATTTTGAGGTTTCAACGGAAATATATCATACGTTTTGATCATCATCGCGAAACCTATTCCATTTTGACATGTCTGTCTGTGTATAATATAGGTATATTATGTATACACGATAGCACGAAAACGACTAATTAGAAAATTTTGAATCCTGCATTGGTATAATATACAAACAAGAGATGCTCGAAAATGTTAGCTAAGAATTCACCCACAAGAATTAAACAGGACCCAATTTGATAGCTTAATGTTGTTTTAATTTATTATTTTACTGATTTGCCGTTCTATCAAATCCTTATTCATTTGTTTCATATAAATTGATAAAATTTCCACAGCTATTTCGAATTTTTTTTTCATCAAAAATTATTGGTAGATGCCAATAATATCGGTAAGTAAATAAATGAATATTATACAACCGCAAATTTCTGAACGCAGAATTTCAAGGAGAATCAGAATCCATAAAATAGGTGATTGCCATTTAAAAAAGTGGAGATGGCGTCATTACGGTTAGGGGCGGGTGGGGGGGGGGGTAAAAAAATTATAACTGTCAGAAAAGATGCACGTTGAAAAAAAAAGTTGACTTGTCTGAGAATTTCGGTGGCAGATGATCGAAGAATTTTATTGTTCGCACTGTATATACGACAATAAAAGTTTTTAATATCAATTCCCAACCGCTTTGCAGGTAATGTAAGCAGAAGAAATGATTTATTTACAGTTTTGATGAAAAATCTAAACAATGGGGTTAATCTGGACATAGTTGTGCGAAATTACGGTTCATATTTTCATTAATAATTTATTTATTGGAGCATTGAAACAGTAAAAATGTTATCAAAATAAATTAAGCCTTCAGACATAGTTAATTTTATTTGTGTCTTGACTTTTCGTAATGCTACCGAAAGTGTGAATGTAATTTTAAAATCTAGATAAAAAAATGTCTAGAGAGAAACGCTGCTCTCTCTGCATGCACCACGTTGCAGAAAATCCTGTGGCGCCTATGAACACCGTTTATTAATGGAGTTAGAAAAAAAATGATTACGTTATCTGTGGTTTTTTTAGATGCATGAGAACTTCAAATTGAAATAAAACATTAAAAATTGATGGAATGTTGCTTTAATTATTTTTTTATGAAAGTAAATTTAATGCCATTTATGATTTAAAAATGATTTCCGGCATGTTACCACCACGACTAATCGTTACGAAGCGCATCCGGTCAGTCCAATTTTTGACCACTTTTTCTGGCTTTATTTCATAAATGGCTTGCTGAATATTGACCTCCAATGCTTCCAGAGTTGTTGGTTTGTTAGCATAAACCATGGATTTAACATACCCCCAAAGAAAATAATCTGGAGGCGTCAATCACACGATCTTGGAGGCCAATTGATAGAACCATTTCTTGAAATAATGTTGTCACCAAATTGTCCTTTCAATAAATCGATGGTTTCGGTGGCTGTGTGGCACATAGCACCATCTTGTTGGAACCATAAGTTGTCGATGTTTAACTTTTGGATTTTTGGAAACAAAAATGTATTGAGCATGTGTCGATATCTCAGACCACTCACCGTAACGGTAGCTCCTTCCTCATTTCCAAAGATATATGGACCGATGACGCCGTTGGCGTGTATTCCACACCAAATAGTCAATTTTAATAGATGCAATGGAGTCTCAAGATAATGTTCCGGGTTGGTCTCCGGAATTCTGCTTGTTCACGTACCTATTCAACCAGAAATGTGCCTCGCCACTGAAAAAAATTTGGCGGTAAAAAAAAGGATCCACTTCCAGTTAGTTGTGAGCCTAATCTGCAAACGCACGATGCAATCGATGATCATTTTGCTGCAATTCTTGAACCAACTGAATCTTGTAAGGATGTAAACCAAGATCTTGATGTAAAATTTTCCATGTAGTGGACGGACAAACCCCAAGTTGTTGAGCACGATGGCGAATTGAAATGTTTGGGTTCTCTTGCACATTTTTACTCACAGAAGCGATATTTTCTTCGGTACGCACATTTATTTGTCTGCTTGGTGGTCTTACATCATACAATGAAGAAGTGGTACGAAATTTATCCATCACCACACCAATAGCCTGCTCAGAAGGTCGATTATGTCGACCATAACATGGGCGAAGAGCTCTATAAGTTTCGCGAACGGAACTCTGACTTTGAAAATAAATTTCCACAATTTGGTAGCGTTGTTCAAGTGTTAATTTATTCATGATTAAATGGCAAATCTTTCTGAACAGAAATGTCAAAGAACTGTCACTTTGACAAACTTCATTCAAAAGTTATCCCTATTGAAAGATCTCATACAGCTAAAAAAAGCACCTTATCATGGCGACCGGTTTTCGGGTTGAAGGTGCGGTTTAAACATTGTTTCAATAATTTATCATCAGCGCTAAATTGACTAAAGATTTTGTGATAACTTTGTTTTAATAAAAAAGGACCTGATTTTTTACGATTTTTAAATGTGGTCTAAAGCCGAAACAATGTATCGATCGGCTTGTTTTGGCTTTCGGAAATGAAGCATCATCCAAGGGTGCCGTGTCGCGTGTCGATGAAGAACATTACGGCATCAGGTGTAGCGCTGCCATTTTTAAATATTCTTGAATGATGTTTCTTTCAGATTTTCCTTTAAAATATGAGTTGCCATGCCGTTCAACAATCAAAAAATTTGATGTGATACTTCAGGGTTTATTAATTTTTTAATATTTGTTTACGGTTTTTGCAGAGCTTTGAGTAAAAAATGCGGCGTACTTTTTCTATTTTACATGTAGCTTTTGTTAGAATTGTATTTGAAAAGAGGCGCTAAAATCATCAGGGTTTTTAGTGGTAAAATAAAAAGTGGTTGGTAAGATATACGTGTAAGAAATGTCAAGTATGAAATATGTGTAATGTAGTTTTGAAATAGTCTTATGTTAATAAAAGTAATCACCAGAAATATAAAGAGTTTTGAATCAAATACCAAAAGGTTATGGTCCCAGGGTGTTCTCTGTGCAAGTATTTTCAAAAATAATAAAATAACCCGAGAAGAATTAATTTTGAGGTTAAGAGCACATGGTAAATTTAATAAAAAGAAAATCTAATAATGGCTCAAGCAAACGGGAAAGGTTATCATATTGAATTATTAGAAGGAGGAAACTATTATAATTGGAAATTCAGGGTGGAGTTACTTCTAGAAGAAAATGGTGTGGTCGAACACGTAAAAAAGGACTTAAAAATTAGTGAGATAGTTGTGGAAAAGGAGAGACAAGATAAAACTAAAAAAGACTGCAAAGCAAAATCGTTAATTGTTCAATGTGTAGACAATAACCAGTTGGAGTGTTTAAGGGGGAAATCAAGTGCATTCGAAATGTGGGAAACCTTACGACAAAAATACGAGAAGAAAGGAATGCATGGCCAATTGTATTTAAAGAAGAAGTTGATGAACTTAAAATTAAAGGAAAGCGATTCGATGGAAGTATTCGTGCAACAGTATGAAGAGATCGCAAGACAAATGAAAGAATCTGGGAACGAAATACCCGAACAAGATCTCGTGTGCAGTATTTTGTTAGCGTTACCACAATCATATGAAACATTGGTTACAATTATAGAAAGTTCACAAGATCTTACATTCGAGTCAGTGAAGAAGAAATTAATTGATGAATACGAAAAAAGGAAATTGGCAAACCCAAACAAAAGCGACAAAACACAAGGTTCGTATGCATTTTCAACTACAGGTGGAGAATGTTTTAGATGTGGTGAGAAAGGGCATTTCATAAGAAACTGTAAGAAGCCGATGCGAGGAAGTTTCAATCGAGGAGGTTTTTACCAAGGCCGCTACGACACCAGAGGAGAAAAACGTAACAGAGGATCTGGAAATTACAGAGGAAGCTTCAACAACCAAAGTCGAGGAAGAAGCATGAGCGAGAATTCGAATTATAGAAGCAACTACGTGCAGCAAGAAGATTCCGCAGAAAATGGAAATACAAGTACGAGCAAGGACAGAAGCGTATGTTTTATGGGCGAAACAAGTTCACAAGAATTTGAAAATGGAAAAGAGAAGAATGTTGTAACATTCTTTGTCGATTCAGGTTGTACAGACCATATGGTGAGTGAAAAACATTATTTCTCCGATTTAGTAATGCTCGACAACCCAATAAAAATAGCTGTGGCGAAAAATGACAGTTATTTAACCGCTGTTGGTGTTGGAAATTTACAGGTTTTGAGTAATGTAGGTAAAGAAAATATAAGGTGTACGATTAAAAATGTATTTTATGTACCTAAGTTAAGAAAAAATTTATTGTCAGTAAAAAGGTTAGAAACTTCAAATGTAGGGGTAATTTTTGATAACGGAAAAGTAAAATTGAGAGATGTAAACAATAAAGTATTAGGAGTAGGTTACAGAAAGAACTTGTATGAAATAACATTCAAGGTTGTAACTACAGAATGTTTAAATGTTGAGAGCGTTGAAAACGATTTTAAAATGTGGCATAGAAGGTACGCTCACGTTAGTTATTCAGGATTAAAAGAAATAATCAAGAAAAATGTAGTTTTGGGAATTGATAAAAATATTAAGTTTCAAGAAGTAGAATTTTGTGAGCCTTGCACAAATGGCAAAATGACTAGATTTCCTTTTAATCAAAGAACAAAAAGTAAGAGAATATTAGAAATAATTCACACAGACGTATGTGGTCCGGTTACTCCGGAAACATATGATGGTAAGAAGTACTTCGTAACTTTTATAGATGATTTTTCTAATTTCACGTCAGTATATTTGATAAAGAATAAGAGCGATGTTTGTAGTAAATTTAAAGAATACATTGAAATGGTTGAGGCTAAATTTGAAACAAAAGTTTCTAAGCTTCGATGTGATAATGGTGGTGAATATTCATCCAATGAGATGGTAAATTATTGCAAACAAAAGGGAATAATATTAGATTATACTATTGCGTATACACCGGAACAAAACGGTAAAGCTGAGAGAAAAAATAGAACTTTAGTTGAGAGAGCTAGGGCAATATTAGCAGATTCTGGCATGAGCAAGGAATTTTGGGGTGAGGCTATACTTACAACAAATTATGTAATAAATAGGGGCTTATCAGCTAATTTAGAGGGTGTCACACCAGCTGAACTTTGGTATAAGACTAAGCCGAACGTAAGCAATTTTAAGATTTTTGGCTGTACGGCTTACAACCACATACCTAAAGAATTGCGTAAGAAATTTGATTTCAAAACTCATAAGTGTGTGATGTTAGGGTATGCGCCGAATGGCTATAGATTATGGAATTTGGAAAAACAACAGTTAGTTATAGGTAGAGATGTAAAATTTGATGAAAATAGCGTTTATTTTAAAAGGGAAATGTTAGAAATAGAATGTGGGGAAGAAAGCGTAAATGAAGATGAGACTACTAGTCAGGATGATAAAGAAAATGACAATAGAGTAAATTTAGAAAATAGGGAAAACAAAAGAACTGTTAAAGCACCATCAAAGTTTAATGATTATGAGTTGTACATGGCGTTTGATGCTTCAAGTTACATTGACGATGTACCAGGTTCTTATACAGATTTAAAAGATAGGGCAGATAGGGAAAGTTGGTTAAAGGCAGTTGATCGAGAACTTAATTCTATTCATAAAAATGAAACTTGGGAAAAAGTGGATTTACCAAATAACACAAAAATTTTAGACACAAAATGGGTGTTTAGTTTCAAAGCTTTAGAAGAAAAACAGGAAGAAAAATTCAAAGCGAGGTTAGTAGTTAGAGGTTTCGCGCAAGAAATAAATGAGGGTTTAAGCGAAATTTATTCACCAGTTGCAAAATTAATAACGGTTAGGGCTTTATTGATAATAGGTAATCAAAGAGGTTTTGACTTTCAGCAATTAGACGTAAAATCAGCATTTTTAAATGGTAAACTAACCGATGATGTATTTATTAATTTTCCACAAGGTATAAAATGTGAGGAAAACAAGGTGTTAAAATTAAATAAGGCTTTATATGGTTTGAAACAGTCTTCCAAGTGTTGGAATGACGAAATCAATTCTTTTCTAATAAAAATCGGTTTTATAAGATCAGAAAACGATTATTGCCTATATATGTTGAGAAATAAAAGGATATATCTAATACTATATGTAGACGACATAATAATAGCGGGACAAGATTTAAATGAGATTAAGGAAATAAAAGATAAGTTGATGGGAAAATTTTTAATGAAGGATATAGGTCATCTTAAGAATTTTTTAGGATTAGAAATATTATACGATAAGGATAAAGGAATCTTAAAGGTTCATCAGTCTAGATATATTAAAACTATGCTAAAACGATTTTGTATGGACGATTGTAAAGGTTCAATATTACCCATTGATCCTAAGTTAAAGATCGATTTATGTGATGATCCAAAGAAAAGAACAAAGAATCCAGTTCGAGAACTCGTGGGATGTCTTATGTATTTAATGCTGGGTAGCAGACCCGATATCTGTTTTTCAGTAAATTTCTTTAGTCGTTTTCAAGATAGAGCATCTGACGAGGTCTGGAACCACTTAAAAAGGATCTTAAGATATTTGAAAAATACCATTAATGTAGGTTTAGAATTTAGAAGAAGTGAAAATTTTGGCTTGTGTTGTTATGTAGATGCGGATTGGGGAGGTGACACTCATGACAGAAAATCCGTCACTGGTTTTGTATTTAAAGTTTTTGGTAATACCTTAATGTGGGTGACGAGAAAACAGCAATGCGTGTCGCTATCCACTACCGAAGCCGAGTTAGTCGCATTATGTTCTGCTGTATGTGACGGCTTATGGTTAAAGAAATTGTTTTCAGATTTCGGTATTGAATTTAAAAATATAATGTATTATGAGGATAATCAGGATTGTTAGGTTTGAAAGATTTTAGCGAGGGGGGGTGTTAGAATTGTATTTGAAAAGAGGCGCTAAAATCATCAGGGTTTTTAGTGGTAAAATAAAAAGTGGTTGGTAAGATATACGTGTAAGAAATGTCAAGTATGAAATATGTGTAATGTAGTTTTGAAATAGTCTTATGTTAATAAAAGTAATCACCAGAAATATAAAGAGTTTTGAATCAAATACCAAAAGCTTTCAACAATTAAAACAATATAAAATACAGAAATTTAGAAAATGCTATAAAATAAACAATTTAAAAAATCTCTTACGATGTTTTAAAATATAGTTGAGAATGCGGTCTATTGATCTAAATAAGTAGGCTAGAATTCTAAAAGCACCTGTGGAATCAATAATTGTTTCAGGACCACATCCAAAATTATTATGAACTGAAAAATAAACTTCAATAATCTTAAACACGATCTTTCAATCGTGATATAGGTACCTACTGGAATTACATGAAAAAATACTCAATAATTTTTCGATTATAATAGCGAGTCGTTAGCAACTTTTCAAGCAGAGAATACTTTCTGAAATATTCTGTGCCATTATGTCGTCCTCTAAAACAAGAAAATCATTTTCTATCAAAGAAAAAAATCGATAATAAAAAAGTTTGAAAGTGGTAAAAAGTAAGCTGTAATCTGCAAAGAAAGATATTTGACGAGAGCTACATTGGCAACAATTTCAAAAAAACAGGGACAAGATTATGAATGCAACTAGTGAATTCTCTTCGGAAGTGAAGAAATTACGTAGTGCAAAAAATGACAAAGTACGTAGATGAAGCTGACCTTACTTGGTTTAGAGTGTATCGCGAATCCAGTGTGCCCATAAATGGGGCCATATTAAATGAACAATCAGAAGAATTTTCGAAAAAAATTGGTAATTTTCCAAAGTTAAAATGGTCAAATGGGTGGCTGAATCGTTTTGAAAGTAGACATAACATCAATTGCGGTAAAATATGTGGTGAATTAAAAAGTGTTCCTTTTTGCTCCTTTTTAGTAACTTAGCATATTTAGAAAGTGCAATTCGTAAAATTAAAATACTCCTTTACCGCAAACAAACCAAAATTACAGATTTTTTCCACTAAATCTTATTGAACGTTAGTTGTATGTGTATTTAACTTTCTTATTTAACACTTTGGCTCCCAAGCGTGGTTTTGAGAAATCTGCCATATGTATCACCGGTGATAATACTTATTGGTTTACATATGAACATTATGTATCATCCGTGATATCTTGCAAGTGTAAATTAAGAAATCAGTAAAACAGACTGGTACCTACAGTACAGAACACTTTAATTCTGTACGTATAACTGCGTGGTACATAATTAATCAAATTTAATGAAGCACCGGTGATACATACTATGGGAGCCAAAGTGTTAATAAATTTATTTCATAATACATATCTATAAACATTTATTGTCCATGACTGTTTATAGCGAAAATCGGTTATAACGAGTAAATATGTCGGGATGGGTCGTTTCGGCGCAGCCGGTTCGGCGCGAGGCCGGTTCGGCGCAAGCGGGCTCGGCGCGAGCGGGTTCGGTACGAGCCGGTTCGGCGCGAGCCTTATTTTATTTGTAGCATTTATATTCTATATTGAATATTGCTATCCCAATCTTTCGGGATTTACAAATCCGTTTGAAGGGGAGGATTACATTTTTACAAACATCTCTTCCATTTTCTTACGGGACCTCGCCATTATTTTCCTCCTTACGCCTTTTGCGCGTTTCAATTTCTATTCGTATATATCACAAGCACCCGGCTCAACGCCTCGGAGTTAAAAGATTAACTTGAGTTTTCAACAGGCAGACATTAGGAACTACCACGTTATCAATAGCAAATTTTTTATTAAGCGGTCCGGGTTGGCGTGCCGGCCCCTAATCTGATAATCCGAAAATTTTCTTTGATTGGTATTTCTGATAAAAAATTTACCTATATAAATGATGCACCACACTTTGTCAGTATCAAAATTTTTATAAAACTGTAGTGACTCAAAATATCATTTTGATCTCTTCGCTAATCCAAAAATGTTAAATATTGTAAGTAAACGCCAGAAGGAAAAGTTCTCGAATAATGGATTCATATATATCTTTGATCGTATGAGCGCTTCCGGATCGAAAATATTTTGGCGATGTGAAAGGAAAGACTCTTGCAAAGGTCGAATTCACACTGAAAATGGTATTGTAGTCAAAATGGTTAATGATCATTCTCATGACAGTTCGGCAGCTAAAGTTGAGGTTGATGTAGCTGTATCTGCAATGAAGCGAAGAATTAAAGAAGATGTTCCGGAAAGAACTTCGCAAATTATTGATGCTTGCCTCGACGAATTATCCGAAGGCGCTTTAGCCGCTATGCCAAACCACGCTGCATTACGAAAAGTAATCCGAAGGACGAGAAATGTTGTGCAAGCTGTTCCCCCCGCGCCTGAAAATGTACAAGATTTAATAATTCCTGAAAAATATAAAATTTACGATCTCCAGCACGGTATTCAAGAAAACTTTTTACTGGCTGATAGTGGTCAAATTGCCGGAAGAATTCTTATTTTTGGTCGTGAACGAAACCTTCGCATTTTGAGCGAATGTGACCATTGGTTTATGGATGGGACCTTTAAAATTACGCCACCGTTATTTTCGCAGGTGTATGTAATCTTGGCAGAGAAATATGGAGGAGTTCATCCATTGTTATACGCGCTTCTTTCTAACAAACAAGCTGCAACATACACAACAATGCTAGATACGAGTATGTTGAAAAATTTGGAACCAAATTTGAATCCAGTAGGTACATATTTCATGTGATTTTGAATTGGCTGCGATTTCTGCGTTTAGAAACGCATTTCCTATAGCGGAAATGCAGGGATGCTTTTTTCATTTGACTAAAAATATGAAAAAGCAACTCACAAATTTCAATGCAATTGGGAACTACAATACAGACTCTAATTTTGCTTTGTATGCTAGAATGGTGGTGTCTCTTGCATTTGTACCAACTGCAGATTTAGATCATGCAATAGACAGGTTAGCTGGAGTGTTGCATATCGAACTACAACCACTGTTGCAATGGTTTGAAGATTTTTATGTTGGCCGAATGAATCGTCGAGGAAATGGTAGAAGGCCTGCAGTTTTCAGCCCAGAATTGTGGTCTTTATATAATCGCGTTTTGAACGACATGGATAGAACAAACAACCATGCTGAGGCGGCCCATCGACGCCTCCAATTGTAAATGGGAATGGATCATCCAATTTTGTGGAAATTTATAGACGGATTGAAAAAAATTCAGAAAGGTCGTGATATGTTTTATGAACACCTACTAGCAGGTCACGAGCCACCAAAAAAATTAAAGAAATATCGTGGTGCTGATAAACGTATCAAAACCATTGTGAGTGATTATGCGAATCGGGATATAATCGACTATCTGCGAGGATTGTCTTATAATTACGAGATGAGTGCATAGGAAAACAATCATTGCAGCATTACAGCTATAACAACCTCTTCTTTTGTACATTAATAAATTTATTATCCACATTATTTATCTATCAATATTATATTAAAATTTTTTTTTTGATTAGTTAAATAAACAATTAATTAACCATGATCAGATAGAAGTCAAATAATAAAAAAACAAACTACTTCCATAACGATTCTTTTCTTGCGCCGAACCGGCATCGCACCGAACCGCCCCGCGCCGAACCGGACTCGCGCCGAACCGCCCCGTACCAAACCGGGTTTGCGCCGAACCGGCCTCGCGCCGAACCGGCCCGCGCCGAACCGGCTGCGGCAAAACGGTCGCGCCGAACCGGCTGCGGCGAAACGGTCGCGCCGAAACGGTCGTGCCGAAACGGCCTAGACCGAATATGTTGGTCCCTTGAGTTCTCGTTATAGAGGGGTTCTACTGTATTGGGTTCCTAGATCGCCAAACTAGTTTTTGATCATTTTTCGCAAATAATAATTTTTGCTAGATCCACACCATAATTTACTTGAATTCTGGCTTTATTCCTTCTTCCAAAATTGGTATCATGCAATCATTGTCTATGAACTGTCCTCGTCAGTAAACGTATCAGATTTTTGTTTTCTAACCTGAACTACTCAAAACCAGAACTTTTCAAGTCTTCTATTTCCTGTAACTTAGTCATCTTAATCGAATTGTAGTATATCTCATCGTGTATACATATATAGAGCTATATTTAACTATGTATACATAATAAATGTACTATATGAGATTTTGGCGCGAATGTCATGCAAGAAAACTAAATCAATTCAAATTACATTTTTCTCAATATTTCTCGACATTGACATTTAAACGAAGCTGGTAAATGGAACGCAGTAATTTAGGTTAATTATTAATAAACAAATTAGTCGACGGTAAATTAATTTATGTGTGATTATTAAGTTAACCACAAAGGCAAGACTATTTCACAAAACGTATCTATACTGTTTGCTTCAGATTTAATTTTGTTACCTGTTCCACGCTTGTCGCTTGTATATTACAAACTTTTGATGCTAACTACTCGTCTACCTATACGGTAAAGTTGTAACCTTAATTATATTAAGTGATTGGTATAACGGCTCGCACATAATTAAATTACACCATAAAATTGAAAATTAAGTTCAAATAAAGTTTCGCCGTTCATACAGCAAATTTTGTGTGAAAATTGAGAACCCTGTTTTCAAATACGATTCATAATATTAAATTGAAATGTTGCTTCGGCGGTCGTCATAGTCTTTGCGCGCGAGTTCGAGTCCGAATCGGGAAACATATTTTTCAGTATGTATGCCTCGTTTCAGGCAGAACAACGTAAGCGCCAAATTGAAAATAAGTTACCTTAATTTATACGAATATTAATTAATTCATATCTTAAGCATAATTTTCCGCGTTAGACCATCGAAATTGTTTAAATTATTTTGGGTTAAATCCGGTTTGGAAAATATGGTTTTGTGAATTTTTATTGGAGGATTGTACTGCAAAATTGAACAAATCGCCCACAAGACCAACATAATGGAAACGTACACGACTATAAATAAGTAGTCTTGGGTTCGAATCCCATGTCCGTCTGTTGGGTGAGCATAATGAGATTATACGACAACATAACTGGTAAAAATAAAAAACAATAATAAAACATAAATGGTGCTTACATCATCCTGCTTGAAACCTATCAACATCATCTCACTAAAGCATATGTATGTATATATTTTTTAATTAGCTTCTGTAACTTCACTGATTAGTTAACGGAAAACTTACAAATTTAAATCTATACTGTCGTGGCTTGTTTCTATTTTGGCTCTGTCATACCTATGTTACAAGCAGCATTAACTCCTTATATTCATGTTTCTCTCACTACAATCTTACACTATTAGGTCTATTATTAAACCAGGGTTAGATTATGCTAACGCCAACTTTATCGCACGGAAGTCAAGTTTAGGTTTTCGAGGAGCATTTTAATATGAAAAATGTTATAATATGATATATAGGTAGTGTATAAAAAAGTAATTGTAAAAACTTGTAGGAAAATATAAATGTCATCCGTTAAGGTTATTTTGAATTTATGGTTTGGTTGCTTTCTTTAATTTATTGTTGATTCTGAAGACGACCCTGACTGTTGATGTTTTTTATCGTGGATCTTAGTTGTAAAGATTATTCAATTAATTATTATAGGCGAGTAATCAGAAATTTTTAGTGAGTCATTATTTTTCCTTCGCTAGGTAGTTTTTGATTGCGCTTTTCAAATCTGTGTAAAACTGTCTACCTTTTGGGATAGGTGTGGGACAGCTTGAACACCATTACGAGGCTCCAAGAATTTTAAAAAATTGGGTAAACTGTTCTTGTTTAACTGCATATATTTTGATGGACATAATACAAAAATGGCTGGAAGGTTGACTTGACCAGTCCAGTCTTCCACGTTAACATTGGTTGTTTGTAGATATTCTTGCTTCAACGAAAAAAACACACTTAAGAAAGTTTTGAGTTGTGATCCTCTTTCGACAAGTCCTGTGGTATTACAGACTGCAATTTTTTAGCGAGGGAATGATTATGTCAGTCATATTTTGTATAGTGTCAATCTGTTATAATCAAAAGAAAATCCTGATTTCACCGATCTGTATTCTTGCAGCTTTTCACTTACTTGTGCGTATTATGATCTTCCTTGTGTAATGGTTCGGTACATTTCTGTATTTCTAAATGGACGAACTATTTTTTGTATCAATTACTACTGTACTGAACAACCTTTGTAAGGGTTGATTTTCTTGTAATGGTTCTGAACCGCAATATTTAACCTGCAGAAATTTATTTATATTAGTGCTGAAGACTCAGTTTGGTTTCAGGAATGCACTATGATGAAGAGAAGCATTCTAATCCAAAGATGCAGGGACATGAAACTGCAATATTTATGCTTGCTTTATAGATTATCAAAAAGCATTTGATAGTGTTCAACATGAAAAACTCAAGAACATTCTGAGAATAGTGGGAATAGACGATAAAGATCTAAGAATTATCGCGAATCTATACTCGTATAAAACTGCGAATGTTAGAGTTGATGGAGATAGTACAGAGCAAATTTCCATCTGGCGCGGAGTAAGGTAACAATTAATTATTAAAAACAACCGTATAGGAAGGCTCAAGAAATATACGTATCTTGGAACAACGGTGGATGAGCAATAGAACCATTCACTGAAAATTAAGTATCGTATAGAAAGAGTCAGGACAGCCTTCGTGAAGATGTCAAACTTTTTGAAGAGCTTGGCAACAAAAATTAGGGTGGGTTGTAGCTATTTATTCCCGGTGCTATTGTATGGGGCATACATATGCACCCTGACCGATGCATCCAGCAAAAATCTGGAGGCATTTGAGATGTGGCTCTATCTATATATGAGGATCTTCTAGGTGCAGCATGTAATAAACGGCAATGTACTAGAGAAAATGAATAAAGAAAATGAGATTCTTAAAATAGTTAAAATTCGAAACCTGCAGTACTTGGGTCACATACTGAGAAACAGAAAGAGATATGAACTTTTGCAAATGGTACTGCAAGGCAAAACCGAAGTAGATGGTTCGGCACATCTCCGGTCTTTTCCGGGCTGCAGCTGACAAGATAAGAATCGCCACGAGGATCGCCAATATTCTGTAACGAATAGGTACCAAAAGAAGAAGAATGCTGAAGAATTTGCCTCTAAATTAATTAAGAAATCAGCAGATTACAGCTACTACAAAGATATTAAAAGCCATATTGAACGAAAAAAAGCATTCTTCAAACATCAAATCTAATGATCTTAAGAAGATATGGAAATTTTTTGATAAACCAACATACGATACACTCAGGGGTGGGCTGGAGCCGGCTCGCGCGAGCCGGTTGTTAAAATGTTTGAAACTCGGCGAGCCGCTTGTTAAATTACCCCTAAAACCAAAAAATAAGCCAATTTCGATGCCATTCCTTTTATTACATCTTGGATGAACCAGAATCACAGGTTAGCAACAGAAACAAGGGTAAGAAAAGGGCACAATAATGATGTTTCTGCAAATGAACAAGGCATATTGACTCTACATTAATTAATTAATTATGCATATATACATACATAGTATAGTATGTTAAATTTGGAATTTATTAGTTTTTTTGTGCAATAAATGTTTTGTTTAGTTATTTTGTGCAATAAATGTTTTGTTTTGTTATATATACCTATTATATATTTTATACTGTACAAAAATAAATGAAGACAATGTACTCATTTACCGTTTTTTTTGCTTCGAAATAATAGCGAGCCGGTTGTTCAAAATTTGGCAGCCCACCCCTGGATACACTCTAGATAAAAAAAATGTGATGAACCTGGAGAAGGCTGATCTGAATGTGTTGAATAGTTTTTTTTTGCGAATTTCTCACCAAGTACTCTTCTTTCTTCTTCTTTTGGCTAGGGATAACCTTGTATGCCTGGCCTTCTATTTATTCGGTGGAAGAGGAAAAATCAGCTCTGTGCCCATCTCTAGGGCGATCGTTCAGGCCTTCTTTTCCCCGTAGGTCGTCCATCTTTGCAAATTTTCGCCAGTCTATCCTATTCCATTCTATCGACGTGGTCTCTCTAGTTTCTTCTCCTCAATTTTATTACATTTGACACACTTGAGACACTTGTTTTCCTATCGCATAGAGTGTATCCCATTGTAGCTCTGAGGACTACCAAGTACGGTTATCGATATCAAGTTTGTGGATAAATTTACTCATGGTTGCCATCCCCTAGTCACTAATGAACTGACTTTCCATGTGGTCACTGCTGAGGATGTTACTAGAGCTATTCTAGGGTAAAAATCTAATGTAGTCGGTGTTGATGACATCACTTATAGAATGCTTAAACTAAGCCTGCCGTTTTTTCACTCATTTAATCAACTACTGTTTGGAGAGATCGACACTACCTGATGCATGGAATAAGTCGTTTTCGTACTGGTTTCAGCACCGCTACTGCTTTCACCAAGGTATTAAGACATGTTATTAAAAATATTGATGCCTCCAAAGTGTCAATTATGGCTCTTCTCGACTATAGCAAGGCGTTTAACGTAATCAACTATGAGTTTCTTATTAGCACGTCCTATGGATGTGGTAGTTCTACACTCAAGTTACTGATCAACTACTTATTTAAATGGAAGAACCCAACTGGTTAAAATGGACGAAAGTAATTTCGGTGAACTTACCATCAAACGCGGTGTTCCCTAAGGTAGTCTACTTGGTCCTCTACTCTTTTTTTTGGAATTGTTACCTTTCGACCTTCCTAACGTGCTCTAGGATGGTTGTAATATTCAATTATACGCCTTAAGCCGTCGTTCATCAATGAAGTCGTTGATAACTTTAATTACAATTTTCAGTTGGTACGTTGATCTACTGCTAATGGTTTGTTACTTAATTCCGGCAAAACGGTATCTGCATGGGCAACTCTGGCTATGATACTGCTCCTGAATAACAATGCGATGAACTTCAGTTATAAGGCTAAAAATCTTGGTATTATATGGCACTTAGATTTTGACACCCATATCAACAAAATCTGCAGTGTAGGTACAGGTACAAGCTCTTTCTTCCTACCCAAGTCCACCATACTACCATATTAACTATTGTTTTACGTTCCATGATGGTTTCATCACAGACTATGTAAGGAAGAAACTGAAAGTTTTACTGCCTACGTAAAATCTGATTGTCACCATTTTGAATTTACATGGGATCATCAAGTTTGAAGGATCCTTCTATTATAACAGAGCTCACCTGACCTTCAGCAAATTTATTGTTCTGCATCAAAAGGCCGAGTTCACACTCTCGTTTTAATATCACGTAAAGGAACTTCTGATGGCTGCCTAAATTCGTAGAACTTAATCTCCCAGGAACTAGTTGAAAATTAGCATACTGAACCAGATATTTTTGAAACTGCATAATATGCACAATTGTTTACCAAATTTTATTATTATTAAATGGCTCCCTGAGCTCTTAAAGCATTTAGGACCGTTGTAGCTACAGAATCTCTTAAAATGTTCATATGCTTGACGCTTAGGACATTGAGGAATGTCGCTTCCATTGTATGCTCAAAGCTTATTACCGAATTGATCAAGTATTTTATTTTTTGTTGTTTTCCTTTTTTTACAAATCGACAAAAATGTGAATTTTTAATTCTATTCAGTATATTTGTAATAATTCGGTAATTTTTAGCTTCTATTTCTCTTTCTAAATCTTGTAGTATCTTCACACTTAGCAGCACTACTTGAAAATTACAGTCTTTCTTGAAAATTTAGGATTTTGATGTTGGACAGGTATTTTTCTGTACAATTCAGTTGAATTTTAATTTGATATAAGATTATTACGTGCACCTATCTTTCACTGTATTATTTAGAAAGTCATACAGGGAACGTGTGTGTTTCTAATACCACTTTCGAAAATTGGTGGTAATTTTTAAACTTTTCGTTCATTTTTGTTTTCTTTTTGTTCGTGCTTTCAAGTATCACATCGATTTGAGGTACTAGCCATGGTTTATCCAGCCAATAACATTTAATAAATATTTGACGCTTTGTTCTATTGACTTGTTCTGAACAGTTCTTTAATCATTTTCTTCCATTTACTATGCTTTAATTTGTTATAATAATTTGAATAATAATTCGCTTACAGCAATGAATCCATCAGGATTATAGTCATTACAGTCAGGATCCATCAGCTAATAATTTGATCCTATTTGCAGGATATGCATTTGTGATCCCGATAGCTGACATTATATATTTTATTATAATCTATAAGTTACTTATGCCCGGTTACTGAAGATCTTTAGTTATACTCGCACGATACAACACAAGGGCTAGGACCGGGGGGTGAATCACTGTGGCAGTATAGTGTACACTTAAGTAGCAGTACAGGCAGTATCGCCAGTATAAAGCTGCATGCGGACTGATAAAGCAAAACGTTTTAAGACAAAACATTTTGTTTTATCTAAAAACAAATGTTTTGTTTTGTCTTACAGTGTTTTATTTTGTCTTAAAACGTTTTGCTTGATCTGAAAACAACTTTTTTGCTTTGATCAGCAATACGTTTCATGATAAAACAAAAAGCTTTTTAATGCAACAAAAGGATTGTCTTAAAACTTTTGCTTTATCAATCTGCATGCAGCCTTAGGCAGTATTTATAGCAGTATAGTGTACATTTTCAAACCCAGTGATTCACCCCCCGGCTAGGACAATACTCAAAGATTCAGCGAGTACAGGTTTTAGCAAGGAGATTGCACGAGCGAAGCGCAGCGGAGCGAGTGTCAATCTCCTTGCTAAAACCTGTACTCGCTGAATCTTTGAGTATTGTCCGAACCCGCGTTGCTGTTGCGGTGATAATTCCGTGAAGAAACGCCACTACTTAAAAGCACAACATCACATACGAAAATCGAAATTTCAAACGCCATTTTTAATGTCGTTGCAAAAAAAAATCAAACAAAAAATTTCGTAAGTACCGAAAAAAATGGAAGCATAATCGCACTAAATTTGTAATATAAAATTCGTTACTATAAAATTCGTTAGAAGTACATTGCTTTAAGTGAACTTGGGTTGGAACTAATGCGTTGAACCGGTTTCCTACATCGCATCTGTTGAGTGCGTTAGTAATACACACTACATAAATTATAATATTCGAAGAGATTTTTTATTACGTATGAATTCTTTTACGCTCCACTACAAATATTCGATATTCTGGTAGGGTATTTGAAATATTTTTTATTTTCGGATATTATTCGACTGTGCATGCATTGTACCCATTTAACTACAATGTAAAATAACCCACGCTGATTGGTCTAAACGACAAAATTTGACCCTGAATGGAATTATCTACATAACTAATCTAAGCTTAAAGTTATAGTTATCCACAATGCGCATATTCCAGAAAGTTAACAACCAATAAAAACGTAGGTTAACTTTGACCAAAGATTATTTTTCGTTATAGAAACTCAAAATCTGCATTTATACTAAGATTAAACTAATCTTAATATAACTCGAGCTTCAGAAACCGGGCATTAGTACAGTAGAAGCCCTCTTAACCGACACGCCGCTCGATTATCCGTCGACTACAAAAGAATATTCATATATGCATTAAATATTTATAGATTATTTATTATAATATTCTGTTTGTGTACATATTATTTTCTTCTTGTAAGTCGTATTGTTCGTTTCCGAACGTCGTGATCCATCTCTTTCTATGCATGTGATGTGCCTTCCAAGTGTTTTAACATACATAGAGGACCTACTTGTTTAACGTGGGCCCCGAACCACGGGAAGTGTAATACACGTCATGTTGAGATGGGCGCTCTTGGCAAATTATCTCGGTGGTTTGCCAATGCCTTCCGAGGAGAGACGGCCAGAATAAAGTTCTTACCCTGCCCGGATTCGATCCGAGCGTTTTGCATTAGCAGTAGACGCACTTAACTGCCAAAGCTATGACCATTATTTTCTAACTAAACGAAATACATATCTATTAATAACCAATGAAAAAGTGTATTTGAATTTTTGCGTATTTGCGTCATTTTACAACAATTCTCTTTAACCGACTTTTTGATGAACCATCCGAAATTCGGTCCCGATCAGGTCGGTTAAGAGGGCTTTTACGGAACTAAATAAAATAATTCAATTGAATACCTACATTAATCTAATCTTGCGGTTTGAGCTTATCACTCACTTAATATCTCGCGGCATGGAGTACAATCAGCTTTAAGCTTTAAAGCAATAATATTACATATTTATTTAAATACTAAAATTACCAAAGATAAAACGTGACGTTACGATAAAATATTTGCTAAGACAATGCCTGAAAACATAAATAAGTAATTTTAATGTTACGAACTCGTTGGTAAACGATAAACAGGAAACGGTATTCTGACCGCAGGAAGAGAACTCTTTTCAGCGTAAGCAGTTGTTTACTGTCCTTACAGTTGTACGAAATTATGATCATCATGAAATTTATCTCGATTAATTTGAAAATAGTAAAATCAATTCTTCTAAAAATAAATATAAAGCGCACAAATATCAATTTTATATTATTTCTTCATAAATACACCGACATAAAATCTCAAGGGTTTGTAGATGAAATTGTCAGTTCAATCAAAATATATTGCTCCTAAAATATTTTTAATTTTCAATAGGACTTTTAATGTAAAAGTTCAAACATTGTTCATATATGATAAACATAATCGAATAAAATTTTTTGGACAATCAACGACGACCGAAAATTATTTTTATTACTCGAGATGCTGCGACAATAAACAAAATTGGAAATTGTGTTTTTCAATTTTGCTGTTTTATGAGTGTTGTTAGTGTGTGTATGTAGGTAGCGGTGCATGCATTTTATACCCCTGTATATTTGGATTTACAACACCCATTGACTGTTGGCCCGGGCGCGTGGGTATTCATTGTACATGCTGAATTACGTGGGAAGGGGGTTGACGTCATGCACATCGGACATGACGCTGCGTATTGATTCACTATTCCCTCCACTTTAAGGTATCCACTTTCGCGCTTTTTATAATTTTGAGTTTCCCACATTCATGTGGCTTTTTTTTAACTGCCGGAAATTAGACAAAAAACTCTTAATACAATTCTCCGTGGGTGAACGTAAAATACAAACAATTTTTGACGACAATGTACCTAATATGCGATTGCTCGATTAAATTCCAAACGAACGAACAAAATTGCTTGCCGTTGAAAAATTACCTAATCTTAAATGGCAATCACGCCGACAAGCCGAGTGTCAAAAATAAAAATATACCTGCCCGCTGAACTTTAATCGCAATTAATTCGTACAACTTTGCAAATGAAATTAATTTTTTCAGGTTGTGTGGGTTTGTATCTTATGCAGAAAAAAGCAAGAACTCTTAGGTAAAACGGGACAATGGATGGTGGGTGGCGCCGCAGAAGTCGAACACGCTATGCAACAGCATCATCAACAAGCGCCTTCTGATAAACGACCCAAATTAGAAAGAGCCCATTCGGCTGCCGAAAAAGAAAATTTACCGCTGCAAAGATCGGGAAGTGTGCTTAGAAGGCAGTATTCTGAACAAGATTCTAATAGAGGTCCATCTTGCGAACGATACCAACAGGCTTACAAGGAAGAAGATCCTAGATATTATCAAGATGAATTGGAAGGGCTTATGAGACAACATCCGCATTTAGTTCCGAGAAGGTAAATTGCTTGAAAGTTTTGTATAATATAAAAAATATTGATTATGGTCACGTTTTGATTCAGATATCCTGACAATACGGAACCCGAACCATCCCCTATGGATATTCCACAACAAAGGGTTCAATCAACAACTAGCACCAACAAGAAGCATAAACGTAGCGGTTCAATGAAAAAGCATCAACCACCGCCTCCGCAACCTCAAATTCAGAGATCGTTTTCAAGTTCCGAAGATGATTTAAGATCGACTCCGGAATGCGGAAGCGACGAACGTGATAGCGAAAAAGGTAAGTTTATATCAGCTTTAGGTATAACGTAAACGTTTAACAATAATTACGATAGGCTTAATTTTTATAAAAAGTTGTTGCTCCCATAGTTGGTATCGGCTAGCTTAATCGTCTAGGAGAGTGTACGGTACAAAATTATTCTCGTAAGAACGAAAATGTTTCGATCAGTTTTAATGAGAAAACGTTTGCAGGGCACCACGATCCAGATAAAATATCCGATAGATTGAGTCGTCAGGCCATACTAGATGAGAAAATTAAAAAATTTTTAGCGGTGAGGGTTTTCTTTTGCAGATCATTGGTTGTTGTTGTGTCTGCATGGTGGTGTACACGCCGCTCTCTGCACTTTTTCCTGCATTTTGTATCTTTATTAAAGTTATTTAAAGTATCGCCACTTGCGGTTTCGTAAAATCAATTTTAGGAAGTAATTTCGGGTAAGGTATTGATATAACTAAGGTCTGGATATTATAACACTGCACATAATTTTTTTGTAATCCTATGTTTGAGGGCCGAAATTTTTGAAGGGATCTTCTTGCAATCGTTTCTAAATTTTTCATTGTCCCCTCTTCTCTTTTTTTCTTCTACATTCTACATTCATTATAAGAAAGAAACAAACATTTTAACGTTCTATAAACTAATTAGAATAATATGATTTTCTACAATCTCTTCAGGGCTAATCAGATGATTCCCTTTTCAGTTCTGGATATATTATTCCTCGTTGAGTTTTCATATCATACCTCGTTTAGTCAAATCATATCGACATTAATATTTCTCTTAAGCGAGTCAATATTTGCTTTGTTGTTGAAACTAATCTTAACATTTATAATGCCCGGATGACTTAATTTCATTGGAAACAGGGGGAAAGCTTATGAAGGTGATGTGTACAGTAGATAAACTAGGGTTGCATATAAATTAAATGAGTATAGTGTAGTTTCCACAAAATTTGTTTCCAAGAAATGATACGTCAAACATTTTTGATAAATCCGATATTTTTTGTTAGCATAGTTTAGTTAATTGTAACAACTATCCAGACCTTAGCAATAACAATGTTTAGGGGGAAATGGTAATTGGGCACCCTTGAGTCACTACATTGTGGCACCACAACACCGACCTCTACAAGATGTTACGGCAGACAATCGTTGTTTTACGGAAAGGAGAAAGAAGACTGTACGCTTTGACCAGCACGAAACTTGGGATAGACAGGGATCTCAAGATTCTCACCGAGATTCAGGCATAGACACTTCTTCAACGTTCACATCCAGCGAAGATTCGACAACACGTGGGGAAGGGCCAAAGGTGCTTACTTCACCTTGTTATAATGTAGAATAGAAGTAATAAAGCTAGGTAGTAGTTTTCACACAAACCAAATTAATTTCATTGATTTAAAAAGTTTGAATTCAAAAACTAATAGAAAACGTCGTAAGTAAATTTTTGGTAGCATTTATCTAAATCTTTCTATACTTTCCAACTAACTGTGCATGTTGTAAATATACGTAACGTTGCGTGTTATTTATTATACTTTGCTACAAAATTAAGCGCCTGCATGGCTTTGCATTATATCGATGTAAATAATTTTTCTAAATTTTTTACCTGTTTTGTCAAGTTTTTCTTTAACTATAATAAGTACACAGGTGTTGGAATGTTTTATGTTTTTCTTAAAAATTTTAACATTTTATAAGAAGTACACTTATTTGTTTACGCACCCAATCGTATACCTTTAAAATATACACAGACAACAAATCGAACAGGCAGATGCGAGATTCCAACGCACGACTCTACCTGGGGGTCCGTTCCTGAATCGGTTGTTCGTCGAACGTACTCGCTGTGACGTCATGGACGTGTGAAAAATCACGCGTACCTCACGTTAAATAAACGAATATGCACCCTGGTGTGCAGTCGTCTGCATTAAGCTGCCTCTGCTGGGCTTGACACTTTTCGATTTCAAACTTTAAATGATATCTGCCAAGATTAACTTCACGACCATTTGTACACCGACTAGTTTTCAGGAAATTAATTTCAAATTTTCAGTGTTCTATAATTCTAAAACAGCCACCATCCTCGTCAGTGGGCTACGACTCGAGAAATTAATTTTTTAATAACTATAATCGGTACAGAAACTGCATTTTCGTTGTATAATCAGCCAGAATAGATATTGGCAAAAACTCCCACATCATACCGATCAATTTATTTGTGTGGGCATACCTAATAAAATAAAAGAATATCTAAAGTTATCTCAAGCCCACGAATCTATTACTTTTTCAAGGAATACATTAGGAACATAATGAAAAACTCACTAAGACGACTTGAAAAGCGATTTTTAAAGGTATTATAATTATACTGGAGATAGTTAGAATACTGCAACTTCGTCCGTTCCGGTACAACTTGTTTCATATAGCTATCTGAAAGCAAACAACATTTAAAGTGAGATAATGTTTTCGTCCCCTTATAATCATGCCCACTAATACCTGCTTCGTCGGTCCCCTAAGTTTCATTCAGTCCTGCCAGTTTGATAAGTTGTTCCGGCCATTTAAAATTAAATATAATTTAAAGTTATACATTTTCTTTTGTGTTTTAAGGGCGTTGATTACTAAGTCCATCCATTTTATATTTTTAAAACGGGAACCCCTTCCAAGCAATACCTAAAGAGTTCCGCGTCAGTAGCAGAACATCTCGGACGACTTCTCCTATCGGGAACGAGATGATAAAAGCACGACGAAAGAAAATAGTTATTTGTATCGCTAGGCCAGAAACTGAACTTTTGCGAGTACGAATTGTTGTTATACCGACTTAAATAAAATTAACTCATTTGTTCAAACATTAATTTGATAATAGGGATTTTCTTTTTATAAGTCTGTTCGTTGACTTTCATTGTAACCTAAAAAATCAACGTCCACTTTTTTTTTACAAATTCAATATTATGGGTACTCATATTCAATGCTAAAATAAATTAGTCATGTTAGAATGGACATTTTATCTAAAAAATTGGTAACATTTTGGTGGATTGTCGAATTAAATTGACAACGTGACAGACAATGATGCCAACCGGAATCATAAAAAAACCCACTTTTGCCGGCCTTGGCCGGAAACAATATGCTGTTAGACGCTATAAAAATGTGCAAAACCAGTGTTGCCGAACGAAGGAACAAAAAATAAATTACAGGCACATCATTCGCCGACGGTGAGTTTTACCCTTTGATGTTCACCGGTAAGGTGATCTCACGTTCTTTATCAATCGACCTCACATCGACATGACCGAGCACCAAACGATAACTATTCGAGCGACCAGGGAATCCAACATGCATTTCCAACAGTTTTACAACCAATAACAGGAAAAAAATTACTACGAAGTCTACGACTAAAGTGGGCGACATACCAGAATATCCTGGTATTCCTGCATATTATACTCGTGTGCCAAACACGTAGAACTTGCAAAGTGGCATTATATTATAAATAGATCGATAGTTAATACTCAACTCTTGGGAAATCTAAAAGGCTAAAGGTATTTATAAAAACAATACCACTTCCTACGAATTCACATTTAGAATTATCTATCAAGATGCATAGAAGTTCTCACCGAGTACCTCTCTGAATATCATCATCTTATGCATCAGAAAAAGTGGCACGGTTGAAAAGGATGAATAGATTATCTGACCACGCACTTTTCCCCACACAAAAGAGTAATTTGTTTTTTTTTAATTATTGCAAATAATCCAATTACCGGCGGAGTAAACAAAAAATCGAGAGGTAACAATACAAGTTTGGCAAAGTTTTCTTGTAGGTAGTGCCAGAATTTAATAAAAAAAATTACCTGAACGAGATTCGTACTTCCGATATTCAGAGCATAATAAAAGCTACCAATGAAAGAGCATAAATCAACAAAACGATATACGAATGGAGAACGGGGTAGAATGTCAATAATCCAACAATTACAATAATAATAGTAAAGTGAATAGTGGACTCGGGAGAGTTTCTACCAAAATGAATAACTTTAATTTTACAAATATATACTTCCACAAAAATAAATTATTAAAAATTGATCGACTACAGGTGGTTAGCCTCAACGATAAGCAATGTTTTAGAAATAACAAACGACACTATAATAAATCAGAGATAAACATATAAATAACTAGTGAATGCATTTTCACGGAATTGCATAGAATAGGAATCTAGGACGGCTATATCCCTCAACACCGAAGGTTAAAAGGGACACAATATTAACCCCGTCAGACCCAGTGCACATTACAATGTACAATAACTTGAACGTTGAATTCTGAAGCTATTTCCATTTGTCTTAATCAGGACCTCTTGTACATGTCAATGTAAATAATGTTGACTAAATTTTTTCTCCCTTTATGGCTATTTAGTGTATGATAAATAAGCTATTTATGGAATAGGAAATTCGTGCAAGATAGTCAACCGGGGTTAAATTGATAATTACGAGGCGACTTCGATAATTACCGATATCCCCAAATTGAAGGTCAAATGAGGCGTTAAAAGTCAAAAATTGACATTGTCTTTGGAGGCTAACAATGATGTTGGTTATTGACCACCAATGCATTATTTAACTTCAAGAATATTGGCTTTACATTGTCATAGTCGCCTGGGTTGGCAGTGTTTATTATTTCTGAACCAATAAAATCCTATTAAATTTTTTATGGTATACCCAAGCACTAGAGTGTAGAGCATACACCGGAACTCTAGCTAGAGACGAATATATTGCTGTGATCTCAAGCGCAGTATCGATCTGTGCATTATGCGGAAGGCGACGGGAAACCACCTCATTAAATTTCTTACTCTAGTCAGTCATCTTGGCTTCGGTCAAGTGATAGCCAACGTTCGCTGAGGGGATACGACACTTCAAGAAGGAGCCGTGTTACTACTATAACAAGCCACCCTCAAGTTTTTTTTTTATTTCATAAATATACACCGTACTATGAGATAAATAATGACTCATCGATAGAATATAGACCTCAGCGATATGTGAACAGGTGACGGATGTAGGTAGAATTCTTCTAAAAATAGAATTGGAATCAGGTGTAATTGGGCTTGTTCAGTATAAATCACATGGTCGTCGCTTATGTGTTTGTTTTGCAAGATGGTATGCTGAAAAATATGTTCTTCAACTTGGATTCGAACCCAGGCGTATTAGCTGTGAATACGCGCGCTCAACAACTACGCTGCCGAGGCGATTTGTTTATGTAACGCGGAACTTCCGTGACTAATTCTAGAACCGCTACACTGGTTTATATAGGGTGGTTTTTTAGCTGCATGAGAACTTTAAATTGAAATAAAACATTAAAAAATTGATGGAATGTTTTTTTAATTATTTTTTTATGAAAGTTAATTTAATGCCATTTATGATTTGAAAATGATTTCCGGCATGTTACCACCACGACTAATCGTTACGAAGCGCATCCGATCAGTCCAATTTTTTACCACTTTTTCCAATATTTCTGGCTTTGTTTCATAAATGGCTTGCCGAATATTGACCTCTAATGCTTCCAGAGTTGTTGGTGTGTTAGCATAATCCATGGATTTAACATACACCCAAAGAAAATAATCTGGAGGCGTCAAATCACACGATCTTGGAGGCCAATTGATAGAACCATTTCGTGAAATAATGTTGTCACCAAATTGTCCTTTCAATAAATCGATGGTTTCGGTGGCTGTGTGGCACCTAGCACCATCCTGTTGGAACCATAAGTTGTCTATGTTTAACTCTTAGATTTTTGGAAACAAAAATATATTGAGCATGCGTCGATATCTCACACCATTCATCGTAACGGTAGCTCCGTCCTCATTTCGAAAGAAATATGGACCGATGATGCCGTTGGCGTGTATTCCACACCAAACAGTCCATTTTAATGGATGCAATAGAGTCTCAAGATAATGTTCCGGATTGGTCTCAGTCCATATAAGGCAATTTTGCTTGTTCACATACCCTTTCAATCAGAAATGAGCCTCGTCACTGAACAAAATTTGGCGGTAAAAAAATGGATCCACTTCCCAATTGGTTGTGAGCCCAATCTGCGAACGCACGACGCAATCGATGATCATTAGGCTTCAATTCTTGAACCAACTGGATCTTGTAAGGATATAAACCAAGATCTTGATGTAAAATTTTCCATGTAGTGGACGGACAAAGCCCAAGTTGTTGAGCACGATGGCGAATTGAAATGTTTGGGTTCTCTTGCACACTTTCACTCACAGAAGCGATAGTTTCTTCGGTACGCACATTTCTTTGTCTTGTTGGTGGTCTTACATCATGCAATGAAGAAATGCTGCGAAATTTATGCATCACCGCACCAATAGCCTGCTCAGAAAGTTGATTATGTCGACCATAAAATGGGCGAAGAGCTCTATAAGTTTGGCGAACGAAATTCTGACTTTGAAAATAAATTTTCACAATTTGTGTGTTAATTTATTCGTGATTAAATGGCAAACCTTTCTGAACACAAATGTCAAAGAACTGTCACTTTGACAAACTTCATTCAAAAGTTATCCATATTGAAAGATTTCATGCAGCTAATAAAACACGGTATAATTATTACGTAATAAGGCAATTAAGACACTTTCCGGATGAAAAATAATCGAAGTTAGGCTTCAACTGAAAAAATCACTTTCGATTGAACCGCGATGTTGATCTTAAAAAAAATTCTGGCACCACCACTATACAATTCTGCGAACCACCACTGAAAAGCAGCAATACGCATGTTTTCAGACAAGTATTCAAAATATTATTTCGCGTTATTCCGAGTTACTATATTGACAATCTTGCGCCTGATTTCAGGCATTGACGAGCTCTCTTCCATGTATGTATTGTACATGTTAAGTATTAACACACACTTAGGGGACCTACATCCTAACGCGGGTTTCGAACCGCGGGAAGTATATACACTTCATTTCCATCCGAGAGAAGGTCAGAATAAAGTTTTACTGAGGCCGGAGTCGAAATAGGTATTCAACCGCTTAAGCTGATGACCGTCTCTACATTGACAATAAATTGTAGGAATTCAAGCAGGTCGTTACAAATAAAGCTCGGAATTTGAGATAATCCTACATGCCATGAATGTAATGAAGTAGGTAAAAGAAACACCGGCACATGTATTTTGCCACTATTCCATTTTAAACTCACTAATAAGTGATTATTTTAAGCGTTCATTCCACGATGACTTTAAAAGTGACTGACGGTACAATTTTTAAGGCCTGACAAGTGATTGTGATCACCTTTCACTTTAAATCCGATAAGTTTCAGAGAGCTAAATAAAGAGAGCTGTACCATTAACCTCAACGGTAAATATTGGCCTTAGAAACAATCCCACAAAGAACATCAAAATAAAATATGACAGAAAATCTGCATAACCAGTGAGGACATTTCCCAGATATTTAGACGTCTCTTCCCTTCACTGGAAGGTTGAACGGAACACAATAATAATAATTATCAGCCAAATTATAGTACTATTATTGTTGTTGTTGAATTTTACTTTTAATAAATAAACGACCAGCCCACACAGTTCTGTTTTCGGCGTCTTATGTTTACAGCAATTAAAAAGAGATATGGTCAACAAAATAAATAACAATTCTCGCTGCTCTCTATAATCTGATTATCTGTGGTTCGAACCTTGACTAGAAAAAAAAAATTTGTTATATTTTATATTATGTGATCCATTTTACATCTTCGCTAACCATTCTTATTATACGTAATTACTCATTGTTCAATGCTCCTTATCGCATATCCATTCCTGCCACAAACGTCATACAAAAAAGTGTACTTCTTTTTTATTACTAAAGCTACGGTTATAGTGAATTGGTTTCTAACGCACATCATAACTGACAAATACATTAGACAGAACATGTCCAAACAGATTAAAAGTAGTGGAATTGTAATGATAGCAGAACGTGACAAATGTTATATATGAAGGCAATACATTTCCATTGTTTGATTTACTCGGATGTGTTCTGACGTACTTATTCATCACATGTGATGTCGGTTAGAACACGAATCCACTGGAACCTAACGTAACAAAACTTCAAATAATATCAAACGCTGTTAAAAATGTTTTTCCCACCCTCAGCAAGGACTGCTTAAAGTGATAAATCCAAAATTGTTAATTGAAATCGTTTTGTCCAAATTTTCAAAACGACCGTTACTAAAAAAATTGTTTACAAGAACTGTAATGGCCGTCTTTTGTTCTTCTTTGAAGGATTTTTCTTTTCATAATATAATCATAATTTATTGGGCCAAGTACGTCTCAAGGTTATTAGTTATTTAGTAAAACCAAGAGAGAATTTCTTATTGTCATATTAAGATTATCATTTTAGTCAAACACATATTCCTTTTCACATGTAAACTTGGCATCGTACCAAGCAAGCCTTTTTGATATTGTTGGCAGTTACACAATATTCTTTGGAGAGTTTAGTATGATTCCTAGACTACCGCATGTATTTACTTATATATAACTAAATTTATTACTGCAGTTTCAGAAAACTAGTCATTTATCATTTTAACATCATCGAATACACAATATAAATTTTATAGTCATAATCGATAATCAATATGATAACGAAACAAGTAAAAACATTACAATTTCAATTTCTAATAGCATCCACTATCTTGGCAAGTTTCGACCGATGGCACAAGAATGATTGGCCACATGATACTTAGACGAGGTACTAGGGAAGCTACGGGTTCTAGTGCTGCTATATTAGGACTTAAAATTGTTGGAGGAAAATTTCTCGAAAACAATCAAAAAGGTGCCATCATCGAAAAAGTTAAAAAGGGAAGCATAGCCGACATCGAAGGACAACTTAGAGCAGGTTAGTTTTTTTTTAATCAAAGATCTGCGCAGTGACGATTACATAGTGCAAATTTCCAATCCAATTTTTGTTTTAGGCGACGAAGTTATTGAATGGAACGGTCGCTTACTACAGGGAAAAAGTTACCAAGAAGTATCAGATATAATAGCAGAAAGTAAACACGAAGCAGATGTAGAATTAATAGTATCCCGAAGTATGGGTAGTCGAAGAGCTGCTCAAGCAACGTGGAGACAGTCGGTTGCTCATAGAGGTATGATCAGTTTCATATCGAGGTGATTATATTAGTTGTTAATTATTTTCCTGAATATCTTATTGCACACATTAAGTCATGTTTTAACACTAGAGCACTTAAACAGTAGCACAATTTACACCAAATAATTTTTAAATTTTAATTTTCTTCTCAAGCATTGTAGAATTAGATTGATTTTATTTAGATGTACCTAAGTAGTTAAATGTTTTTTGAATGTTTTACATAAATATTTAATATCGATTATTATTATATTATCTAAATTTGTATTTTTCATATGGGAGCAACAACTTGTATGAAAATTGTTACGTCTAGTGTTAAAATGTCGACTGACTATAATACTTATTGCACCACCAAATGCTATAATGATTCGGTTCGTTTGTAAACGATTGTTTCTATTTAGGCCAAGGTGGTCAATGGCCTGGCGGAGATGCTTACGAACGTCCTCACGTTTTAGTTACCTCTCCTGGAAGTCCCGAAAGACCAAGAGCTGCTCCTCCGATGGCACACAGCGTTGGAGGACGAATTCAGCTACGCCTTACGTTCGAACCTGCAACGCTACAACTACTGGTGACGGTTGTGTGTGCCGCTGGTTTAATTCCACGATCGCCAAATCAACCAAGAAATCCATATTGTAAGCTCTTCCTATTACCCGATAGATCGGAAAAATCAAAACGAAGAACCAGAACACTAGCCGGTAAGAACACGCTTGATCTTCCATTTTCACAAAGTATAACTTGATCATTTTAGGCACGACGGATCCAATGTGGAACCAAACTTTTGTATATTCAGGACTTAGGCGAGCCGATTTACGTCTAAGAGCTTTAGAAATAACAGTTTGGGATTACGTTCGTTATGGTGCAAACGATTTCCTCGGTGAAACTGTGATCGAATTATGGCCTCTCGAAGAGCAGCCAATGTGGAGAACGTTAGGACCTCACGAAGAAATTGCACTTACACCTAGCGAACATTTATCACCGCCTAGTACGGGTTCCAGATTTTCCGATTCGGATACGCCTTCCGAATGCGAGATCGATGCTGGAAGAGAAAGAAGGGGAGCTGATGGTGCTAGTGTAAGTAGCATTGGAAGTTCAACTAGTCCCCCTAGAGAATCCGAAAGGAGATCTAGAAGGGACCAAGAATCGACGCAGCAATATAATTATCGGAGGGTAAGCATTTAGAATGTTTTACACTCTCCTGAACAAGTTTTTCACAACTTTTTCGTTGTAATCGGATATTTATTGGGATTTTCTATATTACAGAGTGGAATGGATGGACAAAGATCGCATTCAGCAGCTCCCTGTGAATCACCAAGTGTTCATGTGTCTCGTTCGCGATCGAAATCGCCACGGCGTTCTGCAACGGATCACAGATCATTGTCGCCCCCCGACGTAAGAATTCCTGATTTTCAGGTAACGCCTTATTCGGCTTCACGATTTCAATCGCGATCGGCCACAGCGACACCTACGGGGTCTCCTAAAAAGAGACAGCTTCCCCATGTTCCGCACGCGTTGGCAAGAGCCTTACAGGAGAGAGTAGCACAGGACTTAGAAGAACGAGCTAATAGACAAAGGGTTCGGTACGTCCATACTTATAGAAGTACCGGATCTAGTTGGGAAAGAAGATATAGTGGACTTAGTGACAGTGACTTAGCTAATCATAGTAGAATTAGGCGACCACTATCGCCTGAACGTGATAGAGACCCTTTAGGTTTGGTAGACTTTGATAGTGATATGGAATCAGTTGCTTCCGTTACTAGTAGTGCTTTTTCAACTCAATCTGAACGGCCAAGGGGCACGCGGATGCCTGGGTAAGCTAATTAAGGTTTTAAAAATTATTAATTAAATAAGCAATTTTCCTAGAACTTTAATTGAGTTACTTAAAATATCGAAACCGTATTGAAAATCGTAAATATGGAACGATATTAATTAAGCAATTAAAATTTCTTGATTATTATATAAATTTAAAAAAATTATATACAAACACATTTATTTATAATTGACGAGAAAATATCGTTAGTGAATTGAACCATTGGCTAAATAACCTTACAGACTTGGAAAATAGCAGGGGCGCATTAATCGAGGGTTCAAGGGGTGTACCGCATCCGCACGGCTGAGTTTTTATTGGGGGCTATGAATTTGCAATAAAAATAAATTAGATATTAATTTACATGGCAATATTTAAAACAATTTTAGTACTGATCACATCGGAATGTGATTCTATATCGAAAATTCTTAATACATACGTAATATAGCAAATATATAGGGGATCCGGACAATTAGACGCGGCCGATTAGACGCGGCCGATTAGCGCGGCCGATCAGACGCGGCCGATTAGACGCGGCCGATTAGGCGCGGACTCAATTAGGCGCAGACCCAATTAGGCGCGGTGCTATTTAGGCGCGGATACCATTAGGCGCAGACCGTTTAGGCGCGGATACAATTAGGCGCAGACCGCTTAGGCGCCAAGCCATTTAGGCGCCGGCCATAAACAAATTAAATTGTTAATCTATTATAAGTCTGTATTTATTTCACCTCTTCCACCTCTTTGCGGCCGATTTAACTTTTTGCGAAGATTTATTTGTTTTTAATTATTAGTTTTCTAAAGAAATATCAAAAACTAACACTAACACAATAACACAATACTCAATATCGAAGTTACTTCGGAATAAAGTACTTCTCATCGTGTAATTAATTTTGGATTAACCCCATTTTTAAGTAAACATATTTACAATGGCGGCTCGTGACTTGTTTCAATGGGAGGGCACAAAATTTAAATAAAAAGAAAAATTATAATATATAATATTCTTGGGTTATTTAGAAAATATTAATACTCTTCATTGTCATATTTCAAGTCAACAATAGAAAGTGAGCATAGAAACCGCGGGGGGGGGGAGTCTGGAATACCCACCAACATATCAATATAACCATCCTGATCACTATACGGGATATTCATACCCCCAAACCCTTCGGGCTCAGCAGCCACCTACTTTTTACAACTTTATTTGCAATATCAATGATTTTACTGTAATTTACTTTACTGTATTGTAAAATTTACTGTAGTGTTATTTACTTCTGATTTTGATTAGGAGAGCGCATGCCCTTGTGCTCATTAGGGTAAGCCGCAACTGCGTCAACATGAAACTCTTCTTTCATTTCTCAGTCCTTTTACCCTAATGAGGGTTTGGTGACCCATCTCTTTCTATGCATGTGATGTGCGTTCATACATAGAGGACCTTCTTGTTTAACGTGGGCTCCGAACCACGGGAAGTGTGATACACTTAATTTCGAGATGCATTTTTTTGGAAGATTACCTCGGTGGTTTGCCACTACCTGCCGAGGAGAGACGATCAGAATAAAGTTCTTACCCTACCCGGATTCGATCCGAGCGTTTCACATTAGCAATAGACGCACTTAACTGCCCAAGCTATTACTGCAACATGAAACATAAACATTATATACCCAATCAGAAACACGAAGTAAATGTTCCACTGCCCATTTGTTTCTTGACATGCACGATATACTGTCGAACTATCCAGTCAGCATTTGTGTACTTGGGGGAAGGGGGGGCGATTAAATAATCCGAAAGAGTTTTTTCAAGATTATTTTACATAATTACTAGGAAAGTTGATGTTGTTATTGGGTATTTGGGTTTGTGCAAGTCATACGTATATGGTATACAGTTTTATCATGCGGTCCCTGAGTGCGGCTTTTAGGCCACACAATCTGGGCAATCATGATTCAGTACGGCGTTTGTCAATCCATTTGTGCATAACGTATCTCTCATTGGTTTCGATTTTAGTTACCAAGTTAAAAAATAATCAGTGCAGTCTTTAGTAGAAAAGAAATGAAAAAATAATTTATACAAAAATTATTAATTCTAAATTTTTTTAATAGAGGTATTATATAATAATTGTTAAATAAATACTAAAATGATAGCCTTGGATGTGCGGCCTGAAGGTCGCACTTGTCGGATCAATTTAGAATCAGAGCAGAATTCTTATTTAATAGTAATTTGAGGAACCTTGAGGAACACTCTGGATAGATGCTACAGGTTATAGAAGATATAGCGCTCTTGTTTCTTCCGTTGGGGGGGGGGGATTAATGTAATGTCGTGAATCTGCTACCTTGTGAGGGGTTTGTTTATGGAGGAAGGCTATAATGCGAGGGATCTTACAAGTTTTTCACTTTTTAACAAAGTATTTTTGTAGCGAGATCAACTGCTAATGCAAAGCTCCCCGGTTCGACTCCGGCTACAGTCTAAAATTTCTTGACCATCTTCATCATAACAATAAAAAAACAGGATGCTAGGTGAGCCTAGCAAGCTACCTGAGATGTAGAAACCAAAAATGCTCATAGAAATAATTACATAAATTAGTATAAAACACGTCCTGGACCTATATTAAGAGGAAGACTTCTTAATAAAAGTAGAAGACTACTTCGTAAGTCTAGACATAAACCGTTAGCTGTGTGGGTTGCGGTGCTGAAGTCTCGGAATTGCACCTCGGAATTGTAGCGTTCATAATATATTGGCAAAACAGTTTTCTGCCGAAAATGAATAGAAATAAAAACTTTTTCGCGAATTATTTTATATTTGCTATAAGTAGGTAGGTTTATAAAGATTATCTGAAAAAATTTTTCAAATTGGTAATAACGCGAATATTATATAAGAGAATTTAATTTTACTCATCGTTCAAAATTTATTGGCAAAATCTTTCGAACATAATTAATTGAAAATTAAAGTAATATAATTTAGATATTTTTTATAATTGATTTGTTACAATAGTTTGAAAGACATACAGTATCATGTCAAGTAAAAAAAATTATTCGGAAGATTTAAAAAAATCAGTTTTAAAATGGTTAGATGATGGAAACAAAATGACATCAGCCAAAAGGCAATTTGGGATACCACATCAAACAATAAGTTTTTGGAATAAGAAAAGAACAAAATATGGAACCGCGGACTCGCGACGAAAAACAGGACGACCAAGAAAAACGACAAAGAGGGACGATAAAATGATTGTCCGTGAAGCAAACAAAAATCCTCGCCTCACAGCTGTTGAAATCGTTCGTGATTTTAACGAAAACCGCGAAGATAAAATAAGCGTTTCGACGGTAAAACGTCGACTATATACTGGTGGACTATTTGGTAGACGTCCTTCGAAAAAACCATTAATATCAAAGAAGAATCGGATGGCCCGATTAAAATTTGCAGAAGACCATTTACACTGGGATATAAAAGAATGGTCTAAAATTCTTTGGAGCGACGAAAGTAAATTTAATTTGTTTTCCTCGGATGGTATAAGATATATTCGACGTCCGAAAGGTAAAAAATATGACATTAAGTATCAATTAAGTTCCTACTATAAAGCACGGTGGTGGAAATGTTATGCTGTGGGGCTGTTTTTCCCGTGATGGTGTTGGACCGTTACACAAAATTGATGGCATCATGGATCGATTCGTGTATGCCGACATATTGAAGAATAATATGCTACCACATGCTAAGAGTAAAATGCCACGCGGATTGACATTTCAGCAAGATAATGATCCAAAGCACACATCTAAAAATGTAAAGGAATACATGAATAAGGCCAAAATTCGCCTGTTTGAGTGGCTTAGTCAGTCTCCAGATCTAAATCCGATAGAACATTTGTGGGAAGAGCTCGAATGACGCATTAGAAGTGCAACATACCGAAATACAAATCAGTTATGGGAAGCTTTACAGACGGAATGGGCAAAAATTCCATTAGAGCGTTTAGTGAAGCTGGTTGACTCTATGCAATCACGGTGCAGGGCCGTTATTGCTGCAAAAGGATTCGCAACAAAGTACTAAATACTTCTGAACTTGATTATTCAATTACACTACCGTATTTTTTGTTTTACGCGATTTTTAAATGTACATGTTTTAAGGAAATATTTAGACTTTTTTTTAAATAAAATTTTTAAAGACGTATGTGGTTATTCAAAGACAATAGCGGATCTGGTCAAAGTTTATGGAGGGGGTAAATACATGTTTTGTAATAAAATTTAGGGAAAATTAAGGTATATTTTTAAAATTTGTATTGCAATGAAGATTCATTGGGGGGGGTAGTTACCCTCATTACCCCCCCCCGTAGATCCGCCCTTGTTCAAAGAGATGTAGTTATACTTTTTAATTCCCAACTACATAAACAATAAATTTTGAAAATATCAAAGACAAATGTTGGAATTTGAAAAAGTTATTGTAAAAAAACTATTTTGCCAATATATTATGAACGCTACTGTAGATGGAAAGTATAAATTAAAAAAGTACAGGGTTGAAGTGGCAGGAAATGAAGCAACTGACCCACATTTTGGGTAGAGCAAAAAACAGCTCTGGCACATCCCGAACACTAAAAGGGGAAGCCCAAGGTAGGATATCGGCAATCAAGACCCCTTTTTTTTTGGTGATTCTAAACGCCAAAAAAATTATGACGGTCTTTGTATTGTGTCCAATGGCGCTTGGTATTTGAATTATGAATTTTTGAAAATAGGGTAGGAAATTCTAGCTCAAATCAACTGAAGAATTTACTCAACTCCCACCAAATTTGACGAAAATTGGTACACACTATCTAAGTACACACTATAGTAAGAAATAAAAAATACATATTGAAGGATCTGCCCAAAAGCATTTATTTCCTTGTTATGGTCTTTCAAAAAGTAAAACAGTTAGTGTGTGTAGACTTGTAGGAAAACGTCTGTAACTTCATCCGCAGTGGTCTAAATTTAAAATTAAAAAATTTTCTGTAAAGGTAAATGAACATTCTATTCAAATATTCAACCACATTTTACTTTTTCAACCCCTAATTGCATTAATTATCTAATATTAACCTTATTTCAACCCCTATTTCTAAAAGAGTCTTTTGTTGTTCATTTTTTTACTGTTTTTTTGTGCAATTGTGCTGAGCTTGCATACCAAATTTGATCATGGGATGAGCATGGGATCGGTTACTAAAAATAAATTAAGTATAGCGAGAGACGGAAAAAAAACAAGGAAACAAATAATGTCCTTTTGAATATATCCTTAAATTTGTATTTTTTATTTCTTACTAAGATGGTGTGTACCGAGTTTTGTCAAATTTAGTGGGGGTCAAGTAAATTCTTCAGTTGATTTGAGATGGAAATACCCTATTTTCTAAAACTCATAACTCAAAATCCAAGCGTCATTGGACAAAATTCAAAGACCAAAATTCCAAAGACAAAATTCATAATTTTTAAACTTTTAGAATCACCAAAAAATCTTGATTGCCGATATCCTACCTTGGACTTCTTCTTGTAAGTGTATTATTAAAAAATATTCCAAAATATTTATTATAGGATAATATTTCCTGGTGGGCCAGTGCAACCCTATTTATGCAAGGACAACTAGGAAATCTGTTAAATTGGAATAATTCAAATGCACTAGAAATAAAAATGATCTTAAACGTTGACAGGACTATGAAAACTGAGATGGTTTTGTGGAGATTGAAAAATAGATGCCAACATCAGGGGGCAGCAACATTTTTTTGTGCTTCTGGTAATGAAACTGGTACTTCAGTCATCGTTTTCTCAGAATGCAGTTGCTCTTAGTAACCTTCGGACTGAATTACTGAAATTCAATTTCAGCAAATTAAATCATATGACTTGTAATAATCAAGTAAACTGTTCTACCAACATAATATAAACAAATCTTGCAAGATTCATGTTTTATCGTTGGTTATCGTGGTTGCATATCGCATTACTTACCATGAATTTTCCATGTTTATTATTCGTATTTGAACACGGAGTACCTTCATTTTAAACCCAGTTATGCTCAAAATAACTTTAAGTAGCTTAAGGGTCGTCCATAAAGTACGTCCACGCCTTCCAGTGGTGACTGGAAGTGATGTCTGCATAAAAATCCCGAGTTTGGGATTTATAAAAAAATTGTATTTGAATATTTTTTTATGTAATATTTAATAAAAAAATGTATATACTCTTTAAATTCCAAATTTCGTGTAAACAATGT
Organism: Podabrus alpinus; assembly: GCA_932274525.1. NCBI lineage: Eukaryota > Metazoa > Arthropoda > Insecta > Coleoptera > Cantharidae > Podabrus > Podabrus alpinus. The sequence continues at coordinate 46,288,630 of OW026451.1, forward strand.
AGTGTCAAGTTCGATTTAGACAAATGAGGGGGGTCCGTGATTTGTGACCATAGAGCGTTCCGGATAGGGTCCGAAGATTGTGATCAACTGAGACAAGGAGGGGAGGGGGAGTTGAAAATTCGGAAAAAATTGCGGACGTCCTTTATGGACGACCCCTTAATCAATGCCATACCTACTCTATTAAAATTTTTATCTACTTCAGGAAAAATCTAAACGCGTCGAAAAAACTTGAGGCACAAAATTAGAGAATTTGACAAATAACTACACAGTAAATAAATGTTGCAAATTTGCGAAAATATTTATAAAATGAAAAGACGGCGACGAGCCTATAAATTGAATTTCTTGGCAAACGGACGTACTATAAACGTTTCGCATTGCAAGTTAAACAATACTTTCCTTACCTAGGGGTTCGGAAAGTAAAAATATATTTTAAATAATGTATTCTTAAAAATTACGTATTTTTATCGAGGTTGAATTATCGTGGTTTACATTTATTAAGATTGCACCGTGTTTGATTTCTAATTTTTTGGGGGTGGCTGTTTAACTCCCGGAAGCGCAAAAAAATAGTATAAGTGCTTTACTTTTAATAGTCTAAAATAATCAATTTTCATTACAAATTACTTCTGAAAAAAACTTAAATGTTTTAGTGGTTCGGACGAAACAACCGTAAAATGTGCCCATATTTGTGACGATCCCTTCAATTGTACTAATTCCCTTCCTTGCTTTTCTCTCGCTTGTACAAAATGTAAAAATGGTGATTATACCACATGTCTAAATTGCAATGACCAAAATACCAAAAAAAATGTACAATTTGTTGCTGAAGAATGCTTGCCAAACAATTTTCTTAGAAAATCTTCGAATGAGTTTCAGTTTGAAATCATAAAGTACGATTCCTGTTTTGTGCCTTTTCCCGAAAGTTTTGCTAACAATTTTAACAAACACTTTGAAGACTGTACGTGTCAAAATGAAGACGAATTAATTAATGACGAAGATTTGACACCCTTAACAGAATGTATCGACAAAAAAAATTTTGAAGGTTCAGAAAAGAGTATAGAAAATAAAGATAGTAATAATTTAACGGAAGAAGTTTGTTTAAAATCAATCATCGATGAAGTTCGAAATAAAATTGTTAACAAAACCCGGAAGTATTCCAGTTTTTCTATGGAGTCCTATCAGGCTCGTCTTAATGCTTACAAAAAACTCGATAAAGGTAGTAAAATTTCTAAAACAATAGACACTTTTTCGGACAACGATAACGTTGTTGAAAATGAATCGACAACTGACAATTTATTCAAAAAGTTTAAATTTAATAATAAAGACAATATTACATCTATAGCTAGTGTAGATGATAGCAGTATTATAGCTAGTTTTTCCCAACCCAATAGTAATGAATATGGCGGTTCCAACGATCGATACGTTTACTCGAGACATCATGACATTCCACCAAGACGATCTAGGGATCATCAAGAACAAGACATTAGGGATTCCGTTGAAGCACAGCATAGGCATAGTCAACATCGAGACGTAAATTCAAAACGAGGACAATTTACTAGAAGTTTATCCAATACTGAACCGCCAGTGGACGATAAAACTGGTAAACTATTTGTAACCATTTTTTCCCATAGAAGCACTCAAATATAATAAATTTTTAGATGGTAGTTTAAGCGACACTGCTGTTGGACAATTGCATGGTTTAGAAGTACCTCAGAAGGAGACAATTAGGAAAGATAATCACAGAGAAAGAGATCGGGATCGGTCGAATCAATTCATGGGTCTTAGTAAAAAGAGTAATTCAACCAGCCAATTGTCGGCTACAGGTAAGAATTTTTAATTTAGTTTATCACTTGTTATCAAAGAACGAAAGAAAAATCTTACATTATTTGATAGTTACTATGTAAAATTCGATTGGGCTTTTTTCGACGTCGAAATTACGTGTTATGCTCATCCCTTTTAAATTTTTACCTTATCCATTTAATCGTCTATTACCTCTCGAACACGATTTTTAAAAGTGAATACGCAGGTCGGAAAAGAAGAATGGGGTTTGGCCGAAGAGGGAAAACGTCGTTTACTGTTCATCGTTCGGAGGAAGTCTTGCCTGGTGATGTAAGGTTATCGAAACAAGGCTCGTCGGCGTCCAGTGATGGCGAGGGATCTGCAGATGGTGACAGGTTATTATTTTATACTAAACTAACGCTAGAAGTACCTTATCCATTAGTTCTGCTTCCTTGTTTCAATCCTTAAGAGCAAACACGGAGTTAGGTACATAGAGAGATTCATACAGTAACTTAAAATTTAAGCAGATTATGTGGTTATAAAATATTCAGCACAGTAAAACTTGAAAGAAATAACGTGACTCGTATGCAAAATTTCTTACAAACATTATTGTTGCAAAATTTTATGCAGAACATGCTGATTCTCATGATTTGGACAAGTGTGGAAGAACCACGTAGGAAAACTTTCATACCAGAAACGTAATTTTGCTAAATATATTTTTATAGATTGTACAAATTTCGCTCTATAGTTAGATACCTACTATTTTGTTTAAATTGACTCTGAGGAAGCCCAATAAATGTGTCGAAACCGGAGATTAGTATTTTTAAAAATTGGATTAATTTGTAATTTTTTTTACGTAATAAGAGTATTAAAATTCTTCCAAGTTTATCTAAATATTTAAAACCACTGAAAGTAATAATTCAAAACTATAAAAAAAGCAAATTCTTAAGTAATTGAACATTATTACGAAAGGCCCCAATACTTACTTATTTAGTAATTATTTGCAAGCGTATAGAAGTGCATAAGTAGACTTAGCTAGTAATGTTGAAAATTAGAAATAAATTTGCTTGTCCAGTTAGCGTTCGTAGTGTTAGAACGGTTTTTGCTTGCTGCTAAAAATGTTTGTGCTAGTATACTTGTGCTACGCATTGTCATTACTGTTCAGTTTGCGAGAAATATTTTGGGAGTTGATGGTATCAACCTTGACTGAACATGCAATTATTTCTCGCTGTTGCCTATTAAGAAAATAGAAGACCTTAATTCAGGATCGACGTAATAAAAATATGTAAAAAGTCATCAACAATAAAAAGGCAAACTAAGAACGCTGTCTGGATAAATTTTATATGTTTTTCTTATAGTTTAACTGTTATTTTAGTTCGTTTAGGATACAAAGATCTTATTTATCGATTGAAAATTCTAAAGCCAAGTTGGTGAAATTGTTTAGCAAATCGTTTGCTTGACTAAATTCATAGTATTTTATAACTTCAGACAGCGGATACAATAGAAAACGCGTATCTACAAGTAGCAACATACTGCGTTCACAAGAAGTCGTTCCTTTGCCAACACGTGATGCCAGTCAGCGAGCCTCTAGTTTAAACTCCATCTCTAGCTCAGAGGGATCTTCGTAAGTAATGTTGTGTGTCTGTGTGCGAAAGTATTGGCTGATTGTGCTGCATTTTTGTTCATTGTTTATAGAGCTTTCTAAAATTGCAAAACAAGTAGGTATTTGATCCTTTTTTCTGTACAAAACTAAACAATAAATTAGAAACCATTTTAATTTCAATTATTAATGTTTGCTAATTTCGGCTCGATATCGGTTTCCTACCTCATTTACCTCATTGCAAAAGTGTTTGACTGTGAGGCTCATGGAAACCGAAATTGAGACTTTTAGCTGTAAATATCGACATAGTTCAACATTTGGACTTTCCATCAGTACCCCAGTTTTGTACAAGGATTATATAATCCAATATTCAATCCCATAAGGGTTGATGGGCAAATAAGAGTTTTCCAATTGCTTGTTTAGGTATTACAGTAGTATCAATGATGATACTAATAATAGTAATACAAACAGAAGTGTAAAATATACACGAAATCATTGTATATAGCAGTGGTGCCCATAAATGCCCGTATTGATGGTTATGTGTAGGATATTTTCACTTATTCTTTATAACACCAGGTTTTAACTATCAACATTCGGTTGGCGCCCAATTGAGTCTGCACCCAATCCGCCGCGCCCAGTTCTCCGAACCGTAATCGTTTGAGATAATTTTTTATAGTCAAACCATGTATGAGAATTTATTGAAACTTGTGGTTGAAGAATGTTTGACCTTGAATAATTTTAAGTCGCCTGTGGCGCGTTTTGATTCCAACAATATGTTTTCGATTTAAACCATACATATTAAAAAAGTAATAAGTAAAAGTATCTCATGTAAAAATTATTAGGCAACACTGGTATTTATAGCCATAACACTTTATTTTTCTCTAAATAATTTTGTACTGATGAGATGTCAAGTAAGTCGTAACACACCCGTAATAATTAAATATTTAAACTTAATAGAGCTTATTCTCTGTTGAATGTCTAAATAATTTTATAGCATCTTTCAAAAGCATTTTTAATTTTTATTTACCTAAGTAAACACCCATTCAACTTCGAGGCATACAACCCCAAAAGAATTTTTATATCACTTTTTCTTCTTTTGAAATTGAAAAGATGTGAAGTAAAATTGTGTTTTAAATTAAATTAATAGAAATTCAAATATTATTTTAATTCAGTACGATTTACAATCAATCAAGTAGAGATGAATAAATTATATTAGAATAGGGCCGATATGTTACAACGTATTTTTTAGGCGGATCGTATATTAAATTTAACAAGCATAATTGTAGTAGGTTTGTTATAACAACAGGTATGTCTTGACTTTTCTTCAAATGGTACTTTTCAATTTAACAACTATGGGACATACTTTTTGATATAAGATGTAGCTTTGCTGATCGGTCAAAACATTTCCTTTTTAAAAATCCATTAGTTAAATAATTGCTTTATAGATGTTTTTGGGAGTTATAGTCGCTTTTTTATTATTTGTGTGCTTTATAAGGGATGTGAAGAAACAGTAGCCTATCAAATGGGATCTGCCGATGGAACTCTTACGTACCGTGTAAAACGCAGATATTTCTACCAAAATAAAGTTTGAACTATTTGGATACTTTTGTTCATAAATTAATGTAACTTTTAAAATAATAGAGGAAATAACCACTCAATTTAAAGAATTATGAAATTTTCTAGATGAGAAAGATTAATAAGACATTTTTAATCGAGTTAAAATTTTTATTTTGTTTTGAAGTTGGAGTGAACTTGAAGCCATCCTTGGTTTACAAGATAACCATTTTTTTCTGAATATTTTATTTTTCCAAGATCAGATGACGAGTTCAAATTCCATATTTTCTTCAATAGACCAGTCCCTGCTCGGCAGGCCAGTACGGAATCATTTTATCGATAAGCCCTTGAACTTTTGAAATTGGACGGTATAAATTAGTACCTTTACCATTAAGGTACAAAATCCCGCTATAACTGTTTTGCTTCAATAAATGTAACTTGCGGAATATGCTGGCGCATCGCATCTACTTGCGCATTTGCAAGTAGAACGTCAAAAAAAATTATAAACTACAAAATTCACAGTGAGAATAATTTTATCTGCGACTCCTGCATGTCTGTCAATTCATTTTTAAGCTAGATTTTTATAAAACCATTAAATTAAGAATTTTACTCTATGAGGGAATGAAAAAATTCACGATGTGTCTCAGAAATGCGAGAACAAACATCAGTTTCACTCTCGCCGTTGCACAAATAAATTTATTAGCACATGTTTTGTATTTGTGTTATAAATCTATTTTTTACGAAGAAGTACCAGAGGTTACTCTTTTATAAGTTTTTCGACTTCGTCCTTTTTATTTTACAAGAAGTATAACATGTCCGAAACGATACAATTTCAATTCGTTATCGATTTTAAAAGACGCCAAGCTTATATTCTGTAATTAACTTAAATTCTGAACAGCTTCTTCTGTACACATTTGAATGATAACATTCCAACATATAGCTCTGAACTTACCCGCAAAGATCGAATTACAAGTCAGTAGTTTTTACTTACTAACCATGATGACATAATAAGATCGACAACAGTTTAACGTGTAATCCTAACCACAGTACAAATAATTTTACAAAAACAAATAAATAATAGTCTGTAGTCCAATTTTATGGGGTAAGCATATTTACGTTTTCCTAGAGCATGAGCGCTACCGGTTGCGATATTCAGCTAGGAAACGTAAAGAGCGCCAAAGTATTCCGTTCCCTATACAGTCGAAGCAAATCAGTTAGATCGCATTTATTATTTGGCACCTGTTTATAATTTTTGGAATATGAATTATTTTTACAATAATTATTACAACAGATGATGGCGTAAAACCTTTTCTGAATAATTTATTATTGTTGTTTTAATAGGACGCCCTGTATTATATTTGTAAATAATGATAATATCGATCTTTTTATATCATTTAAATGTAGAACATATCAAATAATAATTAATTTTAAATTAAAAACCAAATTTCGTAATTTTAACTTCCAATGCGGATAAAAACAATGCAGGAAATTGAATTAAAACTAAAAAAATCAATTATGATGGTGTCAGAATAATTATCTTTAATGAACTCGTTATTCTGCGAATTACGATCCAAAACAATTTTGACAATAATGCAAAAGTTAGTTTGTTATTCCGAAGCTACGTCCACAGAATGGATTGTAAATAGAACAAAACTAGAGTACAGAAAAAAATTGGATTTGTCAGCTCCATTCTAAAAATAAAGAACGAAAAATAAATGGCACCAGAGAACGAAATAAGCAGAACTGAGATGCCAAATTTTTTTAATCGAGATTAAGAAACAAAATAAATTATCAAGATATAGAGATCTCTTACTTAATGAGGGTCTAAATGTTATTGCATATAGAGGTATGCAAGATTTAATGAAAATGAGTTCTAAACGAAATGAGAATAAAACTTTTTTCAAGTTTTGCGAATTAATCCTCAAACATTTATTTTCTTTAATCGGCAATGGACAAAAATTCAATAATATGTTTTGATCATTTCGGGTTTATTTTATGTATAGCCATAGGGTTTCGGTCACAGAAGCTTATAGCTATTTGAGAATTACTTTGTCCAGGAAAGATTAATTTATTGAGTCAATGCTGAGTTTACTCCCAACGAGTAAATTTTAATTTCTTATTAACTTATTAATTTGCCTCATGCTCTAAGTTTGCTACAGATTAAAAAGGAAATAGACGCTGAAAATTAACTTTTATAGCTAAGTTCCCAAGGAATAAGAAAACCCAATTCAGAAATAATTCCTGCAAATCTGCCAATTGCTTTATTTTAAATTTAATCTATGTCCAATATGCCAAATTTTTTCTCGCCCACGAGGTTTGCGCTATTTTTGAGAAAATACGTACATAAAGAGTTTTCACGAATATCTCGTTAAACGTTGATTTTACGTCAAAGTCAGTTATTATCAATGTTGCCTCTTAGTTTGGAATCAGCAAGCAGTTCCGAAGTTTTCGATATGATCAGACTCGGACCGGATCAGAGGTAAATTTATCAAAGGAAAGGCTCGATATTGATTCTAACATCAGCTCAATCCATTGATAAATCAAACTGAAATCGAAATAGACCATAACTTCCATTGAATTAAATTACACGTATGTAATTTATGTATGGATTGTAATTCTAAGTTTCTCATGGCTATAGCTCGAAAACGGTTGATTTTTATAAAAAATCTGCTTGGAATCTCTTTTATAGCGAATTTTATCTTGAATAAATCTGCATTGCCTAAAAATCAACGTTTCTTTTCAATATGCCATCAAACGCCGACCTCGTAGGAGGGAAAAACTTAATATGTTGACTACAGACTTGAAATAAACCTATAAAATGATTTATAGACTTCCTGCAATTATTTCCGAATTCGAATCTCTGGGAACTGGCGTATTAATCAATTTGTATTATTGTCAAAAATGGAACAATTTTCCATTTTACTCCATACTTTGTTCTAATTATTTTCCGGATCATAGTGATGGATTTACATCTTATTCATCGTGACAAATCTATCGAGAACAGTTTTTCCATCTCCTGTGTATTTTCTCATTTAATGACAAGACCTTTTATTCGCTTCTGATCGGGAAATTGCGTTCCAGAAACCCATCTTGCAAAGAGTTTTTCCCAAGTTTAAAAATCCAGTATCTCGAATAAGATTTCGTACGGTTAAGTTTTGTATCTTTTTATCAGTAGAAGTCAAAATTGGAGATCCCCTAGCATATTCAACTTCTAATATCTCTTTACCACTCTTACATCCATGACAACATCGTGTAATAGTAGCATAAGATGGAGTATAGTCATTCACCCAAGTTATTCTGTACATCAGTGTGTATTTCAACAGGAGTCGTTTATTCACAACAGTCTTTTTAGTTAACAAAAATAATAAGTGTTGACATCACTTTCAGTCATCTTTTGTCCACAAATGAGCAGACCTCATTTTCTTTAAAGAAGGGTTTTTAGCCATACCCTAACACGCTGGCCAATGCAGGTTGGTAGGGGAGACGGTAATAGAAGGAACGAAAGTCAGAAAGAAGATTAGCTCTTCTCGGACCCGAACCGGTGCTTCCTGCATCCGTTCCAACTACTAGGCCAATGACCGTCTGATGAGCGTTGATATGTTACGTTTAAATCGTTATTTCTTTTTTATATTTGTGAAATTGTTGCATTTGATGGAAAATGTAAATAGTTATTAATTAATATTTTGTCAATATTGTTAACTACCAAGACTGTTGTTAATAATAGCACTGATTGACGTTTTTGGAGATACGTATTTAATACCAACTCTGAGTTTTGTTACACTCTAAGCAATACTTCCTTTTTAATCTGTATCAAACTAAAATCTAAACATTAGTCCTCGTATCAATAATATATTAAAAAATAACAGAAAAAGAAATTAAAAAATTGTATTTTGGAAAAAATAATTGCGTTTTTTCGGTGGTTCTTGGCAGACCCAATAGAAGTACAAGCATCAGAAGGTATTTTATTTCTAGGTGTAGTTGGACACTGTCAAATATTTAGATAGTGCTTCGTATGTAGAACCTACATAGAACTTCTATTTATATTCTCATTTCAACTACTTCCGGTATTATGGAAATGAAACATAACAGGCCCAAGGTTTTTGAAAACTTTGAAACCCCACGAAATCAAAAAATAGTTTTTCATTTGAATCGGATTTTTATCACAGCAATCGTACTTCGAGACGGTCGTCAGCTAAAGCAGTTAAGTGCGTTGCTGCTAAAGCTGAATGCCTGGTTCGACTCCGGGCTCAGTAAAAACTTTATTCTGACCGTCTCCCCTCGGAAGGCAATGGCAAACCACCGAGGTGTAATCTGCCTGGAACAGCCTCTCTGGAGATGAAGTGTATACACTTCCCGCGGTTCGGAGCCCGCGTTAAGCAGTAGGTCTCCTATGTGTGTGATAATACTTCAAACGCACAACACATACATAGGAGAGAGGTCGCCAACGTCCGGGAGACCGGATATGGCACTTAAAGAAGAAGAATCGTACTTCAGCCAGTTAATTTTACAATTCGAACATAAAACCAAAAATTTTATGTTCAGGATTATAAAACAACTTCACAGTACATAGGTTCCGTATTTTTTCAGTATGTTCTTAGCGATTAATTGTCGGTTAGTTTCCGGCTCAGCAATCATCTAGTTGACTGAATACACAAATCATGTAGTGACACCGATTACTAGTAGCAACCGACCATAAAAACTGCGATAATTTGCCCTTTGTAACCGCACAATACCATTTTCTCGTTAGAAACTGAATAAATGACAATATGATTCTCCGTCAGACAAAACAAAGGTCAGCTGCTTTTCAAACAAGATCGAATTCTTTTGTTCTCACGTTGAAGAATCAGCGAGGACAGAGACGAGAAATTAATATCTCTCTGTTCCGAAAACTTGGAAAAACTTTATTAAAAAGTCTGGAAAAATACAATGGAGTCCGATTGTTCAAGTTTGGCAGATATGCTACATCCAGGAAGTATAATTGGATTAAGATATTTTTGCCTGCCAAAATGTATATTAAGAATTCCACCCAAACTCCATTTAAAAATTTTTGAGCTCTTCTGATGTTCCGGATGTTTCTAAATATTTTTCTACCAGATAATATCTATGATTGATGTATTTCCAAGTTCTTTAAGACGGGAACCTTGCCTTGTATCATCGCATTTTCCATTGTATCCACTTCGAACAATAACGTTGTTTTAGGTTCACAAAATCACATCAACCAGCTCATACTCATCTAATCACTTTCTGTACATATTTGCTACCTACCTAACATATTTATTGTAGTACTTACTGCACAGCTGCTTATAATGAAACACTGCTAGATTAATGTAAATCGTATTTAGATTTAATTGTTGCTAACAGATGGTTCTAATATGGTATGTATAAAATAATATTAAACTAATTCCTACATATTAATAAAATGAATATTAAACTATTGAACTTCTAAAACAGGTATTTGACTAAAATAATAATAAACAATTAAATGAACACAACTTAAATTGGTACTTTAAAAATATTTATTACATAATTAATTTTATGCTTCGGCTGACCATTTTAATAAATTTATTTTTAAGCATGTTTTCGAAATAAGCATGGAACACAAAAACCGTCGAATGGCACGGTAATAATACCTTACACAATTTACTTAACAGTAGTAGCTTTAGTTTTTGCCCAATATTTTCTATTTCTCTCTATGTACAACTCTGTGTTGCTCTTTGTACTTAATTCTTTGAATTTTCCACTTAGAAGTAACATATGCAATGTTTGTTGGGAAGCAACTGAAACTAGAAATAGTTTCCTTGTAGAAATCCTCAAGTAGTTAGAAAGTTTTAATACATAGTTTATTTTAGTCATAATTATTGTGCTACCCAACTTACATATCGATCAAAATTTTGTGCCATTTTTACGTTAAAATGGAATATTTTTGTGTATTGCTAGGTGGTCGCCTTCGTTGCGGAATCCTGGAGAGGGAGGTCAACTCGCGGATTTTATAGATGGATTGGGTCCAGGACAATTGGTCGGACGTCAAGTTTTAGGTGCTCCAGCATTAGGTGATATTCAATTATCTTTATGCTATCAAAAAGGTTTTCTGGAAGTGGAAGTCATAAGAGCCCGTTATCTTCAAGCCAGACCCGGTTCCAAAGTTCTGCCTGGTAATTTTTTAGCATTTTGTCCGATTATTTATATGTAGTATAGTGTATTTCAAATTAATTGGAATTAAAAAAAGTCTAGCATCAAATTACGTTGTTATAAAAACATACAAACTATGCAAGGAAAAACAATATAAGAGATAAGATTATCGCGCCAACGAAAGCCCGCATTTCATACTCCACGTGGAGTAGTGTAGTTCTAATTGGTTAATATTTATAATAAGGACTTATTATTGGATAATATTTCTATTACGAAAATTCTCTTTGCGACTCCACGTGGACGCGTGTACCAGGTGTACAGTAAGTTTGTATGTTTTTATAACAACGTAATTTGATGCTAGACTTTTTTTAATTCCAATTAATTTGAAATACACTATACATAATTTTATTTGCAGCGCCTTACGTCAAAGTGTATTTGGTTAATGGAAAAAAATGTATAGCTAAAGCAAAAACTTCGACTGCACGTAAAACATTAGAACCATTATACCAACAACAACTAGCATTTAGAGAACCCTTTCAAGGCTGTGTTCTTCAGGTATGTTGGAACAACCTTTTTTCTAATTGATAGATACATTTGAATACTTTTTCTTGTAGGTTACTGTGTGGGGAGACTACGGTCGGATCGAAGGAAAAAAAGTGTTCATGGGTGTTGCCCAAATAATGTTAGACGATCTAAATCTCAGTAATATCGTAATAGGATGGTACAAACTATTTGGCACGACGTCCCTGGTTAGTGGACCTCCTTCTCTTGGCCTATCTCGCCGCAGTTCCATGGCTAGTCTAGATTCCCTCAAATTGTAACCCACCACTTTTTCATTTCATGCTATTTTCTTTTAAGTGTGAAAAAAATATTACGTTACAATGTTAATTCGTTAAGATATTGCTGATTTTTTGTAAATAAAATTAACGTAATATTTTGTACATAGCACACTTTTCATATCACGCCACGTTACTGCCCTGTAGACGACGTTTAGACGCTGACCGTCGGCCCACCAGTCACATAGGTATGAACCTCTCACTTCATGTGTTTCTTATATTATTTTGCTAACATCATCATCATTTTATCATCATTTCTATTCTTTTTGATGCACGCACTGTACACTATTCATATGCTGTAAATATAAAACTTGCCTTGCTTACTCTCATACTAGCTTTCTTATAACCTGTTGCATGCTCAAAAATAAACTACTACTAACAAAAAAAAATTAGGAAATATAAAAGTTAACCTTTTTAAAAAGAAATTTGATAATTTCTAAACCCTAATTAATACCTGTAATTACTGTTCTAATTATTGTATCCTATTTTCTCTTTTTCTACTATGTGGAAGATGTGTAATTGTTTCTGTTTCCCTTCTAAAATTAATTTCTATAAAATGTTTTCTCAATCGCTTTTGCTTTAATAATCAAGTCATTCATTTTTCATTGAAATCTAACTTCCTTTTTGCATTTATGGAACATCCTCCGAATTTGATTAAATTCCGCATTTTTAATCTAAATTTAATATTGCAGATATTGCAGACACTGAGTGGACCATAATTATTATTCCCTTCCTTTCTTCCAATTTAAAAACAGGCGACTATTTAAAATAGTGGATGTGCTTTGGATATTTATACGTTACCCCGTACCCCCACTATAAATAATAATTTTAATAATCGAATTTTGTGTTTCAGTGAACCAAAATGTATTTCAAAAGGAATAAATGGAATAAAATAAGCCCATACCACGAAGAAAAGCGTTATGAATCATTATTAATAGAGTTATTTAATTTTTGCTTAACATTTTTACGAATACATTCAAAACTAAAAATACATACATACATTTAAAAAGATATACGTACGACTATATCCTCTAAATTTATCCAATTCCGTATAAAACGAAAAATGTGCTCGAAACAATTTTTGGACAAAAATGGAGAAATTGCAAAACAATAACACTCATACAAGCTAAAAAAATACTTTATAGTATTCGTTTATAATACGATGATATACAGAGCGGTGCAAGAGAATAATATAATGAAATATGTAGTAATTAATAGAAAAACAGGATAGATATATTTAGTCTAAAAAAATATGTAGATATCACTGCACATGTGAACATAACTACACATAAAATCATATCTCAAATGTGTAATATAATCATACATTAAGCAGGGAGATTAAAAAATTTCAACAAGATTTAAACAAATTTACAACGACTAAATTATAGAAAAATTTGGTAATAAAAAGTTACGCCATGTATAAATATTAAAAAATAAAGTAACGTAATACTAATTCTTGTCAAATTTTTGAATCTTCCTGTATAAAACTGCTTAATTGGAATTGAAACTGCTTTTTTACTTAAAAAAATATACTGTAAAAGGACTTAGAAAGCGTTGATAAGTATGTATATTATAAAAAAATAATGTACAATAGAAAAAAGAAAAAATTATATATATATACATTATATATATAAACGTTTACTGTAATATATAATTTTAATCGTTAAATTGCATGTGATAATATTTTATGTTAGCTGTCAAATTATAATTTTTTGCTTTAAATTATTTTTAAAACAAGAAATTGGTTATCGGCGTGATTGATTCCAAAAATTTATATGTTAAAATTGTTTCTTTCGAATTTGCCAAAAGAAAAACACATCAGGTTTAAAAACGAAGCAGACATCGATCTTTAGAGGTGAAATTGTAAAAATTTACATTGTAAAAATACAGATCTTAACAAATACTCGTATAAATAGGTCCATTTAATTGTTATGGGATGAATGATTATCCTGGTACATAATTACAACGTGCAAATCTTAAATTAATATCTCGTGAGCAAAATAATCTGCTGTAGCTATAACTTTCTTAAAAATCTGAATTTGTAAATTATATTATTAAGAAAAAGATTCAAAGTTTTTCTAATACCTACGCCAGATGTAGTCCGTACGTTCCGATATCGGCGAAAAACCATAAGAAATTTTCCTGTTTTCCCCATGGCATGCGAGTAATTGTCAAAAAGTTATTGTACCAGCTTCTGTTATTAAATTTTGTAAAATGTTATGTTATTACTTATTATTAAGATCGTAATTACCAAAAAAGTATATCCTATATTTACAGTATTTGTGGTAAATTATTGTGTAATAAAATATTTTATACCTTGCATATGAATGTTTGCAAGTGGTGTACATACGGGGTGATTCTATTTGTTTAAAAATTGATTTGTCTTTTATTAACACTTTTTTATATTTAAATGTATATTTAATATTCACCCCATATAGAAACTATTTGCAAATTTTGCGCATATTAGTATTATTTATAATTAATTGTTTTAAAAATGATGTAGCTATAAATTTTTGTACCCACATTGTATATACGATCTGCTGTTAAATATTTCTAGTTCAGTTTTATATTTTAAATTTATACAATTATTATAGAAAATGTTCCATGCTTGTGATGAAAAATTCTCTTATATTACATAATTCCTATAAAATAGCCCTTGTTCATGTATATATTATTTCCACTCGCTTGTAAGAGAATGTTATGCACTTAATACAGTTCAGATGGTTGATTTTTAGAATATGTAATAGAAAATTAGTTAGTTTTTTCTACAAATGTAGCAGAAAACCTTTTATATCTACAATATCTCCATTATTAAAATTACAATGTCAGAAAATTATTAATTGAAAAATAATGCCCAACATTTGACTGCTGAACTGTTTAAGTGTAATGGCTGTTTTAACAACTGCATATCACGGAAGTGTCGAGGAATCGTCCACTTGTATGTCCATCTGACACGTTCACTATGACTGATGTATCCATTATCCAAGCCCGCGGGCATGACAATAAATGAATGAATGAAAATTGCTTTTCATTTCAAAACTAATATTGAACATTTGCTTTACAGAATTGGAAAAGACTAATTTAATAAATAATAATTATGTTAAATTTGCATATTAGAATTCAAATTTAGCACTTCAAAAATATAGCAGCTCATACCTTCTTCAGAATGAAACGACTAAGAGGAAGAGTGTCTCAAACGGCATACTGACTGAGATGGCATAGCGGTCAACTAAAAGTTTGATGACGTTACCAGTCTCATTTTCAGGTTCTTCTGAATAAGTGTGAAAATATGACGTTAATGTTTCAAAAACGTAATTTAAAAAAAATATTTTGAGTTTGGAAGTCCTAATATTGGAGCAGTGCACGAAATTAGATAAGAACATTTAGTACCTATTGAAAGTGGTGAATGTTCGCACGATACAACACAAGGGCTAGGACAATACTCAAAGATTGCTGCGCTTCGCTCGTGCAATCTCCTTGCTAAAACCTGTACTCGCTGAATCTTTGAGTATTGTCCGAACCCGCGTTGCTGTTGCGGTGATAATTCCGTGAAGAAACGCCACAACTTAAAAGCACAACATCACATACGAAAATCGACATTTCAAACGCCATTTTTAATGTCGAAAATTGTGAAACAAATTGACCATATCGCATCACAATCATTGCAAAAAAAAATCAAACAAAAAATTTCGTAAGTACCGAAAAAAATGGAAGCATAATCGCACTAAATTTGTAATATAAAATTCGTTAGAAGTAGGTACATTGCTTTAAGTCATGGCTTTAAGTGAACTCTGGTGAGAACTAATGCGTTGAACCGGTTTCCTACATCGCATCTGTTGAGTGCGTTAGTCATACACACTACATAAATTATAATATTCGAAAAGATTTTTTATTACGTATGAATTCTTTTACGCTCCACTACAAATATTCGATATTCTGGTAGGGTATTTGGAATATTTTTTATTTTCGGATATTATTCGACTGTGCATGTGTCGTACCCATTTAACTACAATGTAAAATAACGCACGCTGATTGGTCGAAACGACAAAATTTGACCCTGAATGGAATTATCACTTATATAGTATACTTGCATTTTATGAATATTAAGTACAATAATTTTTAGCTAGATAGGTTATAAATATTGTTGCTTTCACCCGATTAATTTTTACTTTACCTACTGTAAAATCCCTTGGCTAGCTTTTGTACGGTAACAATTGAACATCTTAACTCAGGTACAGGCAGTAGATTTGTACTAACTTCCAAGACACAAGAAAACACAAGAATGTGAATAAAAATATTTAATTTAATATAATAACAACTTTCCAGGACCTAAACGTCCTGGATTGATACACCAAAAAACCCAAATTTCCTTTACAAATTAACCTAATAATATACAAAATTATACCTTAAAAAAAACAAATTATACAAAATGAACAAAATTATACCTTAAAAACTATCAGCTTACCCTAATTTAACGTAACAAACAACACCTAATTGCCCTGAACACGGCCAAATCGAAACAGATGCTGCAGATGGACCAGTCTTGGAAATGACCTCCTTGTCGTTGCACTTTAAGGCTTGGTGAATCCCCAATTATAGATGTATTTTATTTACAATGTACGAGCTTAACCATTCGATCGCTTATTACTTGGATCAATTTAATTTAAATATAGGTCGTTTTATTCCGTTGAACTCTCGAAGGTTTTCGAACTGGTATTTAATTTAAATACGAAATTTCTCAAAATAATCGATATTTTTCTTTAATTGATTATTGATCACACCAAATTTGCCTTGTAATTTTCTTAACTCAATTTAAAACTTAACCAAAATTTCCTAATTCGCCAGACCTAACGAGCACAGTCACATGAATATTTGCATGTTCGCGTTGTCTTGGTTTGACCTGCACTGCCTGATCTTTTTGTTTCCTACCCTTACATATAGCTGGTTACTCTATCACTAACTGAGCCACTCGAACCAAAATTTCTTCTGCTACACACTAAAGAATACACTTATTTTAGCAAATTGTAATAATAAAAAATGTGAATAGGGTCCAAACTTTTGAAAAAATCGAATTTGAACTTAGCTAATTTTCATGTAATTCAGTGGTAAAATTAACGAGATTCCCGCGCATCGCTCATTCTGTTGACAGTCCGTGCAATGTGAATAACCCTAACACTTAGAGTATTTCGCACCGGCACCCAGAGATTTGGAAAACCGCTGACGTAGTGGTGATCCCTAAACCCGGTCAAAACCTAAAACTCCCTCAGAGTTACAGACCGATCAGCTTACTTCCCTCCATCGGCAAACTAGCCGAAAAAATCATCATCGCGCGTCTCCAGGAGGCCATGTTCGACAACAATATCATCCAAAATGAACAATTTGGATTCCGTGCAGGTCACAGCACCACTCACCAAGCCCTCCGATTAGTCGAACACATCACTTCTGCCCTCAACAAAAAAGAGTTCACCGGCCTAGTGCTACTCGACGTATCGAAAGCTTTCGATAAGGTCTGGCATGAAGCCCTCCTGTTCAAAATGCTTCAGTCAAAAATCCAACTCCCACTAGTTCGACTAATAGCCTCTTATCTTAATAATAGAAAATTTAAAATCAAACACTCCAATACCAGATCCACCCCGCGCCCCATCACTTCCGGGGTCCCCCAAGGCTCAATACTCGCAGCATCTCTCTTTAACATCTACATGAGCGACATCCCAATCCCCACTGACCCAATAACAAAAATAGCACTTTACGCTGACGACGTCGCTATCTACTCGTCCTCAATCCACCCAGATTTCGCCACAACCCGTCTCCAAGAGGCCATCAACGATCTCGAAAGATGGTACGAAACTTGGCGCATCGAGGTTAACTCGAGCAAGAGTTCCGCGATCATGTTTCGAAATCGAAGTAAGCCTCACAACTCCAGTGTCTGGATGTTTGAGGAACAGATTCCGTGGGAAACCAAGGTCAAGTACCTTGGAATTACCATGGATCAACGCCTCAAATGGATCCCCCATGTCAAAACCGCAACCGGTAAAGCCAAAACCCTCTTCTCAAAACTTTTTGCCCTCTTAAATCGAAACAGCCCCATGGCTCCCTCAAACAAACTTAGATTATACAAATCCATCATCCGCCCAACCATGACATACGCCTCCTCCGTCTGGGGCTACGCCCGTCACAGCACCATCAATAAAGTCCAAATAGTTCAAAATAAAAACCTCCGCTCTACCTTCAACGCCCCCTTCTATGTCACCAACAGGCGACTGCACGCAGACGCCAAACTAGAGCTCATACCCACCTTCATTCGAAAACTTGCCATTAATCTCTACAAGAAGTCTATCTTTTCAGAAAACCCACTCATAGCACAACTAGGTCAATACAATATTGAAGACTATTGTATCCCCCGACCTAAATCAATCCTGACCACAGACAACCCATGACCACAACTTCCACCTGCACAGACTCACATTTGTCCATAGGTATAATTATACAAATTGCTTCGAAAGTGGATTACATTCACTAGATTTGTGTAATTTTTGATTTAATTCCAACATCTTAGATTCCATTCCCTCTAGCTCATCAACTCCATTCGAGGACGGCAAATGCAATTTCAATTGCATTACCCGTCAAATTTTTCAAGTAGAAGCAACTTAAATCGAGGAAATTCTTCAATCTTCGAATTAGGGACTCTACTATATCGGTAACGTAGTAAAATACTTCTCTCTTTTCAATATTTATTTTCCACAGTCTTTTCCTGGGTAACTCCCAGCCACCTTAGCTCAGCGCTATATTTCGTGAGGCCCACCGGCCTCCACAACTTCCCACGCCAGATGCCATTGTCAGATGAAGGAGAAGGCCGGCTACGCCGGGATGCTCCATCAAGTTCATTCCAGAAACCAGAAACCATTTCGCACCGGCAGATGCAGCTCGTCTCTCATACATGTAACATCGATTATTTTTTGTTTTTACGCGATTTTTTGGGGGTGAAACGTAATAGTTTACTGCCCCATACCGCAACTATACTTTTTAATGCTATTTCGAGGGTCTCTCACATCCCGGTTTCATTTATCCCGGTTTTCTTGATGGATGGCACACCCCAAAATTCGAAGGAAAAAAAATTTTAATTTTTTCACATTTTCGGCAATACACGGGTTATTTTCCATTTTTCTGATTATATTTATTACATATATCCACTAATCACACCCCCATCTATCCGAATTTCAAAGAAAAATTCAAATCGGAGCCAAAAAATTTTACGCATTTTCAAGGGACCACGGGCGAACGATGGCACATCGACCGGCGTCTGCCGCATACTCGATGCGACTTTCCCGTACTTTTCAAAAGTCGATATTGGGGTTGTTTTGACCCCGTTCACACTTTTTATTGTTTTAATAGACAAATATAAGCATGTTCTTTAGTGTGTAGCACTCGAAAAAAATTTTCGAGTGGCTGAGTTAGTGCAATAATCGCCACCATATGTTTAAGTTCTACAAAAATGACCGAAGTTTCTTTGATTTTCTCCGACTACCATAAATTTTTGGTTTTTTGGCACTGTAGACCGTATTTTTATTTTAGAAATATATGGAGCATTACATCGTAATACGCCCTTCCAGAAGGCCGTTTCTTTGTTTCACCGCACATGTGTGACGTGCAACTGGTCAAGTGGCTACGTTTTAACCTAAGCTAATCTCAAAATGCCATTTCAACTTGAAACTTAATATTTTTACATTGTCCAACATTTAGTTAATTTTGTGAATAAAGATATTTTTAACTTAAAAACAGATGCGTGACAAATTTGGACAAAATTTAATATTTTTTGGTCCCAAAACTGCCCAAAATTTAATTTTTATTCACAAAATGTACTTTTTTAAAAACAAATGCGATGCCAAACCTGATTTTACATTTTTAAACTTAAAAAACCGTGAAGACCACAGTCGTAACAATATCGTGGGTTGTATTACGAGAAGCGAGTGAGTAGGTCAGATGGTTGGAATCTTTTCAGTCTTCTGACTTCATTGGTACTATTCATCAATTTGTTAGTCAGCTCCTCGGGGTGTGCCTCTAGTCTGTTTTTATGCCTCTTATGGAATTTTTGAATCTCCTCAGGGATTGTTATCACTTGTAGATCACGTTGGATGACATGATTAGGCACATACCAAGGAGCATCGACAATCATTCTCAGGACTTTATTCTGGAATCTTTGTAATATTTCTATATTGGAGGTACTAGCAGTTCCCCAGAGTTGTATCCCATATCTCCAAATAGGTGTTATTATGAATTTGTAAAGCAATATAGTTTGTTTTCCTGGGACAATTGAGATTTCTTGCCAATCAACCAATACATCTGACTGAGCTTCATTCTTAATTATTTGCGCTTTGTGAAAATATGTTTGCGTCATGTCAGTCTTCGGTCCATGTGAATTCCGAGATATTTTGCACCATCAGCTTGCAGCAAAATGCTGTTGTTCAATTTTACAGGTGGACAATTTTCTCTTCTCATAGTAAATGTCACATGGGTAGATTTGGTCTCGATGACCTTCATTTTCCATTTGCGGAGCCAGTTCTGGATTTTGTCTTGAAGATTTTTAGATGCCATCTTAGGATGCAAGTGATGTGATGCAAGTACAGCTGTGTCAGTACAAATGTATCTGTCGCTTAAATATGATTCTAACACTTGATAGAGTTGATGAGAGAGAGAGAGCCTTCTTCAATTTGTAACACAGTCCTTCATGCCATGCCTTGTCAAAGGCCTGGCTGATGTCGAGGAACGCTACAGAGTAGTATCTCTTGTTTTCCAAGTCATTGCCTATCTTTTTTACTTATTATATGGACCTGCCCAATCGTGTTATGTTGTCCTCTAAATCCAAATTAAATGCTTAAAACGTTTGAGTAAAAGTTTCTCAAGTTGGCAGCAAACTAATTGGTCGTACGAAGTAACTTCTTCCCTCTTTTTTCCGGGTTTTGGAATAGGGATTATTAGTGCCACTTTCCATTGTTTAGGAAAATATTCCATGCGTATGACAGCTTTGTAGATAAATGTTAGCAGCTTTATAGATTTTGATGTTAGTTGTTGTAATACCTTGCCCGTAATTAGATCAAAACCAGGTGCTTTCTTTGGATTTATATCGTTTGAAATAACTTGTTTAATTTCATTGGCTTTAATAGTTTTGATCGGTATTCCCATCTGGAGAGGTGCATCCAAGTACTGAAGAATTTCGAAGGTTTCATCTATTGTTAGGTGGGAAGAGTATGGCTTAAATACACTTAAATACATTAGCCTTTTCTTAATCGCTTCTTGCCTAATCTCCACCTTCACTTCTGATTGGCGGAAAAAATTGTTGTGGACGGTTCATATTTTTTGTGGGCTTCCAAAATGATTGATTTTTACGGTTATGAAGTAATGTCTTAAGTTCGTGCGATTTTCTGTAAAATTTATTCTTATCCTCTGGCATTCTTGTAATTTGCCAAATCGATCTTGTAAGGTGTTTTCTACAGCATTTTCTAGCTCTTCTGCTGTCTTCAATAGTACGTCTAACTGTATGTGCTTATCTAGTTCTTCTTTAAAGGTCTCCTAATTTGTATTCTTACTGAATAGGGAAGGTTTCTTCAGCTTATGCCGGACTTGAGCATAGGGTGTTACCAGGATAGGCGTGTGGTCCGATGACAAATCCAATGACGATTCTAGTTTGAATTTTCTGTTATCCATACCTTTTACAACACAAAAGTCAATCACGTCTAGGATATTATTGAGGTCACTTGGCCAATGTGTCGGTTGACCTGTTGATAGACTGTCCATATTATTATTTTTAATTGCTGCAAATAATTCTTTCTCTTTTGTATTTGTGAGTCTAGAACCCCACTGCTGGTTTTTCGCATTAAGATCGCGCTGCGGAAAGAGAGAGAGGGAAGCAGTAGATATGATGTTGAAAGAAGCCTCTAATCTTTTGTAGAGATTTAAAAAATTTAAAAAAATTATTTGCGCCATATCTAAGGGAACCCTTGAACCCTTTGTGCATTAAGTTGATTTTATATAGTTTAAAACTCCACTAAGGGCACTTTTTGATTTACAAGTTTTGTACAAGTTTTCTATAATTGCTGATGATATCGCTTCAAAATCAGGTTTTGTCCTTATAATAATCTGCAGAAGGCAATAACGAAGTTTCATTAAGATCGGTTGTCATAAAAATTCAAAATTGTCCTTTTTCATAAATTAAATTAACCTATTTACTTTTAATTTATAGCGCTCAAAATTGGTTATTGCCTTCAATAGTCTTTTCTTATTAATATAAAAAAAGAATTACATTGATACGACGTTTAGTTTTTTAAATTTGTACAAAAGATTAGAGGCTTCTTTCAACATCATTCCCTCTCTCTCTTTCCGCAGCGCGCTCTTAAAGTCTTTCCCTGCAACAAATTTATTTCCCAGAGTATTGAAGAATTATTGTTGATGATGTTCTTTTTTTATTGTTGTGTTTTGGTGGCCGTCAATAGCTGTGTTGGTTGCCTGAAGATAATCATAATTATATATTTTCAGTTCATAATAAATGTTTAATGATTTTTCTAATTATTATCGCTGTTCCACCATGGGCATTTCCGTTAGGATGGTTAGTGGTATGTGGTATGTATGACGAAGTTAGGAATTTTCAGATGACTTTTAATAGTAAAGTGAGTTTATTATTTAAAGTTGAAAATTTTTAAAATAGATTTGAATTACTATATTGGTATAATATGTAAGGTACGATACATGCAAGACTACAAGATTATGTGAACAGGAACATAGGTGACTATTAACAAGGATTTCGACCTGGCAATCTGATGAACCAGATAATGAATAAGTGCTACGAATACGACATACGAATAGAGATGCTATTTATAGCCTTCAAATAAGCCTTTGACAGAGTTAGCAGAAGCCATTTAATAAAAGACATGGAGATACCTGCAAAACTTACACGACTAATACAGGTGACATTCAAAAACTCGGCAGCGTTAGTAATAACAAAAACGGAATTACCGAAGAATTCACCATAAACGCAGGAGAGAGACAGGATGGCCCTTTACCGGCCGCCCTGTTCACCATCGTACTAGAGACAATTGTAAGTAGAGCCGAATGTAATGGAACAAGTACAAACCCAGAAGTGCAAGTAACAGCATACGCCGATGACATCGTAATAATAGCTAGAACACATAAAGCACTAGTCGAAACTTTTATAAGGATGGAAAAAGAAGGACTTGAAGCAAAAGAATTGTGTTATAGAGGAAAAAATTAAGCAATGGAAGAAATAACATTAGAAGATTATACTTTTGAAGAGGTAAAAACAAAGACAACGATATAAATGAAAAATTGCATAGATATCAGTTCATATGTGGAACTTTAAGAAATAAAGCCAGAAAAGATACACTTTTAAAATTTTACAAAACGATGGCAACTCCGGTTCTCACATATGGATGCGAGTCTTGGGTTCCCTTGCAGAAAGACAAGTCTAGAATACAGGCCACCGAAATGAAAATCCTACGAAGAGTGAAAGGATGGACAAGACAGGATAAAATTAGAAACACCGACATAAGGAAAAATCTAAATATATACAATTTATTAAACAAAATTATTAGTGGGATTTTGGACCTTACCAGGGGATATCAAAACTATTCAAACGTCGACAAATGATTGAATAGTTTTGATATCCCCTAGTAAGGTCTAAAGTCCCACTAATAATTTTGTTTAAAAAGTTTTGATGGACGATAA
Source organism: Podabrus alpinus (assembly GCA_932274525.1). Lineage (NCBI taxonomy): Eukaryota > Metazoa > Arthropoda > Insecta > Coleoptera > Cantharidae > Podabrus > Podabrus alpinus. The sequence continues at coordinate 46,312,258 of OW026451.1, forward strand.
CATGAAGATTGATTTAATATATACAATGTTAATGAAAAGATACAGGAATACTGGATGAAATGGAAAGATCCTGTGGAAAAAATGAACGGCGGAAGAATTCCGAAGCAAATTCTAAACTATAGACCACATGGACAAAGAAATGTCGAACATCCACGCGAAAGATGGAAAAACGTATGAAGTCGGAACAGGCTATTGAAAGCCTAATCCATGAAGTGTAGATGAAGAAGAAAAAGAGGTAAAAACCTTCAAATATCTAGGTATGCAAGTAAATAACACTAATGAGAAAGAATATGTAATGAAGGACAGAATAATGGCTGGAAATAGTAGAGTCTTTTACAGTAAGAAGACGAGAAACTGCGGGTTTTTGAGAGAAAAATCATGAGGAAAATATTGAGATTGGTAAAAATTAACGAAGAACAATGCAGAAGAAGAACAAACAATGAAATAGAACTGGAACTAGAAGAAGGAAGTATCATGAAGCACATTAAAGCTATGACATTGGGTTGGTTGAATCACGTGCTGAGAGCGCAAAATAGTACTGCAATTAAATGTCCAATGAATTGAAGGCCAGATGTTGAGAGACCTTGAGAAAGACCAAGAATGAGATGGCAAGATGGCAAGATGAAGGGAACAATGATTTGAGAATTCTGAAGGTTGGCGATTGGAGAGCGAGAGCTCTTGACAGATAATGATGGAGACGGGTTCTGGAAGAGGTGAAGATACACAGAGAGTTGTAAAATATATAACAAGCAACAAAGAAAAGTAAAAAAGGTTCTAATCCATCCTAGAATATGGATTGAAAAGCGTCCAACGACGTGACGATATTCCTTCAAGAATGGAATGCCTTCTGAGTGATTGATTGATCGATATATATTGTCGTGATATTTTTTGAGGTTCGAATTGACCAAGACAAAATTTAAACTTACTACAAATTTAAGATTGAAAAGATAAAAACATTCACCTTATTTCATGATATTTCAAGCTTACAAAGATCGCTAAAGATCGGAATACTACATTAACACCTGTTAAATAGATTCATTAATGAGATGTCCATATCAAAATCTCACAAAGAGACACTTTAAATCAGAAATAATGAAAATTATAAAAATTTGTTATCTACAAAACATATAACCTGTACAATTTGTATACTTTAAATTGAAATTTCTCTGTAAATAACTTATTGTATGAAAATCTGTTTACAACAAAATGCATCTCATATTTAACTGTATGTGTAAATCATAATTTGATCTTCGAAATCGGTAAAAAGGTGAATAAAGCTCAAAATCCTTTAAAACGTGATAAAGTATTAGATGATAAGAGAAGTGTTCAAATTCACTGCGAAATATGCCTACATCAACAGCTTCTGTATTGGAAAACTCTTGGAAAGTTATGGAAAATTCATCCCTACAAATATGCGATTGATTCTGAAAATTATAGAAAATTTGGTTAACATAAAATTTGCAAAAGGAATAATTTGACTTACAAGTACTTCAAAAATCAACGCAATTTGGTAAATTTGCGCAACTTTAATCAGTTGACCTAGAACATTCAAAGTGGACGGATGTGTGATGTGATCCAAAGTTGAAATTCGATATTCGAACTGACCAGACCTGTAACGGATCCAATATTTGTTATTAAAATTTGATGTATAACCTCATCAAAATGGCTACCATTAGTTACGAAATATGAAAATAAGAATGTGTTTATTTCAACTCAGAACACAAATATCTGAGAATTAAATAACTCCAAACTACTTACCAGTACTTAATCTAATTAATACAAATAATTAGAAAACCAAATTTGGATAATCAACACCGCAACGACAACATTCAACGGGAGCGATATTTGGTATCAACACGACAACGGTATAACAACAGCTGATTGTGAGTTCAACACTGTGCGCGCGTGAATCAAGATAGTGTTATCGGCGCAGGCTTTTAATAAGTTGGATTATATCTAAGGTATTTCGATTATTATTATTTTATTAACTTTTTGCTATTTATTATTATTAATTTTTCTACGATACGAACAATTTTATTACATAAACATTTAATTCGTTAATGGACAACGAGAAGACTTGGATTGAATTCAAGCATTAAGAAGAGAAGAAGAATTGGATCGTCATTATTTTCGATTTTTTTGGTATTTCGATAATTGTAAAATTCTATCAACAGATAAACTATCTGTACTTATTTGTTATTATTGATTATTGTGCGCTTGCGAATTTATTTATTTGAATATAAACATTATTTCTGACTTCAAACAATCTCTTTTATTAATTCAACGATTACAGGACCGTATTCTGAATTTTTGCAATCAAAATCAAACACAAAAGTGGATCATTTTATCTGGTCAAACTATTAAGCATTTTTATAACATTGGCGCCCGACAATATTTTTATTTTTAATTAAAATCCACTCCTGGGATGAGTTTACATGAATCCGACGAGAGTGATGCTTGGACAGCTTGTGCCTAGATTGTAATTTTACATCCCTTTCTCAGGATAAAAAAATTACATAGCAATATGTAAGGTAAGATTGCATACATGTCAGGTTTTCAGAATTTGGTATAATTATTATTGTCATGTAAATCATCGTCTTGGTGGGCGAATGACTGAGCGGTTAGCGTGTTAACTTCTCATGCCGAGATTCATAGGTTCAAATCCTGCGAGGTGCTATCTATAAAAGGATTTTTCGCTCACCAAATGTCTATCTGCAGGCCACAGGTAACATTATATATGGCTCAAAGACTTCCCTGGTCGGAGTAGACGATGTAAAAATCGTCTATTCCCGTGGTTCAGAATCCACGTTAAACTGTAGATCCTCTGTGCTCGTCACACAGTTTCAACACGCAACGAGCACAGACAGGGAAATCGGAAGACGGCGTAGAACGTCATAAACCGATGTATGAATGAAATCATCGTCTTCAGTGGAATAAAATGGATCTAAATGGTCATCAGAATTATTAAAAATATCGTCAAATTGATCTTCTACATCTGCAAGTATCGATGGAGCATCACTACGTAAGTCTTCTGAATCTACGCCCATTTCCTCGTTTGCCTATACCATTTCCAGCATTTTTTTCTGTTTCTCGTAAGCGAATACGATACGTATCGTATTCAAAACACTTCGAAACACAATGAAAACCTATCGTACTATAATATTCAAAACACAATACAAATTTATTTTGAAATTAAATTTTTGAAATTTCTTGAAACTGGGTCACCAGTAAAAAGTTAAAAAAAAGACCACTTTACTGGTCATTGTCCAGGATATAATTTTTTGTAGAAGTAGTTAAGTTGGCTTGATTCTTTCTACACAAAATCGTTTCTCCAGTCCAATGACTTAACTCTATAGTAAATTTTTAATATCTTCGTTATTGAACTGATAACGACTTACCTCGTTTTACTAATGCAAAGGTAATAATCACTTATAGGTTCCCAATGTAAAAAATACAAGATGTAGTTAAGTGGAGTAAGACCAGAAAGCGAGAATGGAACAGCCATGTGGAACGTATGGAGGATGGAAGCCTGGCAAAGATTTGACCGCCTAAGAGACGGGCCCAAAGCTGGTTTTCCTCGTCTATAGAATGAGGCAAGACAATCAGGATAAATCCTAGTCAAAAGAAGTCAAGACAATCCTAGTCAAAAGAAGAAGAAGAGGTTCCCAATATAACTAAACCCTATTTTTGCAAAAATGTGACTTATCATCTTTTTCACCCCCTATAGAGGCTTAAGTCGCGTAATTAAATTGTAATCACTTTGAATTGCGACGATATCGTCCGCTAATGGAATAAAATTGGATCTGGGACCGGAATTATTATGAATAAGGAAATAGAAAGACGTGGAAGTGTTGTATAATTAGATATGTGGAGATGTCGTTTCTAAATTTGACGAATTGTTTTGTTCTCCAAGAAGGACTTGATTAGTGACATGATTAGCTTGAAAATTTGTAATATTTACTCCAGTTTTCGTATTAATACTTGCGAATAAACACAGCAGTGGAATGCTCTTGGGAGATAAGGAAGGGGGCATCGCCATCGGTGTATTTGCGTCTTTCATCATCTTTCAACATAATCTGTGTAAGCTTATCAATAGCAAGTGAGGTTGACTTTTTCACAAAAATCAAAGCAGCTAGGATTAAAAGATGCACATGGTTCAATTCAAAATGATCAGATATTATTTGTTGATTGAGAATCATCAAAACCACATTGGAAAATAATTATTGGGGCTTCAACGAAGGTCAACCAAAATGTAAAATCAAACCATAATTGATATATTGATTGCATTTTGTATACCCTATGTTCTATTAGTGTTCCTTGGCATAATTATTATTTTATTTAAATTTTAATAAAATATTTATATTTAAATAGGTATTATAAATAATAAATTAAAATTTCCCTTTAGATAGTTCACTCTCACTTCAATATCAAAAAATGTTAAACATACTATAAGGAAGTAAATTCTCCACGAAACTTTTACTAATTTATTTTACATATGTACGTAGGTAATAATTACTGTTTCATAATAATTAGATGTGAATGTGACTACCAACTACGTCTTTATTATTTTATTAGTATACTCATTATGGCGTTAGTAAATTGTACATTAAACTAATATAATACGTAATAATTATTATATTGTAAAATTTGTAATTATAACATTCGTATAATTTGCTTTTCACGGTATATGCTTACTTTTATGACCCATTCGGACTTTCCTTTGACTGAAAAATATTTAAACTAATTTAATATAAAAACTATTTGCTAAAATTGCACGCACTGTTAATTTTGTTTTATAAGATACCTTAGCTAAATGCAAAACTAAATCTCAGATTCCAAGAGTTTTCTTCACAAAAGCAATTGATGTGTTTATTTTGCAAAATTTTGATTTTGATTCTTTTCGTCTAACATTGGTTTTGGCTTACAGGGCTAAGGTTTCCGAATTATTAATGATACAGAATGGTACCTTATGGTAACCCCACGGTTGCTTGAGGTGTTTAGACTGGATTGGAGAACTGCATAATTAGTTTTAATGTTGTTTCATAGTTTTCCCTAAAGCGCTGCCCGAAGTCGAACCTGGTACCAAAGACCTACATTTATTCAGTAGCAGAGCGTTCTACCACATAGGTCTAACCAAATAAAATGAGCATTTACAACATTTTTAAATTCGAAAATATTCATTTTTCAAACATTTTATTAACACAAAAAAATGAAATTCATCAGGTCCCAACATTTTGACAACTATTAATCGACCTTTATAACTAACATCATTAGGTAATAACATTTATATTCTTTTACGTAAATTGAGAACTAGCCAAATCAGTAACCAGCCAAAATAGCAAAATAAAATATTAGACTCAACTCCAAATATTGCAATAGCTTGCATGTGCGATGTTTCTAGCTTTTTCGACATTAGTAATATAGGCTTTATGCCAATTGTTATATTTTATAAATTTAGACTCCCAATTTCAAAATAAATTTTATATCGACAATTTGAATTCAAAAAAGAAAACTGTTATGAAAACAACTCGTTGTATTTTTTCGTATGCATTTTTGCTTCGAAGTCGTAAGATATCGTTTTTATTAATTTTCCAATGCAATTTTTAAACCTCCCACCCTTTAATTTTTCATTACTTCTAAATTTTATTAATTTTTGGGTTTTGGCTTAGAAATGTGTGCATTATTTTGTAAGTACTTCTAATATTTAAAATTCAATTATTTTAGTATTGGTCTTTTTGGAAGAAGAGCTCGTAAAAGGGCACCTGGATTTTAAAAATTCCCTATAGATATTCGGAAAGCTGAAGGTTTATATAGAAGAAATATTATCAGGTTATCCCTCAAAAACAATCTTTGAAGTTGATTGAAAATTGTTAATTTTAGAGAGCTTAATCAATCAGAAGCTTGCAGTCGATTTGCCGTGGATTACGTCACACATTCTGTTGACAGTTCGTGTGCTTTCCTATAGTCTAACACTTATTAGAAAAATTTCACCCCAGAAGTTCATCGTTCACTTTACGTGTAATACATTATATTTTAAATTAAATTACATTTTTACAAGTTTACCGTAAAAATCAAGATCCGTTTTTTAAAAATCTGTCGTATTTCGGATCTGTCGCGCCCAGGGATGTAGTTTTCAAGATGAACGTTAAAAGTTAGATGGACACAAAAATAATAACAAACACTCATCCCAAAATATTTGGGTTCTAAAAAGAACAATTTTTGTATCAACATGGCATGCGAAATAATCGGTGACGGACAACTCGGCTCTGGACAACTCGGCACCGGGATAACTCGGCACCGGGACAACTCGGCACCGGATTACTCGGCACAAGACAACTCGGCACCGGGACAACTCGGCACAGGGACAACTCGGCACCGGGATCACACGGCACTAGGATTTCGTCACATTTTAGGAAACCTATTTTTCCCTATCATCAGAAATCGTCGTGCAAGTCTGAACTCTCTCTACCCCCTAGTTCATCACGTACGGACGACCCCTTATTGTTATTGAAAAGCAAAAATATAAAGCGAGTTTCTTTATTTCAAAAAATTAATATATTTAAAAATAAATTACATGATAAATTACATTACATAATTATGCGATAAACCGCGCAAATATTCTAACATATTCCCTTGCTCATAGTTAGTGACTTTATTAAGGATACGTTGATATTTCTTTAGAACACTAATTAAAAACAAATAAATTTTCACGTAAAGTTAAATCTGCCGCAAAGAGGTGGATCTTCCGCGAAGAGGTGAATCTGCCGTTAGGTTAGTGTTAGTTTTTGATATTTCTTTAGAAAACCAATTAAAAACAAATAAAATTTCACGTAAAGTTAAATCTGTCCAAAGAGGTGGATCTTCCGCGAAGAGGTGGATCTGCCGTTAGGTTAGTGTTAGTTTTAGATATTTCTTTATAAAACCAATTAAAAACAAATAAATCTTCACGTAAAGTTAAATCTACCGCAAAGAGGTGGATCTTCCGCGAAGAGGTGAAGACATCTCAAAAATGAGAAAGAATACGGAGCGTAATCCTAGTGTCGTGTGATCCCGGTGCCGAGTTGTCCGGTGCCGAGTTATCCGGTGCCGAGTTATCCCGGTGCCGAGTGGTCCGGTGCCGAGTAGTCCGGTGCCGAGTAGTCCGGTACCGAGTTGTCCCGGTGCCGAGTTATCCCGGTGCCGAGTGGTCTTGTGCCGAGTTGTCCGGTGCCGAGTTGTCCAGAGCCGAGTCGTACCGTACCGTTTTTAATTGTCTTTGGTATGCACTAAGTCCTGTTTTTATATCAAAGTAGGGGTGGGTGTGGCCTATGAGTATTGTTAGCCAATGGGAGCCCCTGTTTGATTACTCTTTTTAAATGCTCTTTTTTAGGGGTAAACTTGAATATTCCGCTTGTTTTTTGTTTATTTCTGCTATATAAACCTTCAGATTTCCGAATATCTATAGGGAATTTTTAAAATCCGGGTGCCATTTTACATGCTCCTCCCATTTCATGGGAACTAAGTTTATAAATAAATATTGTACAAAATGCTTATACGTAAAAGGTATATAACCATAATATTGTAAATTAAGCAGTGTCGGCTCGTGATTTGTTTCAATGGGAGGGCACAAAATATAAATAAAAAGGAAAAATATAAATTTACTAATTTAATTCCAAAATATTTTAATGCCAAAGAAGTTTAATCGAAAGTCGAAATGCAGTGTTCCAAATGATAAAAAACCCCGAGAAATCAGCCAGCTTCTTGGTCCTTTAAATATATTATAATTACCCTTCATTTTCATGGCCATCCTGATCACCACATGCGAGGGATATTTCATACTCCACCCTCCCAAGCTCCCCGGTCAATGCAGCTTTCAATTTTTAGAACTTTATATTGATATCAATTTTTGGAAAGCTTCTAAATTTTATTTCTTTTATAACGAAATTGTTAAATTTATTCAACACGTCTGCTTTTATCACCACCATTCTTCAATATTAAAAATTTTACTCGTACTGCTATTTTTCTGCCTATTGTTCCTTTCATTTTACCCAATCATATTTAAATAAACACAATTAAATATTTAAAACACAAAATTCAATGTTACAAATAATGCAAAAGAACACGCCTATATTATATCACTAGCAGGTCATTGTTGTGCGGCCTAAAAGCCGTACTGAAACTGTTTTAGGTTGGTAACTAAAAATTGAACCAATGAAAGGTACATTTTAGGAATAGTAAACTTATCATAATCGGCAACATTCTTAATTTTTAATTAAGCCATATAGTTTGTTGCCGACCGAACTTGCTTAGATTGATAACTAAATATAACTGAGAAGTTTTACTTAAAATTTAGCTGTTGTTTCTGGTTATGGATAGAAGAACGTGCACCCTTGAAAGTGCTTTTTCGAGGTTTTTTTCTATGATTGCGGGGAAAACCGATGTTATTATTACTTTATTAGGTATTTGTGTGGATCTAGGATCGCTTCCAGTGCCCACTGTACTTTTTTGAGGCTGCAAAAACCTAAATCAACATTGTTATCGGAATAGAGCCTAAATATGTCTATGTCTATGTCTGTAACTCCAAATTGAGCTGATGATGCGTTTCCTCAGTGCGGCCGCTCAACCTAGGCAATCACGAATTAGTGAGGTTCTAAAACAACACTTCTGTCTGTCTGTTTGTTCATAGCGCATTCTCTCATCGATTTATTTTTAGTTTTTAACCTAAAAAAGGTTTAGGTGGTGCCTTTAGGCCGCACAACCATGGCAGTTGTGTGCTAGTAGAAAAGTAATACATAAATAAATGAGAAAGTAAATCATATAAAAAATTAAAACGATGTATTAATAATGAAGATAGAACTAGGTTGTACCGAAACTTGGCTATTTCGGACACCAGCCTCTTTTACGCTCGTAGATGGACTTGACGAAGCCGTATAGCTTTGTATTTTTCTTAGTAAGTCCCGAGAGCTCGGTTGCAACTGGTTGCATTCGTGGGTTCTTCCAACGATTTCAGATGGTTTGCTCACAACTAACTGGGAAAATTTATGGGAATTTTCAAAAATTAAAAATACCATAGGTAACGTTAAGACTACAATTTGATCGCTACAGGGTTGTTTAATGAACCAGCTCAGCAGTGGAGACTCGTGGTTTGCAATAATGGGAAAGCGCGATGACTAAAATTATATTTTCACTTAGGGGTCATCCATTAATTACGTAAGGGTTTTTGGGGGGTGGGGTATTGGATATCTTACGGACCCTTACGTAGGGGGGGAGGGGTCCGACGTATTCCTTACGTAAGTTTCTTAAAATATTTTTTTAAATTAAATTTAACAATCTAATATAATTTTTTCTTTTTATGTTGGTAATTATATCCAGGTATAATGGAAATATCATATATTGAAATATATAGTACCTACTTAAAAATCATTAAACATAGTGGCATAATAGTGTGAATTATAGAAAATGGCATCAAACTTTGGTGATCTTTACGAACGGTTTTTCATCTATGTAAATAAAAATTTAATTTAAATTTTTGTATTTATTATTATCTATCTAAATATATAAAAATGGATGTATGTGTGTATGTATGTTCCCTATAGACTCCTAAACCGTTTGACCGATCGGAACCAAATTTGGCACAGTTATTATGTAGGTCCCTGCGCATGTTTTTGTATTGAAATAGTGCAAAAATTCGCAAAGGAGAGGAAAGTTGATTTTGAGTAGCCTGCCTTCCTTTAAGGAATCTCTATAATCCATTCATGCGCGTCCCTGTGGGACGCGCATGAATGGATTATCGAGATTCCTTAAAGGAAGGCAGGCTACTCAAAATCAACTTAAAAAACAATAATGAATGCTGTCAAACTGTCAACCGATCGACAATGCAAATACGCGTGCACGTGCTTTACGTTTCTATTTGACCAATCTTAACCAAATTTGGTGTAGAAGTTATTTACAATGCTACGAAAAACATAGGCTACTTTAGTACCTTGGAGTGAGGCCCAAGGCCGAAAAACCACGGTCTACACGTATGCCGGCGATACTCTTGAGTGAGGCCGAAGGCCGAACAACCACATCCCACACGGTCTAGACGGCTAATGGCGGCTGGTAGGCCGACTGTGCCCGCTAGTATAATATATTATTATTCATATTTTATAAATATAAGGGGTGGAGAGGGGGGTCAAAATTAATTTTCTTTTAAATAATTCTTATGTAAGATGTGGGGGCTACTCAAAATCAATTTAAAAAACAATAATGAATGCTGTCAAACTGTCAACCGATCGACAATGCAAATACGCGTGCACGTGCTTTACGTTTCTATTTGACCAATCTTAACCAAATTTGGTGTAGAAGTTATTTACAATGCTACGAAAAACATAGGCTACTTTAGTACCTTGGAGTGAGGCCGAAGGCCGAAAAACCACGGTCTACACGTATGCCTGCGATACTCTTGAGTGAGGTCGAAGGCCGAACAACCACATCCACAACCACCAATTGTTCAATATTTAGCGGCGTAACTACCGTGATTTGAGCGGTGCATTTGCATTAAAAAATATTATTCTCAATTGCTATTCTATTTTGGAAGGTGGCGGCTCCGCCATCCTCCCTGTACCAGCCGCCACTGAAATTAAGCTTTTTATAAAACCGTTAATATTCAATTAGGCATTTCCAAGTACGTCACAGTGACGTCATTGGCTCCACCCCGAACAGCTGATCCTCGACAAGTTTGTTAGCGTGCTTTTGCAAAGTTTGTGATAAATCTGTGTTTTTACCTGTTTTTATTGGTAAAAATTGAATTTTTTTACATTTTATAAACCGTAGAGAGTGTAGTGTAAAATTATTACTGTAAGTAGCTTCCGTTTATTTTCTTTCCCGAATAATCGCAAACCTAACCTCGAGTATCAATTATTTTGATGTCGGACAAGAATTTTACATACTGCTTAATGTTTAGCGCTTTGTCCGTAAATTAATTTGCACATTTCAGTTTCACTTTGAAAAAATTGCAAACTGCATAATATAAAAGTTAATTTTAATTTTTGAAATGAAAATTGTCTTGTAAAAATGCTAACCTCAAAATATCAGTCTAATATCAGCTGTTCGTGACGTCACATGGAAATGCCTAATTATAGGTTTGTTTCAAATTAGGAATCAGAGGATATTTTTAAAATCTGTGCGTGGCTCTGCGATAGGAACTGATACAGAGTTCTTGAAACAGCTCCATCAACACATGCATCGCTTAATATAATAGATGTCGCTAAATCCAATATGAGAAATATAAAATAAATTGATTATGGTTAGTTCTTGGAATTTATAAAGTTATTAAAATAATATTACCCAGTTAGCAATTAAAATATTTAAATATGTAGAAGTTTTTTTAAGGCTATAGTTATAATAATATACCTACCCACTACACCATACTCTACCGATTTCCTATGAATATGCAAACAGGATTTCTAGCTTTTGCCATGTCATGCGTCATAGGAAATATTTTTTTGCGATTTAATAATTTTTTTAAATAAATCTAATAAGGAAAGCCGGTAAATTAATTTTAAAGGTAACGGAACACCGGCCGGCCTTCTCTAAACACGTTCTAAGCGAATGGCCCAGAATTTAAGAAAGTCGATAGTTACGCCATTATTTGTTTTGCCTGAACAATTTTTCTATGAGCTTTGAAAACACATTTTTGCATTACTATGCAAAGAAATAAATAGTTTCTCCACATTATTATTACGAGTTAGAACACACTTTGATCTAATGAAAGTTAATAGAATAAAGATGAGTAGATATTTTAATTGTTGTTTTTTGATCAAGTTGTATAAAAATTAGATATTAATTAAATACCTTGAAAATTATATTCTTTTTAATTAGAATAAAGTAGACCATGTTATTAATAACCTTTCTGATGAGTTAGTGTTACAAGGATTTTTTGCGAATTTAAGCTATTTGAATGCAAAACTTAACTATGTAGGTACATACTTGGCTTGATGAGAAACTTTCGATTAACTAACAATTTTTAAATAATTATCTCTTTCAAGACAGGTACTAATTTGAATAATTTTCGTTGTTTGCAATATACCACACTTTTGCGGTATCTAAAGCCAATCAAAATTTTGTCATTAACTCTATAACATCTATACGAACTTATCTATTATGCAAAATTGGCGCAAAATTTTGTTGTTGAAATTCTCCATAATCCATATACAAACAGACTACCTATAGGATATCAGCATCTCGCTCCATTCAAAATTGATAAACTTGTCGTATTTATTATGTAGGCATACGAGTATAGTGTAGGTAGATACACCTGATAGGTACTCCTTTAAATTAGGAAGTTATATCAAACGAATTATACAGATGATGGCGAAAGTGGTCGGTATATTCCAAAATTACAAACTGTAAACAAATTCTGCTATAATTAAATCCAATTAAAAAAACTAGACTGGCAGAAGCAAGTTGTTTCCATCAAGTTGTTTCTAATTTTAGCCCGAACGTGTTTCCATCAGCAGAAGTCTCCTACCCCACCATCAACAAACGATTTATCCAAAGAAAAAAAATAATGCACTCTGTGTTTACAGACTCGATTAAAATGAGGTGAATGTGAAAAACAATTTCAAGATCCTCAAGTGTGACTTGACGACTTTGAATTCCCTCTTTAAGCATCATATTAAAATAAATCACTCTTGCTGAATGATTTTCAAGTTATCTAATTAGAAGTTGTACGCATGTAGGTATAGTAGGTACAAATTGAAGTGAAAATAAAATGAACAAAGGCGCAAATAAAAGACCAGCAGGCGGTATTTCATAATAATTATATTCACACCATCGCACCCTTTACATTTTCTGGTGGTATTATGCCACTATATTTTTTATAATGACGGCCTGTTGCTTCAATATGTTAATGGTACGCGGATATTTAAAAGGGCAAATCCAAAAATAATTTTTGAAAATAAATAAAATGTTTGCTTTTCATAATTAATTTAATAGAATCAGCACTTTTACATTTCAAAACTTTCACATTATAAAATTAAAGTTTGTTATAAATTATAATTACCTACTTACCTGCAATTTCTTTACAATATCATTCGTGTTAGAGAGTTTAAATTTTATTGATTTTATATTATCGTAATAATAGATTTATTAAAAACCAAATTTTGTTAAATCGATACCAAATTGCTTCCTAAATTTTATTTACTTATTAGATCAAATTCGGAGAAATAAAATAGAAATTATTATGATTTACAAAATCTTCTCCAGTGGGATCTTCTGGAAATGGTGATACAAACAGGAAGGTATATTAGTGGTCCTGCGCTAATGCGATTAGTATACCTACCTCGTACTTAGTGAGAAATTGCTTTTTTATGGCTTGGCTGCTCGTCCGACGCTTTGGTGAGGGGGGACCGAGGACATAGGATCCACTTTTAGTTTTTAAATTCAAAAGTTAAAAATAGTTATCGGTTTTAAAAATTCTTGTGCCTCTTCATGATTTTCAAATGTAAAAGGTGTACTAATGACACGTTCGATATTTCGATTTAAGTTTTTTAGTAACTCAAATTGAAATTTCTCATTATAAGTACAACAAAATAATTTCATTATTTGTAAGTAAGGCGAGTAATACACTCCCTATTGATGAAGCTAACGGCTTAATGAACCACAACCGGAGATGAGAAAATTGCTGAACTGGTCTTGATGCTCTGCTGTATGTACATAACAGCCTTATTTAGCCATAAATGATGTTACTTTATATTCTATAATAGCGGAAGTCGATGTATTCAAATAATAGAATCAATTAAGTATTTTTCAAATAAGTACATAAATCAAGGCAAACAATTACGTTTCTCCCAAAACGTACCTAAATAATTTAAAAAAAATAGTAGGTATAGTAGAAGAAGCATAACGATATTACAGAGCTTATTCCATTTTTAGATACCTCGTATTTGATTTTAAACATAAAGAGAAATTTTATATTATTTATAGGTAGATACTTTTGCCATCACCTTTTGCATTGAAATAACTCGGAAACGGGATTTTTTTGCTTGAATCCTCTAATTTGGTTTCGGAAAACAGCCTAACAGTTTTCCACATCAGGCTCAGATTGTAACAGGAGTAAATTTGTCAAAGAAGGTTCAAACAATCACAAAGTCGTGGATTGCCCATTTTTTTTATGCATCAAGTGCCCAAAAGTAAACTAAATAAAATTTCGAGAAAAACCTTTAAAAAAATGTTTCCGTAGTACAGCCCTTCGTAGAATCTCGTTTTTTATAACTTTTTTCCAAAATAACGTAGTTTTCATATTTCGTTGTAGACTTTTTCCTGTTCATTTGACGCAAGCTGGTCCCTAGATGGATGAAAATAGCCTCAATTATTTGTAAATCCCCGTATAGAACAACCTTCTAGTCCTAATAAGTTAGGACCTTGTAGAAGTCCTAATAAAATTTCAATACTAGAAATTCCGCTAAAATAAAACTGATCACTCCGGCAGCGCAGTTTAGCACGTATGTTTACATTTAATACGTTCGAGTTCGATCCCACATTGAGAAACATTTTTTCAACACATCATAGAACATCAAGCAATTATTTACTAAATATCTAATTTCCCGAAGACTAACTGCTATAGACGTCAAAACAGAAAATTTTGATGCGGCAGCGACGCCCATCATGCACGTCCTGAATTTATTTGGTTCTGCAGGAACTACTGCGTTCATGTATTTCTTTATATTATGCTAAGATGTTTTTGTGAATCCCACGAGAATCTTCAATATAAATTGGAATAGATTTTTGCATTTGTTCCTTGTTTTGAAATTACTAAAATTTATAACAAATATTTTAATTTTTTACATTTTTTTCTATTAATCAATGTAATGCTTCACAAAAAAAATTTGGTGTAAATTTAGCTCTAACTGCAAAATTGTAAATTGTCCATCTACACTACCACTCGAGTTCTGGTGGGACAGGACGTTAATACTACACGTTAATAAATGATGATTTTTTCGACACAAATTGTGCCTTTATTTGCTTTCCAGAACATTGTTCTATCTAATAATTCTTATTAAAAATTTCAGATCAAATCCTATATTTGCATCATTCTAATTTCCGAGGACAGCCCAGAAATTCGGTTGTTTTACTATGTTTTCTATGGGTTAATGCTAAGAATTGCGACCAACACGAAACACATCAAAAATATTTTTTCTTTTCGAAAATTTGATTGGAAAATGTAATATGTAATATTTTGTTTAATCATAGGTGAAAATTGTTGCTTTTACAATAACTGACCATTCAATGTTTTTTTTATGTGGAGTTTTCACGCTGCAGGGATTTCGTCATTTTAGTTCTTATTCGCGACTTTGGAATTTCTTTCAATTTTTTCGGATTTCTACGGTTTTTGCAGCATTTGTTAGCGAATATTTACGGAAATTTGTAATTGCTCAGTCAATAATAGTTTGATGTTAAGTAGAAATAATTTGTAATTTTTAAAGTGAGACCGAGAGGGGGGGGGGGAGTATTTTCGATTTCGACCCCATTACTAAAAACACGACGCACTCTCGCTACAACTACCAGTTTTTAAATTATTGTACTGTCGATGACTTTTTTAAATTGAATTGTTTAAACTAGAAAATTATGACGACCGAAACCTCCAGACCTTCTAATGTGTATAATTAATATGGTTGTGCGGCCTAAAGGCGTATCTGTATCGTAAAACTATAAGCTTAAATATTTTTAAATAACATCAACAGCCGATTATAGGACGATCTGCATCTGAGCATGTTTGAAGCAGTGATACGATACAGCTCTTTTGATATTATTTTGCTATCCTTAGTTAAAACGTCCTAACTAACAATTTCTTTTTCAGACGAAAACTGACTTTATGTAGGTAGATATTTTGAATACCGTCTAATATTTATAATACCTTCTGTATGTATATTCGGTTATGAACGTCTTGCGACATTTTCCCGATACCTCCCTGTCTCTGCTCGTTGCGTGTTGAACATGTGTGACGAGCACAGAGGGCCTACAGCTTAACGTGGATTCCGAACCACGGGAATAGACGATTTTTACACCGCCTACTCCATCAGGGAAGTTTTTTTAGCCATAAATAATGTTATCTGGGGCCAGCAGATAGACATTTGGTGAGCGAAAATTTCTTCTATAGATAGCACCTCACAGGATTTGAACCCGTGAATATTGGCTTGAAAGCGAACACGCTATAGCATTTCAGCCATTCGCTCACCTATAAAATACCTACCACATATAATACCTTCTGTTTTATATAATTAAAAGTGGTCATATCAAGCAATTATTATACTGCATTAATTCTTATCTGTAAAATGAAAAGAAAACAGCGTTATAACATCTATGTAGTACGTGAAGTAATTTTTCTCCCGAAAACCAATTTGTTGGTTAAGGACGGCAGTATTACGTATCTATGCTAAACTTCGTTTATTTCAAGAATTTCTATACCGAAATTGCTGCATTATCATTGAGTTGTTTATATTATTGGAATGGGATAGGTACCTACACTTAAAAAGCTTTTGTGCGAAATATGCAGCAATTCCATTCTTAGAATGTCCGTTGCCGTGTGAAATGCTTAGATGTTTTTTAGTGCAACTCATTTATATATCGTGCAAGTTGCAGTGTTCGATTCGAAGGTTCCGGCCGCTATTACTTTCGTCATACTTTGAACGTGAAAAGCCAAAAAATTTGCAAATTATTCTATAACACAATTTACTGGCTTATTTGAATTAAATCGAACTATTCTTGATTAATGAGTTATAAATTTCCGCGAATTTTTACTAAAAACGCTACAAAAATTATAACAAATCCGAAAATTTTTTTACAAAAAGTTTAGTGTCTGACATACAGACAGGAAAATCTAAAGATGAGAAGAGCCCAGATGGATGTGATAAGCGTAATAATGTGGCCTCAGCACCTGAATGAAGACACCCAAGAATAAATACCACAAATTAATTCTTTTAATTATTATTATTTTATAATATTATTTTATAATATTAATATTATATTATTTTATAATTATTATTATAATATTATAAAATACTATTATTTTTGGCATGTTCTCATAAAAATTTGCATTGAAAAAATTCGCCGGCCGCGGTGGGTGCAATTTTTACCATTAGCCCATAGTCAAAAATATTCTTGAGCCGGCCCTGGTATCTTATTTACTATGAACATTATAGAAGCTTCGATCACTTCTGCCGTTTTGTGTCTCTAATGCCCGATTTCAGAAAACCTTTAATAAAAGTCGTAAAATTTAACAGATGATTTCTATTGGCTTGTTAGTATAGGTACTAAATATGTACAAAAGTTTTATAAAATATGTATAGAAGTTATACGCTAAAATAAAACTAAGCGCCTCTACAGCACAATTTTTAGCGCGTGTGTGCATATCCATCCACGTCGAGGAAAATTTTTTCGGCACTTTATTTTTCTAAAACCACAACATTTGATGTGCAAAAAATAAACGTTGTAACTCAAATAATTTCCAAAGAATTGCAATTTTGTTTTTTGGAAATAATTTTCTTCCTGGGAAATTCTATGAATAAAAGTGATAATCAATAGACTTAATTCTGCACAATTTTCACTCGGAGGGAGTCGAGGGCGTATCTTCAAAACTACTAGAGCTAGAACAAATATTTTCATTGTAGTTCTAAAGCAAAATTTCATTTGCTTTAATTCTTAACGTCGTAACTCCTGATGGAAAATATCGTTCAAATAAGGATAGAAAATTATTAACTAGAAAATGACTGTACGTATATAATGTCATAGAATTAAGTCTAGTTTCGATCATCTAACACCCACTTTTCCATCACATGGAAGTCTACATTAAAATCTGAAAACCACGTTATTTTGGGCAAAAGTCGATAAAAAAACAACGTTCTTTGGAGGGGAAACTATATAGAAGTTAAAACAATAATGTTTTTTAGCTATTGCTTACAATTTTATATAGCGCATTTTTGGTAATAGCTTTTTGGGCATAGGATTAATGAAAAACTGTCAAATCACGACTTTGTGGTTTTTGGAACTTCTTTTGCCAAATTTGCTTCTGTCTGTTGTCCGAAATCTGAGAGACTATATTTCAATATTAAACACAAAAAAAATTGCATTTTCACGTTATTTCCACCAAACCCCTTTCTAACGACGTATAATATAATAACTGAACTTACGTATATTTTTGTTAATTCGAGTTTTATTGTGTTTATGGCAATTTAAAAAATTTCAATTTACTATTAGAATAATAATTACAGAGACATACTTATTATGGAGTCATGTTCATCGTAAACCGGTGACAGCAATATAATTCATGGAGCAAAATTTCTAATCTTGTAGATATGGTAGCGTTATATTCCATCATACAAAAAAAATTTTATCTTTGGCTGAAATATGATTCTTCTTCACCGCACCTTTTAATTTTTTAGCAAATGTTTTTATTGCTCACTGTTCTCAATTAGAATGGAAACAGTGCTGTGTACAAAAAAAGAACAAAAAATGCCTCCATAAGATTCCATACCGTCATACCCAAAATTAGTTTGTCCATGTCCATAATCTATATTTTATAATACCTATGGCTCTGTAAGTAGGAAGGCATATTATAATTATAAAGGATAGACTTAAAATCACTGGGGCACTGCATCGTTCCCACATCCCACTGATGTGCTAAACGATGCGAAGTGTAATTTTTTGACTATACCTAAACCTGGCCAACCACTTCACATGCGCAAATTAAAAAAAATCGAATTTTGTAATACTACTTATTAGAACAAAAGGATGTGGGAGATAATTTTATTCGTTTTTTTTTTAATTCGACCACTCTGAAATCGCTTTTATAATGTGGTTTTTATTGATTAATTGTAAACATATCAATAAAAAAAAAATAGCGCGTGTTGTTATGTCACATTGGGTGTAGGAAAAACGTATAACAATGTTTAATCAGAATTTTAGATTTGCTACCTACAATCCGAAGTATGTAGTCAATGTCAGTTTCGATTGATCTTGGTTTACTTTCTAATGTACGTCATATATCACTTATCTCGATCATTTTAACGATTACAACTTAACTGACGTAAAATAAAAATAAGTTCGAAGCTTTAGTTGTTATTTGAAGCCGATAGGCATAGGAAGAGAATTCCAATGGGCGAAAGCGGGATAGAGTGAACCCAAACACGGGGTACACATGACCCTTTACCCCACCCTCAAAATTTAGCCAATACGCAAATGTAGGTCACCGACGTTAACCAATGAGAAAATCGGAGCACGTCACATGGCTTTGTTGTTATCATCAGCTGTGACCGGGCCGCTACTCGAACGCCGAAGTTATGCGAATGTACGTGTTTGTGTTCTGTCTTTGTTCTTTTGTGTGTAATCGTGTGGGATGGGTAATTGTTGCACGTTAGTAACGATCAGCTGTTTTCGGTTGCCGGCCGGCTGAGCTGCATCAGTCGCCTGTCAACTGCAGTTCGTGACGCAGGGTACTTCGTCATTAGCAATATATCCATATTATGAGAAAGAATAGTATGTGGTTTGATTGTTACGAAAAAATTACAGATTTGGATTGCGATGTTTCAATAGAGTGTTTCAGTCCTCAACAGAAATCGCGCCAAAGGGTCCTTGTGCGAAGATTGTATTTTAAGGATACGCTTTCGGATAAAGAGTGATAAAAAACTGAATCAGTTTATTGTTAACAAGTGGTTTATCATTTTGTTGAAATTTTAAATTTTTATTAATCATGTCTACCGGCAAACGTTTAGCCAAGAGATCAATTATCGGTACGAGAGTGTGCGCTCCCGGAGAAGACGGAAAATTTTATTCGGGAGTCATACACGCCGTGAAAACTCCAGCAAGTTTTCCCGAAACCAATAATTGTATCAATTTAACGCCGAACACGCGTTACTCCGTGCGTTTCGATTCTCGACAAGGGAATTTAGGCCGCACCACTGCCGAATTCAGAGAAACGGATCTCATCGGACCCGGATTTCGATCTATGGCTGGTATCGACCTTGTGCCAACTCAAAAAGCCTTTGTTACTTACAACGGAAGAGAAGTATGTGGAGAAGTTCTTAATCACAACGTCGTCGATGACGAAGTTATAATTAGAATATTTCCTCCGGGAGTCGAGGTAATTAGAATTGATTAACGCATAATTTCCAATTTTGCGAAACATTTATAAGGCGACGGTTTTATCGAGTTCTTGCTTTTTTCTACACGGGAAAACCCTTTGTTCTGTTAGAAAAACTCGAAAACGTGCGACTCTGAATGTTTCGTTTAATATTTTATTAAACACAAAACTACCACATAACAACAATAATTTAAATTCTGCGTGAAAATGGTAAAATTGTATGTTAAAATTCTTGTTGACATTTTCTTGTGTTATGGAGAATGTTTACAAAATTTTGTTGGTGCTTTCATCTGCGGTATTCGTAAAGTTATCCAGTCAAATTTTCACCAAAAAAGTGAAGTTGGATTTGGTCGGTTTGTTTGGATAATTGGAATAAATCTCCAAGCCCAAAACAAGATCTGCGCTTGTACGGAAATCCCCACTTTTTAAATTATTGCATCCTTGTGACGTCACTCTTATAAACAAGTACTGCTCATGGTCAATTTTTTGATCACCATCGCGATAAACATTTTATTCTTTATTGTATCTATCTACGTAATTTATTTCGATGTGCGTGATCGTTTAACACTATGCCACTACGTCTCGTAAACGTTGTTTACAATTAATTTATCTAATTGTTAATTAAGTCGCATTTATCTTGGAAGAATAACGACGCGGATTTTATGAAAAAAACAAAATTATTTGTGCGAAATAATACTACGAATGCTTCTACGGTGACCTTTGACTTCAATTTACGAAATTAGGGCGTCACCATTTTGTTTATTGGAACTATAATAGTATAGGATCTAATTGTTTTTTAAAATAAAGTCTAATTGGAACCGGCCGGCCGGCGCTTCCAAAATAAGGTCGATTAAGAGTTGTTAAGAGCGCTAAAAATAAATTGTTACTTTTAGTTTGCATTCTTCACAAATTGAGTTGATGCAATTAAGAAATTGTTACAAAACACCTCCTTTTCGCGCAAAGAAAACTAAACGTTTCGACATTCTTCTATTTGGCACAAATTTCCTAATTAAATGGGTTAGCCAGCCATGGTGAATGTCGTATATATTGAACAAGTTGTTGTAATTAAAAAATTCTTGTTTCGTAAACTTACTTGTGACGTTTAGCGCATTTAAACCTTTCTCCTATAAGAGTAGTATTATATCGTAATAATCCACTTGTAATAACGTAACTGTTGTCAGTTTTTTCCTTTTACTTTGTATTGGGAGAGCATATGATCACGATTTTTCACTTTTCATTCCTTACACCGACACACTTAAAAAGACTCTCGATTTAAATGTGGATGGATCGTATTTTCAATAAATTATGGCTCCAAATTCGCCAATCCGATGAAGCTATTTGCGATCGAAAACTTTTCTAATCTATCGGGATCGAAAAAGAATGAAGCGTCCCACTCTTTGTTACTCCACTGCTGTAAAATAAACAAATTTCAATTCCTGAATGAAAATTAACGTACGCTCAATGTGACGGGATTTTATCTGTGTAACATCATTACAGCTTATTTTTAATCTCGTTTATTTGGCCTATGCGTTATAAATAAAAATCTTCTAAATAATGCTTTGTGTGCTGCGGTACAAAAAAGATGGAAATGGATTCATGACATAATTGCATGAAATGCGGCGCAGTTTGTAAACACCCACACGAAATAGAAAAGGTTAACTCGCTTGCGTGAAGTAAAATTCCCAGTTGGTCCAATACCGTTATCAATAAAACCACCACCCCTTCCGATTCAGTATAGTTCTGCAAGCTGCAAACTTATGAAACAGAACTTACATTGGCCCAGAAAACCGGGCCCGGCTGCGCGTGCGACCTAATTTTGCATCGACCTGTGACCCAGTTGTCATTTAGAGTGTACCCCACATGCATGGGGGGGACAATGCGTCGTAAGTATTTGTTTACTAGCCGTGTTTGTGCACTAGCTGCCATTTTTCATTCCGTTACTTTGGCATAGTTACATTAAGTAACACATCCAACGGTTCTATTCGCCAAGTTGCAAATTGAGACGCTTTTAAATGTTTAAATGTCCAATCGAGTTCATCAACAACTAAAATTAGTTCTTTCAAATTAGCCAACGTAAATACTTTTGAATGAAGTATGTAGTTGTATGTTTTGGTTTAAATATAGACAATTTAGTTTTATTTTTCGCACGTTTTGTTAGAAACCAAATAAGTTTTTCTATTTTCAATTTTGTATTTTTAAACTTTTACTTTGTTAACACTATTGTGTTAATTCTATTTTTAATAGTTCCACCTCATAGTACGGTGCATGATAAACAACAAATATTGTTTAATTCTACATACATTCATACAAAAAAACAGTCTTATATGATTTTTATGGCTATTGTATCATAATTGCATCGCCAACTTCACTTTCACTTAGTTTTCCTTCAACCACGACAAGAATACCATCATAATAGCCGAATAACTCTGGATAGTTCCTGTACCAGCTCCGCATGTCAACCAGCGTAAGCACTAATGGAAAATCACGATTACGGCCGATACGCACACTAAACCTGCTACCGGCACATCTCAGAACATGTGCCCGATAAACCAAAACATATCCGTTCAACTAGAATTTTTAGGAACTTTTGTTTTGCTTCATAAAAATTTTTTCAATCAAATTCCTGACTTTTCTTTTCTCACGCATTTTTTTGTTTTTTATGAATCGTTCGAACAAAATAAGATGCTGGTGTGGCAATTACGTATATACTAACCCACTTTCAATTATATTTAGATCTTTCACATATGTTGTTGATATTATAAACTTCTTTGACACATATCTGCATTGTTTAATTACATGTGTAGGTACGTGTAGGTTGAACTGTGTAATTGGTTACACAACCGAGATTACAAGTGAAGGCCGATTGTAACAACTATTCGTTGATGAATGTGTAGGAGGGATAATAGGAAAGTTTTATTTCACCCTCGCTTTTTCTGCTATTTCCAATTTGAATTTTAATCTTGGTATGAGATAATCTCGAAACTGCAAGGAATCTTGGCAACCAAGAGACTCTGCATGTTGTTTTTCTTGAGTTGGAAAGGAAATGGAAAAAATAAGAAGATGTTGTTTTCAATAATATATGAGATATCACGAGAAAGTCTGCTCCTGGTGGTTTTGGTGGTCAAATTAGGAAATGTGCAATGAAACCTCAGTCGAACTACCCACTCTTTGATAAGTTTTCGAATCTGCATCCTGAATGTATTTATGCTCTACAATTCGATAATCAATATTTTTATTGAAACAAAATGACCTTTTATGCACTGTTGGCCATCGCCGATAATACGAGATAGTGGAATGGAAATTTATGGAGTTATACAAGTTCTGTTTACGTTGAAAAAATAGATTAGTTTCTTGAACTTATGTATAAAAACAAGATAATTACTTGCCTAATATTTCGGACGCTAAAGCTTGGAGAAAAAATTAATAACCAAACAGACAAAAGTGTTCGTGTATAAAATAAACTCAACCTAGCAGTACATTTTAATTTGCATAATTATATTGTTGATGCCGAGATAAAATATTATAATCGCACTATATTTTATCCTTTAATGTTGTAATAATACACACTGTTTAATTTTTTGCGGTTAGAAAACGAACGCATTATAATTTTCTATGAGTTTCGTAACTCTTAATGAATATAAAAGTGGTACCATGGACTTTCATTGATGCTACCGCGGTAAAAAAGTGGAACTAAGTAGGTATATAATGTTTTTTGGTAATAATAAAATAGAAGAAGAGTTAGCTCCAGTCAAACAAATTTTCCAAACAGTTGATAAATTTGAGAAAATTATCGAGTGAAAGGAGATGGATATAAAGGAACATGTGGAAATAGGAAGGGAGAAGCTGTTTATAGCATAGTCGAGTTTTTCAAAGTTGAGTGACGGAAACTAACCTAACATAACCTTAATCTTATAATGTACAACATGAACATAATATTTGCAACTATACCTAACGTTATTTCTATTAATTTAGGGATATGGTTCATTGAACTATTGTTTTCATTAACGATGCTTTGTATTCATGTTTAGTACGATGGTTGTAGGCATCAACTTGGAACTTGGTCGAATTTTTAAAATTATCTTACAACCAAGTAAAAAACCTTTCCAAGTCACTTCAGTTGATCACCCCAAAGTATTAATCCTTTTTGTTCGTTTTTCGTTTCTTAGCGTTTTCTCAAGAGGGGTTGCTTTTACGATAAAATTACCTTAATTCAAAATTAAAGAAAATTAAATTCTAAACAAAACTTGTTCTTAACAACTTTTGCGTAAGAGTAACAGTTAACGAGTTATATTTAATGCAAAAAGTTTTTAGATCTCGCCATACTTTTGCTTTTGTAAGTTGCTAAACTCCCAACTCCATAATATTGTTTTATAACGTGAAAATGATAGAAACTTGAAAACAGATGCTCTTTTTTATAAAGACGTCAATAAGCAAACCGTTTAAAATACAAAACATGTAATAAACTTTTTGTTATTTAACTATGGCTTCTACCAATTGGCTTACGTGTAAAGTAAAAATTTCATAATATTCAAATTTCGGACCTTTAGTTTCATTATATCGGCTTTCCGGTGCATACTTTAGTTGAAATTATTCAAAATTATATTTATATAAGTCGAGGTAATTGGCTAGAAGTCAAAGTTAAGGCAGAAAAAATATTGCGTGTGGATCATTAATAGTTATACTGCTAGCCAAAATTAAGTTAAATTTTGTGGTGTGTAAATTTAATTATCTTCTATCTTATGCTGGCGTAATTTTGTCGTAATAACAGTGGTGTTTTCAGAAAGATCTGAATAATTTTATACCACAAGCAAAGTCACTCTCCTTGGGGGTCTTTTGGGGCATCTGTTCCGAGATCATTTGGAACACTTTGCGTACTGAATGAACTGTCTTGTTTTTGTTAAAACCCGCAAGGTTTATCCCCACAGCGTTTATTAGTATAATGTAAGATTATAGTTCGATTGCAGAGGAAAAGGTACCAGATTCCATTTTTGATAAAACTGTGTATGTAGGGAAAATTAAAAACTTATGTTGTATGTTGCTTGAAGCACAGATATTTGTCAAAGGTTACGCCCAGGATTCTGATGGTTACCCCGGGTGTGATCTCGCAGCCCTGGATCTTGATTGGGGCTACGTAACACTTCCTTATTCTACCCAATACCAGTAGTGCCTCTGTTTTGTCTGGTACCAGGCTAAGCCCTCTGGTCTCCATCTATGCGCCGATTTTTTCCAGGGCGCTTTCGATTTTTCCGTAGAGCTCCTCGATATTTCTTGCCGCGGTAACCATCAGGGTGAGGTCGTCGGCAAATCCAACAATAGACACCCATTCTGGCAGCTCCAGGCGGAACACTCCGTCATACATAATGTTCCACAGTGTTGGTCCCAGTACCGACCCATGTGGCACTCCGCTGGTCACCTCTTGTTCGCGCTGTAGCATTTTTTCCTCGATCTGGATTTTTCTGTCTGTGAGGTAACTCTTCAAGACGTTTAGAAGATACGTTGGAATGGCTCTTCTTTCTAGTTCGCGTACTATATGTACCCACGCCGCCGAGTTGAATGCATTTCTCACATCCAGCGTTACCAGCATACAGAACTCTCGGGTTTGGCGGGTTCCGGACTTTGCACACTCTGCCATGTTTCGTATCTTAATAAGGACGTCCACCGTGGATCTGCCTTTTCTGAATCCGAACTGCTCGTCTGCCAGTCCACCGGTTTCCTCCATTACTTTGTTTAGTCTTTGGAGCAGCAACCTTTCCATCAATTTTCCCATATTGTCCAGGAGACATGGGCCTGTACGACGTGGGGTTTTCTAATGGTTTGGCCCCTTTACGCAGGAGCACCAGCCTGGCCACCTTCCATGTGTCTGGGAAGTCACCGCTTTTTAGGCATTTGTTCATAACGTCCAGAATTATTTCTGGACGTTCGCCTACTATTGCCTTGATCACTTCAGATGGTACTCCATCTGGGCCTGGTGCCTTTCCCGTTGGCATGCGTGCCACCGCTGTTCTTATCTTCTCTGTCCGGAACAGTTCCACTTCCCCCCGTGGTCGGTCGAAATCTTCCTTGGGATGGACCGGGAAGAGTACCCGAATGATATCTTCGATTCTGTCTGATGTCAGCCCTGGGATATCGTTTTTAACAAGCCGCTTTGTGACCAGTTTGTATCCCATGCCCCACAGGGTTGCAAGACATTTAAGCACTATGGGTTAACAACATCGGGGGCTTTGTGAATTCATATTATGTGGTCATTTTGGAAACATATACTTAACTCGTTCGGGCACTCGAGCTGGCTTAAGATGCAGTCCATGTGCAATGTTGGCAACAACTAGCATTTCATAAAATGTAAAACGTTAAAGTTATGTTTTATTTATCTGCCTTTGTCTATCTATCTATTTGTATGATCTAAAAATTTTCAGTGCGGCCTCACAACCATGGATTTTCTATATTTGTTGATATGATAAGAATCTTGAATGCAAAGAGATGGAGGAGCCTTATTAGCCTAAATGTCGAAAACTATTTCTAATATTTAGTAGTTCAGAACACCGACATTAAATTGTAATCTCCTATACTCAACTTGAACGACAAGGGTAGTATATTATGACGGAGAGAGAAGCCTGAGAACCATAATAAGGCTGACGAGAAAGAGATTTTATACATTGTTTTATTAATTTGATTGACGAATGGCTAAATATTGGAATACTATGACTGGCTTATATAATTCCTTCACGTGGTATATGATCAACTTACTATCTTATCATCTGTTTGAATTAACCATGGATTTAAATAAATAATAAACCTATCAATATGGTCAACTATTGGAAGATGTATTCTCTTGCGAATTGACAGATTTGAATGGAGATTACAGCAAAGAATTCCTAGAAATAAAAAGTAATCTTCCAAAAAAACCACTCTTTGGAAGGTTGACTGCATAAAGTCCTCGGTATTAAATGGCAGCGGTTTGGAATCGAAACTACCGTTTGGTTTACTGACGCTTACTGACAATATAAATTAAAAACAGTAAAAGCAATCCACAACGTTTATATAATTAAGTTTGAACGAATTCCATTACCTATAATAATATGTACTATACCTTTAAACTTCAAATTCGAATTAAACAATAATGAAAAATGCCACATAGTAACTTTCTCAGGTACCTATTTTAAAATTTATTTTCATCTAAAAAAGATGCAATTTATGCAGTTTAATCCAAATTTGAAGTTGTAAAGGTAATATAGATTTTCTTTTCGATAACGCTATTTTTGGATTTAACTTCTTCGAACCATTTGAAATGCGGGAGCACATCTCAATCATTAAATCATATCTTTTCGCATATACCATGAAATAACTTTCAGTTTTATAGTAATAGTAAATAATTATGATAATTCGGTGTATTCTTAGTTATACCAAGAATTTGATGTGAAATTAGAAGTTTATAACATACAATTGAGGTAAATCCGCATCCTTTTGATGGCTTAAATTTGAATAAATTAAATAAATAATTTGTTTTATGTAATATGTGGGTCATGGGCCGTATAAAATCACAATTTGGACTACAAAAAAGTGGATGTAAGTTTATTTACGCACAATTTCAGTAAATGTACACAAAAACATTATGTCTCGACGTATGTATTTGAAAACTGATAACACAATTGCTGGATCGTAGATTATTTTTTAAACAATGAAATCCATATACTACGTTTGATGATGAGGAGGTTTCATAATATGATAATTAATTTTATCTAATAAATAAGATATTAACTGGAGCATTTGAAATTAGATATTTCTATAAAATTGAACAAGAGCGTAAAACGAGAAAGCGGATTTCTTGTGTCTTTCCAACATTTCCCAGTTTGAAATCGTTAGAATCTTTATTGTAAGGCAGGACAATACGGTTGAATTCTGCCATGCATGGTTGTGGTGGCTTTATCTGATTAAAATTACAGCTATATATTATTAAAATCTGAAAAAGTGTTTGCAATTGAACTAAAAATAAATATTAAGAATAATTTTAATGGAAAATATCAATTTGGGTCACCATAACATATTGCACATCGTTTAAAAATTTATTAACTCTTTCTATTTTAAGCAACACTTAAATGCGAAGAAGAGCCACTCTCCACAATTGCAAAAATTTAATTAACCAATCACCTAGATTGCATAAAAATTCAATAAATTTTAAGTTTCTCCTTTATAACAACCATCAATAGTTTCTTTTTTTTTTAATTGAAAAACTTTTGTTATGTTACACTGTAATTATGCGAATTGTTTGAAATTTTACGTGCAAAACCTTCTTAGCAGCATTTGATTATTCAAGACAATTGAAGCATTAAGTGTATGTAACGGTGCTCAAGATTGCTAGTTAAACGTAATCCTGAGGAGAATATTATTGTAAGAATTGTAAACCCGGTAGCGAAACGGTTACTTTTATTAACCTACATTTAAAATTAATTAAATAAAAGTCATGAGCTTCTAATTGACTATCGCTCGCGTGCTAGGATTAGCGCATTGTAAGGTGGCGCTAAAAAAAAGCTTTTCCTCTTTCGGTTGGCGGAATAAACGAAACAATAACAATTTCCTAATGAAGTTACAGAGCTTTAAGGATTCCGAAGAAGTGACGGAGCTTTCAAAAAAATAAGTTTCCACAATTTAAATTAAACCTGTTAGCAATAACTTTTAAATTTTAATTATAACTAAATTAATTGCATTTTCCACGTTCTTTCTAAAATTATCCGAGCGTATAGCATTAAAGATACCACAGTACGTGCCCATTTTATTTGTCTGTTTTTTTTAGCAACCTTTTAACATATCATCGGGTAATTAATTTTTTAACAGAAATTTACGATTTTCCCCTCGATTTAATCCGAATCAAAAAGTGCAAATTTTAAATAATAAATACTTCCTATATAAAACCTACCCAGCAAATTCCATTAGAATTGGTTTGTGTTGATTTTCTCCTTTTCAAAATCGATTCGCTCGAATAACCAACAATTTTTATGTCGTCTTATATTTAATTCAAAATAAAAATCGCTACTATTTCTTGTACCACTTGGGGATTTTTCTTAGTTGGCAACTTTCTATTCTTCGATTGTTTCTTTTGCCAAGAAATTGGCAAATTTAACGTACTTGGGTGTTCTAAATTGCAAAATCTGAGAAATTCTATTCACTAATCAACAAAGTCGTTTGCTATATGCCGAGAATAGTCAACATCGTAAATGCAATGTGAAAAATCGAGTGTAAGCAAGAAATTTTTTGAGGATCACTTCGAAATTAATTCTTGCTGACCGTTCAAATTTCTGTTTACCAATCATCAGTATTGTCTTTTCCGAAAGCTTCCATAATCAATATCGAGATGTAAAATCAACATAATTCAACGTTACTGTATATTTTGTGACCGACCAACATTGAGTTCGTGTATATTCGAACTATATAGCATTCGAACTTTCAGATCAAAGAAGTGTACATCTAACCGAAATTTGTATCCAGAATTGAGCAGCAGTTTAGCTAAATAGCTTAGCTAGATGTACAGGGTGTCCTCGCGAGCGATCCAAAAACAAATTTTTTTAATTTCTCTTCAAATGACCATAACACCGAAACAATTAATTTTTAGTGTTAATGGTTTGATGATTTTTTAAAGAGCATGAAATTACCTACAAACTAGATTATATCTCTTAATTGTGTAAAATCAACGGTTTTCAAGTTATGTATTAAATGAAGTAAAGAAATGTTGAAACATTCTGTTTTTAATTTTATTATTTATTTCTTAAGCGAAGCATTTTACATAAAAAAAGATGTCCCTTTCCTGAAAGAATTTTTAATGAGCTACAAAATTGGCCTAGTAAACTTTTTTGAAAAACCAATCCATTTCCAAGAAAAACTGAAATTAGGGGGGCAAATGTAGCTCTTAAAAGCAAATAGGTACAAAGAAGTCAAAAGATAATAAATTTGGGGTTTTTAACACGATATCGTAACAACAATTTTAAGACATAACAATTTATTGCTATTATTGCTTCTTCTAGAAAATTTGAAAAGGTTGATTCGTTAAAACAAATCAATAAAATGAGGATTTCGACTGAATACTGTGGATTCGGTGGTAAATTATAAACAAATGATCAACAAACGATTTCAGTTTTTCTATGAAATGGGAATGGTTTTTCAAAAAAGTTTGCTAGGCTCAAGTTGTAATCAGTAAAATTTTCTATACGAAAGTGGCCGTCTATTCTTTTGCAAAATTTTTCGTTTAAACTTTACAGGGTTTGCAAGAAAAGGAAAAAATAAAACTTAGAATTTTTTAACGTTTCTTTACTTAATTTAATCCCTAACTCGAAAAAAGTTGATTTTAGACAATAAAGGGTTATACTCTAGTTTGTAGATAATTCTGCATTTTTTATAAAAGTATTGAACTGTAAATACTAAAAAGTTAATAGTTTTGGTGTTATGATTGTTAAATTATTAAATGACGTTTGCACAATCGACCCTTTTTAGCACTTTCTAAAACTGAAGCCAAAATGACAAAAGCATCTCCTTGTGCATTTAGACAGCCTTCCCTAATCTATAATAGGTTATGTCCTATAGATCGATAGACCGCTCCATAGCGTGCTTGTATTTCCACGGTTTTAACTTAGTTTTTATGCTAAGGATTAACCAACTCGAGAATGTTAAACATTGCGCAGAAAAATATTGTTTACTATCAGCTGATTGGTTTTTAGATTTCACTTATACGACAAGGTAGGGTTTGATGTCACGCATTGCGAATATTGATGTTCACAAGATAATGCACGGCTTATATCTTCTTACTTCCTAATCCAATCGCTACTTTCGTCATATACATAATATATTACATAGTATAGGTATATTACAGAAGTAGCGCTAGCTACTTTTATAGGATGAAAAGTAGCTTATACCTGTCGCTTGCGAAAAATTATCCTCCTACCTTTAGTTTTAATAAATAATAAGTGAAGAAACCCCGACATTAAAATATTCTCAATGATAAATAAAAAAAAGTGCAAAAAGCAAAAATAAAATTAGTCTCTTTAGGCATCTGGTAATTGATGCTAATGTATAGCTTAGCTAAGCTTAGTTAAGTTGTCGGTAACTGCTCTGCTGTGTTTGATCTCGGTATAAAGATCTTGAGTAGCCATTGCCGAGTTAACTAAGCTTAGCTAAGTTAGGAATAAATAGGTTCACTTTTTATTTATAATAATAAAAAATTTTTACAGTCGAGGGTGTTTAATTTTCTAATTATTATTTTTTTATGTGTATTATTCGTTACAATGTTAAGTTATGACTGCACCCCCCCCCCCGTGGCCCTGTGGTTCAATACAATAATTGAGTGTTTTTGGAGAATTGATTTTAATAACCTCAAAACCTGGCCCGACAGGAATGTACGAGTATTTTTTCCGACCTAAGCTGTTCTTCTTTTTTTTTAATTCTAATGCGTGTTGCTCCGAGCAACAGGCGTACAAAACCAACTCTTTAGGATTAAAATTTAACTAAATGTTTACACGAAGGAAACTTTACAGGGAGCGAGTACGATTGGGTGCCTTGGCCACGTAACTCTCATTCTGCCGGTATAAGCCCTAGGGAAATACTCGATTAGACAGGTTCCCTAGGGGTTATAGCGGCAGAATGAGTTACGTGGCGAACGCATTAAATCGTACTCGCTCCATGTAAAGTTTCGCTCGTGTTAACTTATATAGGTAAAATTGAATGAAAAAAGAATAATTTCAGTAAATAAACAACGGAAAGATTCTCCATACAAGCACTAGAGGGCATTCCCTATAGTCTCCGATTGGTTCAAATACCATTACATTGTATATGAGGTGAATAATCAGTATGAACAGACACAAAACTGCACAAAACTAAATAAAATCACGTTCCGTTCCATCGCGAAAAACACCCGATAGTAATTCTGAACGATTTTATCAAGCTTTTTTTTAGTTTTTTACTGAATTTAAAAATGTAATATCTAAGCAAAAAGATGCAGCTATTGTTTCATGCTTGATTAATGTGTTTTGCAAGAATTGCATTAAAGGTTTTAATTTTATCTGGCTTCTCTGGTTGATTACTCCAGTCAATTTTCTTTCGCAAAGTACGTCAACAAAATTGCAGCAATCTTTCACTTAACGTTTGTTTAGTTCGATTCCTAAAAAAAATATCCTTCATTGTTAAACACGATAATAAATTTTCTTTTAAGTCGGTTAGCACACGAACGATCCATTTAGGATCTGCAATGCACCGATGGAAACTTTATTCCATTAAGCAACTCGCCTATTTGAAGAACAAACTTTGTAATTTTAAACCTTGAAATTTTAATTTTCAATTAAAAAGTTTCGTCTAACTAAAATTTAGTTGGAAACAATTTTTAAGTTTACCTTGGTTTGATCGATTTTCCTACATTTTCCAGTGACACGCCTAATTTTACTGTTTTGAAAGTTCCAGCAGATATTTATTTGGTAAACAAGTTGCGAGTTTTTTGTGGTTGTTTTACATGTTTTTTTCGCGGTGTGAGATTTTTTGTTACTAATGTAATGCAGAATTGCAGGTATCATATCTGTGGTGTTGACATGGGATATTGTAATATTTGTTCTGATATTTATTTCAAGAATTATAAAGTAGGACTACTTTTTGTACTTGGTGTAACACGGCCTTGTTTTTGCGGCCTTGACTAAATATTGATTTTTTGCGATCCTTTTTTATATATAATGAGCTTTCCTGGTAAGCTTAATTCATATTTCATTTTGAAAGGAAAATGTTTTTGAGAGAAAATAAAATATCGCCGAGTGGAGTTTCCTTTTTTGATCAATTGATTGTATGGGTTTAATCTCGACGTTTTCGCTACTTGACCCAATTTTGTAAGAATATTTCAACTATGCGTTTTCGTCGATATTTTGGATTAACGAATTTAAAAATGACATAATTAATAACTAATGCATGATACAAACAAGTTTTTGCATGTCTAATCATTACTTAATATTAATCGAGTATTTCAAGGCTTTAACTTTCAAAGGAATGAAGAAGATGCTATGTGCGAAATATTAAGCAATCCATTACAATTTTATGCAAAAAGTAGCACAGTTTGCAATACATTCCGGTGACACTTGAACCAAATTGTTTTAAAATGGAGACCTACTTTATAATTTCATTTCCTTGTCATCAAATGCTACTCCGTCGTAAGTTTTTACTTTTTGTTTTCTTTCTTCTTTCGGGTTCTCTCGAACCTGCAGGTTATAACATGCACTTAGACACCTGTTACAACTGGAACTTTCACGACTTTCACTCTTACTTTCACAATTTAGTATATTAATTACGATAGGTAATAGGATTTTGTTAACACAATTTTGTGTCCAATTTTATTGACCTTCTCTAAATGTACAGAACGACTTTGTTATTTAAATGCCAGTGCGATCGTATTTTTGTACCTTTTATTTTTATTTCCAAGTTATGTCATCTTGGCAAGCCCTCGACCACTAACCGATTCATGTTTTAAGGCACCCAAATAATTATTACTTAATTTTTTGGGGACACAGTAAATTAACGTCGTTCTTTAAAGGTCGCCTCAATATTGATATTTATGTGCAGCCTAAAAAAATATGGTAACCACTTCATGTTTGCCAAAATTAATATTCAAATTTATTCCGTCTTTCAAAGTTGCTTCCGCATTTTTTAATATTACAATTTTTTATTTGTCAACATTAGTGGAACATTTTGTAAATGTTGTAAACAAGAAAATATTTTCAAACAAAATTCATATTACCAACGTGTGTTTGCGAAATGGCACAAAACTACGACCGTAACCGTGTTAAAATTTCATAAATATTTTCTTTTTCAATATTGAAAAAATGACGAATATGTGTCTCGAAATGTAAATAAATAAATTGCAAAACGGTGTCACACCTGTATACATTCCATCTGCACATCTAATAAATATTTGTTTAGTATTTTCATTCATTCATTGATCGATGCACCGAAGGAAGCCAAAAAAATGGGTTTTTTGGAAGTTCCACCTTGTATTAGAAGCTCCGTGGTTCGTATAATTTCGTTGGCTATCAACGAAAATTTTCCGTGCGTTTCGTCATCACTTGATGATTAATATAATTTTAATCGATCTTCCTCAACTTTTTCTACGTGATTCTTTGTAAACAAAAGTCGTGACGTACTTGTAATTTGGTTTGGAAAAACCATGCAATTTTCAAAGCCTCCCTGACCTTAACCTACACACTTACATACATTTTATACAGCAAATAAAATTGTTTATTACTGCACGTGCCAAATAAACGTCATTTGTTGAATTATGTGATATTGAAATTTAATGAAAAATTAATTTTTACAACAATATAAAATAAATATAAAACGCTTTATCATTTAATGCCATGTTTACTATTATTATGATGAAAAACCGGCCGGCTTTTTTATCTCATTCGTCTGCTAATCATCGCTACTGAAATTAAATTTGCAAGGATGCCAAGTAAACATTATGCAATCATCAGCTGATGGTTAAAATTATTCAGGTATTATGTAATGTAATTGCCCACATTATTTCGAGATTACTAGGTATTTTACAAGTTTTGCTCAACCACAAACAAATTATAGTTTCGGTCCTGCACAAATTTATTTTTCTTATCACCAACATAATCAAAATTGATTGTTGTTTTTTATAACGGTAGCGAATTTAAATTCAAAAAAATTTCGTGCTTATGCAAGAACGCGCGACAAGGTGTTACAAAATGTAAATTCGTCGACTCGACAAAAATAAAAAAGTTGCGTTATCAAAATGTCATCGCTGCAACCTGTTCGGTTTACTTATTTATGAGAAAATTATAACAATAAATAAAATATGCACTTTACAGACATAGCGACACAGCTTTCGTCTGTATGGAATGAGACGAACTGTGTTTCATTATCATCTGATGAACCCGCAATCTTTTGCTGACATTGGTAGATATTCTCAAACGAGTTCAAGAAACTTGCAAATCCACAAACTTACGTTCCTTCGTAGGACAGCCTTAACTTTTTAAAAATCAAGGCATTTGTTAAATGGTAAGCCAAAATATTCCATCATAAAAAGTTTTACAAACGACATAATAAAGAAGATTGGCAATGGAGTCATTAGCCATAATGATTTATTATCAGCCCGCACTAAATAGTAATATTGACTAATGCAATTTTGATAAGACAGTGTTACGTAACTGTAATAAAAATGGCATTTCAAAATTTCAGTACCCACGCTTTGCACACGAACAAACCAAATGGTTTTGAAATTTTTCGTTCACGTAGAATTAAATTTTATTGCTTATAGATGTTAAAAAATTAATCGCTGTAATGTAATGGAATTGTATTCCAATAATTTTCTTACATCACCGAAACACATCGTCGAAACTAATCAAATTACAAAAATTTGTGATTTTCTTCGAAGAAACAGGTGTTTTAATTTTACTACGGTTGAAATCATGAAGGACGATCCTTACGTCATGTTTATGTGAAATAATATAATAATAAATTATAAAGAGACCTCGTTATGTTCAGAGACGTTGAGGTTCCAATAACCAAGCATTGCAATCCCGGATATTTAAAGTTGGACTTTCTTGAACACCCTCAAATCTATCCGCAGACCCAAGGTTCAGGTTGCCACGATTCTGGACATTATGAAACATCATGTGGTTTTTCTTGGCAAGATTCAAATGCAGTCTATTATGGCTAAGCCAATTTAAGAGTCGATCAGCAGCAGTGTCATAACTACCGGTGTTCGATAACGGCAAAAAAAACATTTTGATATTATTAGGTCATATCTATAAGCGAATTTTTCTAATCCGGAACAATGCCGAATTTGTCGAAGAAGGTCCCAAAAATCACAAAGTCATGGATTGGCCGTTTCCCATGCATCCTATACTGAAAATAGTTATTAGCAAAATTAAACTGGAACAAATTGTGACTAAAAACTAAAGAAAAGATATTTTCTAGTTCCTATTAGGGTATTTGTGATACAAATTTTGCCCAAAACTGTGGTTTTTAAATTTCTTGTTCATCTGACGCAAAAGTTGTTCATAAATGAATGAAACTACCTGCAATTATCTATCAATCCTTGTATATAACAACCTTCTAAACCTAATCGAGTCATAGCTGTGAACTTTCCAAATTGAGAGCTTTTTAACCTTTTCTGCTACCTTTTACATTTTTTATGTATATAGCTCAATATCGGTGCAACTGAAAGGCAAATTGAACATAACTTCAAGTATAGAGAATTAAATTCTGCATAAAACCAGCAATAATAAAGGGATGTAATCTGAACAGTTTTTCAAGAACGGTTCTAAAATCACCAATTTTCATTCTATAAATTACTTGTTGAAAATTTAGTATTTTGGAAATAATTTATTTCCTAGTAATCCTACGAATAAAAGGAGTATAAGAAGGACTGCACCAGCGACGGTCACCAGCTTAGCGGTTAAGTGCGTTGCTGCTAATGCTAACGGTTCAACTCCGGGCTCAGTAAAACTTTATTCTGACCGTCTCCCCTCGGAAGCAATGGCAAACCACTGAGGTGTAATCTGCCTAGTACAGCCTCTCTGGAGATGAAGTGTATACACTTCTCGCGGTTCGGAGCCCGCGTTAAGCAGTAGGTCCTCTATGTGTGTGATAATTTCAAACGCACAACACATACACAGGAGAGAGGTCGCCTACGTCTGAAATCAGGCACGGCACTTAAAGAAAGAAGAAGAAGGACTTAATTTTGCGTGATTTACACCATTCTTAATTTAAAAAATTTCTTTCTACAATGAATATTTCCATAACTACTAGGAAAATAATCTCTTTTTATTTTTATCAACGTCCAAGAATGATCAATTTTAAAAGCTCACAATTAGGACTCGATTGGGGCTAGAAAGTTGTTTTATGTGGAGTTTTGCAAATAATTTAATCAAGCTTTAATTATCTATAGGCCACTTTTGCTCCAGATGAATAGGAAAATGTTAACATACAAAACTAAAAACTTTTTTGGGTAAAACTCGAACAAAATTGGGGTTCAATGGAAGATTGCATCTCGGAAACTGTAGGGACTAAACCAATATTTTATCTGCATTTTACAAAACACTTTTCAGAACTAAAAAGCACAAATTTTCATAAGGGGAGTAGCACGTAAAAGGGCACCCGGAATTTGAAAATTTCCTATGGAGATTAGGAAAGCCGAACGTTTTTTTATAGTAAAAATAAAATAAAAATTTGCGGCAAATTCATATTTAACCCCAATAAACAGCTTTTAAAAGGATAGTTGAATAGAGATCACCCGGTGGCTATTAGTGGTCATAGGCCACGCCCACAAAAAAATACCACTTAGAACAATTTCACTTTAGTAGCTAACGCATCATGGCAGCAATACGTTCCATTGATGACATTGCGATGTCGGTTCTTTTTAGAACCCAAATAATTTCAGAATTGGGCTTATATTATTTTTGTGTCCATCTCACTTTTTGCTTTCAACTTGAGAAACAATCCTAGGGCGCGACAGATTCATAATCCGATAGATTCGAAATAAATGGAGCTAGCTTTTTGGGGTATTTATTATTTTTGTGTCCATCTCACTTTTTGTGTTCAATTTAAAAATAATATCCTAGCGCACGACAGATTCGATATCCAATAGATCCGAAATCCGACAGATCTTTAAAAAACGGGATCTAGATTTTACGTGTACATTTTGCTAAAAATAATATCGTTTCCTAACACTAAGCTACCGACCGATTTAACGATGTAGTTCTGAGGTGAAATTTTTCTAAGTGTTAGACTATACGGACTGTCAATAGAATGCGTGACGTCATCCGCTGCAAATTGACTACTGATTGATTGAGCTCTTTAAAATTAACAGTTTTCTATCAACTTCAAGGTTTGTTTTCAAAGGGTAAATGTGAATATTCCGCATTTATTTTAATCTACTGTAAAAATGTTCAGCTTTCCGAATCTCTATAGGAAATTTTCATATTCCGGGTGCCATTTTACTGTAACGTCACGTCGGCTTAAACCCACTTAGGGACCCGGTTTGTCCCTAGATTGTAGGCTTATGACTTTACTGTCACACCACTGAACGGAATGATATAATAAAAAAACTGTATGTCGTTGACGAAAAGAAGGAAAACCACCCGGCCCAAAATAGAATCCCTCAGCCCCCCCCTTATTCGTTAAAATGCGACTATTCGGGTACCTGTGTGCACATAATATATTTTTCGTTATAAAATATCGAAAAGGCGTTTAAACGGTTTATGAAAAAAAAATAGATGAACGAAAACTTCATAGTGTCTTTGATACGCGCTACGTGCGGCCTTTTATTAATACATTTTATTATACAACTTCATAAATTTGTACCATTTTCCTACTATCGTTAAAAATATTTGTATAAATTTAATATACTCTCTTGAACTTAAGATTTTAATATTTTATCTTCAATTGACATTATGGTAATAATTATAAAACAAACTGCATGTATAAACAAACACGAAAATATTTTGTCAAATTATAACGACGAAAGTCGAGAGAATTTTAATAATAATAATTATTATTATTCTTCTCACAATACACAATCAATATTGCTATCTTTTTCTACGTCAGTTATGGGCAATTCTAATCATTTTCAACATAAATCGTTAATAAATTCAGATGATCGTGACGTAAGCTCGTCTTACGTGATTTCAACTATAAAGTAATAGATCAATACTGAAACGGAAGTATTCGAGTCTTTTAACCAGATGGTAAAAATATTTTCAACAATGGTAAACATTAGAAAAACTTATGAAAAATTTCTGTTGAACGAATTCGTTCCCTAAAACAACAAAAGCAAGTTAATCCCATTTGACGCACAACAAACATATTTTTAACCATAAACATTTATCTACTCTTATCGTTAATTAAGGTTACAGAGAAAATTATTACAAACACGCGCATGTACAATTCACCTATAGCCAATAAAATTTTGTCAGCTTATGATTGATTTCCCAGTGGGTAATTTTTGTAATTTTTTCAGGCGCCATTTGAAGTTCAAAAGAGACTGGAAGAAGTGCGACTTTTGGAATCGAGAAAGTCTGCCCGTTTGGCTGATCAAGATACAGATTTTGCAAGATTAGCTGACATGGCGGGCGATCGTAAAAGAACTGCTTCACATACCATTGATGTTCCAATGCCTTATCATTATGGGTGGGTATTTTAACAAATTACAAGAAATACTTGAAGAATTCCACTTACTAATGGCTTCCTTGAAAATTATGAGACTTTTTATTTTATTTTACGTCAATCAATTCCATTAAAATGCGGACATTACCCATTCACTTATCTCAAGATTGCGTAGGAATTCGGAAATGTGTGTCGTTGAGAGGAAGCGAAGATAGTAAATTTAATTGTTTCTTTTAAACTTCCCTGACCTGATTTTGCCTAAACGATTTACTTTCGTTGCTCTTTGTTCATTTTTCCTTTCATTTTTTTTCTATGCCTGCCACTTTTACTATTGAAAAGTAACCGACAAATGCAACGATTGAATCATTTCCTTTGTTTTAGAAAAATACAAAAACTTACCGCATTTGGTCAGTTATTGTGGTTCATGTATGTTATTTCAATCGGTGAAATAAGAAAAAAGTGAAATTTTATCTTAATCAAATGCTCTATTTGTTGTTTAATTAGTTTATATTAAAGCAAGGTTCGAAGACCACCTAAATAAGATTTAGAAAAGAAAAAACAAAATTTCGATAAATTTATATCGATATTTTATTTCCATTGCGTTTGTATACATTTTTTATAAATGCGTGGAGTGTAGGTTTTTGATTATCATTTTATTTTGTAATCACACATTTTTTTTCCCGATTGCTGACTTTCCGTTCTCAATGCTTTAATTTTTCGTACATCTTTATTTTTTAAACAAACGTATGATAAAAGCGTAAATTATAATTACATATTACCAAAGATATTACCAACATTACTATTTTACATTACACTCATTATGTAGTAGATATAATATTATGTCACGATATCTATTCATCAGTTTGTGAAAGGAAAATTCGATATTTTATATCAATCGGTTTTAACTTTAGGTCAAATCAAGGACAACCACCATAAATTATGGTTACTTGCTTAGTTTAGATTAAACATTTATTTAGAAAAGAAAATATAAAACAAAGTGAAAGGAAACAAACTGTTGAATAATTAATTATAGCATTTTACTGTATAATCGGTATAAAATTAGGTTTTCCAATTTTATCATGCATAACACGAATGGCATAGTTTTATAATTTGAAATGTAAATTTTTAAAAGTGCCCAAAAATGTTATTACTTAAAAAAGTATTGTAAATCTATAGAATTTAGAATTATTGGATATGACTTTTAAACCGTGATAGATAGAACAAAAAGTTATAAAACTAAAAACCACATAATTTCTATTGATTTTGAAGGTTTATGCCGTGGTTTGGAATCCACGTTAAACTGTAGGTTCGACTGGTAGCACTTCCCACATATTTTCGTGGACCACATTTATTATGTAATCTATTAGGGTTCGTTGCAAGTATTAGAAATGCATACAAGATCGGAAAAATAAACATTACTGGTGCAGTTAGAGCAACGGGGTACAAATGTTTATATTAAGAGTGACCTAACCATATTAGAAACAGGAATACAATTGAAAATAAGAGAAAAGGCCAGAATAGAAAAAGGCAACGTTTACAAGATTAAAAGTGGAAGGTAAGCTGTAGGTTTGGGACCGAAATAAGAAAGAATTGACACTCCAAAATAACTAGGAGAATATAGCGGGATTGGAACAGAGTTGACGACCGCATAAAGAAGGACAATGAAAAAGGACAATAAAAAACATATCACTGCTAAGAATAAGAGGAAAAATAAGAAACGCTCCACTAATAAATGCATATGCCCCAACGGAAGAGGCGGATGATGAAGAAAAGGAGAGATTCCTTTCTCTCCTTTTATGACAGAGAAGAAATCGTCAAAAAAATGGTAACTATGCGTCCGCAATGGAAATTAAGTACAATGAAATACACACTTTTTATAAGCACAAAAGAGAACATAAAGAAACATGGATACATCCAAGAATAAAATAATATCGGTGCTCCTATATCAAAGATTGGAATCATATGCGAAAGAAGAAATGGGAGACTACCAAAATGGATTCAGACCAGACAGATCAACGATAGAGACGCCCTACATACGATGAACCAAATTTCGGGGTAGAGCTACGAGTTTGAAACAGATAACTAGATAATGCAGAAAAGCTTATAAAATCTATATGCGACCGAATTAAATAGAAATCAATTGAAAAAATCGTTTAATTCGGTCGCATAAAGATTATATGAGATTTTCTGCATTATCTAGTTTTCTATTTCTCTGGACTTATCGCGTTTTGCATCTGAGCGACTGATTTGAAAGCAACGCTATAAATAACAAGAAAACTAATCAGATTGATAACA
This sequence comes from Podabrus alpinus, assembly GCA_932274525.1. NCBI lineage: Eukaryota > Metazoa > Arthropoda > Insecta > Coleoptera > Cantharidae > Podabrus > Podabrus alpinus. The sequence goes on from OW026451.1 coordinate 46,353,794, forward strand.
ATTACACTCAAAGGTACAAACTTCAGAGGGACAAACAAAATGCTTTGATATCCCAACAAACATTTTAGCTGTAAATTGGCTGTTAAATTGGTATTTAAAATGTTTGTTGGCATAATTAGAGAAGTACGTTAAGGAGATGCGTTGTCGGCTGTCATATTATTCAATGTGGTTCTGGAGGCAGTGGTGAGAAATAAGGTATAAAACAAAGGGCAATTAAACAGAAAATCAATTGAAATGACAGCACACGTAGACGATATAAAGAAAACACCTATAAAAGAACTCGCAGCATATGCAAGAGATTTACAGAACAGTTACCGAGGTTACATAATATGGATGGACATATATTATAATAGTACCTATGAAAAAGTAGATAAGTTTTGCTAGCTAGGAAATAGAAGTTACAAGGCTTACTAACGCAAACAAACACCTGTTGAGAAACCCCAAATAAGCAAAAGAACAAAAATATAAATGTACGAAACTTTGATAAGACGTTGTCTTATCTGTTGTTGCATATGTTGTCACATATGCTTTGGAAATCCATAGTTTAAGAGCAGTTGAAGAACGCCGAATATTTAAAGGAATCTGGGGCCAGATAGGGACAGAAGAGAAAAAAGTTGATGAATTTTGAGAGCTTTTAAATAAGATGAACGGCAAAGAATTGTGAAGCACAGGGCAGAGAATTGCATGGATGGGACACGATGAAGAGACAAGAACGTTAATGATGGATTGGAGACCAATGGGTGTTTAGAAAGATGGTATGCAGAAAAATATATTCCTCAACTTGAATTCGAACCCAGGCGTATTAGCTGTAAATACGCGCGCTTTAACAACTGCGCTGCCGAGCGATTTGTTTATGTAGCGCGGAACTTCTATATCTCGTGGACTAATTCTAGGATCGCTGCAGGTGGTAGAGGAAGAGGAAGACCTAGAATAACATGGACCGAGATCTGAATGCTATTGGTGCAAAAGAATTGAAGGAAACTTTAAACCTTGAAAATCCTTATAGATTACTATAAGGAAAACGAACAATAATTATTGCAAACCATGGGATTAATCGACCCCGTGAAAAGGATTTTGAAGATTCTTAAGAACGGTCAAGACCAGGGGTGGGCAACCTTTTGTATAACAGGGGCCAGAATAATATTTACGTTTCGTCCGCGGGCCTTAGTATAGTTAATGGACACATTTTTGTTACTTGTATTTTTTTCTGAAAATATGTTCCCAATAGACTCCTAAACCGTGTGACCGATCGGAACCAAATTTGGCACAGTTATTATATAGGTCCCTGCGCATGTTTTTCTATTGAAATAGTGCAAAAATTCGCAAAGGAAAGGAAAGTTGATTTTGAGTAGCCTGCCTTCCTTTAAGGAATCTCGATAATCCATTCATGCGCGTCCCATAGGGACGCGCATGAATGGATTATCGAGATTCCTTAAAGGAAGGCAGGCTACTCAAAATCAACTTAAAAAACAATAATGAATGCTGTCAAGCTGTCAACCGATCGACAATGCAAATACGCGTGCACGTGCTTTACGTTTCTATTTGACCAATCTTAACCAAATTTGGTGTAGAAGTTACGATATTTACAACGCTACGAAAAACATAGGCTACTTTAGTACCTTGTAGTGAGGCCGAAGGCCGAACAACCACATTCGACACGGTCTAGATGGCTAAAGGCGGCCGGTAGGCCGACTGTGCCACCTAGTTATTTTAATAATACGCGAAAACTTAATTCGCGTTAAAGGGAATTTTGCTTCGCGTATAAAAAGTTCAGGTATCAAAATCTAATTCGCGTTATTCTGAATTCGCGTACATCGAACTCGCGTACATGGGGTCTACTGTACTTTTCAATTTACTTTTTACAATACTTTTTAATTTAATTTAAATAAGACGAATTATATCGAAAATTAAACTGTAGATCTCTCCTTTTTCCTTATGTTAGGTACTAACCTAATCCTTTTCTTTAAAATTTTTGTTTTTGAAAATATTTATTTATTATTTCTTCTAAAGATCTCGCGGGCCGGATTAGAACTTTACGCGGACCGGAGTTGGCCCGCGGGCCGGAGGTTGCCCACCGTTGGTCAAGACTCACAATGGGATGTCGAGTTATAGAAGAAGAAGAAAAACACATATATTAACCCATTCAAATTTATTATTAAAAAAATTCGTTGAAGTTTTGTTATTAAAAATTAGCTACTATATACGTTTAAAGAAAAGAATTTGTAACTTCGAACCTGTTATGTTTACATCAAAAATACTTATAACAAAAAATTCGTATTTTTCATTTCTCTACAATTTTTACTTAAAGCTTTTTTGGTATCTGTCATCGTTTAAGAGTTATATACGTAAATATATTAAAATAGGCTGTCATTTCTAATAATGGCGGTTGTACCTCAGAGTTCATATGCCAACACAGTGGCGTACCTAGGGGGGGGGGCGGGGGGGGGGCGGTCCGCCCCGGGCCCCTTTACTAAGGGGGCCCCACCCAAAAATAAATAATTCCATGTTTCTCAAGTGAGCGAGCTCGTTCGTGGCTCAGTCGTTCAGAGAGCGTCGGTTTCGGAGCTGCGTTGCGGCGTGCTGAACGTCGTAGATTCAATTGTTCGAATTCGGGCTCTTACGATAAAACTTTTTAACATTTTTAACAGTAATGATAATTGATGACCTCGGACTGCACGAGTTTGTTCCCTTATTCTAGCTATTATTTCTCTGCACAGGGCAATAGCTTATGGAAGACGGTTAGATTAAGGCAAAAAAAGGCTAGCCACATTAAAAAGTTTTTTTTTGAGGGTGAGGGGGGCCTCCAAAATAAATCCGCCCCGGGCCCCAAGTGGTCTAGGTACGCCACTGAGCCAACATAACGAAATTTCATCTTTACTTTCTACTTGATTTAATTTTCGATTATCTTTCCTCTTTCCGGCACTAAATGTAAAATCTGCCACACCCTGTATGAGTATTCTTTCCATTGCATGTAAACGTACAACTTTTTAAATCAGCCACGACCCTGACCGTTAATTAATTGAAATGCCCAACACCTAATTACATTTAAAAAGTAATAAACGACTTTTATCTCGACTATGTGTTTGATAATTGTTTATTTATTTATTGTATTGTGCTAGAGGTTTCTAGTTTAATTTCCCAATATTTTTTTTTACTTCCTTTTTTTATAATTAAAATAGTTTTATGTTGTAATCATGTATGCGTTAAAAAAAGCTTTAATGGACAATTACGCAATGCTGTTCTGTAAATCGTTTGAAAATTAAATTTAATTTGAATATATCTGTCATTTTTTATCAGGACTATTCATCTCTCAATTTTGATGGACATAATTGTGTGTGTATACGGATATACTAATGCCAGTTATATTAGTAACAATTTATTTATAGGTTAATGTAAAATTAGTTCTACAATGAAGGCATTTTAAATTGATCGATCATACAATGCAAAGTCACAGAAACGATAAAAATAGAAGAATATATAATATATTACCAAACGGTGCCTGCCTAAAAATTGCTAATTGGAGTGATAAAAACAGCAAGTCCTCCTTTTTGTTTCAATTTCGTTTCTTCTCGATTCTATTAAATACTATAGCATAGACCGGAATCAGAGCGAATCGTTTCAAACTTGCAAAAAATATAATTGCCGTGTACTACTTAATTAAACTTTTAATCTAACAGGTATTATTTTTACAACTTGTACATTTACATTTGTACAATATTAATAAGTATCTACTCATATTTTTTCTAAGCTTATACGCCTATAGCCCCGAGCCCATTCGAATCCTACAGTTTTAGAATCTGCAGAGGTTTTATTCTTTCATTTTAAGTAATTGCATATAAATTGCTTTTTTGTTTAGAAATCACAATACTCATAAATTTTGGTGATGAACACAATCACGATTTTTTAAAATAATTTCTATAAATTCTTTTGTTTGGTTTTAATTTGTTTAAATTGTTATTATGTTATGATAATCTTTTATTGCGCTTAATTACGGCATTGTTGCACGTGTGATAATTAAAACCTCATTAAATTAATCTTGCCCAGACAATTATACGTTCAACCGATACTAAATCAGAATTTTTGACTTGAAAATTGGAAATGGTTAAAATTTATTTGTTTGTCCTAAAATTAAACGACTACCTTAAAAGGAACCGTTTTATGAATTTTTTTAAAGGTGAGTGACATCGTCAACATTGTCGTAAGGTAATCAAGCAAAAGCCTTTGACATCATAAGTGACGAATATTGTATAAGCCCGACCGTACAACATACAAGCAGTGTAATGATAAAGTTAAATTTTATTGCTTCGATAAAAGTTTGAGGTGATGAATTAATTAGCATAATTAAGAGTATAATTAGATTGTAAATTTTAAAAATGTGGAATAGTAAAAAGGGTTAAAGGCCGGAAACGACAATTTTCATTCATAAAAAATACCTACAATTAACTATATTGTAATTTTCTACTTTATCGCCTCAAGTTTTATGGTTGAAACTAAGCTCACCGGCTCCTGACCTGACTCACTTAATTAATCTAAGTACCAAGTCATATTGTTAATTGGTAGTACTATTATAAAATTTTATACGTTTATTGCAGATCTCGTAAAAGAAGACCAAGCAGTAGCCAAGACGACAGTCCTAGGGATGACAGCCAAATGGACGAATGCAGTGCTGCTTTAGTTTTAATGAGCCTTTCGTGTTCTCCTCATTCACCCAACTGGGGCGGTAAGTTACTTTTCAAGCTCGGAAAATAAACAAAACCTTGGTTATCAATTTAGGTTAATACTATATCAGCACCACTTAAGAAAATATGTAAATACTAGAATGAATATTAGGCATTTTTGTTATCTAAGCAGAGTAACGAGTTCATCGTTACATTTTTTTCTAAAATGAAAATTAGCAACGAAATCCCAAATTTGTGTATGTTGGGTCACTGCAGAGCACTACGCAAAATCCGCCATCACTGATGGGCTTAATTTAATTCGACATGATTAGAAATTTATTCTTCTTGCAAACAATTACCTTACGCACCAAGTTTATATTATTCAAATTGCTGTTTTATACGGCGTAACTGTTCGATTATGCATTCTATATGCCTTTGTTTTTTCTTTTTGTTTTCAATTTATCTGAAATTTGTGTGTTTTAAACAGGATGTGGAATAATTTTTTAAATTTGAATAGCAATAATGAGTGTCCTATTGGATATTAGTCGCCCCTGATGGTTGCATATTTGGAATTTTATTTCATAAATCCATAAACGGAAAGTGAAGCAAATTTTATTCGTCACTTTTTGTGAAACATGTTCTTGTTTTTTTTTGTGGTGACTTAATAATTAATTGGTAAAACATAAATTTGAATTTTTAATCTAACTATACAGATTTTTCTAATGTGCTTTATGCATGCTAACTAAATTCCTTCGTGTGGGTATATTTAAACATTGCTCTTGTCCAAGGCAACATATTTTAACGTTGGGCACGTGTTTGATGCACATTACATAATAATTACTTGTAATTACATTTACAATTTAGACCTTGAGTTCTAATAAATTATTTCGATAATTATTAATAAAATTTATCTTGACATTTTTATGCAAAATGTCGCGTTCCAAATACAGCATTTTTATACCGGCTATTCAGAATTCTGCTACTTTCATTTTGCATAATGTACGAGGGACTTTCGGAGTTTAATTAAATTATTAGTGGGTTTCTGCATCATTATAAATTATATTTATTTGACAGGTGACATCATAATGTACATATGATTATGATCTTGGAGGAAGAGATCATTTTGTGCAAACATTTTGCAATCAAAAACAGTTTGTGCGTTGCAACGTAATGCCAAAGAAAAGAAAGCTATACACGATTTTAACTATTATAGAACGAAGGGCAAATTATATTTTAGCTCATAGCTATTTTGTTGGAATGCAAGACGAGTTGGTATTTGACCCCTACCAGTTATGTACCATGCTAAGGACGATATGTTTTACCTCATCTTCCATTATGTACAATTTCAAGGTGGAATCTCTTACTGGTTATTTGCTCAAAATTTGAATAATCTCCGAAAATGTCTGCCCACATAGTAGGAGTTTTGTAGAAACAACAAAACTTGCGTAGCAATAAAATATGTCACGAGATAGGCCGCGGTATGCCCAAGGCTGCAATTAGTGCGTTTCCGTTATTTACTAGAATTTGGTCGTTAACTATTTTAAGGCGTGCCCAACAATTTCTTTTCACATCGAACCCTAAAAATTGAATTAATTTTCTTCCTATTAACCGCAGCGTAACTTTTTGCACATTTAAGCAAGCTAAATCTTCTTGACAACAAGTTTTATTAAAATAAATTGCTAGCGGGAATACAAATTTATTGCGTTGCATTAAAATTGTGATAGCTACGCCATTATTGTACACCTTGTTAATATTTGCCGATTTATTGGATATTAAATATTAGAACTGATGTATAAATAAAATGGTGTGAAAGTATTCATAAATTGAGTATAACTGTTAACATATTTTATAGTAAAAAATTTTAATTTTAACTTCGGCAGCTGCAAACTTTTTTTATCTTCTTCATCGGCCACTTGTTGGATTTAAATCCCAAGTTACCGGTATTTTTTTCAAGTTTGACTCCAGAGTGTATCTGGTTCATATTCCAAATTCGGATGTGATTCTGGAATTTCGGAAACCTCGGTGGTCTTCATACTTAGGAAAAAGTTTTGCATATTATAGCAGTTTCGTAATAGTTTTTCGATGTCCTTTTCCTTTCAATTGGATGCAAAGTAGCTTAAACAATGGTTGTTGTGTTTCTATGTTAGGAAGTTTTATTGTACAAGACATTTTTAATACCGTTTCGTCATTGAATTTCAACAATTGAACAGTTGGAAGCCTTTGTTACCATAAGTCAAAGAGCTTAATAATCAGGAGTTACACCAAAATGTCACCTAATACAGTCAAGTTCCTTTGTTTTCGAATTAGTGGAAATTTGGGCGTACATCGCTATTTGGTGGGGTAATTTATTCATGGTTTAGTACAAAACTGCAACCGCTGATTTTAATTTATTCCTAATCGAAATTTTGCTGCATTGTTTCATTTTATAATCATTTAAATTTTAAATTGCGATAACACAATAAAATCTAAGCGACACGTGCGTTATAATGTGAACAAAGTTGACATAAATATTATGGTCGTTTGCACTAGCTTTGTTTTATATCAGCACCACATATCCATCCCCTTTGTTCTATATAATATTTTCATAATAGTTGGGTATTGATTTTTTTCAACATGCGCCTTTTTTCAATTTCGAATTTATTTTATCACTGCGATAAAACGTGCTAATTAAAATAACGTATTTACTGCATTACACTCATTATTTACACATAGAGATTAAAAATTAATGGTTTCTACAGAAAAATATTTACACGAGATTCGCATCGACAATTTATTAAATGCAACTTAAAATTAGATATAATGCAAATCACTCGACAAGATAAAAAAAAGGTGTTAATAAACTTATAATTTAATCGTCATTCACTTTGTTTTATTATCTAGATTTCGGCCTTGGACTTTCCCTGTCAGAATGTAATGTAAAGTAAAATTGTAGAAATTATCGCTTTTATGTACTTACACTAATGATAATTGATGGATTCTAGAAACATTTGTGACGTTATTATTTGCCATTGTTAAATTTCACCATTTGGAAAAAAATGTAATAAGTTTATGATAAAATCACATCAACTGTGGATTTTCTTGTCACTTATTATTAAGAATGATTTCTGCAATTTTTTTTGGTTTAGTATTCCAATTTAGTATAAAAGTTTCAGGTATACAATGGGGTGGTACTTCACCGGAAAGTAGCAGTTCCACTTCAAACAGATCTACCCCATCGCCACCTCCGGGCGATCTTATATTATCATCACAGGTATTATCAACGAGCGCCCAATCGGACGAAGGAATCGTAATGGACTATATCGAAGTGGTACCAAAAAAGAAAAAGGTAAATTTGTTATTAATTGGTATTTAAGTACATAGATTTGTCGAATGTAATTTACATTTGAACTTGATTATATAAACACCATTTATCAAAACGAGAAACCTTACACGTTGTCTAAATTTAGCTCCCCTAGTCGACAATAATTAACATGATAAAATTTGTAGGAATTGGAAATTCTATGTTTATTTTAACACTGCAGTTAATAAACATTTAGCCGTAAATAATTAACCGGTCAGTCTTTCTATTAGGAGGAGTTATATTACAATATTGTAGTAGTAGTATAGTGATAATTTTCAGTGCAAACGTAGAAGCTATTATAATATTTTTATTGTTTATGTTCGTGTGCTATTATTAGAACCTCATGGACCATTATTTTATTAATCAAACACGAATTGGAACATTGAGCTTCCAAATCGATTATGAGAAGCACCGTTGACATATTAAATAATTTTCTCGATGAAGTGAAAGTCGACATTTTCCAATCAGCGTTGATAATTATTTTACGTGTGTACTATTTATTGCTCGCTTGGGTTTATTACTGCAGGTTTTACATTTTTCCTTAGATGAAAGCTTAAATGTCAATTAGATCTTGAAACTATAATATTATGTAATTTTATGACGAATAGGTTAGGTGCAGCAGCTTTTGCCGGCCGGCTAACTACCAATTTTCCTGTTAGCAAGGACAAAACTATTTATGTAGCGAGACATCACAAGGTTGCACTACGAAGGCGTAAGAGCAACAAATAATAAATTGTAAACGGTTATTTTTAATATTTCGGTAAAATTGTGATGTAACCGATAACTGAACCAGCCTTGAAGAACAATTTTTGACTTCAGTTTGTTTTCGGTGTACAATAGAAAATTTGTATTGCAATAACGCGTCTATTTTGCGTTGCACTACACGTGCCGCACTCAAGGCTGCCATTTTATCATGTATGATGAAACAATTCCGTATGGAAATTTGCAACAAAACAGTCCTTATTATATTTTCATATAGTGAAGCCTACAGTAATTATGCGTCACGGTGGCCTTAGTTCTATTTTTGGTGATCGTTTTAACTAGAAATGGTACGTAGCACGAGTACGTAGTATAGTTCAGCCTCAACCATAATATCGTTCCATTCCATGGTGTATCGCTTTGGTAATTTGTTAATCCACCGTTGTACAATTAATGGCAAAATTATACGCATTTTTATAATTATTTATCTGTTGACATTGCTCAACATAATTTAACCAGTTCCTGTTTCACACTAAACGAGAGAAGTGAAATGCATAACTCAAGGCCTATGGAATAGACGATTACCTTCATATTAGCTTTTCAAAACTTATGGCTTTTATTTGGTATGCACACTTCATTAATATTATCATATTAATTTGATCGAATGGGCGTTACATCTAATCTCATAACGATGAAAATCCTTGAGAGTGTTGTTGGACTATTTTTAATATCAGGAAGTGTTTGGTCTTGAACTGCGCTATCTTCCAATAGTAGAAAAGAGAGTCCACACGTGTGCTTTATTTTCGTGTACTACTTAGCGAATTGCATGCATCGAAAAATATTTTATTATGTTATAAATAGTGCGTAACTGCAATATTTGCAAACCTCGAAGTTGAAGGTTTGCATAAAATAAATATTAAACATTGCATTAAGAAATAGCAAAAAATATTAGATATAATCTTTCGGTTAGTGTTGAAACTGAACTGCGCAGGAGAGCCTGGCGCCAAAATGTGCTAGACGAGTAGATGCACTCATAAAAATCAAAATTCGACGTTCCGATATGTAAGCCAGCATTTCTCTCGATGTTCCTCAATCACCATGCAATGACGTGTAATTCGTTACGCTTTTGTTTACCTCTCACTTTCAACAAAGAATAATTAGTTTATTATTAATGTTTCCCAAGTTTTCACTATATACTGGATTTCAGCAGTTCACTGACTCCTGCATTCGTTTCAGGAGTAGAGTGGGTTGTTGACCCAAAATAGTAGGTTTTTGTGGCCAAGGGTAACCTTTTTTAAGATCGGTTATAGCAATGACATCACACACACCTTCTTGAGGTGACGAATCAAAACTTCTTATTCGAGTAATCGCACTCCGATGCTCCTAAAAGAAAATTTTGTGGTATAAAATAGTATATCCTGACGCAATCTGCGTTTCTATTATCGTATACAAATTGTATCGTTTTTTACGCACGTAGTAAATTCAAAAAAAATGATAATGAGTCACGGGGCTAGTGAACTTTCAAATTTAAAACATAAACAGGATTTAGTATGTGGCTACTATTTGCTTCTATCAAATGGATATTGACCACTAATAATAGATTCGAAAACGTGGCGCAAAATACATGTTGACTTTTTGGAATGTTCAATTAAATTTATGGCGTCTTCATTACTTTTAATTCATGAAGGTTTATAATATCGACATACGCGAGTGGTAATTTAATTATAGTAAACTGTAATCGAATACTCCAACTGAATATTAACCGTTATAGTACTATGTCTCTATTAGAAGTGAAGAAAAATATTTGGGCCACCTGCTTTGTTTTTAATTTATGAATAAGTTTATCCGCACAAAATGTAAATTAATGCAGTATTATGGGTTATTATTTAACTTTATAGTCGAAAAGTGCCTACTCATTAACCAAATTTATATATTAGTACTACTACTCTTTCGTAATCAATTATCACTCGCAAGAGAATAATAACCCAAGTCAAACAATATTATGTTTCCTAATAGTAGTTGTAATCCAACCGTGACTAGGCTATCACTACCGTTTTGAGTTTTGACTTCGCCATAATTGCACATTCAAACATTGGATTTCTGATGGGTTGATTTGGATTACAAATTAAACTTGGTTATACGAGGTCGATTCGTGAAGTATCCAGATTAGGAAGAGGAGAAAACAACCTTCTCTATTGTATACTTACACAATTTTAACATCAAATTCCGGTAGTTCAATAACCTGCGATTTTTAACCTGTTCTTTGGGATAAAATTTACCTTAAAAGGTAGGTGAGATTTAACGAATACAATTTATTTCGTCACATTGTTTTTATGCATTTTATTCAAATCTTCAGATAATTGATGTGGGAGAGAGACTTGAATTATTGGATAAGGCATCGTGGTCCGATGCTTTGTAATATCGGTTAGTAATACTAAAACGTAAAAGCTGGGGTTATATCTCAGTGTGGGGCTGCATTATATTAAGTATTCAGAATACCCCGATTCTGATTTGATATTATCAAACGAGAAATAGTTCCGCATTGCTAGCCTCCAGCAAACACAATAATCGACAGGGTCGATTTGGAAGTGGAGTTTTATATAGCTGACTCATGGTCACTAATTTCTAAACATTATTTATCAATTATCACACTATGCCATATCAGTAACACAATAAATTTTTCATATTTAACAATTCATTTTATCTTTTATATGTACATATTATCTAAAATTGCAACACATCAATTCGATAGATTTCTATATAACTTTGATGATAAGAGCCACCTCAAAACTTCAAGTTTGCAGTAATCCTCGTTCTAGAAACTTTTACATTGATGAAGGAAAGGTTAAGCTCTGATGTGCAAACTTGGATCTACAAAATTAATACGATTGTAAAAAACCCTGTTTATAGTCTTTATTTTATTAACCATATTTCTAGAAACTACTCGATATTCAAATTTATACATTAAAGAGTCTTGAATTTGTGCTTTGAGAAAAATTCAGTTTTACGACATCCCACTTGATAACCAAGAGCACCTCTTCAACAACTCTAAATAATTTTGATTTGTTTTCTTTTCATTACCGTACCCCCACTTACTGCACTTCAAGGTCTTCCACATGCCACATCTAGGGTAGATATATTTAGCCGAATCAATTTTCTTTTCAATAGGTAAATTAACTATCACATAACATTTTTTCTTCTTCCATCTTATAGCTAGTCAATTTAAAGCTAACATTTTATTATCCAATTATAAAAATCGATTATCGAACGTAATACCGGTTAAATTATTGATAAATTGACTAATAACAATACAGGTTTAGTGCATCAAAATCAAGTTTTTGCCATCCACAATCACATCAGTCCAAGCATTATAATCATACGGCTATGCTAAATAACATGGATCTATTGGCATAATCAAGATAACAATACTATAATTCATATTCAAAAGTTATGTCATAGTGTAATTAAGAGATTTGACATGTATGTATTAATTTTTGTGTTCGTTCTCTGTAACGAACAACTGTTTTGTTTATATGCCAATTTGTTATATATCAGATTATATCAACGTTATTTCCGGTGCGATTAAAAACTTGGGTTATTATCATTATTTAGAAAATAATATTTGCACCTTCATTTGTTTTAACGATCCGTTATTTGGTCCTTAGCAACCGTTACACTTTTTATTTGCTGCTTATCGACGTCAAGTCATAATTATGTAAATAAATTATTTTTGGGTTAGCGGAAGATCACCTCATCCACTGTACCCTGACGGTGCTTTGTTTATTTACACATCCCCCCCCCCTCTCGGCCCAATAGTAAATTTTGAAAACAATGGAAAATAGATGTTTGACCAATCAGTGGCCTTCATTCTTAAAAAAGACTTTTCTGTGTGGTTAATATACGTGATGCTAATATTTATAGCATATATTTCGTTGTTCGAAAAATAGTTCCAATAATATTTGTACTATGCCTTTCCGCGTCTATAATGTTATTTATTATAATAGCAGCTGTTGATTATAAAATAAATAAAAGAAGCGCAATATAATATCGAATATAAAATAAAATTTTAATATTAATTAACACATAAAGAAAGTTAAAATAAACACATAAAACACATGTTTTTGTAATAAAGACATATAAGAAAGTATATTTAATACCATAAGGATCATAAATTCCAAGGCGGATTGGATGCAAATGAGAAATGGTAAACATTATTTTCGACCTCACATTTTGTTAAAATTTTTGAACTCCCATATTATTCTTTGTCCGTATAAATCCCACAATTGTTTATACAGTCAACTAAAGAATAACGAAAATTATAACCTTAACACTTGTTATTGTTAGCATCATAGAAGTTGGTTACTAGGTTTTCATCCATATGCATAACTTGAAATTTGCGTGGTCAATGTTTTTGTTTTTCACCTATGTCATTGTCAATGCTACACATAAAAAGTTGTACTGTTTATGTGTGGGGAGAAATTAAGCTGTATTGTCACGACTTGGAATTGTGTATAATTTTCGAGGAACAATTTTAACCGGTCCAATACAAAGCTTTAGCACAATTTTCTATTAATTTGGAGAGTTGTAGTAAGATGACATCTGCACTTTTTTCAAGTAGGACAGCACAAAATGAAACGGATAAAAATGGATCGATAAATATAAATGATAAGTGTTCTAGATCTTTGGACGAGATACTGAAAAATCACATGGGCAATTGACTTGGAGGAAAAACAGGTTCATAAAACAAAAGGAGTATATTTTCTCTGTTAAAAAGAAAAAAAAATAGAAAAGTTGAATAGCCAAGTTCGATGTTCTGCTGTTTTGATTTTTTGGGGTTACTACACCCAGTTTTACCTTTCTAACTGCACTTGGAAGTTTTATTTTCTTATCGCAACGATTTTGATTAATTACGATGAGGTTTCATAAATTTGGATATTGTTTTGTTTGTATTTGCAACTTTTATCACTGTCTGAATTTCTTGCGCGTAAATGCGCTTTGATTTATAACTTCTTTAAAATTCCGTTAATAGTCAATAAACCTGTATTTAATTTACGACGTAGTTATAATGTTAACTATAGCCGATCTTTAAACTCTATGGTTTTAATTGTACCGGCAAAGCGACTTGGTTAGTTATTTACAGCTATATCTTGAAGAATGACATCACGAATCCAGCGTCGAAATCCCAGCACAAAGCAGAATGCGTCTCCCATCCTTCAGTGGGGGAAGGACAGAACCGAGGGCATTGCCCTGTAATGTTTACATCGCAATAGGGCTGCACCCCACGTGCATAGGCCGACTGCACAGCGGTCAAACACCTGATTGCTGCTTCAAACAAAAAATAAAAAAGTCGGTTGTAGTGGTCGTTCAAATCATTGCAAATCGTCAGAACATTTTTGCCTTGTTAATTCTTCTAATGAATTGCTTTGAAGTAAGTCGCTTTACGAGTAGCGGCTTTTTTTGTTACGACGCAAATTAGCATTGTTGCTAACTCTTTTTGCCTTCCTTACATTGTTAGACGACTGCCAAAAGTTTTTCAATCATTCTTCTACGTGTTGCAAGTGGTATACGACAGGTGTTTGTTTAATTAGTGTTTTCAGGCATATTTACAGTTAGTATGTCACGCTCCTTTATTTTTTTTTCGGCAAAAATTCTAGAGGATGGTAACTTGCAATGTAGAAAAATGCATATAATATGCATTTTGCAATGATTTCTTTTTTCTCAACCAGTATAACTAGTTTTATTGTAGTAGGTATGCATTCAAATGGGACCACTTGTCCTTACGTACCGTTCCACTCGATAAATTATTTTTTTGAATGCTTACTGAAAATCCTTCTCAAGTGCAGTTGCGGTTTTATATTACCGGCTATATGCCCATTTAACTCTTAATTGCGTGGTGCTCTAATATGGAGTTTTACCGAGACCATTTTGGCTTGGGTACTTACCCACTGGGAATTGATTTATACTGAACGAGTGACGATAATTTTCATGGGGGAAGAAAAGAACTCTTGGCTTGGCTCGATATAATCTGGTTAATCGGTGTCGAATCCTTGAATCCCTTTTCTATAGCCTATAATTTGTAATACATTTAATTATTTGGCCAGCCTATATGACGTCGTTCTTAGTTCCTTCAAGCGTTAATTTTCCATCATAAAATCAAGGGCGGTGATATAACACGCAAAGAAATTTGGGAGTTGCTAGGAGGGAAAGCTCTAGGAGTGTCATGTCGAATAATAATAATCTTACTACGTCTTCGGCTTTATTATCCAGGTTATATATCCCGGAGGGAATTATGTAATAGGACAGCAATGAAGAGATAAAGCGGAACTGGAATTTGTTGTTCAAAAATATTTGAATTACACCAAAAATTCCATTATAACGTTGTGTGCTTATGGTTGATTGATTACGAATACAAATTGGTGGTGGTATTTAAATTTTATTTGGCGTAAACAGATTAAAAAGAACCTTTAAAAAACAAGGGTCAGAGAAACCTTTCCAACTCCCCATTCAAGTTCACGTCTAATTTGCATGAACTACGTTGCGTTAATCTGAAAAACGAATATGCGTTAGGTAAAAAAAGTGTGATATACTGCCAATGTGTGTAACTTGTAGGTCAGAGATATCTCATTTTATGTCAAGATCATAGAGAAACCTTTGTGATTTCAATGTCATGTGTTAATTGCATGTTTTAACGTTATCATTCTTAATTAAAGTTCAGCAATCAAAATCAATTTACTGATTTCTGCTGCGAATCGGCAACATCATCTGATATAATACTACATCATCACAATTATGTACAGATATAAATTCACAAAGAACAAAGAAGGTCCCCAAATAATACATAATGGAAAACTAAATTGCCCCTTCTTAAATTTTTTTCATGTTTAAATAAAAACAAAGTTTGCTCGTCACAAAGCCGATCAAATATACTCCTGGATGTAAACAAGCAAAACGGAAGCTCTCCTCGGTCGCTTTGTTTTTATTTCAACGCATATCTTACCATCATTAACTGTATAATATAATAAACTTCAAGGCAAGTCATTGTTTTGTGTTAAAAACTTTCCTGCTCGAAAAGTAAACAAACACACGCGACCTATCCTATACTTAGGCATGCTACAGTTATTAGATCCATTTTGGAAAATTTAACACTCGTACATCAAAAACCTTGAAACTATATAGACATGATAATGTGAGCACATGTCGATCCATCAGATCTCGGCGAGAAATCACGAATGGAAATATTTAAAGCGTGTTATCAATAAAAACACAAATTAATGTTTAATATTAAAGCACGACTTAAACTTTGCCCTTGGCTAATATGTATTTATGTTTTTGAATGCTACAAATATGTTTGTAATAGAGAATACCACTATTAATTGAGAAAATGGAAATATTATAAGATTTAAATTGGTTTATGAAATGTTGATGGAAAAATATAATTTTAGTTCAATTGGTGTCATTGCACATGAATCATGCATGATTCGGATTGCCTCCGCCGTAAGAAAAAGTGGAATTACACGGATCTTATAATCATAATTTATGCAACTTTTTCCGTGCTTTGAGAAACCTAAACAGACCCTAAAGAAAAAATTTATTCAATGATAGAAAGTTGCGGGCATTTTTTGTGTTTTGTTATGTTATTGCATTTTCTCACGTAATAAACTGTAGAAATGTCGATTTCCCCTTATATGTATGCTAATTTTGCTTGGCTATCATAGGTAGACCTGTGCAGGAAATTATATTGATTATAGTAGTTGAAATGCGGGCTCTTACGAATACATGTGAACAGAACACTGGCAAGGCAAATCTGCTCTCAATTTATGGCAGCAATAATAATCGCCTCAGGACCACATGACATACAAACTGCTTCTGACAAAATAAATGAAAAACTACAGGCAGATCCTTGGGAAAGTCGTGATTCATCTGTCAGTCGCGATTCTAACAGTAGATAAATTTTTATTAGAATATCTTAACAATTAGAAGAAGTTAAATGCCTTACGTGTCAGCGGAAAACATCAGGTGAATACATTTTTATGAGAGAAATCCATACTTCACACAAGAGGTAACAAGCAGTGAAAGCAAGTAATTCGGAATTTCTCTAGTTTCAGTTTGTCCAAATTTAAATACTAGATAAATATTCATGTATTCAATGGTAATTAGTTCAAAGTTATTTGTCGTTTAATTTGCAGGATTAAGTCATTGAATTTTTATTTCAATTAGCGATCAACTACGCCATTTCTACCCATTTTAATGAACATAAACCGATTGCTTGTTTCTTGATCCGATTTCCATAAGTCTTTGAGTTCAAATTTGATATAGCGTAGAATATAAATATTTAACCAAGAAATATTAAATCCTCGAGTGGTATTTAGGAAAATTGTTGCACAAATATATTATTGGTTATTTCATGGTAGCTTTATTTGTATATTATATTTATATACCTACTAATGTATTAACTTGAACAACAACCATTCACGATGTTAATTTTATGTTTTTTTACAGAAAAAAATTGGCAATTATATTTTCCGAATCTTCGGTTTGTTATTTTCATGCGACCTGAATTTTATTGAAAGTGGAATAATGTTTTCGCGTTATAATACAAGGTTGCGGATTGCAATCAAAAACGGATCTATGGACATTTAGATCCTTAGCAAGGCTAAAGTCGTTAGCATTTAATTAAAGATTATATTTATAAATCTAATTTGGTGGCGAAGTGAATGATTTTTTTCCCGTAACAATTTCTTATCTCCCCTTATCATCCAGGTAACTCCCCTGGAATTGTTACCGAGTGAAATTTAAAATTGTCTGTTGTCAATTCGTAGATTAGATTTCCTGTTTTTGAATCACTTTCTATTCCTTTGTCAATTTGAAGGTTGATAAAGAATTACAATTATCCACAATCTCTTACCGATTTAATCATACACTTGCTGTTAAGTTTTTTAGTCCCTTATCTTATTTACGGATTCACATTTTATAAACAACGTTTTGATAATTAATTGATTATTTTACCAGACCTTTTGTCGCGTTTTACTTTTTCTCTAATTAATTTTGATAACCTAATGGTACCTCGGTGAGTGGTATCAGAAGATATATTATAATATGATTTACAGTAAATGTAAATGAAATATACTCAACTTAATTTAGATTAAAGTAATGAAAAAACTCCCTATAATTATATACGCCATCAGTGGTGTCCATATAATAAACGACGAAAGATTACCGTGTTCATAAATCCACTTTTGAAACTAATAATTAATATCGTAATATTTGAAGAGCTTAAAACATTAAAAGTTAAGGAAATTAAGCAGAAAAATATTGTACTTGACAATCATTACAAAATAATAAATTATAAATCAAGTTAACTATTTTATGTGCAACAATCAATGTTGTACTAGTTGGTCGTTCAATCGGTTAATTGCGGCTGCAATTTTATATCTTTGCTTATGTAAAGTACCGATTTAGCCATTTTACGATATTTTTTATAGACCGTCTACCAGACAAACGATAATCCACACAAAGAGATTCTATCATTTTTAATAGTAACAAGTTGTAGCTGGAAACCTCGACGAGAATGTTCATCAAGTCAAAAAATTTACGTTTGCCTGTTCAACCCTTTCAAAAGAACGCAATCGCGTCCCCTATAAGTATAATACCTGCAATAAACGTAACCTGCGACATTGCACGCGATCGATATCACGTTCAAGTTTTAGATTTATCGATTTAAAAATGTAATTTTTACAATGAAAAAAAAAGTTGATCCAATTAACTAACCTGCAACAACAATGGAATATTTGTCCATTTATCAAAGTCGTTAAAACGTTGCATGCACGTATATTTCCTCCATACAATTTAAAAAAGAGAAAAATGCAGCTCCGAGTTGGGTAGTTCACGGTGAAGTAATTCTTTGGAACAAAGGAATGCTCGAGTCCTAAACTAGGATTGTGTTGGTGCTATCTCCCTTTTTACTCTTCGGGTAGATGCGGCGTGACTCCATAACACGGAAAGATGGCGGCAGATCAATATGTTGGTATACAAAGCCACGTGCCTTCATTGCAACGCAGCTACGAACAGGAGTTTAAGGGTCAAAGTCGAGCGAATCCTTTGTCCTTGAGCTTATTTTAATGCTGACGTATTGCAGCAAATGCTTAACACCCAGGATAAAGATTTTTCTGCAAGGATTCTAATCAACATTGGCTTGTTTTTAATATGGAAATTTGTAATTTAAAAATGCGCAGTGTCATTTTCGAACTCGTTATCCTTTTTTTTTTTTGTTTTTTCAAAAATTCCTCCTGATATCGTAATTCTGTAATTAAACTTAAAAATGTTAGTTTTCTCCATTAGAAATTATCGGAAACTATTATATATAATGTTTTAATAATTATTAAAGGTCAATGTTAACGACTTTCCTGATCAATAATACAGCATTGATAACAAATTCTCGATTGAGGCCGACAAGTCGCACTTAGTTTCTCATTTATTTCAGAACTTTTCGTTTGTTTTCATCGGTGTTTTTTTGGTCTTTGTTTTCGTTGAAAATCGTTACCAAAATTGAAATGTTGCTACCTCAATTTTCCTGCCGAATGGAATTGCCGCTAATGTAACTACTTTTTAATGTACTATCAGCTTTAGGGACAAAATTCACAATTTCGTTTCATTAAGAATAACGAAATGCATATCAGTAAATGGCAAATCGGTGAGGTTAATTTTTTATAACAAAGGTGCAGGTATGATGCGCAATAACTTTTCCTGAATTGTGTATTTTTTTGAAATAGACATGGTTTTTTCCCACAATGGATGCATTGTGCGTTTGTATAATTATTAGTAACGATAAAATTTAATGATAAAGTAAGATGTAACTGTTGGATTAATTATAATTGCGCTGGCGATCAAAAGATAATTCGTGTTATTTTCTTTAACGAGGAACTTAATTTTTCTAATTTACGTTATATTTTAACATACTTTCAACGATCGACATAGAATTTGAAAATATTTTTACTTTTATTTACGCACATCGGTTCTGACTAAAAGTTGCGTGATGTAATAGACCTATCACAAATAACAGTAAAATGGACCCACGACACGAAAGTTTTCCAACCGCCTATTTCGTATTTAATCGTCATCGTCAGTAGTATTATTTTGATTTCCAAATTCAAATTTAAGAAATTCGTAGAAAAAGTGTAAACATGTTGACGCTTTTATCAAATAAGAATATTATTTCCAAATAAATAAACAATAATTAAAAACAAGTGTAACCTTGTTACTTTTTGTGTTTCATTATGATAATTAACAGTCGCGAAATTAAATCTCGCGAATCTGATGATTTTATAAACAATTTCGGTAAGAAAACAACTTTTAAGTTGACTTTGTTGAAAATAACAAATATGTTGTTGTGTAAAGGGGCGATTAAACCAGTATTTCTGAAATCAAATTTTCTCTGTAGGTTTTTAGACCACGCACGTATTGATCTCTTCCAACAAGTAGTATAATCAAGTCGTAATCCGCTAGTTTGGGAAGCTCTGAAATAGAATTATTCTGTTCATACACAATCCCCTAATACACTTTCATTCATAAAAGGGTAGATTTGTATTTTACTGTGTAAGAATTTCAAATTGGATTACTATTAGTTACTGGTAATAAATTAATTATACCACAGTTTAACAAAAAAAAACGGAATTATTTTTATAATGAAGACGAAGAAAAATTTTGAAACGTCCTATATGTAGGTAATAATACAAGTGTCCAAAGTAACATTTTTTAATGTGTAATCGCACGGTTACTTCATTTTGTGTGAATCATCGAGGGAAAACTGAAGTAATGTAAATGTTAACAAAGAAAGCAAAGAAGTTAATCAATGTTTTCTTCATGTAAATTTATTGCAGTAAAATAACTGTATTTTACATCGAGATACAATCAAAGAACTTATTAATTAACAATTTATTAAAATGTTAATTTTTATTACTGGTTATGTTTAATAATTTAGAGGATTTTCACCCCTATAACGATTCTCTTTGTTGCAGCTCGTAACTCGTGTAGTATTTAAATGTACTTGGCCTACCTGTCCCTTCAAAACACACATCTGGAAGGCCATAGAAGCTCACGTCAAAAGAAATCACTTTAGGTGAGTTCGTTTTTTCTCTTATAGGTCTTCCCCTATTTTCAACAACCCCACATGAACTCCTACGCTAGCGTAACAATAGACCATCGCCGCTGAGTTCCTTTAAAATTTGAAAACTACCTGTTTTTATGTTACATCGGGGTGTTTCTTTTAGAAAGGATTTTTTGTTCGGTTTCATTCTCACGCGGCAGGTGCTGCGAACTTCGAAGGGGAAGAAAACTTGTTCTTCTTTCTTCCGACTCTTACATGAATGAAGTTTGAACCTAGATAATATAATTATAGATTTGAGCCCCGTCTAGCGATTTAATGTCGCGGCAATATCTTGGCAAATTAACAATAACCTTAAATTTTTATAATCGTTTGTAATTTTAATGCCAACAATTTAAATTACTATAGCGTTAAATAAGGGTCAAGTCCAAAATAAACTTTTGTGTTTGTTTGTCACAACAAAGTTTGCTTCACCTGTTTAAATCTAACTTGTGATTCATTCTTGATGATTCAAATTTGAGTTTGTTTTTTGTTTAAAATGTAAAACAATCAGGGGCTGACTGCCCACCGTCCTGGAGGTCGCATATAGACATCCTTTGTGGACCAAAACGGAACCATTTCGTTATCTGAAATGCCAGATTTTATTACTTTACTATATTTTTCAAGTATTTAATGTTATACTAGAATAATTATTATTACTACGTTGTTTCACTACTTTGAATTTCTAAAATCTAGTAAATTTTTATTATAGATTGTAAAAGTGAAAACGGAAATTTAAAAGTTATGAGGCTATGTAAAATGCATGAACTTAGAAGGTTATTCAAAGTTATTTTAAATATTCAAAATATTGGTTAAATCAGTGGTAGCTCATTTCAAAATTTTAGGTAATGTTAATAGAAGAAAATAAAATGTTCGGGTAACTCCACGCGTAAATTCAAATTAAGCCATTAGCAGGCTTCTATTATGGTCCGATAGGGGAGGTCTGTAAAGGATGCTTAAAATTTCGGTGCTAGTTCGCTCCTGTTTAAAAGTCAACCAGGCATCATGCACATCAAAAATTGGATAATACGAGCAAAAAGATAAAAATATTCAATTTACCAATGCAGTTGTATAAATTTTGTACATCTGGAACCCACAGCTGAGCACTAAAAAAATTAAGTTCGGTTCCATTAATTTTTTAAGTGAAAGAAAAAACTAAAACGCAGAAGTGAACGGTTCATCGAAAGTAAGAAAACGTTCGCCCGATAAGTGTCCAAAAGTTTTTGGAAAAGTTGTCAGAACAAGATTTGATTAAAGGTTAAAGAGATAGAAAGTTAGTTGCAAGAGATGAAGAGACATTTTCAGCCTAAGGAAGAAGTTGCAAAATTCGAATTCACAGTTACGAACTAAAAGGTTTTATTGTAATCAGCAACCGTTACGTTTTGCGTGAACGAATCTAAAACATAAAACTTATTTTATTAATACAAGTAATTTTGGACTTGTTAAATAAGTTTTGTTGATGATATTCACATAACGGAACATTTTCAGTAATTTGGTAGCAATCCGCGAAACATCAGAACTGTTATGTAAACGCAATTAGTAACGGTCCAAGGTTAACTTATAACCTTGTTTCTCTCCATCTTATTTGTTTATGATTGTTTTTCTATCCTTTTATTATTTTTACAACAAAAGTTTTTATTTGCTTCTTCCAATATTATGATCGGCGATTGGAGCAAAAGTCGATTGTCCAGAACCTCGCAAAAACATTTTCTTTGGAGCAAAAATCACAACGATATTTGGAAATATTTTTTTTCAACATGCACAAAAATAATTTTTATCTCATTTTTTGTTTATAAGTTACGATGTCAGTATTTTTAATATTAGACATTGTTGATAATATGTGTACTAACATGAAGGTCGAATACACTAACCAAAGTGTTTTCAATGCATAGTAAATAGCAGATTTATTTAAATGGGTATTTTGACTTTAGTTATTTCGTAACGGCCACGACAAATTTAACTTTTACCGTTTTTTAGTTCGTTACTTTATCAAAAGGTTAATTTAATAATTTCTGTTGTCAAAGTGCTTTTTTGCAACAGAAAGATTCCAGTTCTCCACATGCAAATATTTCGGAGTTTTGTTGAATCCTTCGGGGATCCTGTCTTGACGATGCCATCCATCGTCCAGCATTATTTAGGGGGAGTACTTTTACTTAACGTAATTTCTGCTTAGAAAACGTAAAATTTGATGGGTGTGGTAGTTTTTTTTTTCTAATACATACCTAATACTATAATATTTCCAGTCAGTGAAACGCATCCTGACCTACCTTATTGGAACGTGAAGACGTTGGTTTTAATTTATAATGAATGCGCACCTCATCGGTTTCCTGTTGGGTGTATGTTTGGGTAATAAACACGTTTTTTCTTGGAAACACCTGCATCATATAGCCCTAGACATGGTGTAGACTTATCCGTGTTGACAAATTAACGATAAAATCGTGTGAATCAGCAAACGTTCCTCTTTCTTCAAATAAACATGCCTGATGTCGAATTCAGGATTCCATCACATCTTGAATTCTACGCAAGTTATAAAAAAAATCAAATTTAAAATCTCCGACAAAAAAATCCAATGAAAAGAAAACGATAAAACAATTGAAAAAAAAATTAATAAACAATTGAAAGAATAAATTCAGCAAAAAACATTTGTATATTGTTTAAGTCGGGGAGCTACAAAGCTTATTAGAATATTGAGTACTGGCAGCTCCCCGACTCCAAACATTATAAAATGTTTTTGAACTTAGGGGTCATCCATTAATTACGTAAGGGTTTTTTGGGGGAGAGGGGGTATTGGATATCTTACGGACCCTTACGTAGGGGGGAGGGGTCCGACGTATTCCTTACGTAAGTTTCTTAAAATATTATTTTTAATTAAATTTAACAATCTAATATAATTTTTTCTTTTTATGTTGGTAATTATATCCAGGTATAATGGAAATATCATATATTTAAAAATCATTAAACATAGTGGCATAATAGTGTGAATTATAGAAAATGGCATCAAACTTTGGTGATCTTTACGAACGGTTTTTCATCTATGTAAATAAAAATTTAATTTAAATTTTTGTATTTATTATTATCTATCTAAATATATAAAAATGGATGTATGTGTGTATGTATGTTCCCTATAGACTCCTAAACCGTTTGACCGATCGGAACCAAATTTGGCAGTTATTATGTAGGTCCCTGCGCATGTTTTTGTATTGAAATAGTGCAAAAATTTGCAAAGGAGAGGAAAGTTGATTTTGAGTAGCCTGCCTTCCTTTAAGGAATCTCGATAATCCATTCATGCGCGTCCCATAGGGACGCGCATGAATGGATTATCGAGATTCCTTAAAGGAAGGCAGGCTACTCAAAATCAACTTAAAAAACAATAATGAATGCTGTCAAACTGTCGACCGATCGACAATGCAAATACGCGTGCACTTGCTTTACGTTTCCATTTGACCACTCTTAACCAAATTTGGTGTAGAAGTTATTTACAATGCTACGAAAAACATAGGCTACTTTAGTACCTTGGAGTGAGGCCGAAAGCCGAAAAACCACGGTCTACACGTATGCCTGCGATACTCTTGAGTGAGGCCGAAGGCCGAACAACCACATCCCACACGGTCTAGACGGCTAAAGGCGGCTGGTAGGCCGACTGTGCCAGCTAGTATAATATATTATTATTCATATTTTATAAATATAAGGGGGGAGAGGGGGGGTCAAAATTAATTTTCTTTTAAATAATCCTCACGTAAGATGTGGGGGGGTTGCCACAATCTTACGTACCCTTACGTGGCGGGGGGGGGGTCAAAAATTACAAAAATCATCCTTACGTAATTAATGGACGGCCCCTTATGGGTGCTCTGTTTTAAATAACTCAACATGTAGATCCTTACTACAACATAAGAGTAGATACAGATGTTAAATGTGTAAATGTTTGCAATAAAACATATTATGAGTAAACCGATGAAAGAAAATTAAAAAATTCCTTTCAGTTCAGAAACAAGCATTTTTGTTTTTCTATAAAGAACTTTTTACATGCAATCCTTTATTTTATAATCTTGAGTATAAATTAGATTTCATTTCAACGTTTATTTTTTCTTAATCATTAAACAGCAGCAGATAACTTGTCTATACTTAAAGTTAATGTACTTACCGTACAAAAACAACAAATTTATTGTAAAACATACAAACAATTTTTGTAAAATACTTCATAAGAAATAATAACATTGTGTATTATTATGTCTTATAAATCTTTAAAAAAAAATTACATAATACAAACCCAATAATATCTTCATAAAAAAAAAAAAACTTGATGATTCTGAGAAAACAAATCGTTATATTATAGATTGAATTTTAATTCATAACTATATAGGTATAATAATATGTTATATTATAATATAATTTTGTAAAGTACCTTTTTGTGTAGCAGTAATTATAATAATTATATTGTAATTTATAGAACACAGAAAAGTACTTTTCAAAATTTTTATAAGATTAGGTATAATCAAAAAGTTAAAATAAAATTGCGATATTTTTATATTTGCTTTGATTCCATTGTTGAACGACTAGAGTTCACCCAATTTGGGTACAAAAAGGTACCCAAAATATGATGTTTTTGGTTGGGGAGGACGAATTAAATAAGAAATTATACTAATTGATTTTTGTTATTGCAGGCCTCTTGCGGATGAAGATTTTTACTACAATGATGCAGAAGGAGGCTACATTAACAGGAGTTCACCTCCAACCTTGTCCCATCGCGATATGGCACGTCCTCCACACGAAGATCCCGAATATCAACGACAAATTGTGGGTTCATATCGTCAAACACTGTTCTCCGGTCCCATAAATATTCCTCAGTCGCCTCACAAACAGCTCAAATTATCACCTCGACCACATAGTCCAAAAATGCCTGCATCTCCACGCCGTTTACGTGGAGAAAACAAAAAGTGCCGTAAAGTATATGGTATGGATCACAGGGAGCAATGGTGCACACAATGCAAATGGAAAAAGGCTTGTAGCAGATTTGGAGACTGATTTTTGTCGAAATAAATCCCAAATATATAAAATGTGTTCAATCCAGTTATGTAACTGAGACTTTTTAATTGTAGTTGCGTAACAAACATTTTATTATGTGCAAATAAAAAACGACAAATGGGATCTCAAAAATGAAAAAGTACAATTTATTATTATCGTTATAATTATTGTAAAATGCGGTATTTTATTATTACTATGATCATCAACCAGATGTATCTGTGTTCTTATTCGTATTAAGTCATGTTGAGAGTATATTACGTTATGTTATTATGATTCGTTTTTGTATTAGTCTTTAAAATCGGGTCGAGTAACCTATTGGTGACCACTCGAAATAAATTGAAAATTTCCTATTGCAAAGAGGAAGGTTTATATAGTATACTGATATAATTTAAACATGCGAAAGTATTATCAAAATTTTGAGTAAATCGAATTTGAACTTTGCAAATTTACATGTAAAATTTAACGAGATTCCGCGCGTCGCTCATTCTGTTGACAGTTCGTGCTGTTTGAATGACCCTAACACTTAGAGTATTTCGCACCGGCAGATGCAGCTCGTCTCTCGTACATGTAACATCGATTATTTTTTTTTTTACGCAATTTTTTGGGGGTGAAACGTAATAGTTTACTGCCCCATACCGCAACTATACTTTTTAATGCTATTTCAAGGGTCTCTAAGCTCCCGGTGCAGAGCGGAGCGGAGCAGCGCCCCGAAAGGGTAGGTTTTGACGATGGATAAACCTCCCTATCGAATGCACACCCCAAAAATCGAAGAAAAATTCGCTAAATTTACGTACTTTTAAATTGATTTTTCTCGAAATTTTATGTATACTTTCGCAAGTGAAATTTTTACAGTATACTCTATAAACCTTCCTCTTTGCTATAGGAAATTTTCAATTTTTTTGGGGTGGACACCAATAGGTAATCCCCCCCTTAAAATCCACTAAAACGAATTTATCTTATTTAATTGTTGTGTATTATTATTATTGAGAAAAATTTATTATTATTATCGTAAATTATTAACGTGTTTGTGAATTGTTGTGGTACCGTAATATTTATAATATAAATCGTTGCCTATGACAAATAAATTTTATAGCTTTGTACAAGACAGATTAAAATTTTCAGGTTTTACTATTGTACAGGAGGATCATTTTAAATAAAAACCTTTTTATTAGTACCTACTAATTAAATTGGGAATACTTTTAGATAAAATACATTGCGACTGAAATTTTGAAATCAGAAGTTTGCCTTAATATTCGTTTCGAATCCATTGGAATAATTGAAAACTTTGTAGCTCTTTGGTTGTTATTTAAAAGGATGGTCCTGTGATTTGGATATTAAATCGGTTGTTAGCGCTACTTCACATAACCTTTTACAGTTGTAACGAGCTGTGCTAAAAGAGCCATATTGTTTTTTTTTTGCAGTACATACGATTAGTGTACTACCATATCAAAGCTATCTGTGAAAGTTAATTACATACTCTTCTAGTTGTGAGCTTACAGAAAATAAAAATTTCTCGCTTTTCTGTCTGGGCATGTTTAGGATGTAGAGATTATGATACGAAGGAATAGTAATTATCTGCCATAATTGAAAATTTAATAAAAGATAGAAATATAAAATTTATGTAGAAAAACGGGGGCGCATTATATTTATATACAAAATTAATTATATTTTCAAAGAAAGAAAAATGTTTAAAAGAAAGAGACGCTCTTTAATATCCCGACAAATAATCTTAATAAAATACCCCCCCCGTTGATTGATCGCTTGTACTTGGATTCGTTTATTAAACGTGGTAAATTATATTTTATTATGGATGTTTTATGTATATTAGTTATCCTCTTAGTTTTATATTTATCCCGCACGATAACATTTCATCTTTCATTATTACCTACCTATGTGTCTTTCATTCTTTATTTGTACTCAAGATTATTATTATTATTATTATTATATTTTAAATATTTATATACCTAGATATATTTTACAGAGTATTGATATATTAATATATTAGAGATATACACGAATATATATTTTAATAAAATAAGTTGATAAAAATTTATCATACATATTAGAATATAAGTCACTTATTTTAGATTATGTTATAATTACACATATATAGATTACTTATATTGAGAGAAAAATTTTATGAATGAGAAAGTTCTATTTGTGAAAGTATAATAAAGCACGCAAAATTTTTACCGTATTTTAATTTTCCTTTTCGCCCTCACACTAAATAGATAACAGTAACTTCAAACTTGCTCTTTAGTTTTAAACGGCTATTGAAGGATTGAAGGACTTTTTCGGCGCGACTTATTCGGTGCGAGCGATTCGACGCAAGATTTTTCGGCACGGAGCCGATTCGGCGCGAGTCCGATTAGGCGCGAGTCCGATTCGGCGCATGACTATTCGGTGCACGTCTTTTTCGGCACCATACCACTTTCGGCGCAAAGGCCCAAATCATTTCGATTCAAATATTTTTGGCGAAAAGCTTATTTATCCATTCCATTCCGAAAATTTTTACTTTGTTCCTCTGCGAAATCTTCACGTTCAAAAACTAACACTAACCTAACGGCAGATCCACCTCTTCGCGGAAGATCCACCTCTTTGCAGAAGATTTAACTTTACGTGAAGATTTCACTTTACGTGAAGATTTATTTGTTTTGAATTAGTTTTCTAAAGAAATATCAAAAACTAACACTAACCTAACGGCAGATCCACCTCTTTGCGGAAGATTTAACTTTACCTGAAGATTAAATTGTTTTTAATTGGTTTTCTAAAGAAATATCAAAAATTAAACTGAAAAAAAAATCGTTTGATTCAAAAGGAATCGTTTTATATCAAACAGTTTTACGCATTACCTATGGCGAAAAAATAATTACTTTTCAATTAAAAGTTTTTTTCTTTTAAAGATTTATCTTTTGAATTAAAACGGTCTTGTTTTATTTCAAACCACAATGGTTTTTATTTTAAACTATTGTTTACCTACTGATCGTACAGTCACACAAGAACGTTGCAGAATAAAAATTTTCCTCTGTTAAGTCGTGCCGGAAGCGTTCGACAGTATTCGGTTTACAATTCCGGTAATTCCCCTATTTAAATTTTAGTTTAAATAAGAAAATGATTTGATTTAAAACGTCTACTTTAAAAGAAATAAAGTTTTGTTTTAAAACAACAGATACTATTAAGTTAAATAAATTACTATTTATTACAAAACGATTATTTTTAAACCAAAAAATAACATTTTAAAACGAATATTCGTTTAGATTTAAAACGTCATTTTTTTCAGTGTAACACTAACCTAACGGCAGATCCACCTCTTCGCGGAAGATCCACCTCTTTGCGGCAGATTTAACTTTACGTGAAGATTTATTTGTTTTAATTGGTTTTCTAAAGAAATATCAAAAACTAACACTAACCTAACGGCAGATCCACCTCTTCGCGCAAGATCCACCTCTTTGCGGAAGATTTCACTTTACGCGGAGATTTATTAATATCAATAACAGATCTAGCACCAAATCTGCTATGAAGAAACCTCACGCCGAATAATCCTCGCGCCGAATGAGCGTCGCGCCGATTGAGCTTCGCACCGAATAAACCGGCGCCGAAACAGATGTCGCCGAAAGGGCTTCGCGCCGAAAAGGATTGCGCCGAACAGGGTTAGCATCGAAACGGCTGCGCCGAAAAAGTCGCGCCGAAAAGTTTTATTCCCGCTATTGTAACTTGTAATAACTAAAGTTGTGAAACTTACAACAGTTACAAGTTACTTTTGATACATTTTACACCCTAAAATTTGGTATGCAAGTAGCCAAAAGTATAATAAAAATAATACACTAGACCCTCCATGTACGCGAATTCAGAATAATGCGAATTAGATTTTGATACCTGAATTTTTTGTACGCGAAGCAAAATTTCCTTTAACGCGAATGAAGTTTTCGGGTATTATTAAAATAACTAGCTGGCACAGTCTCACTCCAAGGTTCTAAAGTAGCCTATGTTTTTCGTAGCGTTGTAAATAACTTCTACACCAAATTTGGTTAAGATTGGTCAAATAGAAACGTAAAGCACGTGCACGCGTATTTGCATTGTCGATCGGTTGACAGCTTGACAGCATTCATTATTGTTTTTTAAGTTGATTTTGAGTAGCCTGCCTTCCTTTAATGAATCTCGATAATCCATTCATGCGCGTCCCATAGTCCCATAGGGACGCGCATGAATGGATTATCGAGATTCCTTAAAGGAAGGCAGGCTACTCAAAATCAACTTTCCTTTCCTTTGCGAATTTTTGCACTATTTCAATACAAAAACATGCGCAGGGACCTCCATAATAACTGTGCCAAATTTGGTTCCGATCGGTCAAACGGTTTAGGAGTCTATAGGGAACATACACACATATGTATATCCATTTTTATATATAAATATATATTGCCATGTAATACTGCAGAATTTAAATTTATTATTAACAAAAAAATACAATGGCACTTAATTAAGAACGCACCGGCCAGCAGCATGAACTCTCAGGGTCAAAGGTGGATTCATGTAATTAATTGGAACACTCATATGTCAACTTGCTTGTAATCTTTCTTATAAAGATTATTTTGATAAAAAAATCAAATTTGTATCTGTTTTTCTCCGTGATCTAGTACAGCTATAAATGAAATTAAACTCATACGCTGTTAAATGATAAACAATGGAATTTATTAAACATAATAAAAATTTTAAAACAAATATTGGTTTTCATTAATATCAACAAATTAAATTTTACAAGTGAAAATTATAATTAAAACCCCCAATGTTTATGCGCAACCGAACTTAAAACGTAAACGATTCGTCTATATTCGAATATAAAAATGCAACGCACAAAAAAGAAACTCTTACCGGAGTATTCTCGTCCTTTCGCACTCTCTCCGATTCGGGCTTCGTCGTACGTGAAACGTTGGTGTCGTCGTAAATAGAAACGGCTTCCGATTTTCAACTCGAACAAATCAAGCAGGAACAACCATCGAATAAATCTCCTTCCTCGGATCGTATAGTTAATAGTAGGTAAGTAAACTTGAATGCTTTTATATAATATTTTCATTAAATTTCCACCAAAAAACATAACCATAAATGATTCTCAGTGGTTCCAAACATTTTTATCATGAATCAATTTTTCTTCCAAATATCAAAATCTCAACCATAAATTAAGAACGCCTTCCAATTTATTAATTTAGTAATTATCAGGATGTCTTCTATAATTTTAACTAAATTTTCTAACTTTTCTCATACTAATCAAACAAATTCATCAACTAAGCAACGCATCTGTTTTATGTGACCACTGACTAGAGAATCTTCCAACACGTCTTAACGTCACCGTGGACATTACCCAAGTCCTTCTTCCTGCTCCGTTATCATTTTTCCAAAAATGTCCCACCAACGTTTTCACTCGCGCATGCATTTTCGCGAACCGCCACTTATTTTAATATTCAAATTCCTACATTAACAACTAAAAATAATTAATTTAATTTGTTATCTATTATTTTAGTGAGTAAAACAATTACCAATCTTTATTCTTTACAGATCCATTTTTTATTTTCAGGTTTTTAGCAGCGGATGCATCTTTTGTTTTTCTGAGGCAAAGCCGTTAGTTAATTTTATAGATCAAGGAAAACTCAGATACAACTACATATTTATTCACCTGTTGTGGTCTTATATTTGATTAATAAAATTTATGAGTGTTTCAACCATTGACTTAATTACATCATACCACCCCCTTAGGATAAGCAAAACATGACAATATACATATTATAGATTATGTGTTATCCAAATAGCATAAACAAATTTGGAGGTATAGGTGTATATAAATCTTACGTCGAAGCTAAAGATAGTCATTGACAGTTGTTTACATAATAAATAGAGATGTATGTACTATTATACAAAGTAATTTCTACTCCGTGTCAACGATTTATAGTTTTTTTTATGATGCATTATATTTAAGTTTTTTATCAATTAGGTATATTTTAGTTTTTGTATGCATTATATTTTACCTATTTCGTAAATAAACCTTAGTTTTAAACTTTTGTTTTTAGTCTTAAATAAATTTTGGAACCTAACCCCCTTTTTTCTATTGCTTCTTTGGTTCCATTTACGCGAATTCCATGTACTCGAGGTTTTTGGCGAACGGAACCCTCGCGTACATGGAGGGTCTAGTGTCTAGTGTATATATTATTTTTGAGAATTTTAAATTACCCCTTTTTTGGCCGAGGGGCACTCAAAGTCAAAATTTGATCGGGGCCCCCATTTTGTGACCTTAATTATTTACACAAAAAAATTCACTAAAAAGGCCTATATGTAATATCTTCATTTGGTAAAAAAATCATATGTGTAAGTGATGCGGTTCGGTCAGTAAAAATAATTTGTCGAATCTCGACAAGCAAATTTAATTTATTTTGAAGGGCTGTACAACATTAACGGGCCGCTTTAGGCCCAAACAAAAAATAAAGGTCAGTTTATTTTGCATAACTTAGAAGTATAGCAAATTCGAAGGACATGAAAATAATTGGAAGAAATTGGTTGATTTCATATTAAGGAATGACCCATATATTATAGAACATGGACTACTTCACAATTTTACCAAATCTTGGCGTGGTATATTTTCTCAAAAACTTAGACATTGAATTTTATTCTTTAATTTCCTTGTTCAAGGATTAAAGGCTACAAAATGCGATATTACCAAAATATTTCATTTTTATATCGCTTTATTTCCAAAATCTTTGTAAAGTTCCTCCAATAAGGTACATTTTTTTAAATAAAAATGCAATTCTTGAGAACAATTTTGGGAGGGTCTGTAGAAGTGCTAGCCCCCCATCCTGATTTCTTTAATAAAATTAATACCAATTGATCGAGAATAGTTTGAGCTTCAATTTTCATAATTTCAACCCCAAAATTGAAAAAGTTAGAGCGTTAAAAAGATTGTGAAATTGTAAATTTTACTAATATAGCTCCGAGCAAGTAGCGCGTAGAATTTTAGTGTTTCTGATAATAATTAATTTTTTTTTTATAAACTCCATTTATTATTATTTACAATTTGTTACATCATAACATTGAGTCAATGATTTAACAACAATAAAACATGATAAAATGCGCCCAATAGTGCTTATCCCCATCCCTACCTTTTTTAAGGCTAGTTAAATCTTTGAATTAAATCCAGTGGTTGAAATCGTTTTAGTCTTGATCTCTTGATTAATACTTTCCGCTGAATTTAGTCATTTGCTTTTAATAGTGTTAATTTCTAGATTAACTTGGATTCGATACCACCATATGGGTCTTAGTATAGCCTTGTATAATAACGTCTTACTTTCTAGGGTTACCTGTGAGTGAGGACCAATCATCCAGTACATTTTTTTAAGTGTTAGACCCAAACCGTTATCTCTTTGACAAGATATGTGGTGTTTTCAAATGAGCCTTCTATTAGTGTGCACACCAAGGCATCTGCCTCATCAGATTGGGACAGCTGTTGGCCATTTGAAGTTACTGTAATGCCTTTTTTCATGGTATACGTGACTTGCACAGATTTGGTTTCAATAGATCGAATGCGCCATCCTTTTAGCCAGTCTTGGATTTGTAGGAGGGCTTATAGTGTAAGAAAATTGGGCACATTTTGATCAAAAAAATCCAAAATCGGTTTTCTGCGATTTTTCGACGGATTTCGTTAGGTAATTGTTCGTACTTTAACATATTAAAAACGTCCTCTCGGAACCCTGAGCTTCTTACCAAATTCTTTGTCTGAAGTTGAAATTTTTTATGAAGAAGTGAAAATTATGTTTTTCGGCAAAATATTTTTAAACAAATTATTATATCAGCTATATTGTTATCATATAACTCATTAAAAAATTTAAAAACATTTTAACAACATCCTCGAAACCATGAAAAGAAGAGTTTCCTAACTCTGCATATAGCCTAAAGCATACACCACTAATCTAGCGAGCGTGAAGCCCTAGTTCTATTCCTGGTTGCGCCGGATATACTACTGTGTATCACATTTCTATGGGAAAGGCAATGAAAAAAAAAGAAGAGCTTTAAGGTTTGGGGTCCTAATAAAAACTCTGAGTTGGCAACCTCGGGGACCGCCCGGAAGTGGCAAAATGCTTCTTCGCAATATTTCCTTACCAGTTGATTTTACGACGAAAATGACTGCAATAAATCTTATGGAGAACAAAATTTACTACAACTTTTATATAAGGTATTTTTTTCTAAGTCTATGGTTGCTGAGCGCCAGCACTGTTAAATAGAGCACATTTTTGAAAATTTCAAAAACGCTCGAATTTGCTCAGACTTTTTTTATAATTTTTGGTTAGTCTCTCTAAAAAAACTCTATTATATGATCAAGTCTATTATTATGGGGACCGAAATCCTACTCACACCTCCTCGGGGTGGTCCCTGGTAACTTGCGGAGGACCCTCAGAGATCGGGCGCGAACCCCGGTGGATGGGGGAAATCCGCAAGGCTGACGTGAGAGGTCACAACAAGGAGACGAACACCAGTCTCCCCCAACGCCAAGCTGAGGGAAGTTGACCCGACAGCGGTGCAGACCGGGTCAAGACTCTGCATACCAGGGTGCAGAGAGACGAGCCTCGCGGCCCACTACCTAGTGGCTCCCAACACGCATCAGCGATTCGGGTGATGCCGGGGGGTCATTGCGATCAGCCCGGGCCACGTACTCCGTTGGTGCGCAGCGGGAGCCAGCTAATCCGGTGATATAAATTTCTTCATCTCGGCATTTTGTATGGTGGGTGTACAGACTCAACGCTCATGTAGTGACCACCATATAAACTAATGCGTTACATAGCCAGCGTGTTACCCGCGGCCGCCGATAAGCCGCGACGTTTTAAATGCTTGCCTAGTGCTTTCCATTAAAATACATTGGTTACATTCGAGAGCGGAAAACGCGGCGCTTTACACGCCGCGTTTTCGATGCCCGTCTATTGCTAGCCTAAGAGTACTAGTCTAAAACGTTCAGATTATGATGACGATGATAAATTCTTGAATAAAATTGGTATCAATCGATCAAGAATCGTTTGAGCTTCGATTCCCACCATTTCAATCCCAAAGGTAAAAAATTAGAGCGTTTTAAGGTTGTAAATTTTCCAACATCGTTCCGAGCAAATAGCGCTCAAAATTTTATTATTGTTGTCATATGCAAGAAACTATCATCATCGACACGTGTTGTCCATTCTTTTCAGTTGCTTCAGAAGAAGGGGTTCAGGAGAAGAAACAGTCCTAGCCAACATACAGCTATCGGCTGTAGACACGATAGCCCCCCCCCCAATCAATTTTTGATAAAAACAATTGGTGTCAATCGTTAGTGCTCGTTTGTGCTTCCATTCCCGAAGTTTGTGCCTCAACGGTCGCGAAATCTTTGGGGGAGGCGTATAGACATGTTTTCCTATTTTGCCTTCCATTTTCAATTTTTATAGAAATTTAATGTCAATCGTTTGTGCCTAAATGTGATCTTAGATCATTACTTGTATTTCATTTTATACCAAGTTATAGGCTATTGAAATTTCCGTGAACTCTGTAATATTGACTTTTTAAAATTAATTTAAATTTTAATTTACCGCTTCTTTTGGTTTAGAATATTTTAAACGTCCTGTATATTTCATGTTAAAGTCATATTTGTGAACGACACCTTTTGTTTGAAAAAGATAACAGGTTCTTAAGGGTCATTTTGACTAAGATTGGCGTCACTTTTTGTTACCAAACTATCGGTCACTTGTGTGTGTACCATTGAACGTAGAAGTTGTTCGACATTTCTTTATTTTCAATAGACCATTTCACGCAACGAGAGCGCTTGCGCGAAGCCAACAGCTGATGTTTGTTTTTCGAACCATGTCAAAACTTTTACGTTAAAACGCATGCTAATATCGTCTTAGATATTTTGTTATAGTTTTGTGTTATTAGGTTTTAAACAATATTTTTTACCACCATTTTGCCCAAGATGAGTGCCCCTAGTGATATACCCCATAGACAAGTCAAATTAAGTGACTGGAGCAACATTAAAAAATCCAAATATTGCAGCAAATAATGTTTTTTTTTAACACTAAACACAATGTTTAATGGCACCAACACGTTTTTTATTCAATTTATGCTCCATTTTAACAATAAATGATTAAATAATTAGCACTACGTTATATGGACATATCCACACTTGGTTCGAAAATCGTCAGCTGATTTGACGCATGCGCCAATGAGTTTTGCTAAAATGAAATGGTCTATACAGATAATTTCTGAGTGTTAGTTTTCTTTTTTATTGTGCGTTTGTTCTAATTAACAAGTATAATTTTTGCATTATTTTAATAAGGTTTCTTTGTTTTTACCAATTTGGGCAAAATATGTATGTTAATTAAATTGATTCGTGGTTTAAAATAATTCCATTGATTCACACAATAGAAACTTAAAAGGTTGTGACTATGACTGATTTTTGGGTGTGAGGGAATGCAATCAAACAAATGTTATCGTTAAGCCAACGTTTCGATCAGTTTATTTGATCATCATCAGGGCTGGAAAACAATACAAAGGTGCTCAATAATTACATAATACATAAAGGCACGGTTACTACATACCAAACAATAAAAGATGGACAAAGTTTGATCATTGAAATAATTGAAATATGCGGACATAGGTGAAAGACCAGGGCGAAGCGCTCAACATCTGAACACGATCTTCGTCAAACGGCACAATGGCAAACAATATTGTAACAAAAACACAAAACAATATACCGTGTATAACAGGGGTGGCCAACAGGTCGATCGCGATCGACCGGTCGATCGCGACTGTTAGTCCAATCGATCGTGGCAAGGCAAAAAATATAAATACGTAGACCAGACTGCGCAACGTAATCACCAACTGCTGCACGCATCATAATATTTATTTATCCTCTATTCTACGCAGTATAGTCTTTTGTTTTCGGCTCGCTTTGTCACAAAGACGAAGATTTTCCAGACTTCATTAGCTACCACTGCATAATTCATCAACAAGTACTGGCTAGTAAGAGATTAAACACGAAACATGTGATGGATATTTCTTTCAAGATTGTAAATTCCATAAAGGGAAAATCCCTCCAAAGGCGGCTCTTTAAACAGCAATTAGATGAGAAGGAACCAGAATTAGCATTGCACACTGACGTAAGGTGGTTGAGTCGAAGCAAGTTTTTGCAAAGATTTCGAGATCTATTGGAAGAAATAATAAAATTTCTTGATGAAAGGGGTGATGATTATCGGCAATTGCGTGATTTAGACTGGCAATTTGATTTAGCTTTTTTGGCAGATTTTACTGGAAAACTGAGTACATTAAATCTGAATCTACAAGGCAAGAATAAAACATTAACAGAAATGATGAGTTCTATTGCGGCATTTCAAAGTCAAACAGCGTCTATGATAGTTGACATAGAGAAGAAAAAATTTGAACAATTTGTAAACATCAAGGATCATATTGAAAAACATCCTACCTACAATTTCATTTCTGAGAAGTACACGTCAGAAATTAGGGCAGTGGTAGCAGACTTCGAAATTCGCTTTAGTGATTTCAGAAAAATTGAGAAGATGGTTCAATTCATCAGTTATCCCTTTAATGATTCCATTGATCATAGTGATATCTATGAATTGGCTACAAAATTTGCAGATACATTTCAAATGGAGCAGATGATGTTACAAAACGAAATTATTACTCTGCGCTGCGACATATTTCTAAAAGCAAGGTCATCCTCAGGTCAAGATTTCTGGGCATTGGTTTCCAACGAAAAATATCCAAATTTCAAGAAATGTGTTGAACAACTTCATTCGTGTTTTGGTTCAACATATTTATGTGAGTCAGCATTTTCCTACTTAAAACAAATAAAAAATAAATACCGGTCTCGCTTGACAGACGCTCATACATTGGATTCTTTAAGGTTGGCAATTTCCAACTACAATCCTGATTATGCTAAACTAGTGGAAGATGCTCAGACGCAATGCTCACACTAATATATAGTCAAATAAGTAGTTACTAAGAATAATTTTCACATTTATGTTTTTTCTCTTAATAAAATAAAAAAAACTATATGATTTTGTACTGAACTATGCTGTTTCATTTAAGATTTCAATAAGTATGTAATTGGTAGATCGCACAGGGTTTCGTTAGTAAACAGGAGATCTTGGGTCTAATCAAGTTGGCCACCCCTGGTGTATAACAGTGTGTAAAACAGTTTAAAATATCTAAAAAACAATAGTGGTCAATAACATTAAAAATAAAATCGTTGTAAAATGCTATACAATAGATCAACTACAAAAGTGAAAACGATAAAGACAAGATAACAATGTCCAATAAGATCGCGTCAAAATACAAACTTTAAATTCCCGCACCATTGACCGCAACCAATAGCAACAAAGGACGAAACAAAACATTGTTATCGTCATCTAAAAGTAAATCGTAAAAAAGTAAAAGTAAATCATAATTTCAAGGATGAGGATGTGGAGATTTTGGCGTCGGAGGTGTGTTACAATAGGAGGTTGTTCATAGAAGCGGCTCTGATATCAACAACTAATAATAACATCAACATTCAGAGTGATTACACCAGCATTAACAACGGTTACCTCAACTTACTGCAGAACTTCAAAATGAAAACAGAGAGACCTAATAGGTAGTTAAGAGTGGTTACTGGGCAAGTGAAATTAGTGTTTGTTTTTGTGTTGTATTTTCCTGACGTGTGGTGCTACGGAGGACGGTTACTTTATTTATTTTACTTTTAGATGACGATAACAATGTTTTGTTTCGTCCTTTGTTGCTATTGGTTGCGGTCAATGGTGCGGGAATTTAAAGTTTGTATTTTGACGCGATCTTATTGGACATTGTTATCTTGTCTTTATCGTTTTCACTTTTGTAGTTGATCTATTGTATAGCATTTTACAACGATTTTATTTTTAATGTTATTGACCACTATTGTTTTTTAGATATTTTAAACTGTTTTACACACTGTTATACACGGTATATTGTTTTGTGTTTTTGTTACAATATTGTTTGCCATTGTGCCGTTTGACGAAGATCGTGTTCAGATGTTGAGCGCTTCGCCCTGGTCTTTCACCTATGTCCGCATATTTCAATTATTTCAATGATCAAACTTTGTCCATCTTTTATTGTTTGGTATGTAGTAACCGTGCCTTTATGTATTATGTAATTATTGAGCACCTTTGTATTGTTTTCCAGCCCTGATGATGATCAAATAAACTGATCGAAACGTTGGCTTAACGATAACATTTGTTTGATTGCATTCCCTCACACCCAAAAATCAGTCATAGTCATCACTTAGCTGAGGAAGAAATTTATTTTTAACTTAAAAGGTTGTTTTAAAAGGGTTTTACATTATAGTTAAATTTGGTTTTCTAAATGCATTTTAAAGTTATTTATTATTAAAGGTAGAAATAGTTCACTTATGGAAAATATTTGCAAGGTTAAAAGAATGAGGGTGCGTAGTTGTTATATAAAGTGGTAACGGGGAAGTTTTCTTTGTGTGCAAGAAGCAGATGTTTTCAAGGTTAGACCTGGGCATATTCATTTAACAAAAGATAAAGGGACACTTTGTAATACCAACACTTAATTTTATAAATAGTAACTTGTGTTTATTCAAACAAAGAAAATGCAAGTATGCTTATATACAGGATGTTTTTTAATTTCAAATAAGATTCGATTTATAAATAAGAGGTTTCTTTATTTAAAATAGGTAGTAATCTATTAGTAAAGTAAATAATTATATACAGGGTGTTTGTCAAAGTTATTGATAATTGTTTACAGGTAAAAAGAATTGATAAATGCATTCAATCTGTTACTAAGTCCCCACAAGGCCGAGTAATGATGTACGATAAGTTTACAAATCTTTATATCGTGGTAGATGATTGACTTATTTAAAACAATGGTTTTGGGTTCGTTACGTGTACATTTAGCTTCGACGATTTGCGTAAAAGATTATAAACAACCCCTATTAGCGTGGAAAATAAATTACTCACGACTAATCTGCTTAAATGCAAACCATATAGAAAATTACATTGAACTGTTCCCAAAGATTTGTTGTTAATTAAGTTGTGGTAACTTAGATCGGGGTTTGAATATTGGTAAATTAGATATCTTCATTATTCATATACAGGAAGGTTGAACTTGTTTGAATTAGGTTGTGATTTTAATTTGTATTTGAACAGCTGTACCTATCTATGTTTTTCTAGAAGAACGTTGGTCCCGGCGAGATATATAATATTTTAGCCACTATAAAACTAAAGAAGGATTCCTTGTTTTAAACCAGCAAGCCAAATACAAATAATTGTTTCAACTGAGTTTAAATAAGTTACAATTAATTAGGTAGTGAATTGTAATTCAAGGGTGTTTATTTAAAGGTAGATTAAAAGGTATTTTTCCATTAACAGCTAGTGTTTCAATAAAACACATAGCTTTCCACAATCTTCCAGAAATGTACTAAGTACATGAAGAAAATATAATTACAATCCTAAGGATTAAATAAAATAAGAATTTAAAAGTTATCGAAATCATTAAAGCGATTTAAAACAAATCGACTTTCAGGGTAATTAAATCTACAGATTTATTATGTCATGAGTTATGTAAATCATTGCTTCAGGTTAAATTCCTCAAACAAGAATATTAAAGATAATAAAAGAATTGACATTCCCAAATTTAGTTGTTTTATTTTGTGTTGGAAGTTAATGGTTGTCTCTCTTTCGGAGCAATCATTTGTTTTGTTACAGTTGTTTTTGACATTCTGTTTTGTACACCGAAAGAAAGAATTTGGTTACTAGATGGCGATCGTAGGTATTTTCACAACGTGGTGGTCCAAGTTATTTTCCGTGTCGTCGAAGAAGTGTGATTTTAGATTTGAACTTTGTTAGTTCTCAATAGATGGCGGTTTTTCTGGAGAGGACGTTGGCGCGAAGTTCAAATTCAAAAGTTGCATCTTACAACTCCGAGCAAGTTGCTCGCGAATGCATAGATTTCAAATGTGGAAAACTTAGCAAATAATAAATATAAATACAGTCCCGTTCCACATTATTAGAATCACCTACAAATTTTAACATTTCTGTAGATTTTGTTAATACCAGTTTAATAAGAGTAATACAAATGCTTGTAAATGAAAGTTTTAGAATCCCAATACATTTATTAACAAGAAATTTTTTTTCTTAATTGAGTGTTTCCATGTGACGTCACGAACAGCCATATTTGACAGCGGCGAACAGCTGATTCTCGGCGGCTATTACAATTTTCATTTCAAAAATTAAAATTAACGTACTTACAGAAATAATTTTACACTACACTCTCCACGGTTTATTAATTTATACAATTTTTAGCAATAAAACAGGTAAAAACACAAGATTTAACAAACTTTTAGAAGGACGGTAACAAACCATAACCAACTTGGAGGCAATCAGCTGTTCGAATGGCGTCACTGTCACGCCCACTGTGACGTAGTTGGAAATGCTTAATTACAAACTTAAAATTTAAATATCTTGTTAATCCCTCATTTGCGGCAATAATTGCAGCTACTCTTTGTGGCATGCTATTAATGAAATTTTGGGCTAAATTTTACAAATTTTCGTCATGATTCCAATGGTGTATTATTTTTGATATTATTTGTACCTTTGTTGTGATAATATATTTTGCCAATAGTCGTTTTAGGCACTCCCAAACGTTCTCAATTGGGGTCATGTCGAGGAATCTCCTGGCCAAGGAAAAAGTGGTATCTATATATTTTTTTCTAAATTTTTTTTTGTTGATTTTGTTTTGTGGCTAGGTGCCCCATCTTGCATGAATACCTTTGGACCATTTCCAAACCATTATTGGACTTGGGGAAGCAATTGTGTCTCCAAAACCTGTTTACATTGGTCTTGTCACATGGTCCATTCGACAACATATAGGCGCTCCATGGCTTTTCCACTTATATCTGATCACACCAAGACAGATGCAGGATGTTTTACGGTTTTAACAATACAGTCTTTATGAAATTTATCAGTTTTGCGTTGTCTAACAAACTGTGTTTTGTCATCCAGTACATGAAAGCTGGACTCAT
This sequence comes from Podabrus alpinus, assembly GCA_932274525.1. NCBI lineage: Eukaryota > Metazoa > Arthropoda > Insecta > Coleoptera > Cantharidae > Podabrus > Podabrus alpinus. The sequence continues at coordinate 46,395,721 of OW026451.1, forward strand.
CGTTAAAGCAAGTCTGTAGTAAAGCAATACGTCGGCTTAGGCCCAGTTGTTCAGTTTCGGGTTATCTTTTAACCTGGGTTATTTTCCATAGAAATGATTGTTTCAAGAATTGTTTCCATGGAAAATAATTCAGGTTAAAAGATAACCTAATACTGAACAACTGGGCCTTAGAGTGTTAACCTGCTAACTCCATTTTTCATCAAAATAGCGTTTTTGGTGTTATTTGAAAGAAAAAAAAATAATACGTCGTGTGTGAAAGCGGCCAACTCCAAATCCAATTTGAAATGCTTTATTTTTAACAATCTGAATACCTGCTAACCAAGATTGAAGAGACCATTTTGAAAAAATACCTGCTATCTCCTTTTACATCGCGTAAATCACTAACAAAAACAAATATTTATAGTATTTTGTTTTTAAATAGAAAAAGTAAAAATGAACAAACGGGATTTTTGGTTTTGTGATAGGACATCAAAAGAATTTATTATAAGGTTTTAACCTTCTCCTGTAAAATTTGCTAAAACGGAGTTAGCAGGTTAACACTCTAAGCCGACGAATAACATAAATTATATCAAAAAATTAAATGATTTGAACTAGCTTACTCGTATTATGCGCCAGTCATCAACAGTTAAATGTTTGTAAACATAGGTCCACTAAAATCGCTTTTTAATCATAGCTGGGGTGAGTCTTGGCTTTTTGATTGGCCTTCGACATTTGAACCCCAGATCGTACAAGTTTTGCTTCACTGTTCGAACTGAAACATTGCATCCAGCTTCCTCAAACGTCTGTTTTATAACAGAGTGGGTTGCCCTTCTATTATCTAATTTCATTACAATTTGCCTTTGACTAAGATTTGTGTTATTTAGCAATGCAGTAACAACTGTTTTTTTTTCACTCGAGAGATTTTTCAATTTACCCAAGTAAAATAAGGTTTTTTAAATTTCTTTTATAATTTTTATCCGCAATAAGAACAAATGAGATTCATAATTTACTATTGTAGTAAACCGGGGCCGTCTGTGCTGTTGTTATTACCTGCCACCGGCACTATTGTAGAATCCCGCGGCTGGGTTTTGGGGATTAGCTGCCACCAGATTATTTTTAATTAATATGAGAACAATCAAACTCATCGGTAGTCGTGGATCGGTAAATTGAAGACGTAGGGGATAAACTCGTTTGCCAAATTAAACACAGCGATGAATTTAATGGGGGTTTATTAATAATAAAAAAAAACAGTAATAAAAAGAGATAAAATAATGGCACGAAATGTAATTAAATGGTGTAAATAAGGAACAGAAATGTATCAATTCTTTTACCTTGTTAGAAATAATCATAATAATTTGGATGTCGGAGTCGCGACACTAATAATGTTAACGATTTCGATTTTTATTGATTTTGTAACTTAGAACTTACGTTTTTGAAAATGAATACTTCAATAAAAACACTTAATTTAAATTCAAAAATCAAACCGGCGTGAAGTATTTAGCTAGTGAAAAATTAAGACGCGACTGACGATTTGACTAATTTTTTAGTTGTACTTATGAGAATTTCATCTCTTAGTGGGAGAACTTATCATATGATGAATTGGTCTTTAGGTTGAATACTGACCCTTGGGGTCGTATTTCTGTCAAGTTAATTTCCTTTTTAAGTAAGAGAATCGATTTGGGCTTAAATTTAATAATTTGTGTGTCAACACAGTGGCGTACCTAGGGGGGGGCGGGGGGGGCGGTCCGCCCCGGGCCCCTTTACTAAGGGGGCCCCACCCAAAAATAAATAATTCCATGTTTCTCAAGTGAGCGAGCTCATTCGTGGCTCAGTCGTTCAGAGAGCGTCGGTTTCGGAGCTGCGTTGCGTCGTGCTGAACGTCGTAGATTCAATTGTTCGAATTCGGGCTCTTACGATAAAACTTTTTATCAGTTTAACATTTTTAACAGTAATGATAATTGATGACCTTGGACTGCACGAGTTTGTTCCCTTATTCTATCTATTATTTCTCTGCACAGGGCAATAGCTTATGGAAGACGGTTAGATTAAGGCAAAAAAAAGGCTAGCCACATTAAAATGTTTTTTTTTTGAGGGTGAGGGGGGCCTCCAAAATAAATCCGCCCCGGGCCCCAAGTGGTCTAGGTACGCCACTGTCAACACTCCTATGATAATAATTTGTTAAAAGATAAAAACAGTCTCTTTTAATTGATTTTGTCGTAATTGTAAATCTTAATTTGGTGAAAATAATGCAATTTCACCGGTTGTTAATTTCTAATTGTTGATTTATTACTTCTAAATATATTAATTGAATCTTTGCTAATATTTTTGATTACTCAGTGATCTTTTAAAGTTCATTAGGGCGAGAATCGCATGAATCTCATAAAGATAAAAAATATATTTTAAGAAATTTTTGTGACAGTTCGAATCAATTAAAAGAGATTGTGGTAGGTCGTAAAAATTAATGGGTTTTGTTTAACATATACAGGGTGGTTACTACACTATGTTACTATAATAAATACTTACATTTCAAGAAAAGTTGCATAAATTTAAATCTATCACGTTTTCAAGTATAATTCGCGCCCAACTCCACATATGCAAAAATGACATATTATAACTACTATATTTAACAGAAATCTTTATTATTAACTGAATTTTGTCAAAAAGAAAATGCAATAATGTTAGGAAGCCCCTATAGTATACGTACATTACTATTTGCTTATAATACTTGTATCTAATATTCTTTTAAAAAATTCAAATTTTCTGAGCGAGTGTGAGTGATTCTAATAATGTGGAACGGGACTGTATGTAGCTATAATATAATAAAATCCTAAACTATTTTTATAAAGAAAATATTTTTTATTAATAAAATTGACAAACAATATTTTTAGAATATAAGTATTAAAAATATTTTGATTTCTATATACTATACGCAAGAAATTGACAGTTCATTGCTTTTGTAGTCTGCCTTACAGTTTCAGATGATAGCTGTAGATCATCATAACGTTCCCACTGGCCCAAACTCGCGCACCAGCAATAGCTAATGTAATGCCCAACTGCTTCGATATTATTTACCAATGTAGCCGGCAAGAAGCTAATTCCTCCATGGAGATAATACATATTTTTTACCAAGTTGAATTTCCGTAGGAATTTCTTGTAACGGAATGTTAAAATCTAATGACGATTTTTTTTTAAATTCCCGCATATTTCCAGGAATATATGGGAACCAAAAGGGATGTTTTTTTCCGGTAAATTGTTGACAGTGATTACATTGACTATTCTGAAGGTATCGAATATGTTCAGTAGGAAAATTAATCGTTAAAGTGGAACTACCGTCTCCTTATTGCATTTAGGACATTTCCTATGTTGTCATAGAGGGCTGATTATGGAGCAATTCTTTAAATAAATAATAACATGTGGATGCAGCGTTTAGTTCACGTGATTATTTGGTAAATATTTCTTGTTGGCTTCTCCAAAAAGTTTATCCAAAACTAAAGCCCGCTTCTTGTAAGTTTGCGCGTTTACTCCATCTTGCATAACATGTGCAACTAGCTCGTACAATGTAAATAATGGTTTTTGAACATCTACAAATTTTGCATATTTTTTGCTTTCCGCATAAGAGCAGTACATGATAATTTATGTATCATACTGTCGAATCCACATGTGTTGATTACTGTAAAATGCATTTTTCCAATTAGAATCGGTTTTAAATTGGCAGTTGTATGGTGCCCATGTGTAGTAAAAGACCTATAAAAATCTTTAGTTCAGCAACGGTAAGCTCTTTCCAAAAAGTTATATGAGACTCAGGTGAAACTCCTTTAGAACAGAACAGTTCCTCGGCATAGTGATTTGTTTTTGGACCAATTATTGACAGAACATCCTCGTCAACAATGAATTGAAAATAATCAATAAGATTGGGTGCTAATTTGGCATTAAACTCTTGATGTTTCGTAAATGCAATAATTTTTAACTGACCTGTATTTGACTACTCCGGCTTTAAACTGGAAGTACTATGTAACGATAAAGCAGTGTGGTTGGCTGATTGATGGTTGTTTAACGAAACATGATCGATAAATAGGTTTAAGTTCTGTTTCTCATCCTCCTCGCATTATTTTAGTCAAAATATAATTCTTCTTCAATTTCACTGTCATCTAGGTTTTCAAAACGTAGCCTTTTTGGCTTCGACAGAACGAAAGAACTAAAAAATGGTAAAACCAAATATACGATTTATATACACTGTTAAAGAACAGTGCTGATGCGAAAAGGAACTTGACACAATTGTTGCGACGTAAACTTCTGCATTGAAAATGTTCAGCTCAAACAACTTGACTTTTTACAAGTAAATGTTAGGTTAGAATTGTTGTCAACAAAACATGTTTTAATAAACTATGTGTGATTTTTGCACGAGAACGGGAACTTTTCGTTAATTAGTGAAAATTAACATAAATTTACAGTTTCATTACATATTATGAAAAAAACCACAAATTAAGAAAATCCGAAATGACCAATAACAAGAAAAGTCAAATTTGAAGTGAAAACCGCGCCATCTACTTTTCGTGCATTTTCTATCACGTTTAAAATTTAATGAAATCAATTTTTTTAATCAATTTCCACATTGTACGTTTCGTTTTAGTGTTTCTTTAAAATGTTCAATAAACTTCATATCATGAATTCGTTTCAGTAAAATGTTCGTGAGTGTAGTCGACGTCTACTCAAAATGATGTGATAGGTGACAGTTGTGTTATGTTTTTGAATTTGTTTTTCGTTATTATATTCAGTAAGTCGTTAGTCTTACAACCAACGATTTTAAAAATTAAAACTATTTTAGTGGTTATTATTATTTTAACTGAATTTTTATATTACGAGTATGTTGTAACATCAAAAATATTTTGGCATTTGAGGTTATGTTGTATATATTTTAACGGTTATTTAAAAACCATGTCCATAAACGTCACCGTAAATGGCAATACACTATCTAAAAGTAGAGCGAAAATGGTATCAACATCGGACCCAGATATGGAGAAAATGGACTTTGATAAACGACGTCGAATTCGTTTGGAGCAGGTATGTCTTGATCGTAACACTTGTCGAATTGTGATTTTTTGGTAGTGGCTAGTAAATTGAAGTATTTAATACATTTTTTCGGTGCTACGTTATGCGTATTTACTTACTTAAACTGCTTCATGTGTTTTCGATTCTTTTGATAGATTGTAAAATTTTATTTAATCGTTTTTACTCATTTTCGAACTGTCAACATGTTGTAGTTAATTTTGCACTTCAAATTATAATTTCTATTACAATATACATTAAATTTAATCATTATGGATAGATTTATAAATTTTCACCGGTGCTCTAGCTCAAATAAGCTGTTTTTTAATAAAATAAAAAAAAAGATTTATTTTTGAGGATTTTTGTTTTACAATTTAATTGACTGTCTTGAAGAATAACGGGGCATGCTTTTAGGTTTTGTAGAATTAATTTTGTAGCAATGTAATATGTTCATCTGTAGTATCTACTACTACACAGATCTAACCACTCTTTTATCTTCACTTTTTAAATTTTGCAAAAACCACCAAACAGTCAGGGGCGGACTAAACAATGTGGGAAATGCAAATATTTCCACATGAGGCGGTTCTATAATAATGCTCATACTGCTCAGTTACACCAAAGAGTTACACTGAAAAAAATTAATGTACAGTTGGACTTAAATAATTTGGCACTTGCGTCATTAGTAAAAATGGTATGAATTAAGCTTAAATCTCTAGTCAAATAAGTGCATTACTGCCCTCCTAGGTACCCCATTAAGGTAAATCAATTTTTGAAATTATTTATAACAATTGGAAATAGATTTGTTTCTGGAGGCGACCATAACAAGAAACATCAGGAGTGGGAATCACGGCTTGTTAATCCTAGAGGAGGAGATTGATGAAAGTTATCAACAACAACAACTTGGGACATTTGTCGACAGGCCCACCTACAGTGGCAAAATCCTCCAGCAGCTTCCCAAAAGAGGAGTACGAATGATAGGATACCTCTTTAACGCAGTTCTCCGTCTGGAAATTGTGCTTCCACAATGGAAAGTAGCTCAGATAATCCTAATCCGGGTCTAGTACAACTCGCCGCGCTCCAATCTCGCCGCCGCCAACTCGCCGCTAACCCATCTCGCCGCGAACTCCGATTTGGTACATTTGACGCCTGGTTCTATATCTTGTATCATTCAAAACATTCTTGTGTAGGTGGTTTATAATTTATTTGACAAGAGAGCGTAAAAAATAGGATACACTCCACCGAGCACTCCACCATGTGGCTCGGCTAGTAGCGTATGTAATTGTGTAAATAATGGTGGCGCTGGTTTAAATGTCCCATCACCGTACCATTGTTTGGACACTCTAAGACAGGGACGTGCTCAACCAACTTTTTTCAGGGGGGAGCAATCCTCAATTTGCCAACTCAATCAATTAAAAATTGCCAACTTTTTGTAAGTAATACATTGGGTATAAATTGGGACATAAAAAATAGATCATTTTATAAATAATAATAAAAATATAATTTTCCCTATTAATCCCTATTAAAAATTCTTAAACTTAAAAAAAATAAAAACATTTTATTTTAAAAAATCTTACAACTTTTAGGACAAATATTTGTCCTTTATAATCGTGGCCCTAAATAAAATAATTATGAATACAGTAGAACTCCAATTATCCGAATCGCTGATTATCCGAATCTCTTTCAGAAAAAAATTTTAAGACGAAAACGTACTGCGATTCGCAAAATAATGGATTTTGCGTCAGCCCGAGTGTGACCACATGCAACTTCTAACTGTCAAGCGCAGGGATGAGCAACTCGCGGCCCGCCACACTCTCTCGTCTAAGATTTTACATTTTGACTTTTAGGATTAGGTTTATTTTATTAATAAAGAGATAATTTGAGTTCATCATTCAGTGTTTGTATAGGGTGTTTTTTTTGGTTGCATGAGATCTTTCAATAGGGATAACTTTTGAATGAAGTTTGTCCAAGTGACAATTCTTTGACATTTGTGTTCAGAAAGGTTTGCCATTTAATCATGAATAAATTAACACTTGAACAACGCTACCAAATTGTGGAAATTTATTTTCAAAGTCAGAGTTCAGTTCGCGAAAATTATAGAGCTCTTCGCCCATTTTATGGTCGACATAATCGACCTTCTGAGCAGGCTATTGGTGTGGTGATGGATAAATTTCGTACCACTTCTTCATTGCATGATGTAAGACCACCAACAAGACAAAGAAATGTGCGTACCGAAGAAACTATCGCTTCTGTGAGTGAAAGTGTGCAAGGAAACCCAAACTTTTCAATTCACCATCGTGCTCAACAACTTGGGCTTTGTCCGTCCACTACATGAAAAATTTTACATCAAGATCTTGGTTTACATCCTTACAAGATCCAGTTGGTTCAAGAATTGAAGCCTAATGATTATTATCGATTGCGTCGTGCGTTCGCAGATTGCGCTCACAACCAAATTGCAAGTGGATCCATTTTTTACCACCAAATTTTGTTCAGTGACGAGTCACATATCTGGTTAAATGGGTTTGTAAACAAGCAAAATTGCCGTATATGGACTGAGATCAATCCAGAACATTATCTTGAAACTCCATTGCATCCATTAAAATTGACTTTTTCGTGTGGAATACATGCCAATGGCATCATCGGTCCATATTTCTTTCGAAATGAGGAAGGAGCTACCGTTACGGTGAATCGTGTGAGATATCGACACATGCTCAATACACTTTTGTATCCAAAACTCCAAGAATTAAACATCAACAAGTTATGGTTCCAACAGGATGGTGCTACGTGCCACACAGCCACCGAAACCATCGATTTATTGAAAGGACAATTTGGTGACAACATTATATCAAGAAATGGTTCTATCAATTGGCCTCCAAGATCGTGTGATTTGACGCCTCCAGATTATTTTCTTTGGGGGTATGTTAAATTCATGGCTTATGCTAACAAACCAACAACTCTGGAATCATTGGAGGTCAATATTCACAAGCCATTTATGAAATAAGGGCCAGAAATATTGGAAAATGTGGTCAAAAATTGGACTGATCGGATGCGCTTCGTAACGATTAGTCGTGGTGGTCACATGCCGGAAATCATTTTCAAATCATAAATGGCATTAAATTTACTCTCATAAAAAATAATTTAAAAACTTTGCATCAATTTTTAATGTTTTATTTCAATTTGAAGTTCTCATGCATCTAAAAAAACACCCTATATGATCGATCATAAGTTTGTTACATGCGGCCCGCACTACATTTTTAAATTTGTAGCTGGCCCGTTGTAAAAAAAGGTTGCTCATCCCTGGTCAAGCGGATACACGACTTGGCTGCCCGAAAACGGACAGCCAAATAGCTTACTTTGACTGAAATGTTCAGCAAGCAATGACTTTCATTTACAATACATACTAATAATGTACAGCACTTTTAAGTACGTTATATAACATGTAAAAGTGTTGCTTTTTCATTTAATTAATTAAAAATCCACACAGTACCCTTTTTTCGGAAAAAAATCCAATTATCCGAATTTTTGATTATCCGAATGGGGTCCGGTCCCAATTGATTCGGATAATTGAAGGTCTACTGTACTTAAATTAAAATTTATTATTACATTTTACATTGAATGTTGGTTTCAACAACTAAGCAAAACTTTTACGTATTATCTAAAATAGTTACAAAATATAACTAAACACGTTATTTTGTACAGTTAGTATGTACACTACAGTTGGAGAAATAGGCATATTATTTTTTTATTACTTGAAATTTTTTTGAGTTAATAAAATTTTTACATTGGCTTTTGCCAACTTCGCCAACTTCACCAACTTTTGGATGATTTTGCCAACTTTCTAAAATATTGGGGGGGGAGGCTGCCCCCCCCATCCCCCCCCATGGGCTCGTCCCTGCTCTAAGAAGAACATTATTTACGTTTTCACTGAATATCCACTAGATCAACGGACCCGCGGGCCAACTCCGGTCCGCGTAAAGTTCTAATCGGGCCCGCGAGATCTTTAGAAGAAATAATAAATAAATATTTTCAAAAACAAAAATTTTAAAGAAAAGGATTAGGTTAGTACCTAACATAAGGAAAAAGGAGAGATCTACAGTTTAATTTTCGATATAATTCGTCTTATTTAAATTAAATTAAAAAGTATTGTAAAAAGTAAATTGAAAAGTACACTAGACCCTCCATGTACGCGAGTTCGATGTACGCGAATTCAGAATAACGCGAATTAGATTTTGATACCTGAATTTCTTATACGCGAAGCAAAATTCCCTTTAACGCGAATTCAGTTTTCGCGTATTAATAAAATAACTAGGTGGCACAGTCGGCCTACCGGCCGCCTTTAGCCATCTAGACCGTGTCGGATGTGGTTGTTCGGCCTTCGGCCTCACTACAAGGTTCTAAAGTAGCCTATGTTTTTAGTAGCATTGTAAATATCGTAACTTCTACACCAAATTTGGTTAAGATTGGTCAAATTGATCATTTTGAGTCACGTGACTTTGACAGGGCGCGGCCATTTTGTCAGTGGGGCATACCTGTCGTAACGTCACCTCGAAATGATATTAATCATTTTGAGTCACGTGACTTTGACAGGACGCGGCCATTTTGTCAGTGGGGCATACCTGTCGTGACGTCACCTCGAAATGATCAATAGAAACGTAAAGCACGTGCACGCGTATTTGCATTGTCGATCGGTTGACAGCTTGACAGCATTCATTATTGTTTTTTAAGTTGATTTTGAGTAGCCTGCCTTCCTTTAAGGAATCTCGATAATCCATTCATGCGCGTCCCATAGGGACGCGCATGAATGGATTATCGAGATTCCTTAAAGGAAGGCAGGCTACTCAAAATCAACTTTCCTTTGCGAATTTTTTTCTTTGTAATTTGTTATAAATGATAAGAGAAATAAATATTGATTGATATTAAATTTCTTCCCAGGTCAATGATGAGAGAATAGGATGTTGGGATAGAGGAGACCAAATAAAACTAAAAGTTTGCTATAGCCAACGTTTCGGCGTCATTATTACACCATCTTCAGGGCAAGCAAACCAAGATGAAAAATGTTTCTGGTCATAAGTTGGTATGTCGAGATGAAAAACGGTATGGAGGAAATGTCTACACTACAACTGTCGTCAAAGTTGTTAAAAATTACATAAAAATTACAATATTAATTACAGTTACAATATGATTTTTATGTAATTTATAACAACTTTGATGACAGTTGTAGTGTAGACATTTCCTCCATACCGTTTTTCATCTCGACATACCAACTTATGACCAGAAACATTTTTCATCTTGGTTTGCTTGCCCTGAAGATGGTGTAATAATGACGCCGAAACGTTGGCTATAGCAAACTTTTAGTTTTATTTGGTCTCCTCTATCCCAACATCCTATTCTCTCAGAAATAAATATAGTACTTAATTAACTTTGTTATAAATATTATTGTTTTTATATTTTCAGAAAAAAATACAAGTAACAAAAATGTGTCCATTAACTATATTAAGGCCCGCGGACGAAACGTAAATATTATTCTGGTCCCTGTTATACAAAAGGTTGCCCACCCCTGCACTAGATTTCAGTGTTGTCTGGGTTATTATTAAACGAAACTAATACAGTAGAACTCCAATTATCCGAATCAATTGAGACCGGACCCCATTCGGATAATCAAAAATTCGGATAATTGGATTTTTCCGAAAAAGGTACTGTATGGATTTTTAATTAATTAAATGAAAAGGCAACACTTTTACATGTTATATAGCGTACTTACAAGTGCTATACATTAGTATGTATTGTAAATGAAAGTCATTGATTGCTGAACATCTCGGTCAAAGTAAGCTGTTTGACTGTCCGTTTTAGGGCAGCCAAGTCGCGCATCCGCTTGACAGTGAGAAGTTTCATGAGGTCACACTCGGGCTGACGCAAAATCATTATTTTGCGAATCGCAGTACGTTTACGTCTTAAATTTTTTTTTCTGAAAGCGATTCGGATATCAGCGATTCGGATAGTCGGAGTTCCGATAATTGGAGTTCTACTGTACTTGAAAAAATACTGACTATTTTATTTACCATTATTGCGAGTGTATTTAAATAATTAAATAATATGTAATTTTTAAGTTGGTAATATTTGGTATCATATAGGAAACACCTGGCGCAATAAAAATGATTATCAATAGATAGCGCTCCTAAATTGGAAGGCACAATAAGTTATTGCTATGGCGCCAATTGCAATAATAAATCAAACAAATGTCGAGAACAATAAATAAAGACGACACAAGGCGGCCAGCCGAAGCGGCGGAGAGGAGAGAACGACCGGTATAAAAGATACAAATCTTCCCGAATCTACTATCCTGTACTTTTATTATATTTTTGAACAAGCCCCATCAACCTGCTTATGATTTTTATTAAAGACAACCCTCGCCGTTTCCTTCTTCATGTAGGAATATATTTATTTTTAGATTAAACGGACCGATTTCTCAACTATAACTTTTAATAAATTATTATATAATTGCATTGTAATAATTTGCTGCGCGATAACGGCGACTGCGACAAGATGTACCCAATGGGGGTTTGCGGCGAGATGGGCTTGCGGCGAGTTGGTCGCGGCGAGATGGCCGCGGCGAGTTCGACCGCGGCGAGATGGCTTCGCGGCGAGATGGCTGCGGCGAGTCGGCCGCGTCGAGTTGTCCCATCCCCTCCTAATCCATAAGGTAGGGAAACCACCAGAAGACACAACATCTTATTGTCCCGTTAGCCTATTGCCATTCCTTTCAAAGGTATTTGATATTTACATACACATTTACTGAGAGAAAAAGTGATTCTAAGGCTGCCTGAAGACTGATCAAGCAAAAACGTTGTGCGACAAAACGTATTTGTTTGATCCAATCAAATTTGATTTTGTTTAATTTGAACCAATCAAATTTGATTTTGTTTGATTTGAACCAATCACAAAAAACGTTTTGTCGCACAACGTTTTTGCTTGACCAGTCTGTAGGAAGCCAGAGACATTAGTTTGGCTTCAGAAAACAGCATTTTACTATTGAGCAGGTGCACGAGTCGTAAACATCATAAATCAAGACCTCGAAGAGAAAAGATTCTGCACTATGCATCTTTAGATGTTATACTGGCATTTGAATTGCTTTATAAAATTAAATTGAAACAGCCACATTCATACTGTTCAATCTTGAAATCGTACATCCTTGATCGAATGTTTTAATAATTAAAGTTTCAGGACGAGCTATCTGACTTCTATTCAATTCAATCGGGAGTTTCTCAGGTCAACATTTTGGGCCCAAATTATATCTTTTGTTCTCGTCGGATTTACGAATCATGTCTTTCCTTAATCAGAATTTTGTGACGAAGGTGCCAATTTATTTGAGCCCAACTTAAAGTGACCAGTATTTTATAATGTAAATTTACATGGCAAATCTTTGTAAAATTGCAGTTGACATAAATTTGCCATGTAAATTTACAATAGAAAATACTGGTCACTTACACTAATATTTTGCAGTATATCTTCAGAGTTCTAATCAATTATTGATTATGTTGTGTTTATGTGTAGTGAAACTTGATAGTAACCAAATTTTTTGTATTTGAAAATCAACAAAGAATACACTACACAACTTTCATAACTAAAATTAATTAAAAATACGCAGCATATTTTGCAAACGTTTTCATTATCAGGCAAGTTAATTAAACCAAAAATGAAGACCTACTTAAACAAAAATTGTAGGTGTCTACATTACAAAAAATAAGCATTCGGTTATACGCTTAACTTGTTGAAATCGTTAAAAAAAGTTTTATATTGACATTTTTATCGAGATTTTCAATGTTGAAGAAAAAGTAGTATATTTACTTCGGAATAAAAGTACTCTTTGTGGCAAGTCAGTATGGTTTGACAGACGAGCGGAGGGAGTCCGACAATACTGACGAGCTAAAATTTTCTTTCAGTTTTTAAGAAAATTGCAGTGTTATATTAGGAATTATAAAACATTCATAAAACTGGCGAAAAATCTCCTATGGTACTCGATTTAAAGATTTTCATATACATTTTTTTGAATGTACTAAGGGGTTTTGTTATATTTAGACCTTAAAACTGGAACGTCCGTCAGTCCGCCCCCGAATAAAGTAATATGTATTGTAAACTATAATATCTGTATAGCACGTTTAATAATAAGAATTTTCTTTAATTTCGTAAATTTGCACTTTTTCAATTACACATATTTTTTTGTATTCCAGCTTCAGTTATTTAAACATTGCAATTTTTAAAGGTGAGGCAGCAATCAAAGAATATAGCAGAATCTGTGAGGAATAAAGTGAGAAACGAAAAAAATAAGCAATTATCAGATTTCGAAAAGAAAGGGGAAAAGGAACTAAAAAAATGGCAAGCCAAAAAACTTTTAACTCTGCAACAGCAATATCACGAATGTCTCAAGGATATAGGGTTGGGTCACGTGCAAGCCGCTATAGAAGAGGAATCCGACGAAGCGGAAGAAGTCCGTAAAGAAAATAATGCTAAAATTGCTCAACATCGAGGTCAGATTGCACTGGATCGACTTAATCAAGAGAAATTCCAAGGAGAGACGGCAAAATGTTCGAACGAGAATAAAAGAAAATACATTCAAGCTGTTGAAAATGCCAGAGCTGTACTAGTAGCAAATGTAAAAGATAAAAACCAGAAAAGAAAGAAAAGACAAGATTTATCAACAAACATTAACATCAGCGGTAGGTTAACGGCTGGGTCCGATACCGAAAACGAAACTCCTAAATATTTTAATCTTTCAAGTCGTTGTACTAGTCCGTCGACAAGTTGTTCTCCAAATTCGAGAAGAAGTTCTCCTACGCCCAGAATATGTAGTCCACCTCCCAGGCCTAGGGCATGTAATCAACCTCTCGAGGCTACAACATGCGGTTCACCTCCAAAATCGAAAACGTGTCCAGGCCCATGTAATCCAGCGAATGCAAAAGCGACCTCAGATTTGGAAACTATCGGACAATCTGTTTGTAAAAGAAGCGATAACGCAGCTACTAAAGTTTCAACTTGTCCTGCAGATACCAGAATTTCTGATCGAATACGAAGTAGAACGGTTATAAACGAAGGTATTTGCGAGGTTGATGTTGAAACAGGAACTTGCAGTAATCGATCAAAAGCTATTCCCAAAATTTCTGAAGATGTATCTCCACCGCGTGTTTCTGATTCGGTGCAGAATGATAAACGTGACGCGAAATTAGATCAAAATGATGTTCAAGTTATTCCCAAAAAGCCACCAGTTTCTTTACGCTCAACTAAAGATACTAAATCAGTGTCTCCTAATAAAAAATCCGCTCGTCCATCACGTTTAGATACCGATAGAAGTAAAAATAAAACACAATTTTATGACCATAAAAATCGTTTCTCCAAAGAATATACAGATGATAACGTTAAGGTACACAAAATAGACCAAGATAGTATTGAAGTGTGTCCAAGCTCGGGCGGCGAGGCGGAGTATAAGGAAAAGATGTATAAGAGAGATCGCGAGGCAATCGTGCGCGGTAATAAGGCTTTAGAAAAAGTCAAGGTTCAAAAAGATTATCGTGAAATGATGCAGCAATTGCCAAATTTACAAAAACAAGAAAATATCGCATCAATTCCTTTAAATAATCCAAAGTTTCACATGTCGCAAGATCGATTAAAGGAACGTGATCAAAAGAATCAAAATCGAATGGAAGGAGCTTACGAAAAGTTATTTCCTAAAACGTGCACAGTTACAATACCAGCCAAACAACCGAAAAAAACCATAACAAGTAATTTACCTTTTCGAACAATAAGCGTATCTGAAGATTCTCCAACTCTAAACGTAGCAACTTGGGATTTCGATGCCAAACCTGAAGTATCGAAATCGAAAGTTGTTGAACCACAAGTAGCGAATAATTTGTGTTGTAAATGTCCTCCCCTCGATACGGAGAATATTTCGAAAAAGGAGACGACCGAAAACTTACAAGGCATGTTGAAAAGTCTTACTACTTCCAGAAACAAACTTGTCCAAGAACTGGCCTCTTTACCAGAAGATAGTCAACTTCACAACTTCGTTGCCCAAAATGGCGGGCTAAGCGGTATAGATGAAATTATAAAAGTTAGTGCAACAGTTAAAGAAGACGGTACGTCGGGCGCGAATGGTCGAAAACGATCTAGAAGCAAAGTAAGACCAAGTCCAGCCAGCAAAAGTTCAAATAGGGGTAAGTACCTTTCTAGATTTCACTTTTTTTAAGTTTGTATGAAACTTTTTTTATGTTATATAGGGTGTTTTTTTTAGCTGCATGAGATCTTTCAATAGGGTTAACTTTTGAATGAAGTTTCTCAAAGTGACAGTTCTTTGACATTTGTGTTCAGAAAGGTTTGCCATTTAATCATGAATAAATTAACACTTGAGTAACGCTACCAAATTGTGGAAATTTATTTTCAAAGTCAGCGTTCCGTTCGCGAAACTTATAGAGCTGTTCGCCCTTTTTTTTGGTCGACATAATCGACCTTCTGAGCAGGCTATTGGTGCGGCGATGGATAAATTTCGTACTACTTCTTCATTGCATGATGTAAGACCACCAACAAGGCAAAGAAATACCGAAGATACTATCGCCACTGTGAGTGAAAGTGTGCAAGAGAACCCAAACATTTCAATTCGCCATCGTGCTTAACAACTGGGCTTTGTCCGTCCACACATGGAAAATTTTACATCAAGATCTTGGTTTACATCCTTACAAGATCCAGTTGGTTCAAGAATTGAAGCATAATGATCAACGATTGCGTTGATTGGCTCACAACCTTGGGCTCACAACCAATTGGAAGTGGATCCATTTTTTTACCGCCAAATTTTGTTCAATGACGAGCATGATGACGAGGCACAGTATGTGAACAAGCAAAATTGCCGTGTATGGACTGAGACCAATCCGGAACATTATCTTGCGACTCCATTGCGTCCATTAAAATTGACTGTTTGGTGTGGAATACACGCCAACGGCATCATCGGCCGATATTTCTTTCGAAATGAGGAAGGAGCTACCGTTACGGTGAATGGTGTGGGATATCGACACATGCTCAATACATTTTTGTTTGCAAAAATCCAAGAGTTAAACATCGACAACTTATGGTTCCAGCATGATGGTGCTACGTGCCACACAGCCATCGAAACCATCGATTTACTGTTCAGTGACGAGGCTCATTTCTGGTTGAAAGGGTATGTGAACAGGCAAAATTGCCTTATATGGACTGAGACCAATCCGGAACATTATCTTGAGACTCTATTGCATCCATTAAAATTGACTGTTTGGTGTGGAATACACGCCAACGGCATCATCGGCCCATATTTCTTTCGAAATGAGGAAGGAGCTACCGTTACGGTGAATGGTGTGGGATATTGACACATGCTCAATACATTTTTGTTTGCAAAAATCCAAGAGTTAAACATCGACAACTTATGGTTCCAGCATGATGGTGCTACGTGCCACACAGCCATCGAAACCATCGATTTATTGAAAGGACAATTTGGTGACATTATTTCAAGAAATGGTCCTATCAATTGGCCTCCAAGATCGTGCGATTTGACGCCTCCAGATTATTTTCTTTGGGGGTATGTTAAATCCATGGTTTATGCTAACAAACCAACAACATCTGGAAGCATTGGAGGTCAATATTCAGCAAGCCATTTATGAAATAAGGGCAGAAATATTGGAAAAAGTGGTCAAAAAATGGACTGATCGGATGCGCTTCGTAACGATTAGTCGTGGTGGTCACATGTCGGAAATTATTTTCAAATCATAAATGGCATTAAATTTACTTTCATAAAAAAATAATTAAAAAAACATTCTATCAATTATTTAATTTTTTATTTTGATTTGAAGTTCTCATGCAGCTAAAAAAATCACCCTATATATAACTGTTACCTTATAGGCCAGATAACAACGCATTCAAAAAGGGCTATTGCTTAAAATATGGGGGCAAGCTGGAATAAATTTTATTGTCTTTATTAGGACCTCTAAAAATACATACTAATATTGCTCCCTCTGGCGATCCACAACGGGAATCAAAGAGTGGGCTAAAATTCTTAGGAGCGACGAAAGTATGTAAGTACAATATGTTTTCTTCAGATGGTATTAAGTAGGTACATATGTTCGACGTCCAGTGAACAAAGACACGATGTGAAATATCAGGTTCCCACTATAAATGCTTTTTAAATTAAATTAAAGGTTAAGGCTCTTTGGCAAATTTTAGTCGGGCTATCCGATTCTTCTTTGATATCAAAGGTCTCTTAGAAGGACGTCTGCCAAATAGTCCAGCTGAGTTTAGTCGACATTTCACTGTCGAAACACTGATGTTATCTTTGCGATTTACGTTAAAATCGCGAACGATTGCAGTAGCCGCTAGACGAGTATGTTTTACTGCTTTAAGAACTATCATTTTATCATCTCTTTTGGTTGTTTTTTGTGGTCGCCCTGTTCTCGATCGCGTGTCTGCTGATCCATATTTCATTATTTTATGACACCAGTCACTTATTGTTTAATGTGGTATGTGAAACCTTTCTGCTGCCCCCATTGAATTTCCTTCCTTCAACCATTTCTAAACTTTTATTTTCAAATCTGTGGAATACCCTTTGCTCCCTGATATAATGATGTTTTGGTTTTCTTGATGTTTTGGCGAATAATTTAAGTTGTGGCAAATGTTTTTTGACCCCCAATTAATTTAGTTTTATATTTTTACAAATTTAATAACAAACCTAATCAGTTATAGTTATGGTTTTTAATTCCAAACTAACTAAAGAATAAATTATGAAAATGTTAACTAGAAATATTGAAATTTGAAAAAACGATTGCAAAAAGACGCTACTGTACGATGAACTACTGAAGTGAAAATTTTCTAAGTGTTTAGTGTATTTCGGAGCACACGTACCTACAACAGAAAGCGTGACGTATGGTTGAACTCGGTAAAAAACCCTATTTTTAATCGGGGTTTCGACTAGTAAACGTTAATATTCCGCAAATTTTCTTTTTCAATTCTACCATATAAATCTTCAGCTTTCCGAATCTCTATAGGAAATGGTCAAAATCCTGGTGCCATTTTAGGTGCTCTTACCTTATCTATAAAGCCTGTACGCTACAAATCTTGGAGTATTTTCCGCACCTCGTGCAGTTACATACGAATATTAAAAAAAATATCGTTCTTCGCATGGTTTTTTCTATGTGGTGGCGAAATCCGGGGTCACTAGAGAGTGCAAAATTAGTACATCATTTTAGAGAATAAAATTTATTCCAGCTTACCCCCGTTTTTTACGCAATAAAATACTTGTCGATTGACCTGCTACATACGTACTTTAATTGAAAAATAAATTAAAATGGATTTGCTGTAACACGAAATAACATTTCTATTTCAGCTGAAAGTCACAGTTCATCGAACAAACGTTCGACATCGCCGGATAAATCAAAATCTTCTGCTAAACAACCTCGTAACAACTCCGCCGAAACGAGTAGAAGTCCTTCACCCCCTAGCTCGCCTTCACCTCCTTCATCTCCAACCGATAAAACTAAATCTAAAAAATGTACCAAACCGGCTAAACCAAAGACAGCATCTCATCCTCCACCACTTGAACCATTAGTATTACAAAATATCGGTACTCAAACGACACCTAGAGTAGGAAAAGATAAAAGTAATGAAACGAAACCTGCACCTTCAAGTTCTAAAGCAAAGAGAGTGTCAGACTCGCCAAAAA
The DNA here is from genome assembly GCA_932274525.1 of Podabrus alpinus. Classification (NCBI taxonomy): domain Eukaryota; kingdom Metazoa; phylum Arthropoda; class Insecta; order Coleoptera; family Cantharidae; genus Podabrus; species Podabrus alpinus. The sequence goes on from OW026451.1 coordinate 46,414,469, forward strand.
TAAATTCTGTCGATCAAGACGAAGCTAAAACAAAGACTGTATTAGGTGACGGCCATTTAGTAGATGCTGCCAGTAACGCAGGAAAAGGTGACGCGTGCGAAATAATTATCAGATTTGGAGAGGACGGTAAACCTAAAATTTGCGTTAATCCTGTTGAACTTCAAAACAAAGAAATTATAGTTAGAACAGGAATAGAGGAAGTGGTAGAATCTTCAGAAGTTGGGGTGCAGCACACTTCTAAGCCATTAATGACCGACGCTACCAAAAAATCAAAATCTGAAATTAAATGTGATAAAAAATCATGTGCATCTTCTGGTAAAACTAAAAAGGGCGCCGGTAAACATAAAATACGTCAGCAACACGATGAAAAGGCTAAAGAAGCTAAAGTGCAAGATAAGCCGATAAGTACGCAAACAAATAGAAAGAAAGATACTTCTTGGCGCGAGTACTTCAGTCAAAATTCGAATAACTCGAGTACGTCGTATTTCAGTCCTCCATCTCAAAATATATTGAGTGGAGATTGTAAATGTTTAGATTCTATGACTTACAAAAGTTTTCCCGACGAAGAACACATTCGTACGTATCATCCTCAGTTTAGTCACCTTTTACAAAATAAATCTCAGCAGGGTAATTTAAAAATGCAAAATATTCGTGCCAACTCCGTAGATCCATCTCTTGTCGAATGTATCAAAAAATTATTAACTATGTCGCGAAACACTATTGATGAGTTGGCTGTTAGTTCCGTTAGCGATATATCAACTCCTAGCTCCAGTGTCGTAAATATTAGTACGAATATAAAAGTACATCAAATCAAAGACGCTATGAAACGTTTCAACATCGATGTGTCAAATATTAACCAAGTTTTGAATTATTCAGCAGATGAAAGTAATCCGCATTATAATACCGCCGAAAGTTTGACGGTTAGTTCGTTCGATTCAAAATGTAATTGCGTAACGTTAAGTAAAAATCAGGAATTACAAAAATCCCACGACACCAGAAATTTAAGTTTGGACGAATATTGTTCGGAAAATTATGCGGGCGTTTTATCGACCTATAATAAAATGGCGGAAAGTTATTCCAAGAGAATTGAAAATTTATCCTCCATGATAGATAAATTAAGATCGGAAAAATCTAACACTTTATTCAGTCCTTGTAGCGAACGGGATAGTTCTACGAAGTATTTGGATTTGCCGTCAGATTTTAAAAGTAAAAAAGGAAGTGCAAGCAAAAACAGTAGTATCGAAGAACAAGAAGAACTTAATCGTTATTTATTAAATACAAATATGAGTGATATAGAACCATTACAGAAACCCTTGCCAGTGAAGAGTAAAAAGTCGACTTTAAGTACCGAAAGTGACGAATTGAAAGATAGCATAGATAAAGAATTAAAAAAGCGTTTTGATTCTTTATTGGGTGACTATACGGCACAGTCTGCACCTCTACCTGAAGTTGTATGTTGTCCGAATCCTTGTGCTAATTTTGAGGATAGTTCCAAAGAAGATATACCTTTTGTACCGCTGTTGTTAGATATTCCTCGTCTTCCGAAACTTGAAGGTTATTCGGAACGAGATGCGAATTGTTTTTGCAAACCTTTGGATAAATCGAAACCTCCAATTTCCAAGGGTTTGGTATCCGCTAAACGTTTCAACACTGATATCAGTCTAGTTCCTCACGAATTATCGACAATTGCAGAAACTGAATTATCAAATAAAAATCAACGAACACCAGATAAATCGTCGCGAAGTAAATCTCCGGCAAATCCGATGGAGAATTTTAAACCATTTGTTATTTTACCGCAACCCGAACATCGCCAGATGAAACCCATCGATATTTTAAGCGTAAGCAAAAAATCAGTACACAACTCGACGACGAGTACAAATTATGATAGTTTATCTGATCTTAACCCTAAACCATCGACAAGTAAAGGTGGCAAAAGAACGCAAGAACCCAGTCTTACGTCGTCTGAAAATCCATATAAGCAAGACAGTACCGTAATGTTTCATGCAATGATACCGAAAGCTGTGGCGGAAGTTACCAGCGATAGTTCTGTAGACGAATTAGAAAATATGGAAAATATGCTAAAAAGTTTAGGTATGGGGTGGGCAATTTCGACATTACGAAAAACGCAAGAAACATTAAATTTACAATCAAGTTCGAGTTCGTTAGACATTAGTCTTAAGAAAAGCATCAAACTGACGGAATCGAGTAGCAGTAGTACTGATATTAGTTTTAGGGATATTTTAAGCAAGCAATTTTTGACGAGATTGTCTTCTAGTAGTTTAAAATCGGACGATTCTAGTACTTTGTCACCATATTTAAATCAATTTCAAAATATGACTCCGATTCAGAGTTTTGACAGAAGTCACGAAAGAACTACACAGCGTACTTCAACACCGATTCATAGCAATAGAACAACGGATAAATCAAAAACTGATTCTCAACCAAACGTGATATTAAGCGCGGAATCGGAATTGTCTTCTATTAAAGAACATTTACCAAGCGACGAACAGCGTTTTTATAGTTTAGACGACGATACGACGTTAACCAAAAATATGAGCAATAACGACTAATTTTTATATCGGTATTATACTATTGTATTTATTTTTAAATTTTCTATACAAGTATTTGTAAATTTAAATATTGGCTACTTTGTAAGAATAAAAAGAGCGCTTTAATTTTATATTTTTATTTTTATTTGATAACGACGCAATTTTAAATAAAGTGTTATGAAAATTATATTTGGAATATTTTATCTGTTAACATGTTAAGATTTTAAAATAATGTTGTGCCTTACGCTCTATTTACAGTTTTTTGAGCACCTGTTGATGAACGATTGTTTTTTTGAAGTCTGTTGTAATAATTTTTTTAAATGTTGAAACAGAATAGGGCACGTCGACTGTAATGTTTACAGAATAGGAAATTTTACATACTGTAATGAAACTCTTTAGAAATATTTTATGTTATCTATTGCAAAAATTGAATTATTGTTATGGATGAGTAGATTATTATTTAAAAAATTGGGCATTTGTATTTTAAAAAGTATTAAAGATTTTACATTATTCGCATTTTTATTTATTTTGTGTTATCGGTGCAATAATTGGGGTACAGCGCTGTGGATTACGAAGTTTTATTCATAATAATATTTGGCAAATTTCACCTCCTGAAATTTTACTTCATCATAAATAGAGTCCGGATTTATATGCGGTAAAAACCATCAATATAAGTATTTTATATGCAGGTAAAATTAGTCAATATATGCGGTAATATTGCTGAAATTTGGATAATATGCGGTTAAATGAAAACAAAGGAATATAATGCAAAATCGAAATTTTTAATTAATTTAGAAGTTCCAGTTTAGAAGAAGAAGTACGTAATATTTTTCAGACCCCAATAAATAAGAAGCGATAAAAAAATTTTTAATTTATTGATTTAAAAGGTTTTAGACGTGCTAATGTGTTATTTTTTTAAATGTAACATGTTGCAAGAGAAAGAAATGATCCAGAAAACGTGTACCCCTAAAAAAATGTGTTTGACAAGGTTGGATTTTACACTTCATTTTTAACATTAGGATTTTATTTAAAAAAACTTGCACCTACATAATATAATTATTAATCATAATTATGCCAAATATTGGCTATAGGCTATACATACAGCATACAGCCATGTGCAAAAGTATTAGGCACCCTATACAATCTAACTATATTATGTGTTATGGTAAATGTAAACGAAAATAAAAGTATATAAATGTTCAAATCAGTTATATTTAATGTTTAAATCAGTATTTAGTGGGTCCACCCTTTGTTTTACGTAATTACAGCAGCGAGTCTTTTAGGCATAGACGCTACGAGCCTGTAACATTCCTCGTCAGTAATTTTATTCCACTCTTGGTTAAATGCATTGAACAACGATTTTTTGGATTTTATTGAATGGCGCCGTATATTTTCCTTCAAAACACTCCATAAATGTTCAATGGAATTCAGATCTGGCGACTGTGGGGAGCAGTCAAACAGTACGTGTAAACCTAGTCTTGCGCAACCATATCATTGAGAACGCGCTGACTAATGCCATGGATCATTGTATTGTCGAAATTTGACGTTTTTGACTTTTCGGCGTTTGTATTGCCGAAAATTGCAGAAATAGATGGCTCTAGAGTCTTTTCAAGGACCTCTATATACTTTATACTGTTTACACGACCTTCATATAAAACCATTTTTCACACACCACAGTCAGTCATGTATCCCCAGATCATAATGCTGCCTCCACCGTGCTTCACTGTAGGCACCACTCACTACGGGTTGAAATTTTCACCTATCCTTCGCCTTACGTACGTTACACCTGGGGTACCAAATACCTGAAACAAATAAAAAAAACAATAACAAATTAAATCTCAATTATTTACACTTTTATTTAATATTTTGTGATATGTTATTATAGTTTATTTAAATATATGCGTTAAATAACATACCTCAAAGTTAGATTCATCAGGCCACAACACATTCGAAATCTTCTACAGTCCAATTTCTGTGCTTTAGGCACCATTTTAACCAAATCTCCTTATTTCGCTCTGAGAGCCAAGGGTTCTTTTTGGCTTTACAGCCTTTGAGTCCAGCTTAAATGAGCCTTATACTCACTGTACTCGCATCCAGTGGTCTTCCTTTTGCTTCCAAAAAAGCACCAGCTAGATCTGAAGAGGTTTTTTTGCGCTTTTGTAGCACTTGTCGAAATAATAATCGATCTTCACGTAATGTAGTTACTTTTTTTCTACCTGTTCTTGGTCTATTCTGATAGAAGCAAGTTTCCTTGAAGCGTTTCAATATAGTATATTGCACAGCACAAGGAGAACAGTTCACCTCTCGAGCTATTATAACTTGAGAATTGCCTTGTTTAAATAATAATTAATTCCGCAAGCATTGTTAAGCACTAAGTTCATTTTTACACACAGAGACGGTGATCAGCTTAAGCAGTTAAGTGCATTGCTGCTAATGCGGAATGCCCGGTTCGACTCCGGGCTCAGTAAAAACTTTATTCTGATCGTCTCCCCTCGGAGGGCAATGGCAAACCACCGAGGTGTAATATGCTTAGAACAGCCTCTCTGGAGATGAAGTGTATACACTTCCCGCGGTTCGGAGCCCGCGTTAAACAAGTAGGTCCCCTATGTGTGTGATAGTACTACAAATGCACAACACATACTACATAGGAGAGAGGTCGCCAACATCCGGTAACGGATAGGCACGTGAAGAAGAAGTTCATTTTTTTAGGCGTGGTTGACAGGTAAGGTATTAGTCTTTGAAAATACGGTTGTAGAAAAAAACATCGACGCATATATTTTTACCACGAGCTCTAACAACAGACTAATCCTTACATTTGCAATTGCAATATAAGTTATTTATGCTTACTAGCCAGTTTTATTACTACCAAAAAGGCCTTATATATTTTTTATTTTCGAGTAAAGATACAATTAATAGAATCGTAATCAATGCAATGAGTTCTGAAAACTAGATTTAGAGATAGTGTAAAATAATGAGGGTGCCTAATACTTTTGCACATGGCTGTATATGCGGTTATATGGATAATAATTTTATATGCGGCAAAAATCCAAAATATTAAATTTAGTTTAAGATATTCAGGTGGGCGATTGTAATCTCCATCGATGGTCAAGGGTTTCTATAATCCTATATGTAAGTTCCACCGCTTGACCGGGTGGGTCAAGGGTACAAAAATATAATCTCTTAATTGTTAAGCCTATAAGTACTTTTTAAGTAGGTAAGATTCCGAATAAATTATTAGGTGCTTTAATTTATATTGGCGTTATATTTTGTGAATATTTTTATTGTTATAAATATTACATCGCGAATTTTGCTCAGTAGAAGTTGCGATTATAAATTGGGTTAGTTATCTACCCGTAAATTGGGCCAAAAGATTATAAGGGTCTCATGTAAATTGGGCCAGACACCACTCGTAAGCGTAACATGCACGAAAGGTTACTGTTTTGTCATTATTTTTTGTTTTATTCCATTTTTTGGGGGTGAAACGTAAAAGTTTACTGCCCCATACCGCTACTATACTTTTTAATGCTATTTCAAGGTTCACTTTTTCGGAAATACACGGATTATTTTCCATTTTTTTGATTATATTTATTACTAATATCCACTAATCACACCCCCATCTATCCGAATTTAAAAGAAAAATTGAAATCGGAGCGAAAAAATTTTACGCATTTTCAAGGGACCAAGGGCGAACGATGCACATCGACCGGGGTCTACCGCATACTCGAGGCTACTTTCCCGTACTTTTCAAATTGATTTTTCTCGAAATTTTGATAATACATTCGCAAGTGAAATCTTTACAGTATACTTTATAAACCTTCCTCTTTGCTATAGGAAATTTTCAATTTATTTGGAGTGGACACCCTTAGGGGTCCGTCCCCTAAACCTTATATATCAGCTTTTCGAATATCTATAGAGAATTTTTAAAATCGCGGTTGAGTTTAATATGCTATCCCCAATCTTGTTTGTTAATTTGATCACTTTACTTCTCAAAAGCTGTAGTCGATTTTTAGAGCAGCAACCCATATTTTATGGATCTAAATAATTTAAATTTTTCCCACCCCTGATTGAAACTGTGTGACGAGCACAGAGGACCTACAGCTTAACGTGGATTCCGAACCACGGGAATAGACGATTTTTACATCGTCTACTCTGACCAGGGAAGTTTTTGAGCCATATATAATGTTACCTGTGGCCAGCAGATAGACATTTGGTGAGCGAAAAATCCTTTTATAGATAGCACCTCACAGGATTTGAACCTATGAATCTCGGCATGAGAAGTTAACACGCTAACCGCTCAGCCATTCGACCACCCTAGATTTTGTATTGGACTTTTGTATTTGATATTTGTATAGGATTTTATATCCTATGCTCGAATCTAAACGCATTTATACTGTTGGATATTTGTATAGGAATTTTAATGACATATGACAGTGCTGAGAATAAAATTATGTTATAATCTTTGGTTAGGTTTTAGTTTTTGTGGCAAAATAAGTAGTCAATAAAGTACATATTATGCACAAAACTAGACAAAAACTGAACAAAATAATTTCTAAAAATTTGAGGTTAACAAAATCAACCACGGCCATGACAGATTACGAGTCATACAATTACACTGCGCATGCTCACCAATAAAATCTAATGCAAAATCCTATTGAAATAGACACCGTCCTATTCTTAAAAATCCAATGTAAAAGTCTAATGCAAAATCCAACGGACGAAGTCCAATGTAAAATCGTGCAATGTAAACACGATAATTTTTACATTAGACCAAATCTAATACAAAATCCTATGCAAAGTCTAATAATGTAAAGATACTTTAATATGCCCCATCTTGTTTGTTAATTTGATCATTTTACTTCTCAAAAGGCGTGGTCGATTTTTAAAGCAGCAACCCATATTTTATGGATCTAAATAATTTGAATTTTTCCCACCCCTGATTTACTTAAATTTAACCATGATTTAAAGTAAGGTTTATAAAAGTCTGTTTTAGGCTTGTTTAAAACAAGTCACCCTGTATACTCTTTATGTACGCTATGTCATACACTTCCATAGACTTCAGTTGGCACATGCTTTTATTGACATAAAGTTAACAAATTTAACCTAAAAGTTTGTGTGGCAAACTTGAAGTTTATTTCGAAGGAATTTGTATTCTCTTTTTAATTTAAAGATAAAGTAATGGAAGTTGATACACAAGGAGAGTGTTCTCGAAACACTAAACCACCGAAAAGAGGAATTATTTTTTTATCATCAATACCACCTTATTTGAACGTCAGTCAAATTCATCAAATATTTAGCGAGTATGGCAAAGTTGGACGTGTTTATTTACATATGCATAAAAAGGGTAAACATATTTTGGTATATTTAAACATCTAGCATTTTTTCACTACTATAATTTTAGATGGCGAAAAAAAGAAGAAAAAATTTAGCAACTACAAAAACTACACCGAAGGATGGGTCGAATTTGAAAGAAAATCTGTCGCCAAAAAGGTTGCTGAACTTTTAAACAATACACAAGTTAGTAGTAGAAAGAAGTCGAAGCAATTTGACTGTATTTGGAATATCAAATATTTGACCCGCTTTAAATGGACACATTTACACGAAAGGTTAGCATACGAGAGAGCGGCTAGGAAACAAAAGTTAAGGGCGGAGGTAGAATTGGCCAAGAAGAAAACAAATTATTTCACATCAAATTTACACAAAAATAAAAACGTTAAAGATGATACAAATGTGAAACCGAATGATGAAAAGGTGAGCGACGGCGATGAAGAAGAGGAAAAACAGGATGAACCACATGTCGAAGAAAATAGAAAAGATTTCTTGAAGTCACTATTTCAGTAACGTGTCTTGTTTTCGTACAATAAACTTCCGATTACTTCGAGGTACGACTATGTATATAACTTATTTTGTTAAATTGAAATAAAAAATTAAATATAAACACGTTTATTATCTCTAAAATAGACTACATTATTGCGTAGTATTAATTTTTTCTACAGCTTGTTTAACGGGTGGTTCAGTTTCTCTACCAAAAATTTTAGTGCCATCAACGTCTAGAGCAAAGTTATAATCCACAGGGTTATTCATAGCATGTTCGATGGCAGCATCTAATTTATCGGGCGTTATGAAACTATCAGAAGCTGCAATTGTTTCTTGGATAATTTTGGTTGCTTCCTCTTGTTGTTTGACTTGGTCTTCTATTGATTTCTCTAGTATTTTACGAGTGTTTTCTAATTTAAATTGAAATTCCTGTTCTACTCGAGCTTCCCTTTTAAGTTTAACTTGTGTATTCCATTCATCGTTTACTTTGCTACATGAAAGGAAATCTTCTTCTATGATTTTCTTGTGCAGTTCTTCGTCAAATTGTATCATGCTTTGGGAATTATATTCATCTTCCAAAAATTTGTTGATCGATTTGATTGCAGTTCGATAATGATTCCACAGCCTTTTTACCTCTTCAGCTTCGTCGTGTGGTAATCGTGTGCGGGGTTTTACCACAAATATTTTACTTTTTGCGGTAGGATAATGTAGCGGTTTTTTTCGACTTCGAATGGTATTTAAATTTCTTGTCGTGGGTGAAAGTGTCTCCGGAATAAGTAAATTTAAACTTTTGAAATTCTTAGCTAACTTAAACATTCTTTTATTTTAATAATTCACACACCATCAAATACAAATCAACATAACCTAAATTGCCATTTTTAGAACATATGGGAAGTTTTGCATTTATTAACAGATGGTGCTTAAATAGATTAAAGGAATGGATACGAAAGATGCGTTCGTTCATAAACGCGAGATGGTGTAGATGAAACATTTCATTTTCCAATAGTAAATTTATTACATCTATGAAATTACTGCAGTAAATACGCAAAACCAGTGGTGATTTTCACAAAAGTAATTTCAAATTTAAGCTACGATTAACAGTTTTTTTCTACTGAGTGAGATGAGGAAATCTCGTTGTAACAACCCGCGCTTTTAGCTAATTAATTTAAATACCGATCTAGAAAATACGGTTAAGTATTTTCATTACCGACATAGATAATTGTAATTGAGATAATTAAATAGAGGTAATTTAGGAATACCCTATTTAATTTAATACAAGAAAATAACGATGTAAGATGCTAATTTTAAATATTAATTTACATTGACTTAAAAGCAGGAATCAATTTGTCAATACGTGAAAGAAGGCTCAAACAAAGCCGAGCACTACAGATGCACTGGCGGCTACATAGTCAAAAGAAAGGCCTACCGCTTGTTCATAGTAAAGATTAGTTTAAGTCAACGCATATAATAGAACAAATTTTACTTTGCGTTTGTTTCGCACATGAACAGGAAATGAGTTGTAAGTTATCGCTGCACCGCCAAAAGGAGCCTTGCCCTAATTCTTAGCAAGTGAAGGAAAAGTGTAGTGTTAATTTCACGGCTCATTTGCTCAATGTATGAGAATAGGTTGTAGAAACCCTCATTTCGAGGAAATTTTAAATATAAGATACAACTGTAAAAGTCACACGGTCCGAAAGGCCACCCATGAAAAAGGAAATAAGTTTTGGGAGACGAGTAGATTGGTCACATCCCCCTGAAATTAAGCAGGACGAAGAATCAACGAGATTGGTTCTTTGACTAGCGTAAGGGTGGTGAAATGAATTATCCAAGGTGGGGAATTTTTGATAAAAATCCCAACTTAGAAAAATTCACTAGTTGTCATCGAGGAAGGACTCGAATAAATAAGTTAGTTGTCGACGGGAAGGTACCCGATTAAATAAGTCAGTTACTCCGCGAGTACGTGTTTGAATAAATTTTGAGTCAATATTAACTTAAAAGTTAAAGTTGTTTAATAACAAAATTAAGAGTTGTCCTCGAGTAAGGTGCTCGACTAAATAAGTTCAATTGTTACGCGAATGAATAAAATCATAGAAGCGGTGAAGGTATTAAACGGCGGATACAGATTTGGACCCGAAGAGATAAAGCTAATATGCTACGCGGACGATGTAGTGCTAGTGTCAGAGAGTGAAGACAACCTCCAAAGATTATTACACTGTTTTAAAATTGCCGCAGGAAAATATAACATGACCATAAATGTAAATAAAACAAAATGCCTGACCATCGCCAAAGATCCAATACGATGTAAGCTAACTATTGACGACAAGCCTATAGAACAGGTGATGAGGTTTACATATCTTGGGGTGGAGGTGTCTAGCTTTGGAGACCTATATGAAGAAGTGAGGAAGCAAACTATGAAAGCAGCAGCAATCTCTGGAGCAATGAAAGACATAGTATGGCGAAACAGAGATATGAACATCAAAAGTAAGACCAGAATATACAAGACGTGCATTAGGCCAATAATGACGTACGCTATAGAAACAAGAGCCGACACAAGAAAAACAAAAAATCTCCTTAGAACAAATGAAATGAGAATATTGAGATCTATAGCCGGTAAAACTTTGTATGACAGAGTACGAAGTAGCAAAATACGTGAAATGTGCGGAGTGGAAGATATCGTAAGATGGGGAAGACAAAGGAGAAGAGTGTGGAGACAACACGTGGAACGAATGGACGACAATCGAATAGCAAAGATCGTGATGACAAGGATACCACATGGGAGCAGACTACGAGGAAGACCACCTAAGAGATGGCGAGACAGCTGGACATCTACATCACAAGAACAGGCTTGATAATCACAAAAGAACAGGTCAAAGACCTAGAAGAAGTAGAAGAAGAAGAAGAAGTTACGCGAACCGGTGTTCGATTAAAAATAAAGCATAAAGTGTTATTTTGAGTTTAGCATCAAGTAAAAGTTAAAGTTGTTTTAATAACAAAGTATAGAGCCAATACTTAATTAAAAAGTCGAAGTTGTTTGAAATTGAATTGAATTAAATATTAATAGTTAATTTTGAGAATTAAGAGTACGAGTTTAAAAGTTAGAGTGTTTATTGCAATTACCGATAAGGTGAGAGGAGAAATTTTGTTTAGTTCCCAAGACTGCTTTCCTGGATTTACGTCGGTGACTTAGTAAGCGGAATAGTAATTAAAAGGTATTGTGCATTCAAATATTCCCAGTAATTTGTATATTTTGTAATTATTGTGTAATTTGCCAATTTTATTTATGTGTACAAAGATATCAATATAATTGTTTGTTTAAATAAGTCAGTTTATTATTGCTTGAAAATACGCAAGTGTTCGTATCGAGAATTTCCTTTACCTGCGTTTCCAACAGGACAAAAGCTACTAACGAAGAAGAAGTAAAAAGGGAGTTCCGTCGAGTAATCTCTCCCTAAATTATCAATCAACAATTACAAGGTAATTTAAATTAAAAGATTCTCGTGGTGGCAGCGACAGAAATTAATTAAATATAAATAAAACATTAAACCGCCAATAGTCCGGTTTAGTACATTGGTTCAACTGTGGGAAGTATTTTATTACAAACCGCGAGGCCGGTTTGTTTCATCGTTATGGCTTCCTAGTTCCTCTTGGGCTTGTTCGAGCCTTCCGGTGTTTTGTTTGCTGGTTATGATTTTCTTGACCAAAAGTTTGCAAAAGTTTTTAAAAAACTAGAAGTAACAATAGCTGTATTCTTTTCACCTATTTTAAGTGAGATGTACTGAGATACTCAGTTGACTCAGTTAAAAGTGTGTTCTTTTTACCGTTGTACATTCGTCAAACGAATGTGCCGTGCCGTGCCGAATTGAGTTTAAACTGAGAAAATTACCTCCCACCCTATACCAACTGATCTTACTATTTCGAAGTGTTACAACTGAGATAAAGTTGGAAATAGCTCGGATTGGTCGATTTAAAAAGGTTAACGTCATCTCTTTCGTCATATTTCGTCTTTTTGGAGGTTATGTAATTTGTGAGCTAATTTGTAATAAACATCGTAATAAACTCGTAAATAGACTCGTAATAAACATTTGGTAATTTATTTAATTAAATTAAAGATTAAAGAGATTATCTTTGATTGGTAACAAGCTTAATATTCTATATAAGCGTAACATTTTATTTTAATAAATACAACTTCCAAAAACCTAAATTTGTAATCCCAACATATGTATTTATTTTGTTACGTATAACTTTTTGTAGAAATAAATGGAAACCGGGAAACGAGTCATGTGGACTCATGAGGAAACGCTAGCTCTAATTGCTAGCGTCGAGGTATACAAGGATCACTTAAACCACGTTACCAAACGACGCCAAGTTTGGAGTAACGTGAGTAACGACTTGATTAGTCAACAATTTGTTTTCTCCGAAGAAAATTGTAAAAAAAATGGTTAAATTTGGTCAGGACGTACAAATCTTGTAAAGATGCCAAGGGTAAAACAGGTAGGGGACCTACTCGTTTTGTGTTCTTCGATAAAATGGAGGACATACTTGGCATGGAACCAAATTTCTCTTCGCCACATTCTATAAATGTTGGCGAAGCCTTTGAACCACTACCAAGTATTGCCTCAATGGCAATGTTACCATTGCACAATGAAGAAATGATCGAAGTTGAAAATTTTCTAGAAGAAGTACCGCCAGAAAGTAGCACCCCGGTTGTCGCTCCAAAAAAACCAGCAAAGAAGTTAAGCAATGCTAAACTTCGACAAGAAGTGAACGAACTAAAAGAAAAATTAAAAGAAAAAAATGAGTTGCAAAGTAAAAAATTACAATTGTTAGAACGCAAACTACAATTGGATGGGAGAAGAGTTATAGCCCTTGAAAAGATTGCAGGGATAACTAACAAAACAAACGAACACTAAAATTTATTAAATTAATCTTGTATATATTTGAATAAAAAATAAAATTATAATAATAAACAACAGAACGGAAGAACAATTTTTAAATCTAGTTACATGTTAAATTTCTAAATACTTCCTCTCTTCGTGTCATTCCCTCTTCCCACAAAATATATCGATAAATCTTTTATTGTTATCGACAACACCCCAATTATATCATGTGTAATAAATATTTCACGTTTCTAGTTTACTAGTAGGTAGTTATTACAATTTTTAATTACAAAAATTTAATTAAACTTGTCACTTACTGCAATCGTTTTAGCATCTACTGAAGGTACTTCTTCGTACATCTTGGTTTTAATTATTGTACTTATTTTAATTCTTTAATTTTAATTGCCGGTTGCAATAAATTTCTATTTTGTATTTTTAGAGGTTATGTAATTTGTTTTATGTATTTTGTAATATGTAAGTTGTTCTTTTTACCTTATGTTTTTCTCACTTTGACTCAGTTAATCTCTGTTCGGCTCAGCTCACTTCGTCTCAGTTGCGTAACTGAGATGGAAATAAAACTTGTAAAAAGAATACGCCTAATAATAGTACTTTATGCACCAAGGGAGCAAAGTGACTTTTTTTGACCCGAGGGTAAAGTATTGTTTACCCTCGGGCCAAAAGTCACTTTACTCCCGTCGTGCATATACTGTTTTTTGCAATTCCGGGAAACTTCGCCAATTTAGAAACTTACAGCAAAACTTTAACGCATTTTTTTAATAATGCACGTGGTCGACAGTGTCACAAAGTAGCACTAGTAATATTACCAACTACTACCAAAAACTACTAGGAAATAGCAGATGGCACCCCTGATTCTACCAATGATTCATTTCATTTACATTTGTGCCTTAGGCTTCCTACAGACTGATCAAGAAAAAACGTTGTGCGACAAAACGTTTTTTGTGATTGGTTCAAATCAAACAAAATCAAGTTCAAATCAAACAAAATCAAATTTGATTGGATCAAACGAAAACGTTTTGTCGCACAACGTTTTTGCTTGATCAGTCTGCAGGCAGCCTTAGAAAGAGCAAGACGTACCATGAGCGAGAACGTAGAAATTGCCGAAGGAGTGAAGATGGCGTTGGTGGAACTATTGCCGACAAAATCTAGAAAACTTTACCAAAAGCACTACGACGCTTTTGTGCAGTGGTGCAAGAACAAAGAATTGGCAGATTATTTTACTGAAGACGTGTTTTAGGCATTTTTTTACGAAAAGGCTAAAACGTTGAAGTCGTCGACCATGTGGTCGCACTATTCCATGATCAAGGCCGTGCTAAACTAGAAAAAAACATTGACATCGGCAATTTCCACAAGTTATCCGCTTTTATGAAGCGGAAAAACGAAGGATATGTGGCGAAAAAATCGCGCGTCCTAACATCTCACCACATGGCGACATTTTTAAAAACATCTAATGACTTTTTTATCAGTCATCTGGTGATTTTTTATTGCCCTAGGGCAAAAAAAACTTATCTGGTGACTTTTTTATTGTCCTAGGGCAGGGTTTCTCAAAGTGGGGTTCGCAAACCCCTAGGGGTTCGCCATTTGATGGTAGGGGGTTCGCGACAAGATTTATGTAATGGCGGCTGGAAGGCTTTGGGGAGCTAGACAGAAAGAATATCCTGAACTCTCACGCAAAGCGGTGAATTATCTCTTACCCTTCGCAACAACTTATTTATGTGAGAGTGGGTTTTCACACCAAGTACAGGAATCGACTTGATGTTGAGTCAGAATTAAGATTAAAGTTTGTCCAAAATTGCTCCTGAAATCGACTCTCACTTTGCGACAAGAAACAAGCCCACCCATCACATAATATTAGCATACCTATTTATTTTTGTCACTGTAATACAGTGTATTATTTTATTTAAATTTTATTAATATAAAAAACCTTAATATTTTCTTTATACAGCTAGATTTTCTTTTTGGGGGGGGGTTTAGGGGTTCGCAGTCATTTGGGAACTTAAACAGGGGTACGTGGGGCCATGAGTTTGAGAAACCCTGTCCTAGGGCAAAAAAATGTTTTTTTTCACCCGCTCCCCCCCCTAATTTTTAACTTTACTCCCCCAGGGTAAAAAAGTGCCCCTTTTACCCCGCAAATCAGGGTAAATAGTGAGTACTTTACCCCCGGAATGGCAAAAAAACTATTATTTGTTTTTGAATAATTTTTACTACTACTACTAGCGTGCTTCACGAAGTGGAGCGAATACGGGGCAAAGCCCCGCTTAATTCTCCTTCAACTGGTATTGGTTACGCGCACTTTGGGCTTTTTGTATGGGATTAGCGACCCGTTGCGGCTTTGAGCCTGAGATCTGAGTCAGTGTAGTAACCACCCTGTATAAGTTAACTAAAGCCCATTAATTTTTACGACCTACCACAATCTCTTTTAATTGATTCGAACTGTCACAAAAGTTTCTTAAAATATTTTTTATCTTTATGGGATTCATGCGATTCTCGCCCTAATGAACTTTAAAAGATCACTGAATAATCAAAAATATTAGCAAAGATTCAATTAATATATTTAGAAGCAATAAATCAACAATTAGAAATTAACAACCGCTGAAATTGCATTATTTTCACCAAATTAAGATTTACAATTACGACAAAATCAATTGAAAGAGACTGTTTTTATCTTTTAAACAAATATTATCATAGAAGTGTTGACACACAAATTATTAAATTTAAGCCTAAATCGATTCTCTTACTTAAAAAGGAAATTAAGTTGACAGATAAACGACTCCTAGGGTCGATGTCTGACCTAAAGACCAATTTATCATATGATAAGTTCTCTCACTAAAGGCTGAAGTTCTCATAAATACAGCTCACAAATTTTAGTCAAAAGGTCAGTCGCGTCTTAAATTTTCACTAGCTCAATACTTCACGCCGGTTCGATTTCTGAATTTAAATTAAGTGTTTTTATTGAAGTATTCATTTTCAAATACAAAAGTTCTAAGTTATAAAATCATTAAAAATCGAATTCTTTAATATTATTAGTGTAGCGACACCGACATACAAATTATTTAGGATTATTTTTTACAAGGTAAGAGAATCGACTCATTTTTGTTCTTTATTTACACCGTTTAATTATATTTCGTACCATTATTTTGTTTTGTGTATCTCTTTTTTATTACTGTTTTTTTTATTATTAATAAACCCCCATTAAATTTATCGCTGTGTTTAATTTGGCAAACGAAGTTTATCCCCTACGTCTTCAATTTACCGAGCTACGACTACCGATGAGTTTGATTATTCTCATATTAAATAAAAATAAAAACACCTTACAGTGAGCGAATGGCTGAGTGGTTAGCGTGTTAACTTCTCATGCCGAGATTCATAGGTTCAAATCCTGTGAGGTGCTATCTATAAAAGGATTTTTCGCTCACCAAATGTCTATCTGCTGGCCACAGGTAACATTATATATGGCTCAAAAACTTCCCTGGTCAGAGTAGACGATGTAAAAATCGTCTATTCCCGTGGTTCGGAATCCACGTTAAGCTGTAGGTCCTCTGTGCTCGTCACACATTTTCAACACGCAACGAGCAGAGACAGGGAGGTATCGGGAAAATGTCGCAAGACGTTCATAACCGAATATAGATAGAAATAAAAATAATCTGGTGGCAGCTAATCCCCAAAAACCAACTGCGGGATTCTACAATAGTGCCGGTGGCAGGTAATAACAACAACACGGACGGTCCCGGTTTACCACATCAGTAATTGATAACCTTGTAATCGGCGAACCGAATTACAAGACCAAGGTTACTGTGGAAAATAAAATTTGTTCGAGTTGTGCCGTTCGAACAATGTCTGAATGGATGATAGTACCGCTGCAGTTTCAACCGTTGGCCGTTGCCGCCTACTCGGTCGACGGTCGCCCAAGCAAATCAGGTCATCTTATTGGCTAACGTATCCACGAGTGGCTTGACCAATCAAGCCTTGATGACGATGTCTTCTTTGCCATTGGAGTATTCACGGCGAAAGCGCTTAATATCTGTGAAAGTGAAGTTAGCAACATGAGCCGATGCAAATATAAAGGATTTGCACCTGCGAATCGCGAGATAACGGAAAACGGCTCTTTTTTTTTAGCCACAACATGGCGGAGCGAATTCACCTGCTCCCAGAAAAATATAATTTTACAACTATAAAAATTTACATCATCAAAAACATTGAAAGGTACAGTTAGAAAATTAAGTTCGCTGCAAAAAGTTGGTTATTGATAAGGTACGAAATACTTATCGAGTCTCCTGGGGGGCCCTGATGACATCTATAGGGAGTTTGTCGTTTTGAAGTTTTTGAAGACTTTGAGGGTCGATTTGATTCCTCGTGAGTGAGGCCAGGATGAACGCAAGAGCCCTCGGTGTGACCTCCGCTAGCTCTTCGTTGTCTTGGCTCTTCTGTCCTCTTGGTTGTTTAGGCGGTGCGGCTTTGGAGCCGCGGCTCGGACTTCCTCTTCGTGGACGGATGTTCACGGGGAGGTCTTCTTGGGCCCGGTCGCGGTCCTTGGCGTGGGCCTGCTTTCGATGGCTGTCGTCGTCGCTGCCATTCTCTCCTCGGTTGTCGTGGTTGAGGGTACCGTTTGCAACCTCGGTAACTTACTGGGTGCTCCTCGTCGCAATTTGCGCAATTCGCCTTTTCTTTCCGCGGTCGTCGGCATTCAGCGGTCAGGTGCGTTCCCGCACACTTAACGCACTTCGGTCCGGCGCGAAACACGCCCTGAAATCCTGGAAAAGGAAATGCGGTATGATGGAATATGAAATCGCTGACAAAACTACCTTGTACACCTTACAGTTCACAGACGATCAGGTAGTCATCGGACAATCTAAAGAGGATATAGAGTATATGACCAGAAAACTAGTGGAAGAGTACAGTGAGTGGGGGCTGGAGATGAATGTTACCAAACCAAATATATGAGTATTGGAGTAAAGTCAGGAAATCTAACGCTTGACAACGGGACAACAGTGGAAGAAGTGGAACAATACAAATATTTAGGGGTAACATTTACAAATGAAGGAAGGGATGCATCAGAAGTTCAAAATCGAATTACGCAAAGCCGGAAACTCATAGGTGCTCTAAACGGAATACTGTGGTCGAAAAACACCAAGAAGAAAAGTAAGCTCAGAATATACAGCTCCATGATAAAAAGCGTCCTAACTTACGGCAGTGAAATATGGACGATGACGGAAAACGAAAAGAAAAATATTTTGGCAACTGAGATGGATGCTATGAGAAGATCGGCTGTGGTATCTCTAGACTGGAGTGAAAAACCAATGAATATGTAAGACAATTGATGGAAGTACACAAGACCGTCGTGGAAGAAATAGAGGAAGAACAATTAAGATGGTATGGACATGTACGTAGAATGAACGAAGAGAGACTGCTTAGACAACTGCTGGAATGGACACCAAATGGACGAAGAAAAAGAGGAAGGCCAAGGAAGAACTGGGAACAAGGAATCAGAAAGTTCATGAGTGAGAGACAACTTAACGAGAGGGAGTGGAACGATCGCGGACTGTGGAAAATGGGAAGCGCAAGGCGTAAAACGCTATAAAGCGACATATATAGATAGGTCCGGCGCGGCAACATCTCTGCGTGTGTCTAAAGCCCTGACACTTGAAGCATTGGCTGGTCCTTTTTTTTTGTAGGTAGCTTCTACTCGAATTGGGATGCCGATTATCTTCTGGATTTTATAGATTTTGCTTACGTCTTCATTCCTCAATAGGGTGGTCATAAGGAGGGGAAGTGGAGATCCCCTCTTCATTCGGCTCACGGAAATTACTGGTGCCCCTTCCGCGATGAGTGCTTTTTGGACTTCGTTGGCGTCAATCTCCTTGGGTAGGCCACGAATGACTACCTTGAGCTGTAGGTCTTCTCTGAATTGGTGGAAGTAGTATCCGCCTTGTTCGGGAATAAGCGTGTCATCAAACAGGTTGATGATCGCTTGGTGGTCGGCAATTGATTCCGGAGTGATTGACAGTCCTCCGGCCGTGTTTTTCACTGTGTAGTGGATCGTCAGTTGGTCCATTTCATTTCTGAGGGATGACCACTTGGCAGTGTCCCTGAGGACAATGGGCGGGTTTTTTGTCCTCTTTTGTGGCTGTTGTGGTTGGATTTCCGGCTCGGCGATAGCTTGGTCCTGTGTTAAAACTTCCTCGACTCGAAAACTGTGGTGTTGCCCTTGAATTGAAAGGCTGCTGCTCCTTTCTTTAATCTCCGACTCTTCCATCATTGTTTTCGGTTCGCGTTGGTCCCCCACCGGTGACCCCGGCCGTTCGCTTTGCCCTCCGATTGTGGAAATAGTGGTTGTGGAAGTACATGAGGAGACGGATGTCTCCCTTCTCGCCCTCTTGTCCACATGTGTATTTTTTTCAGCTGAAGATTTCCCACTTTCGTCATCTTTTCTGGCTTTTCTCCGTAGCTTCTTTAGTCGCTTTCGCTCCTTTTGGTTGGCTAGGATTTGTTCTTGATTTTGTTGTTTTTTAAAGTAGTCTGCTCTGAATTGTGTGTAATCCATGCTGATTCCGGGGATGTAGTCCGGGGATGTCAGGTAATTCATGAATGCATTTAGGTCATCACTTATCCCGTTGATGTTGGTGTCCATGACAGCTTCGTTGTGCTTAACCGTTATGTAACCTCAAAAAATCACGAAGTCAGGATAACGGTAAAACGCGTCCGTGCTGTTCAAAGTCTCGCTTTCGTCTCGAATAATTTTTTATCGGTCATCGAACATTTGTCATTGCCCTGTATTAAATTATAGGCCACTGCCGACTGTGCCGACATCTTGTGAAATAACATTACATCATTTCTTTCTAAATGTCTGACAATAATTATTTAGGTTATGTGTAACAAATGTAAGTTGAGCCGGGAAAATTGTAACTAATGTGCTTAAAAAGTTAATTTGGAATTATCCATTAATGGTGGCAAAACTGGAACAAGTAATTAAGCAATTATAGAAGTAAGGAAAACATGAAATATTAATAAATTCCTCATTGTTATTTTGTATGAAAATGTAAACTTGGTACATCTATAAGTTATTTCGTCTTTATAGCATAATGTCTCAGCCTTCTTCGGTTATCCAAGTTACGTCGTTACCATTAACAGGAGTACAATGTTCAAATGATAAGGAAGATGAAAAACATGCTTGTAAGTTAAACAAAATATTTCAAAATGCAACCTGTACGATTTTACCTGTCTCGGTTATTTCAGATATTGAAACTTTTGGAAAAGCATTACTTGATACAAAATATGTTTGGATATCCAATGGTTCAAATTTTACGATAGTAAACTCAAAAACTGGCTCTAAAATTGCAGCTTGGACTTTTGGATCGATAGTTAAAGATTATTCAACTAAAATTGTTTGTGTCGAAGAGTTACAAAGATGTAACGGAAAATTTCCACTTCTGATAATTGGTTTAGAATATGACTCTTCTAGAGGGTGTGTATGCATTTTTGACGTCACCGAGTCACGAGTTTTAAGAGCGATTCAAATTGAAGACAAAGTTAGTGAACAAAGTTAGTAAGGATTAGTTACATGTTTTTAAATTTGTCTTGTGTAGGTTACAAGTTTGCACGTGATCAATACAAATCAGGATGGATGTCCATTGCCGGGACCTTTACGTGCATTTGATGGTATTTTAGGTATCGGGACTGCTGGTGGCAATGTGCTAGTGTTAGATTTATGTAAACAAATATATGAAGAAAGTAAGCGCATTTGAATCTTGCTGGTTTTTCATTTGTTATTGTGAAACTGTTTTAGTACTAACCGGAAGCGGAACGGATATCAGGGACGAAATTAATAGTTGCGAGATTAAGATTGTTCTTCCTGAAAATATACCATCTTTGGAATTGTTCAAGCGTGCTGCTATTAAAAATGGTGAACATCTATCCGTTTACTTAAATGGTAATAATTTTTTTTTCTACTTTAAAGAAATGAACAATATTAATTTTGTAGCTACGTTCAACGAAAATGTACCTCATTTTATATTAAAAGGCCCTAAAGGCGATGATCGCATATATGTAAATAAACTTGAGGTGACCGTTAGTGCATTGCATTATTGTCCTCAGTTGGGGTCGTTGTTGGTTGGTTATAATTTTGGGGCATGGCAGTTATGGAATTTAATGACATTACAACTTGTTCACACTTCTGCCATTTATGAAAATAATATTCCTGTGACTCATTTTGCAATCCAGGAACCTTCAGATGATCCAAGATCATTTTGCTATGTTTGGGCAGTTTACAGTAACACCATGAAGTACCAAACTGGCTTTCCGATAGCAATTTTGAACTCTTTAAACTTTGGTGCCAAAGAATGGCATGAAGGATACGGATTCTTATATCAGGTACAATGTTGTGTTTTATAAATTTAATACATTTGATAATGTTGAAATTTTAGGACCTCTTATCTTGCACCATGCGGTTCCAAACCAATCTCACACTTTTTGATGATATTTCAAGTAGCGAAATATCTCACGGTGCTTATTGTTTGAGGTTGCAAACTATCAATAAAGTTATTTCGAAAGGAAACTCGGGGCACGAGCATCAAGACGAAACTCTCTCTATATGTGCTTTCATTTGGAACGAATGGAAGTCAAAATCAAGTGCCATAAGTGTCAATAAAACGTACATGAGATTGTTTGATTTAAATCAGTGGTATAAAGAACAAATGCCAAGTAAGTTCTATATATTATATGGGGGGGCCCATTTATGGCGAATTTTTGCTTTTAATACTAATACTTTTATTTCAAATTGTAAAAATACATAGGTATTTTTACATAGGAACAGGAAAGATGTTAATGATAAACTAAAAAAATATTCCAAACCATATTGAGACCGAAATCAATGAAAGTTGAAAACATTTTGAGATTTTTGAGTTGGGAAGTTGTCGGCAGTCAAAAGTCTGTTAAATTGTCCAACTTTTGGGCACTTATTTACCCATTTTCAAGGCTCAAATACAAAAATCAAAATCAGCCGTCAAGTTTATAGCCAACGTTTGCTGAGCAGATACGGCACTTTAAAAAGAAGAATTATTTTAAAAATTGAAGATCGGTTACATTTTAAAAAAGATTCTCTACAATATTACCCTGTTTTGAAAATTATATTTTTATTGACATGCAGGACTCCCACTTTTCCTAAATTTACCCTAAAATTTAGTGGTTTCAAAGATAATTCAAGTTAATAAGAAAAATATCAAAACTCCTGTGAATTTTTATACCATTACAATTTTAGGGACTAGGTACAAAAACACAAAACTTTTTTCAAAAAATGCTACGTTTTTAGTGACTTCCCCCCATTGCTTCATAAATAATTCTACACCTTTTCCACCAGTAATTCAGAAATTGTCAACCGTTATTCAGATTTGTCAATTGATATTCAGAAATCGTCAACGGTTATTCAGATTTGTCAATTGCAATTCACGATTTCTGAATATCAGTTGACAAATCTGAATAACGGTTGACAATTTCTGAATTACTGGTGGAAAAGGTGTAGTTATTTATTTATTTAGTGCATGGCGAAAAAAAAAAGAACAACAATAGTAATAATAATACAAATCATTTCACAATCTAATTTTCATACTATCACTATAATCACTTAATCAGTCGAGGTGGTGGTTGACCGATAAAAGTTAGGAGGGCTTTCATGCTTAATCAATCTTGGGCTTTGTAAAATTTTGAATTAAATAAAAATATAGCTCTGTGAGGCTGGTGGGTCCAAAGAATACCGCGGACTTCCTAAGAATGCCATGAGACTGCCAAAGAATGCCGCGAGACTGCCAAAGAATGCCACGAGACTGGCACAAATTTTTAAAGACTTCCACAAATTTTTCAAGACTGCCACATATTTTTAAAGACTGCCACAAATTTTTAAAGACTACCACATTTTTTTCAAGACTTCCACAAATTTTTATAGTCTAGTAGCAACTCGCTGCAAATTTCTGCTAAAATTGCATTTCAATAAATGTTCGTTTTTGGTCTAATCTGATCCAAAATGTTTGCGTTAACCAATAATAATTTGATTGAAAATTATTTCTACAAAAATTATGTCCTACATAATTATTCATTTATAAACAATTAAAAATATGGGTTTTTAATTTATTAAAAAACGAGTCGGGATTTTTGAAAATATGCCATAATAATTGGCTAAATCAGCGTTTCCCAAAGTGTGGGTCGCGACCAAAAATTCTGCTGGGTCGCGGCATAAATTGTAAAAACACAAAAAAAAATTAAAAATTTAACAAAAACAAAGTTTACTTCATTTACTAAAGTTTTAAATGAAGATAATGTTTTTTTAATTACTTATGTTTTTGTTATATAATTATTTTGCAATTTTTGTGTATGAAATAAACAAACAAATAACTTGATTTTTATTAAAAAATAAAATTTGTTTTGTAAATAAATGTTTTTTTTCATAAGGTGGGTCGCGAAACATTTTAAAACCTCGTACCGGGTCGCGGTCAAAAAAGTTTGGGAAATGCTGGTCTAAATCATTCTTAGTTATGATTACTTGAAGATCTGTTTTTGCAAAATTTTCAATATGACCTAGATCAGTGATTTCGGATCAAGATAAGTTATTATCGAAACCATAAAATTTAAGTTGATGTTGTAAATATTTCGGAATATTTATCTCGAGGTTTGTTTCAATTAAAATGCAACTGTGATCCCACATGTGACTAAATAAGTAACACTTTCTTTTAATTTGATAACGCGGTAAACACGATAAGTTACTTTTATTTGATGAGTAATGAGTAAGCATAATAGCATGCCGAAGTAAGCAATAATCATTCTGCATACAGGATCTTTTTTTAAATTTCAATTTTTGTTTACTATAATAATTGTGCAAATTCGTCTCGCATCAATTTGAAATAAATTTTACAATTGAAGTAATATTGCAAGATATTAAAAAGAATGGTAGATACATTTTTTCGCGTAAATAATAATCAGTAATAATTATTATTATTCGCAGATATAGGATTACTATCCGCAAGTATCACGTACTATATTATGATACTCATTAATCACTTAATAAATGGGATATCGGGTTTGTGGACAAAATAAATTAAACAATTGTTTTTAGAGTTTACGTTTCGGCCTCAAAATGAAAGCCATCTTCAGAACTATAATATAAAAAACAATTGTTTAATTTATTTTGTCCACAAACCCGATATCCCATTTATTAAGAATTATTTGGACGTGAATTGCTACTACTCATTAATCACTTTCATTACAGTCAAAACTGTAATAATAATCTCGAATTCTTTTTCTTTCAAGCCTGATTTCAGGCGTTATATTCCTCTCCAATAAAATTAACTTACATTAGAGCTTCTAATACCATAAAATTTTCAAAAACTTCCTCGAAATATTAAAGAATGCCACGAGACTTCCAAAGAATACCGCGGACTTCCTAAGAATGCCATGAGATTGCCAAAGAATGCCACGAGACTTGTACACCAGACTGCCTCTGTGATTAACCCCTCGGGGGAACCCAAAGGGTATCTTCTAGTATTTTTCTGAATCGAACGGCTGTGTGGGCGATTATTCACCGAATTTTTATTATTTTTAATTATTCATCACAGAAAATATACTTTTGTTTGAAAAACTTTCAGTTTTCTTAATATTTTTCCTTTTTTTTGGTTGCACACGTTACTCCGAGCAACAACTGTGTAAAACTTATCAGATTTAAATAGTTTGATGTTGCTATCGCATCAACTGCGGTTTTCTTTAAATACTTGTCTGAGCAACATGCGTTTTAGTTCAGGATTTGTACCGCTTATATACAACTTGAAATGGGGCTCTCTGTTGCAAAACTCAAAAATAGCCTAAAATTTCTTATGAGTTGAATAATCGACATATTATTTACTTTCTCAGCAGCTTTCAAGGTGGGAAAAGACCACTTGGACCGTTGATCTGATATTTACTAAATAGGACATAACCATGTACTACAAGTCGATTGTTTTGAAGCATTAGATGTATAATGGTGGGGCTATGCAGAGAATGTTTTTCTTTACATAGCCCCCGAAATGGCTTAATGTTAACATTAACATGCACTGTAAAAAAGCACGTAAAAATACATTCAAATACGTGTAATTTTTACATTCAAAATTATAACGTGTGCGCCATTTTTTACTTCGGTATGAGAATATTGAATAACTTTGAAAAAAAAACAAAAAACTTAAAATTGAGTTGTTATCATTTAATTTGGACCTTTACAATTTATTTGGATCAATTTCCGAATACAACATCAATTAAGTGACCACGGCAAAATGGGCTCTTTTTGCGGCATTTTCCATCATTTTTTCAAGCATTTCGGTCGGTATAGCAAGCATTTCGGCACGGATGTTGGCTTCGAGGTCGTCCAGGGTGTGAGGCTTATTGGCGTACACTTTGCTCTTCAAATATCCCCACAAAAAGAAGTCTGGAGGCGTTAAATCTGGAGATCTCGGTGACCAGTCAATATCGCCATTTTTCGACATCAAACGTCCGGGGAAATTTCGTTGCAAATACCGCATTGTTTGAGTTGCAGTGTGGCATGGGGCCCCGTCTTGTTGAAACCAGAAGCCTTCTATGCCTTTTTCACGCATTTGCGGCAAGACATAATGCACCAACCGATATCGATTTCCGTCGATCTTCTCGTTGATGTTGAAGAAATAAGGCCCAATGATGGTTTTGGCGCTAACGCCAGCCCAAACAGTCACTTTTTGGTCATGCAATGGTTGTTCATGGATCACGCGTGGATGTTCGGTACCCCAAATGCGACAATTTTGCTTATTAACGCCGCTAGACAGTATGAAATGAGCCTCATCGGTCATCAAAATTTGCTTCCAAAAATCAGGGTCAGTGTCAGCCATTCGAGCGACTGTTTGGCCGTATTCCAAGCGACGTGAATGGTCAGTGGGCAATATTCTTTGTGTTAATTGCACCTTATACGGAAACAATTGCAAATCGTCCTTCAAAATGCGTAGTGGTTCCACTAACATTTAAATGCTGAGCTCGGTGACGATACGACTTCTCTGGGTTCTCGGCAACACTCGCTCGCACAGCTCAATCAATTCATTGGAGCGTCTCGTACATTGATGAATAGGATGTGGACGGTCTCCCACAGTACCATGCTCCGCAAAATTTGCAGCCAAATGACGAATAGTATTATCAGAAAGTGCCTGTTGCCCACTATATTTTCGACGATATGCACGTTGAGTTAACACAATTGAATGATTATTTTCAATGTAAAGCTGTAGTAAAAATACATATTGTGTATTATCCCATAGATAATAGTGTGAAATTACATTATTATCAATGGAATAATACACAATATGTATTTTTACTATAATTTTGAATGTAAAAATTACACGTATTTGAATGTTTGAATGTATTTTTACGTGCTTTTTTTTACAGTGTGGTTAATGTTTGTTTCAACAAATGCGTTTATGTCCTATGTAGTAAATATAAGATCGATGACTTGGACAACCTGAAAAGCTGACACCTGATTGGTACATACATTTACAACCAGCCTAAAATAGTCTCTGTGGTATTGATGTTGTTTAGCTCAAGAAAGACAGCAAATATGTTGAGCACCACGAAGTGAAGAATTACTTCTGATAGAGACGTAAGGGGCGAGGCCGAAGGCCGAGTTAATTATGGTTGCCAGCTTTCCAGAATCACATTGTGCCTAATAAGTTTATTTATATACAGCTTTACATTCGTTTTAAAAATTGCTATGTTATTTCTAGGATTTCCAAATCCATTTGAAAGGGAGGATTAGTCCCCATAAAAATATATTTCAATTTGTTATTGTACATTATTTGTTCTTCTCTTTTTACAATTTTGCATGAATTGCAGCATTCGCAATGACTTCTCTCCAACATTTTCTGTTTTGAGCCATTCCCTTGCATCTCCATCGTGCTCAGATCGCTCATTATATTGCTTTCGGTTTCCCTCATGTTCTGTTCTCATTGCTAGTATGCTAGATTTGATAAAAATTCACAGTTTTGAATTGCCCCCCCCTCATTATCCGTCTTCTATTTGTTTTTGTTACGTTGAATCTGCGGTTTTTTCTTTTGGCGTAGATGAAAAGTTGTGAAGTAAAAGAGGGAGGGGTTCAGAGCCGCCATTGCGCCTAGCTTGTGAGTTTGATGTAGGACGTTTGTTTTAGGACGTTACCCAAGTACTTGGAAGTATTATTCCAAGGGGTTTGGTGTCAAATATCTTAAGCCTGTAGAGCATTTGTTGAGGTTTCAGGAAACCTGGTGATACAAACTTGAGAAGAAGGTTGCTTTTGCCCGAATTTACCCTCTTGGCTTATAAGTAAAGCCGTAAACAACTAATTTCAAAAATTAGTAAAAAAGCAGGTCCTGGACCTATATTATGAGGAAGAAGTAGAGAATGTACAAACTGAAAACCTAACGAAAAGAAGTGGTTGAACATTCAATTTTTTAAAAAACGACTTTTTTGACATAGGAAACGTCGATAACTTTTACCGCGTGGTGAAATTTGGAATTCTGGGTAATTACTTCACCGTACCATAAATTTCAAAGAATTAAAAAAAACTATTGCGTAGATTAAAATTGCGACAAATTTACAAAATGTAAATGACGCAAAAAATTACAAAGTTACACTTCTTTAATCTCTCACAATACATAGTAAATTTCAAAATGGGTAGATATAACTTTTAGACATTTTTATTGAAAGCATATTGGAATGTGGAAAAATATTTTTTGTAGGGTGTTTAATTTAAAAGGAACAAGTTTGTATTATTATTCTTTGACGGAACACCCTGTACAGACAAAAATACTTTTAGTAAGCTTCGAGTAAAATCTTTAAAATTTATATAATGTTTATAAAATCATTTTCTAAGGGCCAGTTGAATAACAGAAGATCATCCTACAGTAAGAACTAACTCTGAGATTTATGCTCTGTAATTGGTTCATATATACATATATGTTACGGTCAATGATGTGAATTGGGCATTGACGTCAATGGCCGGACAATGACGTCAATGACCATTTTTGCTGGACATTGACGTCATTGTCCGGTCTTTGACGTCAATGCCCGTTCACGGTGGACAATGATGTAAATATTTTTATCTGATTGTAATATTTACGTCCTTGGCCGGTCAATAACGTTATTGGCCAAAAGTGAACGGACAATGATGACATCAAAATTTAATGGATAGGAAGCAAAACCAAATATGTCGAATTTTGCGATATTTATTTTTACAGATCGTCCATTAGTGAAGTATTATAATGTTTAATAATTTATTAATAACAATTTTTAAAAATAATATTCTATTATCAATTTTATTATCATCGCGTTTTGTTTGAATCGTTATGTTACTGCTTTCATTAAATCGCCTACGCATTTCATTGAGATCCATGGTATCCCATTTATCTTCTGTTCGTTAGGGGTCGTCCATAAATTACGTCACGCAATTTTAACCAATTTTTAACCCCCCCCCCCGATCGTCACACTTCGTCACACAAACCTAGACACCCCCAAGTATTACGTCACATATTCTTGAACCCCTACCCACAAATTTTTCAAATTTAAAATTTATGTAATAAAAAGAAACCCGGGGCGGATTTCATGGGTGTCATTCCCACCTCGGCTGATGACCTTTTTTTTAGGGGTAGCACCCCAGAAAATAGTTTTTTTTTAAATACTTATAATAAAATATGTAATCTATATATTTTGTGACGTCACAATTTTCGGAACCCCCCCGCCCCCCAGAAGTGGGACGTAATTTATGGACGACCCCTTACGACACCTGATATGAATACCATTGTAACTCAAGTTACAATGTTATCCAACTATGCTGTAAACGGCTTCCCCAAAGAACAAACTATAATTTTGGTTTATGAATCGTCGTCCTATCTCAATTAAAAATACTGTTAATTTAACAAAATAACATCATTGTTACTGCAAATTATAGGTAGCAAAAAATCTTTAAAATGCTCTCCTGTAAAATAAGCAAAATAGAGTTACAATGTTATTCATATCAAGTGTCGAATATGTTTTTGTCTTTGTAATCGTTAGAAATTACTTTATCTTATATAATAACAGATACATTTTTAAGTTGGTAATAATCCCTTAATTCCTTAATAGCTAGTACCAATTATACAGGCACTTTTATGTACATGCCCGATGGAATAATATCATCATCGCCCGCTCTGTATTGGGCAATGACGTCATTGCCCGGATAATAATTCAAAAACCATAGATAGATTCTTAAATGTCAACAGTGCCCAATTTTCATGGGCATTGACGTCAATGGCCGGTCATTGACGTCAATGCCCAACCGTGAAGGACATTGACGTCAATGCCCGAATTGTCATCATTGACCTTAACATAATATAGTACATAAAAAATCACTGGGTTAACTCTGACTCGAGGATAGCTTCTGTTATACAATTAGCGGCATTGAAATATATTTGAAATAGAAGAATTGGATCAAAGTCAACACTAATCACATATTTAAAAATTACTTTGTATTTTAAAATAATATTTGAAATATTTCAAAAATTGAAATAATAATTTATCTTGGAAAAAAATATTAAAAAAATAATCTTTGAATGTAATAAATTAACCATAAGTGGGCCACCCTGCATATTACTTGAATTTTAAAATTAACATTATTTAAATACTACAGATTCATCAAATTATAAAGAATACGACACTTACATGAGCAACATATGTTTAAACAACCTCACAAATGACATAAATTCAGAAAAGATACCATTTTTGGATGTACTAATAAACCCAAACTCGCTTAGCCAATTTATCGGTATTCAAAAACTGGAAGAACATTATTATCCCTCATCTTTAGCGTTCGGTGAGTTGCATGAAATAAATTCGGAATTTTGTTTATATTACGAAATTTTCCCACAGAGGTGTGTTCTTTAAGAGAAAAAGATGTGATCTTCTTCAACAACCAAGGCAGTCAAAGATCATTACTGGCTCAGTTGGAATTGGGCGGACCATTGTCGCTTATAAAACCAACCCAACTTTATCAACAGAGTGTCGATGTAGGATTACTTCCGCTTTTTACGGACGTTCATTTAGACCTCTCAATGACTTATGTAAGAATACATTTTTAGTCATTTGGAAATTTTGTTGCAACTTTTTTATTTAGGAATTTCAACGAGACGTTCTATTGAGTATAGCTTTGGAACAGCAATTGATTGGATGGCTGTGCAGATGCGCTACGGCATGGAGTAATGGCAGTTATTCTGCATCTGGCTCCACGTTACATTTTCTTCTTAATTGGGGCTGGAGGCGTGCTTTTGTGCTGAAACAACAAGCAAATAGATTATGTAAATGTTTAATTTAAAAAGAGAATGTTTTCGTTATTTTTATTATTTTAATTTCAGCAACGCCTCTTTTTGATTATTCTGGTTTGAGATTGGATGCTAACACCCATAATTTGTTAAGCAGTTGTGCAAAACAGTTGACCAGCTTGACCACTTTATTTCAATTTATTTTTAAAAAATTTGCCGCACAATTGATGGATAAAAGTGAGTTTTTTGAATGAGAAGTAGCACAATGACTGATTGAATGTTTTAGATGTTGTGCAACAACAGTTGCAATCATTGCAAATGGTTTCCGTGCATTTGGAAGTACTACAGTGGTTGTTGAATGTTGGTTTGTTACCAGAATGCCCGCTATCAAGTTATCCTCACGAAGATGAGTGCAACCGAGTTAGTGCACCATATCCAATTAACAGTTTGTTGGATTATTACAGTGAAAGGTAATTTATTTTTAAAATTTTTTCTATATAACTTAATTTCTTGACTTTAGGAGGACAAAGTTGCAAGGCTTAGCAAATGAACGGTTTTCTAGCAGCGAAAGTTTGTTATTTATTGACAATCTTATAAGATTAGAGTGCGGAGGTGTAAATTTGCAAATGTAAGTTTTAGTTTTCAAATTATGTAGCAGCATAACATTGTTTTGTTATTACAGCCAATGGGAAAACGATGGTGGTACAGGTGCATATCCACCTCCGTCCTTACAAGCTCTTTTACGAACCTATTTAGTTGAAGGAGTGGACATATCGATCAAGCATTGTTTAGTTGTTTACGTTTTCTTAGATTTAGCTATGACTTTAGACAAAAGCAGATACAACGCAATCACCACTCATTTGATAAAGTTTCCTGCTGTGTTCCAACTAAGCCCAAGTATAATCAAAATCACTCAAGCATTTTGGCAATTGGATCATGGAGATTTTGCTGTAAGAAAGTAATCTAATTAACAAAGGTTTCGTTCATAAACGTTAATTTTTTAGACTGCAATGGAACAACTTTTAGATTCGTTAGTCTGTGTCAAAGACTTAAAAATCTGGCATCATCGAATTGCTCTGCGAGCTTTATTAGCACAAAATCAACATAAATATGCTTTACTATATCTGCAGGTGAGAAAACCTCCGATAAATGAAGTAGACGATATGTGCATCGTGTTAAGTTTATATGTTGCAAACTACATGCTGGAAGAAGCTTTTCATTTTCAAAGGCGAAACAAAAGTCAAGCATTTGAAATTAAACTTTTACGTCACTTCTACAGAGGTTTGTTGTTTTGGAAAAGTTTATGTGCTTTTTGTAATATTTAATTTTATTTAGAGTGCGATAAAATTGGTAAAATCACTGCTGTGGTTTATTTTCCTTTAAATAAAACCGAAGAAAATGTTTTCATGAATTATCTTCATGAGCACAAACATCCAAAGTCTGAAAACTTACAGACTTTCTTCTACGTTCAAAATTCTCGCTTTTTGGACGCTTACAATGCCAATAAGAAATTTAACTTGTTGAAAGGGAATCAACAGGGTTTGGATGGAATGTCTAATAATAGCGTTGCAGACATAATGGTGAAAGGATTCATAAATACGTTACCAGAAATTAGCAAAAATTTGATAGACGTTTATCACAAAGACAAGAATTTGTTGAAGGAAGGTGAGTGAATTGATAAAGTTGTTTACTTTTTGAAAGCTATTTTTTTGGATGTAGTAGATTATTACATGATTTATTATATATTTAGGTCCTGAAGGTAGGGAAAACGTTTAAATTAACATTAGGCTGATACGAAGTGTGGTGTTTGTTTACTATTTTGCAAAAGTTAGGGTAATTTTTTTAAGTGACTTGGATGTCTAAAATTCCTTTTCACGTTTTTAGTAATTATATTTGTGTGGAGTGGGGGTGGTGTAACTCAACCCTCTACTGCATAATGTTTCTGTTTGGGCACATACATTTTAATATGTGAATTTTAATATATTATATATTTTCTTGGGATTTACAAATCTGATTAAAAGGGTGACAGCCCCCATAAAAACCATTTTTTCATACATCTACAAAAAGTTCACAACTGTTTACAATTTTCCATGTCTAGGATTCTCCACAACTCTCTGTCCATTGCCGCCTGTCCCCACACATCCCCCTCTACCCATACATTCCCATATCTATCAGATCCCCCCTCGCCTGCTCCCACCATTTAATCCTCGGTCTTCCCTGTATGCTACTCTCACTTTTGGTCTCCATAAGGTTATCTTTTTCACAATTTCCTTATCCTGACTGCATCATATCCCCTAGCCAACTGATTCGCTGTGACTTAATGAATTTTACTATATCTTCTCCTTTAAACTCATGCAGAACTTCATAATTCACCCAGGATCTCTGTTCTCTATTCTCATCCTTTTTGGTCCCAGAATAGTTCGTAAAATCTTCCTTTAGAATCTTTTCAGTATTTCGACCTATGTTTGGGATAGGCACAGTGTTTCTGCTGTGTACACAACTATTGGCCTTAACAGTGTCTAGTAAATTTTCACTTTGGTGTCTCTTTCAAGCTTATTATCCTTTAACATTGCTTTACTTGTGTAAAAAGCCCTATTTCCCGTTTGAACTCTTCTCATTATTTCCCCTACTCTTCTGCTGTCATTATTTTTCTCTACTACCAGGCAAACAAGTCTATCCACCTGTTAGAATGTGAAATCATTTATTTTTAAGTCTGGTCGTGTACACGTTTAATTTCTAACGCATTTCATATATTTCGTCTTGTTTTCATTTCTCCATTTCCCTCAACAACTTGACCATTTTGTTACGAGATCTAGCAATTATGAGAATGTCATCTGTGTAGGCAATTATTTGTTCTTGTCTTGTTATTTAGCGACTCATCAGAGGAGTTTAATCTCCTTTTAATTTTTTCTAAAACGACATTAAACAGCGTTGGCGACAGTGCATCTCCCTGTCTCACACCATTGTTAATCTCAAAACTATCCGTTTCACCATCTGACGCTCTGATACATGCTGTAGTGTTTTCTAGAGTAATTTTGATTAATTTAATTAACTTTGATGGTATTTTCATTTCTTTCAATGCCGCATACATTCTCTCCTTGATGACTTTGTCAAAAGCTTGCCGAAAGTCCACAAACAGCATGTGCAGTTCTATTCCATGTTCAGGTGTCTTTTCCATAATTCTTTTTACCATATGTATTGCATCTACTGTTGATTTTCCCCTAGAAAATCCAAATTATTGATATTCTCCTATAGTCCTACTTGTGTATTCTTTTAATCTTCTATGTTTCATTGTCGAGAGTATTATTTTGTATGCTGCACTAAGCAATGTTATTCCTATATAGTTGCGACATTCTTTCGCATCACCTCCTTTTTTCAATGGCACAATGACTCCCTCATTCCACTCCGTGGGCATCTTATCTTCTGTCCTAACCTGCTGTATTAACTCATATACTCTTACAAATCTCTTCTCCTCTGTATTTGATAAGTTTGTTGTCTAGTTCGTCCTTTCCAGGAGTTTTTCCACTTTTCGTTTTATGAATTCGTCCATTATTTCTTCGCGTGATGGACTTGGTATTTCCTGGTCATCATTGATTATTTCCTCATGTATTCTCTTCATCTTCCTCTCTTCTGTTTAAAAGTTTTTAGAAGTGATTCCTCCAGGTCTCTTTTTTCTTTTCTGCGTTTTGCCCTGACTTTCCTTTCATACTTCTTGGCTATATCCCATAACTTGGCCTTTGTTTTCTTACTAGTTGATAAAAGACTTTCGTATTATT
The DNA here is from genome assembly GCA_932274525.1 of Podabrus alpinus. Taxonomy (NCBI): domain Eukaryota; kingdom Metazoa; phylum Arthropoda; class Insecta; order Coleoptera; family Cantharidae; genus Podabrus; species Podabrus alpinus. The sequence continues at coordinate 46,448,794 of OW026451.1, forward strand.
GAATCTATTATTTGTTTCTATTTTTTCATTGTTAATGCGTTCTTTTTTCCATGCATAACTTGGAATTGTTCTCAGTCACAGCCTATTGTTTTCAAGCTGCAGTTTTTGCAACACTGCTAGTTTTTCTCGGAGGTAGACGTAACTTCTACCTTCCTACCTTATTTTTACCTTCCCCCCCCAAAAAAACTATTTTGTTGCGCCCGCCCTTGCCGTGCGAATGAATAAAAATTTTCTTTATTTCGGAAAAGGACCTGTCCTGGGGAAAAAGCTGCATACGTAATTCGCACAGAAACATATAATTTACAGAATAAGCGAGGCAACACCCGAACGAGCCCGGGGCGGAGCGAAGGGCGAGTTCGGAGCGCAATATAATGTTTTTATTTAAATCTTACAAAATCACTGAAATAAAACATTATTTTGTAATATTACTTTTATTATTTTAGTACAGATTTTTTTTTAAATTTTGGTAAAGGACCTGCCCTAGAGTAAAAACTGGATATACGTAATTCGCACAGAAATACTTGACATAACATAACATAATTCCGTTAGCACTCCGGGTTCGTTCGGGTATTGCGTCGCTTATTCCGTAAAGTATATGTTTCTGTTGCTTATAATTAAATAACTATAAAACTTTTATTATAGCAAATTTAATTATCTACAACTTAGCTCTTATTGACTTTTTACGTAGGAGTAACCGTTTGCGAGATATAAGCGAAAACCCGTAACAAAATGCTATCTGGCATTAATATTAAGATCCCAGCGCCACTGTGGTTAAATTTGAATTTCAGCAAATGCGCGAAATTGTTAATAGGTTTAAATAATATTTTATATTATTATTCTTCTTCTTCGCGTGCCTATCCGTTACCGGATGTTGGCGACCTCTCTCCTATGTATGTGTTGTGCATTTGTAGTACTATCACACACATAGGGGACCTACTTGTTTAACGCGGGCTCCGAACCGCGGGAAGTGTATACACTTCATCTCCAGAGAGGCTGTTCTAAGCATATTACACCTCGGTGGTTTGCCATTGCCTTCCGAGGGGAGACGGTCAGAATAAAGTTTTTACTGAGCCCGGAGTCGAACCGGGCATTCCGCATTAGCAGCAATGCACTTAACTGCTTAAGCTGATCACCGTCTCTATACTATATTACTATATTATTATAGTATAGTTAAAATAGGTTTATTAGAGGTCGTCCATAAAGGACGTCCGCAATTTTTTCCGACGTTTCAACCTCCCCCCCCCCTATGATATGGTCACATATCAAAGACCCCCCCCCCCCTCATTTGGCTAAAATCGAATTTAACACATTTGCAATAAAAAGTAAATAAGTTTTTTTACAAAATATTAAACAAAAAAAATTATTCAAACACAATTTTTAAAAAATCACCTTGGAATGTTAATTTCTACTGTCGGAAAAATATTAAATCCCCCCCTCCCCGTTTACCGAAAATGCTCTTTATCTGTTGAACTAGCGTACTTACAAAAAAATGTACTAGAAATTTTTTGCAGAATATGTAATTCTCTATAGATTACATCCCATTTGTTTTTGCTGCACGAATGACCGTTTCCGAGATATAGACAAAAAACCCAATATAGTTCATCAAATCCGTTTTTTCTTAATGGTATAATCGCCAAAAACACCACATCTAAATAAACATTTTATTAAACCAACAAAAAATATAATATTACAATAACAACATAATCTACAAATTTTTCAATTTTATATATCGAACATCTTCGGCGGCTTGCAGTATCTTAAACTGCACCACATTAAAGTAAACAAAAAATCCCAAAAAGTGTACACACGAATAAGCCGAGATGAGGAGTGGAAAAATGTCCGGATAATTCGGCGGCGGATCGAACGTCAAAGTTAAAAAGATCAGCACCGCGTAACCGACCAGCAAAGCGCACAGCGTGGCAAAATTCAAAGAAAACCTAACCGTTCCTGTTGACGTAGTCGAAAAAATTCTCGTTCGTTTCCATTTGGTTGTTGAGGATCTTGCGGATGTTGTCCAAAATGCGGTAAAACAAATTGGGAGTCGTTTTTCGTGTTGAGTTCCAAACTGGCCTGGAATATTGCGGTGTAAAAGGTGACGAGAGCGACGAAAGCCAAAACTAGGTCGTCCTTGACGAATAAAGGAAACATGCTGCAAACGGAAACGGTTAGGAACCAAAACGATGCGAGGGGCTCGAAGCGGATGAGGAGGAGGACGGGAATGGCGGCTAATAAAATGCTCTTTTCGTGAACTTGGAAGCTGAATAAGAAGAACACTAGGGAAGAGTTGATGAGGGATGGAACGAATTTTTTTATGTTTGGTCTGAGGAAGAGGTCGGCACAGGAGGGTAAAACAGCGACGAGGGTTGAAATTGTACAGTAGCGCACCATTTGTGGGTTAGTGAAGGTTTTTTTGAATTTGTAGATGGCGTTCAAAGTGCACCAGACGTTTCCAACTTTGTCTTCAAATACCCCCCTGGCGACTGGAAATAAACGGTGGAGGACTTGAAGGGTGTCGTTTAGATCGAACAAAAACGGAAGCCGAACTATCGCGAAGGTGACTAAAACCGTCACGGAAATTTTGGTAAACGTTTTGAGACCATCCAGGTAATTTTGACCTGGTTTTAGTACGCAGGTGCTTAGGAGGTACTCAAAAAACGGTAGCGAGTGATAGAGCTCCATTTGTTTATAATTCAGAGCTAAACAAAAGAACAGCGATCCCAAAACGGTTTGGTTGATAGAAATAAATGTTACTGCTAAAACAGCAAAACCCAATGAAACGCAATTGTACTGGAAGTGGCCGTGATCTATCAAAATTAAACCGGGGTAAAAAAGTACTAGGATGATTGCTAGACTGGTTGAAATTTGGCTAACTTTTTGTTTACCGATCTGCACAGCTTTTTTACACGCTTTACTTGTCACCACAAAGTATGCAACGATTGTAGGTGTGTACAATAACAGATTCTCTTGTGCTTTTCTTGTATTTCTCCTGTTCTTCCTGCCCACCAGTCTCGAGCCACTTTAATCTTCTTTCCACTTTTTGTTTGTTGCATTCCATGTATTCTTCATCAAACCATTCTTTCGATCTTTTCGTCTTTCTTTGTCCAACTATTTCTAAAGCACACTTATGCGTACTAAGTATTCAATTCATTGCCCAAATCTCTCTAATTCATTTATTCAATGCGCGTGAGAATCTTACTAATTCAAGTATTCCAAACCGGAATACATTTTATTATCTTTATTTCCACCTCTAAATATATGTACTATAATTTTGCACGGTCTAGTGCTCCAGGATTTGGCCGCCATAATGGAAAACCCAAGCGAATTTAGGACAATTTTGTGAATATTCACAAAAATATCTCGGTTTGGGTTCACTTTAGAGTAGGGATGGGCGTGTGAATGTGCGTGAGCATTGTTAATTTTAAAATATTTGCTTCTATTATCTTCAAACCAATAATAATTATTATATTTTAACATCTATTTAGTTGCACGACCAGAACCATTTTCTGTTTACATCCATACTGCAAAAAAAGATGCAAATTATAAGTCATCTTTAATACAAACCGTCATAACGAAGACTAAAGAAATTTGGACTCATCCTGCTTTAAATAACGCAAGTGAAAGTAACGAAACTGAATTCATGTCAAACAGTAGCAATTTTGAAGACATACCATTTTTACGTACACCAAAAGTGGAATCAATTTTATCGCGGTAATTTTTTTTATTATTTTAATTTCGCAAAAATAAATTGTTTGTTTGTAGACCTGCAACTCCTCTAATATTTCCAAATATAATAACGTGCGGTAAAGAGGTACCGAAAGAGGAAGACTATGAACCTACGCCTCCCAAACGTTTCAAACCGTCTCCACACTCAATAAGAATATCAAATTTATCTATCCGTACTTTATCAGATGAAAATTGCAGTGACGATAATATGCTGGTGACTCCTATTATTAAACGAAAAATGAGTGACAAGAGCTCTTCGTCGCAAGTCGTGTGTGATTTGTTTTCGGTTAAAACTCCTCAAAGTATCTTGAAGGTATGTGATTTTAATTTTTAATTTATTGCATAAAAATTTTTTTTTGGTTCATTCAGATGCACAATCCTCCAGAAAAGTCTACAACAGTTAATTTAGCCACCCCGACTGTTATCAAAGCTACCTTTAATGATGAAGTCACTCCTGTGACTGTTGCGGTGAGAAGCAATAAAAGCTTGGTTTGTGTTGAGTTTGAATATTTTATTTGTAGAAAACCAAGTGGAATGTGACTTCTAGACGATCTATAGGTCATACACCAAGACCAGCAGTGAGGTTTAATATTTCCCAAGATTCATCTGATTCTTCTTCCGATGAAGCTAACGAATCAGAAACGATTCAAGAAGTGGCTGTAATTCATGAACCAAAGATCAGGAATTCTTCTGAACAATTAAAAGGGAATACTACCAGTTCACTTTCAACAGATTCGTTTTATTCACCAAACTCTTCTTTAACAAGTAACGCCCAATTGGAAAGCAATTCCGAATCTATAGATGATTTATCCATGCAAATGGATGTAGATATATTACCTAAAAGGCGGGGAGCCCTTAAAAGTGAGTAACCTTTCTATTAATTATAAATATTACAATATTGTTTATAGGACCTATAGATTCCAGTACGGATTTTGATCCCTTGAATGATGAAACGCTAACATTATCGCCAGCTAAAAGACCAAGATCTCGTTCTAGTTATAAAAGTAAGGTTTTTGTAATTTTCTTATAACAAATGATAATTTTGAATTACGTTTTAGAGTCAATATCTCCGTCTACGGTTAGTTCGGAAGAAAGGTTAAGTTCTGATACCACCTCATCATATCAAACAGCTACTCAGTCTTCGGTTAGCACGGATGTATCATCAAGTTATAAATCTTTTCCTTCATTTGTGGAAAGCGATACCAATTCATCTCGAATAAGTGGGAATTCAACGATTTCTAAAACTGTATCGGATCAAAGTTTACCTGCACCAAGTCTAGCAAAGTCAAAACTAAAAGGGTCTAGGTCACTTACTAGGAAAGTGCTCGAAAATAATGCGCACATGAGTCTGGCGGAATCTATTCGTTCACCATCGTTACCAGAAACTCAATCAAAACCATCTGAAATCCAAGATGATACAATAAACACACCACCGTCGTATAATCTTCCAAAATGTCGTAAATCGCTTATTAGAGGACCCTCGGACGATTTTTCTTGTTCTCCTACATCGCAAAAGTCACCATATAATCTTATACCATTCCCGACCTCATTATTAGAACCTGATTTGAATATTTCCAATACTTCTCAATCAACTATTACTACTAAAGAAGTAAAAACAGTTCTATCTACGCGATCGAATAATTTTAGCAAAAATCACAAAGAGGAAATCATTACTTCCACTTCAAAAGTAGAAGTTAAGGAGAATTATTCTCGATACTCTCCTGATTTATCTTCGAATGTTTTATCATTTCCGTCCCTGGTGGAAACTAATGTAGATGAAGATGTAGAAGATGAAGAAAATGAAAGGAATAGTGATGTAAATGAAGAGGATGAAATTAATATCTATGAAGAGGTATCTAATGATCAACAAGTTGATGATTATGAAATTAATAATGATGTAAATTTGAACAATTATGCTGACGTATTCGATGATGATAATGAAATTATAACTAGCACAAATAAAAATGACGTTATTGCAGAAGTCGTAGTTCTAGATGATGAAGAAGATAAGTTTAGTGAAAGTTCTCAATCAGTTTCTAGTAATGTTCAGGGAGAAGTTATTGAACTTGATGATAGTACTGCGAGCGAATCGGATTCTAGTAGTTATGAGAGTTATGATGAAGATGTCATGCAAGAAACAGATGATTCTAACAGTAAATCCACCTATGATCGATATTCTATTGATGATAGTAGTAACAAGTCGGACCAATTTGCGAGAGTTGATGATGTTATCGCATTAGATGTTATTCCCGAAGAACCAGAACTAAAAATTGATGTTATTGATGATGTTATTGCATTAGATGTTATATCAGAAGAACCAGAACTAAAAATTGATGTTATTGATGATGTTATTGCATTAGATGTTATATCAGAAGAACCAGATCTAAAAATTGTGGAAGATAATCAACAGAATCAAGATGTAGAGATTTCTGTAATTGATGATATCTTAGTCGAAACTACTAAAACTACCAGCAATTCTAGCTCAATCAAAAATGGCGACAATACAAACAAAAGTTGTGATGTTGAAATGCCAATGGAAGAAGGTGACAATCCCGCTGATGATTTGACCTTTAAAGAAAATTTAGAGAAAGCTGTTACTACACCAGGTAAGATTTATTAAGTTTCTTTATGTTTATTTATTTTATTAACTTTATTTGTATTTGCAACCTTGAAATCGGTCAAAATGGGCAACAATTGCTATGTTTCGTTTTTCAGTAACAAAACCTAAGTGAACGAAATCTGACCTAGCCCAACCTCTTTTTCCCTGTGACAGAGATTTGGGGTCGTCCATAAATTACGTCACGCAATTTTTAACCCCCTCCCCCATCGTCACACTTCGTCACACAAACCTAGACCCCCCTCCAAGTATTACGTCACATATTTTTGAACCTCCCCCAATTTTTCAAATTTCTTTTTTTTTAGGGGTAGCACCCCAGAGGAAACATCTATGAAGGGCGCTCCGCCCCCCTCCTATCTACACCACTGGCTTCAATAAAATATTTCCGTGCATGGCGTGAATAAATTGACAAGTTGAAATTGCCTAGTTTTCAGGGCAGCGATTTTAAAGTTTGACGCCTTCTCTTAAATCAGTTTATATTATCTCATTACATTTCTTAAATGAAACTTTGAACAAGTTAACAACTCTTTTTATCAATTTTTTGTTTTATAGAACTGTTTTGAATAAGTACATATGTCGGTTTATTTATTTTTACACCTCCATTTCTGATATGTTCAAATATTCACATACTAATATCTCGGGCAAAATATTGTTCTTTCGACTTGTTCAATTATTTACATAATGGCAATGGTGAATTAGCGTAGTTTAAGAAGATAATCCCAATTATCGTATTTTTCGACTTATCAACTTATTCACGCCGTGCACGGATTTAATCTATATATTTTGTGACGTCACAATTTTTGAAACCCCCGCGAGCGCGCAGTAATTTATGGATGACCCCATACAAAAGTTGTAGCAAATCCATAGTTGAATTCAGAAAAATGTTTCAATTTTAAAATTTGTGAAAATTAGGTTGAACAATTCGACACCTGATATGAATAACAACTATGCTGTAAACGGCTTCCCCAAAGAACAAACTTTAATTTGGTTTACAAATTGTCGTCCTATCTCAATTAAAAATACTGTAATTTAACAAAGTAAAATCATTGTAACTGCAAATTTATATGTAGCAAAAAATCTTTAAAATGCTCTCCTGTAAAATAAGCAAAATAGAGTTACAATGTTATTCATAGCAAGTGTCGAATTGATTAAAATTTTCTGTGTTCCTGGAAAATTATTCGAAATACTGAATTTAGAGGAAAATTTTGCAGACAAAAGTAGTAGCAAATCCATAGTTGAATTCAGAAAAATGTTTAAATTTTAAAATTTGTGAAAATTAGGTTGAACAATTGATTAACATTTTCTGTGTTGCTTGAGAATTATTCGTAATACTGAATTTAGAGGAAAATTTTGCATAGGGGTCGTCCATAAATTACGTCACGCAATTTTAAGCAATTTTTAACCCCCTCCCCCCATTGTCACACTTCGTCACACAAACCTAGACCCCTCCTCCAAGTATTACGTCACATATTCTTGAACCCTAATTTTTCAAATTTCTTTTTATCTTTTTTAGGGGTAGCACCCCAGAGGAAACATCTATGAAGGGCGGTGCGCCCCCCCCCCCCTAGCTACACCACTGTCTTCAGTGGCGTAGCCACTCAAAAAATAGTTTTTTTAAAAATTACTTAAATAAAATATTTAAGCTGTATATTTTGTGACGTCACAATTTTTAAAACTCCCGCCCCCCATCGTCACACATCGTCACAAAGGTCGGACCCCCCCTTAGGAGCGTGACGTAATTTATGGACGACCCCTTTTCTCTGAGTTTCTGATATTATCGTTTAATAAACATTAGTTTATTGAATATTAAATAATTATTGTAAACACTCACTTAAAACCAATGGGTACTTCAAAATAAATCAAATATTCAAAACTTATTTAAAAAAAACTATGTAATTAAAAGGGATCGTACCGGGATTTTGTCTTATCACGATTTTCTGCCCCCCCGATGTTGTCCTTGACGGAATATTCGCTGTCGGAATTGCGACGTTCGAGATTTTGGGGATCACTCTAAAATCTTGCTAGGAAAACCAGTTTATCATCATTAATAATAAAAAAGGAAAGGATCTCGGGTAGTGGAGTAGGTACTCAAGAAAACAATTTACTTAAATCGACCGGTTTCGACAAGATTTGTTGTCATCTTCAGGACTATAATATAAGAGAAAAAAATACAATTCAGAAGCTGTTACAAATTGGTGATAACACATAATAATAATACCTCTTAAGTGGGATGGTAAAGTTTTCAACCAGAGTACCATAAAAAAATAGAACACGATATAATATTGGTGGCGTCAAATAGTAGAACAATTTAAAATTATTTTGACATAAATATTATGAGAAACATGACATGTGGATTATTGTAAATAACCTCGTACCCACAACACAATAATAATACAACTTAACAAAAATAAAATAACTAATTGATAACAATAGTAAAATAAATTAGATTAAGGGCCGATTTATTCATCTATTCAGTAAAGTCTCCGTTAGTTACGTGTCAGGTAAACTTATATGTCACCTGTAAGAATTTTGGGTATATTCATGCTATTTTATGTATTCCGTAGTTACTTAATATTTTACTGAACACCCCGTTGTTTTTAAACGGTTAGTAGTAATTTAGTAGTAGTTTAGTAGTAGTTCCTCGCGTGATTGGCTCCATAGATTGTACAAATATAAAAATTCAAAGCCCAGGTAGGTATGTTATTTGTGTAATTATAATTTAGACTACGTATTTCTTAAAAAATAACATATTTTCAGGAGGAGCAAATGCAGAAGTATTCAGAAATAGAAAAGGCTTTTTTTCATTAAATGTTCAGTGCATCTGTGATGCAAATTACAAAATTCGAGATATTGTAGCTCGGTGGCCAGGTTCTTCTCATGATGCCAATATTTTTGATAATTCAAATATCAAGCAAAGATTTGAAGGGAATCAATTTGGAAATGGTATTTTATTAGGTGACAGTGCTTACGCCTTAAGTCGATATATGATGACACCTATTGCTAACCCACAAAATGATGCAGAAAACTTATTCAATGAAGCTCAAATTAGAACTAGAGGTCCGGTGGAAAGGACATTCGGAATTTGGAAGCGGCATTTTCCTTGTCTATCGATGGGAATGAGGTGTAAGATACCGATGGTGCAAAATGTAATAGTAGCTACAGCAGTGTTACATAATATTGCAAGAAACAATAGAATTGAGGAAGCACGGTTTGAAAATGAGCATAACGAAGAGCTTTTTGAAAACGAGACTATAGAAGAATTACAGGAAGTCTTTCAAGAAAATAATAATTTTCATCGTGCCGAATTTTTAAATTATTTTAGAAACTTATAAGGATACATGAATAAATTAATGTTTTAAAAGCTTTATTTTAAATTTTTTCAAGTTTGTACATATTTTGTATTTTTTAATTGGAACAGCTTCATTTCTTGTTCATGTAATTCAGTTGCCATTTTGATTCTTAGCTGGCTTTCGAATTCTTTTCTGGCATCGTCTTTCTTCAGCAATTCTACTCGCAGCGATATTTCTGCCAACTGCTGTTCGGCAACCTTCTTTTGAATAGTTAGCAAGTCTTCACGACTCTTGGCCATGGATGAATATTTATTTCCAACATTGTTTAGTTGCTTTGACGTAGACATTTTCAATTTTTTACTTATTGGGGTCCTCAATGATGCAGGGGTCCAAGATTTCCAATTCAAATCTGAAATAATATAATTTTCAATCACCAATATCTCAAAACTAGTAAGATGTCGATTCGCTCTGTGTGCCTATAACAGTTTTTTATCTTACCCTTTTTCTCTTTTGTAAGTATACCGCTTGTGGATGGAATAGGGTTATCGACCACTATAGGGTTATCGACCAATATAGGGTTATCGACCACTATAGGGTTATCGACTAATATAGGACCATCGGCCACTATAGGGTTTTCGACGAATACCTCCAACATCTCAACATCAACCAAGTTTATTTGGTTTTTACTATTCATATTTGCAACATATTCACCAATATGTTTTTCTAAAAAAGAAAAAATGGAAATAAGTGAAAAAATAAAAACGTATAAAACTCTACCTTTATCACAGTCATCTCCAGTTGGAAGACCCTCCACACTCAACAATATCACTTGCATCAATTTTTCTTCCCAAGGTTCAAATATAACGACTTCTGCAACACCGCCGCCCGTCTTAAATTGCTCAGCTCTATGTCGAGAATTTTTTTGCTTGATACGTCTCTTGATCCCATCATACTTTACTTTCAACATTTTATCTGTTCGATTACTTGCAGTGGCCGCATTAAAAGTTTCTGTTAGATCAGTCCACGCATCTTCTTTCTGTTTCCACGTAACGGCGTCCGTACGTTTATTTTCAATTACAGAAGCCCGTTTCAAAACTTCGTCGACTAAACATTGGGTTTCTCTTGCAGAGAATTATTTCATTTTCTATAATTTTCTATAATTATTTCATTAGGTTATTATAAAACAAAAATTTATTATGTAAATGTGATACGTACCTAACCCAACCATTGTGTTGCTAGCTTCTTGGCCTTACTTAAAACTGTTGCGCATGAATTCTAATTCTTCTTCTGTACTTTTATATCATATGCCATCAATTATATAGTAATTAGTTAACTATATGATTACCAATCTAACTGGATTATCCTTTAATCATTATGTTCCTAATTCCAACAAAAACACGTTGTTTCGAAAAACTGTTTATTTACATGCATCAACTGCTAATTTGAGGTTAGGATCTTCTCTGTAACGACTTATAATTTGTAAAAACTGATCTGTAAATTTATCTGTTCGGTAACCTCAATTTACTGACAGGTTGCCACTACTGGAAGGTGAATAAACGTTTACCGATAACAATCTTATCAGTAGCGCTACTGAACACTTTACTGAGAGGTGAATAAATCGGCCCTAAAAGTAAACAAAATTGCCAAACTTGCCGCCAATAAATTCGATCATACTAAATAAAGTCAAAAGGCAAAGATGCAAAGCTCCAGCATCACCAGTGAAAGCGTATACTAGCCAATCAGGCATCTCTTCTTGTTTTCTGGCTGAAGATGGTGAGTAGAGCCTTGAATCCGGTGTTTATCTGCTCAAAATCGGTCACTTTGTTGATGTTATCCGTCTCCTCGGCTATGTAGGCAGCCTCCAAGAAAGCTCTCTTTGGAAAACAGGGTTCATCCGCTAAGACAGATACATCTTCCACTTTAAAGAAGTGATTGTTGAACTTGAGATGTTGTGACAGACCGGTTTTATCCAAACCTATTTTTGCGTCGTAGGTATGTTATTTTAATCTAGAAGACAACAACTGGCCAGTCTGGCCCACATAGGTTCTATCGCATTCGCATTTTATTCGATACACCACGCCACTTCTGTATTTCAGCGGTACCAAGTCTTTCGTCCTGGAAAACACCAAGTTGCCCAATTTAAAGTTATTATAAAAGGCCAAACGAATTTGGCCTCCTTGGATAAATTTTTTCAATGTGTTTTTCAGCCTTACAGCCAGAAGGGGGTGGTAGGTTATTTTATGATAACGTATGTTGATATCTTGGTCATCGTCAACATTCTTTTTTAGGGTAGCAGGCGTCCTTTTTATCCCAAACAAAGCAAGCTGGACCAATTTTTGGGGGTAGTCATTCCTTATCAACTGGACCTGCAGTTCAGTCAATCTCACGCCTCGAAAAGTTGGGCTGACACAGGTCAAGATTCGGTGTTTCAAAGTGTTGATCAACCCCATTTTCTGGTCCAACGGATGTGAAGAGATATTTATGTCAAAATAATTTTAAATTGTTCTACTATTTGACGCCACCAATATTATATCGTGTTCTATTTTTTTATGGTACTCTGGTTGAAAACTTTACCATCCCACTTAAGAGGTATTATTATTATGTGTTATCACCAACTTGTAACAGCTTCTGAATTGTATTTTTTTCTCTTATATTATAGTCCTGAAGATGACAAGAAATCTTGTCGAAACCGGTCGATTTAAGTAAATTGTTTTCTTGAGTACATACTCCACTACCCGAGATCCTTCCCTTTAATATTGTCTGGAGTAAGAATTCGATTGTATTAATAATAAAAGATTTAGTCTGGGGTTTATGCTATGAGGAACGGCGTGATTGGGTGTTTTTAATAATAATACTTCTTTCAAGTTTATACATCTTTTTATTTTCAGCGAGGCGATCAAAACGTATTAGTTCATTACATCAATCAACTCCTGATCAAACCTCGTCGCTACCCAAACGTACTACTCGTAAAAGTTCAAGTGTTGCTGGTGATATCTTAACGCCTAAAACGAATACACCTAGAACCAGAAGAGCAAACAGCACTAGCAGCGGTAACATAACTACGCCAATTTCTCTAAGAAAACGTAGCACAAGCATCGATTTAAGAGAACCTGAAAAGCAAATTGTATCTCGTAGAAGTAGTACCAGCACACAAGAACATTTGGCAACACCTTCAGGAGATTCAGAAATACCTAAAAAACTGATCGCTAAAATGCGAAGCACGAGGTCAAATTCGGAAACACCTGTTACTAGCACTAGCAGCGGTAACATAACTACGCCAATTTCTCTAAGAAAACGTAGCACAAGCATCGATTTAAGAGAACCTGAAAAGCAAATTGTATCTCGTAGAAGTAGTACCAGCACACAAGAACATTTGGCAACACCTTCAGGAGATTCAGAAATACCTAAAAAACCGATCGCTAAAAAGCGAAGCACGAGGTCAAATTCGGAAACACCTGTTACTAATACGAGCGCAATTGAAGCGTATTCTGCCTCCAGAAGGTTAACCAGACGGCAAGCTAATTTATTAGAAAAAAGTTTAAGTGCAACGCCTATAAGTGGAGAGATCTTACATCCAGAAGAAAATATGGAAAGTGAGTCCGAAGAATCGGATACCCAAGAAAGGGGACCTCAAATCGGCGAAATTGATCCAATCAAGTTGCTAGATAAATCAAACTTTACAGGTAAGCCAATTTTCTTTTTGCTTTTTCGTCTAATGAATTTTTGCGTTTGTTTGTTCATAGGAAATCCTGACCCAGATGAAGCAAAAATTCACAATTCACCTCCTTGTAGTATACCAGGAAGTCCTGTAGGTTCGGTGGCAACTAGAAGAACACGGAAGCAAAGTACCTCATCTCTTACATCTGATATATCAACATCTTCCAGATTAAAGAAATCTTCTGCTAAATCTGATCTATCGACATCTTCTAGATCAAAGAAATCTTCTGTCAAGACAAGAACAAGTAGTTAAGAATCTTTTGGACGGTTAACATTAAAATTAATTTAATTTGTTTTAGATGCACCACAACGAAAACAATACCGAAGTAAGTCACTCGATGTAAACTTAATTAATGCACCTATTGTTGAAGATACACATTCACCTAAGAGGAAAACCCGACAAAGTGCTAAAGTAAGATAAATAGGATTTTATTGGGTTGTTTCATTAATTTTCTTTATGTGCAGGAGCCATCTACTAGTAGCGCTGTAGATGATAGGAAAAAAATTGTACCGGTAAGAAGAACAAGATCTTCATCTTTAACTTTGGATCAGAACGGTACGTACTGTTTTTACTATGGTTTACTTTCTTATTTACTTCTTAAATTTGCAGTAGTTGTAAGAAGGAGTGAAAGGCGTATGCAGTTAATAAAACCAGATCTAACCGAAATTACGGAAGAACAAAGTCCAGTTGAAGATAAAACAAAAGGAAAGAAGGCTAGTAAGAGATAAAATAAATGAAAATCTTCCAGTAGAAATTGTTAGTAATGTACATGCACTCATATTTCGTAATATTAAATAAAAAATTTTGTATGTTAATTTATGTAGTTTATTTTATTATTAAAACTTTTTTTTTAAATGCTATTTTATTTGGTGATAACGTAGTCCAATCAAATAGGAACAAATTTCGTCGTTACCTTGGTAGACTGGGCATACCTTTATTACCTGTATCAATTTTGTTTGTATTTTTTAAATTTTGCGAGATAAAGTCATTGCCATGAAAGAAGACGTCTCGTCATAGATTGACTGAATATAGCAACGACGTATTGCTTATGAGCATTACCAGTCATTTTGTATTGATATGACAAAGCACGAAAATATATTGCACGTGTTTCCAGTAACGACATACGCTGTTGCGTTTGTTAGACGATAGTAAAAGACAGATATACTCATAGCATGTCGTAACTAGTACCGGAAAAAGAATTTGATTCGCGTAGTAATTTATATAAAATTTCTGTCACTTTTAGTATTTTTGAAGTTTGGAGTTTTCGTGGTTTAAGTTTTCGGTTTGTGGATTTAAGCTTGTCAAAATTAGTCAAAATACAAAATTAGTTCTTTTCAGAACTCTCGAAATGTCTAGTTCTGTACGTGGAAGAACATTAAAATCTCAATCGCAACAGTTGATTTTAAATTTATTAATTTATTTTGAACTTGAAAAACAGCACGGGGGCAGTTTAATTCCATTACAGTGTGTTCAAGAGGTGAATATAAAAAGATTACTTTACATTAATTTTATATTTATAAAATATTTTATAAATTGCAGCGTGTTGCCAATGCTTTAGGAATCAGTGTATCTTCTGTTGCCCGGATTAGAAACCGTAGTTCACTAAATCCAGAATTATCAAGTCCCGGTAAAAACCGAAAACGTAGGAAAGTTAAAACTAGCGATTTACCAGAATCATCGAAAATGAACATTAGAAACACAATTTATAACATGTACAGTCAAAGTAAGTTTCGTTGTCATTTATAATTAACACAAAATGTAATTTGTGTATTTTTTGCAGAAAGACATTTAACCGTTGCTTTGTTAAACAAGGAGATTGAACAGCTGCATATTTTACTAAGCAACAGGAGCTTAAATCGTGTTTTGCACGAAATTGGTTTTAAATTTGCTAAAGAAAATAATCGAAGAGCATTGGTCGAAAAAAGCAGTATTGCAATAGATCGAATTCATTTTTTTCAGAATTATAGAAATAATTTAAATTCTCAGTTTCAACGTGATGTCGTGTTTTTAGATGAAACATGGATTTTTTCTAAAGGTAATCCTGGAATGTCGTGGCAAGATGGCTCTACAAAAAGCGTTAGGAAACCAGAAGGTTATGATGGAAAACGTTTCATTGTACTTCACGCTGGGTCAAAATCTGGATTTATTAATAATACCTCATTAGTGTTTGCTTCAAAATCGCAAAAAGAGGATTACCACGGTGAAATGAATGGTGAACTGTTTAAAAAATGGGTTGCTGAAAAATTAATATGCAATTTAGAAGAACCATCTCTCATAATTATGGACAACGCATCGTATCATTCTACTGTAGTAGAAAAAATGCCTACTTCGGCATGGACAAAACCAAATATTGCAGCATGGTTAACTGCAAACAATATTGAATTTGAACCGTCCTGCTTTAAACCAGAATTGCTAGCTCTAGCTAAACTACATAAAAAAGAAAAACGCTACGAAGTGGACGAATTATTAAGAAGCCACGGACATGAAGTTTTACGGTTACCACCATACCATTGTGAATTCAATGCAATTGAATTAGTATGGGCTCATTGTAAAACTTACTACAACAAGCACATTGGAAGAGATGGTTATGGTAATGAAAACGTAATTGATATGTGGAATGAAGCATTAGAAAATTGTTCTCCTGAAGTATGGAAAAACTGTGTTTGTCACACCGAAAAGGTAATACAAGATTGGTATGAGCAAGAAAAGGCTTTAGATATAACGGTCGATGAACTTATCATCCATGCTAATGGCTCCAGTGATTCTGAAGAAAGTGATTACGACTGATTGTTTCCGGAATTTTGGATTTTTGTTTTTATTTTTGTTTTGTAATTTGCAGGAGTATTTTGCATTTCTCGCTAAAAATGGTGAGAACCAAATTTGTAGAGAATTAAATTCTCCACCTTTTTTATACGAGAAATTTTGTTGTAAAATTATTATTTATTGCTAATTAATGCTAATTAATATGTACAATTTTTATGTCCAAAACATTAATTATTTTTGTTTGATAATTAATAAATAATTAAATTAGAGCGATTCTTTTTTTTTATTGTTGAAATAATTAAGACGTTGTTTAATCTTAATCATCCTACGACTTCCGAAATTCGATCATGGTCAGCGCTACGTATTCCCAAATTGAGTGTTCATCGTAAAGCTCAGGTTTCAGGTAAAGTAACCAAAAATTTTCGATGTGGTGGCAGTTAATCCGAAAAATTTCAATTAATTCAACTCTTTAACGCCGTGGGGCGTTACACAATTTTGTTTTTCTTCAGGTCTGTGTGAAAAGGCAAAACAATGTAATTGCCAAAAGTTAGTTTTGAGTAAAGCTCTGAACAGATTGACAAAGAAATTATCAACGCAACGGTACAAAAATCTCAAAATCGCAATTTTTGCCATTCATTGTTTTGCTTTTGCATTGCACAGGTGCTGTATACCTATACTTATGCTGTGTCTTATTTTGAATTTGTTCATAACTATTGCTTAATAAATAAATAAATTTGGTAAGCGACAATAAAAACATAAAAGTTTCCTTTCAGCATAACCTATATTTGGTTTGACAGGTGACAAGTTCAAATTTGTTAAACTAAAAGGAAAGTGAGAAAGAAAATTAAAAAAAAAAGATAACCAATATATTCTTATTTTAAAATACACTTCATTTGACTAGGGAGTATTGGCTTAGTTCAGACGATTATGCTTTTATGACGAGATGTCAACTTTCGTGGCAATGACTATATAAGTTAAAAACTGAATAGGGGCGCCATTTTCTAAGAATGCAAAATTTTAAGGATATCAAATTTTTAACTGTGCAAACATTTCTGGAAATACAAAGCAACATGCTTGGGCGTACATGGGACCCATTAGTAATGTGACACGTGACGAATCTGACATTTGTGATTCATAATAACAAATAACCTTAATTAATATTTGTATTCAGTTCGAATCTGATGTAATAATTATAATTGGACTAAAGTATGGTATGTAATTAAACTCAATTTTAAAATTTTGGAAATTAATTATTAGTAAGTTTTTTTAGGAATTTAGTCAAGTAGCTTATCCTACAGATGCAGCTTACGGTGCTGTTCCGGCAGCCACCCTTAGTCCCGAAGTGCAACAATGGTTTACGTCTGTTGATAAGGACCGATCTGGAAGAATTGAATCTAAGGAATTGCAAGCTGCATTAGCGAATGGCAAGGGACAGCACTTTTCCGACATTGCTTGCCAAATGATGATCGGAATGTTTGATAAAGATAAAAATGGGACTGTCGATGTGTATGAATTTCAGCAATTATACAATTACATTAATCAATGGTTGGGCGTTTTTCGCATGTACGATAGAGACCAATCTGGAAGTATAGAGGAACAAGAGTTAACATCAGGTTAGTGGTGTAATTTAATAAAACAAATTTGAACTCGTGTGAACCAATTTTAACTTTAGCTCTTCAACAAATGGGTTTTCGATTTTCCCCCGAATTTATAAAGTTGCTGATCGCAAAAAGTGATTTTAAAGATCACGAAAAAATGACTATCGACAACTTCATTGTTGTTTGTGTTCAAATTCAACGTTTTACAGAAGCATTCCGCCACCGTGACAATGAATTGAAAGGATCGATTACAATAGGATTTGAAGATTTTCTAAGGGTAGCACTAGAATGTGGTATTTAAATTGCAAAATTGGTTGTTTATAGTAAAAAAGGGGTATTTATTTTTTGAACTAGCAATAATAATTTATGCAGTATTAATTTTTCATAAAATTAGTAGCTGATTACGTATACTGGCTTACCGTATGAATTAAAATTATTTTCAACTGCATTTTGTACTTTTATTATTCTTCAGAAGATAGGAAAATGGAATAGAATTTCAGCATTTTTTTTATTACTAAATAAGATTTTCATTGCAAATATTATAACTGTTATAACTTTTGTCGTAAGATTATCAGCATACTTATTTGAATTTTTAAATGCCAATTAAAAGTTTTACAGATTTTAAAATTTGTAAACTCACGCCATGTAATAAAGCTTTTATATTCACTTTCTGTAAAATATTTACTTATTAGTTGATGTTATTATAAGTGTACTTTTATAAAATATTGGCTTTCCAGCATTAAACAGTTTTGTTAACGTTTATTTTTTTTATTTAAGTTCATTTGATTCTCTGTAGAGCCATAGCAAGGGTGAGGCCACTGAGGCATTTGCCTCAGGCACCATCGCAATGGGGGCACTAAACCTTGACAAAGCCCAATGAATAATAGTTTAAAATTTTCAAAAAGATAAGAATTTTTTGATTCTTGAATTCTGAATTTGAAAATTTGACCGCGATTTTATTTGCAACATCGCCTAAAATTCCCTGTTAGCCTTTTCCCTAAGTGGGGATTTTAATCCTCTACAGTACTTTTCCGTCTATAACTCGCTTACTTTCATTTTTAGTGAAAATTATCATCAAATCAAAATTGAAGAGTACAAAATTCTCTATAAAACAGATTAACAAAATTTGCCTACATCATACTTTATAATTTTTTTTTTAATAATTTTTTATAATAATTTATGAAATAAAAAGAAAATCTAGAGAAAACAATTGAAAAAAGTTTTGAATAATTCTTAATATTCTGAATAAAAATTTCGTACATTTAAACTTCACCATCGATGATGAACAAAACAAAACAGGGTTTCAGGATTTACTTCAGATCTGAAGTAAATCGTGAAACCATGTTTTGTAGGGAATTTTCTCCTCTTCAATTTTGGTCCAATGACTAGGGGAAAACAGGGGATTTTAGGAAAGTTGATTCCAACCCCCGCGTTCTTCTTCATTTCCCTTTAACTGACTGGGTAACCGGTAAAAATATCACGTTATCATTGTGAAAATTATTCCAATATATTTAAATTGAAAAGAAAAAATTCCTTTGGATAAAAATAATCTTCATATTCCGGGAGGGGGATATTGCGGTACGTTACCATGGAAACGGCGATTCAGACATACTAGGCGTATTTTATACCGGGTGACCGGCCGAAAACTGAACATAGGGAAATAACATGGGAAATTGATTTTTTCTAAATTCCTGCTTCCCATTATAACTAGTTATATACGTTGAACTTATACACTAATTTATTAAAAACACTTAAATTTTCTTGATTTAAATTTTTTATTTAACTTAATTTCCACAAAAATGATTATATTTCTTGAATTATAAAATGGACATAGATACACCTTAAATCTAGACTTATACAATACTGACTGAAATTTTATTAACATTGATTTTTGTGTATTTTTCAAAATGGTTTATTTAGCGGAATTTTTATTCTAGAACATTCTAGACTTCCTTTTGCTAAATTGACAAATGGATAAACAATTACAATATTAGTATTTCCTGTTACATCATCTATCGGAAAATTACCAGGATTATATAATTATTTTATTAGTTATTGGAATATATAACTTCTCCCCCCTTTAGATGAAAAATTTGGAACTTTATGGTGACTAATTTTTCAGCAGTGTCCTTTTCGATGACGTTTCGACGTTGTAATTTGATTTCCAAGTTGATAATGTCTATACCTTTTTACATAAATGAAGATTTTATAATTAACAATAAACAATGAATAAAAATGATAAAATAGAATAACAAAATAATTTAAAATCGTTCAAACACTTTAAATTGTATCACTGTAAAATAAAAATTTTTTTTTTCGAATCCTTTCACTTTAAATTTTGTTTAGTTCACTTAAATCGACTGTGGACAGTTCAGAGAGTTCACTTCTAAATTAACACTACAAGTTCCTTTGTCAAATACTTCGAAGAATTTTAGGTTTTAAATTTTTGTTTCGAATTTTGTAACTTGATGTCCTTTAATTTTAACTCGCGGAATTTAGTTAATTCGATCACATATGTTCCCTTAAAAAAAAATGTTTACTTTTGATTTTTTCACTTTTGAATGTCCAATCATCGGTTTCGTTGATATCACTATCCATTTTTCCATTCTCGAATTTTGATTTTGTTTAATTTAATGGTTTATTTTGACACATTTTTCGAAGTTGGAGTAATTTTGCTCATAAGGAAATTTGAATTTTAAAAGGATCATTTTAGAATTGTTTTCGGAACTAGGAATTGGTAAAAGATAATTTGAAGATAGTCATATTTTTCAATTTCAATAATTGGAAAATCGAATAAAAATGTGTTTTGATTTAATTTTGAATAAATTTTAATATTAATAAAAATTTTTCAAATAGTAAGATAATTTCTAAATTTGGTTCAAATAGTAATTAATTGTTTACAAGTTTCATTTATTTTAAAAGGTTCATAAGTGTGATTATTTAATTATGAAAAACATCAATTTTTGCAAAATTAATTGTTATTTCCAAATTATTTAACAAGTCATTGATTATTCGAAAGTTATTTATTAAATTTAGAATTGTTGACATCAAAAAGAAATTGTTGATAAGTTAAAATTTTGATTTCGATTGATTTTATAAATTTTTGTTTATATTGATTTTTGACAAGGATGTTATTAAATGTAAGGTTTATGAAGTTATATTGTTTTCTAAAGGGTAAAATTGGTTTATAAAAAGATTGCATATTAAAAATTTGGATAAACATCCAAGATGAGAATTTTGATTTATGCATTTCCTAAATTGTCCAATATTTTGATAATGTCAGGTATAGGATATTTGCCACTTAATGTAATTTTGTTCATTTGCTGATGCTCGCATTTTAGAAATCTGAATTGAAATGAATGATTTTGAATTTATTATTTTTGGCTGTTTTGAATTTACTTTTGCGTCAGTTTGGTAAATGTATAATCATTAAATATGTTCGTTAGTGTAATCGAATAGATTCATATGTAAAATTTGAAAATTTGGGATTTTGAAAAATTTGGAATTATTTAAGTTTTATTTTAATTATTTGAAATTGTGTATTGTGGAATTGCGTGAAAAAGAAAATTTGTTGTTTTGGTTTTTGGAGGTACCAAAAGTGAATATTGGTCAATATAGTGGTTATTAAAATTTTTCCTTTTCCGGTTGCCATTTTTGAAAATTTGTTGTGCTTTATTTATAAATGATTTGAACTTTCTAAAATGTTCTCTTTCATTATTATTAGTCAAAAATTCGTTTACGTATTTAGGATTTCCAGCTAGACCTCGTCTTTCGAAATTTATTAATTTTAAATAAAATGGTTTAGTTATTTCAGATGACCTTAAATTTCGAAATTTTGATTGAATTATCGATGATTGATTTTGGTAATGGTTATTTAATTTTTTTCTTTTTCGGTTATTGATCTTTAAAATTTGTTTTGATTTGTTTATAAATAATTTAAAATGTCTTTTGTATTCAAGAGTTTTAATTAGATTTTGTCTTTTGAAATTTAACAATTTTAAGTTTTGAATTTCTGATAGGTTTATTGATTGTTGGTTTTTGTAATGGTTATTTAAAATTTTCCGTTTTCGGTTATTGTAATTTAGAATTTGCTGTGATTTGTTTATAAATAATTTGAAATTTTTAAAATGATTTCCCCTATTGTTATTAATCAAAATTTTATTTAAGTATTTGAGTTTTTTAACTAGATTTCGTTTTTTGAAATTTTGTTGGAATTTATTTGAAGATAGTTTGAATTTTCTAAAATTTTTTCTTTTGTAATTATTTGTCGAAATTTTGTTTATGTATTTGAAATTTCTAAGCGGTTTTTGTTTTTGGAAATTTGTCGGTTCTAAAATGATGTGACCTTTGGAGATTCGTTCTACCGCTGTCTACTTCCATTGGGGTAGGTTTAAATGAAGTTCTGTTGGAGTTCGGTTTAAATACAAAGGGTTTGTTAAAATTTTGAAAATTAGAATTTTGAAAATTCGGTTCAAGTCGAAATGAGTTATCGAAATTTTGATTGGGTGTTTGTTGATAGTTGTTTGTTCTAAAATTTTGCTCTTCTAATGGAATTGGCGATTCTTGTTCCCTTAATTGACTTAATTTTTTATTTTCTGAAATTGTTTTTTGCAGTAAAGTTAATTTTCTAAGAATTTGGTTCATCAAAATTTCGTTATGCTTTTTATCAATTTCTGATCGTGCTGTTTCTAAATTTTGTTTAACTAATTGATATTCTTTATATAATTTTAAAATTTGGTTTCCTAATTCGATAACATTGTTGTTTATTAGGGGTTTACATTTTTTGACCGGTTCTTGAATTTTAAATTGATTTTGACTAAAATTTTGGTTAATTGGAAAGTTTGTGACATGTGCGTTCATAAAATCAGTAGTTGAATCAATTTTTTGAAAAACCCTGTTTTCTCTAAAATTTGTGGATTCTAAAGAATTGATAGGTTTACGTGGACGTGATAAATGATAATTTTCGATTGTGTTTAAATTTTTTACGTTAGAGGTTTTCATGAACAAAGTATGAAAAAATGGTATTTTTGCTTGGGGTGTTTCTAAAATGCTGTCTCCAAATTTAAGTATTGCTTTTAGTTGACGTAATAAATTTCGTCCTATTAAACCGTCATACTTTTCCGAGAACTTAGAAATGTAAAATTTGCATATTTCGTTACTTTTGAACATTTTAGGTAACGGGGTATATAAAATTTTGTTTTGTTGTGACAATTTATCCGAGGTTTGAATTTGGAAATTTTCAGTTTTTATGTAATTTTTGAAACATCTTAAAGCCAATTCTGGACTTATTAGACTATATTCACTGGATGTTTCGATTAAAAATTTTGCTTGAATCTCCGGAATGCATATAAATGTCAAATTACGTTCTGTAGTGTCGTAATCGTCGTCTACATAAATGATTAAACTTTTGGGTCTAAAATTTTGGAAATTTGACATTTTTATTTAAATTTTATTTTTAAATTTATAAAATTGTAATATCGAGTTATTTAGCGTTTATACTTTCTTTGTTATTTCCGGGTGTCGTTTACAATGATAACTTGCAGAAATGCTAGTTCATTTAACTTAGGTGTAAAAATAGAATTAATCTTACTATTGTGTGATGTAATTACTTTAATTATTAAAATGTAAATTTTGCTTATTTAAATTTTTCGCGCATATGACTAATTCAAATTTAATTATTTTAATTAATTAGGTTTTAATATTAGGATAAGGAATTTTTAAATTTGAGCTTTTACTCACGTTTAATAATTTTCTTCATATGTCTTCTTAAAATTAGTCGGTCAACGGTCAGCTTGCTTTTGTAGCGATTTTTGTCTACGTTGCTTGCAGGTCGTTGGTCCTTTTCTTAAAATTAGGGTGGCGATTTTTGTCCACGTTCTTCTTAAAATTAATTGGTTGGTCCACAGCTTACGTTATCGGCAGCGATTTTTGTCTACCTTTGGCTTGCTGTTGGGTCCTTTTCTTAAAATTAATTGGTTGGTCCACAGCTTACGTTATCGGCAGCGATTTTTGTCTACCTTTGGCTTGCTGTTGGGTCCTTTCCTCAAACTAGTTGTGGCGATTTTGTCCACTTCCAATTTGAATTTTTGCAGCTTTCCGTGGTTTTCTGGAAATTTTCGGACGATTTTTGTTCCTATTTTTCCAAAAAATTCGGATCCGTTTAACGACTGCGCCAGTTATATACGTTGAACTTATACACTAATTTATTAAAAACACTTAAATTTTCTTGATTTAAATTTTTTATTTAACTTTTAATTTCCACAAAAATGATTATATTTCTTGAATTATAAAATGGACATTGATACACCTTAAATCTAGACTTATACAATACTGACTGAAATTTTATTAACATTGATTTTTATGTATTTTTCAAAATGGTTTATTTAGCGGAATTTTTATTCTAGAACATTCTAGACTTCCTTTTGCTAAATTGACAAATGGATAAACAATTACAATATTAGTATTTCCTGTTACATCATCTATCGGAAAATTACCAGGATTATATAATTATTTTATTAGTTATTGGAATATATAACTTAACTGATATGAATAAAAAAAAATACCAAATTAAAGAGATTTTTTTTTCCGCGCCTAAAGATACCAAACACTTAATATTTTGTTTTTTAATTATTGTTAAAAAGTCGATAGTAAAATTAGGAAATAGCGCTTCTTAAAAAAATATTAGCGGGCTGGGTCGTTGCATTACGTCTAATGTGCCGCATTGCTATTGTTTTTAAACTTTTTAAATTTGTTTTTATTTTAAAAATAATAAGAACGCAATTTGAATATTATTTTATTATAACAAGTTGACCAATATTAAAAGTTAAAAGTAGTTTTATTTAGTCAACAAAACCCAAGAATAAGAAAAATATCAATTGGATTATTAAATACTGAACGAAAGTAACCAAATAATAATAATAATATTATAACAAGTATTCGAATAACCCTCCATTCTGCACTAAACAGTAACCCAATCTATTATAAAATGATTCTCTTACATTTGCTAGCTGTCTAGCAGTAATTTGATTGCATTCTGCAAAGATCGCGTTCCTCAAAGAATCAATATTTGGGTGACGAGTTTTATAAATTTTGCTTTTAATATGACCCCACAAAAAGAAGTCACACGGTGCCAGATCAGGAGATCGGGCTGGCCAGTTTATAGCACCACCACGACCAATCCATCGATTTGGATATGCTTGGTTTAAATAATCTCTAACGTTTACCCCAAAATGTGCTGGACAACCGTCTTGCTGAAACCAGACCTCATGGTGTTCAGAAGCTATTTCGTCTAACGCAGGACCAATATTACCTATTTATAAGAAGATCTAAATACATATCTGAATTTAAATTTCCAAGTATTTCAAATGGACCAAGAACACGGTTATTATAAATGCCAGCCCAAATATTAATTTTTTGAGGATATTGTGAGCCGGTCATTAAATTTAGTCTCGGATTTTGTATAGGCCAATAGCGATGGTTTTGTACATTTGGCTCATTGTTTAATGTAAATGTACATTCGTCTGTAAAACATATTTGTTTCAGAAAGTTTCGGTTTCTGTTAGCACGTTCTTGAATTTTCTCACAAAATACTAGCCTGGATTCTTCGTCAAACAAAAATATTTCTTGATGACATTGATATTTAAAAGGATGGTACTTGTGCTTTTTTAAAATTGTTCGAACATTTTCTCTACCAACATTACACTCAGCTGCAATGGATCTAATACTTGCATTTGGATTCGCAGAAATTAAACCTAATATAGTTTCTTCCAATTCATGGTTGTTTCTCTGATATCCTATTTAAAAAATAATGATAAGACAACTTCAATTAATAATTTTGGTTAATACCTTTATTTAAATTTGTCGAAGTATTACCAGTGTCTTCAAATTTCTTAATTATATTCTGTATGGCCGATATTGATGGAATTTGGCTATTATTAAATTTAACAGAAAATAAGTCACGTATTTGGCGTAAACTATTACCGCTGTAATAATATTTTACCATGAAAACTTTTTCTTCAACAGACCACTTCATTGTTAACAAAATTAATTTTAATCTGTCAAAGTAACTTTTGTTTGTAATATTTGGCTTTCATACAATAGCAATGCGGCACATTAGACGTAATGCAAAGACCCAGCCTGCTAATATTTTTTTAAGAAGCGCTATTTCTTAATTTTACTATCGACTTTTTAACAATAATTAAAAAACAAAATATTAAGTGTTTGGTATCTTTAGGCGCGGAAAAAAAATCTCTTTAATTTGGTATTTTTTTTTATTCATATCAGTTATAATGGGAAGCAGGAATTTAGAAAAAATCAATTTCCCATGTTATTTCCCTATGTTCAGTTTTCGGCCGGTCACCCG